>OY728156.1:2090711403-2093111403 GCA_963277665.1 Viscum album | reverse complement strand
AACCCCTGCCATTTTATCCTATCCACTTCCCTAGAATAATCCTAGAGGTCCTGGTCTTCTTCAAAGACCAATCTTAGTTCCCTAAGTGGAGGATTCAAAGAGGCGAAGAGGAGCTTCGGACACGTACAAAGCAAATCGGACCTAAGGTAAGGGAAATATCACAATCTCATTTTTATCCGAGATTGTTTATTCGTAAGTATTTACTGGGGTGTATTTTATCATCCAAATCCATGTTCCCTCAATATGTAATATTGTTTCCATCCACTTACAATAGTTTAAATCCAATTTTACCCTTTGGTGAGTTTTTAGTAAAGAATATGAAAGGAATATTTTGTTATTTTTTCGTACGAGGTACTTTTTGACTTTTCCGACAAAAGTACGAAGAATGTTTTTTTAACTTATACGGAATGAATGGATTTTTAATACATTATTTTCAAGAAGCTTCCTTTACAAGTTTTCAAGTTTATTTTTAATCAACTTCTTTTAGTTTAAAGTTGTTTGACATGTTAAGAAAGGCAAAATGTTTTTGAAGAAGAAAGGATATTTTCCTCAAGAATGGAGTTCAAGTGTTTTATCAAAATTATTTTCCATCTAAGATAATAAAGGGTTCTGTTTTTATCCCTATTATTACATTGATTTGATCATGTTGTGATGGAATTATTTTTATGAATTCCTTTATCTTATATGAATTGATTTATGATATCATGATGTTTCAAGAATCCCATTTTTGTTACATGTGTTATGCGATGATGTATGATTTATGATTATGTGGCACACATAAGAAAGGATTCATTATAAGATGGGTGGGACCTATATCTCCCTCCAATGCATTGGGTAATGATTTTATATATCATGAGATAAAAATGGCTGGAACGGTAGGTTATACCGGTTCAGTGAAACAGGACTGGAACGAGGGTGACTCGGTTCAGAAAGGGACTTTTTCCACTAAGATAGTCTTGTCAATGAGTCATGACTAACAAGAAATGAATTTCTATGATTATGTGTGCATGCCACAAAGATTTCAAGTTTCATGATATGATTATGGGGATCTCATTTTCACTTCTATGATTTATTACATGTTAAGTTATTATGATCTCATTTGCAGGTTATGATTTTCAAAAAGTTATGATATGATTTTTATTTCCTTTATTTTCCCTTGCTAAGCATTTGAGCTCACCCTTTTATGTTTTCTTTTCCCCAGGATATAAAGAAAGTTTTTAGGTAAAAAAAGGAAGATCTTTATGGGAGATATTGAAGATCTTTCACCACGATTAGAAGATTACGTTCCGAGTTTCCAAAGACACTAAACTATTACGATCCTTGTGTGTGTGTTTTTGTTATGTACTAAGTATTCCGAAAAAGTAATGTAATGTCCATGTACGATAAGCTCCGGGTCTCTACAGTTGGTATCAGAGGAAAGGTTTAGTCAACCTTTGGAAACTAGGATGTGAGAACGTTAGTGAGATCCCTAGAGATATTTCTAAGGTATGTCTAGGGATGTCCCTAAGGATAAGTATAAATATAGGATATAGTCCTAGAACTACAGTAACGATCTTAGAATTTAACCTAAGATGTTAGATATTGAGGGTACTCTCCCTTTACTATGTTGTTTTCTCTAGCATGATTTTTGCCTCTCGACGAATTCTTTTTGTGTTTTAGTTAATGGAGGGAACCAGAAGGAATTCGGTTAACATTGAATCCAATGGAAAAATTGGTGACTATAAGCAACAAAATTATGTAATGCCAAGAGAGAAAGATATTGTGATTATGCCGAATCAGTCATCGCTATATATGATTAACAAGGTGAAATTTAGTGGTATACCTAATTCATCAAAGAAGAGGAAGATAGACTATTATGCATGTTCGCATGTTGAGCATCATAAAGAAAGGAAGATTGAGATTTCTAAAGAAGGGATGAAGAACCTTGAAGAATACCTCAAATGGAGAGACCGATGTTATTTGTGTGGAGATAAGGGTCATAGAGTGAAAGACTGTTATGGAGTTCAATGTATTATTTGTGTAGAACATGGGCATTACCCAACTCAATGCCCTGACCTAAAAAGTTACTTCTAAATCATGGAAGGACTTATTCCAGGACAATAATTGAAGAGGATGGATTGAAGTGTTTATGTATTGGTATTCAAGAATAATGTTGTTGAGGTACATTTATTGTTTATTATAATATTTTTGTATTATTGTGGTTTTCAATAATTTTAAGGTACCGGTAACCATGAAAAGTGATTCAAATATTTTGGAAAGCAGATGATATGCGCATAATGAAGGGATAAGGAGAAAATAAAATGTTTGACAGTATTCATGAGCTCATGATTGATATAAGGACTAAGTGATATCATGGTTTGAGTATATAGAATTTTGAGGATTTTGGTATATGGAAAGTGTTAAATTTTAACTTCATTCATGTTTTCACTAAGGCATTCAAGAGAATACATGATTAAGGATTTTAAATGTTTGGAATGTGACCAACAAAACATATCTTATGATATATGGGGATCGAAGGTGGTGTTAAATCTCTGGTAATCGTTTTCACTATGTTAGAGAGTGGACTGTAGTATTATGGATAAGCCTAAAGATTGGAATGGATTATGTTGGACATAAGTTAGTATTGTTTAAGGATAGAAGTTTTCTCGATATTATTGATGGGATGTTATAGTAATATAGTTTTAGAAAAAGGACAACCTGCAGGACGGGCGACAGTCCATCGCGTCGGACAAGGATGTGGGAATCGAACCCACAACTGAAGTGCGATTGGCCTTTATCGCCTACCACTGGCCTACAGGAAGTCCCTGTTTATTAGAAACTAGTTTTATTATATTAAGAAGTATGATATATGAAGCATAAAGTCCATTTTAGGAACCATATATGATTAATCTCACTATAGATCGACTTATGTATATAATTTTTGCTAACCTTTTGTTTGAGACAGATGGAATGACCCGTCATTCTATCACATGATCTGCTAACACTTCACGAATAACAAATTCAACTTCATTTATTTAAGATATGAAGTGGAAATTGTTAAAGGCACGAACAACAGTGAGATTGTACCAAAATAAAGTAAGTATTTATTCTAATTCAAATTCTTTAACTTTAGGGAAATGATCTTGAAAACCAAAAATGTTGTCCTAGTGATCTTATATCTGATGAATCAGATGGTACCTTAGATCGTCACTAATTTATGGCTTTGTGATTGCTGGATTTTCCATAGCCATATTCTCTACCACTCTCCATCAGAACATGTTGGTTAGATTTCTCTTCCATATCCATATTTTCACCTATGTGGAAACCCAGTGATTAGTTTATTTGGGTAACTGTTACGTTTCATACATTTGTTTTTAAAGATTGGTTTTGGTATTCCTTTTTACGATGTGGGTTTCGATTAAATAAACTTTCGAATAGTAAACCATTCATAACCCCGACGAATTTCGAGGGCGAAATTCATTTTAAGGGGGGTAGAATGTAACACCCCGAGATTTTACGAAAAATATTCTTTTTAATTTCATTAATGTCTTGTGTTATACGCTACACCAAAAGGAGCTTTCACAACACGCATCCTTGACTTGCCTTGAATTATACGCAGTCACAAACTTCCTCGATAGCGTGTGTAGTACGCAATACTGAGTTTCACGAAACAACTATATGCTATTAAAATATTATTAAAACTAGCCGTTATGAATAGTAATAACAACTTTTTTAAATTTTAGAAATTTTAGATCTCAAAATGGACTTCATTTTTGGATTCGGAGTGTCGAATTTAGCCTAAGGTGAAATTTTGGTACTTTTCGGATAACTTTCATATTCTGATGAATAGTAAAAAAATACTAAATTATAATTAAAAACAACTTTTTTAATCAAAATAATTAATAGTGATAAATTATTAATTTGAGTGTTTTTAAAGTATATTTAGAATATATTTTTATAATTTAATATAATGTTGGTCATTGGATGTAATTTCACATTTAAACCAGACATAAAAAAGTGTCAAACTTTTGATAGATATTGTTTCTTAAAAACACGCTATTTATTTTAACAGCGGGATTTAATTATAAAATTAATTAATGCAACTTCTATGTTATGAATTTGGTAAAATAGACTTCATTTTTGAATTCGGAATATGAAATATAGCTTAGGATGAAATTTTGGCATTGTTCTGAAAGACATCAATTTTTGATGAATAGTGAAACTACTAAGTGGTAGTTAAAAAAGTAAATTTTTCATAAAACTTAATTTTACCGCTTCTATGAATGGAATTTCAAAAATCCGAGAGACACGGTTGATGTCAGTAAGTAAAATGTGGTTCAATGAGATGAAAATAATTTTTGGTGAATAGTAACTTTTTACTTTTATTTACCACGGTTAAAAGTAAATAGGGTAATTAAGGGTAAAAATGATATTAATATTACCCTAACACATGTCCTAATCCTATTGGACAAGTGTATCTCGACCAAAAACAACCTTAAGTGTAAAATATTATCATTTAGTCCCACTTGGATTAGATTAGGACATTTATTATTATTTAATTCAAAGAAGAGTTAAAAGAGTTAAAATCAAAGTTTATTTACTAAAACATTTTTAATATAGGGTTATACATAAGATAAATTCGATTGTAAATATTCATTAGAAAGATAAAAATATTTCCTAACATAATGGTATTTTATTTGTAATTTTTAGACATCAAATAAGTTAATTTATGTATGACACAAAGATGATGCAGTAATTATCTTATTAATGAAATATTGACATAATTGATATTATAAATACCAAAATAAATGTAATTTAAGACTTTTTATGAATTCCACTAATTTTATAAGTTACTATGATATATTAGTGTTGATTTAATCAACTTGGTTCGAACATATAATTCTGTTATGACTTTCACAAAAATCATATATCAAATAGTGTCAAAATTGACACAAAATAGTTTTTAAATCAAATATTATATTATTAATTGTTATTTTATTCCTAAAAATCTAAGGTTCAGCCAAATGACTTAGATAAGGATATATATATTAATAATAAACAATTTGGGGTTCGTTTGGCATGTTATAGAAAGTGTATTAACCATATAGTGAAATAAAACAAAAAGACATGATAAAAGTTAAATTATTTAACTTAGAGTTAAATCTAATTGATAAGGTTAAAATAATACCCTAAACTTGTCTAAATCCTATTGGTTGATAGGATTTCGACCCATCCCCACTTTAGCTTCGAAATAAGACCCTTTGGAACCATTATAAACCGATTTTTACTTTAATATAAAATAATATTTTGAGATATTCCTAAGGTGCCCCTCTCCTCCCTTATAAAAGGGCACCTCCTCCCCCTCCTCCTCACACCAATTTGAGCACTCAAGCTCGGCCAACCCCTGCCATTTTCTCCTCTCCACTTCCCTAGAATAATCCTAGAGGTCCTGGTATTCTTCAAAGACCAATCTTAGTTCCCTAAGTGGGGGATTCAAAGAGGCGTTCCAAAGAAGAGGAGCTTCGGACACGTACAAAGCAAATCGGACCTAAGGTAAGGGAAATATCACAATCTCATTTTTATCTGAGATTGTTTATTCGTAATTATTTACTGGGGTGTATTTTATCATCCACATCCATGTTCCCTCAATAGGTAATTTTGTTTCAATCCACATACAATAGTTTAAATCCAATTTTACCCTTTGGTGAGTTTTTAGTAAAGAATATGAAAGGAATCTTTTGTTATTTTTTCGTACGAGGTACTTTTTGACTTTTCCGACAAAAGTACGAAGAATGTTTTTTTAACTTATAAGGCATGAATGGATTTTTAATACATTATTTCCAAGAATCCTCCTTTAAAAGTTTTCAAGTTTATTTTTAATCAACTTCTTTTAGTTTAAAGTTGTTTGACATGTTAAGAAAGGCAAAATGTTTTTGAAGAAGAAAGGATATTTTCCTCAAGAATGGAGTTCAAGTGTTTTATCAAAATTATTTTCCATCTAAGATAATAAAGGGTTCTGTTTTTATCCCTATTAGTACATTGATTTTATCATGTTGTGATGGAATTATTTTTATGAATTCCTTTATCTTATATGAATTGATTTATGATATCATGATGTTTCAAGAATCCCATTTTTGTTACATGTGTTATGCGATGATATATGATTTATGATTATGTGGCACACATAAGAAAGGATTCATTATAAGATCGGTGGGACCTATATCTCCCTCCAATGCATTGGGTAAAGATTTTATATCTCATGAGATAGACATGGCTGGAACGGTAGGTTATACCGGTTCAGTGAAACAGGACTGGAACGAGGGTGACTCGGTTCAGAAAGGGACTTTGTCCACTAAGATAGTCTTGGCAATGAGTCATGACTAACAAGAAATGAATTTCTATGATTATGTGTGAATGCCACAAAGATTTCAAGTTTCATGATATGATTATGAAGATCTCATTTTCACTTCTATGATTTATTACTTGTTAAGTTATTATGATCTCTTTTGCAGGTTATGATTTTCAAAAAGATATGATATGATTTTTATTTCCTTTATTTGCCCTTGCTGAGTATTTGAGCTCACCCTTTTATGTTTTCTTTTCCCCAGGATATAAAGAAAGGTTTTAGGTAAAAAAAGTAAGATCTTTATGGGAGATATTGAAGATCTTTCACCACGATTAGAAGATTACGTTCCGAGTTTCCAAAGACACTAAACTATTACGATCCTTGTGTGTGTGTTTTTGTTATGTACTAAGTATTCCAAAAAAGTAATGTAATGTCAATGTACGATAAGCTCCGGGTCTCTACAGCCGGGCCCAGCGGACCGGGTTAAACCATAGCGGGATGACCCGTCCATTGGGCCAGGTCAGACCCAGCGAGTCTGATAGGGTCAGCCGAGACCAAGTCGGCCCAGACAGGGTTAGGCCGAGTCGGTCAGACCAGACCCGGACCCATTACTGACACTTTTCTTGCTTTGGCCATATCTTTTGCATCATATTTCCATTTGACGAACCATCATCAGCCCCAGTATTTTTGGAGCATAACCCTCCCTTTGAATATGCCCCACTAGAGTTCAGGGTATAGTTGAGTTGGGGTCATGTTGGTTTGTGTACGAATCAAACTGAGCCCATGGAACTAAAATGCTAATAACTCACAGACCGGGCGTCCGATTGACTTACTGTCTGCTGTGTTGAAACCCCTATGTTGTGGTGGTCCTTTGAGATACTTCCACATGAGACTTCATGACACTTGGATTATCGACCAGTGGATCGGGGAGCGGATCCTCCTGGAGATGAGAAGATAGAGTGCGGAGACCTAGTAGCTAATAGACCTGACGACTGTTTGACCGATTCCACTCCGAGTGATCAACTAGCCCAGTGGGGAGCACCCAGTATTTGGAGGCAGACCCATGGAGGACAGACGACTTGGTAGTTGGCAGTAGACTCGTGGTACTTGACAAGAGGAGTACCTCTGTAGGCTATTGGGGGGAGCACCCGGTATTTGGCGGCAGACCCACAACAGACGGAGCGCCTGGTATTTGGAAGCAAACATGCGGTACTCGACATGAGGAGTACCTCAAAAGTCCAAGGTTAGTGAGAAGCACCTCGGTGTCACGACAGGCCCACTATTCATGACAGAGGATGAGTTCACCAACAGTTGTGGTTTCGATAATGAAAATTCATGGTTTGAGTTGAGTCAATGACCTTTGTGTTTTCCTCTTGATTGAGATGGCTTACTTTATAATGTAGTAATATGTATGAGCATATACCTACGTAATGGTTATCAATTGAAATAATATTTTTGGTTTATCCTTGTTGAATTTTGTGAGACCGTGACGGTATTGGGGTCCCTACTGAGTATTGTTATACTCACCCTGGCATGGGATATGCCCACACCACGTTGTGTTGGATGCAGACGATGGACAGAACTGGCCGAGGTGGAGTTTACGAGGACCGGACGGTACCCAGAGGTGGACCTCACGATGAGTCGGTACCCATAGGGGTCGGACGGACGTGAAGAACTGAGGAGATTATATGTTCCAACCCTTTAGGTAGGATATGTGGTGGACGATCTAGGAGTTTCTAGACACCTTCAGCTGTTTTTCCTTTTAGTTGTACCTGTTAGTCCATTCCTTGTACTTTACTTTTGATCCTGTATTTCTGGCCCCTTTACGTTCAAAATACTTGTTATACAATTTTTACTTAGTGTTTTCTTCCGCTTATACTCTGGTTGTGTTTGTTTATTGCTATAATGACGATAACTCCCCTATTTTTAGTGATTTATGCCTTTGGTGCTAGTTGACAGCCCCTGGCCTATGGAAGGCGGGCTTGGGGTAGTCACGATACGAGCCCCCGGGGGATGGGTCATGACAACTGGTATCAGAGGAGTCAGTTCTACCGCAGAACATAAGACTCTAATATTTCTTTTCTGTGATGCATTAGTGCTAAGGGTACCAAGTGGGGTTTTTAATTCAGGGAGTCCAGTGTTAGTGTGGTAGCCGACGTATCCATAAACAAGGACCCTAACTACTAATTTCATACTTAGTGCATGATAACACTGATTGTGTTTGTGATTCAAAAGTTTTTCTTTAAGTCATCTCAATCCAAGTCACCTCACCAGGTATATCTTTTGACCGTGTCGCATCTGTTCAGGATGCCTCCACACAGACAGCTACTTAGTGTTCTAAGAGTGTACATGATAACGCCCCCAAGTGATGATGCTCCAATTCAGGGCACTCTTACTATGTTAGCAGCGTCTTGTGGTGTACCAGTAGCACCACCACCCATCGGGCAGAAGATGCCACTAGCCGCATTGGAGGATGATTCACACTTACTGAGCGCGTTTCACGAGTTCTAGCAGTAGAGGACTCTAAGGATTCGAGTTGAGACAAATTCCTAGGTATCAGAGGACTAGCTAAGGGCGATTTCTAGATTTTTCCACCTAGTTGAGACACCGGTATAGCATATAGTGATCTTAGCTACTATTGTTTTCTAGTGAGTGACCAAGAGTTTGGTCTGCATAGTGATGAGACTTCTATACGTTGACCATTACCCAAGAGAGTACCTCCTGGTAGTGTGTCAGCTATATTACTGTATGTTGGTCAGAATTTGCAACTGATAGTACCAGTAGAGGACACTTGTAGGCTTAGTTCCTTACACGTGTAACAATATCATATACCCCTTAGGTACCTAGGTGAGCCCAACTCACAGGCGGCTAAAGACTGGCTTGGGGAGGTTCCTGAGAGTTCTCAAGAACTTCTACATCTTCGGCAGGATGACGTGTTGGTAGATGAGTATTCATCAAGGCCTACCGATCATTCCCGATACTTGATGAATATGGTACAATCAGTTCTTTAGGGTTAGAACTTCTGAGTGAGGTGTGTTTAAAGGACATCCAATCCATCATAATTCCTCTATGCATTCCTACTTATGTTAGGATGACAGAGAGAGCCTTTGTGTTTAAATTTTCTTTGGCTGAGCGGATATAGCCAGTGAATGTTAGCAGTGGGAAAGCAAGAAATCAGCGCCAGTCTCAGACACTTGAGCATGTAAAATTTTTTCAAGAAGAATAAGTGTTAAGGACAGATGAATCTGTAGGGAATCAGATGTGGAAGCAAAGCTAGTGGAGCAGCACGAGGTGGTGTACATTTCAAAATGTTATAACCACCCGCCTTTTTAGTCCCCGCCAGGCTCAGGGATCTGGAGGGAAGGGGATGAAAGTAGTTGCATGCGGTTAAGGAGTGTGACCCAAGGGCTCTAGGAATGATTCAAGGTATGGTCAATGTCGAAAACTAGCTTCTGTATCAATAGACACAGGAACCAATACTTCCTTCCTTCCACAAATCTTGTCCCAGACCTAGAGTTTCTGATTAAAATCTTGACATGACCCTCAGGTCTAGAGATACCTTTGGGAGGAGACTTGATAATCACACTTACGCCGACGGTGTGACCAGACCCTTGAGGCAAGTGTCTTGGTTGGAACCTCTTGGTGGCAGTGTCAAGGCCTTACAACGTTAGGTTGGGTATGGATTGGGAAACCATAGTTCATACACAGATTGATTGTATTAGGCAAAAAGGTTGTGGTTATCTACAATGTTGGGATGAGGTTTTCCTTAGTCGGTGAAAAAGGAACCCAGGAAGCACAAGTTAAACTCATTCATAGGAGGGTGCAGCCGATCACTCTTGAGTTGGCCAGCCTTACCCTCATGGAATCAGGAGTTCTGAGTTCTCAGTTCCAAATAGGAGTGACAGAAAACGGGGATAGCTTTTCAAAAGATGTTTCTAGGATTACCCCCCAAAGGGGGGAGGGACGTCTTCATTGGATGGATACTATTGGAGGTTCATTCCAGACATCTCCAGAGTTCAAACACCACTACCATCCATGAAGAAGAAGGGGAAAACCTTTTGTATGGTCGGAGAGATGCCATTAGAGCTTTCAGATTCTATGGTAGAGGCTGACTAGTGCCCCCATTTTGAGGCTTCTAGAGGAGGGTGTAGGGTATGTAGTTTACTACGACACATCAGGGACCGGACATGATTCTGTCATGATATAGGTGCGGGAAGTGATCGCATATAGTTCTTGGTAATTGAGACAATATGAACAGAACTACGGTACCCATGACCTGGAGTTAGAAGCAGTAGTCTTCACCTTGAAGATGTGGCGGAACTATCTGATGTGTGAAAGTTTAAACGTGTACTCTTATCACAAGAATCTCAAGAATAACTTCTCTCAGGAGGACCTGAACCTAAGACAGTGACAATGGCTTGAGTTCTTCCAGGCCTATGACTTCGAGATAGTGTATACTCTTGGGAAGGGGAATGTTGTTGCAGACGTGCTTAGCAGGAGGACTGGTATACAGCTGTTAGGAGAGGTGACAGAGCATCTTGTTGCCTTATAGATATCCTTTAGGGATAGGGATGGAGAAACCTATCTTTAATCTCTTACAGTCACTCTTCCACTTCTTCAGAGATTCACGGAGGCACAACATGTAGAGGCTGACTGTGAGATGCGACATGCTCAGATATCCATAGGGCAAGCACCTGATGGGTTTTCTAAAGGCAGGGAGCACGCCATCCACTTCAAAGGACGTACCATGGTACCTGTTTCACTTCAGGAGGAGGTGTTGAGGGAATTCTACACTTCCCCTATAACAGTACATCCAAGTGTGGCGAAGATCTATAAGGACCATCAAACGACAACATTGGTGGCCAGGTATGATGAAAGCAGTAGCAGAGTTTGTCTCTCGATGCATAACTTGTCAGCAAATGAACGCAGAGAACCAGGTACCAGTAGGCTTGGTTCAGCCCTTAGAGGTCCCAGAGTGGAAGTGGGATGGGATATCCATGGACTTCATGATGGGTCATCCACGTACATCCAAGAGTAGTGACTCGATTTGGGTGATCGTCGACCGACTCACCAAGTCGGCCCACTTCCTACCGATCATGGAGCAGGGTTTGGTAGAGAGCTTGGGATGCCTCTATGTACAGGATATAGTGTGTTTTCATGGAGTACCTTCTTATATTGTCTCCAAGTGTGATGCACGGTTTACTTCTCGGCTATGAAAGGGGTTGCAGGAAGCTTTTGGGACACAACTTCGCTTGAGCACCGCCTTCCATCCTCAGACTGATGGTCGGACCAAGAGGACCATCTAGACCCTCTAAGACATGCTCCATGCATGTGTTCTCGACTATGGTTGTAGCTGGGAGGAACACTTTCTTTTGGTGGAGTTTTACTACAACAATAGCTATCACTCCACCATAGGTATGGCACATTTCGAGGCATTGTATGGACCACCTTTCAAATCACCACTATGTTGGACAGACCCAGGGGAGTCAGCAATAGTGGGACTGGAAATAGTACTTGCTACCACGGAGAAGGTTCAGATAATCTAGGAGTGGATGAAGACTGCACAGAGCAGGAATAACTTGTATGATGACAGGAGACATAGACCTATGGATTTCATGGATGGTGACCACGTTTTTCTATGGGTCTCACCTCAACGAGGTCTGCGGAGATTTGGATGATGCAACATGTTAGCTCCATGATTCATTAGACCATTCTAGGTACTCATCATAGTAGACAAGGAGGCTTACCGATTAGCTCTTCCACCTCAGTTACACCAGGTACACAACGTCTTCCACGTATCACAGATGAGGAGATAAGTGCATGACCCATCCCACATCATCGACCATGGATATCAGGACATTGATGATGCGGCGACTTTCGTGGAGGTTCTAGTGGAGATTGAGGATCGACAGAAGAGTGTCCTATGTGGACAGTTGATACATCTCGTGCACGTTCGATGGAAACATGGGAACCTCCAAGAGAGCAAATGGGAACGGGGGCTCAGATGCGTGATTAGTACCGTTTTTTGTTCCTTTAGTTCGAGTTTTAGCTTATGGGGATGTAATTCCCTGAGGTGGGGAGAATGTAAAGACCTGGATTTCCCATGGAATTATTTTTTTAAATACTTGGGAATTTCCTGAGTCTGCAGTTTCTGATGGCGCTTGATTCTGAGGCCCGGTCTTCCAGTAATCAATTTCTAAAGTTTTGTTTGGTCATGTTCAGTAAACGTATGAGCGGGTTTTTATAACATTTAAACCAATGCTCGGAATTGAAATCCGATGTCACCGTTGAACTCGCAGCAACAAAAATTGCTTTGTGAGACCTTCATTGCAGTTGCGTTCTGACGAGTTTGGAAGATAGTTATTGGAGTTTAAATAAAATTAAATAAAATTAAGACATAACATTATTTTTATTTTATGGCAGTTAAAACCTCCAAGGGAGGTTAGTGGTGGGGGCCACCACACCATAACCTCCCATGAGAGGTTATGGTGGTGGTGCCCACCTACACATAACCTCCTTTGAGAGGATGTTATTAGTGGGGTCCACCCAATCTTATCAACCCCCCTTAACCCCCTTGAACCCACAAATTAAATTGGTGCAACCTTTAACCTTCCATGGATTTATTTTTGTGCCAATGCTTCACCTTCCTTCATTAAAGTGCCAACTCCACATGAAATAATTAATGGTTCATTAATTAATTATTTGAATTATTTTGAATTCATACCAACAATAAAATAATAAGCAAAGCTATTATTTTATTTTTTGGCACTTTCATCTGGTGAAGCCTTGGAGGATTGGAGGAGTTCTTGGTGAACTACATCTTCTATCGAAGAACGACGATCACCCTTATCCTTCATCATCATTATTCAACCGAACCAAAATAAGAGGAGTCGCTCACGAGGAATTCTGACGCCGAAAACTTCAATTTCTTCATCTTCCTCCAATGTCAGCGGAACGACGCCGCCTCCCCGCGACTTCATCTAGGAATAAAAATGAGGTAGGGGAATTTTTGGTGGTTTTATTCTCGTTCTCCGACGTTCTATTAATGGAGTAAGTTATTCCATTTGATATCAACTTAACGTGAGGGGGGGGGGGCAGACCGCACAAACATGGTTGACCCTTCCCCTTAGTTGTTCTTGATTGATGATGGTGGCATGACAAATAGGTGATGGAAAACAAAGCCCACGCTACCCGCGGTCTCCGCGAACCGCACCGCTAGCCATGCGGCACCCGACCCGCACCACACGGGCTGCTCGGCGGCCTCGTCGCTGGCCCGCCGCACCTCCCCGGTGCACTACCCGTGTCACCTGGCCCTGCTAGCGGCCTGCCCGCACCCCACGACGCCCCGCTGCCCTACCCGGTGCACCCTGCGGCGCCCTGCCCGGCGCCCCCTAGAGCCCTGCCTTGCTGCTCGTCGCCCCCCTCGGCACCCTTCCGCCCTGCATGGCGCCCCCCGGTGCCCTGCCTCTCTACACATCGCACCCCGTGGCGCCCCTCCACCCTGCCCGGAGCCCCCGGTCACCCTGCCACACTGCCCGATGCGTTGTTCAGCACCCTGCCCGGCGCCCCCGCACTGCCCGGCGCCCCGCACTGCCCGGCGCCCCCCGAACTCTGCTATGCGCCCCGACATCCTGCCCGGAACCCATCATGGCCTGCCCCGCAGCCTTTCGTGCCTTGCCCTGTGCACTCGCGGCCTACCCAGTGTCTAGCCCGCCTACCCACGCCCCGCGCGGCCTGCACACTGGACACCCAGCCACTGGCCTCCCGAGCTGACCCACAGCGTCCCCTGTGGTGTCGTTTGTCGAACCAGCCTGGTATTCCAAGCCCAGTCACTGATCCACCTACATGGTGACTACCGTGCCGAACCGCCCTCGTGGTCCGCTGGGCTAGGCCCAACGCACCGAGTTAAAACTTAGCGGGCCGACCCACCCATTGGGCCGAGTCAGACCGAGCGAGTTTGACCGGGTCGACCCAGAACGGGTCAGCCCTGACAGGGGTTGGGCTGAGTCGATCCGACCAGGTCGTACCGGACCCGGGCCCATTACTGACCATTTTCTTACTTCACCCATATATTTAGCATCGGACGTCCGTTTGACGAACCATTAGCGGTGCTGGTATTCTTAGAGCATAAATGTACCTTGCATTATACCCCACTAGAGTTTGGGGTATAGTTGAGTTACGGTCATGGTGGGTCGTGCATGAATCCAACCGAGCCCCTGGGACTAAAATGCTAATAACTTAGAGACTGGGCGTCCGATTAACGCATATTCTGTTGCATTGAGGCCCCTATGATGTGGCATTCCTTTGAGATACTTCCAAGTGAGACTTCATGACAGTTGGAGAATTGACCTGTAGATCGTGGAGAGGATCCTGCCGGAGACGGGGAAACAGAGTGCGGAGACCTAGTAGCTGATAGCCCTGAAAACTGCTTCACCAATTCAACTCGGAGTGATCGACTACCCTGTGGGGAGCACAAGGTATTTGGCGGCATACCCATGGCGGACGGAGCGCCTGGTAGTTGGAAGCAGGCCGGCGGTACTCGATAGGAGGAGTACTTCTCTAGACTATTAGGGGGAGCGCCCAGTATTTTGCGGCAGACCCAGAGCAGACAGAGTGCCCGATATTTGGAAGCAAACCCATAGTACTCGATAGGAGGAGTACCTCAGCAGTCCAATGTTAGTGATAAGCCCCTCAGTGTCACGATTGTCCCACTGTTCTCGAAAGAGGAGTAGTTCTCCAGCTACTGTGGTTTCGATAATGAAAAATCCAGGTTTCAGGTAATTAAATGACCTTTGTGTTTTCCTCATGATTGATATGGGTTACTTGATAACTTTGGTATATGTATGGGCGTATACCTAAGTAATGGTTATCCATTGAAATCATACTTTGTGGTATATCCTTTTTAAATTTTGTGAGACGTTGAGGGTCTCGAGGTCCCTACTGAGTATCATTATACTCACCCCTGTACGGGATATGCTCGCACCTCATTGTGTTAGATGCAGACGACATATAATGATGACTGAGGCGGAGTGTACAAGGACTGGATGGTACCGAGAGGAATCGTATGGACGTGGTGCACTGAGGAGGTTATCTGTACCTACCCTTCAGGTAGGATCTGTGGTGGACAATCCAGGTGTTGCTAGAAAACTTCAGCTATTTTTATTTTTAGTTGTACATGTTTGTCCTTTCTTTGTGCTTTACTGTTGGGCTTGTATTTCCATCCCCTTTACGATCAACATACTTTTTATATAGTTTTTACTTAGTTTTTTCTCCCGCTAGTACTCTGATTGTGTTTGTTTATAGTTATAAAGGAAATGCCTTCCCTTTTTTAGTGATTTACGCCTTTGGTGCTAGTCGCCAACCCCTGGCCTATGGAAGGCGGGCTTGGGGTAGTCACGATACAAGCCCCGGGGGGATGGGTCGTGACAATCAGTATCAGATGATTTGGTTCTACCGCAGAACATAGGACTCTGATATTTCTTTTCTGTGAAGTAGTAGTGTTAAGGGTACCGAGTGTGGTTTTCAGTTCAGGGAGTTTAATTTTGGTGCGGCAGCTAACGTATCCATACAACTGGACCATGACTACTGATTTCTGACATAGTTCATGAAAACACTGATTGCGTGTGTGATTCAGAAGTTTTTCTCTAAGTCAGCTCAAATCAGGTTAGCTCATCAAGTATAACTTTTTACAGTGTCGCATCTATTCAGGATGCCTCCCTGCAGACAGTCAGTTAGAGTTCTGAGAGAGTACACGATGATGGCCCACCAAGCGACGAGACTCCGGTGTAGGGCCCTCTTACTATGTCGGCACCTTTGGGTGGTGTACCAGCAGCACCACCACCCATTGGGAAGTAGATTCCACTAGCCACATTGGAGGACGGTGCATGCCAACTGAGCGCATTGCAAGAGTTCTAGTGTCAGAGGCCTTTGAGTTTTTGAGGCGAGACAGATTCTCATGCAGCAGTGGACTAGCTGGTGGCGATTGCTAGAGTTTTCCACCTAATTGAGACACCCGTAGAAGAAGATAGTGATCTTAGCTACTAGTTATTTTCAGTAAGTGTCCAAGAGGTTGGTCTGTATAGTGATGAGACTTATGTACATGGTACATTACCAGAGATAGTACCTCTAGGTAGTCTCTCTTCTATATCACTGCATGTTGGTCAGCAGTTTCAACAAGTGGTACCAGTAGTGGGCACTTGTAGGCTTAATTCCTTTCAGAAGTAAAATAATTAGATACCCCTCAGGTTCTGAGGCAAGCCCGACTCACATGCAGCTGATGACTGGCTTGCGGAGGTGGATGAGAGTTCCCTAGACCTTATACATCTTCGGCAGGACGACGTGTCAGAAGCTGAGTATTCATCAAGGCATACCGATCTTTCCGGATACATGATGTATATGGTACGATCAGTGCTTCAGAGTTTGAACTCTCAATCGAGGTGTTTTTAAAGAATATATTAGCCATAAAAATTCCTCTATGCATTCCTACTTATATTAAGATACTATAGAGAACATTTGTGGAAAAATGTTTTTTGGCTGAGCGGATACAGCCAGTGAATGTTAGCAATGGGAAAGAAGGAAACCAGTGCCAGTCTCAGAGACATGAGTGTGTAAACATGTTTCGAGAGGAGGAAGTGTTAAGGATAGATGAATCTATATGGCAGCAGACGTGGAAGAAGATCTAGTAGAGCAGCTTGAGGTAGTGTACATTTTGACATGTTACAACCACCCACCTTTGTAGTCCTCGCCTGGCTCAGGGGACTGAATAGAAGTGGAAGAAAGGAGCTTTATGCGGTCAAGGAGTGTGGCCCAAGGGCTCTATGAATGATTCAAGGTACGATCAATGTCTACTACTAGATGTTGTATAAATAGACATTGGTACCAATCCTTCATTCCTTCCACGAATCTTGTCCCAGACCTAGAGTTTCTGGTTACATTGTTGACTTGACACTCACGTCTGAAGATACCTTTCGGAGGAGACTCAATAATAACACTTACGCTGATGGTGTGATCTAACCCTTGAGTCGATAGTTTCGGTTTGAGCCTCTTGGTGGCAGCGTCAAGGCCTTACGACGTTAGTTTTGGTATGGATTGGGCAACCACAGTTCATACACAGATTGACTGTATTAGGCAAAAAGGTTATGGTTATCTACAACGTTGGGATGAGGTTTTCCTTATTTGGTGAAAAAGGAAACCCAGGAAGCACATGTTAAACCCATGCATAGGAGGGTGCAGCTGATCACTCTTGAGTCGGCCAGCCTTACCCTCATGGCTACAGGAGTTCTGAGTTTTCAGTTCCAAACAGGAGTGACGGAACATGGGGACATATTTTCAAAATATGTTTCTAGGATTACCCCCCAAAGGGGGGAGGGACGTCTGCTTTGGATGGATACTATCGGAGGTTCGTTCCAAACTTCTCCAGAGTTGCAGCACCACTATCAGCCTTGATGAAGAAGGGGAAAACCCTCCGTGTGGTCGGAGATATACCATCAGAGCTTTCAGTAGTTGATGCAGAGGCTGACTAGTGCCCCCATCTGGAGGCTTCCAGAGGAGGGCGTAGGGTACGTAGTTTACTGTGACGAGTTAGGGACCTGACTTGGGTGTGTCCTGATACAGGAGCGAGCAGTGATCACATATGGTTCTCAGAAGTTGATACATCATGAATATAACTATGCTACCCATGACCTGGAGTTATGAGTAGTGGTCTTCTCCTTGAAGATGTGGCTACACTATCTGATGTGTGAATGTTTTACCGTGTACTCTGATCACAAGAGTCTCAGGTATATCTTCTATTAGGAGGACATGAACCTGAGAAAACGACGATGTCTTGAGTTCCTCTAGGACTATGACTTTGAGATAGTCTATACTTCTAGGAAGGGTAACGTTGTTATGGATGCACTTAGCAGGAGGACTGGTATACCGCTTCTAGGAGAGGCAACATAGCAGCTAGCTTCCTTACAGATATCCTTTGTGGATAGGGATGGAGCAGCCTATCTTCTGTCTCTTACAGTCACTCCTCCACTTCTTCAGAGAGTCAAGGAGGCGCAGCGTGGAGATTCTAATTGTGAGAGGCGACGTGCTTAGATATCTATAGGGCAAGAACCTGATGGATTTTTTGAAGGTGGGGAACACATCATCCTCTTAAAAGGACGTACCATGGTACCAGTTGTACTTAAGAAGGAGGTGTTGATGGAATTCCACATTTCCCCTCTAGCATTACATCTAGGTGTGGCGAAGATGTACGAGGACCTTCAACGACAACATTGGTGGATAGGTATGAAAAAAGTAGTAGTAGAGTTTGTCTCTCGATGCCTCACTTGTCAGAAAGTGAAGGTGGAGAACCAGGTACCAACATGAATTTCTCATCCCTTAGAGGTCCCAGAGAGGAGGTGGGATGGGATATACAAGGACTTCAGGATGGGTCTTCCACGTACATCCAGGAGTCATGACTCGATTTGGGTGATCGTTGACCGACTCACCAAGTCGGCCCACTTCCTACTGATCAGGGAGCGGGCTTCAGTAGAGATCTTGGGACGCCTCTATGTGCAGGAGATAGTGCGTTTTCATGTAGTACCTTCTTCTATTGTCTCTGACCGTGACACACGGTTTACTTCCCTGCTATGTAAGGGGTTGCAGGAAGCTTTTGGGACACATCTTTTCTTGAGAACCGCCTTCCATCCTCAGACTGATGGTCGGACCTAGAGGACCATCCAAACCCTTGAGGAAATGCTACGTGCATGTGTTCTCAACTTTTTTCACATCTAGGAGGACCACTTTCCTTTGGGGTAGTTTTCCTACAACAATATCTATCACTCCACCATAGGTATTTCACATTTCGAGGCATTGTACGAACGACCTTGCAGATCGCCACTATGTTGGACAGACCCAGGATAGTCAGCACTAGTGGGACCAGAGATGGTATGGGAAACCACAGAGAAGGTTCTGATCATCCATAAGAGGATGAAGACTACACAGAGTAGGTAGAAGTCTTATTTAGACAGGAGACGGAGACCTATTGAGTTCAAGGATGGTGACCACGTCTTTCTATGGGTCTCACCTCGACGAGGTGTGCAAAGATTTGGTTGAGGCGAAAAGTTATCTCCGTGACTCATCAGACCATTCCAGGTCCTTAGCAGAGTAAGAGAGGTGGCTTACCACTTAGCTCTTCCTCCTCAGATGCATCGGGTACACGAAATCTTCCATGTATCTCAGCTGAGGTGATAAGTGCATGACCCATCCCACATCATCGACCATGGAGAGATGGAAATCAATGATGGGGTAACTTTCATGAAGGTTCTAGTGGAGATTGAGGATCGACAGGATTGGGTCCTACATGGATAGTTAATACCTATAGTGCACGTTCGCTGGTAGCAAAGGAACCTCCTGGAGGGCACATTGGAATGAGGGGCTCAGATGCATTCTAAATACCCTTTTTTGTTCCCTTAGTTCGAGTTATAGCTTACGGGCATGTAAAGACCAGAGGTGGGAGAATTTAAAGACCCAAATTTCTGGTGGAATTTTTTTTTAAAAACATGTGAATTTTACGAGTCCACAGTTTCTGACGGCACCTGATTCTGAGGCCCGGTGTAACTGGAATAAATTTCTGATGTTTTGTTCCGGTACGTTCTGTAAACATACGATCGAGTTTTTATAACTTTTAAACCGGTGCTCGGAATTGAATTCTGAGGGCACTGTTGAACTCGTAGCGTCGGTAATTGCTTATTGAGACCTTCACCGTAGTTGTGTTCTAACGATTTTGGAAGATAGTTTTTGGGGTTTTAATAAAAGTAAATAAAAATAAGACATAAATTTATTTTTATTTTATGTATTTTAAAACATTGAAAGTGAGGTTAGTGGTGGGTCCCACCACACCATAACCTCCCATGAGAGGTTATGGTGGTGGGGCCTACCCCCACATAACTTGCATTGAAAGGATGTTATTAGTGGGGTCCACCCAAGCTTATCAACCCCCCTCTTAACTCTCCTTTAACCACCTTGAACCCCCAAATTAAATTGGTGCAACCTTTAACCTTCCATGGATTTATTTTTGTGCCAATTCTTCACCTTCCTTCATTAAAGTGCCAACTCCACATGAATTAATCAATGGTTCATTAATTAATTATTTGAATTATTTTGAATTCATGCCAAAAATAAATTAATAGGCAAAGTTATTATTTTATTTTGTTGGCACTTTCATCTGGTGGAGCATTGCAGGATTAGAGGTGTTCAGGGAGAACTACATCATCCAATAAAGAACGACGATCACCCTCATCCATCATCATCGATCTTCGACCGAACCAAAAGAGGAGGAGTTGACCGCGAGGAATCTCGACAACGTCAAATTATTCGTCTTCCTCTAACTTCAGTGGAACGATGCCGCCTCCCTGTGACTTCGTCTACAAACGAAAAACGAGGTAGGGGGATTTGTGTTTGTTTTATTGTCTTTCTCTGACGTTCTATTAATGTAGTAAGTTATTCCATTTGATATCAAAATAATGTGGGGGGGGGGGGGTCGGACCGCACGAACACGGCCAACCCTTCCCCTTTGTTGTTTTTGATTGATGATGACGTCACAGAAAAGAGGCGACGGAGAACAAAGCCCATGATACCCACGGTCTCCGCAAACCGCACAGCCGGCCGCACAACGCCCGACCTGCACCCCACGCACTGCTCTGTGGCCCTGCCTCTGGAATGCTGTCCAAGCCCCTGGTGTGTCGGCCGGCTCTACTGGTGCCCTACCCGCACCACTCGGTGCCCGGCTGCCCTGCCCGGCACCCCCGGTGCCCAGCCACGCAACCCGGCGCACCCCACGACGCCTGACGCCCCCGCCGCACTGCCCGACACCCCCCGGCGCCCCGCTGTACTACCTGGAGTGCTGCCGTGTGCTTTCTGGAACACAACCTGGTGCCCACGCGCTGCCCGGCGCCCCCGCGCGGTGCCGGGTGCCCCGAAATCCTGCCTGGAACCCCCGCGGCCTGCCTCGCATCCTGCCGCACCTTTCCCGATGCACCCGCGGCCTGCCCGGTATCTAGCCGGCCTGCCCACAGCCCGCATGTCCAGCCTGCTGGACACCCGGCCACTAGCCTCCTGAGTTTACCCATGATGTCCCCCGCGGTGTCGCTGGCCGAACCGGCCCGGTCTTCCAGGCCGAGTCACCATGCCACCTATGTGGCGACTACTGGGTCGAACCGCCCTTGTGGTCCTCTAGGTCGGAGCCATCAGAATGGGTTAAGACTTAGTGGGATGACCCGCCCATTGGGCCATGTCAGAACTAGCGAGTGTGACCGAATCGACCCAAACTGGGTCGGCCTATACAGGGTTGGGCTGAGTCGGTCCGACCAGGTCGGACAGGACCGGGGCCCATTACTGACCCTTTGCTTTCTTTGGCCATATCTTTAGCATCAGACATTTTTTTGACGGACCGTCAGTGGAATCAGTATTCTTGGAGCATAATTGTCCCTTTGATTATAACCCACTAGAGTTCAGGGTGTAGTTGAGTTATGGTCCGGTTGGTTCGTGCTAGAATCCTACCAAGCCCCGAGACTAAAATGCTAATAACTCACAGAGCGGGCGCCTGATTGACACGTCATCTATTACGTTGGGACCCCTATGATGTGGAGGTACTTTCAGATAATTCCACATGATACTTAATGACACTTGGACTATCGACTGGTAGCTTGTGGAGAGGATCCATCAGGAGACGAGAAGACAGAGTGAAGAGACCTAGTAGCTGACAGACCTGAAGACTGCTTGACCGATTCAACTAGGAGTAATCGACAAACCCAGGGGGGAGCGCCTGGTATTTAGCGGCAGACCCATGGTAGACGGATCAACTTTTAGTTGGAAGCAGACCTGCAGTACTCGACAGGAGGAGTACCTCTGTAGCCTATTGGGGGGAGCGGCCGATGTTTGGCGGCATACCCACAGTGGACGGAGCGCCCGGTATTAGATAGAAAACCCACGATACTGGACAAGAGGAGTACCTCAGCAGTCCAAGGTTTTTGAGAAGCACCTTAGTGTCGCGACATGTCCACTGTTCATGACAGAGGAGTAGTTCTCCATCAGTCATGGTTTTGATAATGAAAAATCTTGTTTTGAGCTGAGTCAATGACCTTTTTTTCTTATGATTGAGATGGGTTACATGATAACATATGTATATGTATAGGCAGATACCTATGTAATTTTTATCCATCGAAATCATACTTTGTGGTTTATCCTAGTTGAATTTTTTGAGACCTTGAGGGTCTCGGGGTCCATACTAAGTATTGTTATACTCAACCCTGCACAGGCTATGCCCTCACCTCGTTGTGTTGGATGCATACAACGGACAATTTTGACTGAGGCGGAGTGTACGAGGACTGGATGGTACCCGGAGGTGGACCTCACGATGAGTCGGTACCCGGAGGAGTCGGATGGACGTGGAGCACTAAGAAGGTTATCTGTACCTACCCTTCTAGTAGGATCCATGGTGGATGATCTAGGAGCTTCTAGACACCATTAGCAGTTTGTCTTTTTAGTTGTACATGTTTGTCCTTTCCTTGTACTTTACTGTTGGGCTTGTATTTCAGGCCCCTTTACGTTCAGTATACTTTTTATACAGTTTTTAAGTAGTGTTTTCTTCTGCTTTTACTTTGTTTGTGTTTTTTAAAGTTATAAATGCAATGACGTCCATGATTTTATGTATTTACACCTTTGGTGCTAGTTGCCATTCCCTGGCATATAGAAGGAGGGCTTGGGGTAGTCACGATACGAGCCCCCTAGGGACGGCTCGTGACATGTTTCTATATTATATTTATGAAATTATTATATTTATGGAATTATTATATAACATATATCTTTTTATTTTCAATTCTGTGGTGGGCATGATTATGTTGCTCATGTTCATGGAGGACAACCACCTCACGAATAGGTGTTATTCATTTTCCAATAATGCTTTACATGGATGGTAGTAAAGTTAAAATTAATTAATTTATGTGATATTAATGAATATACTATAATTATGGAAATATTATATCACCTATAACATTTTACCTTCCAATCCAGTATAGAATAATAATGTTTCTCATGCGTAAGTGTAGACTACCTCCTCTACATAGTGATGTGAATAGTTTTTCATATTATTTTTACATGAAAGGTAATAAGGATGTATTTGAATAATACAAAAAATATATATTAAATAATAATGATTTAGTAAATATGAATTAATATTTATTTTCCATTTACTCCATCCATCGAGAAAAATGGAAATAATGTTCACGTGTATGTACAACTTATCATCTCTATGAATGGTTTAATCCATTTTATATATTTAACGTTAATAGTTTAATATAAATATATATATAATGAATATATTTTATATTTATATCTGGTTTAAAATTATTTATATGATGTAACCATTTTTAAATTAAAATAATCTAATTACCAAACTAAATCATAAATGAAACAAGTAAGTAATTATCACCCAAAATAGTGATTTTGACAAAGAATTATTAATATATGAAGGATAAATGAATATAAGTAAACCATATATGGTGTGATATATATGGTCATAGTTTTATAATAGATTTATAATAAGAATACATTTATTATACATGATGTTGGGGCACATATTAATGAAGTCAAACCAGAGGTAAGGGTTTCTCATATCACTTTTACTTCTCTAATAAATTTACCATATTCACAATTTAGTTATATTGTGTGGATTATATACTATAAAATTGAGGTTTTATATAATTAATATATTAATCTTTAGGGTATATAATTTTTCATTATATGTTATTTATATTATGGGGATGAAGATTCAGAAGTTACCAATGTGGTGAGTGTTTATTTCACAATCACATCATTATTTTGGAATTTTATTATATAAGCCTCCCTTGGAAGAATTATTTGATATTTATATCATAAATTAATTAAATTTTATTTTACTCTATTTAGTCATGAAATTTTTCATCTAATAGTAACATTTTCAATCTTTTTTAAATAAAATGAAATAGTTTTTTTTTTGAAAATACGAATTTATTTCTCCCTTCGAATGAAAATAATTTTTCTTTAAAATCCCAGTTTTTTTAAAATGTTTACCAAGATGATTTTAATATTTTCCTAATTATTACATAAATAAATATTTAACTATTTCTACTTTTTACAAAAATATTGGTAGGAATCTTCAAGTCATTTTCCAAACATGCCTCATTTGGAATTTTACAATAAATATGAATGGAATATTTGTTTTAACATGTATGCATTGAAAAAAAATTACACCATCATGACCATACAATTTTAAAGGGAATTTTTCAATTTCTAAAATTTTATCTTAAATTAAAATTATACTAAATTTTTTTTCCACTTTTTAGAAATCAAATTCAGTGTGAAGAGATTATTTTCCTAAAAAATGTTTTTAATAAAAGTATTTTAGAATTTCGAATCATTAATGACATGAAACCTTTATTTTACATAAAATACACTTGGGATGTTTTGTATTTATGTTATCATTATTATTATTTTGGAGGTTTCATGATTATTTTGACTGTTAATGGACAATTTTATTACCATTCACTATATTACTCTTCATAATTTATGATTATGTTTAATTGATTGTGTAAGTGTAACATTTCATGTGTTATTTTTTCAATTTGAATGTTTCTATAGACTATGTTTCTCCCCAAACATATGATTAATTCATTGGACAAAGTATGTGATCGGTGTTACCTAGTTATAGATATCCCCTCAATGCATCAGCAAGTCTAATAAGACAAATGAGTTGTCTAAATTAGGAGGGTTTCTACCCACAAAATTAAACAATATTTTGAAAGGTATTGATAGTTTCATATGTACAAAATATTTCATTCCATCATTTTGAGATCGAATATTGTTTTCCATGTGATTATTTTATTAGTTAATATATTCTTGGATATGTTTCAAGTTCATGTGATTATTTATTTGGATTTATTTTATTATAATTTACTTCTATCATATTAAGCTTGATTTATTAATTAAATGGAATGTGTTTTATTCATTTACACTTTCATATTTATTATGACTACTTATTTATGACTGATTTAGTTGTATGTTTACCATTACTAATTATATAATCTCACCTTATTTTTTTATTTTATCTTCCCTTAAATACCCATATTTTTTATTGATATACATGAATATACTATAAGAAATATTGGTGTTATCTAAGAAAACAATTTTAGTATTTTATGATTTAAATTTTTATGTGAATCTAAATTATCTATCTAGTTTAGCTAGACTACAAAACTGTCCAATCCATTATGATGTGATTATTTGTATCTTATGCCAATGTGATAAAGATAACATCATTTCCATGCCACTAGGGTCTAGGTCATTACAAATTTCAATTACCTTTAGTGTTTGATAAGGGGTATTAGGTCTTCTTATGTGTTTCACATAGATTGGTTCATCAAAAGATTTAGTGGTAATGGAAGATCATACCTATAGTATTCATGTATTTTATGATATTAGATATTGTTCTATTGATAGATAATCAGTTAGATCATCCTCAAAAGTATCTTTCAATGAATAAAATATTCATTGTTTCTATTCATCACTATTATCATTCTAAACCATATCATATTTTGTAATATGGTAATTCAAGATCGAGACTAATGAATCTTTTGATAACTATCATACTCATATATTTTACTATAGCACACAATTTTGTAGATGAAGCTATGTTTCTTTACTATGGGTTCTATGACTGAACGACTATGTACAAGATTAAACTTGGGATAGTGAGGCTAAAAAACCTTCTCAATGTATGGAATTATTCACATATGATGCTCAACTATAATCAGATGGAAAATTGGGGATGATGTGTTTTTAAGTATGTTAGGATGAAAGATCATTTTTTTATGAGGTTTGAATCCTTAAAAGTTAAATATAAATCATTCATTTTATGTCAATAAATGTACATCATTGTTTAAGGATTTTATAGTTAGATTATGGGCTTGTTCATAAGACAATGTTACTATTTTTGGAGGAAGAAGATGGGGATCATGGTTAGCCCATATGTATGAGTAATCGTGTATCAGAAAAGTGAACTCCAAAAGGAGTATCATGGGTAGTTTAATTATTCGACATTAGACACATAATATTGAATAAACATATATTTATTTTTGGTTTATTTGGTATGGTTTGTGCATGAATTGACTAAATATTTTCCTAGCCCGTGTAAGAGTGTTTCCTTTAGACAGTATGCATGAACATCCATCACACAGTTTGTCTGACCATGGGCCTCAGCTATGTGAGGTGTGGACTCCTAGTGAATCCCAACCGCATTATTTTTGTATAGTTTGGACAACAATTCAACCAAAAAATGTTCCCCTTTTAATAATGGTGAAATTATAATTTTCCACTTGGTTCCTTTAACACTTTAACCCTCATTTATTCTCCGCTTTTGGCACAACAACCTCACATGTTAGAAGCTCTACAATTTATCCTCACTCATATTTGGGAGATATCCTTCATCCATACAAGTATTCATATTTCATTTTTCTCATTGAATCTCCCTCAACATGTCTAATACTAAACTTCCTTCTTTTAATAGTTTATTTTTCCATCATCAGGCTTGTCTTCGTGCAAGATCATGTGGACTATTTTGATAGATTTTTTATTCTATTCCATTTAATCCCATTCTAGCTCGAATATAACATTGATACTGGATGAGGAGTTTCTTACCTTTCTAAGGATGGTGGTTTTTCACTAAAATTATATTTGTTTAAAATGTTTTTCATTGTCACATGCTCAGGAATATCAATGAATTAATGTGAAATTCTATTAATTAAACTTCTAGACCTGGATGATATACTCCCATATAACTATATCAGTATTGGAGGTTGTGAGCACCACTCGAATTGTCCCTAGGGGTGTGTCTAATAAATTACATTACAAATTCTATAATTTTTATGTGACCAAACCACCACCTATTGTGGGTTTGACATGTCTCCTTAAGGAAATGGATAGATTATTGAACTAAAACATGAATCAAAATTCCATTTCACTTGGACCTATTTTTATTACTGATTAATCCCATGAGTATATGGGATCAAATAATATATATAATGATATAAACGAATCACATGGACCTTGATAACTTATGATTTTGGTAGGATCTTATTATAACCATTATATTCTATTATATTATGGGCTTCCCTAGGAATGTTTTTGACTCCCACTTGGGTCTTCTAGAAAAACCCAAAGGAGTACACCAAATTTAAGGACGATTTACCATAGAGTTGAAAATCCTCTTAGGCTTTTCCATTATCATAAATTGATGACTACCCAATCTAATGTGTTCTGCATCTTTCGGAAAGGTATTTCGTGGTTATATGACTCGTGTATTAGATAGTAATATATATATAGATATATACATATGTTTTCATGTGTGTTTGTGTCTATATATATTTATGATGACATATGTTTATAGACACCCTGACTTTGGCCAAACTAAGTTGATTCTGATGGGTATCCCCTTGGAACCTAAAATCATTTGGCTTTGGTGTATTTTACAGTATGTTATTTTCATCATATATATACACTATTTATTTTATACTCATTGGATTAATGTTATTATATTTTTATTTTTGTGGCCAACTGAGTTTTACACACACCTAGTTATAGATTCCATTTAGTACCAAAAAAAATATAATGCATAAAATTATTGAAAGGGGAAGAACCTATATATGGACACATTATTATTATATTGTATATAGTATTAAAATAGATTAGGATTGAGTTAGTGCTCGAGATTTTAGTGAACATTATTTTTGTCCAATGAGTAATTTTTAAAGAATTTATTTTGTGGGATTTCTTCTTTATTTACCTTACACCCGTTTTGTATATAATAATGAAATATTTTATATATAAAACAGAATATGAATTCTTTATTTTTGTTTTTATCTTATTGTTTTTTCATAGCATTACTTTTATTTGTTTAGAGTACATTGTTTATTATACCACTTTTATGGTCCAATTTGATCATGAGGTTATAGTATCCCCATTGTACCACCATAGACCCTCATTACTAGTCAAAAACCTTTTGTGTAGTAGGATAAATTCTTTAGGTCATTTGGATAACTAATTTAGGTTACATATGAGTGAAAATTGCTTTCAATATAAAATTTCACCCTAAGGGTATGGTTCATGGTGGTGGTACATTATTATGGTGGTTTGGTAAACATGGTTTCGGTGGTGATCTCTATGAGATTTATCTTATAGCATAAATTATTTACATCTTGTTTCAGTGATTGAAAATCTTATTGGGCCTCATTAAGGGAAAATCCCAATGATTTTATATCCCACGTTATCTTTGTTAAATTTGATTCATAGGGTATGATCCTACCATTTGAGGCCACCGCTTCTTGCTTTTGTGTAAATTAGATCTTATCATAACCCTTAATATATTCTAATATTATTGGTCATTATAGAAAATATATTTTATAAATTGTTATAATGATTAATTTTTTAAGCATTTCCTTTAATTAATTTTATATTTTATAATTTTCTAAAATAAAAAATGAAATATAGTACATTGATTTTCTATAACAATATTTTCTAATAAAGAATTTATTCATTCTTGAGGGAATTTTATTTTTAATATGTTTATATATATATATATCAAACATTTAAATATTCATTATTTCCTTTTGTAAATAGAGAAACAATATATATAGTCATCTCATACACTTATCAAAGGATATAGTAAAACATAAGTAAATATGGAATAAATATTAAATACATATTATGTGATGAATAAATGAATTGGTAAATGGCATAACTAAATTTAGAACTTACCTAATCCATAATAATATGAATATGTGATAATGGTAATAATAATAATGTATCTCAAAATGAGGGAATTCATAATGGCAGACATTATTACTATACCAACCAGGCCTTGTTCCAAGACCTTATAAATAAGGTTATGGATGTTCCCATTACCCTATAATAGTTTGTCTCATGAGACATATCAATGAATCATGGGTGTATATAATTATAGGTGCCACTAATCCCATACTAATTAACAAACATTCATTATATGAAATGAATAAAGGGATAGAAATAAAATATGTAATTCTCCCAAAATAAGTTATTACATAAAAATTTCTACATAATCAATAAATATCTATTTTAAATAACAGGTATATAGATTTGAAATATCTAAATAATCAAATAAATGGACCAACATAAATTGTAAACACCATTATATTTGGATTATGAAATATATATAGTGTTCACATAGTAAAATATAAATTGAATACATTCAATTGAGTATTATAAGATACCTAAAAATAGTGGAAATTTTATTGACTTTATCTATGAGATAAATATATGGTAAATAGTGGAAAATGATAAATTCCGAGTTAACAAATATACATTGAAAGAGAACATAAACACAAGAAAAAAATGATAGAGAGAGATCACATACATCAAGGTCTTGTATGAGTTACAAATCAATAAGAAAGAATGATAGAGAAGAATACATCATGGATAAAGGTAAATCAGTATGATATTGATAAAAATATTTTTCAAAAGACATATAAAGAGATAAATATATATATATAATGTAGGAAACATTTATAAAAATAATGAATATAAGGCATAAAATCTCTTTCTTGGATTGCTGAATAATTTTAGATGACATTTCAACCTATTGAATAATAATAATAAATTTACCAATTGATTGATTAATAACTATTTCTATGATTGTTCCATCATTATTAATATTTTATATAAATTTTTATTATCATATATTATTCTTTTAATGAATTAAATTTTTTCTTGGTCCTCTATTATGAGGTTGATCAGAATGTATTTCAAAAACTACATGGTTGAATTGGTAAATGTCAATGGTCAATATCAAATGGTTCCATAATATGTATAAGTGTAAATATATTATATTCAATTTATTCCAGATGTGATATAATTGAATAGTTAAATAGATAGTTACACAATAAATAATATTCTTTGGAAGACATGTTATAGATGATTTAAATGAACATGATTGTTTACTATTTATATCATTAATATCATGGAAATTTTACATTTTTCAAATTATAGATGTGATATTATTTAATAATTATTTTTATATTTTATCATTTAATTTTTTTATTAAAATATCCATAAATGGAATAGGTGAATCAAAAAAACATCATAGTTAACTTAGGTATAATAAAACTACCCCGAGTGAGAGATGTATTTGGGATATTTTAAGAAGAATGGGAAAGAAAATATAAATTTTTGTATTATAAAAATATTGTGTAATATTATACTGATATTTTAAGGTTACAATAGTTGTTTCTTATAATATGAAAAGACTAATTCATATAAAAATTAATTTTTGTAAGACCATGGTTTTAACATCGTAATGGATTCTAAAAAGGGATAGTTATGTGAAAATCAGTTATATATTATCCATAAAGGATCAACGGGATCATAGTAAAATGAAAATAAAACCATGTAATGAAAATAATGGAATTGTTAAAGTATTTTTATGGTAGATTAATATAAAATAAAAAGTAAAAGAATACATAGAAACCCTTACATTTCACTTTTACCTACCTATTTTGGAATGCATATATGGCCTATGAAGGAGGTAATTTTAGCTGGAATATAGACATAGAAACATGGATAAGGTATTATATATATATATATATTTGATTAAATATTTATAAAATTACCGATTCTTGGAATTGATGAGAATATGCGGAGGAGGTGAAATTATATAGTAAAGGGAGAGGGGTATTTAAAATAAAGTATTTACTATTTTATTTTTTATCCCTAATACTATGAATAGTGTAGAATCTCATGACTTTTATCACTATAGGAATTAAAAATGGTTGTTTAATAATCAATTAAAAATATTTAAAATTTAATTTCATCTTGGATATATTTAAAAAAAAATTAATGGGTAAAATAATGTTTTTTGTTTAAATAAAATATGAGTTATGTTTTAAAAATTGATATATATGTTTGGAAATTAGGTTTTCTAATTTTAAAAGATTTATTTTATTGAAATATATATTTTATATTATGAAAAAGGATATATATGTTTTGTAGTCATCTTTAGTTATATATTTTTTCATAAAATGTATGGTATAATTAACAATTGAACATTTTACTTTTCATTAAAAATAATTTTTTTCATAATAATCCAAACAATTAACCCTCAGATTATATTTAAATTTATTTTAGAAAAATTATTTTCCATTTTTGAAAACACATTTCACTATTGGGAAATTTAAATATTTAAAATTGGATATTAAAACAATTTTTTTATTAAACATGTATTAAATCTCTTAATAAAATGTATATTTAAATATTTTTTAAGTTAATTTATATTCGAAATCACTTTGTAGGGTTATACTATTTTTAATTATTTAATTTAAAGGATATTAGTGTTATTTTATTGTTATATTACATTTAATGGTCATGTTTCCATTTCAATGATCTGTTGTTACTTCCAATAATCATTTAGAATTTAAATGATCCTATAGTAATTATATATTTAATATATAACTTTTATTTTAATAATTATTCATTAAAATAAATTTCAAAAAATATTATTAATATTAAATTAACAAAATTATAGTTTTTCTTCAACTATTTTTTATATTTATAATGTTTTTCATAAGTGGGATATTTCATGAAGACCATACCACACTAAAATTTTATATTCATGTTCAATTATTTATTTCCATTTTTTGTTCCATTGTGTCATTTTTTGTTTTATATTGAGTATCTGTTCTCTATATGAAATGTTCTATATTAAGAGTTTTATCCATTCTAGGGAATGGAAATCACTAGTAGTGTTTTATTACTATGATTAATTAACAAGACATGTATTTTAGTTTAACATTTATTGTAGAATAATATGTCATATAAGATCAACTCTTAAATATATTAATCCTTTTAAATTTGGTATTCATCATTTCATCATTCCATGATCAGTTTTGTTTAGTTTTTCCTCATTACATTTTTAGCCTCACACATCACCTCTTCCAACATGTGATTCCCCCAATGTAACTTCACTATATTTGTAGTATAATTTGAAAACACATGCACTCTGGTGCTAAAAATATAGACTAGATATTCACCAATTAAAATTCAATGATCTAGATCTATTTATTTTGTAGTATGTACATGTGTTGTGTTAGGGATGTCATTCTTAATAATAAATCATAGAAGGAAACATTTACTTTAGAATTGTTTTGAAGAATTTATAGATTATAATGTATAGATCAAATGATGTCTAAAAATTCAAGAGGAAAAATATATATTGGACCTAGATATTATTTTTTATCAAAACATATAATTCCCTTATGTGGTGATAGATTTAAAAATATATACTTCCCTTCATGGAATTTAATGTCCTTTATATGATTATTACAATAGATTTGTTTTTCCAATGTTGACATTTATTGGAAGGATTCAAGATGTATTTAAATTTCTTAGTTGTCTCCTCATCTAATTTTGGACCAATAACCTTTTATTTTACCACCGTTATCCTATAATGTTGGGGTATAATTTCTTATTTGACACAAAAAATTCATATAGTTCCATTTTACTAAAAGTGTGAATGTAGATATTTTTGGTGAATCCAATCAAAGGTATTAGTCCCTTAGACCTTGGAAGTCAACTAATCATTATAAAAACATGTTTGATATCATTTTTATAGCCATTTTATTCTTACCATCTATTTGAGGGTGATATAAAGTAATTAAATGTATCTTATTGTTCTCGTATTTTTCAGGAAACCACCAAAATTTTAATCTATAAAAGGTTTCATGATCACATACATTTGATAGAGGTAAAATATGAATATTATTCCATAGAACCGTACTCCTAGGCCCAGTTCTAAAACACTTTGATATAGATTATATTTGATACTAAAAGAATGATTAATGAATTAAAGAAACATATATTTTAGTAATTTGATACATCTCAAGATGATAACAAGGTGTCGAACACAAAATATTTAGTATTTTGCGGATAAGATTCATAAATTATGACTTCAATATCTCCACCTAATATCTCTATGTCAAACATTCTTCTATACATTGTCTTGCATATAATCCCTTTGGAAATTAGAAAAATAAAAAAGTGTTCAGATCAAATACTCAATAAGGTAAAATTTTGTATTGATTTTTAAAGGGTTAGATCATAATCATAAACATGGAATAAATATAGGATTAAAATTATTATAAAACTATATGATTTACCCCTAGGGAATGAAATAAGGGAATGTAACCACAAATGGGCGTACATATACTGTGGTTTAATAGTCTCCAAATATAATATAATAATCAAGATCTTTAAAGAATAACATATTCATATAACATTGAAGTGTGGAGTAAAAAAATAACTATATAAGAACTATAATCATAAGCACATTGTGAGAAATCTCAATCAAACCCTCCCTTTATGTTTTTATAAAACCCAATCATTCCCACCATTTATGTTATGAAAAAATAAAATAGTATTCATTTTATAATATATATTGATATATTAATCCTTGACTAATTAATTGGATGGATATATAGAAAAAATCCACACATATGTATACTATATTAAATCAATCATAAATCATATCAAGAAAATCGAAGGAAAACATGTGTATCATATATAAAAATAAATCGTATAACTTTAAATGAACTCATGAATAGGATCAGTTGGTACCAAAATTCAATCACATAAAACATATTAATACATAAAATCATATATATGTTTATTTCTAAAACATTACTCCACAATATATTTATCCCTTATATATAGAGGGGGAAATGAATGTGAAATAAAAAAAGAGATTTAAAAATTAACTTGCAACCTTATTATAAAATATGTTGTTACACGAAACAGTAAAATGTCATTTTCTATAACGTAACAAGAGAATCATTTTTAAATATCTCTTAAAAAATACAATTAATTGAATTTTGAATGGAAATAATATATAATTCAACAAATGTGGAGTTAAAGATAAATGAAGTGATTGTAATAAATATTTTAACATCACTATTTTGAAACCCATTTCATTTAAAAGAATAATAAAGATTACATGTTAATATAGGTACAAAAAATATAATGGACAATGGTAAAATAAATTTTTCAGTTTCAAAATAAGAAAAAACATTTTTGAAAAGAATGAATATTTACATTTTATAGAACATGTAGTTATAAATAGTGAAAACTATTCTTAATGATGTTATATATTTATAAAGAGGATATATATCAATGAAAATTTATGATTTTTATACGTAAATTTTTCAAATTTAAAGAGGAATTATAATTTTACATAAATAAAGTGTAATAAATTTTTTTTTTGAAAATGTATATATTTTATAACCTAATGAATAAGTAATTGAATTGGTAACACCCTTGATGTATTTTTATCATTTAAATTAAAACATATTTCAATATAGAAAACAAATAAATCTTTAAATTTAAAAAATAAAGAGACAATGATGATGAATAATGTGAAAGGTAAATTGTATACCCCTTATATATGAAGATGGATTCATAATAAATAACATGTCTCAAACAAGGAAAATTCATATAAAACCCCTTACAACTTTAGCAATGCTTGAATTAAAAGCCGTTAGATAGAAGAATGTGATATTATTTTGTAATTCCTATGATTTTCTGGAAATAGTATTTCATAATAAATTCATGGGTCAGTATTTATATTATATAATGTAAATAATAATGCATAATTTAAATCATATATCAAGGAATTGAAATTTTGACACTGAACACATACCTTTGTTATAATTCTATTTTATAACAATTTAACCTCCTATAGAATAAATTATGCTAATTTAAATATGAATAATGAATTGAATTATATTCTTATTTTTATATTTTATTAGATATAAAAATTGTAATTTTTAATTATTTTTTTAAGATATAATAGCTTGAAGACATTTTTTCTTTAAAATTGTCATTTTTTGTTCTCATTTTTTGCTTTTAATTTTTTTTTCCATTTTTTGTTTTTTGTAAAATTATTTCATAAATATTCAAATAAATTATAATTCCCTTATATTATATAATATTCACTAACCATCCTTATAGGTGGTGAAAAGTAAAACATTGGCAACATCCTCATAGCCAGATGATGTTCTCCTTTATCGGGACGTGTTAAAAGAGGTGGAGAGAGTGTGTATATACTATAAATAGGTTAAAAAAGTTATACATTTATCTTCATAAGATTTACATGTTATATACTTATATATGAATTATTTTATAAAGTAATAAAAAGGGAATTTTATTTGGATAGTACACTTTTGAAGAGAAAAATGATGATAGATAATTGGGGTGTCTTCTTCATTATAGATTTACTCCTTTTCTAAAGTCATGAATGATTGGGGTAGTGTACCACTGGATAGTAACTAACAGGTATAAGAGAATTAGGAGAGGGTAAATGAGATGATATTTTTCTTCTATATGTTAATGGGAAGTGTTTTTTCTATTGGAATGGAGAGAGGTATTTCTACTTGAGAATAGGGGTGTTTAGGCATAAAATATTGATTATTTTGTCATTTAGGTTTAAGAATTTTGTATGTGAATATTTTAGATAAGTTTTATTAATTTTTATTTATAAAATGACTTTTCTGTAAAATTAAAACCATTCCAAAATCAAACTGAATCCTTCATCCAATTCATTAATGGGAAAGAGTCAAATATATTTTTTTATTCAAATAAAATATAACAAAGGCTCTATGATTTCATACAATAGGTTAAAAATTCAACTTAAAATTTCAAAATTCATTAGTTTTCTCCATAAATAAATTTTTTTCAAATAAATTTTATATAAATTTTAGGTAATTTATACATATTTATTATGTTATATATGTTTTGGTATTCAAAAACTAAATATTTTTTACATATTCAACAAAAAATAAACTTCTCTTAATAAATCACAGGAGGTTAATTTTGATATTCTAATTCTATTTTTTCATTTTATGAAACTAAAATTCAATAATTTATAATCATAAATTTAAAATAAAATCATAGAATGAATAGGGAAACTATTTATTTATAATAAAAATCATTTCATTTTTTATTATTTATTATACTCATAAATAATATTTCCACATTTATATGATGAATAATTAATTATTTATGTCATAAAAAAATATATTATTGAATAATTATTCTAATTAAATGTGATTTATCTTATTAATACATATTCAGGAAAATTGTTTTAGTGTACTAAATTTTGTACACTATGGTCAAAATTTTCGATTAATGGTTGATTTAATATCCAAAGAATTACATAAAAAATAATTTATAAAAAATTTATGAAAATAATAAACTATAAATTAGTGGGAATACATTTCTAGATAAAATATTGTATATATTATAATGACATTTTATTAAAAAACATTTTACATAATGTTTTATGAAGATAATTTTTAACTAATAAAAACAAAGGTAAAATTACAATATATTGTGATATTACATCTTCTTTTACAATATATAGCATTCCATAAAAGTGTTCTAGATAAAAACATATAGATGTTATAATCCACTTTCTAAAAGATCATATTGACAAGTGAGATATTGTATTAGAATTTGATTCAAACAATAACAAATTTTGTGATATATTTTTACATCCTCTATGTTTGGAGTTGTTATAAAAAATATGATTTTAACTCGTTATGATAAATATTTATCTTAAATTATTAAGACATTAAATTTTTATAACTAATTTTTTATTTTAAACAAATAAACTACAGAAAAAAATTTAATGTACTTTAAAAATTGATTTTATTAGTTGAGGTCTCTTAGATGGATTTATATTAAATTTTTATGTTTGTATAGTTATTTAAACTTTTATAATTTAGTTTATTTTTTAATTTTTTTGGGTTTCTTATTTATTAGTATTTTTAATGTTTGTATTTAATATGACTTTGGAATTGTTTTATCTATTTGAATATATATTTTTCCTCTTTCTTATAATTTAATGTTATATATTCATTAATTAGGGGGGGGGAGTAATTTTTTTCTTCTCTAAAATAGTTTTAAATTTACTTTCACAATGATATTTCATAAATCATCTAGTTTTTTATAAACATATCTATACATGTTAACTATTTTAAACTGGTGAGAGTGGTTTTAAATAATTTTTTATTTTTCTTAACAATTTTTCAAATTTCAAAAGGGGGATGATTTTTTATGTAATTTTTTAAAAATATTTTTTGATTTTGTAATTAACTAAATAGTGGATATTGTTAGTGTTATTTTTTACTTGTAGAGATATTTCTATCAATGTTGTTTTTATTATAGTTTAGAATATTAAAAATACCACTATTTTCTTAAATACTTCACATTATTTATAATACATCAAAATCTCACAGTGTTTAAAATTTATATTTTTATATTTGATAATTATCATATTTCAAAAAATAGATAATTCAAAATTAATTTTTTTATGTTTTTTGTGATTAAATAGTTTTTCTATAATATTCTACCATCACTATGTTATATATAGTTTCAATATTTTAAATATTTTCTCTCTAGGTACAATGTTTTATGAAATCATTTTAAGGTCGTATAATTATCATATATAGTCATATATTTTAATTTAAGTCATATGTAATTTTATAAGTCATGTGATTTACTCAATGTTATAAAAAATAAATTTTATGTCATAATATATTTTTTTTATAATGACTTCTAATTTTTTAAGTACTAAAGAAACTAAATTAAAATCATATAATTTCATCCAAGTCCTATGCAATGAAATTCATATAAACTAAGATTTAAAATTCATTCAATGTTTGTTTCGTTTTTACATAGATTCTGAGATGATGTTTACATCTACATAATTCTTGTTTACATAGACATAATTCATGTTTATGAAAACTAAAATCATGCTTACACCCAAATAGATCACATTTACAGAGAACATTAAATTTAATTTTATGTTAAAATAAGGTATACATAAATATGTTATTTATTTGTAAAATTATGCTTATGTTTTTTTTTTCATTCTTACACATAAAATTTTAATTCATTCTAATTAGATTTTCATCCCATTATAAAATGATGTTTATAATGAAAACTGAATTGATTATTATGCAAAAAACATGATTTTACATTTTAAGAGAATTTCACGGGTATATTTTTCTATCATTTGGGTTTTTTAATTTACTACAAGATTATATGATATATTTTAACAAATTTTTTAATTTTTTAAACATATAATGATGTAAATAATTATATTAAAGGAATATTTTAATTTTCTAATAATGGATTAGAAGTATGTTTTTTTATAATAGGTAAATGATATTATTACATGTTTTATTATCTATAATTGTGGTTACTTATTAATTTTTTACAAGAAACCCCAATGTGATCAATAAGATCATTGAGTTAATTTATAAGGTATTAACCATTATTATTGTATTGATGTAAATCAATAAAAAACAACATTATTTTTTCATTTATAAGAGGATAAATATATATCTGTGATTTATGATTCAACTAATTCATTTGAAAATTAGAATCTGTTGAATATTTGATATAGTGGCTTCTATTCCTAATTTTATCATAAGAGAACTACTACATTTGATACATTTATATTGAAGTGGACAAAGATACCTCAACATTGCATCATCTCTAAAATCTTAAACATAATTTTGAATATGGTTTTTAGTATTTTATCTTTTATCATATTTTTGATTTACATAGTAATAACATTATTTTATTTTTCCAATCTTTAGTGCATCTATTGTTAGTTATGGGTCATTAAGAAAATTTATGTCATAGGGTTATGAATCATAAAAAAATAAATGTTATTTTGGTTTCTATTTGGTCCATATAATTGAATAATAAGTATGATGGGGTGTGCCTTTAGGTGAGAGAAATGTGGTGTCCCAAAAATGGAAATGATTCCTTTTAAATGTGAAGTTTCTATTGAGTATAATTCCCCACACAAATTTTAATTGAGTGAAGAGTTAATGTAAGATCATTCGATGTGAACTATTATAAAAATCTAATGTTCATTAATTTATATTTATAATACTTATAAGGTTTTTATAATTTTTTATATTTGAATATACTATATTCGAATATACATTGACGATATTTTTATATTGAACATAATAAAATTAATCTAATTAATTTTTAATAATATATGTTAACCCTTATAGAATAATTGATCATATTACACTAGTCCAACAAGTACATCCCACTTCCATGGGTAATAAAAGATATATGTTTATAGATTCAAATTCTTGTTGGCAACAAGGTAAAATTGGAATTTTATCTCATTTACAAGGGAATTTTTAATTAACACAAATCACATCACAATGGGCATCAATTCCCTTAATATTTCTACTACACTATAGGTTTTAATATCATCCCAACATCATTTTCATGGAATATTGGTAAAAATTAAATAAACTAGAGGTAATATTTTACCTTAACATGTATAATATATCACAAGTGTGAATATAGACTCCACTCAATCCATCATAATCAAAAAGTTCATACCATCTGACAAAAATATCTACACTCTTGAATAATTCACATTAAGTTATTTAATATCATTATATAAAAAATTCATAATAGTGGTTGGATTATCTTTTAACAAGTTTTAAAATATAATTTGGTCATTCTTGATTACATAATCTAATTCAATAATGTAAATTGATACACAACACATCTTGTTACACATAATAAAGGGGGAGCAAAATATAGTTGGGATCAAATTTTAAATTCCAATCCTCCATGGAAACTAAAAAACATCACAAGGTTGAGACTCACAATACCAAACACTAGTTAAAATATAATTTTACTTCTACATAGATAAAAAATCCATTCTTTTCTCGTAGAATCATCACCTAAATTATGGGAGCCTATATGGGGTCTTGTGTGTAATTTTCAAGCTATATTTAATTTACAATCATGACCATCAATGACTAAATCACTATGTCATTAAAATCAAAGGGGTTTTCATAAACCTAAGAATTGTTACCATGGAAAAATATTTCAAGGGAACATATTCACAATTATTTTAGATTTGAAATCACATAGGAAATGAGGCCATGTATCACATGTTTTCAGAAATGAGAAAAAACTATACCAATGAGTTATGAACAAACTGCCTTTTTTTAGTGGAATCACACTCATTGAAAAACATTACATGATTTCAAATCAAGAATATGAGTTTATAAAATATATAAGTATCATTTAATTTAGAGATAAATAATGCTGTATTCTATAAATGTGAATGCAAAAGTGAGGTAATTAAAGTAAATACATAGCCATACTTTAACAAATCTCATGTAATTAATGAAACTCAAAACTAGTAAGAAAAAAAAAAGACAATGTAAGGATTATAAGAACGGTAGTAAATGTATGGTGTAAGAGATCATTCATCCTGTATAATAAAAGTGGGGGGGAAGACTCCCCTATAGGTTTTCAAATGAAATAATTATTTGTTTATTTTTTATGTGTAAAAATTTAATCGGGTACCCACTATGTAACATCTAGGATTAGACAAAGATCCCAATGGGAACTGAGTATCTCTCTTAATGGAACTAGACATTTAGTAACCCTAAAAAAATAACCCCTCACTGAGGATTTCTACTGGTTACTTGGTACTAGTCCACTAGGAACTTGATGGCTTATGTCATAATGGAAAAGTCACACAAAGACTCTTAACATTATAAACTGGCCCCTTATACCCCTTATAACACCTTAAAAACTTAAAATAAATAAACAACACTTGGTTGGGTGAATGTTTAATGGAATTCATAATCTATATGTATACAGGGAGTTACAACCTCTCTATTATATGAAATCTCATCTTCGAGATGCTCCACTAATCATCACCTAGAAACATGTGTGAATAACATCTAACATTAAGGATATATATTTTACACATGCTCCCAAATATCCTACTATATATACAAGTGATACCACTATAATCATACCAGAGGAACTACAATCCCAAGAAGAGTATTCTCACTCTAATTTCATATAAAAACTAGTCACTCCCATAATGGTTCATTTCGATCAATATCGACCATGTTTATACTATTTTTTGAGATGGATCAAGATTTTGTCTCCTATATATAGATATAGGAATAATCCTAGAATAATAATTTAATGCTAAAGAATTGCATAACAATATTGCACAATACTGGTCAACTCAATGATCTCAAATGGCCCCATAAAAGGGTGGTAGATTCCCCTTTCTAAGAATATAATAATGTCCCAAATGATTCATCACTCATTAAAACACATGACCCCACACCATGAATTATAGGGGGAAATATCTCTTGTCCACATATATTTTATTCTTTCATAGATTTATCAGTAACCAATTTTTATAATTCAAATTTTATTTGAATCCTATTGAATGAGACACATCCCAATAACCATTTACTCTTCAACCTCTACCTAACACAAACTCTATTACCATGGATTTCAAATAAGAATTCATAACAGGAGGCATATGAATCAGATAATGGAATCTATTATTTTTGGAAAACTCAAATAAGGAATGATGATTATCCCATGAGCATCCTAAATCTAATACAAAATGTTATAACATTTCCACCAAAATTATGATAGTACACATAACATTGTCTTTATTTTAATGATGTTTTTATATTACCAAATTAACATGTGTAATATTTTTATTTAGAAAACCATTCTAAAATAATGGAATGAATTACGAATCCTGATAATAAATGATAGTAATTTTCTCATAATGATGTTGAAGTATCTCATAGATATACATCCTACCCAACTCATCAATTGAATGGGTCTAATTGATCTATCTGAACTATGAATCCTTTTAAAACTGATCCATAATATTACACAATATATCACTATATATGGGATTGGAAATCTCATTAAAATCCATGGTCACATGATCCCAATTATAGTCAACAGTAATTAGTTAGTAAGTAAAACATGTGGTTCACGAATTCTCATCATTTACCAACTGATAAGTAAATCATCATGAATGAAACCCCTATATACCTTTTCTCATACCTAGATCAATATATTTTCTGTAAATATCTTGTTAATTCTTGGTAAACCATGGGAGAATAACACATCTCATGGAATGTAAATCCTTTATCATATCCTCATACATACTCATATGGACAGTATTCTGGCAATTTACATACAAAATATCATTAAAATTTAGGGATCAATCATGTGGTGGTTCCCCACCACATATATTTTCCATCATCACCAAGTATTCTATGTTTTATAATTAACTATTTTATACTCTGCCAAGGACATAGTATCCCATACTCAAAGGCATTAGGGTATGCCTACTTTGATACACCAAAACAATATGGAACATCTCATAAATGAGTCTCAATATCTACCACTCACAACAATCCACCTATATTATTTAAATATTGGTATTAATACTATGAACATAAACTATAGAATTCCCATTACAACTAGTTTATTCCGTCTCAATGTCAAAATAAAAAAGGTACACAATCCACCAAATTTGTTAAAGGTTCATCTAATGTTATAAAAACACAATCATATGCTCATATGGTATGTATATACCACTAACCAATCACCCATAATTTAGTGAAACCAATATATCAAAGAGTTCACAACCACAACTAACTTGAAATCATGTGTTAGGTTTTTTTTTGAGAAAAGTGGTGACATGAACTAGTCTCCCAGTTCATGCCCCAAGAAAAATTTATTAAAATCAAAAGAGTTGCAATACAAGTAAGAGGTGCAATGAACTTCCACCAGCAGGAAAGTATCTAGGATACAAAGAAATGGACCCATAAGTATCCAAGATACCAGTGAAAACAACCAAAAAGAGATTCCCAGAGTGCAGAACCTTCAATCAAGGATCCTCCATTCTAGATTATTACGAAACAACACACCGATACTCTATTATAATAACACCTTGGCCAAAACATGATCAATAAAAATACTAATTGTTTTGCCTACATAGATCATGTAGGAGTAAAATTATTATTGATACAATTTTTACCATTAGCTTATCAAAAATATTCCACAAGAATTAAATCAATGGAGCTTTTCCCCCTTCTTGATCAGGGACATCATCTGTGCGACCATAAAGGGGAAATGCTAAATGAATATTGTGTAATGTCCAATATATCATATGAATATATGGATATAAAAAATGATTGTGGGCCACTCACAAAAATCCAAAAATTTAACCATTTGATGGTCTAATGATATGATTACCACTAATATCACATCACTAATCTAGAATTGACACATAGAAACTGTGGAATATATCTAATTTTTTATATGTCCACTAAGAATTATTTTCAATTGTAAATTATGGTCCTCCATCAATTAAGAGTTTTAATGACTCATATTTTCATGGTTCTATTTTTATAACATTCTTGGGATAATTACAAGACCAAGCACTGGGACAACGTGCGATTCTGAGTCCTAGAGTGACCAGAATGATCCATTAAAAAATGTTAAGATTTTAAATAGTGGGCATGAGTGGTTTTCTTGAAAATGTAAAATAACTCATAAATGGGTGCATAGATCAGAAATACAAGGGCATTATTACATTAGTGATAAAAATATTACACTAGGAGAGACTTAACTTTAGTCAGAGTGGGTCTCCAGTGAGAAATCCCAAAAATAGTATAACTGCATATAAAATAATTACATAAAATTATTTTATTTTCAATTGCTTATAAATCATAAATAGAAACATGAATTGTAAATCTGAGAGTACTGTTGAGCTCGTGAGGGAGATCTTTTCATAGGTGGACCCTAACCTCGACCATCATAGGTTAAGGGTTAAAGTATGTTTTTGGAGTCTTTTAAAGGAGAATAAAAGGAACTTAAAGAAGCTTATTTTATTTACTTTTAACATTTCACATCATGGCGATGCTGCAATATAGCAACGAAGAAACCTATTCTCATTTTATCATAGGCGGACCCTATTCTCATTTTATGAAAGGGGGAGGAAGATCTCTAACCGGTGATGGAAGATTAGAGGTTGGGATTCGATCATGCGATGACGAATCGACGAATATCGTGAGAACAAGGATTGATGAGATGATGTGACTTAAATATACATCTGCATGTAATCCAACCAGAGGTAAGGCTTGTTATTTAAATATTATCATTACCCATTCTTTTATTTAAACGATGAATGTGTATCAACCCACGAACAAGTTGATCAGTGGTTCAGTCATTCTTGTAGGAGGGTTCAATTTTTCTGGATTTAATGAGAGATTATATTGCTGATTTTTTGTCTAGCATTCAAAAAGAAAATAAACTTGACTAACAAGAACATCAATTTAGGATTGTTCATATTTTTTGAATCATTTATTTGATCCTTCTTTTCTTCATTCATGTTAGGCATTCATTGTTTGGCCAGTGAATCAATATTTAGAGATCGATCTATCATGGTGCAACTGATACTCAGGGTGACGGTTTGACATCGCCAATCTGGGATGGACTCGGTATAATGGAGGTGTGATGACGACAGTGGTGAATGGATCGATGCGGTTTGAGAGATATCACCACTCTAATGTATTTTCACTAGAAAGGATCGTGTCATGGGTCGAAGCCCATGACATTGAAGATGGGGATCCAAGGATTCCGAATCCTTTTTTGTATTGATGAATGGACCACCATAGTGCATTTGAGGATCGACAAAATAATCTCCCAACACGCCGGCATTGGCGGTGGCACATTGCAGTAGATGCATGACAGTGCTGTGGAGGAGCCCATGATAATCATATCTGGTGGTTAATAGTGGAATGGGAATGATTCTAGTGGAGCTCTTTGGCTGAAGTGGTAGTGATCCATGTCAGGTGGATGGAGAGCCGCAGTCTGGCTGGATCACGGTTGAATGACACCACAGTGACATGCGAGGTGGTTCAAATATACTTTGTACACTATATCCTAGATGAAGAAGGTCGGTTCACTCTAGCGGGCTAGGTTTGGCAGGTGTGACGGCACCACTCCAAGAAGGCATGTCAGACAAGCCCAGTGGGATGGGTCAGGCCAGGCCTAGCGGACTGAGACGACCCTACGGGTCTGGTCAGGATTTTCTGACTGGGTGGGACTGGACCTGAACCCCACTAGCTTCTTTTCATCGAAATTCTTGTAACATTCAATCTATATTTCTATTTGATGACCCTTATGTGGTGTTGGGACCCTCTCGAAGAGGCAGTACTTAGGATATGTCTTTTTGAGTTTTTAGTTAGACCTGAAGGGGTTGGTTGATTTCTCTTTGCTTTTCATATGAGGGATTGATGCAGGATCTTGATCCCATCACAGACCCCTAGGATTCTCTATAATGGATCAATGTAGGATCTAATTACTATCCTATAGAATTAACGGTGTTTTTAAGTGAGTTGGATGATCCCATCTTTCTATGTGACTCCACACGCTGGAGCATGGATCACACCGAGAGGCACAGTCGGTCCTCACTTCTATTCATGGAACCTTTCATTGGGGTTTCATTATGGGTGTGACCAATATTAACATAGGAACTTGTCCCATATATAGGATGATAAATCCATTAAAGCCATGATGTCCCACATTGTTCCCTGGGTGTAAGACCACATATTTGTGTATCAAGATCTGATTATTCCCTTCATGACTTCACCTGACCAGCATACTTTGGGTAGTTCTCATTGTGTTATATTTAGCCGAGTACCAATTTATTAAGACCACATGAGAGGGTATTTGTTGACTTTATATCTCATGTAGTGAGTTCTCGTGCAATGAGCGTGCCTTGGGAAAAATTATGTGACTAAAGATTAGTTATGATATCAAGAATCATTATCTCAGTTATACTAGACGTCTCAAGGAAACTTCAAGATGTATCAAGATGATATGTTCTCTAAAATACATTGGGTAGAATTTCTCTATGTGATTTATTTCATATAGCTTGAGGAGTGGGATCTCCCAGAACCGATCATGCTTTGAGAAGAACCACATGGCTAGAAGTAGATGAGATATTGTGTCTTGGAATACTTTACAAGTATTCCTAGGTTATCTTTTTATATTTTTCATTTACATATACATGTGTTGAGATGAATGCGTCTTCTTAGTGGTGTTTCATTTTTGGACTTCAACACTTTGTTTTAAGGTCCCCTACTGGGTATGGTTTTACTCACCCCTTCATAGGCTTTTCCTTCATGTGTTGTTTCTTGTGCAGATGATAGACACTTTGCTGGAATCCAGGGCAGAGGAGGACCAGGACCAGGATTAGATGGTACCTTGTGAGATCAGATGACCTGAGTCGTTTCTCATAGCTTTATATACCCACTTCAGTACCCATGTTTGTATGTAGGACTTTGCGGTTTTCTTCCTTTTAGCGGGTTTGTATTCTGTCCTGGTTGTACTTTACTTCATTACATTATGTATTACTCTATTTTTTGGGTGTTAGTTATATGCATGAATTTTCTTAATATGGTATTTTTTCATTCCATCCTATATGGCATGGAGTCATGTGCATTTGTATAGGTTCTTAGTAGAATGCTTCACATTTGTGAGATATGCCTACTCGGTGCTAGTCGTCACCCCAAGCCTATTAGAGGTGGGATTTGGGTAATCACAACATTGGACCCAGGGGACAGGTCATGCAAGAGTGGTATCAGAGGGGGTTTAGTACCATATTGAGATCTAGAGTCAATGAGATTGGTTTTGGGAAACTGTGTTAAGTGTTTTGAGTTTGACCTTACGGACAAGGACTCCAGCGTTTGTGCAGCGGCTGACGTATCCATACACCTAGAATCTGGGCACCATCATTTTGAACCAGTATAAAAAAACACTAGTTGCATGGGAAAAATTAAATGAACACACATCATATATGAATGGTTTGTGTTTTCCATGTCCTTATTGAGCCAACTCACCAAGTAAACTCTTTTAACCATGATACATATTTCTTCCCTCATGATGTATTCACAATGCTAGAAAGAGAGTTTTCCATAGTAGGATGAACAGTTTGGCTAGATACATGATGAGGTATCCCTGATGGAAGCCAGTCATAGAGCAGTTCTTCTATAGGATGCTTAGTGGGTGATGATTTCTCATGATATCTAATTATCACACCCACCTATAGTAGTTTAGCTGGATGCATCTTTCTAGAATGAGTCGTGTCATCTCTTTTGGAATTGGATGATGAATCAGAGGGTTCGAACGTGTTTCATTGGCTTCTGAAGATGTGATCACCCACGTTGTAGGTTTAGTAGGACCTACCAAGGGCAACTGTGTAATGTAAGCCGTAGAACTAGTGGTTTTGTCAGAAGCTCTAGGGATGTGCTGGTTCCTAGAAGAAAAGTATTTTCTTTGATTTTTGAAAAAGGGTACATCTTGTTCAAGATTGTCCCACCATTCATTCTATAGTGAAAGAGGAAGTTAATGGACAACTAAGGAAGAGGAAGCGACAATATCAGATATATCCATCAGGTGATGGATGTCGTAGGAGAGTTGGGGAAGAAGTTTTAGGTAGCCTACGTTTTGATGATTCACCACTACCACCTCTAGGTGGTCCATACCTATCTCCATAAGCTAGAGGAGAGTGGGAGATAGATTTAGTCTATTGAGGATTATGACCACAAGACTCCAGGAATGATTGAATGTATTATTTATGTCTTTCTACCTTAGTTTCAGTATTGTTAGACAATTTTACTAGTGATTTCATTTCCTTCCAATTTCCTTATTTGATACCTAGAGGTTGCAGTTAAAATTTTTGACATGATCTTCATGTTTAGAGACTCCTATTTTGGGAGACCCAATGACCTTGAACTGGTGTTGATACTATAACCTGACTCTTGGAGGTGAGAGTTTCGGTTAGGATCTCTTGGTGGTGGCGTCGAGGCCTTACGATGTCATTCTCGATATGGACTAATCCATATTTCATGCATAGAATTATTGTTTTAGGAAAAATAAAATATTCATTCATAGTTATGGAACTATATTTCCCTTTATCGGCAATGGGGAAATCTTTACCGCTCTTGATGGACTTAGGAAGAGGAAGGTGTAGCCGAGTTCTATTCAGTTGGCTAGTCCGACCCTTGGTGTAGTGGATGTTAAGAGTCCTCAAGTTTCTTAGTGGAGTTGTATTATTTTGACTTCTTCCTAGAATATGTTCCATGTTTACCTCTCAATAAAGAGTTAGACTTCTATGTTGGTCTACACCCAAGGTTGGAACCGATATGTATGCCAGTATATCTAATGGATCCCGAAAAGAATTATGAGTTGGGGGTGGAGATGGGGAGACTTGCATAGGAAGTGATTAGTAAGACCCAATGTTTCACCCTGGGTAGCCCCAGGTGATCCACATTGATGACATAATAGTATTATCAGTGACTACGGAGGAGAATGCAAGACTCTTAAATTTGGTCCTGGAACCACTTCGAGAGCACCAACTACACAAAAATATTTTGAAGTGTTTATTGGATTTGAGAGGTCTTCCACTTCTAGGACATGTCACCACTGAGGCTGGAGTTCCAGTTAATCCAGTGAGGGTTGAGATGATTTTGATGAGTAGAACTACCATATGCGTAATCTCTAGTTTTCAGTGGGGGTCTTTACGTTGAATATGTGGTGATACTACATGATCGGTGAGTGATACATCATCCACTTAAACCAGGAGACTCTCAAGTATGTATTATCTTAAAAGGATAGGGGATTGAGACAGAGGTGATACCTAGAGTTCATAATGTACAATGACATGGAGTTTATTTATAATCCTAGGAAAAGTAATTTGGAAGCAAATGATCTCGACAGGAATCCTATTAGCAGTTACTAAACAAGGCATTAGAGCGGTTGTCCTGTGGTTATCCATCATGGATGGAGATGGAGAATCATATCCCCAATTGTGTGTTGTTATCCTTCCACAATTAAATGAGTCAGGGAGGCACAAATCAGTTATATGAACTGTGAGTCTTCATGTTCTCAGTTGTCCACAAATAATACCCCTGATGGACATTCGAAAGGTGGGGAGAAATTCATTTTTTTAGGAGACACACAGTTGTAGGAGTGGATTCCTAAAGTGGTTATATGCATCAAGATATGCACATCGGTGTCAAAGAGGACCCTGGGGATATGAAACAAGTTGAGGCGGGTCTGACCTATTTAGATAAAAGTGGAAATCTTTTTTGAATCACCTTTGTGGGTTGTCAACAGACCGTGTCAATCCCCTTTGCATGGTAGGAGATGCTCCTTCCCATTCTTGGGGTTCCTAGATGGAAGTGGTAAGGGATATCGATGGACTTCATGATGGGTTTACAACATACGTCTAGGAGACATAAAACCATCAGGGTGATCATTCACTGACTCACTGAGTTGGCCCACATTCTAACTACCCAAGAATGGAGTTTAGGAGAGGGCTAAGGATGCATCTATGTGTATGATATAGTTTTAATGCATGGACTTTCATCAATGATTATTTCTGATCGTGATTCTCAATTTACATCCCAATTGTGGAAGGAACTGTAGGAGGCATTAGAAGGGGATGTGAAGGTCATCTCACATTGGATGAAGAATGCATTGGGTCATCCATAGTATTGTACTCGAAGATAGCGAAGGCCTTAATAGTATGAGAAAGGAGACCATGTATTCCTTTGGATCTCACCCCAATGTGGATTATGAAGATTTTTTTGGGGGTGCCAAGTTATCTCCGAGGTTAATAGTTCATCTTTATGGTGTTGTGTAGAGTTGGTGAAAGAGTGTACTACTTGTCTCTATCTTATAATGGGACTAGGTACACAACATCTTTCATGTGTCACAGTTGAGAAGATTCGTGCATTACCCCATTGCACGTCATAATCTAGGGAGAGATCAACATCAACCTTGGAGTGTCTTGGGTTGAGTACCCAATGAAGATAAAGGGTCCTTCATGGATGATATTTTCTCTTGGTGTGTGTCTAGAGGAAGAACAAGGATCCTAAGAGGAGCACATGGGAGCGTGAGGCTCAGATTCATTCTTGGTACTCTCACATTTTTTAAGTAAATAGTGTTTGGATTTGATAGTACATAAAGGCATAATTTTTGGAGAATGTGATGAATTAGATTTTCTCAGTTCTAATTTTAGAAAATTCTAGGGAAAATTACAAGACTTGGCACTGTGATTGCGTATGATTATGATACCCGAAGTGCCTGGAATGAACCATCGAAAAATGTAATGGTTTTAAATATTGTGTCTGAGAAATTTTCCTAAAAAGATGAAATAAGTCATAAATGGGTACCCAGATCATAAATCGGAGGGCATTGTTGCATTCAGGATGGCACTTTTACCCTAGGAGTAATATAACAATAGTCGATGCGTGTAACGACCTGAACTTTTTTAATTATATTTTTTCCTAAATTTGTGTGTTATTTTATTTTATACTCAACAAAAAAATATCCTTTAATTAATGAAGTTGGTATTATTAAAATGAGACTATTGGGTTTCGACTGTTATATGACCGTAGGTCAATATGACCGTTGGAAACAATAATCTTAACATTGTGTTTTTATAAATACAGTTATCTTGGTTAATTAATACATAAATAATATTTAATGGCCTCATCCAATAGACTCAGGCCATATGAAGACCATCTGTCAGAGCTTGGGTAGGAGGTCGCATCACTGGGCTTTGCTCTAGACCAAGCCCAAGCTGAACTTCAACATTTGAAGGTTGAACGGAATCACCTAAAGGTGAAGTTCAAGCTGATATAAATCACCACTCGGGAAATGTTGTCTGATCCACCCCAAGATTCTATCACCATAGCACACCTTACACTTAGGTCCTATGCTTGGTTATAAGGGGCTATGTAACAATACCTTAGCTACTTTGTGTAATCCTTTTATATAAATAAAATTGTTATTTCTTCTTATGGGAATGTTTGTAATATCCAGATAAATATAGAATGTGTATTATTGGTGAATTTAGGGAAAGAAGGGGGTATTTTAAAATATTTTGGTATTCTTTAAATAATTAATAATGTGAAATGATTTACAAAAAATGGTATTCTATAGTTGCAATCAGTGAGAATGTATGATTCTGATAAGATGAACTTGATTTTTAGTGAATAGTAATGTATGAATAGTAACATACCAGTACGAATAGTAATGAATAGTAATGAATAGTAATTAATAGTAAATAAACCAATGAAATAGAAACTTCACCCATGAATGTATAAATACATTTTAGATATCTTAAAATTGAAAAAATGATCATACTTTATGTTTTGGTATTTTTGTTGGTCAAAAATATTTAATTTACAATTTAATAATTAATTTAATAATTTAAAATGGAAATTTATTTTCATATAATTTAATCATAAATTTTTACATTATCGTCTTATGGTTATATTACAATTTTATGGGACTTTGATTACTTTTTTACAGTGTTACAAAATGAGTTATAGTTTTAAAGTTGTATTTTTGGAATAAATAATGATTTTATTTAAAAATTAAATTAAAATTATTTTTGAAAATTATTTTCACAAAATGGAGTCCATTTTTGAATTCAGATCATATATAAATGCTTCAGGTGTGTTTTTGGGATTTTTCTAAAACAGTTGAATTTTCGGTGATTAGTAAAAATACAATTTTGAATTTCGGGTGTCTAATGACATCATTAATGATGTAATCTTTCTGGTTGACTTATGAATAGTGATATATTCTATGAGGTTTCCCAAGTGGCCAATACCATGGGAAAATACATTGGGCATGCCCATGGTTTTGCAAATACCCCCGATGAGGTGTCCCTTAGAAATTAATAATTTATTCCTTCACTTTTCCTATAAATACATTTCCATTTTCCTCATTCATTTCATTCTGAAATCCTCCTAAACGAATTTGTGGTCTTTTTTACCTACCAAAGAGTCCTCCCAAGGTTACATCAATCCTCCCAAGGTCCCGACCTTCAAGATTTCGAAGTTACTCTTCAAGGTAATGGATTTTTTCACCCTCCTCTTTTAAGTCATGACTTTCATTATGTTATGTCTTATTGTTCCATTTTATTATGAGAAGGGCTTGTTCTTCTATATAATTAATATAGTCCATTTCATTTCCAAATGATTAGATAACCTTTTCTCTATCATCAATTTATTTTCTGAATTTTTATGTGACGTCGTTAGGCTACTGAATTTTTGTAAAAGAAATCGTGCTTTCTCTTCCCCCACAAGTTTAATTTTCATGTGGTGTGTCATTAAATTTTCCACACCATGATCTTATTTCTTCTTATTATGTACCTATATTGTAAAATGATTCATTTATTGATGGGATACCCTTTTCCCCTCTATTTATACTATTTTTTAAAACCATGTAATATAGTCGTTATGCTGCATAAATTTCGTCTCAAAATTTCTCTCTATTTTTCTCAAGGAATTATCTTGTATTATTTATGTTAATACCCAGACCTATTTCATTTCTATGGGTGTTTTTAGATAAAAAAATGATATATTTGATTCTTGAATTGACATACATGTAACCCTTTATCCCTTTCCATGTGTTATAAATGGCATAACGATCTTATTTTTAAGCACATTTAAAAAGTCATGATTTTGATGTGAAAACCATTTCTTTTACTCTCTTTGGGTAATTTATAAAATGATTGATGATGAAATATTAGTCTCACATTAAAATATAAGGGTGTTCTTTGATATCGATCCAATTCATTGGGTAAAGAATTAATCTCTAAATATTACATGTTTCGCGATACCTTGGTGAATAACCATGGTAATTTTTATGACACCTCGGGGATAGACCTCAGTGATATGTTCAGGAATGTCTAAAATGAAATGTTGTAGCCACATATTCATGTTATGATTCACATTATTTTTTTATGATATTCTTATTATTCCTTTTCTCATGCCTTTATAATGTTTATCATGTTCTTATTAATATTGCTCAAGATCATATGTCAATTGTTTCACTTGTTTTCCTTACTGAGCCTTCTGCTCACCCTTTCCTTTAATGTATGTCTCTAAGATATGAGATGAAATAATGGGAAATAGGATAAAACTTTTATGAGGACTTATGAGTGGTTTAGAAGAATGTTTTATGTTTTTTCGTGTATTATGTTCTTTATTTCCACGACACTAGACTTTAAAGATCCTATGTTTGTAAAATGTAATGAAATGTTATTTAATAAAAAGGCGGGATGTCATAGTTGGTATCAGAGGATTGTTTAGTTATTTATGGAAATTATTCCATTAAAACTTTATAAAAAATCCTATATAAAATTTTAAATGTAGGAAACATTAGGGTATTTTGGTGAGTATTGAGTAAGTGGTTTATCAAGAAAATACATCCCTGTCTGGATATGAACAGGTAGAGGCAGCTCTAGGACAGAGGTACCTAGGAGTGAAAACTCCAAAAAGGTGTTTAGGTCTAGACCCAGGGTATCATGTTACATGACAACGTGACTTGCTACACTCTTGGTTATGACACTCCAGGCGAATATGTTTAGTTAAACATAAGTTTTTTATGAATCATTATGAAGGATTTATAGAGAAATGAAATTGTTCAATGAATTTTTAAGACATAAAATCCTTTATTGTTAAAAGATTCGTAAATTAAATAAGTTTCTCACTATGGTTTTATTATTTTAGAAATGGTGGGAAATAGGAGGATCCATGAAATTGGTGACCACAATGGACCATGCGCTTACAGCCCTACGATGGAGGACGGAATGGAAACATTCATGCGAATGATGAACCAACTGACTCAAGTTATGGGAAATAACTTCAATCAAGTTGCGAGACCAATAACACCATGAAGGGAACAACATTATATTGAGTCCTTTATGCGTCAACGACCCCAAACCTTTAGTGGATCGACCGAACCATTGACTGCGGAACAGTCGATCAGCTCTATAGAGAAGATCTTTTCTATGCTCTATTGTTCAGAGCAAGAGAAGGTCACCCTGGATGTCTATCACTTACAGGGAGATGATGATAAATGGTGGGAACTAGTTAAAAAGATGAGGAAATGAGTGGAGGTTGAATCTATGGAGTGGAAAGATTTCAGATGGATCTTCTTTAGTAAGTATTTCCCTCATTCTATGAGAACAAGAATGGAGAATGAGTTTCTGAAGTTGAAGTAGAAGAAGAATGGATCTATGGGAAGCTATGAGTTGAACTTTACAAGACTTTACCATTATACCTCAATCTTTGTCATGGACCCTAATGGTATGATTGATATATTTTTCGGTGGACTAAGACCTTATATGCGGAAGAATCCAGCCAACCGAGACTATGAAAGCTATGAGGAGATCATACGGAGTGCAATGAAAGTCGAACTGGAGTTCGGTGAGATGCAGTGGTCTCATAAATAAAATGAAAAAAAGAGATTGATGGAGCCCTTCTTATGGAGTGTAACAGCCCGAGATTTTATGAAAAATATTCTTTTTTTATTTCACTAATGTCTTGTGTTGTACGCTACACCAAAAGGAGCTTGCACAACACGCATCCTTGACTTGCCTTGCATTACACGCAATCGCAACCTTCCTCGATAGCGTGTGTGGTACGTAATACTGAGTTTCACGAAACAATGATATGCTATTAAAATATTTTTAAAACTATCCGTTATGAATAGTAATAACCACTTTTTAAATTTTAGAAATTTTAAAATGGACTTCATTTTTGGATTCGGAGTATCAAATTTAGCCTAAGGTAAAATTTTGGTACTTTTCGGATAACTTTCATATTCTGATGAATAGTGAAAATTACTAAATTATAATTAAAAACAACTTTTTTAATCGAAATAATTAATAGTGATAAATCATTAATTTGAGTGGTTTTAAAGTATATTTAGAATATATTTTTACAATTTAATACAATGTTGATCATTGGATTTAATTTCACATTTAAACCAGTTATAAACAAGTGTCAATCTTTTGATAGTTATTGTTTCTTAAAAACACGCTATTTGTTTTAACAGCGGGATTTAATTATAAAATTAATTAATGCAACTTCTATGTTATGAATTTGGTAAAATAGATTTCATTTTTGAATTCGGAATATAAAATATAGCTTAGGATGAAATTTTGGCATTGTTCTGAAAAACATCAATTTTTGATGAATAGTGAAACTACTAAGTGGTAGGTTAAAAACTGAATTTTGCATAAAACTTAATTTTACCGCTTCTGTGAATGGAATTTCGAAAATCCGACAGACACGGTTGATATCAGTAAGTAAAATGTAGTTCAATGAGATAAAAATAATTTTTTGGTGAATAGTAACTTTTTACTTTTTTTACCGCGGTTAATAGTAAATAGGGTAACTAAGGGTAAATATGATATTACTATTACCCTAACACATGTCCTAATTCTATTGGATAAGTGTAAGTCGACCAAAAACAACCTTATGAATAAAATATGACCATTTAGGCCCACTTGGATTAGATTAGGACAATTATTATTATTTAATTCAAAGAAGAGTTAAAAGAGTTAAAATCAAAGTTTATTCACTAAAACATTTTTAATATGGGGTTATACATAAGATAAATTCGACTATAAATATTCATTAGAAATATAAAAAGATTTCCTATATAATGATATTTTATTTATAATTTTTAGACTTTAAATAAATTAATTTATTTATGACACAACGATGATGCAGTAATTACCCTTTTAAGGAAATATTAACATAATTGATGTTATAAATGCTCAAATGAATGTAATTTGAGACTTTTTATGAATTACACTAATTTTATAGGTTACTATGATATATTAGTGTTGATTTAATCAACTTGGTTCGAACATATAATTCTGTTATGACTTTAACAAAAATCATATATCAAATAGTGTTAAAATTGACACAAAATAGTTTTTAAATCAAATATTATATTATTAATTGTTATTTTATTCCTAAAAATCTAAGGTTCGGCCAAATGACTTAGATAAGGATATATGTATTAATAATAAACAATTTGGGGTTCTTTTGGCATGTTATATTAAGTGTATTAACCATATAGTGAAAGAAAACATAAAGACACGGTAAAAGTTAAATTATTTAACTTAGAGTTAAATCTAATTGATAAGGTTAAAATAATACCCTAAACTTGTCTAAATCTTATTGGTTGATAGGATTTCGACCCATCCCCACATTATCTCAGAAATAAGTCCCTTTGGAACCATTATAAACCGATTTTGACTTTAATATAAAATAATATTTTGAGGTATTCCTAAGGTGCCCCTCTCCTCCCTTATAAAAGGACACCTCCTCCCCCTCCTCCTCACACCAATTTGAGCACTTAATCTCGGCCAAACCCTGCCAAAATCTCTTCTCCACTTCCCTAGAAACATCCTAGAGATTCTGGTATTCCTCAAAGACCAATTTTAGTGCCCTAAGAGGAGGTCTCAAAGAGGCGCTTCAAAGAAGAGGTAATTACCGTTACCAATTCTTTCATCTTTATTTCTTCTTCCACTTCTTCTTCTTAGGTTGTTTCATTATGAAGTAATAACATCAGTATAACTCATATACTGATATGTTATTATAAGTATGAAACAACCCTATATCACCATATATCCATCCTACGGAAAAAGAAATCACCGCGCGTGCGTACGTACAGAATACCGTCTCCACGCCGTGGTGTAATCTATTTTCCACCACCACCTTAAATGGATGGGTATAATGGTGTAAAGAATAACTATACATAGTTATTAGAACATCATATTGATTCTTATATATTGTATAATCCACTCCAATTCAATTCAATATTTATGGAAATGATATCATCGCTCGTGCGTACGTACGGACTACCGTCTCCACGACGCGATGAGATTCATTCTCCATGTTAACCATTTAAGAATGATTATAAAGTATATATAAGATATAATAATGAAATATATGACATTATAAAGATACTGGATTTATGTATATATATATATATATATATATATATATATATATGTATTTCATCTACTTACTTCCATTCAAGACAATAAGGAAAGGAAAACAGCGTTCATGCGTACGTACGGACTACCGTCTCCATGAACGGTGTTTTTCATTTCATTTATCTATCTATTATATATATATATATATACTGAATATATATGATATATAAATCATATTTTATATTCTGGAAGTAAGTAAATCATGATATAAGTAATAATAATGTCAAGAACAACAATTCAAAACACCTACGATAAATGAAACAATTTTACCCAAAACGCTTCTTTAACATGGAATTTACAAAAGAACGGGTAATATAATGTCATAAGTGAACCATATATGATATCATAACAATGAATATGATTCTGTAATAAGTAAATGACATTATTTAAACCATTATACAGGAGCTTCGGACACGTACAAAGCAAATCGGACCTAAGGTAAGGGAAATATCACAATCTCATTTTTATCCGAGATTGTTTATACTTTGGTATTTACTGGGGTGTATTTTATCATCCACATCCATGTTTCTTAAATATTTAATATTATTTCCATCCACCTAAAATTGTTTAAATCCAATTTTACCCTTCGGTGAGTTTTTAGTAAAATATTTGAAAGGAATCTTTTGTCATTTTTCATACGAGGTACTTTTTGACTTTTCCGACAAAAGTACGAAGAATGTTTTTTTTTAACTTATACGGCACGAACGGATTTCTAATGTTTTATAAAGCCTTATTTTCATGAAGCTTCCTATAAAAGATTTCATGAATATTTTCAATAAAATCTCTTTCTTTTAAAATTGCATGATGTTTTGTGAAAAGAAATTGATTTTGAAGAAGAAAGGATATTTTCCTCAAGAATTCAATTCAAGTGTTTTATCAAAATTATTTTCCATCTAAGATAATAAAGGGTTCTGTTTCTATCCATATTTTTACATTGATTTGACTATTTTGTGATGGAATTATGTTTATGAATTCCTTTATCTTATATGAATTGATTTATGATGTCATGATGTTTCAAGAATCCCATTTTTGTTACATGTGTTATGCGATGATGTATGTTTTATGATTATGTGGCACACATAAGAAAGGATTCATTATAAGATGGGTGGGACCTATATCTCCCTCCAATGCATTGGGTAATGATTTTATATCTCATGAGATAGACATGGCTGGAATGGTAGGTTATACCGGTTCTGTGAAACAGGACTGAAACGAGGGTTACTCGATTCAGAAAGGGACTTTGTCCACTAAGATAGTCTTTCCATGAGTCTTGACTAACAAGAAATGATTCTATATGATTATGTGTGTATGCCACAAAGTTTCATGTTTTAAGTTATGATTATTGTGATTACATTTCACTACCATGATTTATCCCATGTTATGAAATTATTCTCTCTTTTGCAGGTTAAGATTTCCAAAAGTTATGTTCTTATGAATATGATGTGATTGATTTTTCTTTTGTATACCCTTACTGAGCATTTGAGCTCACCCTTTTTATGTTTTCTTTTCCCCAGGATATAAAGAAAGGTTTTAGGTAAAAAAAAAAGGGGAAGATCTTTATGGGAGATATTGAAGATCTTTCACCACGATTAGAAGATTACGTTCCGAGTTTCCAAAGACACTAAACTATTACGATCCTTGTGTGTGTGTTTTTGTTATGTACTAAGTATTCCGCAAAAGTAATGTAAAGTCTATGTACGTCAAGATACGAGTCTCTACAGTTGGTATCAGAGGAAAGGTTTAGTCAACCTTTGGAAACTAGGATGCGAAAATGTTAGTGAGATCCCTAGAGATATTTCTAATGTATGTCTAGGGATGTCCCTAAGGATAAGTATACGTATAGGATATAGTAATAGAACTATGGTAACGATCTTAGAATTTAACCTAAGATGTTAGATATTGAAGTTACTCTCCCTTTATTATGATTTTTGCCTCTCACACTATTCTTTTTGGGTTTTAGAAAATGGCTGGAAACAAGATGATTCACGATAATGGAGGATATGATGGACAATGGAATGATATTATTTATGAGCAACCAAATGAAATGGGATTTGGAAGTCCAAACATCATTATTATGCCGAATCAGCAATCTCATAATATGATCAATAAAGTAAAATTTGGTAAGTTTCCTGACTCGGCTAATAAGAGAAAGATGGAGTTTCATGATGACCATAGAGGAAAGAAAGTTCAATTTCCCCTATGTAAATCATGTGGGAAGAGGCATCAAGGAGAATGTTTCAAGGGAACTGGAAGATGCTTTGGGTGTGGAAAAGAAGGACACAAAGCAAGTAAGTGCAAAGGAAAAGGTTCAGTTAACACCATGGATGAGGATAATGGTATTGCTACGACATTAAAAATGGTTAAGTGTTTTAAATGTGGAATGTATGGGCATTATGCAAACCAATGCCCTAAGGGAAAGACTCATGAAGAGAATCAGTATGGTCGTATGGGTAGTATTTATGTGGATGATGATGAAGAGACTACAAATGATATGTGATGTGAAAGAATTGTTGAAGCTCGGTTAATGGTTTAAGAATGTAGTGAAATGATTACATGTTTATCATGTGTAATGTTGTATAAGAAATCTCATGGTACTATAGAATAAAGAGACATATAAGGATTGTTACATTATTGTCTTTCCTTGAGTTTTAAAAGTGTTTTATTAATGTTACCAGTATCCAGGAAAGGTTATTCAGATATTTTTAGAATGCAAGTGATATGGGCATAATGAAGGGATAAGGAGAAAATTAAATGTTTAACAGTATTCATGAGCTCATGATTGATATAAGGACTAAGTGATATCATGATTTGAGTATATAGAATTTTGAGGATTTTGGTATGTGGAAAGTGTTAACTTTTAACTGAATTCATGTTTTCACTAAGGTATTCAAGAGAATACATGATTAAGGACTTTGAATGTTTGGAATGTGACCAACAAAACATATCTTATGATATATGGGGATCGACGATGGTGTTAAATCTCTGGTAATCGTTGTCACTATATTATGAGAGTGGACTGCAGTATTATGTATAAGCCTAAAGATTAGACTGGATTATGTTGGACATAAGTTAGTATTGTTTAAGGATAGAAGATTTTCGATATTATTGATGGGATGTTATAATAACGTAGTTTTAGAAAAAGGAAAACCTGCAGGACAGGCGACAACCCATCGCTTCGAACAAGGCTGTAGGAATCGAACCCACAACCGAAGTGCGACTGGCCTTTATCACCTACCACTGACCTACAAGAAGTCCCTGTTTAGTAGAAACTAGTGTTATTATATTAAGCAGTATGATATATGAGGTATAAGCCCATTTTAGGAACCATATATGATTAATCCCACTATAGATCGACTTATGTATATAAATTTTGCTAACCTTTTGAGACAGATGGAATGACCCGTCATTCTATCACATGATCTGCTAACACTTCACGAATAACAAATTTAACTTCATTTATTTAAGAGATGAAGTGGAAATTGTTCAAGGCATGAACAACAGTGAGATTGTACCAAAATAAAGAAAGTATTTATTCTAATTCAAATTTTCAACTTTAGGGAAACGATCTTGAAAACCAAAAATGTTGTCCTAGTGATCTTATACCTGATGAATCAGATGGTACCTTAGATCGTCACAAATTTATAGATTTGTGATTACTGGCTTTTCCATAGCCATGTTCTCTACCACTCTCCATCAGAACATGATGGTTAGATTTCTCTTCCATATCCATATTTTCACCTATGTGGAAACCCAGTGATTAGGTTATTTGGGTAATCATTACATTTCATACATTAGTTTTTAAAGCCAAGTTTTGGTATTCCTTTTTACGATGTGGGTTTCTATTAAAGAAACTTTTGAATAGTAAACTATTTATAACCCCGACGAATTTCGAGGGAGAAATTCATTTTAAGGGGGGTAGAATGTAACAGCCCGAGATTTTATGAAAAATATTCTTTTTTTATTTCACTAATGTCTTGTGTTGTACGCTACACCAAAAGGAGCTTTCACAACACGCATCCTTGACTTTCCTTGCATTACACGCAATCGCAACCTTCCTCGATAGCGTGTGTGGTACGTAATACTGAGTTTCACGAAACAATGATATGCTATTAAAATATTATTAAAACTAGCCGTTATGAATAGTAATAACCACTTTTTAAATTTTAGAAATTTTAAAATGGACTTCATTTTTGGATTCGGAGTATCGAATTTAGCCTAAGGTGAAATTTTGGTACTTTTCGGATAACTTTCATATTCTGATGAATAGTGAAAATTACTAAATTATAATTAAAAACAACTTTTTTAATAGAAATAATTAATAGTGATAAATCATTAATTTGAGTGGTTTTAAAGTATATTTAGAATATATTTTTACAATTTAATACAATGTTGGTCATTGGATGTAATTTCACATTTAAACCAGTTATAAACAAGTGTCAATCTTTTGATAGTTATTGTTTCTTAAAAACACGCTATTTGTTTTAACAGCGGGATTTAATTATAAAATTAATTAATGCAACTTCTATGTTATGAATTTGGTAAAATAGATTTCATTTTTGAATTCGGAATATAAAATATATCTTAGGATGAAATTTTGGCATTGTTCTGAAAAACATCAATTTTTGATGAATAGTGAAACTACTAAGTGGTAGGTTAAAAACTGAATTTTGCATAAAACTTAATTTTACCGCTTCTGTGAATGGAATTTCGAAAATCCGACAGACACGGTTGATATCAGTAAGTAAAATGTAGTTCAATGAGATAAAAATAATTTTTTGGTGAATAGTAACTTTTTACTTTTTTTACCGCGGTTAATAGTAAATAGGGTAACTAAGGGTAAATATGATATTACTATTACCCTAACACATGTCCTAATTCTATTGGATAAGTGTAATTCGACCAAAAACAACCTTATGAATAAAATATGACCATTTAGGCCCACTTGGATTAGATTAGGACAATTATTATTATTTAATTCAAAGAAGAGTTAAAAGAGTTAAAATCAAAGTTTATTCACTAAAATATTTTTAATATGGGGTTATACATAAGATAAATTCGACTATAAATATTCATTAGAAAGCTAAAACGATTTCCTATATAATGATATTTTATTTATAATTTTTAGACTTTAAATAAATTAATTTATTTATGACACAATGATGATGCAGTAATTACCCTTTTAAGGAAATATTAACATAATTGATGTTATAAATGCTCAAATGAATGTAATTTGAGACTTTTTATGAATTCCACTAATTTTCTAGGTTACTATGATATATTAGTGTTGATTTAATCAACTTGGTTCGAACATATAATTCTGTTATGACTTTAACAAAAATCATATATCAAATAGTGTCAAAATTGACACAAAATAGTTTTTAAATCAAATATTATATTATTAATTGTTATTTTATTCCTAAAAATCTAAGGTTCGGCCAAATGACTTAGATAAGGATATATGTATTAATAATAAACAATTTGGGGTTCGTTTGGCATGTTATAGTAAGTGTATTAACCATATAGTGAAAGAAAACATAAAGACACGGTAAAAGTTAAATTATTTAACTTAGAGTTAAATCTAATTGATAAGGTTAAAATAATACCCTAAACTTGTCTAAATCTTATTGGTTGATAGGATTTCGACCCATCCCCACATTATATCCGAAATAAGTCCCTTTGGAACCATTATAAACCGATTTTGACTTTAATATAAAATAATATTTTGAGGTATTCCTAAGGTGCCCCTCTCCTCCCTTATAAAAGGACACCTCCTCCCCCTCCTCCTCACACCAATTTGAGCCCTTAAGCTCGGCCAAACCCTGCCAAAATCTCTTCTACACTTCCCTAGAAACATCCTAGAGATTCTGGTCTTCCTCAAAGACCAATTTTAGTGCCCTAAGAGGAGGTCTCAAAGAGGCGCTTCAAAGAAGAGGTAATTACCGTTACCAATTCTTTCATCTTTATTTCTTCTTCCACTTCTTCTTCTTAGGTTGTTTCATTATGAAGTAATAACATCAGTATCACTCATATACTGATATTTTATTATAAGTATGAAACAACCCTATATCACCATCTATCCATCCTACGGAAAAAGAAATCACCGCGCGTGCGTACGTACGGAATACCGTCTCCACGCCGTGGTGTAATCTATTTTCCACCACCACCTTAAATGGATGGGTATAATGGTGTAAAGAATAACTATACATAGTTATTACAACATCATATTGATTCTGATATATTGTATAATCCACTCCAATTCAATTAAATATTTATGGAAATGATATCATCGCTCGTGCGTACGTACGGACTACCGTCTCCACGACGCGATGAGATTCATTCTCCATGTTAACCATTTAAGAATGATTATAAAGTATATATAAGATATAATAATGAAATATATGACATTATAAAGATACTATATTTATGTATATATATATATATATATATGTATTTCATCTACTTACTTCCATTCAAGACAATAAGGAAAGGAAAACAGTGTTCATGCGTACGTACGGACTACCGTCTCCATGAACGGTGTTTTTCATTTCATTTATCTATCTATTATATATATATATATACTGAATATATATGATATATAAATCATATTTTATATTCTGGAAGTAAGTAAATCATGATATAAGTAATAATAATGTCAAGAACAACAATTCAAAACACCTACGATAAATGAAACAATTTTACCCAAAACGCTTCTTTAACATGGAATTTACAAAAGAACGGGTAATATAATGTCATAAGTGAACCATATATGATATCATAACAATGAATATGATTCTGTAATAAGTAAATGACATTATTTAAACCATTATACAGGAGCTTCGGACACGTAAAAAGCAAATCGGACCTAAGGTAAGGGAAATATCACAATCTCATTTTTATCCGAGATTGTTTATACTTTGGTATTTACTGGGGTGTATTTTATCATCCACATCCATGTTTCTTAAATATGTAATATTATTTCCATCCACCTACAATTGTTTAAATCCAATTTTACCCTTCGGTGAGTTTTTAGTAAAATATTTGAAAGGAATCTTTTGTCATTTTTCATAAGAGGTACTTTTTGACTTTTCCGACAAAAGTACGAAGAATGTTTTTTTTAACTTATACGGCATGAACAGATTTCTACTGTTTTATAAAGCCTTATTTTCATGAAGCTTCCTCTAAAAGATTTCATGACTATTTTCAATAAAATCTCTTTCTTTTAAAATTTCATGATGTTTTATGAAAAGAAATTGATTTTGAAGAAGAAAGGATATTTTCCTCAAGAATTCAATTCAAGTGTTTTATCAAAATTATTTTCCATCTAAGATAATAAAGGGTTCTGTTTCTATCCATATTTTTACATTTATTTGACTATTTTGTGATGGAATTATGTTTATGAATTCCTTTATCTTATATGAATTGATTTATGATGTCATGATGTTTCAAGAATCCCATTTTTGTTACATGTGTTATGCGATGATGTATGTTTTATGATTATGTGGCACACATAAGAAAGGATTCATTATAAGATGGGTGGGACCTATATCTCCCTCCAATGAATTGGGTAATGATTTAATATCTCATGAGATAGACATGGCTGGAATGGTAGGTTATACCGGTTCAGTGAAACAGGACTGAAACGAGGGTTGCTCGATTCAGAAAGGGACTTTGTCCACTAAGATAGTCTTGGCAATGAGTCTTGACTAACAAGAAATGATTCTCTATGATTATGTGTGTATGACACAAAGTTTCATGTTTTAAGTTATGATTATTGTGATTACATTTCACTACCATGATTTATCCCATGTTATGAAATTATGTTCTCTTTTTCAGGTTAAGATTTCCAAAAGTTATGTTCTTATGAATATGATGTGATTGATTTTTCTTTTGTATACCCTTACTGAGCATTTGAGCTCACCCTTTTTATGTTTTCTTTTCCCCAGGATATAAAGAAAGGTTTTAGGTAAAAAAAAAAGGGGAAGATCTTTATGGGAGATATTGAAGATCTTTCACCACGATTAGAAGATTACGTTCCGAGTTTCCAAAGACACTAAACTATTACGATCCTTATGTGTGTGTTTTTGTTATGTACTAAGTATTCCGCAAAAGTAAGGTAAAGTATATGTACGTCAAGATACGGGTCTCTACATGGAGGAATTTTGATCAGGTAAGAGGAGTAACGTGATTTCAACATCCCATATGTAATAAATGTGGGAATAAGTATTTGGGGAACTTCCTGATCGGGAGTGGAAAATGCTACAAGTGTGGAAGAGATGGCCATATTGTGAGAAACTTTCATAGTGAGGTGAAATCTAAACATCCAAAAACTAACGACAAGGGGAAGATGGTGCAGGACCTACCTGATGTCTAGTGCTTTAAGTGTAGAAATCTTGGGCAGTTTTTTAATCACTATCCAAATCTGAGGGAAGTTGAGGGGAACCACCATCAGCCGCAGAAAAGGCTAAAGGATCAAGATAGTGCTTTTTCTATCACGACATCTGAAGTTGAATCTCCAAATGATGTGGTAGAAGGTACTCTTGTTGTTCTCTCAAAGCTTTCAATTACTTTGTTTGGTTCTAGTTCTACTCATTCCTTTATTTCCACCATTTTGGAAAATAATTTGGAATCAACCCCCAACTTGCTAAAAGTAGAGTTATCAGTCAAGACTCTTGGTGGGATTATCCAAGAATCCTCGGTATTTAGAAACTCCAGTATTTACTTTGGTGAGCACAATCTTATCGCAAATCTAGTACTCACTCCCATGATGGAATTAGAAATTATACTAGTGATGGACTGGCTCTCAAAGTATAATTATAAGTCCAAATGTAGAAGTTAGGAAATATCAGTAGTCTTGAATGGAAAACCTACTATTATTTTCCATGGAAAGATATCTCGACTTGATATTTTTCTAGATGAACCTTCTATATCCTTCTTTATGGAATTTATCGATGAAGAAGAAGAAGGAAATGAGAGTTTGAGAATAGAAAATGTCCCCATCATCCAAGAATACGTTGATGAATTTCCTGAGGAGATGCATGGACCTCCCCCAGAAAGAGAGGTAGAGTTCTCTATTGAACTCATACCTAGATCTCTTCCAATATCAAAGACCTGGTATAGGATGGAAAATGAGGAACTTATGAAATTAAAGAAACATCTCCAATATCTTTTGGAGAAGGGGTTTATCAAACTGATTTTGTCTCCTTGGAGAGCATCTATTCTCTTTGTGATGAAAAAGTATGGATCAATGTGGCTATGAATTGATTAAAGGGAATTGAATGGGATCACAGTAAAGAACAAATACCCTCTTCTAAGAATTCCTGACTTATTTTACAAACTTTGTGGGGCTCAATTCTTCTCAAAGATTGATCTTTGATCTGGTTATCATCAATTGAGGGTAAAGAAAGAAGATATTCCAAAATTGCCTTCTGATCATGATATATGCATTATGAGATTGTTGTTATGCCTTTTGGACCGACTAATGCACTTGCTATTTTTATGGATTTTATGAATAGAGTCCTTTAGGAATACCTTGATAACTTGGTGGTAATTTTTATTGATGATATTCTAGTATATTCAAAAAGTCATGAGTACTAAGAGGATCATCTAAGGGATATTTTCCAGACATTACAGAAGGAGAGGATTTTTGGGAGGTTTAACTAAAGTGAATTCTAGTTACAGAAAGTTTCTTTCTTAGGGAACATTGTTACCAATGAATGAATTACAGTTGAACCTACAAACACAAAAATTTTAGAGGAGTGGCCTCAACCTACAAAAATAATTGAGATTCATAGTTTCCTTGGATTAGTGAGATATTATAGGTGTTTTGTGAAGAACATTTCATGACGTTCTAATCCATTAAATATGTTATCTCGAAAATGGGTAAATTTCATCTGGACAAAAGAGTATGAGGAAAGTTTCCAAGAGCTGAAGAAGACATTGTTTACTGCACCCATGTAAACTCTACCATCATGTGGAGAATGATTCGTTATTTTTAGCGATGCATCTCTGAAAGGGCTTGGGTGCTTCATCATGAAAAATAACAAGGCCATTTCATATGCATATCGATAGTTGAAGACTCATGATAAAAAATATCCTATGCATGATTTTGAGTAGGCTGTGGTCATTTTTATATGAAGATTTGGAGAATTATCTTTATGGGGAGAAATGTGATATATAAACAGACCATCAAAGTTTGAAGTATATTTTCACAAAAAAGGAATTGAACATGAGACAAAGGAGATGGTTGGAACTTCATGAAAACTGTGATTGTTTAATTCATTATAATCTCGGAAGAGAAAACAAAGTCACAAATGCATTAAGCAGGAAAGACACATTTGTTCTGTTCATTATGAGGATTCAAAGAGATCCTTTGATCAATGATCAAGAAAAAATAGACATGATAATTACAAATTAAGGGAAATATTCAACCTTAACCCAAATTATTTATCAACCATCATTACTAGAGAAGAAAAAGAAAACTTAGAAAGAAGATCCTTTGTTACAGAAGAAGTTTGAGGCTGTGAAGGATGTGAATTTTTTTGAGTTCAATATAGATCCAGAAGGTGTACTGAAATTTCATACCAGACTATGTGTTCCATCTATTTTGGAAATAAAGAAGGAGTTGATGGATGAAGCATATAGATCAACTTTCTCTATACATCCTTATATCATGAAAATGTATAGGGACCTCCGTGGTCATTATTGGATGGATAATATGAAAAGAGAGATTGTTGACTACACATCACGGTTCCTAGTATGTCATCAAGTGAAGGTAGAGCGATAACTTCTTAAAAGGGTATTGCAACCACTACCCATACCAGCATGGAAGTGGGAAAATATCACTATGAACATTGTCACTGGTCTCCCAAGAACATCCTAAGTAAATAATGCGATATGGGTTATTGTGGGTCGTCTCACCAAGACTTCCCATTTTATCTATATCTGAGAAGATTTCTCTCTTGATCAACTTTCCATGATTTACATGAAGAAGTCGTAAGGTTGCTTGGAGTTTCACTTTCTATCATATTTTATCATGATCCAAGGTTCAAATCAAAATTATAGAGAAGTCTTCAATAAGCTCTGAGCACTGAATTGAATTTCAGTACGACCAATCACCCCCAAATTGATGGCCAATCAGAAACAATTTTTTAAACACTTGAGGACATGCTGAAAAAATTCTCAATGGAATTTAAAGGTGAATGGGTAACATCTCAGTTTAGTTGAGCTCTTTTACAACATCATCTTCAACTTGAGCATTCAAATGGCACCCTATGAAACTCTATATTGGAAGCGATGTAGAACTCCTAAATTTTGTGATGAAGTCTGTCATGACCCGTCCCCGGGGCCCGTGCCGTGACTACCCCATGCCGGCCTTCCACAGGCCAGGGGCTGGCGACTAGCACCAAGGCATAAATCCCCGATAAAAAGGGAAGGCATTGCCTTTATAAAGTAAACAAACACCACAGAGTAAGCAAGAAGTAGAAGTAAACACTAAGTAAAAGATGGTACAACAGTAAGTGTGGAAAAGTAAGTGGTCCAGAATACAAACCCAAACTGAAAGTAAAGTACAACTCGAAAGGGAAAACAACAACTGAAAGTAAAACCGCAGCGTCGGGTCGTCCACTGGAAGTCCCACCTGAAGGGTGAGTACAGATAGCCTCCTCTGCTCCTCGGGTCCAGCCGACCGCTCCGAGTACGTCCCATCCAGTGGTTCACCTCCAGGTACCGTCCTGCTCCGCAAGCCTCGTCCACGATCAGCGATGTCCATCGTCTGCAACCAACGCAACGTAGTGGGGGCATAGCCCGTGAAGGGGTGAGTATAAGCTACTCAGTAGGGACCCCGAGACCCCCGAAGGTCTCCCAAAATCCAAAAAGGATAATCCACAAAGAAAATATACAATCATGAAGTAACATCTGACTCTGCTTAGGTATGTTTCCATACATATACCTAAGTCATCAATTCTCGTTCGGCTCCAACATCCGAGCCCAAGCACAACCCAGTCCACACATGAAAGCAAAACGTAAATCCACACAGGATAGCACAACACAATCCACATAGGAAAGTAGAACGTAAATCCACACAGGATGGCACAATGCAATCCACATAGGAAAGTAGAATGTAAATCCCCACAGGATGGCACAACACAATCCACATAGGAAAGCAAAACATAATTCAGCTCACACAGGTATACTTCTTCGTATGACAATAGAGATGATCAGATATATCCACTGATTCATCTAAGTCATCGGACCCATAAAGGATCGATAGGTACTAACCCCCGCAATGACCCACATAGGATCTGACCCACAAGGGATCGATAGGTAACTAACCCCCGCAATGACCCACATAGGATCTGACACACAAAGGATCGATAGGTAACTAACCCCCGCAATGACCCACACAGGATCAGACCCACACAGGATCTGTAGGCACTGGCTCACATAGAACCGCTGAGCGCTGACCCACACAGGATCGGTAGCACTGATCCACATAGGATCGCTGAGTGCTGTAGTCGTCACCGTCGAATCCACTGAGGATCTCTATACAGTCGTCGTCATCACAGTAGCAAACGCAGCCAGCTCTAGGGTTCCCGTACACATCAAGCTCGTTCGGGAGGGTCCACTCCATGAGCCAAGATTCTGATACATCAACTGACACATAGTCTAGAGTTGATGTATCCAAAAGTTCCGTATCATCAACAGGAACTCAACGTCGCAGACGGCGCGTCAATCGGACGCCCGGTCTGAGAGTTATTGGCTTTTTCGTCCCAGGGGCCCAGTTGGGTTTTAAGGAAAAACCAACCCGAACTTACTCCACCTGTGTCCAAACCTCGGGCGGAGTAAGCCAAAAGATCCGTCTCACTAAGAGGATTCCGACAAAGTCTACGACACGTCAATCGGACGTCCGGAGCTTAAGATATGAGCATTTCCACTCCGAGGACCCGATTAGTTTCGTGTACGAACCAACCCGGCCGAACCCAAAGTATTCTGAAACCTTCAGTGAGATATACCGAAACGACCGCATCGATCCAAGGATCACATCGCAACTGATGGTGCATCGATCGGAGGCCCGTAGCACAAGGTATGGGCATCCGACCTGAAAAGATTCTGTATTAAGGGGTTCGGGCCCGGTCCAACCCGACCCGATACCCCCAGGGCCGGCCCGCACCGGGGCGACCCGAACCAGGTCCGGGTCCAGCCCGCTTGGGCGCGGCCCGACCCGGCCTGGGCATAACGTGCCCGGCGTGCTGGCCAGGCGCTCGGCCAAACGGTCGAGCCGTTTGGAGTGGGGGGCGCCTCCCCCCTGGTTGTAACCGCGGCCCCCCATTAAGGGGGGCGTTGTGCTGGCCGATCGGGGGTTTGAACCCCCGGCTGCTCTCCTGTCCGGCCGACCCGCCCCGGCCGGTCGGTTTCTTCCTCCACGGGACCGGCAACGGCCGGTTCCCCCTGCTCCGACACCGACGGCCCGGAACCGGCTGCCGGTCTCCTTGCTCCGCCGCGACCTTGATTCGTCCGGTGCGAAGCGACGGCGCCGCATCCCTCCGCCGCGGCCCCACTCCGACCGCGGTGTTTTTGCGGTTCTTCGGCACGGCGAGACGGCGCCGTGACTTGGTTCAACTTCATGGTGCGGCGCGACGGCGCCACGCATTACTTGTCGCACGATTCCAAATGGTGCGACGGCACCACGCCATTTCGTTTCAACCAAATTAGAAACAACATCAAGGATAAGGGAGGAGGGTCGGCCGTGTTTCTGCGATCCGGCCCCCTCTCGTTAATAAATAGAATTTGGTCATATTTTCATGAAGAACGACAAAGTGGTAAACACGAACAAAATAATTAAATAAACCCCTACTTTGTGCGAGTTTGAATGGAGGTTCGTCGAACGAGGATTCGTCGCGGGAAGAGATGTTGCGGAAGGAGATGTAGCAGAAGGAGATGTCGCGGAAGAAGACATCGCGGAAGAAGACGTCGCAGAAGAACCGTCACGGTATACGTCATCGCATAGTCGGTCTCTGAGGACTCGGCGTTCTTCGATGGAGTTCAATATGTTCTTTGCGTTCTTCATGTTCCTCGACGAAGAAGATGAAGAACTCTAGCTTTCCTTAGCTTTTCTCCCCAAACATCTCAAGAAAAAAAGGTTCCAACTCCAAATAAAATAAGCTCACCTCTTAATTTATTAACATAACATAACTTTTGAATTTCAAGAGTTTGAAATTCAAACATCACAGTTAACTCACTTAATTAATAACATAAGTTGTCAAATTATTAATGGTGGGTTGAGGGGGGTTGAAGAATATGGAAGGGCGGGGTTCGTGTAGGCCCCACCACCCTCATAACCTCCCTTGGGTAGTTGGGTAGTTACCCAACTTCCACCCAAAGCCTTAAACCACTTAAAGAAAATAAAAATTGTAGTTAAATTATAAATTAAACTTCCACAATTTTTATCATCCTCTCTCGGGTAAACGCAACTCCAGAAATGGCGTTCCTAAGCAATTACCGGCGCTGTGGTTCCATCGGTGCCCTCAGAATTCGATTCCGAGCACCGGTTCAAAAGATAGGAAAACCCACTCGTTCGTTCACTGAACGTACCCAAACTAAACTTCAGATAGAAATTCCGGGCACACCGGGCCTCGGAATCAAGTGCCGTCAGAAACTAAGTTCTTGTAAAATCCCAAAAAAAATTAAGAAAAAAAATTCCTTGAATTTTACTGGTCTTTACATTACTCCCACCTCAGGGCTTTACGTCCTCGTAAAGATACATCATAAGCTAGGGAAACAAATGTGGGTACTGAGCAAGCATCTGAGCCTCCCACTCCCAAGTGATCTCCTGGAGGTTCCCGTGCTGCCATCTAATGTGCACTAGAGGAATCAACCATCCATGTAGGACCCACTCCTGTCAATCCTCGATCTCCACTGGGACCTCTGTGAAAGTCACCCCATCATCAACGTCTATCTCCCCATGGTCAATGATATGCGTCAGGTCGTGCACATATCTCCTCAGCTGAGATACGTGGAAGACGTCGTGAACCCAGTGCAACAGAGGTGGTAGATCCAGGCGATAAGCCACCTCGCCAATCCTGCCGAGGACCTGGAACGGTCCGATGAAGCGTGGAGACAACTTGTCGCGTTGGCCAAATCTTCGTAATCCATGTCGAGGTGAGACACGCAAGAAGACGTGGTCGCCATCCTCAAACTCTAGTTGCCTCCGCCTCCTGTTAGCATATGACTTCTGCCGGCTCTGAGCTGTCCTCATCTGCTCCTGGATGACCTGGACCTTCTCCGCCGTGGCCTGGACCATCTCCGGTCCCACAAGTGCTGACTCCCCAAGGTCTGTCCAGCACAAAGGAGATCTGCAAGGTCGGTCATACAACGCCTCTTAAGGTGCCATCCCGATGGTGGTGTGGTAGTTGTTGTTGTACATGAACTCCACCAAGGGTAGGTGGTCCTCCCAGCTACGACCAAAGTCGAGGATACTTGTGCGGAGCATGTCCTCGAGAGTCTGAATGGTCCTCTCTGTCTGACCATCCGTCTGAGGGTGAAAGGTTGTGCTCAGACGTAGCTATGTCCCGAACGCCTCCTGCAACCCCTTCCAAAGTCGGGAAGTAAAGCGAGCATCTCGATCAGAGATGATAGATGATGGCACACCATGAAGCCATACAATCTCCTGAACGTAAAGTCGTCCCAAGCTCTCCACTGAGCCCTGCTCTCGGATGGGTAAGAAGTGTGCCGACTTGGTGAGTCGGTCGACAATCCCCCAAATGGAGTCGTGACCTCTGGAAGTGCGTGGAAGCCCAGTCACGAAGTCCATAGATATCCCGTCCCACTTCCACTCTGGGACCTCCAAGGGCTGTACGAAGCCTGCTGGTACCTGGTGCTCTACCTTCACCTCTAGGCAGGTGAGGCATCGAGAAACGAACTTCGCCACAACCTTCTTCATGCCCAGCCACCAGTGCTTTCGTCTGAGATCCTGGTACATCTTCGCCACTCCAGGATGTATCACCAATGGAGAAGTTTGAAACTCTCTCAACACCTCCTCTTGTAAGGCAACTGGTACCAAGGTATGTCCTCTGAAAAGGACGTCGTGCTCTTCTCTAAAGGAGAAACCATCAGGTGCCTGTCCCGAGGATATCTATGCATGCCATGTCTCAAAGTCAGCGTCCCCACACTGTGCCTCTCTGACCAGCTACAGTAGTGGAGGAGTGACTGTGAGAGACTGAAGGAAGGCTGCTCTATCTCTATCCACGAAAGATATCTACAAAGAGCCTATCTGCTCTGTCACCTCCTCAAGTAGTTGAATGTCCATCCTCCTACTAAGAGCATCAGCTACTACGTTCCCCTTCCCAAGAGTATAGACTATGTCAAAGTCATAGTCCTGAAGGAACTCGATCCATCGCCGCTATCTCAGATTCATGTCCTTCTGAGAGAAGATGTATCTGACACTCTGATGGTCATAGAATACTATAAAGCGCTCACCCATCAGGTAGTCTGGCCATGTCTTCATAGTGAAGACCACTACTGCTAACTCCAGGTCATGGGAAGCATAGTTCTTCTCATGCAGCCTCAACTGACATGATCCATAGGCGATCACTGCCCACTCCTGCATCAGGACACATCCGAATCCAGTCCCTGATTCATCGCAGTAGACTACATACCCTACTCCCTCCTCTGACAACTTCAAGATAGGTGCACTGGTCAATCTCTGTCTCAGCTCCTAGAAGCTCTGCTGACATCTGTCTGACCACACAAAGGGTTTCCCCTTCTTTGTCAAAGCTGAGAGTGGTGCCGCAACTCTAGAGAAGTCTGGAACAAATCTCTGATAGTATCCAGCTAGTCCCAAGAAACTCTGCACCTCCTTCACGCTCCTGGGTGGCTCCCAAGCTAGCACCGCCTCGATCTTCGCATGATCCACTGCAACTCTTGCCTCAGAGATGACGTGTCCCAAGAAGTGGACCTCATGTATTCAGAACTGACACTTCGAGAGATTTCCATAAAGCTGGTGCTCTCGGAGTGTGTCCAGTACAACTCGCAAGTGGTAGGCGTACTCCTCCTCAGTGGTCGAGTAAATCAAAATGTCGTCGATGAAGACCACGAAAAATCGATCGAGGTATGGCTGAAAGATCCTGTTCATGAGGGCCATGAACACTGCTGGAGCATTGGTTATGCCGAATGGAATAACCAAGAACTCATAGTGGCCATACCGACACCTGAAGGCCGTCTTTTGCACGTCCTCGTCCTGAACTCTGGGCTGATGATAGCCTGACCTGAGGTCTATCTTCGAGAACCACCATGCTCCTTTGAGCTGATTGAAGAGGTCATCAATCCTCGGTAGTGGATACTTGTTCCTTACTGTCACCTGGTTCAGGCGACGATAGTCAACAAAAAGTCACAATCTCCCGTCCGCCTTCTTGGCGAACAAAATCGGGGAAGCCCAGGTTGAAACACTGGGTCGGATGAAACCCTTGCCCTGCAAGTCCTCAAACTATACCCGTAGCTCTTGAAGCTCGGCGGGGGCCATCCGATATGCTGGAGTCAATGTTGGGGCTGTCACGGGGTACATGTCAATATAAAAGTATTCCTCTCTGCGAGGAGGTAGCCCTAGAACGTTGTCGGGGAAAACGTCTGCATACTGATCCACCACTGCAGGAAAACAAGGACTCCACACGTCAACTGCTCCTAGGATGAGGCTACCCAACTGGTGAGTGATGGGTTGTCCTCTCCTACGCGGAAGTCCATCATGTGCTGCAAAGGCTCCCTTCTTGCTGGTGAAGGTGAACCTGCTTCTGTCGGTGCATACACATCGCACCTTATGCCTAATACAGTCAGTCTATGCATGGACTGTAGATAACCAATCCATGCCCAAGATGACGTCGTAAGGCCTCGACGCTGCTACAAGAAGATCCCAGCCGAAGCTCTCACCTCCTAGAGTAAGCTCACACTACCGACGCCAGTGCGTAATCGTCGAGTCTGCTCCCGTAGGAGTCTCTAGCCGTAAGGATCGAGCCAACGGCTCTGTCGGAATCTCCGAGCTCCGAACAAGGGCAGCGGCTATGAAAGAATGACTTTCTCCTGTATCTATAAGAACTGCAGCAAGGGTGGAATAGACACAGATAGTACCTGAAATCATCTCGGGCGTTCCGTGGTCGTAGGCCTCCGCTGCCTAGATTTGTGACTGTCTTTGCCCGCCAGCTCCCTGTGGCCGGGGTGGACCTCCTGGTGGTGGTGGTGGTAGAGCCTCAAAGCGTCTCCCACCACCTGCGGCTCGGCCAGATCCTATGCCTCGTCCACCTTCTCCCTGCAGACCGCCACGGTCAACCCTCTGCCTCTGCCTCGGTGGTCCCTCAACCGTCTGCTGCTCCTCGGCACGACGGGTCGGGCAGTCACGATCCATGTGGCCCTACCCGCCGCACGAGTAGCACTGCCTACCTCTCGAAAGACTGGCTCCGCGCTGTGTGCCCCGCACTGCTGAGCCAGTGTCCTGAGGTCGTCTACCTGAGGGTCTGGTCTGCCTGGAACCAAGAGTCATCTGTCGACTGCCTGCTGCAGAAGACTCTGCTACGTGCTGCCCCGCGGTGGGTCTCGGCGCTGGTGTAGACTCAGCAAAAAAGTTCTTGATCAAAAGGGCTCGCTCCAGTACTCCTGTCTGAGTCGGAATGCTGAGGGAGATCAGTGATGCCCTGATATCGTGTCTCAATCCCTGCTCAAAGGTCCGGGCCCGGAAGAATGGGTCCCGTACCATGTCTGTAGAGTAGCGCGAGAGATCGGTAAATCTCGCCGAGTACTGGGCGACTATCAAGCTGCCCTGCCGCAGCTGAAGAAGCTCCTGGATGCGCACCGCACAGAGGGTGGCTGGGAAGAACTCTGAGCGGAATAGGACCTCAAAGTCTATCCAGAGAAGAGATGCCTCATCGTGCACCTGGAGCATCAAGATCCACCATCGTCCTGCTGCTGCGTGCAGTAGGCTCGCTGCGAGGATCCCCATGAGGTCTTCTGGTGTCCTCACTAACCGAAAAACTCGCACCACTGCCTCCAGCCAGTACTCGGTTGCCTGGGGGTCCGTCTCCCCACGGAACCTGGGCGGTCACTGGTGCTGGAACTCATGCAGTGCACTAAGGCGACGTGCATCGTCAGCGGCTGGGGCTGGAAGCATCAGTGGCTCGGCGGGTAGAGCTACCGCCGATGCCACTGCTGACAAAGGGCCCTGCACTGAGGCCTCGTCGCTCGGTGGGCTGTCATCACACTCAACTCTCGGAACCCTAGCTGGCTGCCATCATGGGGCCATCCTGAAAAGGAAACAGGTGCGCCACGGTCAGAACAGTATACCTGGTGAGCTGACGCAAAGTAATCACAAAGAGAACTTGAAACACACACGCAATCAATGTTTTCGTGCATTATGTCGGAAATCAGAAGTTAGAGTCCTGGTGTACGGATACGTCAGCCGCCACACCAACACTGGACTCCCTAGAATAATAACCACAACCAATACGCTTAACACTATTGTTTTACATAGAAAAAGATCAGAGTCCCAAGTTCTATGGTAGAACCGAACTCCTCTGATACCAATTTGTCACGACCCGTCCTCGGGGCCCGTGACGTGACTACCCCAAGCCCACCTTCCATAGGCCAGGGGCTGACGACTAGCACCAAGGCATAAATTCACGATAAAAAGGGAAGGCATTGCCTTTATAAAGTAAAAAAACACCAAAGAGAAAACAAGCATTAGAAGTAAACACTAAGTAAAAGCTGGTACAACAGTAAGTGCAGAAAAGTAAGTGGGCCAGAATACAAACCCAAACTGAAAGTAAAGTACAAGTCAAAAGGGAAAACAACAATTGAAAGTAAAACTGCAGCGTCGGGTCATCCAATGGAAGTCCCACCTGAAGTGTGAGTACAGATAGCCTCCTCTGCTTCTCGGGTCCAGCTGACCGCTCCGAGTACGTCCCGTCCAGTGGTTCACCTCCAGGTACCATCCTGCTCCGCAAGCCTCATCCACGATCAGCGCTGTCCGTCATCTGCAACCAACACAACGTAGTGAGGGCATAGCCCGTGAAGGGGTGAGTATAAGCTACTCAGTAGGGACATCGAGACCCCCGAAGGTCTCCCAAAATCCACAAAGGATAATACACAAAGGAAAGATACAATCACGAAGTAACATCCGACACTGCTTAGGTATATGCCCATACATATACCTAAGTCATCAATTCTCGTTCAGCTCCAACATCTGAGCCCAAGTACAACCCAGTCCACACAGGAAAACAAAACGTAAATCCACACAGGATAGAACAATGCAATCCACATAGGAAAGTAGAACGTAAATCCACACAGGATAGCACAACGCAATCCGCATAGGAAAGTAGCACGTAAATCCACACAGGATGGCACAACACAATCCACATAGGAAAGCAAAAATATAATTCAGCTCACACATGTATACTTCTTCGTATGACGATAGAGATGATCAGATATATCCACTGATTCATCTAAGTCGTCGGTCCCACAAAGGATCGATAGGTACTAACCCCCGCAATGACCCATAGAGGATCTGACCCAAAAAGGATCGATAGGTAACTAGCCCCCGCAATGACCCACATAGTATCTGTCCCACAAAGGATCGATAGGTAACTAAACCTCGCAATGACCCACACAGGATCAGACCCACACAGGATTTATAGGTGCTGGCTCACACAGAACCGTTGAGCGCTGACCCACATAGGATCGGACCAACACCGGATCAGTAGCACTGATCCACATAGGACCACTGAGTGTTGTAGTCGTCGCCGTCGACTCCACTGAGGATCTCTGTACAGTTGTCGTCGTCACAGTAGCAAATGCAGCCACCTCTAGGGTTCCCGCACACAGCAAGCTCATTCGGGAGGGTCCGCTCCACGAGCCGAGAGGCTGATACATCAACTGACACATAGTCCAGAGTTGATGTATCCAAAAGTTCCGTATCATCAACAGGAACTCAACATCGCAGATGGCGCGTTAATCGAACGATCGGTCTGAGAGTTATTGGTTTTTTCGTCTCAGGGCCCCGGTTGGTTTTCAAGGCAAAACAAACCCGACCGTACTCCACCTGCGTCCAAACCTCGGGCGGAGTAATCCAAAAGATCCATCTCACTAAGAGGATTCCAACAAAGTCGACGACACGTCAATCGGACGTCCGGAGCTTAAGATATGAGCGTTTCCGCTCCGAGGACCCGGTTGGTTTCGTGTACGAACCAACCCGGCCGAACCCAAAGTATTCTGAAACCTTGAGTGCAATATACAGAAACAACCTTCTCGATCCAAGGATCGCATCGCAATAGACGATGCATCGATCAGAGGCCCGTAGCACACGTTATGGGCATCCTATCAGAAAAGATTCGGTATTAAGGGGTTCGGGCCTGGTCCCACCCGGCCCGATACCCCCAGGGCCGGCCCGCACCGGGGCGACCCAAACCGGGTCCAGGCCTGGCCCGGACTGGGTGCGGCCCGGCCCGGCCTGGGCGTGGCCCGGCCCAGCCTTGGCGCGGCCTGGTCTGGCGGACCGGCCAGGTAGCCGGCCCGGCCTGGGCACAGCGCACCCAGCGCGCTGGCCAGGCGCTTGGCCAAACGGTCGAGCTGTTTGGAGTGGGGGGCCGTTGTGTTGTTCAGTCGTGGGTTTGAAACCCTGGCTTCTCTTCTGTCTAGCCAGCTCGCCCCGGCCGGCCGGTTTCTGCCTCCATGAGACCGGCAATGGCCGGCCCCCCCTGCTTCGACACCGGCGGCCCGGAACTGGCCGCCGATCTCCTTGCTCCGTCGTGGCCCGGAACGGGCCGCGACCTTGATTCGTCCGATGCGACGCGACGGTGCCGCATCCCTCCGCCGCAGCCCCTCTCTGGCCGCGGTGTTTTTGCGGTTCTCCGGCGCAGCGCGACGGCACCGCTACTTGGTTCATCTTCACGGTGTGGCGCGACGGTGTCGCGCATTACTTTCTACACGATCCCGCGTGGTGCGACGGCACCATGCCATTTCATTTCAACCAAATTATAAACAACATCAAGGATAAGGGAGGAGGGTCAGCCATGTTTGTGCGGTCCGGACACCTCTCGTTAATAGATATCATTTGGTCGTATTTTCACGAAGAAAGACAAAGTGGTAAACATGAAAAAAATTATTAAATAAACCCCAACTTCGTGCGAGTTTGAACGGAGGTTCGTCTAATGAGGATTCATCACGGGAAGAGATGTCGCGGAAGGAGATGTTGTGGAAGGAGATGTCGCGGAAGAAGACATCATGGAAGAAGACGTCGCGGAAGAACCGTCGCGGTATACGGCGTCGCGTAGTCAGTCTCCGAGGACTCAGCGTTCTTCGACGGAGTTCGATGTGTTCTTCGCGTTCTTTGTGTTCTTCGACGAAGAAGATGAATAACTCTGGATTTCCTTAGCTTTTCTCCCCAAAACTCTCAAACAACAAAGGTTCCAACTCCAAATAAAATAAGCTCACCTCTTATTTTATTAACATAACATAACTTTTGAATTTCAAGAGTTTGAAATTCAAACATCACACTTAACTCACTTAATTAATAACATAAGTTGTCAAATTATTAATGGTGAGTTGAGGGGGGTTGAATAATATGAAGGGGTGAGGTTAGTGTGGGCCCCACCACCCTCATAACCTCCCTTGGGAAGTTGGGTAGTTACCCAACTTCCACCCAAATCCTTAAACCACTTAAAGAAAATAAAATTTGTAGTTAAATTATAAATTAAACTTCCACAATTTTTATCATCTTCTCTCGGGTAAATGCAACTCCGAAAATGGCGTTCCTAAGAAATTACCGGCGCTGCGGTTCCATCGGTTCCCTCAGAATTCGATTTCGAGCACCAGTTCAAAATATAGGAAAACCCGCTCGTTTGTTCACTGAACGTACCCGAGCTAAACTTCGGATAGAAATTCCGGGCACACCGGGCCTCAGAATCAATTCCCATCAGAAACTGCGTTCTTGTAAAATTCCAAAGAAAATTAAGAAAAAATTTTCCTTGAATTTTACGAGTCTTTACAAAGTCGGTGAGAGAAAGCTTCTTGGGACTTATCTTGTTCAAGAGATGATAGAAAAGGTCCATGCCATCTGGCAACACATTAAGGCTACTCAGATTCATCAAAAGAAATATCCCAAAAACCATCAAAGGGCCTTGGAGTTTGATGTTGGTGACAAAGTCTTTCTTTGGAATTCACCTTTGAAGAGAGTCATGAGGTTTGGGAAGAAAGGGATGCTCAACCCTAGGTAAATTGGCCCCTATGAAATCCTTTGTCGTGTGGGAGTAGTGTCCTATCGGCTTGCACTTCCTCTAAATCAAGAATAAGTTCATGATGTCTTCCATGTATCTCTCTTGAGGAAGTACGTACCTGACCCTTCACATGTACTAAATCCAAAGGTGGTACAACTGGAACATGACCTCTCTTATGAGGAGCAGTCGGTTGAGATCTTGCATCATAGAGACAAGGTTCTACGCAACAAGACTACCCACCTTGTTAAGGTGTCACGAAGGAACAACAAATGTGAAGAAGCCACGTGGGAACCGGAACAGTCTATGAGACAGAAGTACCCACACCTTTTCTCATCAGAGGGAATGAGATAAAATTTCTAGGATGAAATTTCTTAAGGGGGGAAAATGTAATGACCCAAACCTTTTAATAATATCTGTTTCCTAAATTTGTGTGTTATTTTATTTTATACTCCACAAAACGATATCCTTTAATTAATGATGTGGGTATAATTAAAATGATACTGTTGGGTTTCGATGGTTATATGACCATTGTTCAATATGACCATTGGAACCTGTCATATTAATGTTGTGTTTTTATAAATACAGTTATCTTGGTTAATTAATACAAAAAGAATATGGAATGGCTTCATCCAGTAGACTCGGGATATAGGAATCCCATCTATTGGAGCTTGGGAAGGAGATATCATCATTGGGATTTGCTCTAGACCAACCCCAATCCGAACTTCATCATTTGAAGCTTGAATGGAATCACATAAGGAAGAATTTCAAGATGATAGAAATCACCACTCAGGAAATGTTGGCTAAGCCACCCCAATATTCTATCACCATAGCACATCTTAATCTTAGGTCCTACGTTGGTGTTATAAGGTTCTATGTAACGATACCTTAGCTGCTTTGTGAAATCATTTTATATAAATAAAATTTTTATTTCTTCTTATGGAAAAGTTTGTAATATCTGGATAAATATAGGATGTGTATCATTGATTAATTAATAAAAAAGGGGGTATTTTAAAATATTTTTGTATTCTTTAAATAATTAATAATTGTAAATGATTTTCAAAAAATGGTATTCTACAGTACTGATCAGTGATAATTCCAAAGTATAATAAGATAAACTTGACTTTTAGTGAATAGTAATGTATGAATGGTAACATACTCCTATGAATAGTGATGAATACTAAATCGACCAAAACAATAGATACTTCACCCATGAATGTACAAATACATTTTAGACATCTTAAATGTGAAAGAATGATCATAGTTTAGGTTTTGGTATTTTTGTATGTCATAAATATTTTATTTACAATTTTACAATTAATTTAATAATTGAAAATGTAAATGTTTTCTCATAAAATGTTATCATAATTCATTAATTTATTTTCTTATGGTTATACGATAATTTTTTGGTACCTGAGTTACTCTTTTATGTTGTTACAAACTGATTTATAGTTTTAACGTTGTATTTTTTTGAATAAATAATTATTTTATTTAAAAAATAAATTAAAAATATTTAGAAAATTATTTTCATAAAATGGAGTTAATTTTTGAATTCTGATCATCGATATTAGGTTAGGGTGAATAATTGGTATTTTTTTGGAATCGTTGAATTTTCGGTGAGTAGTAAAAATACAGTTTTGAGTTTCGAGTGTTTAATGACATCATTAATTATGTAATAATGATTTATGATTTTTGGTCAACTTATTAATAGTGATATATTATATGAGCTGTACCAAGTGTCCAATACCATTGATAAATACTATGGGCAAGCCCACGGTTTTGCAAATACCATGGATGAGTTGTCTCTTGAAAATTAATATTTTAAAACCTCACTTTTCCTATATATACCAAGTGATTTGCCTCATTCATTTCATTATAAAGTCCTCCTAAAAGAATTTATGGTCTCCATACATCCCATGGAGTCCCCCGAAGATGTCATCAAGCCTCCCAAGGTCTCGACCATCAAGCATTAGAAGCTACTCTTCAAGGTAAGGGACTCTTTCACCCTCCTCTTTTAAGTCATGACTTCCTATATGTTATGTCTTATAGTTCCATTTTATTATGAGGGGGATTGTTATACTATATCTCTAATACTGTCTATTTCATTTAAAAATTATGAGATACCCTTTCCTATCTCATCAATTTATTTTCTGAATTTCTAGGTGATGCCATTAGGCTACCGAATTTTCGTAAAAGAAATTGCGCTTTCTCTTTCCTTGCAAGTTTCCTTTTCATGTGGTGTGTCATTCAATTGTCCACACCATGATATTATTTAATTTTATTATGTACCTCAATAGTAAAATTATTCATTTATTTATGGGAGATGTTTTTCCCTTCTCTTTATATTATTTTCTAAAACCATGTTATATAGCCGTTATGCTGCAGAAATTTCGTCTCAAAATTTGTCTCTCTATTTGTCAAGGAATTCTATTGTTTTATTTATTTGAATACCCAGACCTATTTCGTTTCTATGGGTGTTCATAGATAAAAAAATGTTATATTTTATATTTTAATTGACAAACATGTATCCCTCACTCCCTTTCCATGGTTTATAAATGACATAAAAATCTTATTTCTAAGCACTTTTAAAACGTCACGATTTTGAGGTGAAACTCGTTTCTTTTACATTCTTTGGGTTATTTATGAAATGTTCGATTATGATCTATATGGATCACATTAAAATAAAGACATATTAAGGTTTCTTTTGGATAGAACTCCAATTCATTGGGTAATGAATTAATCATTAGAGATGACAAGTTTCACGATACCTTGGTGAATAACCTTGGTAATTTTTATGACACCTTGGGGAAAGACCTTTGTGATATGTTCATGAATTTCTAAATGAAATGTTTTAGAAACATATTCAAGTTATGATCAAAGTTTTTTTATTATTATATTCTTATTCATCATTTTCTCATGTCTTTATGACTTTTATCGTGTTCTTATTAATGTTGCTCAAGATCACATGTCGACTGTTTCACTTGTTTTCCTTGTTGTGCCTTCTGCTCACCCTTTCCATTGATGTATGTCTCTAGGATATGAAATGTTGGAGTTGTACATAGGATGAACCTATGATAAAGCCTTATGTGTCTTTTAGGATAATTTTTTATGTTGTTTTCATGTATTATGTTCCTGATTTCCAAGACACTAGACTTTAAAGATCCTCTGTTTGTAAAATATAATGGAATGTTATGTAATAAAAAGGCGGGATGCCATAATGTGTGTCTCTAGTGAGAAAACCTGAAAATTAATAACTTTAAATAAAATTATTAAATAAAATTATTTTATTTTCCAAATCATTATAAATTATTAATGGTAACTCATATTGGAAATATGAGAGTATTGTTGATCTTATGAGGGTGTTATTTCCTTAGAAGAACACTATCCTCGATCGGAACTGGTCAAGGGTAAAAGTAAATGTTTGGACATTTTTTAAGGATAATAAAAATAAACTAATGAATTTTATTTTATAATATTTTATCATTTCTCAGTGTGAAGAAGCTATGATGCATCGATGGAGAAACGTGTTCTCCTTTCATAAATAAAGTAGTGTCATGACACTTTTTCAAAGCCAAACAGTAATGTTGAAATGCACTAACATGTTAATTTGTTTCCTCCATTAATTAGGGGATGGTTCTAATGTTAGAAATCCCAATTTTGGATAATTTCTCTAGAACCATGGAGTTTCCCTAAGGAAAGGGGTTGGAGTCTCTTTTACCAATGAACATGGATTAGACGTCGGGATTCAATCAAGTGATGATGAATTGAAAAACTCCAATGGTAAAAGGATTGATGGGATGGTGAAACTTCAATTTTAATCTGTAAGTGGTATAACATGAGGTAGGTGTTGTTATTTAAATCTTCACATTCCCTATTCTTGGATTTAAATGAAGTACATAGATCAATACATGAATATGTTGACTCGTGGTTCGATAATTCTTGTGGGATGGTTTGATTTGCGGGGTTTTAATGGAAGATTATCTTGGTGATTTTTGGGTAACCTTTCTAACAATAATGAACCCAGATTAACTTGAACATTGATTGAGGCCTATTCTTCTTTTTTGATTCATGACTATCCACCTTTAATTCACTATTCATCACATGAATTCATCATTTCTCCCACAACTCAACATTTGGAGATAGATTTATCATTGCGCAACTAATCCTTATTGTAATAGTCTGACATCACGGATTCGAGATGGACTCGACATGATGAAGGTGTAACAATGACCATGGAAAAAATATTGAGGAAGTGTGGGAGATATTTCCACTTAAATGAAATTTCACCTAAAAGGATCGTGGCATGGATCGGAGCCCACGACAGTGAAGATGGTGACTCGATGATTCCACAACCTCTTTTGATTTGAAGAACGGGCCATCGGAGTGCGACTAATGGCCCATAGAAGAAGCCACCAGTGCGTCAGTGTCGATAGTTGCATGTGGCAATGGATGTATGACAGTGCAGCAGAGGAGCCCATGGAAATCTCTAGGGGAGATGAACATGGGAAGATGGTAGACGTCTAGTGGAGGTGTTTAGAAGACACAACAGCGAGCCACGTCATGTGGCCAGAGAGTTATGGTCTAGCTAGACCGCGGCGTCAGGACCCCACAGTGACCCGTGGGGTGGTTCGAAGATACAGCGCCCGCCGCATCTCCGATGGAGAAGAACAGATGGAAGTAGGTTGGGAAATCATCTTGGACTGATGAAGTAGGCTGGACTAGGCCTACCGGACTGTGTCTACCCAGAGGGTAGGGTCGACGGACCTCAAGCTGGGTCGATTTAGTCTAATTGGGTTAGACCAGACCCGGACCCACCCAACCTCTTTTAACTAAAATGCCTATAACATTCAAACTATATGTCTATTTGATGAGACATCTATGGTTTTGGGACCCTCTTGACAAGTAAGTACTTTTGATATTGCTTTTGGGGTTTTCAGTTGGATAAGAAAGGGATAGTAGTGCTCTTTTTACCCTTCCTATATGGGATCGATTCATTATCCTGAACCCATCATATAGGTCAATAGTAGAGGTAGAGATCATTACCTTGGGCCTCTCTATGAAGGCTCGATATAGGATCACGTTCCTATTATATATAATGAACCATGTTCTAAAGTGAGTTTTATCAACCCATCTTTTATAGTGACTACAAGGGTGGGAGCATGGATCGCACCGAGAGGCCCGATCGGTCCTCACTTCTATTTGTGGTACCTTATATAGGTTTTTTGGTTTGGGTGTTACCAATATTTACACGGTCACTCACCCCCAATCTAGGATGATAATTTCAGTATGTTGAGGATGTCCCCTAGTGAGCCCTAGGTGTAGGACCCCCTATCTATGTATCATGTTCTGATTCATTCTTTTGTGACATGACCTAACTAGTGTGCTTCAGGTAGTTAACAATTTGATCTCTTTGGTCGAGGCCCAATTTAGCAAGACCTCTTGGGATGGTCTCTGATGAGTTCATAGTTCTTGGAGTGGGTTCTATCAGAGAGAGTGTGCCATGAGTAGAATCCAAAGATTATGGATTGGCTATGAAATCGAGACTCCTTGTCTCTATGATACTGGATGTATCAAGGAAACATAAGGATGTATCGAGACATATTCTCTATCAAATAATTTTTTTGTCTTTTTCTATGTGATTTATTTCGGATAGCTCAAGGAGTGGGATTTCCTGGAATCGTGTGTGCTCTGATCAGAACCATAAGGACAGTAGTGGATGAGACGTTGCATCTTAGAATCCTTTATGAGTATACCTAGATGTTCTTGATATATTTTTTGTTGACATATAACTATGTTGATTTGACTATTTATTCTTAGTGGGGTTTCCTTTGTGGTATTTAATTTTTTGTTTTGGGGTCCCCTACTGATTATTGTTTTACTCACCCCTATATGGGTTTTCCCACACGTGTCATGTCTTTTTCAAATGATCGGTGCTTTGGTGGATTACTAAGAGTATTGGGACTAGGACTAGGACTGGATGGTTACTTATGAGATCAAATGAGCCGAGATATTTCCAATAGCTTCATACAATATCTTAAGTACCTATGTTTACAAGCTGGACTTTTCATTTGTCTTTATTTTAATGGGCTTGTATTCTAGCCCAGCTGTAATTTACTAATTTACTTTCTATCATACTCTATTGTTAGGTTGTAGTGGTATGCATTCATTTTCTTTACTTGGTGTTTTTACTTTCCATCCTATATAGCTTGGAGTTGTGTGTGTCTGTATAGGTTATTAGGAAAATTAGTCCCATTTGTGGGATATGCCTACATAATTCTAGTCACCAGCCCCTAGCCTATTGGGGGTCGGATTGGGGTTTTCCTAGAATGGGGCTTGGGGGATGCGTCATGACAAGAGTACCCCGGAATTTCATCAATGAATACAACTACAAAAGAATAAAAATATGGATGGATATCTATAATAATTTTGGACATAAAAATTCTTGTTGTATTCATTAATACAAATGAAATAATAAGATAATCATAGAAATAATTCCTTCACTTAAAATTAGTATGAGGAACATCAAAAAGCCCCACATTAATATTATGATAACATGATCATAAATAAATATGGGTGAAAAACTTGGATCCCTTAAAATGGATAAATGGATCATAAATATGTGGAAGATGATTTATTTTCTTCGGATTATCCTAGGTTAGTCTCTAGTAATTCATACATAGGTTCATGGATATCTCTTATTACATGATTAACAAAATAAGATCACACCATGGATATTTTTAGGTGAGAAAAAAAATCCATCACTACAAGATCCTATAGTTAATACATTACAAATAACAATCTATTTGAGACATCCTTTAATAATGGATAGATTTAGGACGCATAACTAAAAGGATATCAGTTTTACACTAAACCTTTCATTTAGGTGGAATCTTAGAGAAATTCACATGACTGATTTCATAAAATATGTCAAAAATATACAGAATGATCCAATATTGAATCTCTACAATTTCTAAAATAACACTAGAAAACAGAGCTAAGAAAATATTTATCTACTGATGGTTAGGTCCAAAATGGTGCAAATTCAAGATTCCATCCCCAATAAGAGTATAATAATAACCTTCTATTTATTTCAACGTCATCTAATGGAAATACAATTGGGTTTGGTATCGATACTAAATGAATCAATCCATATATATTATCATATCAAAACTATGAAACATTAACATGTGTAAATCCTATATTTGTCGAGGTCTAATAATCACAAGGGTAAACTCAGACCATAAATGAATTCCCTTAGTTCACACCCCTAATTGTTTATCGATAGAAATAACTCAATATATGTACATGATCATCAATCCCACATCACTTTTATATTGATAATATATGAAGGAATAAAATGCACCCATATCAATTCATGTTAAAGATAGGGTAGATTATACTTATAGGATACCTTGAATTGTGTAAGGCTCATCGTCAAAGTCAATCGTTATCATCTAGATGATATTATTTCATACATACCCTAAGTGTTTTACTCAGACTCCTAAACACTAACTACATTTTAGAGAACCATTATACCACCTCAACTAATCTTGAGATCCTCAACCACCTCCATGAACTTACTTGATATATGAATTTCAACACCAATCAACCATACCATACATGAATACATAACATAGCCCAAATAATTTGCATCACCATAACCACTAGCTAGATTTGAATAAATATTGAAAAAAAATCAAATTTTTCCAAAAAATTTCACATGAGAAACACTTTATGGGATTTTAGTGGAATTTCAGTTTAGTATTCCCTATCCTACCAGCCAAATAGCATACAAGGAGATACCAATCATCGTGAGAAGAAACATTGTGGACTTTAAAATCCTACATAAATTCATTCTAGAGATAATCACTGAAAATCCATTTGTATCTAACAAAATATATTCTCTTAATCCATGTATAAGAATATAACAGCCTAAATTTTATATCTCCAACATGGAAAATCCTTGTGATTGGGGCCTGATTCACCGCCTCTAAAAAAGATTTATTCCTAATATTGTACATATGATAATGAATTTAGCATCTCTATCCATAATTAAATAATCCAACATCAACGGTTTAATCACTGCCTATTGAAGGATTAAAATTATTAAGGTTAATAAAACAAGTAAAATGATTAACTATTTACATTCTACCAGGATTCATTTTCATAGAAAAATATATCTCTATGAACTCTCATTTTCTTGGGAAAGAAATTAATGATGAAAAGTATTTCAAATACATTATAGGATAGCCCATTATGCCTCTCAACCTAAAAAGTACATTCTATCAGTTCTTCATTTTTCATTAATGTTTTAAAATATCATGTTTCCCACACCTCCCAAGAGGTGTCTCTATATGTTCGATAATATGCTTTATGGAAATTATCAATATCTCAACAACCAGATGTCCACTCTCTCTAGTTAATAGAAGATGCTGTTCTAGGTAAAACTCCCTCTCTAGATAAAAAATGAAATTTTAACCTCTTGCATATCCACCTCCCTTAGAGAAATTAACATCATTTATTCCGTCACATATCTAATGATCAAGAGAAGGTATGGGTGTAACTCAGGGATATAGCTTAATAAATTACAAGGAATGTCCATCCATTCTATCCTAGTATATGACAAAAGATCGTCCCGATCAAATGTCATTATAGTACAAGATGAATAAATAAAAAACATATATATAATATGTCTAAATATAAAAAATATGGTATATTATAATTAGAAAAGAATATTTCTACAACATAAACCTACACTTGAATACCTTGGATCTCACATAACCTTTAGGGCTCTCTCTATCATTGGATACCCAATATCTCTTAGTGGTATAGTGATATATATAATTTATTTCGTTAATATTTAGGAATAATAATCATGTTACCATGATTCAACTAAATGAACTTCCACTAACATGATATATAATATCCCAACTTATTTTTTTATTGAAACATTATTTAGCTAAATTAATACCATAAATGTAACAAACTTTCTCAAACATAAGAAATGACAGATATGTCATGTTATTCTTATAGAAAAAAAAGATGCTTGAATGATCAATCTATTTACACACTGATCAAGAGTAATTATAACTAAATGATAAATTAAATTAATAGTGTATGAAATTTGTAACACCTTGAGATTTTCTGAAATATTTTTTGCTAATTATTTTAATCATTTTTATATTGTGCATTTCATGCAACATTGAACATAGTTTATTTTATATTAAAAACTATGTTCGGATAGCGTTATATGCGATAACAAGTTAATCATGCACTATACACTACATAAATTTTATTTTTCTCTATATGGAACACTGATTTTAGATGACATTACATGAAATACTAACCTTCCTCGATGACCTATATAACATGAAAGAAAATGTTTTACAAACAATAATGTATTACTAAAAATATTTTTATGTAATTTAATAAGATATGACCGAGTAATTAAATTGGTAATTATATTATTAAAAAACTTATCAAAATATATATTTAAATTAATAGGTTACCTTTTAATTATAAATGAATATAGAAACCAAAAAAATTAAAGGGAATGATTTTATAAAAAGACTATTTTAATGAGAAATGGTTGATTTACATTAATAAGACAAATTAATTTCTATTAGTAAAGGATATTAATTAAATTTTTATGTTATATATTAAATAAAAAAAATTTATTCATCCAATTGATTTTATAGTTATAATATAAGAACATACCAAATATTACAAATAAAATGCTATATTTTTATTAAATAAGTTTTACAACCTTTTAATGGAGAACCTATTTTAAATACATGTTTTGGAAATTTTATAAAATTTATCTTTCAAAATAAACTGTTTTTTTAAAATAAAATTATATAAATTAGGTTATGGTGATTTTTTTTATTTTTCTGTGAAGTTTAATTTTTTAATGAATAGTCTAAGATAATGAATTTTAATTTGAAACAGCTTTTTTGTATAATTTATTTTTATTGTTAAACTATATTTTGAAATGGTTTTTATGTTTACCATAGATTAATTCCAATTTAGGTCAATAGAATCAATTTTACTTTGAAATTAAATATAAAAACATAACAAATTTTTGAATATTTTAACATTAAAAAATTTCATTGTTGTCCTATCTATGGGATTAAATCTAAATTAATTTCATAAATTTCACTGATTGGAACCTTGAAAATTGGATTCCATATTTGGATTAATAATATTTTATAATTTAAAAAAAAAATCAACATATTTTTTTACCAAAAATATTATGTAATGTAATTAAAATTAATTACATCGATTAAGGTATAATTAATCTTAACAAGGGACTAAACCTTAATATTAAGAGGAAAATGACCTATAAACTTGTAAAAAACAAATTATATTTCCATATTTCGGTCAAAACATCTATATGGGTCTCTAATTATTCTTTTTTACACTTTTTGAATAATAAATTCTTGGGGAACACCTGATTATTTCAAAAAACACCATGTGTGTCCTCTCCCTCCATAATAAAAAGAAATTCACCCCTCACAATTCCTCACAACTCTCAAGAAACTTTGTATCAAAAAATATATTCCCAGATAAATCCAAAAAAAACCTTCACTGGATCATATAAGCCTCACCTTGGTCATAAACCCATCCTAGGAATCCCTTTTGTGAAATCCAAAAGTAGTTACCCAAATAAGATGTATTATCCACCCTCAAACTCCTTTGTTTTATTTTCATTCTCTGTAATATAAAATATTGTTATTATATTCTTGTATAATAACTCTAGTATCCTAAATATACTTATATTTTATTATTATAATGATTCGACCTAGGCTTACACACACTTCCACCTAATGGGTAACGAATGTACCATTTATGTGTACAACGAACTACATTCACACAAAATGATATCATTCATTTTTCCTTTTAACACCATTAATGGTTAGGAATTATGATGGAAATTATTTTTATAGATTATATAATTAAAATTTATAATACCTTTCATATTATGTAATTTTTTAATGAACATACATTTTTTCTTTTCATTTTCCGTAACAATGATAACTTCATTTCTGGAAGTGTAGACTACTGCCACCTCAACTCGATTTGATTCGGTCACACTTTTAATGGTAAGTATTAAGGATGTGTTTAGTAAATTTATATGATATATATAAAATAATAAATCTACAGATATTATATTATATATACCTATATGTCCTTTTCTCTTTTTCTATCAATATTACAAAATGGAAACAATGTTCATGCGTACCAATGACCTACTGTCACCATAAACGGTGTATTCTATATAATATTTATATACACTATTTATTATTGTAAATAAATATATAAATATTATAAATATTATTTATATAATATTTTAAATTCTATAATTCTTGATATATGTATGAGGACCAAAAATATATCAAATAAAGACACATGAAAAAAATAAAGCAGATATTTCCGAAAGCAAAACCTTAACATGGAATCATTAAAAAGAAGGTAACATAAATTCATAATAAAAAATTTAAATAATAATATGGTTCTTTAAAATATTTATAATAAATATATATTTACTATATAAGAGGTTTGTATGGGTACGAATTGAGTCAAGATATATGGTAAGGGAATTTCATCTCACATTTTATTTCCATGAGATTAGTACTATATTCACCAGGTATTTCTTATATGTGTTGTGTATATTTCCCATATATGTATTCTATTATTTTTATACTTAAATTTATTTGTATTTTTATATTCATTTCATGATATTTATTTCATTGGGTTTATGTTTCATGATTTACTATATTTCTAATGTAATTTTGTCTCAATTTTCATTATTTGAGACACATTCCATGTTATGAACCTATATTTTTCTATAAGGTTTATATAATACCCTTAACATTTTAAATAATGAATACATTTATATTAATTATATTTTAAGTTTCATATAATTTCATTATCATGCATGGGGTGTATTATTAAATGTTACCTTGTGGTAAGAGTTTATTGAAATAATATCATAATTTATCGATATTATTTCTGATCATGCATCCATTGATTAAAAATTATGACCCATAACAAAACCGATCTCATAAGTTTTTTCTCCTCTATATATTAATTAATTCTTCATTAATTTCTACCATTTTTCTAATATTCAATACATAATATGATTAATTAAGTGTTTTTATAAAATTTCAAATTTACCCCTCTCTTCGGTCGGAAAAATGAGTTCATTCAAAACAATGTTTTCTTAAAAGGATTCAAAATTCTTTCAATAATTTTTTATTATTTTCAAAAAAAATCAAATAAAACGTTTTCAAAATAAATTCAACAAATATTTATATGTTTTTAATGTTTTTTCAGAGAAATGGTTTACAAATTTGTTTTATATTTCACTATAATTTTTCAAGATGTTTTCAAAAAAATGGTTTTCAGAACATTTTCAATCTTTATTTATATGTTTTCAAGTTTATTTTAAAAGAAAAGGGTTTTAATAATATTGTTTTCAAAGATAATGCTTTAATTGATATAAAATATTCTTTTATAAATTTTAATACTCTTTTGAAAAGAAAAGGTTTTACCCAAAATCATTTTTCCTTGATGTGTTTTCAAGGAAAAATGTTTTAAGAATGTTTTCAAGCATCATTTATAAGTTTTCATAGAGAATATTTTTAAAAAAAAAAATAATCTTATTATAGATGTTTTCAAGATAGTTCTTTTAAAAATAATTTCATTTTTCATAGAAAAGTTTTCTTGGAAATTTTTTCAAAATGATTTCATTTTTTTTGGAAAATTTCTAAGGTATTTTATATAGAAAAAAATATCAAAAGTTTTTATATTTTAAATATCCTTTTTAAAAAAATGATATTTTTCATAAGATATTGTTTTAAAAGGAATTTAAAAAAAATCCATTTATGATGACATCTGTTGATGTTACTCATTCCATTATAGGAAATTATCCAAAGGTTCCATTAATATTAATTTGTTAATTGTTTTTGTTTTGATGGAATGATGCTTCTAAAAACACATTTCTCTTTCACAGGTTATATTTTTGTGAAATACACTTCTATTTCATGGGTTATTTTTTATGTAGTCTATTTCTCTTTCACAGGATATATGTCTATGAAACCCATTTATTTTCATGAGTTATAAATTGATTAAATGATTATATAGTTGGTATTTTTTCCATAGGTTTGTATAATATTAAATGTTAACGATAACCATTTCTTTTTTTGGGTTATGTTTGGATTAATGTTTATGATTTTGTGGAAAACGTTTGTATGATTTATTTTTATGATGGGTGGGACCTATATATACCTTCAATTAATTGGGAAATGATTTCTATCTCATGACATAGACATAAATGACCTTTTCCACTAAGATATTCTTAGGAGTGATCATTGACTACTAATACAGTCATGTGAGTTAACCATGGCTACCAATATGGTTATGGGTGTGAACCTTGCCTACTAAGATGGTTATTGGAGTAAACCATCACTACCAGTATGTTGATGTAAGTTATCCATGACTACCAATATGGTATGGGGGAGTGAACCCATAGTACTAATATGGAATTATAAATGATTTATTGACTACTATAGACATCATTTTTATATTATTATGTGTCTGCCACAGTTCTATGCATTATTCCTATGTTATTATTCCCTGGGTTATGTTCTTCATTTCATTATGATTAGTTTTTTATGATCTACTAATATTTATTCAATGATCAATGTTTATGATCTTAGATATGTATGGTATGATCTTATACTGTTATAACAATCTTATCACACCCTTATACACATGATATTCTTATGTATCTCTTTTATTTACGCTTATTGATCATCTGAGATCACCCATTTCATATGATTCCTTTCCCCTGATTATAAATAAAGGTTTTAGGTAGTCGTAATATATGTTGATCTATTTATGGGAAACATTATAGATATTTCATCAAGTTAAAATATTTTGTTCCAAGTTTCCAAATACACTAAACTATTAGGGTCCTTAGGCATATAATTTTGTAATATACTGAATATTCATCTAAATGTTATAATATCCATGAATGTAATTCTTGGGTAGTTATAGTTTGTATCAAAGTAAAGGATTAGTCATCCTTGGGAATCTATTATGATAAATCCTTAGTGAGATCCATAGGGATATTTCTAAGGATATATCTAGGGATGTTTCAATAATAAGTATAAGGATAAGGAAAAGTATAAGAATATGTCCAAGAATTTTGGTAAAGGACAGTGTCATTGATTTCCTAGAAATAAATCCTTATCTGGATACTACAATTAGATATGAATCTGGAACAAATGAACATATGAGAAATAATTCTAACAAGGTGTGTTGAGCCTGGCTTGGCATAAGCTGGTACTCGATAATAGGCCTTGTTGCACACTTGGTCCGACAATCTTGGGGTTATGCTTTGGGAATTCACAATCTTTTTACCAAAATTCATAATGGATTTAAAAATAATTTTTCAATTAAATAACCTAAGATAAACCTAATGTGTCACATATTGAGAAATGTTCCATAATTTAGACATCATGTAAGTAATTTTTCATGATTACATAGGTTTCTTCTTTGACATATGTTTCTCAATCTATGCTTTTTGATTTTAGTCAATGGTGAGAAATAAAAGGAATATGTTTAACATTTAATGTTACATATTTGGAACGAATTTGAAATATGAAAATAGATTTTCCAACTAGAAATATCATAAATAGAATCAAGATATTTGTACAGGTATTGGTTATACTGTTGAAGATAAAGTAACCACAAACATCATGTGAATGTTATAGGATTTTCTTCCAGTACTATTTACATTAAATGTAAGAATAATGATCATATTGAGGTTGATGAACCTTAATATGTGATTTATATTTTATATTCTAGGAATTATTTAGTAAGGAATAATATGATGAATCCTATGTAATGGTTTATGAATAAATTTGGATGAATGATGTATTTCTATTTTGGAATTCAAAGATTATATTATATGGATCATGAAATACATTAGTATTTTTGTTATAAGTTTTTCATCAAGTATATAATTGTATATATTGAATGGTGTGGAAGAATTATAAAAGTGATATTTTTATTAATTTAAGGAAACCATTAATGTGTTCAAGATGTTGATAATATTATGTTTATATTGGATAAAGAGATGATTGATCAGGATAATGTAAATTAGATTGTATCAATGATCATAGAACCAAATAAGAATTTTTTAACAAGGTATTATATTTCATCACAGATGATGTTTTATATTAATTGTATTTAGGGAATATATACTGCAGTATTTTGAATAAGGAAGAAATCATGTTTTCAAAAATGATTTATGGTAATTCTAGTTATTACTATGTTTTAATAGAATATATGATGAGGGTAATAACAATTTTTAATGTGACAACCACTATATACTTGATGACATATGGGGATAAATGTTAAGATGATTTTGTGACCTCCTTTATAACGTTTCGGGTTTTCATATTCTAGAAGTGTTATATAGAAAACATTTTATTGAAGGGCATAAGTTAACAATCAGATGAAGGTTGTGAGATTGAAGTAATAACTAACTATATAAGTATTTATTCAGGTTGGATAACATGTTCTAACCATTTTCATTAGATTTATTGTAATGTAATATGGAATGACTTATCATTCTATTTATGGATCTTATGATCTGTTAGTTCTTTAGGAATGAAAAATTTTCCATCCTTCCATAGAGTAAGAGACGAAGTGGGAATTGATCCAGGAAAAACAAAAGTGTGAGATTTTATAAATGAAAAGGAATCAAATCAAGTAATTATATTTCCTTTTTTTATTATATATTAAAATAAATCCTCGAATCTATGAAAAGGATATTAGAAAATATTGGTCCTCTAACATTAATTTATGAGGAATCAGATGGTTCCTCAAATCATTATAGATTTATGGTTTTGTGATCACCCACTTCTTCGGATAAATGATTTCTATCAATATACATCATAACATAATATTAATATTTCTCATCCAAGTCCATATATTCACTTCTCACCTATGTTATCCTATGTGTAATCCTATTTATATGTTACTTTGTGTAACTATTATGTTTGCAACATTCATTTTTTAAAAGGAAATTTTAGAATTCATTTTTATGATGTGAGTCTCTATTAAAAGAACCTTCGAGTATTAAAACATTGAACCGCAGACAAATTTTGAGGCAAAAATCATTTTAAGGGGGTAGAATGTTACACTGTGAGATTTTATGGAATATTTTTTTTTCAAATTAATTTAATCATTTTAATATTTTTCATTTCACACAAAATTGAAAATCATTTATTATAATAATGAATTGTGTTTGTCTTACATTATAAAGAACACATAGTTAATCATGAAATACACACAACATAATATTTAGCTTTCTCAGCATTGAACACTGAGGCTAGCGTACATTACATGCATGACCGGATTTCCATGATTCCTTGAATAACATGCAAGACTGAGTTTGACTAAATAGTAAAATATTATTAAAAATGTAATTATTTAATATAATAATATATAAAATATATATAAAATTTAATATTATTTAATTAATTAACTAAAGATATTATATATTTTAATTCATTGGTTTCTTTTAAATTAGAAATGACTATTGAATCCAAATTAATATAAAATGAAGGATTTTATAAAATACTATTTTTATGTGACAAAGGAAACTTATCTTAATAAGTTAAATTAATTACTATTATTGAATGATATTAATTAAATTAATATGTTATATATTAAATCAATAAAATTATATTCATCCAATTGATTTCATAAACATAAGATGATAATAGACCCCATATTACACATAAAAACCCATATTTTTATTAAATTAGTTTTACCACCATTTAATGGAGAAACTATTTCAAATATAACTTTTGGAAATTTTAAAAAAATTATAGGTCAAATTAAAATTATTTTTTTTAAATTGAAACAAAAAAACGTTTATGTTGAATTTTGGTATTTTTCTGTGAAGTTTCATTTTCTTAATGAATAGTTAAAAATACAGAATTTTAATTGAAAACTTATTTTTAGTCTAATTAATTTCTGTGATTAAATAATATTTTAGAATGGTTTATAGTTTAATTAGATTAAAGTTTTATCAATAAATTCAATTTTGGTCATTGGAATCAATTTTACTAAGAAGTTAAAAATAAAAACATAGAAAACATTTGAATGTTTTTACTTTAAAAATTTACATTATCGTACTATGTGAAAGATTAAATTTATATTTATTTATACCAATAATGTTAATGGAATTGAGAAAAAATTATGTAATATTTGGAATCAAAAATAATTTCCAATTTCTAATCAGGTAAACATAGTTTTTGATCAAAAATATTAGTTATTGAAATTAAAATTAATTACAAAAATTAAGGTAAAATTAAGAATAACTAGGGAATAAACCTTAATATTAAGGGGGAAATGGAATATATACTTATTAAAGATATATTTTATTGACATATTTCTTCCACTCCACATATGAGGTTCCATAATGGCCCATTTGGACAATTGGGTTGTGAAAAGGCCCCGATCCTCGTTGCCTAGAGCCGGTGCCTTATTTTTTTACCTTGAAATATAAATAAGAAATTCATATCCAAAAGGAATGAATAGTCTAGTAGCATTGGAAAACAATATTCATACCTAGTAGTTTGTTTCAACTTGAAATTAAATACAACATATCAATATATTTTGATTCAAACATAATCTTGTATTTTATCCCAATAAGTCATTCATAATATACTTCATCACATCCTGAAAAAAAAAATAAAACAAAAGAAATGGGTGAGATCATATGCTCAGTAAGTGTATGTAATACAATAGAATCATATGTAATAAGGCATGGTGAATTAATAAATGTACAGATGACATTAAAATATAAACATGAGAATAATATGGAAGGAATAAAATCTGAACAAATAATTCCATAACCAAACATAACTACAAATACTATTCTAGTAAAATAATCACATGGACTATCAATTACTAGTTTCATAATTAGGGAATTCATAATGTCACACATCATAATCATTCCATCAAGGCCTCATCCAAGACACCATACAAAATAGGTAAAAACTCAAGCTACTTTGATCAATGGGGCCTACAGATGCATCGTGGGGATATAAAGGGCCCCACCCCTCACTTAATAAATCCAGTGAATTGATCATATGAAAGTGGAGAAACATAATCAACAAATACATTCATATTTAATGTAACATATAAATAGTTTATAACTTTCCCTAATTATAAAACATAAACATTAACCATTTAGAGTAATATGGTAGATGATAGCAAGATAGAACATCCATTTTCAAACTAATCATAAACCATTCAATAAAATATGGTAGATGATATCATAAAATATTAATCCCAATTAAACATAACAATCAATAAGTGTGTTTAAATATATGTAAATACACTTATAAAATCATCGAGCAATACGTGAGAAAAATACAATATTACAATGTAAAGAAGGGTTATTTTGGAAAAATATTGTTATAAAAATAGGAGTGAACTAATAAAGTTTTTTTATAATAAAATGAGTAATTTTATAAAAATACTGGTGGCTTAAAATATATTTTATAGTTCACATGATAATAGGTATTAATTTTAGATGTTCCATCAAATTGGGCTTGTTTACTGGGAAATATATGAGAAAGATCATTTTAAATCATGTAACTACATATAAAATAAATAAGTTTTATGATTGGTAAATTTATATAGAACACTCACATGTAATTTATTAGTATAATAAAATAATTAATAATTTCATTGGGGGTAATGAAATAGAAAGCATAATCCCAAATTAAAGATGGAGGTTTGGGGAGAAACCATTACCTTATGTATGAATGAGTTATGAACATGACCTTAACGTCCTAGATAATCAAATTAAATCCATTAATTAATTATATTAGAACCTTATATACATGTATTTTATTTAATATAATTTTATTAAGTTCCTTTTATTGCCTTTTTATGAGTTTTAAGATAACAATTTATTGCTCAGGAGCCATCATTTCCTTGTTTTTCACAATCAGTATACTTTTATATGAGTAAGAGAGTTCATGTGAAATGGATATAATTATATAGAATTTTTTTTTTCTTACTGATGAAAATATAGAATATAAAATCCTTAAATATTTCAATTGGTTATAAGGTATAAAGATGAGTTATTAGATAAAACATTAGTCATAATAATTTTTATTGTTACGGTGGTACTTCAATCATCTCAAACTAGTTTTGTCGTATAATTTAGTATTATGTATATATACTAGTTTTAGAACATTAAATAATAAATAATAAATATTTTATAATTTTTTTAACCATAAATATAGTTTCATGACCAGCTTGTAAGGATAAATTGAAGAATGTTGGTTCTTCGTCCATGAAGACTGTAAATCAACACCTCAGGGATGATGATATCATTTTTAAAAATAAAAGAGATGGTGAGATGGTTGTTTGTAGAATGATATTCCATTAACATGATATGATTATAGTATATATATGAAACTGGATTTATCCTAATCGATTACTCATAGAAGGTGAGGAAAATATAGGAAAATAAAGTAAATTGAAAATGAAATTAAAAGAAAAAGGAGGATGATTTACCTCTTGAATTAACCTCCTTGAGAACCTCCTTAGGGAATTGGTTTTGGGTCTTTTGGAAAGACCTAGAGCACCTTTATATGGGTATAGAATTGTTAATAGGTTTTTAAGAACTTTGAAAAGATTAAAGTCTTATAAGAGTGAAGAGAAGAGGGGTGAGTGTGGATTTTATAGTGGAGGAGAGGGGTAATTTCTCGTTATTCTGCTCATTAATTTAGTATTTTTCTCAATATAAATAATAGTGTTGATTATTTTTAAAATATATAGTAATAAATTCATGTTAGGTTAAACCAAGGGTAATTAAATCATCCATGAATCAAGGAATAGTAAATTTGTCTTATAATATATTTATGATGTAATTATAGTATTTCACTATTCACTAAAAATTCATGTAATTCCAAATAATCCGAAAAAATCACCTAGCCATTTTTTTAAGGTGCTGAACTAAAAAATGAAGTCCATTTTATGAAAATAATTTTCTTAATATGTGATTTTTTTTAAAAAAATCAATATTTACAGGAAAAATATATATTTAATTTCAAAATTGATTTTATAACACAGTCAAGAAAAAACTAAGGTCTAATAAAATTATCTTAAAATAATAAGACAACTAAATATTGATTAATGAACCCATTTTAAGAATATTAATTTTCTTTTAAATAATTTTATTAATTCTAAAATTGTAATTAAATATTTATTAATTATAAATACCAAGACTTAAATATTAATTTTTAGAATATTGACTTACTTTTACACTGATATAATTATATCATAATTTCACTTATGAGATGGATAACTTTTATTTATACATTCATGGGTGAGGTTACTATTCACTAGTCTGATTTATTATTCATAAGGGTTATATTACTATTCCTATGGGGAAGTTACTATTTCGACCATATTGGTTCCATAACATATATAAATATCACTAATTTCTTTTATTATTCATTTATGAAGATTGTATTGTGTTGTATTGGTTTTTTATATGATTCATGCTATGTAAAATAAAAATTAGAATGGAAATTTTATCTATTGAATTTTGGGTTGTCACATTCTCCCCTCCAACAAAATAGTCCATACATAAAATTTCAAATTGTCACCTTTCAAATCGATTGGGTGGTTATTCATTATAAGAACCTCATACTCCTATGTTTCCTCTTTAGTTTTATGATTTTTTTAAAGTAACTTTACCATCCTAGTCAACCAACTCCTCAATAATTATTCTTTAGTGCCTAGAATCTGGATAGTCTCTTCACAATTGATAAGTTAGATTCCAATTCAATTCCTTTAAAAGTGAGTACAAGTTTTGGGTCTGGCATGTACTTTCTCAACAATGATATGTAGAACACATTTTTCACTTTGTAAAGGCTAGATGGAATCTCCATGTGATAATACACAGCTCCATCTCTCTCTATAATTTTAAAATGACCAATGTACAAGGGGATCAATTTCCCTTTCTTCCCAAATCATAGAACACCCTTCCATGGAGATACGATTATGAAAATGTTATCTCCCACTTGAAATTCCAAATACTTCCTTCGATTATCAGTATCAATATTTTTCTATCTTTGATCTAAATTGATAAGAGTTAAAATATTTTATACTTTCGTTGTTGTTCCTTCTACAAGTTCTGAGCCCATAAGCCTGATTTCCCCAACTCCATCACAAGAAGATGGTGTACGATGTTTATATCTGTACAATGCTTCATACTGTACCATTTGAATACATGAATAGAAATTATTATTTTAGTAAAATATAGCCAATGGTAAATACTAATCAAATGTACCTTTAAAATAAAGTGAGAATGATATCAACATGTCTTTCAATGTTTGTATCGTCCTTTATGACTGGAAATCAGTTTGTGGGTGATAAGAAGAACTCAAATAAAAATTCTTATCCATATATTTCTGAAATTTTTTCCTGAATATTGATGTAAATTATTGATCCCTATCAAAAACTATTCTGATAGGTGCTCCATAAAGTCTTCCAAATCCATTAATAAAGATGCATGCAAGGCATTCCTATGGAAAAACCTCTCTTATAGGGAGGAAATGTGATGATTTGGTATGTACATAAAAAATAACCAAATATCATCATTCTTTATTAGAGTTTTGTGTAATCCAGTAACAAAAACAATAGTAATGTCATCCCATTTCCATTAAGAAAGATGAATAGGTTGAATGATTTTCCTAGGATGTTGTCTTTCGGCCTACACCTATTGACAAACTAGATATCTTGATACATAATCAGAAATCTCATGCTTAATTTTGTCCCACCATGAATGTTCCATCAAATACTTATAAATATTAGTGTTACCATGGTATATATATAAATTTTAACTATAGGAATCATCCAACAACTCCCTTTTTGTCATGGGTATTGAAGAAACACATGGTATCCTCACAAATTTTATAATTTTTTCCTCATACATGAAATATAGAAACATCCCGTCATTTAAAGAATTAATTTTCTTTTCAATATTATCATCATTAACCTAATAAATTTTAATTCATTCCAATAAATATGGTTGGTAACCCATTTGAAAAATAAATGATATTCCACCTTCCTTGATAATTCCCATATTAGTCTTTTCTAGATCCATGTATAGAGGATCCCTTTCAATACTCATTTGGGTTAAAACTCCCCGATTCTTTCTTCTCAATGCATAGACTACTTTATTTTCCTTCCTTGGGTGGTAATGTATTAAAATATCATAATCCTTGATTAGTTCAAGCCATATCCTTCTCCTCACATTCAGTTCTTTTTGTGAGAAGATATATTTCAAATAGTTATGATCTGTATATATCTAATATCCTTTACCATATAGATAGTGACTCCATATCTTCAAAGAAAATATTATAGCTGCTACCTCAATGTCATGAGTTTGGTAGTTCTATTCATGAGTTTTTTACTACCTTGATTCATAGTAAATAACTATATTATTTTACATAAGGAAACAACCAATTCCTTTCATTGATGTATCAATATAAATCCCAAATCCACTATTTCATGATGATGAAGTCAATATTTGAGAATTCAATAACATATTCTCAAATTATTTAAAATATTCTTCACACTATTTTTGCCACCTGAACTTAACCCCTTCACGTGTAATCTTTGTTAATGGGTTAGCTATTCTGGGGATGTTCTGAACAAAATGGTGATAGTAATCAGCTAACCAAATAAAACTATATTCCTTGGTTTAGTTTTAGGTATAGGCCATTACTAAACTACCTTTGTCTTTGCTCGATCAACTAAGATTCCATCCTTAGTTACCATATTTCCATGAAAATAACTACTCGAAGTCAGAATTCACACTTTCTCTAAACTTCCCATATAACACTATTCATCTAAGAGTTTTTTAAATAATGTTCATGTGATTCTCAAGATCATCATATATTTTGGATCATACCAAGATAACATTAATAAGTACAACAACAAATTCATCAAGGAATTCCTTTAAAACTCTATTCATTAGATCCCTGAAATCATATGGAGCATTAGTCAATACAAAAGGCAATACTGTAAAATTGTAATGTCCATAACAGGTTATAAATGTTTCCTTTTGAATATATTCCCTCCTCACATGCAACTATTGATATATAGATCAATGTTCAATCATCCAAAAATATTGGGCTTCATGAAGTTGATCAAATAAATAATCATTTCAATGAAAAGGATTATTGTTATTTATATTAATAGCATTGGTCTCCCAATATTAAATTCAATGCCTCATAGATCTATCTTTCTTCTTCACAAAAAGAATAGGATATCCCCATATATAAATAATAGGGAAAATACAACCATTACCACTAAACTCCTATAGTTGTTTCTTAATTATCAATAATTCCCCTATTTCCATTCTATAAAGAGTATTTGATATAGTCCTTGCATCAAAAATTAATTCAATAGAAAACTCAATTTCTTGATCTGGAGGATTCCCGGGTAAATCTTCTAGAAACACATAAATATTTTCTTTCACAATAGGTACATCCTCAATTATAAATTTATTTCCTCAGCCATATATATTTAATTCTCATCATCCCCAAAAAATGGATTCATTTGAGCTACTAGGGTTGGATATAGATAAGAATTATATGATGATTTTTCTGCTGAAAAGATAAGGGATTCTACATCATTTTAAAAAATTGTAAATTTCTTCTTCTTGTAAAAGTTATTTTCCTCATAATTTGAAATCTAATTCAGAAAAATTATTATATCAAAATAAATAATGGGTATTATGATAAGGGTAGAAACTAAAGCACGTTTATGGGTCATAAAGGGGATTGATCGACACATCTTTTTTGTAATGATACTTCCCCTATGTGTTTTGATTGATGACTCAATTATTAAATCAAAATATATATGTATAATTTTTGTTGAAAACTGGGATAATATACAATAATGTGATGATCTATAATCAAATAAAACATTGGATATGTTTTAGGAAATGATTAATGTACTTTCCACCACATCATTAGAAATTTCAACCTCAACTATTGTGATTGCTTAATCTTGGCCCTACTCCCTTGGCATTTTTTTGAAGCATATTCCCTTGATGATTTGGATAATCATTATTATAGTGTTCTAGATCCTTAAAATTGTAGCGTTAAATATTATTATATTATTTCTTTCCCTTACAATCAGTGGCATGGTGGTTTTTTCCTCCACACTTGTAACAGACACACATACCCTTTAGGCAAGTGTCAGGGTGTTTCATCCAATAATTATCATAGGATAGAAAATAAAATCTTCCATTCTTACCTTTTTCCTTATTTTTCTTTCTATAGTGTTCATCATCCCTCTTCTTCTCTTGAATTCCATTAAGGTTCTAAGACAAAGAGAATACTATTTTTGGCTTGATTTCACATGGGAATATATCATTGTATGATGGGAATGTTTGGGAAGCCAGTGAAATTTAGAGGAATGGTTTTAAAACATCCATGAATCAATAAATATTGATCCTCGGATTACATATGTTTTCTTCACCATGCCTATATATCCTTGTAATGTTATATTTATACTTGAAAAAATTTGCATCCTTCTCCTGCCTCAGATTCAAGAATTTTCATTCCATAACTGATCATTGTTCATGAGGAAAATATTTTTCTAGGAAAAGTTCTTTAAAATCCATCCATTCTATATTAAAAATCTCTTCCTCCTCCTTTGTATTTTGAATTAGTTACCACCATTGATCTGCATCTCATGATATATGATAAACTACCATGAAAACATTCCAAAATTCATTACTTCCCAAATATAGAAATATATTCTCTAGGGATCTTATCCACTACTCATCTATAAATGGGTTTGTATTCCTAATGAACGATGGAGGCTGCTTCATCATGAATTAGTTAAACATTTATCCTCCATGTTGTGGTTTAGGATTCTTCATATGGGCAAGGTTATTATTCATAACTCAAGTCAGTTATTCTTGTATAGTTATAATTTTCTCAAAACCAATCATAGCTCCAAAAACTACATCATTATCTTTCATAGGTGGTAAATACCTACATGGGATAAATGATTTAATCAGGTTTACATTCCATCCACTAAGATCTATTTATAAATAATCTCATATACTAAATTAGGTTATCCATCATAATGAATAATGTCAAACTTGTAAAATACTTAACTTAAATTGAAATCCTATGCATGTCTAATCTAATAATAATAAGAATGGAATATTTGGGGTCATAATAACAATTAAATCATTAATAATGGTTTGTAAATAAAATGTGAATCATCGTAAGCATGTCACTTTCGATTGTCAACCCGGGTGCGTAGTAAGGCTCCTTGTCGTCTACCTGATTACCTTGAGTTAGGCCCAGAACACCTTACTATATTTTTCACTCTTAGGTACACTTGTTCTTAAAACACATCCACATATAGTATCCCGACAAAGATATACATTCTAGGAAGTACCACATAATCTATAACTTACCAAAATTATAGGATGTTCTTTTATGCTTATCCTCAAATTATATCATAGGGTTTTCCCCAAATCTATGTTTTCAAAATAATGTTTCCAAGGATTCTACATAATGTCATTTGATACCAACTATAAAACCCCATCCCCCAGTTGCCCAGAGATAGTGAATTATCATGTTACATTAGAATATAAACAAGGAATATTTATCCTAAAGCAAAAAATAGTTTAGTATAATTGTAAAAACATATACATACATAATAGTTTCATTACAACTGGAAAATAAATATAACATATATAATTATTTTTAATAACACCTAAACTCCAAGATTATACCTAAAATTCATTCATAATATACTTCTCCGCATCGTGGGAAAAATAAAACATAATAAAGGGGTGATCTTAGATGACCATTAAGTGTATGATATATAGTGGAAGAATAAGTAATAAGGTATAGTCAATCAATAAAATAACACATTCTATTAAAACATAATCTTGAGAATAATATGGAAGGAATAAATGTTTAATAAATATTTCCATAATAAAACATAACCTTGGATACTCCAATAGTCAAATAATAAAATGGAATATTGATAACTACTTTATTAATGAGGGAATTAATGATGCCGGACATCATAATCATACTTTGGAGGCCCCAACCAAGACACCAAACATAATGGGTAAAAACCCAAGATAGTTTGTCTCATGAGACATTATGATGAATCTATTGGCTTTATAGAGCCCTACCAATAACTTACTAAGTTCAATTAAATTCTCATATAAAATGGGAGAAACATAATAAACATACAGATTCATGTTGAAAATAACATACGAAATATAAATAACTTTCCCCAATCAGTAAACATAAACCTTAACCATACAGAGTGATATAGTGAATGGTTTCTAGATAGAAAAACCAAAGTCAAACTAATTATAAACCATTAAATAATAAATATTATATTATACGATAAAATATTAATCCCAATTACACATAATAATCAATAATAGTGTTTAAATAAATTTAAATACTCTTATAAAATCATTGAGTAGTACTTGAGAGCTATACTCTTTTACTTTGTAAAGAAGAGTTCTTTTGGATAAATAATTTTATAAAATGAGAATTTAAATACTATATTTTTTTATAATAAAATTAGTTATTTTATAAAACTAATGGAGGATTAAAATATATTATAGAATTCACCTGAAAATAGGTAATAATTTGAGAAGTTCCCTTGAATCAGACTTGTTTATCGGGAAGAATTTAAGGAAGATCCTTTCAAAACATGTAACTCCCCATAAAGTAAAGGAGGATTGTTTTCAGTACATATATATAGAATATTCACACATGATTTAGTATCATTACAAAAATAATTAATAATGTCATTTGGGTAAAGGAAATGAAAGTGTAATCCTGAATGAAAAGTGGATGTTTGGGGAGAAACCCTTACATTATGTCTGAATGAGTTCAGCACTTGTCCTTACCATCCTTGATAATAAAATTAAATCCATTTACTAATTGTTTTAGAACCTTAAATATATTTATTACATTTAATATAATTTTATTATTTTCATTGATGGCATTTTTCATGATTTATAAGATACAATCTCTCAGGAGAATTCGTTTCCTTAGTTTTCATGATCGGTATATTTGTATATGACTTTGGGAGTTTGTGTGGAATGGATATAATTTTCCAGAATTGAATTTATACATAAAAATTTAACATTAATAAGAATAAATGGTTATATAATTAATTTTTTTATATAGTATGAATATGATTCATTAGATAAAACATTAATTATAATCATTTAGATTATTACGAAAATATTTGAATCATCTCGAACTAGTTTTGTCGTATGAGTTAGTGTTATGTATATGTACTAGTTTAAGAACATTAAATAAGACATAATGAATATTTTATAATCTATTTCAAACATAAAAATGGTTTCATGTCTATATTTGAAGTATAAATTGAAGAATGAAGGTACGCCGTCCACAAAGGTTGTACATCGACACCTCCGAGATAATTTGTTTTTCTTTAGAAATAAAAGATATTAATATAGCAGTTTGAGGAATGATATTTCATTAACATGATATAATTATAGTATATATATGATACTAGAGTTTTCAGGATCATTTGTATAGTGTTGTTGAGGATAATATAATTAAATAAAGTAAATTGAAAATTCAATTAAAATAAAATGGAAGAGGGTTTACCTCTTGAATTAACATCCTTGAGAACCTCCATAGAGATTGGTTTTTTGGTATTTTGATAAGAAAAAGATCTCCTACATGTAGGTAGATACTAGGGAAGAGGATTTTGGAATAAAATTTACATATTTTAAGTATTTTAGGAGTGAAGAGAAGAGGGGGTGAGGGTGGGTTGTATAGTAGAGGTGAGGGGTAATTTCTCATTATGTAATTAGTAAATTAATTATTTTCTTAAAGTCAACCAATTTTATTGATTATTATAAATATATAAAGTAATATGTGAAAGTGGGTTCTAACCAAGGGTGATTACATCATTCATGACTCATGGAAAAGGGTATTAAGGTTATAATGTATTTATACTAAATTACAGTATTTTATTATTCGATAAAAATTCAATTAATTAATAAAAATACCAAAAATTTTGGCTAATTTTTTTAAAAATTTATAAATAAATAACTTACCCCATTTTAGGAAAATAATTTTTTAATTATATGAAATTTATTTTTTAAATAAAATATTTATATACATGAAAATTACAAATTTAAATTTAAAACTGATTTTATAACACTTTAGAAAATTAACTAAGGTTTCATAAAATTATCCTAAAATAAGAAGATATAAAAATATAGATTTATTAATACATTTTATGAAAATTAATCTTATTTTAAATAATTTTATTAAATATAAAAATGTAATTAAATATTTATGACTTAAAAAATATCAGCACTTAAATATTAATTTTTTAAATATTCACTTACATTTATTATGATATAATTATATCATAATGTCACTTATGAGATGCATAAATTTTATTTATAAATTTATGGGTGAGTTTTGTATTCATTATACTGATTTACTATTCATAATGTTCATATTACTATTCCAAAGGGAAAGTTATTATTGCCTCGGTATAGGTTTCTGAACATCAAAAAATACCTCTTATTTCATTTATTCTTCATTTATATAGATTATATATTGTTATCTATGTGGTTTTATATGATTAATACTATTTAAAATAAATATAAAAATTATAGTTTCATTGATTGAATTTTAGGTTGTTACTGGTAGTTTGAAATACCTGGGGAACACAAAATTCTTTTCAAAAATACCAAGTTTGCCCTTTCTCAATACTATGAAAAGGAACTCAACCCCCCCACTACCCCACACCTCTCAAGAAACATTTTCTGGAAAATGATCTCCACAAATATACCCTAAAAATATTTCCACTCAACCAATGAGCCACACCTTGGGAGATATCCATCCATGTAATCCCTTTGTACAAACCAAAAAGAGATACTAAAATAAGAGAAAACATCCACCCTCAAACTCTATTTTTTTATTTTCATTCTACATCACCTCAAATATTCTTATTAAATTATTATATAATATGAAGTATATCATAAATATACTAAGATGTTTTTATTCTATGTTTTAAAACTACACTTACACAAAATTCCATCTAATGTGTAGTGAACATACCATATATGTACATGATATTTATATATGATATATGTGATATTTATAATATTGTTATTGTTCTTTAATTTTTATATAGAACATTCCTTTATTCTTTCCATTTTTTCAAACTATGATAATATGATTTGTGGAAGTGCGGACTACCGCCACCTTAAAGAGTTGTGATTCATTCAAACATTTCATGTGATTTATTAAGGATTTTTTAGTAAATTTATATCATATAAATTATATAATAATTATTCAAGGATTATATTATAAATATATATAGACATATATTTCCTTTACTTTCTTTCATTCTATATTACAAAACGGAAACAGTGTTCATGCGTACGTATGACCTACCGTCTCTATGGAAAGTGTATTCAATATTTATATATACAATATATTTTTATAAATATATATATAATAAATTTAAATTATATTTAAATCATTTTTTATATTCTATAAATCCTTATATAAGTATGAGGACCAAAAATATAACAAATTAAGACACATGCAAAAAAACTAATCGGATATTACCCAAAGAAAATCCTTAACAAGAAATCGTTAATAAGATGGTAATATAAAGTCATAATAAAAACATATATGCTACTATATGTAATATTATGGTTCATGAAAATATGTATAATAAACTTAACATTATTATATAGGAGGTTTGAAAGACTACGAAGAGTGTCAAGACATAAGGTAAGGGAATTTCATCACACTTTTTATTTCTATGAGATACATGCCATGTAATCCTCATATTTATTATATGTGATATATATATCCCATAAATGTATTATATGGTTATTATACATAAATTTTTGGGTATTTTAGTTTCCATTTTATGATATTTATTTCATGGGTTTTAGATTTAAAAAGTTACCGAATTGTTAAAGTAATTTTGTCTCTGTTTTTCTTCAATGAGACACATGCAATGTTATTCGCTAATATTTTTATATGAAATTATTATAATACCTTTGGTTGGATAAATGCTTAATCTATTTATATAAATGATATTCTTATATTTATGTAATTTCAATTTCTTAAATGGGTAGTAATATTCAAAATTACCAAGTGGTAAGAGATTATTAAAACAATTTCATGGGTTATCGAGATTGTTTATGATAAGAATTACATTGATCAAATATTATGATCTATATCTCAAGAAAAATCATGAATTTTCTTACCCTATTTATATTAATGATATATTTATTGTATTGTTAAAAAAATTCCACTCTTTTGTACATAATACAATTAATAATGTGTATTTAATAAAGTTTGTATTCACCCCTCTCTTCAGTTAGAAACATGTGTTCATTCAAAAAAAATTTAATCAAAAAGGTTTTCAAAATGTTATCATGTATTATTTATGTGTTTTAAAAGTGTTTTCAAATAAATTTTTTTCAATGAAATGGGTTTTAAAACGTTTTCAAGCAGTCTTTATAAGTGTTCAAATTGTTTTGAAAGAAATGGCTTTCAAAACATTTTCATGATTTATTTATAAGTTTTCATGTTATTTTTAAAGAAATGGTTTTAAAAACATTTTCAAGAATTATTTATATGTTTTCAAGTTTATTTTTTAATAAATTATTTTTAAAAATATTGTATTCAACAAAATGGTTTTCAGTGATTTCAAATCATCGGTTATAAGTTTTCAAACTATTTTCAAAGGAAATGTTTTTTGAAAAAGTTTTCAAGCTTATTTTATAAGTTTACAATGAAAATGGATTCTATAATGTTTTCAAGATTATTTTATAAGTTTTCAAGGAAAATAGTTTTCAAAATGCTTCAATCTTATTTTATATGTTTTCATTGAAATAGTCATTCAGTATAATTTTAATATTTCTTTCTAAATTTCTTAATTATTTTCTATGAAAATTGTTTTCAAAAGGATTTTTGTTTTAAACGTAATTTTTCAAATAATAAAGAATATTTTCTAATATAAATTTTTTAAAATTATATATCAAAATTAATCTCCACCTAAGAATAAATCTGTGGATGTTACTCATTATATTATTGATAATGATCTAATGGATTCATTTATATTCTTTCTTGAATGGTTTATGTTTTGATGAAATTATCATTATGAAACCAATTTCTCTTACATGGGTTATATGTTTATGAAATCTATTTCTATTTCATGGGTTCTATGTTTATGAAATCTATTTCACTATCACATGTTATATTTCTATGGAACCCATTTCATTTAACAGGTAATATTATGATGAAATGATTATGAAACCTTTCTCTTTTCTACAATTCAAGATAAGATTACATGTTTATGATCCCCCTTCCATTTTGTCAGTTATATAATTATAAATGATTATTTTCTCCTAAAACATATATTTATGATTTCATTTTGAGATTGGTGGGACCAATATCTCTTTCCAATGCATTGGGTAAATATTTATATCTCATTAGATATATATAAAGTACCATGCCCACTACTATGGTCTTGGGGGAGATCTTTGACTAATAATATGGTCATGGTGTGGACTATGAATGCCAAGATGGTTATGGGATTGAACCATGACTAAAAATATGGTTATGGGAGTGAACCATGACAACCAAGATGGTATGGGGAGTGAACCCACACTACTAAGATGACATTGACAGTGATTACTTACCTAAAATATAAATAATCTTTCTTTTTTTATTTTTTTAACATAAATCTATGTATTATTCCAATTTTATTATTTATTGGAATATGTTATTTATTAATTAGTATTCATTTATAATGAACTTCTCATATTTATTCCACGATCCATGTTTATGATATTTGATATTTAGGGTTTGATATTTAATTTTTATGCTCATCTTATGATACCCTTATACTCTTGTTATTATTATTTATATATTTTATTTAACCTAAATAAGAATATTTTATCACAAGTTTCTTATGTTTCCTTTCCCCTAGTTATGAATAATTGTTTTAGGTTGACATACTAATAGTGGAGATCTTTGTAGGAAATATTTTTGATCATTCACCAACATATAATTTTTTTCCAACTTTCCAAAGACACTAAGCTTTTATGGTCCTTAGGCATGTTATTTTATAAAATTATGAATATTCATAAAAAATGATATGATATCCATGTATGTAAAGAAAGGGTAGCTATAATATTCAAAAAAAACCCCCCAATAATCAAATAAAATTTAAAGAATTACATTTCTATCTCAGGTAACATGGAAATCCTTAATATGTGAGTTGGATAATGTAAAGAATAAGATACATACCATGTCCTAAAAATGTTTTATCTCTTTTTTTAATTTCGGAAATAGTTTGTAAAAGGAAAATAAATAGGCCTTTGATACAAATTTATTTCTAATATAACATGGTACACCTCCGTTGTCAGAAAATCAAGTGTTACATACTTATAGTGCACTTCCTCATAGGAAAGAGGATTCCATCTAGTTGTCAGAGTACATCTGTAAAGGTGAGAATACTATACAAACACATGTATAAATATACATAATTCACTATGGTGGTGATATAGATAATAGCCTCCATGATGTAAACCTAGAATAAACGTCGAAATCATATAAATATTTTTTCAAATAATTAATTTAAATGATTATTCCAAAAAAAATGTGTAGCTATAAATTCAGGTATTCCTATAGGTATAAATAATTTCTATATTAGGGAAACCATAAACAGATAGTCCAAAAGTAAATATAAAGCAATAATAGAATGAAAAACTACCACCAAGAACATTCTCAACCCCTAAATCCCAACTCTAACCAAGATCTTCAATAAATATCAATAATAGGTTCCCTTCCCCTACTAGGATCATAATCCATAAATTATAATCATTTAATGAACTAACCCAAATACCCTGACAATACTGGAACCTGACCTGAGTTGCCTCATACAGCAAGGGAATTCTCGATCCCCATGGGCTAGTGAATAACACGTGTGCTACAAATAATAACCATAAGGAATGATTTCTCCCAACCCAATGTAACAAAAAAAATATATAAACATGTATAGAATGAAATAGTGTAATAAATCATGAATATATATATGTCAGAATATAAATATAACAACCGAAGTGACACAACTGAAAAGGTATAAAAAATATCTAAGAGGCAGGTACAACAGAAAAGGATGAAAAAACAAAAAATGTTACCCCAATTGTCTCTAAGTTATAGTGTGGGAAAATCCACACCATATCACAATCCAGATACCCAATCCTAGCTGAAATAAAACCTCACTTCCTTTTTACGAAACCATTCAATTTCTTACATCATAATACATAACAATGTTTAAGCACTGCTGAAGGTCTATACAGGGTGTGATCTCATAGACTCAGTAGGGTCTCACCAAGATGTTCCATATCATGTCTCGAAATAATAATCGACATATTCTCAAATTTAAATAAAAAATTCATGATACATAGTTTATAATTTTTTATCAAAAGCATTAAAAAAAATTTAATTTCCCCTTCTCTCTATTTCCAAATAAAGCAGGTAAATCAGTTTCAAATCATTTCATATGCATTTATCAAAATAGATATATCAAATAAATAAAAATCATGCATAACATGTCATATCATATCCATGGTAATACAATCAAAATATTATGAATCTAAATATCCCAAATCAGTGAAAAGCGTAGGTAAGTCATGCCAAAGATCAAACTATTTTATGATATATAGGAAACATGTACCGAACCATACACAGTCTTGTGCGCATCAAGCCTTTAGATATATGCATCAAACCTATAGATTATAAGAACGCCCAAAAAAGTGAAACCATCACCCCCAATACCTTTAATAAGACCATGGAACAAAGATCATATGGAACAGATGAAAATCCAATAAGAAAACCCATTAAATGTGGATGATGGCTTTTACGATGCCTTCCACCTAAGTACCAAGGATTCCTATGTGCTATATTTTCTAAAAAAATTCATCAAACCATTTCATCATATAATTCTATGAAAACCATATTATCATATCATTCTTTGAAAACCATTTCATAAAAATATTTCACAATACGTTGAAAATCCATTTCCATTTACCAATACCATGGGAAAATACTATTTTATCAAAAATGTAGTTCCACACACATAGAAAAAATCATTCAGTCATTCTGTTTCTTTTAATATTTTTTTTAAAATAGGAATAATTCAGTTCACCAACATTGGCTAGAGACGGAACCACCTATATTAAAAAAAGGTTTTCACAAGCCCACAATGTAATCTTACACAAAAATGATACAGAAATGAAAATAGTGTCCCTATAATCAATCTACACATCTAAAATTTTATTCAAATTAAGAAATGGGATTTATGGTGATGAAAAAGCACAACATACCTCCAAAATGAATACCCTCTTCACCATAACCAATGAAGGATTTCCCCTTAGAACAAGATCAATTAATGTTTATAGAATAAAATCAAAGGAATCAACACCATAGATAAAAAAATACAATAAAATGGTGCAATGGTTCTACCACGGTCAATGGAAATGAATATGAAGAATAGGTCTCTAATTCAAAGAGATTCAACAAAACTACCCTGAAGATCCAATGTCTAAAGAATGAATCCGGAATAAATGGAGGCTCCTAAAATCATTAGAGAATATCCCATGGTCTAGAGGAGATAGGATTCATGTCTAATGATCAACATATCACTAATATGATGCCCTAAAATCCTTGTTCTCAAAATTTACATGGTGTTTAATCCCTTAAAACGTCATACAATCTATGGGACTCATATATACTGAAAAACATATGGCCTTTTTAATAAAAATCAGTCTTTAAACATTTCATGGAGTATAACCCTTACATGGTGTGTAATCATTTACACTATGTATTCATCTCACAACATGATCATAGAATCCATTACCAGATGTGTACTCATTATATAGAAATTAAATTGTTTTAGATTTTAAAATTTTATATTCTTACATGAAACCACATACCAACTTAGGTGTTCATTGAACTCATGGAGAACCCTACCAATATATTTACATGTATATACCCAGAATCCATTAATTCAAAAAAACATGAATCCCAAAAATTTATGTTATTTTTCTGAGAAAATTTTCCCCATCCCAATGTGTCCAAATATGCAACCAATTAAGGAGGAAAAAATCAAATAAATTAAAATTACTTAAAATAAGGTAATGTGATGTTACAAACTCCTGAACAAAAAATTTTCCATCCATTAGATATCTTGTTGGAGAATGGTTTCTGATAATGTGGTGAGGCCACGTCTCCCCCATCAATCACAAGACACATGAGAATCTAGTCTCTCATTCCATAACACTCAGAACAACATAATAGATTACCTATACAAGACATTCACATGATAATGAAAGATCTATACCAATTGGTCCACAACATATAAATATGGCCCTACCTCAAACTCTTCCCAGGTCATACTTTGTGAGAGGTCATGATTATATTTCCTGACCATCAATATGTGTAAAACATCAGGAATATACTTCAATTGAACATTAAATTCAAATTGAACAGAATCCTACACAAGATGCACAATTACTTCAAATGGGATAAAATATCTTGGATCTAACATTCACTATTTTCCAAGTTGATGGTGACTCATCTAAAGAGAAAATTTCAATAAAACCAGTTTACCCATGGAATACTCCAAAAACTGCAGTTCCTAATATGCATTATATTTATGTGGACTCCATATTATAAATAGATTCTGATATATATCATGAATCCACATAGACGTCTCCAAAACCAAACCAAGTCCTACTAAAGAATCGTTTCCCACCTCTTCCAAACAAATAAGATATCTTCCTGGGAGAATATAAAAATCCATGAGATGATTCATTTCAATAAATTACTTATAACTATTACTATAATAAAACTCAATCTGCCTCATATGGAAACCCTTTGATCCACCAAAATATAAGACACTGGCTTAGATAATATCCTCCAGGATCTCAATATATTTCTATATATGTCCATCTTTCTATGGGTGATATGTTTTACTTAACCTAACCTGTGTCCCAAACACCTCCTGGATAATCCAACGGAACCTCAAAGAAAAAGGGATCCTATTATAGAAAATTTAAGTAGGAGCCCTATATAACCTCAAAACTTCCTACATATACAACATACCAATATCTTCAACTTTAGTGGTATCCATGATCAGAATTAAATGAGAATACATTGTTAACTAATTAATCACCACCCAAAAAGTATTCCTCCCTCAAGGATTCTATGGTAATAAAAATACACAATCCATGAATACCTTATCCCATTTCCAATATAGCACTAAAAGTGGATAGATAATACCATAAGGTTTCAGATGCTCTGCATTTATCTATTGGTAGGTGTAAGAGTGGTAAACATAATTAGAAATGTCACACTTCATACCAACCCACTAAACTGATTGTATCATTTCATAATAAATCATCATAGTTCCTAAAGGAATATTCCATTAAGAATTATGACCATAAAAAACAATATCATCACTGATGTTGGTATAACATATCGATTTCCAAAACTAAGAATATCATCTGAAGAGAGAGACCAATGAAAAATAGTCTCCCTACCATAGAGAGTTTATTGAATTCCTATGAACTCATTATCCTACCAGTGACTCTATAAAATATACCATAGATGATATGATTAAAATTGAAAATTTTTCAGAACTATTACAGAAGATATCTCTGTTATATAGAGATGAAATTGAGTAAGAATCCTCATAATATTCCACTATACCTTGGATTTCTAAATTAACTATGATGGTAAATTATTACTAAGATCATCTACAATGACATTCCCCTTCCCCAAGATGTAGGTGATATCGAGTTCAAATGTATAAAGGTATTCAACTCATTGTATCTATATGTTATCCAAGAATTTCTTATAAAAGATATAACTCAAACTAATATAGTATGAAAATACTGTGAATATTTCCCCAAAAAAGGTAGTGCTATCAAAAATTAAGTGAATGGATAAATATGGAAATCTCTATATTATCAGTGGGGTAATAATTATTTTGAATTTGAAGATGATGAGATCTATAATCTAAAACTTGATTTTCCTGTAGGAGAAAATGTTGGGAAAAAATCCCTCAAGGTATCATTAAATCATTTTTTAGGTAATTGTGTTTGTTGACAAAGCGGACCATCGTGTTGACAGAGCAGACCACAATGTTAATTTTGTTGAAAAAGGGGGTTTACATGGTGATTTTTCAAAATCTATAGATATTATTGACAACCTATTTTGAAAAAGAATTTAAAAAAAGTAATGGATGATCTAGAGGTGGTAAAAAACAAGAGATCTAAGGTGGTGTCCTTTTCCAGTGTTTTCAAAATGTTTGGGCCTCCACATGGGAAGATGGGGAAAAAAGTGTTTGGAAAAGGATGTTGCACGCAAGATCTATGGTGGTTTGGAATCTTGTGTGAAAGGCAGGTTTCAAGAGAAGAAGGGAAAAAATGTAAAAGTCGCGAGGTGCGCATAATATTGAATAATTGGCACGAAAGAGTGGAGAATCTGTGCGAAAGAGGAGGCTGTGCAAAAGATTTTAACATTGGCGTGAAAGAGGAGGTTGCATGAAAGAAACATGCATGCCTAAGGCGATGTCAAATGGGGTTTTTCATGACAGGTATGATTTTTGGTCTAAACAATGAAAAATGAAAAAGGAAGAAGGCGCGCAAAAGATTCAATAAGGGTGTGAAAGAGGAGGTTGATGAGGGAGAGACTTGCATGCCAAAGGTGGTGTAAAATGGTGTTTTGCATGACACATCAGGATCTTGCTCGACGCATAGGGGTTTCTGCACATAGGGGTCTATGAGGTCTATAAATAAGAGGTGACCCCCTCACACTAGAGAGCTCAATTTTTAGATAAAATATGAGCCCTATATCGAGTAATAATTTTGTGCAATGGGAGTTGCATGAAAGATTTTGAGTTGCGCGCAAGCTAAGAATGTTGTGTGTAAGATTTGAGTTGTGAGAAAGATTGAAGTAGCACGCAAAGGGTTTTTCATGACAAATGTGAAATATTCCATGCAAGGAATTAAAGTTGCACACAAGATGCAGTAAGGGTTGTGCGAAAGATTTGAGGTTTCCCGGTGCACCCAGTGCAAAGAGAGATTCATCTCGTGGCGAAGGTTGGACGTCAACAGAGCATCTATCGACAGTTAATGATGCATATTTAATTAGAGATAATGAAGAGACCTACAGGTCTATAAACTATGAGTGGATCTTATGAAAATGCAGTGAGCTCACTTCATTTTAGAGAGCAGTGAGTTCTAAAATTGTGAGTGGTTGTAACCCAGGAGGGACAGTTAGTCGTCTCAGAACTTGTAATCAATAATGCGCTTATAGTGGATTTGGTAAATTGGCACTTCACCGGTGTATGCTCCTTGTGTGTAGCCCAGTGATAATGAGCCAAGTAAAAATAGTTATTTAATGTGCTTTATTTAAGATGAAATTATCTACAATGGGAATAATAGAGAGAAAATAGGGTTTTTTCTGACAAAAAACAAGATCAAAAGGGGCAGTTATTTTAATTTTTCATTCCCTGATTCACCCCCACCCTCTCAGGGTATCTAGCCAAGTTTACCTAATAGAAAAAACCCATTTAAATTATATAAAATCACAAAAATAACATATGTAACACCCCAAGAATTCATAGTAAGGAATTTTCTTTTAAGTAATTCAAAAGCTTGCACTACATGCAACACTGAGTTCGAGCGCACCACGACTTACCAAACTAGCCGTTAAAAAAATATTTATGATTAGTATTGACTGCATATTGAATTTTATATACTCCATATAATTTTAAAATCCAAATTATGTGATTCTTAAACATAATATAATAAAAAAATCAATTTTTAATATACAAGAAGTATTTTTCAAAAAATGTTATTTTACCGCCTTTAGTGGAGAACCCTTTTTAAATCAATTATTTGGCACATTTATTTATTGAATTTGACAAAATAAACATTTCATTTAGATTTGGTACATAAAAAATTTAGTTTCGATAAATTTTTGTTGCTTTTCTGATAACATTCATATTTTAATGAATAGTGAAATATACTGAATTTTAATTGAAAACATATTTTTTAATCAAAATAATTTTTAGTGTTAAATTATACATTTTTATGGTTTTGAATTATAATTAGATTATATTTTTACCAATTAATTCAATTTTTGTCATTGGAAGTAATTTTAGATTTAAATTGGACATAAACACATATCAATCTTTTGATAGTTATTACTTCTGAAAAATCCTCTTTCTGGTTTTGACCACGGGAATATTTTTTAAATAAATTAATAAAACATAAATGTTTTTAATTTTGTAAAATAGACATCATTCTTGAATTTTGATTTTCAAAATTATCTTTGGGTGAATTTTTGGTATTTTTCTAAAAATATTCAATTTTTGATGAATAGTGAAAAACACTGGGTTGTTATTTAAAGCCGACTTTTTATTTAAATATTTTTTTAATTTAAATTTATTTTAAAATATATATAGATACATAATAACTATTTTAGTCTAATTTAATTTGTTGAATTCATTTTTAATAATATTATATTTATAAAATTTTATTGAACTTTTTACCATCTCTTACTCAACTTCGAGGCACATTTACAAATTTGCATCAAACATAATGTTGCCGCTTCTGTGAATTGAATTTAAAAAATCCAAGAGACATGGTTGAAATCAGTAAGTAAAATGTGGTTCAATGGGATGAAAATATTTTTTGGTGAATAATAAATTTTGAATTTTATTTACCATGGTTAAAAGTAAATATGGTAATTAAAGGTAAAAATGATTTTATAGTTACCCTAACACATTTCCAAATTCTATTGGATAAGTGTATTTAGACCAAAATAATCCTTAGTAATTAAACATGATTCTTTTGAATCACATGGATTAGACTAGGACATTTATTATTGTTTTATTTAAAAATTAGTTAAATGTGGTAAATTCAAAGTTTAATAACTATACCAATTTTAATATAGGGTTATACATAATATAAATTCGACTATAAATATTTATTATAAATATAAAAATATTTCTCACTTCATTGTATTTTATTTATAATTTTTAGATATTAAATAATTAAATTTATTTGTAACACAATGATCATGCAATAATTACCTTATTAATGAACAATTAAAATATTTGGTATTATAAATATCAAAATAAATATAAATTGACACTTTTGATACATTTAATGAATTTTAGTGGTTTGTATGACATGTTAGAGTTGATTTAATGTATAATTTTGAATTAATCATATCATTTTGACTTTCACAAAAACCAAATACTAACTAGTGTCAAAATTGACAAAAATGAGTATTTAAAACAATACTATATTATTAAATGATATAATATTCCTAAAAATATATGGTTCAGAAAAAGGAATTATATAATGATATATATGTCATTAAAGAACCACTTGAGGTTCTCTTGGCATTTTATAGTATGTTTATTAACCATGTAATATAAAAATACAAGAAGTCATGGTAAAAGTTAAATTATTTAACAAAGAATTAAATCTAAAAGATAAGGTAAATATAGTGACCTAAAAAATTATAAAACATATTTTATGAGAGGATTTAGTCCCATACCCACCTTACCCTTTAAATAAATAAATTTGTATCCATTATAAAATGAAAATGATTCTATAATAAAATAGTATTTCAAGCTTTTCCTAAAGTGACCCTAACCTCTCTTATAAAAGGGTACTTCCCCTTCTCTCAAAATCACACCTCCAAATCCATTTGGCTTGGCCAAAACCTACTCAAATATCCTCCTAAATACCCTCAATTAAAACTATAGTCCTTAAATTGATCATAAATCCAACCTAAGGATCCATTTTGATCAAATCAAAAGGAAGCACCCGAAAAATATGTAATAATTCCATCACCTCTCTCAAAGTTCTTTTCTTCTTCCACATCCTCTATCATTGTTTTTTCCATACTAAAATACTAACAACTGTTCCTGATACATAATATGATTTTGTTATAAATATTTTACAACTATATTTTTATTATATCCATCCTATGAATGACAAACTCACCATACGTGTGTACGTACGGTTTACCTTCTCCATGTCGTGGTGTAGTTTGTTATTCAACACTACAGTATTTGGTTGGGTATAATAATGATTATAACTATTGTAATTAATAAATATGACATGTTATTTATTCTTTATATATAATATATCATCCAATTACATATGATTTCTCCACCAATAGAATGATATTGTTGCACGTGCGTACGTACAACTTACTATCTCCATGACGCGATTTGATTTTGTTCCCCATCATAGCCATTCAAGAATAATTTTCATTAGATGATTAAAAATAATGTTTTATAATATAATATCATTCTTTATATGAATCAAATACATCCTATTCATATCAAACATGACTTACGTAACAAAGCATATAAATGAAAAGGAATCAGTTAACACCCTAAACAATGATACAACAAAAATATCATCAAAAAAGCCATATTAGAAGATCATATATTATATCATATTTATTTATGTGGTTATTTTATAATGTAATAACAATTATTTCACCATTATACTGGAGGTTAACCTACCCTCTTCTAAGGAAAACTACAAGGTAGGTGGTTTTCATCTCACTTCTTATTCTCATGAGATTCATGCTATATTGCCACTATTTCCTTTTGTGTGCTATATGTACTTCCCATGATTTGATTTTTTGTGTAATATAATTTAAACTGTAGGTATTTATATCTTATTTTTATGATTCTTTTAATGGGGTTTATGTTTCATAAATTACCAAATCGGTAACGGAATTACTAATTTCGATTTCTACTCATTAGGTTTTACGCAAACTTCGTTGATTATTTTACTCCAAGATTATGTGTGAAATCACTATTTATTTATTTATGTTGTAATTTGAACTCCCCTTTGTGTTTATATACTCTTTAAACACATAATAACTCCATTTATAAATTCTAAAGTAATCAATATGAACTTGATACGAGTAATCTTAACACAATTTTCATTCATTGTGTTAAACATCCAAGTGATTGGTGTTGTTTTTACAAGAATATGTGTGAATGTCCCATGATTGATATAAACTGAATATCCAATAATATTGAGTTTATTTATATTTTTCACACGCAATTATGTCATTTATTTTTTCTTTAACCTAAATATACGGTCTTTATAAGTGATTTCATCTCAATTTACATTTCATTGAGGCTTCTTTGTTATTATGCACCAATTCACTTTTATGTATTGTAAATGCTGTCCTTTGACATATCATATCATGAATCCCTTTATTATCATGATATTAAAATGGTTTTATTAATGATATTACTCAATTATTTTTATTCAATCATCTCTCATTTTGTTAGGAACTCTAACTAAAATATCATTTTAAATGTTTTCAAGATTTATACATCTATGTCATCCTCATTAATGACCATTTTTTAAAAATGGTTTTAAGGATTTATTTATATGGATGTTAATGCTTTAAAATTGAAATTATTTTTAAAAGATTAAAAGTGGTATTTGACATTTTAATTCAAAAATAACTTTTTTAACGGCTTCATGATATATAGTGATACATTCAAATGTTTCCAAGAAAAAGGGGATATTTCTCTCTAATAGTTTTACTATTTATTTTCATCTATGTCAATATACATCATTATTCCTGATTTAGGATGAGTTATAATATCTTACACGTTGAATTGAACGAGTTATGTTTCACTGTAGATGTGCTATTTTTATACCATTCATGGTTTATTGTTAAAATATTGACATTTTGTCTGCTAATTTTAATATAAATATTTAGATTATTATTCATCCTTATCATGTGAGGAATTAATTTGACTTAGTAAGTGATGGGTGAATCCCACTATATATCCTCAATGCATTAGTAGGTCTCATGAGACAAACTAGTGTCTTGTCACAAGGCTGTGATAAAATCTTATTTCCAGTCTTGGCACGAGGCCTTCACTTGGTGGTTATGATGTCCAGAATTATGCATTACATCATTATGAAATTTCCTATTAATACTACATCTGATTATTAGACTAGTTGAATATGAATGTGAACAAGTAAATGGAATTATTTTATTTATATTTTCCATATTATGTTGAAGTTTAATTATAAAAGCCTTGTGTTTTAGTCTTATACATTTCCTCAATTGTTTACGCATATTTATGATAGTTTTTTCTATATTTTTATCCCTACTGAGCATCTGTGATCACCCGTTTCTTATGTTTTCTTTTTCCCAAGATGTGAAGTAGTATATCCTGATTAACATTTAGGGATAGGCCCAAGGATATGAGTGTGTTCAAAGGGGATAGAATGTTGTTTATCTTTATGACCTGATGTAATGTAAAACTTATGTATGTATCTTGTACTTCCAAGTCTTCTAAACTAATCAGTATTTTGAGACATGATCTCTTGTGATCATGCTAATATTATTTAATAATGAACCAACTATGTGTAACTATGTTCGAGGTGTTATAGTTGGTATTATAGGAAGTTTAGTACAAACCTTGGAAGCTAGATTTATGAAAACTCTGATTAAAAAACACTACCCTAAGATAGACTTTGTGGATTAGTATAGAATAACTTCCAAAAAAAATTTAATGTAAATATTATCTGGGTTTTCCAAGAAATACATCCATGTCTGGATATGAGCAGGTAGAGGCAGCTCAGTCACAGAAGTACCTAGGGGTAAAACCAAAAAATACCACTTTGAGATAGACTCGAATGAGAACTGGTGTAAGAAAATGAGCCTTTATGAACTCCTCGTTACAACACTCCAAGGGGATATTCTTATGATAATTCAAATTTTCATTACAAACTGATTTGAAGGATTTTAATATAATATGTGAATAAATAACCTTGGTTAACCTTATGGTTTTTAGACTGAAAATAATGTGTCATGATATTATCTAAATGATTATATGACTATTTTTACTCACACTATGCTTTTGGGGTTTTTTCAACGGAAGGATTCCAAAGAAATAATAGTAACATTGAACATGAGGTACAAGTTGGAAACAATGGTGTAAATATTCAACTAAATTGAATTTTGATAGGAAAAAAAGATATCGTGTTCATGCTGAACCAGTTTTCCAAAAATATGATCAACAATATATACATTAACCAACTCCCAAACATAACAAATAAGAGAAAGGTAGGGAATGATAGGTGCTTTAGAAGTGGAGACCATGGAAAAAATAAATATCAATTTCCATCATGTTAGAAATGTGGAAGGAGACACCTAAGAAAGTGACTCAATGTAACAAAAAAATTCTTTATGTGTGGGAAAGAAGGGCATAAAGTTAAGAATTTATGAGGAAAAATGAAGAGTACTATTGAAGAAATTAAAATTTATCCTAGGAATACATTTGTAGTAATTGTTTTTAAATGTAGGCAACATAGGAATTAACCTAATGAATTCCCTATTCTATAGGATAATCACTAGGTCAAAGAAGAACCTATGTAGAAATAAATGGACGGAGAAATTTTTAAAAGAATTAATGCTCTTGGTTGATGGGATTACTTTGTAATAATTTTCCCTTGTATGTGTAACCCTGTAGTTTGTTGTGTGATAAAGCTTTTTGAGGAAGAATTATCTTTTCTTTTGTGTATATAGTTATAAATAACCATTTGGGTTTATATGATCCTTGAATTTGTGGCAATTATAGGTTATTAATTTTTGGGATGAAAATGTGAGGTATGAGATAAAATTTGTGGTCCAATTATGTTATGATTATTTAGAGGATTTTTCCCATTTTGTGAATGTTATAAAATATAGTTTTTGAAAAAGGAAAACACAAAGACCATGTGAAAACCCATCGTGTCAGATAATGCTACAGGAATCGAGCCCACAACCAAAGTGCAATTGGGATTTATTGCCTACCATTGAATGATGTGAGGTCCCTGGTGAGTGTGACTAATTATTTTTAGTTGAATTATTTTATTGATCAATAATAATTTGGTTTGGGATATTATTTTTTATCAAATGGATATCCTTAGTACATGAAAATTATTTGGTGATTAATTGATAAATGTTATTTTGGAAGACATTTGCTCTGTTGGAACACTATATGCCTATAAAAAATAGAATAAAATGAGATTTCATTTGAGGTGTAATGGTGTATTTTTTTTATTTTGTAAGAATCTATGCTTTTTATAAAGATTCAGGTTATTATTGGAAATTATTTACTTATCATAGAGAATATGTGATTTGGATAATTACACTTATGTATGATACATTAAGAGTAGTTGATGTTATTTGGAGAAAATTGTTAAGATTTACTATGAAATAATATGTTATTAAAATCATCAAAGTTTTGGGTTTCAATCTTTGTTTATATTATATTGAAGGAATTTAAGGACAATTGTTTATTGAATGGTCTTTATTGAACTTTGGGTATTGTGTGTTCAATTTTTGAAATTAAGATTAGTATTTCATTCTATAAAGGATTATCCATTTTTGGGATCATCTGATCTTTTATAAACAATTTGTTTTTGGTTAATCTCTAAAGATAAGGGAAATATATAGTTCATCCTTTTTGGATTATGTTATTCTCTAGATGTTGACTCTATCGCTTCTGGTGAGACTATGTAATCTTGAATACTCATCGTTTTGAGAAAAGATGAGTTAGTGGTTGAAATTAATTAAAAGATGAAACTCTACTTAAAAGGTAATTATATCTCATTATATTTTTTAAAATACCATAAATAAGTTCCTCAACATTATGAAATGGAACTTTATAAAAAATGTTGTCTGTTTAAAATTTCTACTGGGAAACTAATGACTGTTTAACCCATCACAAGTTTGTTGTTTTCTTATTGTTAAGTTTCTCCTGGTCATATTTTCTATCACTCTTTATAAGAAGTTGACACTTATTTTATCTTCCATATCTATGTTTTTTTAAATAGAATCATAGTATGTGTTATCTTGGGTGACCTTTGTACTTCTCTTACTTTCATTTAATGTGATTGTTTTATAGACTTTTTTCCAATGGGGGACTTTCGATGAAGTTCCCAAGTCTAATTTTAAAAATTACGAGGACTTAATTTCCAAAATGGATAATAATTTAACACCCCGATATTTCATTGTTTGTTATTTTCATTAAAGTAATTCAACAGCTTTCACTATATGAAACACCGAGTTCAAGCACACCACGAATTACCAAACTATCTGTAAAAACAGTTATGAATAGTATTAACTACATTTTAAATTTCATATACTCCATATAATATTAAAATCCATACTTTGTGTTTCTTAACATAATAAAATAACATATTCAATTTTTACGATAAAAGAAGTATTTTAAAAAAAAATGCAATTTTACCACCTTTTATTGGGGAACCCATTTTAAATCCAATATTTGACACTTTTATATATTAAATTTATCAAAATAAAATTCTTCTATAAAAGAGGAACATAATAATTTAGTTTCTATTAATTTTTTATGCTTTTCAGATAACTTTCATATTTTGATGAATAGTGAAAATATTAAATTTTAATTGAAAATAACTTTTTTAATCAAAATAAATTATAGTGTTAAATTATACATTTGAATATTTTTGAAGTATAATTAAATTATATTTTTATTATTTAATCCAATGTTGGTCATTGGATGTAATCTTGCATTTAAATTGGACATAAACACATATCAATCTTTAGATAGTTTTTACTTCTCAAAAACCCGCTTTCTAGTTTTGACAATGGGAATATATTTTTAAATTAATTTTAACAACTTATATGTTTTGAATTTGAAAAATATACATCATTTTTTAATTTGGAATATCAAAGTTATCTTTTGGTGAATTTTCGGTATTTTTCTAAAAACATTCAATTTTTTATGAATAGTGAAAAACAATGTGTTATTGTTCAAAGATGACTAATTATTTAAATAATTATTTTTAATTTAAATTTATTTTAAAGTAAATATAGATACATAATACCTATATTTTCCCAATTTAATTCATTGATGTCATTTTATAATAAGATTAGATACATAAAATTTTATTTAACTTTTTACCGTATTTTACTCACCTTCTAGACACATTTGTAAATTTGCATAAAACATAATTTCTATTAGTTGAATTTCAAAAAATCAAGAGACATGGTTGAAATCAGTATGTAAAATGAAGTTCAATATGATTAAAATAATTTTTGGTGAATAATAGCTTTTGAATTTTATTTACCATAGTTAAAAGTAAATAAGGCAATTAATAGTAAAAATGATATTATAATTACCCTAACACATGTCTTAGTTCTATTGTATAAGTTTATTTTGACCAAAATACAACTTAGGAATAACATATGATCATTTTTATCCACATAAATTAGATTAGGACATCTATTATTATTTTATTTAAAAAAATGTTAAAAGTGTTAAATTTAAATTTTAATAACTAAACCATTTTTAATATAGGGTTATACATAAGATAAATTATATTAGAAATATTAATTATAAAGATAAGACAATATCCTACATCACGGTATTGTATTTATAATTTTTATGAATTAAATAATGAAATTTATTTACGACACAATGATGAAGCAGTAATTACCTTATTAATGAAAGATTAAAATAATTGATATTATAAATATCAAAATAAATGTATATTGAGACTTTTTTGAATTAAATTAATTTTCTAGGTTAATATGACATGTTATGGTTGATTTAATGTAATTTTTTTGAATTAATAAAGTATTTTTTTACTTTCACAAAAACCAAATACTAAATATTCTCAAAATTGACATAAATGAGTATTTGAAAAAAAAATTATTAAATGATATAATATTAATAATAATATAAGTATTGGACAAAAGACTTATATAATGATAGATATATCATTAATTAACCACTTTTGGTTTTCTTATCATTTTATAGTCTGTTTATTAATAATTTAATATAAAAATACAAGAAGACATGGTAAAAGTTACATCATTTAACTAAAAATTAAATCTAAAATATGAGGTTTATATGGGGTCCTAAATTTGTCTAAAACGTCTTTGTTGAGAGGATTGAAACCCATAACCACCTTATCATAGAGATAAATTCCTTTTAAGGTGTTATAAAATGAAATTATTCTATAATAAAATAATATTTCAAGCTTTTCCTAAAATGACCCTAACCTCTCATATAAAAAAGATACCACCCCTTCTCTCAAAATAACACCTCCAAATCCATTTGTCTCAGCAACACCGTACTCAAAGAACCTCCCAAATACCCTCACATGAACCTAGATTCCTTATATTGATCATAAATCTAACCTAAGGATTCCTTTTTATCAAATTAAAAGGAAGCACCCGAAGAAGTGGTAATAATTTAATCACCTCTTTCAATGTTCTTTTCTTATTAAAAATATAATTTCATTATTGTTTCCATAAAAAATAATAACTCCAGTACCTTTTACATAATGTGATGTTATTATAAATATGTTACAACCATATTCATTATTATATCCATCCTATGAATGAAAAAGTCACCTTACGTGCAAACATATGCCTTACCATCTCCACGTCATGGTGTAGTTTGATATTCAAAAATTCATTATTTGAATGTGGATAATAATGAGTATAACTGATTTAAAAAAATATAAAATGTTAATGGTTATGTATATATAATATACCATCCAATTACATATGATTTCACCACTAATAGAATGCTATTGTCGCTCGTGCGTCCGTATAGTTTACCGTCTCCACTACGCAATGAGATTACGTTCCCCATAATAACCATTCAAGAATAATGTGCATTTGATGATTCAAAATAATGTTTCAAAACATAAAATAATTCTGGATATGTTTCAAATACCTCATATCCCTAAAAAATAGGACTTACGTAACAAAACATATAAAGGAAAATGAATCAGTTAACACCCAAAACGATGAAACTACTGAACTATCATCAACAGATAAATATTAGAAGATCATATATGATATCATATTTATGTATGTGGTTCTTTTATAATTTAATAACAATTATTTTACCATTATACAGGAGGTTAACCTACCATCTTCTAAGGAAAATTTCAAGGTAAGGGGTTTTCATCTCACTTCTTATTCCTGTGAGATTCGTGCTATATTGTAACTATTTCCTTTTGTGTGGTGTATGTACATACCATGATTGTATCATTTGAGTAATATAAATTAATTTATGGGTATTTAAATCTTCATTTTATGATCCTTTTTTTGCTGAGTAGGTTTCATAAATTAGAAAATCTGTAAGGGAATTTCTAATTTGGATTTCCACTCGTTGTGTTTTACTCAAACTTCATTGATTATTCTACTCCAAGATTATGTGTGATATCACTATTTATTTATTTTTGTTGTAATTTCCATTACCATTTCTATGGATATACTTTTGATACACATAATAAATCCATTGATAAATTCTCAAGTCATCGATATGAACTTGATAAGAGTAATCTTAACTCAATTTCAATTCATTGAGTTAAACATCCAAGTCATTGGTGTTGTATTTACTAGAATATGTGTGAATTCCCCATGAATGATTTACACTTAATATCCAATCATATTGAGTATATTTATATTTTTCACACATAATTATGTAATTTATTTATCCTTAACCTATGGATACGGTCTTTATAAAAGATTTCATCTCAAATTACATTCCATTGAGACTTTTTTGTTGTTACGAGCTAATTCACTTTTATATGGTGTATATACTATCCTTTGACATATTATATCATCAATTCCGTTATTCTCATGATATTTTAAGGGCTTTATTAATGTTATTACTCAATTATTTGTATTCAAGTATCTCTCATTTGGTTAGGAACTCTAACTAAAATATCATTTTAAATGTTTTAAGTATTTATTAATCTAAATCATTATCATTAATGCCCATGTTTTAAAAATCATTTTAAGGATTTATTTATATGGACCTGAATACTTTAAAATTAAAATTCTTATTAAAAGTTTCAAAGTAGTACGGGAAACTTTGATTCAAAAATCTCTTTTAAATGACTTCTTGATAAATACTGAGACTTTTAAATGTTTCCAAGAAAAAGGGGATATTTATCTCAAATAGTTTTAGTTTTTATTTTAATATATGTTAATATACTTTATTATTCTTGATTGAGGTTGATTTATACAATCATACACATTGTATTTAATGTGTTATGTTTGACTGTGGATGTGAATTTTTATACAATTCATGGTTTATGGTTAAAATATGGACATTTTGTATGCTAGTTTTAATTTGAATGTTTATAATATGATTGAACCTTTTCATATGAGAAATGAACTGGACATTTTAAGTGACGGGTGGATCCCACTATAGCTCCTTGATGCATCAGTAAATCTAATGAGACAAACTAGTGTCTTGGCATAAGGCCTTGACAAAATATTATTTTTAGTCATGGCACAAGGCCTTCACTATGTGGTTATGATGTATAGAATTATTCATTACATCATTATGAAATTAGATATTGATATTACATGTGATTATTTAAATAGTATAATATCCATGTGAATATGTAAATGGAATTATATGAATTATCTTTTCCATATTAAGCTTAAGTTTATGTTTAAAATGCTTGTGTTTTAGTCTTATACACTACCTTAAATGTTTATGATTATATATGTTAGATTCTGCTATATTGTTTTAGCTATTGAAAATCTAATCTCACCCCTTTCTTATGTTTTATTTTTCCCAATATGTGAAGAATTATATTATGATTAACCTGCGAAGATTAAACAAATGATATGAGTGTGTTCTAAGGGGACACAATGTTGTTTTTATTTATTTCATGATGTAATTTAAAACAGATGTATATACTTAGTACTTTTAAGGACACTAAACTAATATGTTTTTTTGAGACATGATTTGTGGTGATCATGTCAGTGTTATATAAAAATGCACCAACTTTGGGTAACTAGGGTCGGGGCGTTATAACATAAACTTTACCGGGACAAAGTAAATTTTTGAATAGGAGTTGATGTTAGAATTCATTTAAATTCGTCGAACAAAGACCGTCACTTTTCAACCCATATGAATTCCACCCCTCTCCTGGTAATGTATGTCAAAGGTTACTCAAAATTTGATAAATCCTTAATGAACAGTGAATAATATCTAGTATGGGCAAGAAAAATATGAATCTCAAAGTCTTTTGACGGATCTTACCATTAAAAGACTTCCTTTTCGTTCTTTGTCTAAATTGATAATCCATGTTGATAAATCATGTGCCCTATAGATTCACTTCTCGGATCTAGAAATTTCATTTCCAAAGCACCCCATTGAGATAGTGGCTACTTATAATTTCCAAAATCAAACCCCAGTGATTCTATTGCTCAATATCAAATGTCAAATAATCCCAAATATCATCAATGAACACTACCGAAACCATTTATAGATACCGAATGAATATATGATTCATTAAATTCATAAAAACTATAGGAGCATTATTCAGACCAAATAGAATCAAAATATTCTCATATTGTTCACACATACTCCTAAAAGATATATTTGGTGTATCATGATTCTAAACTCTATGCTGATGATAACTTGACCAAATATCAAACTTCTAAAACCACATTTCCCCTTTAACTAATAAACAAAATCATCCATATGAGGGAATGAATTCTTATTCATAACCACAAATCAATTAAACATCCAATAATCCAATCCCAAACAGAGATAAACATCTTCTTTTTGTAAAAGATAATTGGGGCTACCCATGGTGTAATAATATGGTGAAAAGAACCCTTTTCTACATGGTTGTCCAACAAAATCTTGAGCTATTTTAGATCTACTAGTTTCATAAGATAAAAAGGTATCAGAATAGCTATAAACCTAGGATGAGGTCAATCATAAACACTACCTCCATATTTAATGAAATCCTGGAGAAATAATTTGGGAAAACATCCAGAACATTATGAAAAAAATGGGAAGATCAAAAATGAGAATAAATTTCATAGTGCAAAACTGCTCCAGTTGAACAAAAAACTTTTGGCCTTTATGTGGTAATGTCCTACATGACTGGACCTCACATCCAAATGTCTATGTAAAACCTGAGAGTTTCCATCAACCACGTAAAATTTGAAACATAAATTATAATAATAAGCTATAAAATGATGGGTAATAAGCCAATCCATCCTGATTATGACATCAAATATATCCAGATCGATAAAAATAAAATCCCAAAATAACAATACATCAACAATCTATAGCATCAAAAGAAAACTGAAACCCCCACTCCTTACACATACCAATTGGTATCACTAACTCTATAAAAAGGGAATTGATCTCCTTTTAAAGGATACCCATATACAAAAAATGGTTAGATATAAACATGTGGGAAGAACTGGTATCAAATAAGGAAATCTCTATTAAAGATACAACAAAAATAGCACCTCTCACTACCAATACATAGACATCTACCTCCATCAGAAACCCATCTACTACATGATGGTTATTTACATTAGTGGCCTCTAGAAGGTTACCAATAGTAATTGAATTATCTAACTTCCATGAAATTGAATTTCGAGCTGACAATCCCTGTCCATATCGAGGTGTAGACATATCCTAAAATAAATTCTTCTAATGACCATAACATCCACAACTCTTTCACATCATTTTTAGAGAAGGAAATGAATGAAATTTGTGTCTAACATTGAAAATTTATGAAAAGTTAGAGGTAAACCAGTGTCTTAAACTGGAGGTTCTAAATAGGTTTACTTCCAAGAACCACCTCCACTAGTCCTATGATGATCCTTCCACATTCCCTTTTTCCCTGGAATGCCAGTAAAGGTATCACTGCATGGAAGAGAATGTACTGAGTATCCAAAATTTTATTTTTCCTTTTCATTTATTTCTCCACATCAATTTAAAATATCTCTTAATAGGTCAATATTTTTTTTAAATACCTTCAATATTATATCCAATAGAAAACTAATCAGGTACTTCTAATCATCTATATGGTCATTCTTTACAACCTCAGGTGAAAATTCAACCATCTCTGTGAACTTGTTGGTGTACACTAACACTGATCTCTCTACATACTTCAAAGGAGGAACTCCGAACATTTCTCCATCATGAGTGACTCTAGAAAAAATACTAGAGGTAAGGAGGATTAAAACCCTTATAGTCCAATCCCACATTCCTAGCTTCCTATACCATGGAATTCCCCTATAGCTTTCTTGGACCCTCAAGTATAAACATTTCACACTTCACAATGACACACTTATGTGTATCCAAGAATTCAAATATCTAATCAATATTTTCATTTTATTCATCTTAATATTATGGTTCATTTATAAATTTGGAGGATCGTGTCTTCTCATGAATGAACTCATGTGATCGATCATGGTCTTCTACATCACCTTGTTATACCTCAATAACTATGTTATGAGCTTGCAGTACATTTTATTACACATCATGAACTACCCTCATGATAGCCTTGATAAAATTATGATCCATTGGTGGATTCGCTTTAGGCGCATCAGTTATACCCTCCTGAGGTACTCACAGAACACATCTCAGAGGCATATCGTTGCACATCAAAATAAATGAAATGATCTAAAAATAGAATAATCTCATTTCAAATTAGAAAAATTAAATAAAAACTGATATTAAGATAAATAACCAAAAATATGAGACATATATCCCAAAAATAACATGAGTCTCGTCATAAAAAGATCCAGTCGGACACACACTACTATCTACCTCTCAATATTCGACAATCATATCTCTAGTCTACCAATCATCAAAAGATAAGGACTCTTGTGGATAGAATAACTCTGACATCACTTTTCAATGAAATTACATAGATTCCATCTTAATACTAACACCTAATCCGATCTTCCACATATCTAGAGTGTGTTTTTGATACCCACATGATGAGAAAATCTCTAGAGCATCGAACAACAACTAGAGTGGACATGTTTTTCAAATATGAAGTAAAAAATATAACATATATACACATGAACATAATGAAAAATCAGATAAAAATTTGAATATATGTGTTTGTGTGTGTGTAATAATATAAAGATAATAATTAAAGTGATACAATTGAAATGTTAACAAGAAAAATTCAATAGACATATCCAACAAAAAAGGATTAAAAAATTGAAACAATTAATCCAAAAGTCTCTATGTGATAGCATGGGTAAACCCACAACATCCGGTTATTCTAACATAGATTACAGGAAACCTCAATGCCTCACTATAGAACATTTCCTTTCCTTGCATTAAAATATATAACCTGCTCTACCAACCACTGAATGGTTATGCAGGGTGTGAATTAACAGGATCAGTAGGGTCTCACCCAAGAATTCCATATCAATTCTCAGAAATATAATCCAAGAATGCTCGACTTAAATGAAAAGAAGTCATGATATACTGTATGGAAATTTTTATCAAAATCACAGAAAAATATTTTATATTACACTTTTTCCACATTTCCAAATTAATGTAGGTAAAATAGTTCCAAAGAATATCATATACATATATCAAAATAGATATATCAAAACAAAAAAAAGAATGCATCACATATCATATCAAATCGATGGTAGTATAATCAATATAGTATAAACCAAAATATACCAAAAAGGATAAAATTATAGGAAACATCACTCAAAGTATCACACTATGTAAGGATAGTTAGGACACTCATACATAATTCTATATAATCATGCCTTAATCATGAATTTTGACATATAAATCAAGACTATATTGTATAGGAACTCCCCATAAAGTAACCCCCACCAACAGTTCTAACAATCCCTTTAAACAACTGGCCCAGGGAGTAAAGGAAATCCCAATGAGAAAACCCTTCGATAGTGGATGAGGACTGTTACTATAGATTCCAATTGAGTACCCCAAGGATTATCATGTTATATATTTTCCAAATTATTTCATCAAAACATTTCATCATATCATACATTGAAAAGAATTTCATAAAACTAATTCACAATAATTTCAAAAAAACTTTTCATTTTCCAAAAACTATGGGGAATCCATATTTTATCAAAAACCTAATTCAACATACAAAAAAAAATCATTCAATCATTCCATTTCATTTAATAAAAAATTATCAAAAATATGATAATTATAGTTCATCAACATATGGGAGAGACGCAACAACCTGCATCAAAATATTGTTTGCACCCCCCCCCCCCCCTGCACACCCCCAAAACAAAATAATCTAGAATAATGAATATTTCAATGACAAAAGAGACCTAATAATTGATCTAAACATATCATAATTGATTCAATATAACAAAATGGTTTTATATGATAAGAAATATCACAACATACCTCAATTATGAACAATTGCCACACTACAACCAAAAAATGATCATCCCCTGGTGAAATATAAAAAAATAGATCTATTATAGAATCAATTGAATTAACACCTCCAATAGTGTAATAAAATGGTTATACCATGATCAATGGTATTGAAGAATAATAAGTGGTATCTTAGACATATATCTGTAATGAAAACTCTCTTATGATCCAATGTTAAATGAATCAATATGGAATGAACTTAGGATCTCAAAATCATTATAGAAGTGCCCATGTTAAAAGGGGAGTGTCCTCATTTCAAAGGTCCAACATATCAGTCATACGATTCCCTAAAATTACTATTTATAATATTTAAGTATTGTATAATCCCTTTGAACATATTATAATCTGGGGGACTCAAATACACTGAAAAAATCATCATCTTTTTATTAAAAAATATTTATTAAATATTACATAGCATGTAATCATTTAGTTTGTGTAATGAGAACACCACGTTATCCTAGAAATTATGACACAATGTGTAATCTTTATATAACATGTAAATTTCTTACAGAAAACAGTAATATAAATTCTTAAATGAAAACCCAAACCAACTCATGTGTTCACAGAACATAGGGAGAACCCCCAAAATCCATCATCACATTTACACTCAGAATCCAATAATACTAACATACGTACAAACATAATATTTAGGCCATTTTTCTCAAAACAATCTCCATCCTCAGGAGTCCAAAGATGCACCAAGGACAAGGTACTCTCCTGAAAATGAGTAATGGTGTATTACAACTTGGGTACCAATCATATCAAGAAAGAGTTCATTAGTACTTTGTTGGCCTTTTTAAATAGTTTTTCTAAACATATCTATTAATATAAGTTCTTGCCCAATATTTTATTCTCAAAGGGAATGTAAGTATTCCATGTAATTAATAATATATATTTCACAAATATAGGTGTAGTGTGGTTACATGAGTGTGACTATACCTATATCAGTAAATGTTGATGTGTCTCTAAACATATCACCTAATCATAAGATATGAAACCAATGACATGTCCTAGTAATTATCTAATCATCCCGTCATAATATGATGATTGACACCTTGGATATATGTCAAAAAAATGTTAATAAAAACTAATTTAAAATGTACCTATTGTAATATATTCATCGATATATGTTAAAACTGTCTGAAATACATTTCCATGTGCATGGAAATAATATCTTATACTCCACATATACAAGATAGAATCATGCACTGACTCTATGATCATGAAATTAAATAATTTACCAATCCATGGAAACTCATACGTCATCATGAGATCCCAACTCTTACTCCATAACATGTGTGTAAGGTAATAAAATCCCATCAGAATCAACACTCATATAGGCATCATGTCCTATTATTTGAAAGCATCTCAACATGTGTATTATATCCCATTTCAATGTGTAATAATAGATAATAGGAAATATTTCCCCATCCCTATTATCATTAGGGTCACATGGTAATTATATACTAATTCCATTGGAATTCAATCCTAATTACAAACCACATCACAGTGGACACACGTCCCTCAATGAATCCAGTGAAATAATCATAAGTATTATGCCCTAATATCCTAGTTATACTAGATATCACAAAATTCTTGAAATGTAATGAAAATGAAGGGATTATTCCGGTAAAAACTATTTAAATATTTTGAAATCCTTAAAATTAAAAAACATTATATGAATCAACTTAAATTAATAAAAATTTCTAAATTTTAAACAAGACATGAATTTAGGAATAAATATTAAACAATACAATAACATAAAATGAAAAATGAGAAGAGGAAAAAGGAGTTTTATGCTTAACATAGGCAACCTCTTATGATGAATGGAACTAAAAATTGGTGAGAAACATAGAAGAACCAAGATTTAAATAAAAGTAACCAAGGGGTAGGATCTAATTTTCCCCATTGAAAATTGAGAGGTAGAGGCATCCATTTAAGTTTTAAATAAAAACAATTTACTGTTTATTTTAAATATATAAATATACATATTTTAAAAATCACCATATACCCATTTTGTACTCCCCAACTTTATACTGGGTACCCGAGAGGTATCGAGTACCCCTCCAAGGGGAAATAGCCACCTAGTTTCCCCAAAATAACATACCCTCATTTGTGTGTCCACTAATACATGGTACCAATCCAATAGGTATCTTAGATACTTTTTCATAATTTTGAGCCCCAACACAACCCTTAAAATCCAAATTTTCCATGTTGGACCCCCACTAAGACCAATAACACACAAAATCATTAAAAATAAATAAAGTATTTTGAAATTTTAAGATAATTTATGCCTCATATATATTCAGTCTATTACACATATACATCTTTATACTACCATGGTTTAAAAAGAAATTTAAAAATTGAAATTCGTCTAAAAATTAATTTTTCATCCCAAATATTATTTTATAAATAATATCTTCCCTAATATCAAAATAATATCATCCTTGGTGAATTATATCTATTTTATATATTTTACAGCTTTAATATTCCTTTGTAAACCATCATATTCTCATTGAAACATCGTCATATTCTATATATAATATTATCATGAGATTATTTGGAAAATATTGTTGTTTTACATTCCATAATAATTTCCATATTAAAAATTTCTGAATACATGGATATTATACCTTTATTAATACTTCTAATGGATGGAACATTATCACATTTATTACTGAAGGTTTCTTTAACCTTTCTTTCCATCCCAGGGTTATAAGATATTGTAAAATAATAATTGTTGACTAGTTCTAACAAATTTCATTTCCTTATGTTGATCTATGTATATATGAATATATACTTTGAACTGTTATGATTCATTTATATATCGAAAATTTTAATATAAAAATAATGCATCTATATCAATAAAAATTATCACTGCTAAAAGATATAGATCACGTGTTTGATAATTTTTTCCTTGGGTATTTAATTTTCTTATTTCATAAGAAATAACTTTGTCGTCTTGTTTAAGGATTCATCTATTTCCTTTTATTATGTTTCACTAAATACAAAGGGACAGTGCACCCTCACATGTAATGTTATTATTTTATTATTAATTAGATTGTATTTGATTTATCAAGAAATTATTAACATTTCATTAATAATATAAATTTGTCTCATGTCAACATTGTTAATGGGTTATATAATTAGGAAACAAAATTCAATAAATTATTAATTAAAATAGAATGTCTAAGGAAAATACATATTTAGACAATGTTCATTGGTCTTTACCATTATACAATCCCCATAGTCTTCAAAGGGACAATGGATATTATATCAATGGAGATACTATATTCATGGAAAGAAGACTTTTTAAAGAAATCATAATTATGAAATTTAAAATAAAACTCATTCTCTCTCATAGTATATACAATTATATATATGTATATATTGTTATTATATTCTTCATAAATAATTGGTTATATAAATTTATCATCAATAAATACCACAAAATGTTTATCATAATAATACTTGAATATTCTATTCATCAAATCAAGAAAAAGAAAGGGTGAATTTTGTAATCCAAAAGGAATTACAAATAAAACATAATGTTTATAACCTAAGTGAAAATAAAAATTTGGTTTATCATACTTCTTAAATTTTAATTGATTATAACTATAATGGATATAAAATTTTGGGAATTGTTGATCTCATTGAATCTTATCAAATAGAACATCAATATTTGGAAAATGATACTGGTTATTTAGAGTAATAGAACTTGAATCCATACAATCGATAAATAACCTCATAGACCCATACATTTTCATTAGAAAAAGAAAAGGTACATTACAATGTAACAAGATTGTAAATATCAATCTATTATTACAACACTCTTTATGATTATTATTTATATACTTTATTTCAACAAGATACATTCTATTGGTTGGATTAGATATCGAATTCACATCTAGGATGTGATCAATATATATTTTAACTACATGAACTGGTGGATACCCAAGTAATTCCTTTGAAAATATATCTGTATAATATTGAAGAATAAATATATATTAAATTATAAAGGTATAATTGTCATTTATAGATTTTATTTTATATTTTTTTCACTTATATTTTTGAAGATGAGCCACTAAAGCGAGTTTGTAATGATACTTTGGTGGTCAAGTATCTCATATAAAAATAATATAATCTACACCCACCCAATATATTTTTATCTAATTCTATTAGAATAAAATTATAGAATATTATTTTGGGGGGACAATATATACCATGAAATATATCAAATATTACCACTGATATAACAATAATGAATGAAACTAGTGTATTTTTATGCATTCTAATATGATATATTGATTATATTTCTATTAAAATTCTATTTTTATTTGATTTTTTTTATCAAAAAAAATATTCCTTAACAAATTAGGGGTTGATTCAATGTTCCCAAAAAAATGAATTGTATGAACCAGTGTGTCGATCCAAAATAAAATAATTTATTATATTACATTTAGATAATGTTTAATATAACTGTAATATCATCATTTTGTTCTTGGAATTTAATTTTTGTAATTATATAATAATCTCCCTTCAAACATGACTTCTATTTACGTAGATTCTATTGATTAATGTAAAAATAATAATAATATTATCTCATTAACATAAAAATTAATCATTGTACATCGATATAATGTCTTATTATTTTTCACTCATCAACTTGATTGTTTTTATCCCCTCACTTAAAAAAAATCATCAAATACATGCATGTATGATCTGGGATGTTTTTTCTAAAATTATTATTTGTTGTAAATTTCACCCATTCATTATAAATCATTTATATAGTTATTTAAATATAGAACATAACTAGACTCTTGTTCTCATGATTTCCCTTTATAATATAGGACTTTGAGAAGCAATTATCATTCTTGATAGAACATTTCACTATATTCTAAAATGATGAAAACATTATATTGGCTAATGTACTATAAGGAATTCCATATAATCAATAATTGAAGTGATTATTCATTATTTATATATTGAGTACATAATTTGATGTGCCTTACTACTAATGAAAATATATCATCAAACATAGAAATAGTTTCCTCATGCATTTTCCTTTATTTTGAAATTTTCATTCCATATCAACTCATTACTCATAGTGAAAATATTTCTCAAAGAGTAATTAATTAAAATCATTCCATTTCAGGATTTTTATAACTTCCTCTATCTTATTATATTGAATCATGAACATCATTGATCACAATCATTCTTTAGATGGCATAAAACAGTAAAAACATTCTCATTTCACTATAACTCAAAGATGTAAATATATTATCTATAGATTTAATAAATTTCTTTTTCACTATTTATTTTTTTAGTCTACCAATTGAAGGGTTTTCCACCCTTAAAGAATTATATAATAATATTACTCATTTGTTTGGACAATAAGTATATTTATAGAAGAATTGTTTTTTGTCATAAAATAAGTCCAGGGTCATAATATAATGATAAATTTCACATATATTCCACAAAATTATGTTTTTTTTAGTATATGTATAGATAAATGTATTATGGGTATTAATAAGTTTTATAATCCTTTTAATCGGAATAATTTTTGAACAATGTGTTATAAAATTTAACACATAAATAAAACATGGATTTATTAATTATAGTATATCATTTCATTGAATTTATTGTAATTTCATATCAATTATTCTATTATTTATTAAAAAAATAGTAATATTAATAAGTATTTTTCATAATTTTATATTCTCTACTTATATTATTCTAAATATAGTTCATGTGGTATCTATTATAATTTCACTAATACCAACTCTAATAACCCTTACCAAAAAAAATCCATATTCTATAATTACTTATGACATATAAATTATATAGTATATATCGCTTTGAATTGTCAAGAAATTAGAGACCTATTTTATCATTACATTTTATGACAATGAAACATAAATTATATCATAAAAAACATATAACATTATTATTCCTCCACTGATTATCCCTAGATAATACATCTTATTCTTTGTTATTTCTTGTGGTACAAGTAAAAAATATAATGGGTGAGAAAATTTGATCAATAAAGGGGTATTGTACAATGGAAGAAAATATGGAATAAAAATCACATACATAATATGGAGGAAATAAATAAAAAAATATGAACATATAGCTGAACATAGAAAACATTATACTCAACAATCAAAACAAATTATCATATGTATAACAATTATGGATCACATAATAATAGAATTCATAATATAATACATCATTAACCTATAATAAAATCCTTAGGAGAAGATAATATAAATATATTTAAGGGAATTCTCATTACCTTATATTATTTGGTGTCAATATACATATCAATACATCAAGGTGCTATATAATTCCATGATCCACCTTTCACTTACTAAATCAAATTAAATCTTCATATGAAATGATTAAATAAATAAAAAATAAAATACATAATATCTCCTATGGAACCTCTTACATGAACCTGGGTATATAATCAATAACTACACATATTAAAATAATAGTTAAATAAATTTTCAATATTTCCTTAGTAAGTCAAATAGAATAACATTATTGGTAAAAACCATTAATTTTGGATTATGAAATGTTGTTTGTTCACACTATATCTTGTAAATGGTTTACAGTTAAGTAAATATTATAAAATAACAAAGAAAAACTGAAAAAAAAAATTAGAATAAATCCATCAATTAAAAAACAAGGATATTTCCAAGAATTTTAAATTAATATTTGAGAGATAGAGAGAGATAGAGAAAAAAATCACAAGACATAAAATGAAGTGGGAGATTTAACATATTAAAATATATTGTATGATATATAAAACAATAAGAGGGTTAATGAGAAAAAAACCTCAATTATTATGGGAAAATTGATATGTAGTAAATATATAAATTTTTTATTAATAACACATAATAGGGATATAATAATAGAGAAATAATATATAAAAATTCCTATATTTGGATGAAAACCTCTTACCTCACTTCTTGGATCATTTTGGTTGTTATTTAATGCATTGAAAAGAAAATATTTATTAATTACATGATTTAGAAATTTTTTTACGTTTATTTTATTATTATTATTACTTTGAATTCCTAGATATATTGATTAATTATTAATTTAATGGATTATGTTTTCTTTTTCAGTCCTTTTTAGGTTGTTCAGTTCGTAGTTCAATAACCTCATCCCTATATTGGTAGTAGTTGAAGATATTATTAATTGAATATATAATATTAAAAATTTAAAGGTGAATTTCAATTTTATTCAAGATGTGATGGATTTATGTGGCTAAATATATAGTTATAATTCATTTAATATTCTTGGACAAGTAGGTTTTAGACAACTAAAATGATGATAAATTTTTTATTTCTGATAGGATTAATATCATGATGATACTATCCTTAATGAATCATAAAAAAAAATTTAATTTATTTTTGATATTATATTAAATCCTGAAATAAAATATAAAGAACATGTATAAAGGGAATAAATGATAGATAAAACCTCACCATTCACCAAGGTATTATAAAACTACCATTGATGAAAAATATTTTAATGTGTTTTTAAAAAATAAGTAGAATATTCCAAGTTAATTTATTTTTATAGAAATGTTAGATAAAAATTGTATTACTATTTTAATGTTACTTTATATTTTCCCTATAATATTTAAAGGATTAATTAGGTAATTTAAAAAAAACATTCATTTGGAAACCCATTATCTAGACAAAGTAATATCTTATGAATAATGTTTTGTTGAGAGATAATAGGTGATTAGTTAAAAATAATAGATAAAATCGAATTTAATCTCATGGAAATAAATCTAGGTAATCAAAAAAAGTTTATATTTAAAATATTTTTTAAGGAAAATTTTCAAATAAGAAAGGAATAGTGTTTTGGGAACCCTTTCATTTTTCTTCTTGTCACCTCCTCTAGATTATGTCTAAGGCCATCTAAGGAGAGGATTTTGGCTGGAATAGAGCCTTAGGAACATCTATAAAATATTTTAGAGATACTTTTGGGATTATATTTGGGAAATTAATGAGTTTTATATGTGAGAAGAAATGAGTGTGAGAGTGGTGTTTATATATTTAAGTGGTAGTGTTATTTTAGAAAAAAATTATTCGTTACATTATTATTAAGGATCACAGTTAAAAAATAGTATTTCACATGGAAATATAATTACTATATGTTTAAAAAAAGTTATTTTTTTTGATTTTTTAACATGAAAAAACTAATAAACTTATTGAAAATATTTTTTTGAAGTATATGGAATAAAATATTGTTTTCAATTCAAATAAAATATAAATTTGGTTTCCAATATTTATTTATACATTTTAAATTTAAATTTATTATTCTTAAATACATTAGTCTATTGGTTAATGACATTTTAATTATTGAAAATTATTTTATAAATTTTTTATTTGTAGTTATATATTGATGATGTCATAAAACATACTTCATATATAAAAAATATAATTTTCCCTATTAACTAAAAAATAAGATTTTTTCATAAAAACTAAAAAAAATCACCCATAAAATAATTTTAAAATTATTTTTAAAAAATTAAGTTATGGAATAATATTTTTTTAAAATACATTGAAACTAACCTTATATGAATGTAAACATATATATGTTATGAGATACATGATTTGAGAAATAAATATATAGGGTTCTTGTATTCAAAATTAATTATTTGAATCATTTTTAATATTTCACAGTATCTATTTTATTGCTTTTAATGGTCATATTAATATTTATCAGTATAGATATTGTTTACAACTTTAAGTATTTATTCTCACTGTTATATAGTTTTCAAAAATTATATAAATACCAATTATTTAATTCATTATGTAGTCTCCCAGTATTCTATAATATTAAATTAAACTTTCTTTTAAATATGTTAATCATGTTTCCAATAGTTTGTTTTATATTTACTATATTCCCTACAGGAGTAAAAAATAATTGAGGTAATTGGGGGATTACCCAAGTTGTATGGAGTCCTTATAATCATGCAGAAAAGGTAAGTTTAAAACTAGATGAGATATAATTTATGAATGTGTGGTGGTTGTACTATATCACATTATCATTTTGGGTGCTATGATAGGTTCTATAATAGGGTAATTTATTTGCAATATAGTTCACCTAAGTTATACATTCAAGTCACAAATTTGGAATATAGTCCACAAGGCCTCCGGAAAATCAGTGCATGTCAATTCGAATATACTAGAGAAGACACATGATGATAGATCATAGTATTAGTCATCCCAATGTGAAGCTAACATAACATAGGATTTCTAATGGACAAAAAATATACACCGCCATGTTCTAGTCCCAAACTGATTTACTCAATGAAAATAAAATTTTAAAACATCCCCTAAAGGTGAGATAGGTTTAGATGTTGAATATGTGATAAATAGGTTTTTATTGAATTTGGATCAATGTTTAAGTTTTTTGTGCATATAGGCTTTTGTCTAATGTATTTGGGGTCGTTAGTTTCTGTAAAAGATACCATTCAGCATAATTAAAAAGAGGAATTCTCTAAATATGAAAATATATAATTTAATGAGATAATTTAGGGAAACCAAGATACATCATAATTTTAGATTCTTGTCCAATTAGTAATTATTGTTTAATTAAATAATTTATTATTTTCAATTTTATGGACTATATTTATTGTAATGTCTCAAATCGGGATCCACTTAACCCATTTCGTGGGATAGTGGGTCACATTGCCTCATGTGCACCTCCTCATATGTCGAAGACCACTAACTAGTAGAGATTGTCTAAGATGTTACATGGGGAGACTATACCCTTATGTCAGAGTGGTATAATGGATATAATAAATAAATATAATAGAGTGGAATCATGTATAAATTTCCATTGTGACTAATTGACCAGTAACCAACATTCTAGGAAGAAGAAGAAAAATAGATATAATAAAAAAATGAGGAAGTGTAAATAAGAAATCAATTGTAATAATATCAGAATCATAAAGGATAAGTCACATTCATGATTATTTCATTGAATGATGATATAAAAAAATGGGTAAACAAGGGACAATAATTTACAACATGCTATAAAAAATTAAAAAAAAAGAAAAAAACTGGTCTACTAGCATCTTGAGAATATGATCAGTCAACTTCTCCTTAGATATAAATTATAATTAAATAGAATAAAGCATATGTAGTAGGGAAATTTACCTAATCTTTACCGACATACAATTAATATAATTGGTACCAATGTCAACCCAAGTATTGTGTGAGTGAAAATCCTAGTCGTCCACCACCAATTATTTCGAGAAATAATAAAACTCATGTACATAGTAACTGTAATTTGGAGGATTAATGAATAATGAAAAATTCTAAATAAATAATTGTCATTCGACTCATATTCCAATAAGAAAACTTGTTGGCCCTACCCACTTTTTCATAGGCCAATAGATGTCTGGTACGTAACCATACAGGAATATACTAATAAAATTCATAGTATTGTAACATAATATAGCAACCTATATACACTAAGTAAATTAGGACTTAAGTAGGAATATACCTGGATACTATGTGTTGGCTGGACTCAGGGTGTAACTGGTGAATCCAAAACCAATCTAAAGAGCTATAGACTCAGGAAAAAGGGAACATTCCATGAATCTCGTAAGGAATGTTGGTAGGTCCACAATGCTAGATACCCTGAGAGGGGGGTGAATCTAGGTATGATAGATTTAAACAAATTTCCCTTATGATCTTATTTTATTATTAGAAAATCCTATATTCTGTTGCTCCTTCCCATTGTAGAGTTTGAAATAATCTTAAATCATGAACTCGACACAACAATTTTGCATGGTTCACCCTCACTAGACTACATCCTAGGAGCATACACCGGCGATGTGCTGATGTTCCAAATTCACTAAGAGTTCACCTCTATTTATAATTTGCGATGTGGACTTGATGTCCCTTCTTGTTTAAAACCAATCACAATATGAAAGCTCACTGCTCTCTCAACTGAAGTTTTCTCACTAATTATTTATAATATCCACTAACAGTTTATAGACTTTTAGGTCTATTTGTTACCTCAAATGAAATATACATTCTTAATTATTGGTAGATTCTTTAATGATGTCCAACTTTCACTGAAAGATGAATCTCTCTTTGCACCTTGTGTACCAGGAAACTCTAATTTTTAGGTGCATCCTCCACTGGTCCTCGTGTGTAATTCCCTGATTTTTCGTGAAATACACTTTTCATGCAACACCTCTTTTATGCACAACCAATTATTTTACGTGCAACCATATCACCACAAGAAAAAAAACTCTTTTACGCATATCCTAATCTTTACGTGAAACCTCCTATTTACGCGCAACCAGAGAATTATGTGAAAACACCTTTTTACATGCAAACTTCATGTTTATGGTCAACCCCCTTTTGTATTCCAATTTCTTGTGCCAGAGATTGTATTATCTCTAAGTCTTGAGCTACTTCAAATGAGGGGGTTACTTCATATTTATAAGAAAAATCGGCCCTGCACTCAAAACCCTCTTCATGTTCATAATCCTCTTCGAGTGCGAAAATAACATCTTCCGTGAAACACCGTTTTTCATGAACTGCTCCAATATTTCACACACCTCATGCCTTTTCTAATTTTAAAGCTTCTAATCTTGAAACACCTCTTGTCTACAAAACATTATTCCTTTATTTTACACACCAAATTATTTTTCATGCACTACTTTAATTTTTCACACACATCCATTTTCCCAAAAAATATCCCTCCATTTTCCATTTTTTAGGCCCAAAAATTTGGAAAACAATAGAAAACAACACCACCTGGTATATACTTTTTTGTACCACCTCTAGATCATTAATTCCTTTGTCTAGGTTCTTCTAGAAATCATGGAATATCAACTACATCTCTTGAACCCGAAAAATCCCCAGTGATACCTCATTTGTCAAAAAAGTGAACATAGAAACCCACCTTGACAACAAAAAAAACATCAAGGTTGGATTTTTCAACAAACACATTCACCTAAAAAATGCGTCAATGATACCTTGAGATATTTTTGCTCAAAAATCTCCCCCATTGGGTTTGTTGACAACTCTTATCACAAAAATATACCTTGTTAGTGCTTCATGCATCTTCATCCATCATTCACCTACTGTGATCCAAATTGCGATCAATGATTTACGCAACACATACTCTAAGCCCACATGAGCAATGCTCAGTGTGAGAAACAAGAGTAAATAAAAATTTTATCAACGAATCATTTCATTTCGGACACCAAATGTCGACACCAAACTGATACCTATTGTTAATCGATGGAAACCTTCTAAAACCATTCCAACGCCACTCTTCAGTTTTTATCATGATCTTCAACTATTTTGATATCTATTATTTGATTTATCACTTCTAACATCATCATATTTAATACTCTCCTTCTACAGTTCATGGGGTATTGTGTTTTCCAAGATAAGAGCTAGGTGATTACTTCGAACACCACATACACTCATCATGATGTTCCCTATTAGCTTCTTCACATGTCTTGAAAAACTCCCCCTATTTTTCTACTCCACTGGTCAATTTATCCCCTTATATTTGAAATGGATATTGTATCCCTTTTTATCCACATTTTCTCCCCTTTAGGAGTCACTATTTATCCCCCTTTAAGAGTCACTCTTTATTCCCCTTTCTCAACAAACCCAAAGGTCACTCCTTTGTAGTCTAAAACAGAGTAGAGAGCACATATTAGTATAGTAAGGAAAACACCCCATACCTCAGGGATAGGGGGATCCCACATTCACACATTTTCACATTTGGGGAGTCGACTGAACTCACAGAGCAAGTCGATCCCTCTCAAAAGCATCTATAGATAAGGCCATTGTCAGAATGTCTCTAATCTATAGTTCAGTAGGCATATAATCCAACTTCATGATTCCCTGCTCAACATTCTCCTTAATAAAATTATACTTTATCTCAATGTTCTTTGTCCTATAATAATAAAAGAAATTTTTGCTGAGATTTATTTCACCTGAGTTATCACACTCGATTCTTATTAAAGACTTTACTTCACCTCCCATGTCATAAAGATTTTTCTTCATCCACAATAACAGTGTGCATGCTTTAGTGGCTGTAATATACTCATCTTCTGTGGTGCATAATGAAATGGAATTTTTTTCTTAACCAAGAAATGCATGATCCACCATGATAGAATGAACCTCCTGATGTTTATTTCCTATCATCCATTGAACCATCCCAATCCGTATCAGTATATCCCAGAAATGATGAATGAAATTTGTCATTATATATCATTCCTAAATCCAATGTTCCCTTAATATACCTAAGTATTCTTTTTAATGAAATCACGTGTCTTTCATTGGGATTAATTTGATATCTAACTCTATGGAATGTGGTGAATGCAATGTCAGGCATTATCACAGTCAAGTATAATAAAATTCCAATAATTTTCCTATATTCTGTGATACTGGTCGCCTTGCCTTCATCATCTTTTGATAGTTTCATTTGGGTAGAAACCAGATTCTTCATTTCTATGGAATTTTCCATCCCAAATATCCTTACAACCCCCTTGGAATATTTGGATTGAGAGATAAACGTGCCATTCCTTATTTGGGTTACCTGTAAACCAATGAAAAATGACATATCTACAATCATTGACATTTCAAACTCACTTTTCATTAATTTGGGAAACTATCTACGATGAGATTTATCTTATCCACAAAATATTATGTCGTAGACATAAACTAGCACTATCAACCGTTGATTGCTATATTTTTGGAAATAGAGATTGTAATCAACTCCACCACGCCGGAAACTACACTTCTTCAAATATTGATCAAGCCTTGTGCACCATGCTATTGGTTATTGTTTCATACCATGTAGCACTTTGTTCAACTGACACACTTTTTTTTTCATCTTCATGAATGAGAAAACCATCTGGCTGATCAATATACACTTATTCCTCTAGAACCCCATTCAAGAGTGCAGATTTAGCATCCATCTGGAACACGTTGAACTTCTGTTGCACTAAAATGGCCAAGAATAATTTGATTGTCTCCTGCCGTGAAACCCGTTCAAATGTCTCATCAAAATCTGTACCCTTTATCTGGGAGTATCTTTTGTACACTAGTTGTGCTTTATTTCGAATCAATGTTCCATATTCATTCATCTTGTTTTGAAATAACCATTTATTCTTGATGACATTATTATCTACTAGCCACAAAACAATCTCCAAATTCTGATTCTTCTCAATTTGATCTACCTCTTCATTCATAGCATGAACCCAATTTTCATCTTTTGTTGCATCAGCAAATCATTTAGGCTCTAACTAAGATTACAAAGATGTTTCCTCTAGTGATTTCATTCTTCTTGTATGAACTAGAGCTAATTGGTCACTATTGATATTCTTTTTTTCAATTTTATCTCGACCTATTTCCTTTTGTGAAGATATGGATTTTACGTCTTCATGCTCATCATCAATATCTAATTCGATATCAGCAATGGACACTTCTTATACCCATTCATTTCTTTCATAATTATCACTTTAATCAAGAAATTGTTCACTGTGCTGTTGAATATTCTCTTCATTTTTTACAATAGTGACATAATTTCTCTTAACTACCTTTATCAACCTTTTATTAAGGTATTTATATGCTTTTCTTTTTCATGAGTAGCCAAGGAATATTCCCTCATCTCCGTATGACTCAATTTTTCGGTATTTTTCTTTGTTGATTATAAATAACATAATTCCAATGATTTGAAAGTATTTCCTTGTTGTCTTATTTCTATACCACAACTTATACAGAGTCTTTCCTTCCTTTGAAAACAACAGATCCCTATTAGAAATGTAAACTGATGTCAATACTACTACCTTCCAAAACGTCTCTGGTAGGTCTTTTTCTATAAGCATTGTTCTCTCCATGTTTTTGATGATCTGAGTTATCCTTTCAACCACTCCATTATGAATTGGAGTCCTTACTAAAGAAACTTTCTGCCTTATCCTGTGTTTCTAGAGTTATCATTCAACTTGACTGATTTTTAATTCCATACCATTGTTAGTATGAAACTTTAGAATTTTCTACCCAAGCATCCTTTCAGATTACCTTCAATATTGTTTTAGGCACCTTAACCCATCCGACTTATGGGAAATGATGAATACTCATTCCATTATAAAATTGTCATCAATGAAATGAATGTAATAAATTTTTCCATCAACAGATCTTGTTGAACTAGGTCCACAGACATCTGTATCCACCAATTCATTCAGTCTTGTTCACTTCTTTACCATCACTTTGTACATATTTCAGATGATCTTTCCTTGTTGATAGTAATCGCACATATGTGTATGAAAAATTAATATCTTAGGGAGGTATCTTGCTACTAAACACTTTACCAGATCTTCCATAGATGGTTGACATAGATGACCAAGTTATTTATGCCACAATTTTTTTTATTCTTCTCTGAATAAAAACCACATATCTTCTTCACCACTTAAAAGTTAGAGGTTCCCATTTGTTCTTTTTTCATGTAGTGTCTATATATCATCTCTTCCCTTGATGACACATGTATTATTAGTAAACCATATAGAATTCCCTGAGCCACACTTTTGACTAACTCTGAGCAAATTGGGACTGAGACCTTCTGCAACCAAGACATCAACACATCTGATTTCTTTTCCACCAAACCTGGCCTTTCCCGATCCATTTATCTTCAGGCCATCATCATTTCCAAACATGGAAACTCCTTATTTTTCATATTTTATACCTATAATAATATCCTTATTTTCTGTCATGTGAGACGTGCAAACACTATCAAGGACCAATACACTAGAATAGTCTGATTCTTTAAGGGAAATTTGAGCAAAAATTTACTTCTCTACTCTCTTCTTCTTGGTCCATATTTTTTCCTCCACCCTCTCTATGGATTGATACTTCTAAACTTTCTCAGATTATGACTAATAGACATAATCTTGAAAATCTTCAAATCTATATTTCACATTCAACTCCCTTTGTGGTTCATTGATATACTACTTGTGATAATTTTGATTCTACATGAGCACAATCTTTTGTATGGTCGATGTACAGTATCTAGCCATGTTCCCAAATCCTCCAAACCATAAATAGTGTCCTTAAAAAAAATTTCTAGAGAACCATTATCTATTTAAATTCCACCTCTGTTCTTATTATCTTCTATATCTTCTAGCTATAGAACACATATTTTTTGAGTGTCCCATCTTTTCACAGCAATAATACCAGATGAATGGTGTATTATTATGTATCAAATATGTACTTCCAGATTTTCGTTGGTTTCATTGAATTTTACTATTCCTCTTTGTACCCACATCAATTTTCATTCTCGGAACATGCACTTGTGGTATGACTTCAACCCATCCTGATTTTAGTTTCTTATCGAGCCCCCAATCAGCCTTAACATCTATGATCAATTGTAGATTCTGTCTTGTTGAACTACTAGGATCATCTTTAATCTTTTCAGTCTTTCGAAGGATTTTATTTATTTATAATGTGCTGGGAATCAGATTTTTTTCTTGGTCCTTAAATTTTTGTCATAGACCGACAACTTCCTCTTCAAGATCATAAATATTCTTGATGTGATCTTTCACTTTGTTATTCAAGCCATGAATCTCCCTCTTCTGTTCATCAACCTAGATTTTATACTCACCGACCAATTATGATTCCTCTAGTGTTGATGACTTTAGTTTTTCAATTTCTTCAATCATCTCAGACTTCTCTTCTTCTTACTACTGTATATAGAGTTTGGAATCATGAACAACTTTTTTGTCTTTCATTGTTTTAGCTCTCTAAACATCTATCTCTTTAAGACTGGCCTCTAAATCAGTTTTCATATCAACTCTTCCTTCAACTTCTTCTTCTTCATCAATGTTAATTTCTTCCTTTTTTGAGTACTATAGAAAAATTCCAAAAAATAATTTTCTCCGAGATCTTTGCAGTTCTCTATCTCTTCAACCTCCTCAACCTCAGAATCATATGAACAGTCACATTCTTGTGAAAAGAGACTCTTCTTCTTAAATAAATTTCTCATGAACTTTTTATTTTCATTTCCATAGGCTAAACCATTATTCTTAGTAATTTATACTTCATCAACATTATCATATTCATTGAACTTTTCGGGACACCTTGTTTCAAGATGACCAACCTTTCCACATCGAAAACAAGCTAGTGGAAGTTTCCCCTTGAACATTGTTTATCCTCTTTGCAATTTTGAAGATAGAAATGACATCATCTCATATGTCTCTTCATCCTCCTAAGAATCATAAATGGTGAGATTCTTCATTTCCTTGAATGTCACCTCCATAGATTTACCCATTTCCACATCATTTTTATCATAATTTCTCATTTCATATGAAACCAACATACTTTGAAAATTATCTTGTGTCAACTCCTTCATATCTTTATCTTCTAGTACTGAACCTTTTGGATTGAACCAAGGTGGAAGTTTCCTCAAGGTGCACTTTACAATATTTATGTCATCAATGACTACTTCACGACCCAGCATATCTTCCACAACAATTTTTACACTGTCAAAGAATGCCTCAACAAACTCATTAAGGTTCATTTTAAAATATTCATACTTGTTCCACAGAACATACAGCTTTTCCACTCGGATCTTTGTATCTCCTACATACATATTCATTATCTTTTCCCACATGGAATGTGATGTTTCTCATGACATCACCATTGTGTATATAGTATTGGATAGTGATCCCCCTAAATCATTAATTCCCTTTGAATCAACATCCAATTATCTACGCTCAACTTTTGATAATGCACCACAACTAATATCGACTGTTATACCATGAATTTCTACTATAAACACATCCATTTCCAAAGATCAGAAGTAGTGTTGCATCTAATTCTTTTATAGCTTAAAATTATTCTTATCGAATATTAGAATACCTTTATGATTAGTGACCTCCATTTGGGAGAAAATCATTGATATCAATAATTTCCTCTGAAACCAATTTTTAGGTCCTCTAGGATTGATACCCTAAGAGGGGGGATGGGTGAATCAACATATGACAGCTTAAAACAACTTCCCCTTATGATCTTGTTTTTTTTTTTTTTGAAAAAACTATATTATCTTTGTCCTTCCCATTGCAGTGTTTGAATTAATCTTAAACCATGAACAAGACACATCAATTTTACTATGTTCACCCTCAACATGCTTCCAAAGAGCATACACATGCGATGTGTCGATGTACCAAATTCACTAAGATCACACTACTATTTATAATGTCTGAAGCAGAATAACAATCCCTTCTAGTCTACAACCAATCATGATATGAAATCTCACTGATCTCTCAACTGAATTTTTTCCCTGCTTCTTCAGAAGATCCACTCACAGTTTATAGACCTCTAGGTCTTTTCATTTCCTCTAATGAAATCTGCATCATTAACTATTGATATATTCTCAATCTAAGTCCAACTTTCACCCATAGATTAATCTCTCTTTGCATTGGGTGTACTAGGGAACTCCAATTTTTATGCACAACCTTCACTGGACCTTGCGTGCAATTCTCTACTTTTTCACGAAATACGCTTTTCATGCAACACCTCCTTATGCGCAACCAATTATTTTACATGAAATAGATTTCTTTTTTGCAAAAAAACCTTTTATTTTTTTGAAAAAACTCTTTTACGCACCGGATAAGATTTATATGCAACCTGATCTCTATGATAAACTTAATCTTTACATGCCCACACCTCATTACGTGAAAACTAGACATTTATGGGCAACTCCCTTGCGTATTCCAATTTCGTGTTCTAGAGCTCGGATTATCTCTAAGACTTGAGCTACATTGAATGAGGGGGTCACTTAATATTTATATGAAAACTCAACCCTCCATGAAAACCCCTCTTTGAGTGTATAATTTTCTTTGAGGGTGAAAAAACACATCTTTCACGCAACACCTTTTATGTGAACTGCTCCAATATTTCACTCACCTTATGTCTTTTCCAATTTTTGAGCTTATGATCTTGAAACACCTCTTTCACAAAAAACATCATTCCTTTATTTCTCACGCCACATTCATTTTTGTGTACTGCTCTAATTTTTCATGCACCTCCCTTTTCTAAAAACACATCCCTCCATTTTCCAATTTGTAGGCCCACTAATTTTCCAAACACTAGAAATTGGCACCACCTTGTATGTGATCTTTTTTCACCACCTCCATATCATTCATTCATTTTTTGAGGTACTTTTGTCAATCATGGATTGTCAAAAACATATCTTGAACTCAAAAAATCACTATTGATGCGTCCTTTGTCAACAAACTAAACATAGAAACCCACCTTTTCAACAAAAAAACATCGAGGTTGGCTTTGCCAACAAACAAAATCACCTCAAAAATGCATCATTGATACATTGAGGGGTTTTTTTCTAACAAATGTGTTACATTATTCCCATTACTCGAGATAGGTGAGTGATTCATCATTCACAACACTTGATATAGTGGAATGTGTACTATTATTCTCATCACCCAGATAAAAGTTTAATGGTGAGAGACAACATGCTCAACACCTAGTGTAAGGGATAGTGAAACTCCATTCTCAACATGTCTCTTTTCCATAATTAAATTTACAATATCAATGGAATAATCGTAATAATAATATTAATGAAGGTATCCCATCATAAGCATCAATGTCATCAATCCCCAATATATATAAATGGGTGTCACATTTTATATAATCTATATTATAAAACATACATCACATAGTGAGTCCTTTCTACCCATTATAATCTATTATAATTAATCCATTTAATTAATTAATTTTGAAAATTCAATTCAAGGTCAAGATGAACATTTTGAAGGTATTCTGATTCATTTATTGATTAATAAAAAGAGTTAATATTCCATTTCCAAGCCAATAAAAGGACTTAGGTAGTGATTAGTCATTTAAAATATATATATAAAGTAGGAAATTTCACATACTGCAACCAATGGGGTTGCTACAACTGAGTTCAACATCCTATTACCATTTAGAAATGGTTCACAGAAGTATAATATCATGTGTTTATTTATTTAGAAATGAAAATCCCAATTTAAGGCAATTGGTGGAAATGTTAGGCATTCCACAAAATTGTGAAGTCTATAAAAACACTAAATTGTTGGGAAATAATTCTAGACTGCTTTCCATAGGTTCATAGAAGACTCCTAATCCAATGTTGACTTCAAATACAAAATATATCAAATTAAAAACAAAACAAAACCCAACACCCTAAACAAAGGGTGAATGATCTCACACACCAAATTGAAAAATAGATATGAATATCAACTTAGATATGAAGAAATATGATTAGAGATTATACATATGTGGATCGAATGGGACTAGAAAGACTTGATTTGGTGTCTAAATGATGGATTTAACTTCATCCCTATGAGAGGTGTGTGGGAGTTCTCAAGAAAGAATGGATGAATGGATAATCCCCTAGAAATTAAAAATATAGAAGAGGGTTGTAATTTTAATATCATTATAGTCGAAATGGTAATTTCACCCATAAAAATAGGGTCATGTGGTTTGGATGCATGGTTGGACAAACTGTGTTCCAACCATGCACACCTCACTATATAAGGGGGGACCATACATGTTCCAGGTAAATAGTTTATCTAACCAATTACAATTAATTCACAAGACACTATCACCAAACCATATGTAACCTACATGGATGTATTCCCAGGCTCACATGATTTAAAACAAAACTATACAGCCTCCTTCTATCCACCAAGAGCCCCACACGCTTAGCACTAACCATACACTAACCATTTAGACCACAATATTTCCCCAATTATCAGAGATCCATTCTTTGAATAGTCCCACTATTCTATTAGAACCTTCCATAGGCCATAGAGAATATTCATGAAGATAAATAAAATTATTTACAAAGAAAAAATGAGTCATGCATTTGAAAAAATCAGGGCCATTACAACCTCCCCTCCTTAAACCAAATTATCCTCGTGTTGGCCTTTTAAGGGTATAGAGCTTTCGTCTATGAAAAGATCTTGCCAATGAGATCATATATCAGCTTCCCTCTCCTAGGTCTCATCTTGTATGGTTTTGTGATACCATAAAACTCATACTAGAGGAACTAACCTATCTTAGTGTTTCTTCATGCTCCGATCAATATTATACTCTAGATACTACTCAATGTAAGTTTCTATATCTTACTCAACCTCATCAGGTATGAATGAATTTGATGTATCTAGATATTACGGGTGAATTACTGATACATGAAACACATCATGAATTGATAGTTATTTTTTAAGATGTAAAATATGAAAAGCCATTGGTCGGATTTATTTCAAAACCTCAAAGGGTCCAACGAATTTAGGTAGAAGCCTAACCTACCATTGAATACATCGATGACCCAAACTGGGTGAGACTCCCATGAATACACGATCTCAAACCTCAAAATCAAGATGTCATTGATGGTGGTTTTCATATGACTTATGTCTAGTCTGATCTTACATCATGCACTTTTTGAGCAATTACTACTACTCTGAAGTCTCCTAGACGAGACATGGTCCATGTAATGCTACATCCCCTACCTTAACCATCACAAAGTTAATTGGTAAATACTATCATATAAGACCTCATAAAGATACATCTGGATGGTAGACTGAAATATTTTATTATAACAAACTCAACAAGGGGTATTTTTTTCTCCCATGAACCCTCGAATTCAAAGACACATGCAGAGTGCATATGCTATAACACCTGAATAATATGCTCTAAATGTCCATCAGTATGAGAGTGATATGCCATGATTATAAGAACATGTGTAACCAAGGCCCTATGAATCCCATTCAATAACTGATATGTGAATTTAGGGTCCCTATCAGACATGATTGAATGATGAGATTCATATAGATGAATGACCTTCCATACCTATAGCCTCCCAAGATCATCTACTATGAAGTACAGTTAAATAGGTAAAACGTGTGTGACATTCATCAAATGATCCACTAAAACCCATATTTTATCACTTCCATTTGGTGATTTGGGTAAAATAGTCATGACATTGATATAGATTTTTTACCATTTTCTCTAAGGAATGTAAAATAGTTTTAAAATTCATACTGGTCATTGATGTTCAGTTATAACTTGTTAATAGGTGGAACACTGAGTGTTAAACCCAGTTATCTCCCATTTCATACTAGGCCACTAATACTAGAATCTTATGTCTTCATACATCATTCTAACACCAGGATGAACTACCTAGAAAAAAGCCTAAAATTCCCACATTATCTCATGTCTGATGTTTACTGGGACCCATACACTCCCATGAATGCATAAAGTCTCATCCTCATCCATGGTCTGACCAGTAGATGAATCTTCATGTGAGATTATTTCAATTATGACTAGGCCCTCGAGATCTGAATGTTGACTCACTCTCATCCATTTCAAAATAATATAGGTCACTACAAATGATGAGAGGATAGCCATCCCATGATCCACTAAAACCTTAATCTGCATATCTGAAAACAAATCCACGAGATTCTACTTTCCACATGACTTCCTCACCACTTGTGTATAAGTATTCTATATTAGTTTATTTGCTACAATATTGGTTTTTACAAGTTCATTAGAAATCTATAAATTGAAGGACTGCAAATAATAAACCCATCTCCACTACCTAAGATTAAGATCATATCGTGTAAATATATATGTAAGGTTTTTTTGGTCAGTGAATACCAAAAAAATTATCTTAATATAAATAGTGTTCAGATAGTGTAGTGCATTAAATATAGTATCTATCTTGAGGTCCTCTTTTGGGTTACTCTACTCATGAGGCCTTAACTTTTGATTCTCGTAAATGAGGACTAACTTATCCTACATTATAATTTCTCCTTGCGGATAAATAACGAGGCATCATAAACATTATAACTAATACCATTCTCCAGAAGATTCAATTTTGTAATTGAAGTCAATTTTACCATCAATTCTGGAAAGGCTACTTCAAAAAATTTTATCTATATGAATTTCAAACCCATATTATCCAATCCTATAAGATATTCTTCTTGGCATGATAAATCCTTGATGAGGTGTATGTAGTATCTGTACAACCCCAAGAAAGTCTGTATGTCAAATATGTTCTTGTTCATCTACTAGGAATGTACAGATCTCACTTTATATGGTGTTATCAAAACTCCAAATTCCAATACGATATGACCCAGGAAGTGCACTTTTTCAATCCAAAAATTTCATTTTTTGAGTATTGTATAAATTTTATGCTCTCTCAGTGTATAAGGATTGATATTGAGATGGTTGGGATGCCAATTTATATAATGATAATACACTAATATGTCATCCATAAATACTACAATGAATGAATCTAGATACTGGCAGAAAACCCAATTCATTAGTGCCATTAAAATAGGGTGATATTGTTTGAGATGGAACTGAACAATCAGGTACTCATATAGAGAATTCCTTATCATAAAAGTTTTTCGAGGTTATTTTGATGACCTTACATTTACCTGTTGATAGCCCAACCTAAAATCAATCTTTGAGAACACTGTCTATCATTAGAGATGGTGGAAGAGGTCACCAATTAGAGGTAGTGGATATGTGTTACTGACTATAATCTGGTTTAACCATCTAAAATATATAAATTTCATGAGGGTTTCATCTACCATCTTAGAAAAAGGGAAAATATAATCCCAATAAGAACTATAGGGGTGTATTAAGCCTTCATCCTCATGATACTCCAACTATTTCCTAAGCTTTAGATGCTCCATGGGTAAAATAACCCCATTCTTTATTTCACATTAATACATGATTTATTATATAAGTTTATAATTTATACAACATAAAATATCAAAAATTATAGTGTATTTAATTATTAGGTACATTACATATCAATTTAAAATAGGAAAAACATCTTTATTTAAAACCTCATTAACATTCTAGCACTTAAAACTCTGTGGGATATACTGGGAACGAACCTAAGAAATGGGTGATCTATAAAGCTATGTTAGGGGAAGTAAACATGGAATAAAATGAAGATAAAAAATAAATTTTAGATAGTATTCATGTTAGTGGAGCATAAAAGGGAAGAGAATCATAAGCATGAATAATAAGACATGATATATCATGATAACATGGGAAATGTGGAAAAATCATAAAACATTACACTATAAAAATAAGTCAAGGACAACATCCAAGATATCATGATAGAGAATTTATCATAAAGGAATTATTTTCACTCACTTTGCCAACATTATTTGTTATGAGAATAAAAATTTCCCAATGCATTGTACCACTATATAATTCTCAGCTCAAATGTCACTATTATTTCATTCTCATGCATAAGTGTGCCACATAGATCATGCAACATGGATTCATTTGTCATCATATTTTATTCCAAGACTAATGAGTATGGAAAACATAAAAGTAATTCCTTTGTCCAATATGTATAAGTTTATGAAGGTGATCACCCATTATAGGAAATTTGTATGGTATTCACTACACAATTGTTTTGGCATATAAAATTATAGTGAAATTTCAGCTGCATAACGACGTCATATAAAAATTAATAAAATGGGAGGATGAGAGAGAGCGTGAGAGATGATTCTCATAATTTTGAAATAAAATGGGATTTAATTGGAATAATTAAAGACATATCCCATAATTTTTAATAGTAAAAATAAATTATATAATAAAAAAATTAATAAATAGGATAAGGTGAGGATCCCTTAATTGAGTGTGTGACTTCGAATGCTTGGGAGGGGTTTTATGAGAGATTGGGAAACATTAGGAAGATTGTAGATAATATAGGGTAGAATAATTATATGCTCCAAGTAAATTTTAGGGAAGTGAAATGGGATCATTGGTGTGTTTATATCTGAAATGAGTGTGGGGTCTCTTTAATATTTCTCAAACTTAGATTTCAGACACTATATAATAAAATTTAAAAAAAACAACGGTTTTCCCCATGTTTTCTTCCAATTGGGATTGGTTTTCATTATGTTATATGTCTAGAGTACAAAAATGATAATATAATACCCTTTATTATGTGAAATTAATTAACACTCTTTATGAAATTAATTTAAAACCTTAAAATGTGTTAAGGATTTGGGAGGATATAAAAAGGCATTATAAAATTAATAAAATAAACATAAAATCAAGAAAATTATATTTAAAACATATATTTTTTCATGGATACACTTTATTGTATTTATTATATAGCTTTTTTCATTATTAAGTCATAATACACACCGTATATTTCTACGGTATTTAATTTTTACCCAAAAATTCAACTATCTCAGAAAATTATGAAAAAACATATATTGGTTAATTTCATCTTTATAATTACAATAATAATAATAACTTCATCTAAATAAATTTCTAAATATTTTCATTTTAACATTTAAAATAAGATTCAATGTTTATTGATAAATACTAGGTTTTTTTTACAATAATATTTTTCGAGCCCCTATAAAAATTACATTTAACTTAATAAAACATATATCATCAATTATATTTAACAAAAATGATCTAATACTAATATCCATTTAAAATATTATTTATTTTAGAAATCCATTATTTCAGAAAAAGTAATTCCTTAATTGATTTTGACTGTTACCGAAAAAACAATTTGTGTTATATCATATCAAAATAAAAGACATTTATAACGAAACAATAATCGGATAAAAATATATTAATTATTCAATAAAAAAATTTAAAAACACAAATTGATAGTGTCTTGATACATATCATTGTAATACAAATGAAAATTCTCTAAGATTGAGTTGTGAGATAGTGAGACTATCATGGAGTGGTTTGACATGCATGGTTTGGGTCGTGATCTTTATGAGCTTAAACTCCTCCAATAAAATGTATCATTCATGCGTAAGTTGTTGGATATCATCTTGGTCTTCATCAATAGAAAATCCCAGGGATTATATCTACCTTGGATTCTCTATTAAATGGGATTCATAGTGTACAATCCTACTGGTTGAGGCCATCAGTTCCTTTGACTCTATCAATTGGATTTTTTAAAACCCTATTCATATACTAATCATATGATCACTATTCATGGTTATATAATCAACAATAATGATTCTTAACGATGATTTAAATCTAGTTGGATATAATAAAACTAATGAAATATATGTATTTTTAATAACCATATTACATTATATGACATTATATTAAATCATAATGGACATTTTATTTATAACTACTCATGTCATTACAATCTTCCCCCTGAAGAAATTTCCCCAATGAAAATTTCATTTCCCACACTAAAATAGATGGGGGTAACTTTTTTTTCAACACTTCCTTTATTTACCACATCTCTTTTTCATACTTTTGGTTTCTCCACAACACTTTGACATGGTAAATTGTTTTAATTTTTAGAACCATGCATTTATGATCTAAGATTTTCACTGGATGATCTTCATAGAAAATATCATAGTCTAAAAATACCACCTCTAATTTGAATAAATTTAGGGGGTATGGTATATAAATTATCAATATGGATACATGGAATACATCATGTACTTGTGATAGGTTAGGTGGGACTACTTTTCGATATGCAACCACTCCAATGAAATCAAATACCACAAAGGAGCTTCTGTATCTGGGTATAATATTTCCCTTTTTCTTAAATCTTATTAAATTCTACCATGTAAATATCCATTGGAATACCATTTATCCAATATCAACCTCTTGTTCTCATCAATGATTTTTAACATAGCTCTTTGTTCAACTCTAATAAGCCTTGATGAGATTTGGAATGGTCTTAACCTTTTCCATTATTTCCTTCTTCATTTCAGGACCTATCTTTTTTGTCACCAAAATTTTTCCCAACAATCATGTGTTCTTAACCTCCTCCCATAAATTTCTTTATAGGGGGAATTTGGATGCTTAAGTGGGAACTATTATTTTATAGAAAATTGACCAAAGGAAGATGTTGGTCTCATCCTCCTTTAAAGTCCATAGAACATGCTCTTAAATATCCTTCATTTTATAAATAGTCCACTTAGACCAGCTATCAGTCTGAGGATGATAATATATGATAAAGTTTAACTTAGTGTTTAGAGCATGTTGGATACTTTTCCATAACTTGGAGGTAAATCTCAGATCTTGGTCCGATTCATTCAATAGTGGTACTCCATGCATCTTAATCACCTCTTTGATGTATATCCAAGCAATTTGGTCGAGTGATAATCTTCTAGAATTGTGAAAAAGGGAGCAGTCTTTCTATGAAATTCCAAAAACGACCCATATAGAATTTTTTTCTCTATATTTCTATAGAAGTCCAATGAAAAAGTCTATCATGATGTTTTCCTATTTCCATGCATGTGTGGGTAATAGTTTCATCATTACCATAGAATTTTGTCTTTCAGCCTTAAGTCACTAATATTCAAAACATTTTGATGTATATTCTATGATATGATTCATTATATTGTCCTACCCATAGTGTTTTTAGATATCTTGATAAATATTTATGCTTCCATGATAGATAGAGATGGTTTTTCTATGTGAATAATCCAACAACTCCTTCTATAACTCCAGATTTAAAGCTACCCAAAGTCATGAACCAAATATCACAAATCCTTATTTATTAAGATTAAACTATTAGGATTTACCTTTTCTTATATTTTCCACTTTTTCTCAGATATCACACATCCTATCTTTGATCAAACTTAATATTTTATATAATGTATGGTTAAGAAATTATTTTTGAAATGATTGATGATATTCCTTCTATTATGCTTCATATGGCCATCCATTTCAAATATAAGAAGATCATCTCACTACCAATTCCCATCAATGATGGAATTTTGGGATACGTTTTACTTAGAGTGCCTTTAACTTTATTCACTATACAAGTATGGTAGTGGATTAAGCAGTCACGGTTATTAATCATCTCTAACCATCCTCATTGGTGAATATTCAGCATTTTCAATGTGAATATATATTTTACACTTTTGTGATCTGTATATATTTCATTATTCTCCCCAAATAGATAATTCCAACATAGTTTGGAAAGAGAATATTACTGCATCCAATCCCACATCATGGGTTGGGTAGTTATGTTCATGAAATTTCTACCACCTTGAAGCATATGCTATCACTTTTTTATTTTGCATTAACACAAAGACTAATCCCTTCATTGAATCATCAATGAATATTTTGAATGTTTCTGTACTTGTGGGTTTTTAAGAATAGGTGTAGTGATAAGTCTCATTTTCATCTCCTTGAAGCTCTCGTCACATTCATCATTCCAAAAATTTATTAATCCATTCTACATAAGATTGATTAGAGGATTTGATAATCATATGAAATTTATCATGAATCGATGATAAAACCATTCTAATTAAAGGAAGATATGGATATCTATCCCATATGATGGCCTCTTCCATCCTTTAATTTCTTAGGTATTTCAAGGGTCCATAGATATATCATTTCTGGTGATGATATTCCTCAAGAATGATACTTTCTTTTACCCGAACTCACATTTTTTGTACTTTTCCTAATGCTTCCCCTTTCACAAGGTCTTTAGAAAACTAATCAAATAATCCTCATGATGCTCCTTGGTTTTGGATTATATTAGAATATCATCTATAAAAAACACCAACAATTTTTCAGGGTAGTATCTAAAGAATATATTCATCAACTCCATGAAGATTCTTGGATCATTAGTGAGCCTGAAGGTCATTAATATGAACTAATAGTTCCTGTACTTTTCACGGAAATAAATATTGGGAATATACTCGTTATTCACTCAAATATGGAAATATCCCAACCATATATTCTCCTTGGAGATGTATTTCTTTCAACATATCTGATCAAAATAGTCATCAATCCATAGAAGATGATACTTGTTCATTATCATGCTCTTTCGGATCTCACAATATTCGATGAAAAGGAGTATTGACCCATCCATATTCATGAAAAAAGGATTGATTCATCACATGGTGAAGCAAATGGGAATATTAAATTTTTATCCAGATTCTTGTATTGTTTTTTATTCACCTCCTCAAGTTACACAACAAGCATTCTATATGGAGTCTTGGATAATGGAAACTCCCCAGGTATAAGCTCGATTGAAAATTCAACCTCTTGACTTGGACTAGGAAATACCTCATGATACCATTTATTGAATTCCCCCACAATGGACATGTCTAAAATGATTAAAATTTCCTTTGAATCAATCATTTTATACATATATTATTGCTCGTAGTGTAATAATATCCATTCTTGAGATATCAGTTCTAAGGAATATTCATCCTCCTTGCACATTTATAGAATTAGGGGTTGATTTCTATTATAGAGATTGATTTTATTATTAAGTCGATTTAGGTTGGATCTATATAAGAAAATCATATTCATATCTAGAATTACATAAAATTGCACCAAAGGGAGTATGATAAGGTTCTCTAGGATGTTCAGCCTACAAATTTTGATAGGGATGGAGTTATATACTTGGGAAGCAATAATTTTCCCATTTTTCATTTTCATTAATAACTCCACATCCATGATTTGTGGAATGTTTTGAAAAGTTCTATGAAAAATTAATTATATGAAGGAATGTGTAAAACCAGAATAAAAAACTAAGTGTGTTATCCTTGAAAAAATTACAAATGTACATGTCACCACTTCATTGTCGGGATCCACCTCAATAGTAGTGATGGTAAAATCTCACCCTTTTTCCATGGATTTTTCTTATTAACTCAAAAAACCATTGTTTTAGTGAATTGGTTTGAAAAGATCCCTAGTTCCTTATAGTTAAAGTAATGAACAATGCATTGAGGGTTGACCATATTATTTATTTCCTCTATATCATTATCAGGTTTTTATTTTCATCTTTTTTTTGTTAGATATCCTTCTTTCCCACACTGAAATTATTTCTTTTTTCTCCTCAGACAATTTCTTGGGTGCTTCTTTATGCACCTTTATCAAGTGGGATATTTAAATTTCATGGTGCCCATAAATTTCTCAATCCGACCTCCAGAATTGAAATACACTTTCTGATTATTATCCCCTTGATAACCTTGAGATTCACTATCCTTCATCTCTACATTCATGTTACATCAGACAATTTCTTCACAGCTATCCAAGTCTCATATCCCAAGGGATTTTATTGTACTAGGTTTTTTCCCATGAAAGAAGTGGTCAACCATTCATTCGGGGATAATGAAAAATCCAGAGTCGTATCATGAATATATTCTTAAGTTTTCCTCATATTTCATTATATATTCATTATCCTTTTTATCATGTTCATGTAAATACATTTCCATTTGAATATAGAGAGTGTATGGAAAATATATATCGAAAAACTTTTTCAAGAATTAATTCCACCCCATCTCTTTGATCTCTTACTTAAGATTTGTATTCCTGAACAATGTCCCTCACTAATTAGTTTCTCCCCCCATATGATAAACAGCGAGAAGAAACATATCTTTCTCAGAACATTGAAGGATGGATAATATTTTCTCAATGGATTTGATTCATTGTTCCGTGATTAAGAGATCAGATGATCCCTTGAATGTTTTAGGCCTTTGTAGCATAAAGGTATTAATATTACCTTGCTCTCTATTAGGGGTATTTGGAAGCTCCTCCAGATCTGGGATTCTATTCAACACCTAAGTCAGTTAAGAGAGTATCATCATAATGTTCATGATTCCTGATCCCATCAGGTTGGGCATCTCATTGGGGTATTCAACACATTTCCCATCACATTAGTTGTTAAGCTAATTCCTCCTATTTCCATCCATTTTCTAGAATAAATGGAAAATTACATATGATTATTTTTTAACTATTAAAAACATAAATGGGAATCTAATGGAATTAAATGGAAAACATGTAAATTAATATTATTTCTTTAAGTATGAATTTACAAGGTTCAATCTGTGTTGTGAAAGATCAATTTCCTAACATATATTCTTATGGGTATTTTTTTGTTACCTTAACAATGGTACATAATGCACTTATGAATTTATCAAAGTGTATTTCCATGGTTTTTCAAACTAGGTGTGCAGCAATGCCCATTGTCACGCACCAGTTCACGGTCAAATCCATATCAAGAAAGACTTTTCAAGTTTTACACCTATATACATATGTTAAAATTCCAAATCGAATTGTAGTGTCTAGATATGGATTCATTTTCTTAATAAACCACATAATAAGTAGTTGAAAAAAATTTAGTGTGGTTTTCATATACATAGACTTGTTCTTATGGATTTTACTAGGGTTTTGTAATCCTAAACTCCAAAATATCTAAACTTTTATTTTGATACAAACTATAAAAACCCTATTATTTATTTCACATTAATATATGATTTATTACATAATGTTACACTTAATAAAACCAAAAAAATTGAGATATATTATTTATTTGGGTTTTAGGAACATTAATAATAATTTAAAACCAGTAAGACAATCTCATTATTGAAAACATTCTTAACATGCTCACACAAAAAACTGTATGGGATAACCTGGGGAGATACATAAGAAAGGGGTGATCTATAAATCCAAGTAAGGGGAAGTAAACATGGAATAACATGAAGATAAAAAATACATATTATTCAATAGGCATGTCAATGGGGGCCTAAAAGAGGTTATAATCATATACATGACCAATAAGGCATGATATATCATGCTAACATGATAAATGTGGAGATATATTAAAACACTACATCATAAACATCAGTCAAAGAAAACTGAAAAGACATCATGATGGAAAAAATCCCATAAATGAATAAAGTTCACTCCTTGTCCCTTCATAACGTCCCATGAGACTAAACATTACCTAATGCATTGGAGAACTATATAATTATGGGTCCACCCATCACATTTATTTCATTCTCATTCTTAAGTGTGCCACATAGATCATACACCATGGATTCATACATCATCGTATTTTATTCCATGATAAATAAGTATGGAATGAATACATGTAAGTACCAATTACAAGAATTATATGTGTTTAAAGGTAAAATATCTTAATAGAAAATGGGTATCATGTTCACTAGAAAATTTTTTTGGAATACAAAATCCTGATGTAATTTCATTACCATAATGGGGTAACATAATAATTCATAAAATGGGTTGATGAGAGAGAGGGGGTATCTAATAATTTGGAGATAAAATGGGAATTAATAGGGATGTTTAAATATGCATCCCAACATTACGAATTGGAAATAGAAATAATTTGATAATAAATAAACTTTAATAAAGGAGAGAAAGTTAGGGACCCTTACTTGATTATGTGACACCAAATTCTTGGGAGGGGATTATTGAGAGCTTTAGAGCACCTTGGGAGGACTCTTGAGAGTGGATGATTGAGTAAGGAAATGATCCAATAATTTTTATTGAAGAGAAGTGGGGTATTATGTGATTTTATATAGGAAATGATTGGGGATTTATTTAATATTTCTCAAACATTAGTTTTTTATTGTATATAATAAAATAACCAAAACCACAAACCTTCGCATTATGTTGGACCCTGGTTTCTACCAAATGGGAGTGGGTTTAATTATATTATAAGTCAAAGGGAAGAACATAATAAAATAATAACCTTAGTTATGTGTAAGTGAGCGATAATCTTAAAGAAATTATTTTTAAACCATTTAATATATTAATGGTTTTGGAGGATTCCTAAAAAATTTATAAATTTTTTCAAATAAACCTAAAATAAAATTATTTTAATGTTAGAACATATATTTGGTCTTTTACACCTTTTATATTAATTATTACATTACATTTTCTTTATTATGATGTCATAATACACACCATATATTTATACAGTATTTAAATCTTACCCGAAAATTTGACTGTCTCTGAGAATTATTAAAAATTAACCATAGGATAATTTCAAAAGAAATTATTCCAAAATTAATAATCATTTTATCAAAATAATTATATATATATGTTTATTTTCTCTTTTAAAATGGGGATTGACATTTACATAGAAATGATTTATTTTTTTGACAATAATTGTTTTGAACCCTTATAAAAATTACATTTGACTTTATAAAAACTATATGATCAGTTACATTTAATAAACATTATTTAATAATAATATTTTAATAAAATATTATTTATTACAAAAAATCATTAATTTGTTAATATAAACTCTATAAAAGAATTTGAATATTACACAAAAATACTATTTCTATTTTATTATATATATATAATCATTTATAAAGTAATAATAATAGAACAAAAATATTTACATTATTCCATGAAAAATAATGCACATACTCAAATCTATAGGGTCCAGATAAATATCCTTTTAATACACCATCAAAAACCCTAAACCTATGGTCTACAAAAATGAGAGTTTTTTAGGATGGTTTGACATACATGGTTTGGTCCAAGATATCTATGTGCCTGAAATTATTTCATTAAAGGTTTTTATCATGATTAAGTTTTCAAATATAAGATTGGGATTGGTCAAGGATAAATCCTAGAGATGTAATCTCCATTGGAGGCTCTGATAAATGGGATTCATAGGGTACAATCCTACTAGTTGATTCCATCACTTCCTTTTTCTATGTTAATAAAATTTTATAGAACCAGATATTTATACTTATCATATGATCACTATTCAATAATAATATTGTCAATGATAATGATTATTAATGGTAATTAAAATCCAGTAGAATATAATAAATCCGATTAATTCCATGTGTTTTCTCTATCTATATTATATTATAAGATAATTAATTAAATCATAAGGTAAATTTTATTTATAGTCATTCAGGTCATTACAATGGGTGTCATTATTTAAGGAGGATTGATCACTGGTGATTCTCTTAGAACTATCTCAATGGTAGACTCGACCTATCACACCAAAGTTTTACTATAAAATTCATCAGGAAGAATTTCACTGAAGTGATCCATTACAGGAGATAAAATAATTCGTCATTACTCTTGATCATCCACGAAATGACTAGAATCGTGAGATGTCACTCTACCTAAACTTTTCATGTCGGGTCCTAATTGAGTCGAAAGAATACCCCATTCTCCATTATAAATGTACTTAATAGCCTATAGTAATGTAAATATCACCCTGAAATGATTGTAGTCAATATGATCTTGATAGGGGACTAACCCATCCATCCAAATAATTACATAATACCCGATCAAGTCACGGATGAGAGGACTCCATACAAAGGGATATCTCTCTATCTAAATGTGTTAATAATAAAAATGGTGAATTCTCTCTGATAGAATACATAACGGGGTATCCAACATTATCACCCCACCAAAGTGTACTATATTGAGGTCCAGACTCTCCCTGATAATCTCAGATAAAAAATATTATGGCACACATGTGACAAAAAATACAGAAACTAATATAGAGGATACTTGAATATTACCTCAAATAGTAGAAGTTTCGGTGCTTGGTTCCTTAAGAATAGGTTTTACTACATGTAACTAGCATGTACTGTGACCATGAGTCTAAGTTGACTACACTAATTATGCCTGCACTACTAGATCTTATAATCATGAGTCTTAATAACTTTACCATGACTACCACCTCTTCCTAATAATTTAGTGGTATTCCAACTGCATGCCTGATGAGATACTAGAGGCCCTACTTCGAGATGTGGGGTAGGTGTAGATACCCACCTTCTAGGCACTGAAGGAAAGGTCTTACAGAAGCACTAGATATTCTCGGTCCTACCACCGCCAACGTATTTTCCTAGATCCGGTAAAAATCGGAATTTTGAAAGTCTTAATTTCCATATTTGGTGAAAAATAAGAAAGATGTAAGACCGATCTACCTGACTACTTCTACCACCATGAGAAACCTCAAACTAACACTATCAATCGATAGAAGAACCACTGGAAGTTCTACATGTTGAACCACCCTGATTCCCACCATCATCTTCCACATATTTCTCTCTGTAATAAGGTAGTGGTTGACTATCTAAAAAATAGTAGTTAGCCTAATGACACTAACCTATGATCACTGTAACACCCCAAGATTTTATGAAAAATATTATATTTAATTTCTTTAATGTCTTTTTTTGTATGCTATACTAAGATTAGATTGTGCTATACACAACAATGTATTAGCTTGTAGTATACACAAACACTATTCTTGGCTTCTGTTGCACGCAATTGCGACCTAACTCAAAAGCGTGTGTTGTACGCAATACCAAGTTTCACTAAACAATGATATATTGTTATAATATTATTATAAACTATCAGTTATGAATAGTATTAACTGAATTTTTAATTTTATAACATTATAATTCATCTTACGCATTTTCTAGAATGAGGTATGAGTGAAAAAATCTATTTTTCAGATAAAAGAACTATTTTTCAAAAATGCAGTTTTTTCGCCTTTTGATGGTGCACCCATTTTAAATATAATTTTTGACAAGTTTATAAGTTCAATATTATAAAATAAACTTCTTCTTCTGAATCAGGATATAAAAATTTACATTGGATAAAGTTTTGATATTTTTCTGACAACGTTCTTATTTAGATGAATAGTAAAAACACGCTAAATTTTACATAAAAACAACTTTTTTCATCGAGATATTTATATGGTTAAATTATAATAGTAATTTGTTTTAAAGTATAAATATAATATATTTTTACCATTTAATATAATTTATGTCATTATCATTGATTATACATTGAATTCGTAGGTTAAATCAATTCAATCTTTTGTAATGTTTTAAACAAAAACCCGTTTTTTAAACAACAGGATAAATTTTAAATTAATTATTGAAAAATCTGTGATTTTAATTTCAAAAAATGGATTCCATATTTTTAATCAGTATTTCTAAATTATGTTAGTAGGCTACTTTTTATTTTTGGGCATTATGAATAGTAACTACGGTAAATTTCATTTACCACAGTTAAAGGTAAATTACGTAATTAAGGGTAAAAATAATATTATAATATTACCCTAACACTTGTCTTAATATAATTGGATGATTATATTTAATTCTAAAATATAATTGGGTCAAAATTGTATCTATTAGAAACCAATTTTATGTGATTAAGACCTTTAATTTATTTTATTTAAACGAATGTGAAATATGTCTCACTCAAAGTTTAATAGTTAAATTATTTTTAATATAAGGTTATAAAGAATATAAATTCGTTTATAAATACTCATTTGAAATTTAAAATGTTTTTCTTTATCATCATAATTTATTTTTAATTTTTAAGAAATATATATTTACCTTAATAGCTTATAAATTAATTATGCATAAATTATTTATTTAGTGAAAAATAAATAATATAGTTTTTATTAGACTAATAATACCCATAAAAGGCCCAAAACCCAGACCACAACATATTGGTCATGTAAATATGAACCATAAACATCCAAATGTCGAAAATTTGACCATTTTGAGCTTTATAAAAGCGATTATGACATTTATAGTTTTTTATTTTAAAGGATGTCAAAGTTGTCAATTTCATAATTTAATAAATATATCATTTTAAAATTTGGATGTTTTAGAAGATAAATTCTACTAAAAGTAATATTATGAAATATATTATATTTATATTTATCATAGTATTTTATTTTTAATTTTTATGCAAAATATAATTTTATTAAATAATTAAACAAAAATGTTGTAGTAATTATTTTAATAAGAGAAATATCAAATAAATGGTTTTAAAAATATTAAAATAAATATTACATGAACTAATTAACATGCCCCAAGAATTTTCTAGATTAATATGACATGTTATAAACCTATTTAATATTTTTTTTGAATATATTCTCTGTTTTTATTTTATTTAAATTCAAATAAATGAATAGTGTCAAAATTTACACTATTGGTATTTTATAAAAATAACATCTTATTAAATTATTTAAAATTCAGAAAAATAATTAAAAATTTATAAATTGAAAATTATATGGTCTAAAAGGTTATAAAGTATCCAATTATGGGAAATTTACTACATATAAGTATGTATTTATAAAAATTTAAAATTTTGAATATTATTACCACGAATAAGATTAAATAAGGATAAATCAAATTGATAAGGTTTAAAATAATTTCCCATCATGTATAAATTTGATTGGTTGATGATATTACAACCTTATCTTACCTTATATCCTATTTTGAGTAACTTTGAATGTTTTTATGTGGGGTTTTATTTTATTATTAATTAATATTTTTAAGGTTACCAATAGTGCCCCTCTCTTCTCTTATAAAAGGGAACCGCATCCCTCTCCTCTTCACACCATTTTGAGCATTCAAGCTAAGCCAAACCCAGCCCATTTACCTTATCCACTTCCCTAGAAACCTCATAGAGGTCCTGGTATTCTTTCAAGTCCAACTTTAGTGCCCTAAGAGGAGGTTAAGAGGAGGCGCGTCGAAGAAGAGTTAATCTCTTCTTCCGATTCGTTCAAGTTTCTTTATTATTATACTTAATCTTATTTATTAGTTTCATTATAAAGTAATAAATTAAGTATAAATAATATACTTATATGTTATTATAAATATTAAACAACCTTATTTTACCTTCTACCCATCCGACAAAAAACGAAATCACCACGCATGCGTACGTACGGAATATTGTCTCCACACCGTGGTGTAATCTATTTTTTCCACCACCACCTTAATTGGATGGGTATAATGGTGTAAAGAATAACTATATATGGTTATTATAACATGATACTAATTCTGAGATATTATATCATCCACTCTAATTCCATTCAATAATTATGGGAATGATATCATCGGTCGTGCGTACGTACGGATTACCGTCTCCACGACGCGATGAGATTCATTCTCCAAGTTAACCATTAAAGAATGACTATAAATTGTATATAATAAATAATCATGAAATATATGACATATTAATGATACTGTATTTATGTATGTCACGAACCAAATCTGGTCGCCGCCCAAACCGGCACCAAACCCAGCCCGTGACATGACCCGAAGGGCGTTCCCTATCCCCACGGGCTGGGACAAGTGCCTGGGTATCATTTATTTAGGTTTGGGAACGATTTACCTGAATATGAAGTCATAAACTATTAAAAACAATCAATAAACTGAATCTGAAAATTTATACCAAATGATGTTTAAACAAAAACCAGAACTGAATACATAGGTTTAGAGTCAATACAAAAGGTCCAAAGACACAATGGAACAGAAACAAAACAGCCCCATGGACTCCACATGACAAGGGGTCATCACCCCCAAGTCGTCTCCACTACTCCGCCCCAAGGATGAGGACTAACACCCTGAACCTCCATCACGCTTAGCCTTTCCTTTACCTGGGTCAAAAAAAGGTCTACTTACACCCAAGGGGTGTAAGTAGGGTGTGAGCCTAAGCCCAATAGGATACCACCCTATGATTCCAAGGTGCATGCAATACAAGGTGAAAAAGAAAGCAGTTTTAATATGCAATTAAAAGCGGTGAAAAATTCCACAAAATGAAACTTTAAATTGAAAACATTTTTCAAGATAAAACATTCAGAATGTTAACACATTTAAATAGAAATATTAGATACTGCATTATAATTCCAAAGACACCCAAAAACAAGGGGAAAATACCACAAATACACTGAGCAACAAAACTGGGAACACCCCTAGGCACAAGATAGTCTCAGGCCCCATGTACCTCGTACCTCAGTGTAATGTAACCATAGTAAAATCCTTTCTCGTGCACGAGCCACTAGTAGGGAACATACCCATAACCTAGTGGTCCCCAATCATCATCCACATAGTTTAGTTAGAGTTGTCGTTATCCAAATGCTAAGTGAAACAGGGACAAAACCCATCCGGTCCACTAGCCGTACTAGTACAAATCCGCCCCACCTAGGTACCCGGGCTTCCCCCTTTGTGCTCAAACAATTTCAGGATTTAACACACATCCATTTTAATGTAAAACACCACTACTGGTCACATACACCAAATACAGTAGCTATCTCATTTTCTACCACTTAAAACACACAACAAACTCTTTGAATTTGAATAAATCAATTTCACAAAATCTCGTGTAGTTTTGCACACAAAACCCCTTAAGAAACCCACTTGTACATGATGTTCACAATTGTAAGTTACCAAAACAGTAAAGGCAGACAAATAAATATCAATTAAAACAAAAAATCAATTTTTGGGCATCCTCATGTTAAACAAGAAGTGTTATCTTTGTAAAACCTTCATTTTCACACAAAAGTGGAACCAAAACTTCACTTTCTTTACAAACACAATTAAAACCCATTTTTTGCAGCAATTACCAAAGGGGATAAACATTATAAACAGTATTTTATGCCTTATTACAGATCAATAAAAACAACTAAGTATTTATAGGGTATCCCCAAATAAACAAACAAAACACTTCTTTGGAAAACCCCCAATTTCACACCAAATTGGCATTTTAAATTCAATTGCAATGGAAACATCATTAGAACCAATTTTTGCAGCAATAATAAAATTATATAAATCTGAAAATATGATAAATACAGCATGCTAATACACAAAGATTTCATCAACATTGGAATCACCTACCAAATCAAATGAAACCATTGAATCCTTTGTGCGAAAACACAAACGCACCACCGCCGCACCTCAAGAAGGGTAGATCAAACCTAAAAATAGAAAATTGGACCAAGAAAACCCAAGGTTAAACCTTAGGTTCGAACCCCTACCCACTGGTCATTGTTCACTTCAATAAAAAGGGAGGAAACCCTAAAACAAATAGAATGAAACCCTAATCAATTTGAAAGGGGAAAAGAAATGGACAAACTTACTTGAGAAATCTAGAATGAATCTCCCCAAAACACCAGTATCTGAAATTGAAAACGGCCAAAACTCAGGGGATGTTCTCACAAGAATTATTAGGTCATTTAGGAATTTTAATGGAGGGAAAAGAGTATGAATTGAGAGAGTTATGATTGAATGAACATACCTCATCAAATCTGCACGATTTTAGAAACCCTAAGATGTTCGTCCCTAAATCGCGATTCTAAGAGCTCCAAAGAGGGGGGTAAAGAGGCTGGGGGAGCGTCTGGGTGTAATGGCCAAATATGAGGCTTGGAATCACCGAAAACACGCAAATATTGAAAGAGATATTAAAGAATTACAATTTATTTTTAATGCAGAAAATGGGGTTTCGGGCAGGCCCAATTCCCTAACTAAAAACCCATATACACCAAGATTATGTATCTATAAAGGCCCCAAATTTAAATGTGGGGTTAATATATCAGGGGAGAACAATTAGGAGTTGTAATGAGTCAAAAATATTAAAAATTGAAAAAGGTATAAATGAAACAAAATTTATTTTTAAATCTGGAATTGGGCTCGCAGTTTGGCCCAATTCATGAAAACTCACCTATTCTCAATAAAACCTTTGGAAACCACCAAAACAAATCATGAGTGGAAAATAAATTTAAAATAACCCTAAAATAGGTTACGTACGTGACAATTATCCCCACCTTGAAAACTTTCCGCCCCGGAAAGTCACAGCAAGGTCAAAGCAACAACCAAACCCAACTGAGAAACCAATAGGTACACCCTTGCCAGGTTTCACCCCCAAAGGTCAAAACACCTCCAGTGATCAATGAAGGAAGGAATACTCTCACAAAACAAACTTACACCACTTTCCTAAAACCATCAAGAACATTCAGGCTTTATCCCAAATAATAACTCCTCAAACACAATCTGAACAATACTCAAGCAATTCACCCAAACGAACAACAAATTTGAACAAGGTTACACTTACCTTACTTTAACTAAACCATTGGGTGCTCTCCAGTCCCAATGTTTACTCAAGAATGATGTTGGTAGCTAGATATATCTGAACGAGACTATCTACACCAAGCCAAGACCATGGAAAAATCTAAGTTACTGGTACAGGGGGGGGACACAAATACGCTCCCCACCATAAGAGACAACCAATATTTTTTTGAGACATAATCAAGAGACTAACAGGGGGAGGACTAAATGGACTCACCGGTACAAAGGATATACTTCCATCAGAAATTGAAAAAAAAAAATTATATAAGACTCATAGTGGGTCTCCCCACCATAAGAACCAATCATCTTAACCAACCAGCACTGGCCGGTAAAGAAAGACCCCAAAATTTAAAGAGTTGGGGCGACCACATGGTTAGTTTGCATGGTTTGGGAAGCCATACACTAATAGTTGGGATCCTTCTTTCCGCATGGTTTTCTGGGGAATGGTCACTATTATCCAAGTGAAAACTGTGTTCACAAACAGTGTAGACAACCAAAAGGGGGAGGGAATAACATTGGGTGATGACATGGGCACACGGCCCTCCACCTATTTCCACCGAACATGGATAACAGAAGAATGATTATGACACCATTGGTTTAAAATCTTCCTAACATTCATACTAAGGAAATGACTTTGTACAAGGGTTTAAATGACACTGGAGTTTCCCCTGACTACGCGCCAGCTTCTCTCCGAGACCTATGGCTGGAGCTCAAATGATTGAAGCATCTTCGGCCTCGCAGTTAGGCTTTGGAAACCCCATGAATGATAATTCTTCTTTCAATGAAACCAACAACTACAACGCAATCCCAGATAAGTGTTCCAGACATAACACATTCCAAAATCACTTTAACCGATCCCGATATTTCACTGAAACAAGGGCTAAGAAGATACACACACATCACACCTTGTTTCTTTAGGTGAGAAACAATAGAAGTAAAGAACACCAACACTCACCTTCGTCTAAAATGGATGATTTTGAAGTTTTTCCAAGGGAGACATTCTCACAACACAATAGGGACTCTCATAGGATTTCACGACATTCACCTCTATGGTCAATCGAGCACATGACATCATAAGGCATCACCAAACATGACCATTGCGACTGATATAAACAATTCATGGAGAGGGACCTTATACAACATACCCAAACAACACACAATTCTAGAAAGTGGCCACAATATCCTATCGTGACCATATTTCCCACACCGGTGGCTTAACATGAATTAATGCATCAAAGAAACTTTGAAGAACCCAAAGGTCCTCTTAGACACCATCGAGACACTCATCCACACTTACAACCAAAGAACACTTCCACCTTCGACGAATCATGAAACTTTAGAAACTAAGGTTTCTTTCAACCTTTCACAATAACGTTACCACTACAAGAGGATCCAAAAATCAACGAAATGAATGGGTGTAGACTCAATCAAAAATGATCGATAAAATATTCCTTATATTGATCAACTGGAGGATTTTCAAATGGCGAAACAATATGGATTGCACTTCAGCTATGCGTTAACCCTTAATGAGGGCATACCTTATCCAATGAGAGAACCCAAGGACCCAACCAAGCTGGTCCATTAGTCAAAACATTCCTCAAACCAGATCCAAATACATTAAGGGAACCACTGTAAAGGCATCCCAAAACATTTTTCAAAAGAGACCACTAATCGTCCCTACAACACAGCTCACCGACCAAACACAAACCCAAAACACAGTTCAAATAGGAGGGGTTCTTGGACTCAAAACATCCCACAACATCAACATTATCAAAAACCCATAATAAAAACTATACCAAACTATTCATCAATACATCATGTTTTTCTTTAAAACTATTTCTTTGAAAACAAACGGTTTTGCAGTAAGCGTATCCACCAATGGTACCCCATGGTCCTTACACATGCATGTTTTTGTGTCACACCGGGCACCCTCCTCATAACCATCCCAGCACTCATCTAGTCATGCCATCAACCATCCATCATCCCATATAACCCCATGCATGTGGTCACTCATGGAAATACCAAAGGGTAAAACAAAAATTCCTTCCACTTTTCAAAAACAAAATGCTCAACCAACCCAACCTTTTTCACAAAACTGCTAACAATGAGATCAAAATACCAATTCAAATCTTACATAACTCTTCATAAGGACACAACAATTTGGAAAAGAACCCACATTCAAGATATTCATAACAATATCAAAACATCTCATCCCATTAAAACACCGTTTTATTATTTCGAAAACTCTATTGGAAACACTTTTCAAAACCAACTTTAATATAGTTCCTTCTTTCAAAAGAGGTGTAAGCACACCATTTTACATTTCAAAAAAATTCTGAAAATTCAATTCCTCAATTTCATAAACCAAACCATTCCCTCTTTATTTGAAAATCATTTCATAAAAACTTTACGCTTATTAAAACCAAGTTACCAGAAAACCAAAGTGCCCAGATTTCAAAACTAAAGCACAAAACAATCCGAGAGGAAACTAGTTTCAATGGGTGACTTGGAAATATGGTTGGCAGACATATTCCAATCACTTCACTAACACAGAGAGTGTTTTAGGGAATATCCCCAGCTTCACATTGCTTTCCAGGCCCTGCGAGCTCACTGAGACCATTAACCCAACTCTCTTTTCATTTCCCCTAATCATCATCAAACCAAGAAAACCAAAGGAATTAGATAAATCCCGACTTCCCATGGCGACTCGAATCCTTTCATGACGTGTGGTGATCAGGAACACTACCCAAAACCGAAATACCAAGTCCCAACAATCGTAACTTTATACTATCCCGACTGTTCCCCAAATAACGTGACCCAAAGAGTTAACCAGAACCTTCCTCTGATACCATTTTGTCACGAACCAAATCTGGTCGCCGCCCAAACCGGCACCAAACCCAGCCCGTGACATGACCCAAAGGGCATTCCCTATCCCCACGGGCTGGAACAAGTGTCCGAGTATCATTTATTTAGGTTTGGGAACAATTTACCCGAATATGAAGTCATAAACCATTAAAAACAATCAATAAACTGAATCTGAAAATTTATACCAAATGATGTTTAAACAAAAACCAGAACTGAATACATAGGTTTAGAGTCAATAAAAAAGTTCCAAAGACACAATGGAACAGAAACAAAACAGCCCCATGGACTCCACATGACAAGGGGTCATCACCCCCAAGTTGTCTCCACTACTCCGCCCCAAGGATGAGGACTAACACCCTGAACCTCCATCACCCTTAGCCTTTCCTTTACCTGGGTCAAAAAAAGGTCTACTTACACCCAAGGGGTGTAAGTAGGGTGTGAGCCTAAGACCAATAGGATAACACCCTATGATTTCAAGGTGCATGCAATACAAGGTGAAAAAGCAAGCAGTTTTAATATGCAATTAAAAGCGGTGAAAAATTGCACAAAATGAAACATTAAATTGAAAACATTTTTCAAGATAAAACTTTCAGAATGTTAACACATTTAAATAGGAATATTAGATACTGCATTATAATTCCAAAGACACCCAAAAACAAGGGGAAAATACCACAAATCCACTGAGCAACAAAACCGAGAACACCCCTAGGTACTAGATAGTCTCAGGCCCCATGTACCTCGTACCTCAGAGTAATGTAACCATAGTAAAATCCTTTCTCGTGCACAAGCCACTAGTAGGGAACATACCCATAACCTAGTGGTCCCCAATAATCATCCACGTAGTTTAGTTAGAGTTGTCGTTATCCAAATGCTAAGTGAAACAGGGACGAAACCCATCCGGTCCACTAGCCGTACTAGTACAAATCCGCCCCACCTAGGTACCCGGGCTTCCCCCTTTGTGCTCAAACAATTTCAGGATTTAACACACATCCATTTTAATGTAAAACAACACTACTGGTCACATACACCAAATACAATAGCTATCTCATTTTCTACCACTTAAAACACACAACAAACTCTTTGAATTTGAATAAATCAATTTCACAAAATCTCGTGTAGTTTTGCACACAAAACCCCTTAAGAAACCCACTTGTACACGGTGTTCACAATTGTAAGTTACCAAAACAGTAAAGTCAGCCCAATAAATATCAATTAAAACAACAAATCAATTTTTTGGCATCCTCATGTTAAACAAGAAGTGTTATCTTTGTAAAACCTTCATTTTCACACAAAAGTGGAACCAAGACTTCACTTTCTTTACAAACACAATTAAAACCCATTTTTTGCAGCAATTACCAAAGGGGATAAAAATTATAAACAGTATTTTATGCCTTATTACAGATCAATAAAAACAACTAAGTATTTATAGGGCATCCCCAAATAAACAAACAAAACACTTCTTTGGAAAACCCCCAATTTCACACCAAATTGGCATTTTAAATTCAATTGTAATGGAAACATCATTAGAACCAATTTTTGCAGCAATAATAAAATTATATAAATATGAAAATATGATAAATACAGCATGATAATACACAAATATTGCATCAACATTGGAATCACCTACCAAATCAAATGAAACCATTGAATCCTTTGTGCGAAAACACAAACGCACCACCGCCGCACCTCAAGAAGGGTTGATCAAACCTAAAAATAGAAAATTGGACCAAGAAAACCCAAGTTTAAACCTTAGGTTAGAACCCCTACCCACTGGTCATTGTTCACTTCAATAAAAAGGTAGGAAACCCTAAAAAAATAGAATGAAACCCTAATCAATTTGAAAGGGGAAAAGAAATGGACAAACTTACTTGAGAAATCTAGAATGAATCACCTCAAAACACCAGTATCTGAAATTGAAAATGGACAAAACTCAGGGGATGTTCTCACAAGAATTATTAGGTCATTTAGGAATTTTAATTGAGGGAAAAAAGTATGAATTGAGAGAGTTATGATTGAATGAACATACCTCATCAAATCTGCACGATTTTAGAAACCTTAAGATGTTTGTCCCTAAATCGAGATTCTAGGAGCTTCAAAGAGGGGGGTAAAGAGGCTGGGGGAGCGTCTGGGTGTAATGGCCGAATATGAGGCTTGGAATCACCGAAAACACGCAACTATTGAAAGAGATATTAAAGAATTACAATTTATTTCTAATGCAGAAAATGGGGTTTCGGGCAGGCCCAATTCCCTAACTAAAAACCCATATCCACCAAGATTATGGATCTATAAAGGCCCCAAATTTAAATGTGGGGTTAATATATCAGGGGAGAACAATTAGGAGTTGGAATTAGTCAACAATATTAAAAATTGAAAAAGTTATAAATGAAACAAAATTTATTTTTAAATCTGGAATTGGGCTCGCAGTTTGGCCCAATTCTTGAAAACTCACCTATTCTCAATAAAACCTTTGGAAACCACCAAAACAAATCATGAGTGGAAAATAAATTTAAAATAACCCTAAAATAGGTTACGTACGTAAAAATTTATATGTTATTTACTTACTTCCATTCAATTTAATAATGAAACAAAAACAGTGTTCATGTGTACGTACGACCTACTGTCTCCATTAACGATGTATTTATTTCCATCTATAGATATATTATATATATGTATATTATGAATATATATTATATATAAATCATGTTTTACATTTTGGAAGTAAGTAATCATGATCTAAGTAATCATATGAATAATTACAAGTCAAAACACGGATGATAAATGAAACGATTTTACCCAAAATGCTACTTTTTCATGGAATTGACAAATGAACGGGTAATATAAAGTTGTAAGTGAATCATATATGATAACATAAATATTATTATGGTTGTTTTACAAGTTAATAATATTTTTAATCCCATTATATATGGGTCTCAGACATATACAGAAGAAATTGGACATAAGGTAAGGGATAATTTTGCAATCTCATTTTTATCCGAGATTGCTTATATATAAGTCTTTACTGGGGTTATATTTTTCATCCATGTCCATAAAAATGTTTTTCATAAAGTTTTTAATATTCTTACATGTATTTTTAAAGTCATGTTTATCCCTATTTGACTTTTACTTTGTGTTATGGGAGGAATCTTTCTTTGGTTTACCATACGTGGTACTTTTTGACTTTTCCATTGAAAGTAAGAGGAGAATGTTTTTAACTTATACGGCATGAACATATTTTTATGGTTTCATAACGCCTTATTTTCATGAAGCTTACTCGAAAATATTTCAGGACTATTATCAACAAAATCATTTTATTTTAAAATTTCATGGCATTTTGTGAAAGTAAAATGATTTTGAAGAAGAAATGATATTTTCCTCAAGAATACATTTCAAGTGTTTTATCATAACCATTTTCCATCTAAGATGACAATATTTCATATGTGTATGTTTCATGTATAATTTCTCTATGATTTACATGGTTTCACTTTTCTTATGATTAAATGATATCCATTTGTTTTATATGGATTATGTTATGATGGTATGATGTTTATGAAACACATTTTATTCTTTGGGTTATGATGAATGATTTATGTTTATTTTATGGAACACATAAGAATGATTTAATTATCAGCTGGGTGGGACCTATATCTCTCTCCAATGCATTGGGTAAAGATTTATATCTCATGATATAGACATGTCTGGAATGGAAGTAAAATCTAGTTCAGTAATACTGGGTTGGAACGGTATGTAAACCTAGTTCAGTTGTGGACATTGTCCACAATGATGGACATGGAAGAAATGTCTTGGCTACTATGGAAATCATATCATGTGCTTAATGGTTTTTCACAATTACATGTTTTATTCCAATTCCATTTTATCATGATTAATATTCCTTTATGATCTATTCCTTATGTACTGTCATGATATATGTCATTGGTCAAGATTTTGATGTTTTATGTTCATGTTTTTACGTTAAAATGTTTATGGATTGTTTTTATGTTCTTAATGATTACCCTTACTAAGAATTTGAGCTCACCCTTTTTATGTTTTCTTTTCCACAAGATATAAAGAATGGTTTTAGGTAAGAAAACAAAAAGGTAAGATATTTATGGGAGATGTTGGAGATATTTCACCATGATTAGATGATTATGTTCCGAGTTTCCAAAGACACTAAACTAATACGGTCTTTGGGAATTTGTTTTTGTCATGTATTAAGTATTCCGAAAAATTAATGTAATGTCTATGTAAATCAATCTTTGGGTCTTTACAGTAGGTATAAGAGTGAAGGTTTAGTTAACCTCTAGAAACTAGGATGCGAAAACTTTAGTGATATCCCAAGATATATTTCTAAGGTATGTCTAGGGATGTCCCTAAGGATTAGTATAACTACAGGTTACAGTCCTAGAATTATGTTGATGATCATGAATAAACTAGGGTGAACCTAAGGTGTAATGGATTAAAGAATGTGTGATAAGTTATAATTTTTATGATTATGCGTTTCCTCGTTATTTTAACTGTTTCTTACACCATGTTTTTTTGTTTTAGTCAATGGAGGGAACCAAAAGGAATTGGATCAACATTGAATCCCATGGAAAAATTGGTGACTTTGAGCAATTAAATTGTGTAATGCCTAGAAATAAAGACATTGTGATTATGCTGAATCAGTCATCACGATATATGATTGACAATGTGAACATTAGTGGTATTCCTAATTCATAAAATAAGAGGAAGATGGATTTTATGCATGTTCGCATGGTGAGGAGCATAGAGAAAGGAAGATTGAGATTTCTAAATAAGGGATGAAGAACCTTGATGAATACATCAAATGGAGGAGAAGATGTTATCTGTGTCAGAAGAAGGGTCATAGAGTGACAGACTGTTATTTAGTTCAATATCTTATCTGTGGAGAACATGGGCATTACCCAACTCAATGCCCTGACCTAAGAGGTTGCTTCTAAATCAAGGAAGGATGTATTCCATGAAAATCATTAAAGAGGTTGTATTGAAGTGTTTATGTATTGGTATTAATTAATAATGTTGTTGAGGTAATTTTATTGTATCTTAGAATATATATGTATTGGTCCATTGTGGTTTTCCATAAGAATATGGTATCAGTAACCATGAAAAGTGATTGAAATATTTTTAGAAAATAGATGATATGTGCATAATGAAGGTATAAGGATAAAATAATATGTTTGATGTTATTAAAGAGCTCATTACTGATATAAGGATAAAGTTATATCATGGTTTGAGTATATAAATTTTTTGGGATTTTGGTTTGTGGAAAGATTTAACTTTTTATAGCATTCATGTTTTCAGTAAGGTTCTATGGAAATTCATGTTTCAAGAGAATACATGATTAAGGTATTCACATGTTTGGAATGTGACCAAAAATATATATATTATGATATATGGGGGATATATGATGGTATTCACATGCTCGGTAGATGACATTTCTAAAAATCGTTTTCTTTATACTATGAGATTGGACATAAGTATTTTCGATAAGCCTAAATGTTGGAATGGATTAAGTTAGACATCATACAGTTTTTTTAAAGGATATAACTTTTTGATATTATTTCTTAACTGTTATATTAGTAAATGTTTTGAAAATGGAAAAATCATAGGATGGGTGAAAACCTCTCGTGTTGGACCAGGATATGGGAATCGAACCCTCAACCGAAGTGTGATAGGCCTTTATTGCATACCACTAACCTACAGGAAGTCTCAGTTTCATATAAATTAATTTTATTTTATTAAGAAGTATGATAGAGGAAGTATAAGTCAATTTTAAGAACCATATATGATTAATCTCAGCATAGATGGACTTATGTATATTTAATAACTTGTGCTAACCTTTTTGTGGTAGAGACAGATAAAAGGACCAATCATTATATCGCATGATCTACTAACATTTTAAGAATGACAAATTCAAATTCATTTCATTAAATAAGAGATGAAGTGGAAATTTTTCATGGAATGACCAACAATGATATTACACTAAAATCAAGTAATTATTTCCCCTTATACAAAAAATACATCAACTTTAGAGAAATGATCTTGAAAACCAAAAATTTTGTCCTAGTACTCTCATATGTGATGAATCAAATGGTTCCTTAGATCATCACAAATTTATGCCTTTGTGATTGTTGGGGTTTTCATAGCCATGTTTCTACCACTCTCCATTAGATATTGATGGTTAGATTTCTCTTCCATATCCATGTTTTCGCCTATGTTCTACTATGTGGAAACCCATTGATGAGTTAATTTGGGTAAATGTTACATATCATACTTTACTTTTTAAAATTAATTTTTATTATTCCTTTTTATGAGGTGGGTTTCTATGAAAGAAACTTTCAAGTAGTAAACGATTTATAACAGTGACAAATTTCGAGGGAGAAATTCATTTTAAGGGGGGTAGAATGTAACACCCCAAGATTTTATGAGAAATATTATTTTCAATTTCTTTGATGTCTTGTATTGTACGCTACATGAAGATTAGATTTCACTATAAGCAACTTCGTATTAGCTTGTAGTATACGCAAACACTATTCTTGGCTAGTGTTGCACGCAAGAGCGACGTTCCTCAATAGCGTGTTGTACGCAATACCGAGTTTCATTAAACAATGATATATTGTTATAATATTATTATGAACTAGAAATTATGAATAGTATTAACTTCATTTTGAATTTTATAACATTATAATTCATCTTACACATTTTCTAGATTTAGGTATGAGAACAAAATCAATTTTTTCGATAAAAGAAGTATTTTTCAAAAAATGTAGTTTTGCCACCTTTTGATAGCGCACCAATTTTAAATATAATTTTTTACAAGTTTATAAGTTCAATTTTACAAAATAAACTTATTTTTTTGATTCAGGATATAAAAATTTACATTGGATAAAGTTTTGTTATTTTTCTGACAACGTTCTTATTTTGATGAATATAAAAAACACGCTAAATTTTACATAAAAACAACTTTTTTCATAGAGATAATTTATATGGTAAAATTATAATAGAAAATTGTTTTAAAGATTAAATAGAATATATTTTTACCCATTCACCTAATTTATTTCATTAGCATTGATTTTACATTGAATTCGGAGGTTAAATCAATTCAATCTTTTTCAATGTTGTAATCAAAAACCTATTTTTTTCGACAAAGATATTAATTTTAAATTAATTACTGCAAATTCTGTGTTTTGAATTTGTAAAAATGGATTCTATATTTGGAGTCATTAGGTACAAATTATGTTAATAGTCTACTTTTTTTTGGCATTATAAATAGTAACTACGGTAAATTTTATTTACCACAGTTAAAGGTAAATTAGGTAATTAAGGGTAAAAATAATATTATAAAATTATGCAAACACTTGTCCTAATATAATTGGATTATTATATTTTTTCATAAAATATACTTGGGTCGAAATGGTATCTATTAGAAACCACTTTTATGTGATTAAGACCTTTAATTTATTTTATTTAAATGAAAGTGAAATATGTCCCACTCAAACTTTAATAATTAAATTATTTTTAATATACAGTTATATAGAATATAAATTCGGTTATAAATAGTAAATTGAAAGATAGAATTCTTTTCTTTGTCATGGTAATTTATTTTTATTTTCAAAGAAATATATAATTACTTTAATAGCTTATACATTAATGATGCATATATTATTTATTTAGTGAAAAATCAATAATATAGTTTTTATTATACTACTAATACCCATAAAGGACCTAAAACCTGACCAAAACTTATTGTTCGTGTACATATAAATCATAAGCATCCAAATTTCTAATTGTTTACCATTTGGAGCTTTATAAAAGAGATTATCACATTTATAGTTTTTTATTTTAAATGATGTCAAAGTTGTCACCTTCATAATTTAATAAATATATCCTTTTAAAAGTTTGGTTTCCAAGAAGATAAATTCGACTAAAAGTAATATTATGAAAGATATTAGATGTATATTTATCATAGTATTTTTTTATGCAACAAATATGTATAGTAAATAATTATACAAAAAATGTTGCAGTTATTATTTTATTAAGAGAAATATCAAATAAATGGTTTTAAAAATATAAAAATAAATATTATATGAACTAATTAACATTATACACAAATTTCATAGATTAATATGACATTTTAGGAACCTATTTAATATTTTGGTTTGAATATTTCTTTGTTTGTATATTATTTAAATTCTAATAAATGAATAGTGTAAAAATTTACACTATTGGTATTTTATAAAACTAACATATTATTAAATTATTTAAAAATCCCAATAATATTTAAAAAATTAAAAATTAAAAAATATATGGTCTAAAAGTTTATAAAGTATCCAATTATGGGAAATTTACCACCTATAAGTATGTATTTTTAACAAGTTAAAATTTAGAATATTATTACCACAAATAAGATTTAATAAATTAAATAAGGATAAATCAAATTGATAAGGTTTAAAATAATTTCCAAACATGTGTAAATTTGATTGGTTGATGATATAAAAACCCTTTAATACCTTATATCCTAATTTGAGTCACTTTGGAAGTATTTAAGTGGGGTTTTACTTTATTATTAATTTATATTTTTTAGGTTTCCAAAAGTGCCCCACTCTTCTCTTATAAAATGTCACCTCATCCCTCTCCTCTTCACACCATTTTTAGCCTTCAAGATCATCCAACCCCTGAAAATTTAACTTATACACTTCCCTAGAAACTTACTAGTGGTAATTTGCTTCTCCCAAGACCATCTTTAGTGCCCTAAGAGGAGGTTAGGAGGAGGCATGTCGAAGAAGAGGTAATCTCTTCTACCGATTATTTCAAGTTTCATTATTCTTATACTTCCTATTAATTAGTTGTTTCGTTATAAAGTAATAACATCAGTATAAATAATATAATGATATGTTATTATAAATATTAAACAACCCTATTTCACCTTCTACCCATCCTATGAAAAATGAAATCACCGCGCGTGCATACGTACGGAATACCGTCTCCAGGCCGTGGTGTAATCTGTTTTTCCACCACCACCTTACTTGGATGGGTATAATGGTGTAAAGAATAACTATATACATTTATTATAACAAGATAATAATTCTTAGATATTATATCATCCACTCTAATTCCATTCAATAATTATGGGAACAATATCATCGCTCGTGCGTACGTACATATTACCATCTCCACGACGTGATGATCTTCATTCTCCAAGTTAACCATTCAAGAATGATTATAAAGTATATATAATAAATAATCATGAAATATATGACATATTAATGTAACTGGATTTATGTATATGTTATTTACTTACTTTCATTCAATTTAATAAGGAAACGAACACAACATTCAGGTGTTCGTACGAACTACCATCTGCATGAACGGTGTATTTATTTCCATTTATTGATCTATTGTATATATGTATATTCAGAATATATATTATATATAAATCATGTTTTACATTATGGATGTATGTAATCATGATCTAAGTAATCATATGAATATTTACAAGTCAAAACACGGACGATAAATGAAATGATTTTACCCAAAATGCTACTTTATCATGGAATTGACAAATGAACGGGTAATATAAAGTCGTAAGTGAATCATATATGATAACATAAATATTATTATGGTTCTATTACAAGTTAATAATATTTTTAAACCCACCATACTGGGTTCTTCGACACATACAGAAGAAATTGGACATAAGTTAAGGGATAATTTTTCAATCTCATTTTTTATCAGAGATTGCTTATATGTATGTATTTAATGGAGTTATATTTTTCATCCATGTACATAAAAATGTTTTTCATAAAGTGTTTAATATCATTACTTGTATGTTTAAAGTCATATTTACCCATATTTGACTTTTACTTTGTGTTATGAAAGGAATGTTTCTTTTGTTTACCATACGTTGTACTTTTTGACTTTTTCGTTAAAAGTACGAGGAGAATGTTTTTTTTCTTATACGGCTTGAACGGATTTTTATGGTTTCATAATGCCTTATTTTCATGAAGCTCACTCTACAATATTTCTTGAATATTTTCAACAAAATCGTTTTATTATAAAATTTCATGGAATTTTGTGAAAAGAAAATGATTTTGAAGAAGAAAGGATATTTTCCTCAAGAATTCATTTCTAGTGTTTTGTCAAAACCATTTTCCATCTAAGATGACATTATTTAATATGTGTATGTTTCAAGTATAATGTATCTGTGATTTACCTGGTTTCACTTTTCTTATGATGAAATAATATCTATTTGTTTTATATAGATTATGTTATGATGGGATGATGTTTATGAAACCCATTTTATTCTATGGGTTATGATGAATGATTTATATTTATTTTGTGGCACACGTAAGAATGATTTCATTATGAGATGGGTGGGACATATATCTCCCTCCAATACATTGGGTAAAGATTTATATCTCATGATATAGACATGGATGGAATGGAAAGTAAAATCCGGTTCAGTAATACAGGGTTAGAATGGCATGTAAACCTAGTTCAGTAATGGACTTTGTCCACTATAATGGTCTTGGAAAAAATGCCTCGACTACTATGGATATCATATCTTGTGCTTAATGGTTTTACAAAATTACATGATTTATTCCCATGACATTTTATCATTATTAATTATCCTTTATGATATATTCCTTACATACTGTCAAGATTTAGGTCATTGCTCAAGATTTTGATGTTTTATGTTCATGTTTTTATTTTCAAATGATTGTGGATTGTTTTTATGTTCTCAATGTTTACACTTACTGAGTATTTGAGCTCAACCTTTTTATGTTTTCTTTTCACCAGGATATAAATAAAGTTTTTAGGTAAGAAAACAAAAAGGGAAGATATTTATGGGATATGTTGGAGATCTTTCACCATGATTAGAAGATTATGTTCTTAGTATCCAAAGACACTAAACTAATACGGAATTTGGGCATTTGTTTTTGTCATGTATTAAGTATTCTTCAAAATTAATGTTATGTATATGTACATCATGCTTTGTTCTTTATAATCAGATAGCATATATTATCCCATCCTCAAATATCATGGTGGTCATAAGATCCTCACTAGACAGAGTTGGCACTAAATGGTACATCTTAGTAAAATGATAAGAATAATCCATGACTTACATTGATCCTTTATCATGATCATAAAATATTTATATTTTCTAGCCCTAAGAGTCTATGGATGGAAATAGTCATCAAATACCATCTTGAAATATTCCTAGATTATATCACGATGTTATCCTTCCGGGGTAATAACATTTGACCATTTCTTAGAAGAACCATGAAACATGTAGGTGTCATGTTTGAACCTATGTTATAGATGAATATATAAATAGTTAAAGATAGAAAGCATGGCCCACACCCATGATGCTGTAGAATAAGGTCCTTCATTCATCAAAAAGGTGGGAGGATGCTGCTACTGGAACTCCCAAGTTATCTCTACCATAGTTAGTGGTGGTCAAGTGAAACCATTCATATATTTCATCATATAGAAAAATCCATAATAGAAATGGGTGAAAGTTCCATATCAGGAACTAAAGGTGAATCCATAGTTGGAACTATAGGTGGAATCAATGGAATCTCATGTACCATCACCTATTATGCATGGTTTTCACAGCAATCCTCATATACAACTCGAGGATATCATAGTGACATGATCTCCAAATGCATGCCCTAGAATATAATTTAATATTAAAGTGATCAAAGATAGATAACTATTATGGGTACATAGACTTCCTATGAAGAGATCAATCCACTTTGTCTCCTATAAAAACCGAGTATATGGGGTAAGGAGAGACCATATCAGGCCATAATAACATAATATACAACCCATTTACCCATTAAAATGGCTTAGTTAAGGCCAAGGTATCGTATCACATGTATAAAATTTGCATTTACACTGAAAGATATATTCATCTTATGTTTGTGCTGATTAATGTATATAAATATCATTAAATGTTTGAATCTAATGGATCATAATTTATAATTTATAAGCATCCATAATCCATAAAAACATGAATTTTTAATCCTCTTAATCCTAACCATAGAAAGGTAAAATCCATGTGACCAATTGTTCGTGGCTCAAAATTCCATAACTGACTGCTCAAGGGGTCTTCTTTATCCTATGCAGGAAAATAGTGTGCATTTAAGGTACACACTTTATGTCTCAATTATGTTTCTCACTCCTTCAAGAAACATCATCTCATTTACATTTATAATAATCAGTGCACTAAAAATACTAGAATGTAATGTGCATGAAGATAGTAAATTTTCCATGAAAATTCTTAGAATACTAGTCCTATTGTACATATAATGTTTCAGGAGAAGACACACCCTCATTTCATTAGTCCTGGGTATAATAAATCCCATTATAATAAAACTTATAATAACAACATCAAAATACAGGTTTATCACATAATTGGGAGGTCATATCAACTATTACATGTGAAAAAAAGGATAACTACATTAACCCATCCTAGGTTATTTGGGGTTTCCCAGTATGTGGGTCAGTTATGCCAAGGAATATGCTCATTACCAAATCAAATTACATCCTATTATCCTATTTAATACCCAAATAGTAATTTAGAATGAATGATACAGATCTGATACCACTTTACGACATCTAGAGCTAAGATCCACTTATCCAATGCCTCTAGCTGGTGGGTCACATGGCCTCAAGCATGCCTCCCTATATTCCATAGGCTTCAACTAGTAGTGAGGGTCTAATATATTGCAATGGGGATATTATATCTTCATATTGGATTGTAATAGAAGATACATTTAGTAAAAAACCCAGTGGAAGTATATATAAATATGAACTACGAAAACGGGACCAGTAACCCTTCATAGCAGAAGTATAATACAAATAGATATAATAAAAAATTGTTGAAGCATAAATAACCAATAAACTGTTATAATATCAAATGCCCAAAATTTTGAGTCATATACGTGATGATATCATGACATAATATCATACAAAAATGAGAAAATAGGGGACAAGAATATACAACATCCTATACAAAAATAAAAAAAGGAAAAATAGAATACTCTACTAGAATAAAAAAATATTATTGGTTCTCTTTTCCCAATATCCATACTATAAGTAAAATTAATAAAGTTTTTTTGTAATCCATTTTCCCTTATCCATATTAATAGACAAGTAATCTACTCAGGTACCAAATGCAGCTTGAGTAGGGTGTGAGATAAAATCCCAGTATCCACCACCAATGGTGTCCAAAAACAATCCATCTTGTTTACAGAGCAATAGTAGTGTGCATGTATAATTTATAATGAACAATGATGAATAAAAAATTACTAGTCAGCTTAGATTTCTACAGGACACCTGGATGGCCCTACCTACTTTAGTAAAGGCCGATAGAAGCCTGATCAGTAACCATACATATATATAGTAATGATATATATATAGTATAGTTATATTCTGTATACACCTATATGCACTAAGTATATGTGAACTTAAGTATTCATATACATTGATACTGGGTCGTAGTTGGACCCGAGGTGTAACTTAGGGGTATATAACTAGTCCAATGAGCTATAGGATCGGGCAAAGGGTACATGCCATGAATCTCATAAGGAGTGTGAGATGTCATTATCATCACTTGAGGTCGGTGGGGTGATTCATCTTTCCCAACACTAGATACAGAGGAATATAAAACATCATTCCCATCACCAAGGAAAAAGTATAATGGTAAGATACATCATACTCAACACCCAATGTAAGGGGGTGTGAAACACCATGCCCAACAAGACCCTTAACCATCAGTCAACATCCAATGTCTATGGAATTATCATAATAACAATTAAAAATGAGGTATCATTTCATAATCATCATATTCATGAAGCCCGATATATATAAATGGATGTCATTGTTAATATAATCTATATTATAAATAAAAAATCACAATGTGATTCCATTCCACCAATTATCATTCATTAGAATAAAATTATTAAATTAATTATGAAATGATATTAAATTCAAGATCAATCTGAACACTTTGAAGGAATTTTGGTTCATTTATCAAATATATAAAAGAAAAAAAATCCATTTACATGCCAAGGAAAACACGTAGGTGGTGTGTAGTCATTAAAATAATTATATAAAGGAGGCCATTTCCCTTGGATCACCTAATGGGGTGGCTACAGTTGAGTTCAACATCCTCTAACCATTGAAAAAGTGTCCACAGAAGTATATTATCATTTGTATATTTTTTAAAAGTGAAAAGGCACAATTTAAGTCTACGCATTGAAATTTCTTGCATCCCACAAAACAGATAATGTTATGAAAACACCAAAATAAATTAAAGTAGTACATACCACCTATCTTAGGGTCATAGATGACTCCTCCTCTAATATATTCTTTATAATTGAATTATATCAGTAGAAAAAAAACAAGAATGATCCCACGCCATGAATATAGGGTGAAGAGCTCACAGAAAAATGGAACAAGAGATACAAATATAAATTGAGATAGGGAAAAAGAGGATTATGTATATCACTAATGATGATCCAACATGACCAATAGTGCATGATTTTTAGTTCCAATAAGAGAGTTATCTTGATCGATAAAAGTGACTTGAGGGATATCTCACAGTAGAGAGAGGGTTGGGTATATCAATTTTAAATGAGAAAATATAGATTAGGGTGTGGTTTTATATTAATTATGGGAAAAATGATAATTTCACCCATCTAGAAAGGGTATCATGGTTTGGCCACACAGTTGGCCAAACCATTAACCAACAGTGCATAGCTCTCTGTCTAAGGAGGGACCCTGCATGGGCTAGGTTCATAGTTTTCTTAACTGTGTGTAAGCAATGTGATTGTCACTATCACCAAATCCTTATCAACCTATAATGTTTTATTCCTAGGCTCACATAGTTTCATAAAATATGTATTTTATCCTAATATCCACTAAGTTCCTCACATGGTTATTATTGATTAGGCGTTAACCATGAATCCTACTTTGTTTTCCCAATTCTCAGAGCTCTAGGCTCCTAACAACCCCAAAATTCTCATAGAAATTTCCATAGAAAAAATACCATGTTCATCAAGATAAAAAAAACATAAAAAGAAAAAATGGTTCATACCTTTGAGAAAAGTTGGGTTGTTACATTTATACTTTTTATGTTATGTCATGCATCATTATTCATAACTGATCTAATAAATAGTTTACAATATTATTTTTCTTGTAAAACCATGAAATAAAAAATGAAATATTGTAAGGAAATATGTATACATGAATATTAAGATATACACAAGCCTTTGGGCAAGTTATTTTGTTCAATGTTATTAAAAGTTTGAGACACTCAGACTTGGGTAATAAAAATTACCGATATTATATATGTCGACCTAGATTTAAGGAAACAACAATCCTTAATATATTATAATTTGGTATACATTACCAAGTAATTGGTTGAGTTTAATGGGTTGAGAAAATTTATATGATTTATTCTCAAATACAATTATGACATGGAAAGTTAGAATCACATAATTGTAGTTATGTGTATAAGAAGACTGTATTATCTCCATATTTTTATTTAAAACCTCATTGATTTATATCATGTGAATAAACCAAAAAACATGGATACAAAGGATATATAAATTATACTAGATAAACACTTCATATTTTTAATTACACGTTATTAACCATATACAATAATTGTGATAAATAAATCCATAGTTTTGGAAGATTATTGTGCTTACATTATCTTAATCTAGTCCAGAGTGTTCATGGACTGTGTGATGGATTTTGAAGGATTATCAAATGATCCAAATCATATAGGAAACACCTAGTTTGGTGAATGATATATCATCATTAATTAATATGTTCTATGATGAACATGATGCAAAAAAATAGGAATACAAAAACATAGTGAACTATGTCATCTATTCTTTGATGGAGTATTCCTGATTGAGAATGTGTAAAATAAACTCTTCCATCCACCTGTAGTATAGTAGATACTATATTCCTCATATCCAAATGGGTTCTAGAACATTCACCTTGAGTAAAAATGGACAACATTACTACATATAGATCTTTGTTTTAGAGGTGGTAGTATAACTTAAACTCAAAAGGTGATAATATCCCTCTATTTATGCTCTTTCACTGAATGTAGAGAGTCGTGCATAAATTTCAATGTTTGACAGTTTATAAATATTATAGTAACATATCCCTAATGATATTTAATAATTTTATTATGAAAAAAATTGTGTATCCAAAAATGAATCAACTCATTTATTGAAAACTAGATGAAACCATGTTGAAGACATCATAGAAGGCATTCACTCATATCCCATGTCATAATTCTATCATAAATTATGATTGAGTCTGATAGTGGCATCCTCATTCATATTTTGAAATAGATATATCTTGATATATGATAGGTTTCATGTTCATATCACAGGATATTACATAAGGATATTATATAATATGATATCCCAAATTTAGGGTATTCCCCAAAATCTCCAACTTAAAATGAAACTCAATAATGGATTGACGAAAAATTCCAATATTTTTTTAAATGTTTCCAAAAATTATATATAGAGTTAAAAACTATATTCATTTTGGAACATACACATCATTAAAAATTCAATACTTATTCAAATTCCAAAATTTTTGATTTTGTAGTCCTTTATAGCATTGAAAAAAATATAAAATCATGATATCATTAATGTAAATAATGAGTGGCCTCTAGAAAACTATTAATGTTATTCATACTACAAAGTGGGCATGTCTGATCATAATCAAGAATAATAAAATCCTTATATCTATATGTCCACCATAATAAGTATCATATAAATTGTATGTATATATATACAATGCCTTTTTCAATGATATCGAGTGACCACTTGACATAGAACATTTCAACCTAGCATATGATATCTCATACATTCACGATTCATATAATTTAACTAACCAGGCTGAGGAATGTGTTATATTTAATTAATATTATAGATGAGAACATCACGTATCCATCATCTAAGTATAGAATCATATCACATGTTAATCAGCATATAATTTTCAAATATTCTTTTACACTAATTCAATTAACCAAGTAGATGTATTCAACTTGTCATACAAGTGGAAAAATATTATCATGGTTTATATCTATCCAGGAATGTGACCAAAAACATACCCAACCACACCCTAAATAGAAAATTCATGAGGATTTATTAATAATGGTATGAAATCATGATGATTTTGTTTTGAGAAAAATGACCCCAAAGGCTCTTTATTGAAGAAAAAGAGATGTTACAGGATCTTGAAGGAAGGAATTATACATTTACCTCTTAAGAAAGTGGGGAGAATATCACAAGAGAGAGAAGAAGAGAAAGTGAATTCCTCTTCTGCAGAACAATTGTTTTTAAGACCATTAGCAAGGCTGTTATCTTCCTGAAAAGTGTGGGTGATGATGTAGTTCAATAACAAATTATTTCCATACATTTAACTCACTTAGAAGTTAAATTCCATGAAAGATGTATCATTCCCATCCTGATGGTTTGGAAAATTGGGGTGGATTTTCATTCAAACCATATGTTGTTCTGACCCCATTGGAAATCATTGGTAATGTGGATTAATTATAATGATACATTCCTATGTATATCAATAATATTATATAATTACATATGATATACTTTGGCGGTCAATCCAAATTAAAGTCTCATCTTATTATCTTCTGAGTCTACAACTTATAACTCATTAAAAAAACTTTATATCATGTACAAGATTATAATAATGTTAATAATAATATAAAATTAGATATTTCAATACTCAGCAATGATCATTATTTAGGGACAACTCAAAATCACTCTTTATGAATAGAATTATCATTTATCTTCACAAAAAATAAGATTAAAATATGAAAAAATTACTATATATATATATTTAATTTGGTATAAAATGATATGATTTATATTCTTAAACTCTATTATGAATATATAACATAACCATTCATAAGAGAATTTCTTACAGATCATATATGTAAAACCACTTAATTTGACTTATATTTTCTACACATTCAAAGGTTTTGTTACATCTCAATGTAATTTATTATTTATAAGGCACCACTTGATAAGACCCTCCCAATAATATATTTAGTGAGCAAAATAATAGAAGTAATCTTGTTTAGATAATGGTGAGGCATAAGATAACCCAACCCCATCCCCCAAAGTACACCCCTCTAGGGCCAACAATGAGAGTAGGGGGATGTTTAAAACATGAGTCCCACTTTCAGTATGACTCAGGTTGGAAAATAGCACTAAGGGTATTATAATCATAAAATTGGAGGTATTACCCTCTATTTAAACATGAAGAAGATACAGATAATATGGATACACCTGTCAAAACCTTCTCAAACATATATATAAAGATATACTAAATGAAAACATGAAACCTCATAGAGTTCTAGAACAACTGAAAGGAAGACTAAAAGAACAAAAAGGTATATATGGAAGTGACCATGAAGCCCAAATATCTCTTATAAAACCCTGAGCTTTTAATATATTTCATGATCTCCAACCTACTCCATAGAACCTGAAAATTATTTTACAAATACATATGCTGAGCATAATAGTATACTATGTAAGATCCTCCTCAGAGTCTCTCTTAAAAAATATAAAGAAATTATTCTAAATAATTGTGAAAAACTGTGATACTAAACCATCACATATATAGGTATACTTTGTTCCAATCATCATTATGGATAAATATCACCATATATTAAATTAAATAGAGAATATAATATAATAATGGAACATCAATGGTACCATTATCCCTCTTCCCCCTTGGTTTTCCGCTCTTCCCCAACATCACACGTCCTAAGTCATTTCTCTCCAAAATAAGATATCCCAAATACACCTAGGAATAGAATCAAAACAAGCACCTAATACATCATATCATCACATAATCCAACATTGCATCACTATATATAGTAACAAATTTGTTTTTTGTATCTATCATAGCATGTATGACAAGTATAATACATAGGGTGTTATACCTCAATCCATGACAACCCAAACACGAAGTAAGGTACCACTATCCATCACATCATATACAAGTTATACATATAATAATCCATACATGTGTTAGAAATAACAAAAATCCATCACATATCACTACACACATATATGGGGAAACTAACCATCATTCATAGTAGTACATCTAACTACCAGGAGAAGAGAGAGGGGAAGGAGGGGGTATTTAGCCATCTTGCCTCCCATGGGGATGTTGGGGAAAACACCCACTTAGAGTATTCTGGGTGTCAGTCACCCAAACCCACATATGAAATGTGTTTTATTGAATCAAAAAAGATATAAGATATAATATATCTCATAACCACAATACGGGAATAACCTAGTCTTACACTAAACTAAAGATAACATCAGTAAGAATTTTGACTTCCACTACAAAGACAAGATATCCTATAAGAGAAAAATAATATGAAAAAAATATTTTAATTAAATATTTTAATATTATCATTTCCTTTCCTTAATTTTTTTATTATCCATTAAATAAACCATTAACAATATTTCATGATACATTCATTAATCACCAGTGTGATGTCCATTCCCTTCAGTCCTAATCAAAACTGTGTCCATGGGTTCTCAAGATTAAAATATTTTCATCATTTTAATTTCCAAAACACAAAATCCATGGGTCAATAATTATTATAATTATTAACATAATTCTATAAAACAAGTACTCTAGGAAAATCATCCTAATATACCAGCAAGAGAAACATGTAACTAAGCACACCCAACTACCTCATGTAGTGGTGAAATGAATACATATAAAATAAGAAACTCAAACATTGACCATTAGATATATTAATTGCAAGAAAAAATAAAGAATAAAATCAATAGGTAAGCCTAGCATCAACTCAGTCCATCATCTCTATTTCCATCCTTGAAACCCACATGTATATCCTAACGCATCGCTCCATCACAAGTGTGAAATTTTTCCACATCATCAGGGCCTCCTTACCCACATCACATTAGTCATCCTATGCTCAGCCATCCCATGATGATATCACATCATGAAGTGAAGATCACATCCAAATCAAAATAGATAATTTGTATGAAAAAAACAAGAACAACTAATAAGAAAATATATCCCCTAAAAGAATGAATCCACCCTTCACACATAAATCAGATCCCATGAATCCAAACTCATGGAACTCGGCCTTTCCAAGATGGTAGGAAACATAAGACCAAGAAATTATCTTTATCAAACAAATATTTTTTATTCATCATAAAATAACCAATTTTCTATTCATAGGTTCAAAATATAGTCATCCTAAGTCATCAAGTTATAACAAGCTATCAAAATCTAAACATGATCTTTACATTGAAACCCATTACAAAAAACATAAAGAAGTTCCTTTTTCATTAAAATTCATTTTCATTAAAAAATTACCCACATAAATTATCATGACTCATTTTATTTATCATTTCCATTATCATGTATGAACACATTTAAATGATGAATTCACATTGCATCAATTTTATTGCCATCAAATTATAAGAAACACCAGATTCACTTCTACACGACTCCTCTTTAATTATTATTAATCCATCTAATTTAAAATTATCATCTTTATGTTATTAGGCATTTTACATCATGGAAAATATGATACTCTATATCATAAAAAGATATTTTAAAAAATAACATAGGTAGTAATCTATCTAGAAAAATAAGTGCCAGAATATTATCATGGTAGAGAGAAATAACATGTGTTCTCTTAAACCAATTCTTTATTAATAAGGTTTAATAAAAAGTATAATTTTTTAACTTCCATCCAAATGGATAAACCATTATAACATTATGATTTAATTTAAATAAATAGGTGAAGAAATGAATCCCCCACCATAAAGGAACTAACATTCCTTGCATAAGAACAGACCAAAGTCGTAGATCCTGATCACCCCTCTTGGAATAGTTTCACCACTTTAAGGATTCCATATCAAAAATTTATTAAAAAACAACAAATAAAACTCCATTATAATGTAAGATAGAAATTGACATTGAATGTAAATAATATAAATGAGTTTCTTGCTCAAAGAACCATGAGGGGAAAGGGTTGAACATACCTCGTATCACTATAGATCGAACATGGGATACCAACAATAGATCACTATTAAATAGATTCCAAAACTCTTAAATGGAGAGATGTTATCCATTTTTGGTTTGGAAGAAAGGTCGCAGGGTTTGAGAAAACCAGATGCATTATAAATAATAAAGTTTCACTATACATTTGATTTTAATGGTGTGAAACCCTTTCATGTTGTGTAACTATCATGTTTTATTTTCTATTGAAAATCATGTCACCTCGAATATTATAACACTAATTTAATTCATGTCATAAAGGTCCCCTTCAAAAAGCCTCACGGATGAAAAGAAACAAACTTGGACAATGTAAAACCCTTACACATTCTGAATTCTCTATACTTCCAAATTTTTTCATCTTAACACCTACATACCTGCTCAGGGACTCCTTTTAGTGCGATGGTATTTAGAAGTAGAAAAAGGGATAAACTAGAAGAATATGAGTCGTGACATTAGATACCTCTTAAAAATTATCATCCTCCAAATCCAAAATCAATCAAAGAGTCAAAACAAAATGGGGTCATCCAAATAGTAACCCTGTGAAATACTTCTCATGGATCTCACCAACATAGGAACTCATCCCCCACACTCAAATGAAACATGAAAAAATTCTTGGAAATAACCATCTCCTAAGAAATATCTTTTTAGAGATACCTCTAAAAGAGACTAAGTATAATAAGAATCTAAAAGGGGTAACCATCTATTAAACTAGAATGTTCAATATAGAAAAAATAGACAACATTAAAAGAGTATATCCAGACATGAAATAGACCAGGGTACTAAGTGTGAATTTATGACTCACATTCCCATGTAATCTCCTCTATTCCACCACACCACAAAAAAATAAGTACTATTTGAATAACATGCTCATGAGACACATAATTCGGGAAATCCTAGATCTCCACAGGCTACTCCTCAAAGGTTTTATCATCATTAATAAATGATCTCACCCCAAAAGATGACATGAGATTCATTGTGAAGATATGTATAATGCTTTTAAATGTGTTAGTTGTCATGTATTTGGACTATTTTTTAGGGAATTTTTATCTTATATTCTGAAGCTCAAATGCGATCTAACTCCTCAAAATTTTCATGAAACTGAGGAGAAAGGTTACTCTAATTTACAAACCTTCACTACCTATGGTGAGGAGTCACCTAAAAGAACACATGATATCCAATATTTTAATCAAGTTTCGTTCTCCTATATTTGGCATATGATTTATAATAAACATGTTCTTCCTTCAACATAACATGAATTTCCTAAACCTTCTCTATCATATTATTACTAGTTTTGGATAATGAATTTATACCTCTCCAATACTGGTGGAGGATAAAATAAAATGTAAATATTAGTTGTAAAAATCTTTAAACATTGATATTCTAATAGTTGAGAGGATATTGTAATTGTATGAAAATAAAACCAATGGAAGTTTCCTTATCCAAAAACCTCATAAACCATGGACACTAGAGAAAAACATATCTTCAAGAGTATGGATGGTCCTATGTGTTTGACCATCCATCTATAGAAGTAAATCACTGTTAATGAATAACTAAGAGGAAAAATAATTTTGGATACATCTACACAACCTATAGGTGAAACAGGGATCCTAATCAGATAAGATCATCCTCAAGACTCCATAGATTCTCCCTACCTCCTCTAGACACCACCTTGAAAAAATATCCACTAAGATTGAATCCCTGATCACTATAAGGTGGGATGACTTCATAAAATAATCCATTACCACCCATATAACTTCAATTCCTCTCTAATATCAAGGTTAACCTATAAAAAATATAATCGATTTGTCCCCCCACTTCCCCTAGGTAATATATAATTGTCTGGGAAAACAACCAAGAACATAGTTCCAAACCTTCACCTTCTAGTATACCAATCATTTAGAAAAAAACTCTGAAATTGCACACTTCTACCCATACCAATAAAACTGAACTCTAAGATATTGGAACATCTTCATAAATTTGGTATGTACCCCCATGTGTGACATATATAAATCAAAAATAATAGTATCATTCATTGTTGTAGGGATGAAATCCTTTCCTAAAGTAACATCTGGGGATGTCCATCCTCATACCAACCATTAAGGGCATCACTAAAAAACATTGTCTTTCTAGTCCTCCTCCTCTAAATCCCCTAGCTGGGACTACTCAACCTTCTTAAACAAAGATAAATGCAATATATTCTAGAAAATAAAACCACTTACTTCAACATATCTTGTATCTAGATGCATTGTTGAGTGATATTCAATCACTCTCCATGAATTTTTAGATTCATGCACGAAATCACTAAATTACTTCTTTCTCATATAATTAACTAAAATATTTTCATTTCCATGAGTATGTGAAATATTGAAGCCATACTCTTTATAGATTTCAATCCACCAATGATGATTCATGTTCAACTCATTCTAGGGGAAGACATACAGATAGTTCATTTTTTTTATAAATCCAACAAAATGTTCTATGATGAGGTAATGTCATCACAATTTCAAAGAAAACCAAACATTCACTAACTCAAGATCATGGGTTTATTATTTAGGCTCATGGGGACATAACTTCTATGAACCATAAGAAATAATAGATACTTTTGGAATTAGAAAGTATCCTTAGACAAGATGAGAATAATCAAAATAAACCCTATATAGAACCGTCGCTGCTGGAAAACAAAGGACTATAGTACATACCAACTTCTCCTTTGACACTGAAAATATGTCTAACACCAGTTAGTCCACAAGAACACTAGATCATTTGGGCCAAAATTTTCAATGGATTTGTAACCTGAGATAAATAAACTATGAACCTCATATAATATCCTACAATACCAAGGAAACTTTTTACCTCTTCCACTACCTTGGGAGATTCCAATTAAACCACTTCATCTATCTTCAAAGGATTAATAGTTACATCCTATCGAGATATGAATTTCCTCATGAAAAGAACATCATGAGCAAAGAACTCACACTTCAAAAACATCTAAAAAAATATTCGTGATGATAACCTTCCAAAATGGAAAACAAATACACTACATGATCCTCATCATACATAATGTACATAAGTATTTCATTGATGAAAACCAACAAAAACTTATACAGTAACACCTTAAACACATTTTCATCAACCAAAGGAACATGGCCAGATTATTATTCACACCAAACAAAATTATAATGAACTCATAATTACCATGACAACAACAAAACATATCCTTCTAAATATCATAATCCATCAAATGTATCTGATGATATCCAAGATGATTATCGATCTTTAAGAAACCACATTCTCCATTTAGCTGATTAAATAAATCATTAATCCATGGAAGTGAACAACAATTATTCACTATTACTTCATTCAAGTGATGATAATCAATACATTTCACAAAAATACCATCATCCTTCTTCAAAATAAAAACTAGTTCACCCAAGGTAACACACTTGTATGATCAAAACCACCTTGAAAAAAAAATGTCAAGATATAATCATATCTCTCGTAGCCTAGAAGGAACTCTAATATATAGAAACATAAAGATAAGTGACATTCCTGGTTGTAGCTCAATCCCAAAATCGATCTCTTATCGAGGGGTTTATACTAAAACCTCTATAGGTAATACATCATGATAGTCTTCCATAACCAAGGAAACATTTATTTTGAACTTCTAATGAGTTGAGAATCATCTATACCATCAAAGATGATAAGTATGGAACACACCTCTGACCCATCTGATTCTCTCACTCACCAACAAGCTTTCTAGATCAACATGACAATCATTGAACACAACCTTCCTCCTAAAGAAATCATAAATATACTACATTAAATATAGTAAATCCATGTGGAGGATGATTTTATCTTGTTGTACCCTTAAAAATTGGATGTCTCTCTAATAGAGGTGTTGAAATAATAGTAGATCATAGAATCTAAGTACTTCATATAGGATTTCTCAACCTCCAAATAGTATAGTCAATATAAAGTCTACTGAAATCATCTCTACCTCAAGTATCAAATCATGGAGGAGGGTAGGTGATATAAATGATTGTGTCACTCTAGAATCAAAAAAAAAGAATGCACCCATATATGAAAAAAATAAAATGGTACCTTAATTGACATTTTTATTTCCCGACACCATAAATGTTAAATCATGAAGCTATCCATGCAATGCTTAATTCCCTCTCTAAAATTTTCAAAAACGGCATCCACGCCCACACTCCACTCTTTGAGCATGAGGAGTATATCAGGGATTTAAATTACCTACCCCATATACTATCTACTAATACCAAATAGGAACACCTTACTACTAATTTATTGACTAAACCTACCTCAACAAAGAATCTTCAAAATGGAACACCTGGTGCATGCTAAATCAGTAGAAAGGTTGGACACTATCACCCCTTATGAACTCAAAATTCATAATAAGAAACATGTATGATATATTGGAATATGTATAAGAGCCTCATACCCAATAGAAATTGGATGTTTATGGAGGAGACCAACCCTTGGCTGACTGGAAACTCTTATTTTATAAAAAATTGGAACCATGTCCCAAATATATAAATTTTGATGAATCCAGATTATTTCTCTTTCATGATGATCCATTTAAGGATAGAATCCTATCAATAACCTTTAATCTCACCAACACCTCAAGATATGTATTCATCCTAAATGGGGTGACTTAGAACCATATTGTTGGAAAAAATTCCTCCTCAAAATAAAACTGCTTAGCCTCATCATTTTTAAATAGGTCAGAATCATAACAAAGAAGGGTCAAAAAATAGATCCCAAAATCTCGCACACTCGGACTCCCCAATCAAAGGGTAAGAAGATCTTGGTGTTTGGCCACCTAAATGGTCAAATAAAGAAACTATTCTCAGAACTAGTCTCAAAATATCTCCCAAAAGACTGTCGAATCCTTGTGATCCCTAGGGAACAAAAACCACCCACTACCTCACTGCTCCATGCAACATCATCATAACCAAAAAAACGTTGTGCCCCTTTTGAGAAATGATTGAATTGATAGCTATATCAACCTATTAAAACTGGTTTTCATTGAATTAATATGAAGAAATTAAATAATTATTTTGTAGACTCTAGCATTGAAACTCTTAGAGTGTCCCCCTCTATGTTTCTTCTTCACTGACCTCCACTATATGGTGATCTACTAGCACTTCTTGATAAAATAATTTGTCCTGAACCTGATGAGTATGTGTACACAGAGCCATGCCTATAAAATAAAAAGCTGATAGAGCTCCTAATACTATAATATGGAATATTTAACTTTAGTTAGTTAAATATTTTATATCTTATTTATTTTTTAACCCATCCCAAGGTCTACACATTTCAAACAAAGGTTTAAAGAACAATGATGCACGATCCCTTCCAAGGTCTCCAACATGTTACTAGTATCACTTCACATAGAAGTCTTAATGAACCTAAAGGACTTTAAATAAGATCATAGGTGGCCCTAAATACCTTTGTCTCATCTGATCTTCCATGTTTACATTGGTTACTAAACTTAACAGATATTGTTTCTCTATGAACCCATGCAAACTCACATGTGCCTAACTGAAAACTTCATCATATCCCTAAAACATGAACCTTTGATACCACTCTATCTTGACCCCCTCTCCCTGGTTTTACCCCTCCTGGATCCATAATGAGATAAGGGAGATGGTGACTACCCGATTCTAGCCTCTAATGGGCTCAATGTTTGGGATTAACACCAAGTGTATAATAATACTACATTGGTATGCATTACCCTCAAATAAAACATACAGAATAGAGAGATAAGATGGATTCACTAATCAAAAAATGATCATATATATGTATAAAGAATTCCCAAGTGAAAACAAGCAATTTCATATTGTATTATTTCAACTGAATGGAAAAACTACGAGTACCAAAAGGTAAATCCGATGGTGATGATGAAGCCTAAATAGCTTATATAAAACCATGACCTAGTAATATCTATCTTGATATCCAAACCACTCTCACTATCTTGAAAAAAGATTATTTATATGTTGGATGATAATAAAAATATAAATAGTAGGATCATCCCCGGATCCTCTCATGTAAATGATAAATAAATAATTCTAAATCACATTGGACTACAGTGAAACTATCTCATCACCGAAATAGGTAAACAAAGTTCCCATAATCTCCATAGCTAACTCTCCCCAGGTATAAAATAAAAGAGAGAATATATTTTAACAATGAAACATAAATGGTACCTCTCCCCTACATCCCCAATATATTTCTACTCTCCCACAATTTTGTACGTCATGAACTATCTCTATCCAAAATTAGCTAGCTTGAAGATACCCGATCACGACGTCACAACATGCACCACGTGCATCTCATCATCACATCTTTCCGTATGACATCACCATATATAGTAACCAAGAATTTTTTAAGAGTCACCATATCGTATATGACATGTATCATACATTGGGTATTATTCCTTAATCCATTGCATCAGAAACACAAAGTATGGTACCACTAGCCATCACATCATATATACGTCATACCTATAATAATCCTTTGGATATTATATCTAGTAATATATGTTTGTGAAATAACAATAGGCCATGACAACCCTTACACACATATATGTTGAAATTAACTACCATGCATACCATCACAAGTAACTTACATGAAAATAGATTTGGCTAGAAGGGATAGTCAGTCATCCATCCTTCAACCAGGATGTTGAAGAAAACAACAAACTAGAGTCTGCTTGATGTCTGTTTAAATAACCTATATGGGTGGGATGGTGTATGAAATCAAAAAATATATAGGATATAATATATCTCACAACCACACTATGGGAATAACCTATTCTACGACTCAACTATTTCTAAATTAATTGAAATCTAGGCTTCTACTGGTAAGACCAGATATCTTATAAGCAACTAGGAATTTAAAAAACCACATTAAATACCTATTTTATTTTTATTATTTCATTTATTTAATTTATTATTTATACATGAAATTAACCATTACCTTTATTTCATGATACATTCATTAACCACCAATGTTATGTCCATTACCTCCATGAATAATATAAACTGAGTCCATAGTTTCTCACGATTAACATCTGTTCATAATTTTTATTCCAACAACACCAACCCCATGGGTTAAGAATCAATATTCATTATTAAATTCATTTCATAATATATGTAATCTAACAAGACAATATTAATCTACTAAAAATATGAAACATACAACGAAAAAAACCCATCCACCTTAAGTAGTGAGGAAGGTTATGCAGAGAAAAAAAGAAACTCAACCATCATCCAGTAATCAAATTTGTTTCAAGAAAGCATCCATATTCATCAAATCAACTCATAAGATAGAAATAAACCCATTCTATCACCTCGGGTTCCATCCATAAAAACCACATGCATTTATCGATGCATCTCTCCATCACAGGTGTAAACTCATGCCAAATCATTTGGACCTCCCTGTTCACATCACATCATCTATCATAGACTCATTTCATGTTGTGACAGAAAGTAAATATCCAGATAACATCAAAAAATAACCATGAAATAGACAAAAATATCTAATATTTAAATATTTTCCCTGATAAAAGGCATCCATCCTTCATACATAAATGAGTTTCCACAGATCCAAACCGAAGGAACTCAACCTTCTCAAGAAGATGGGAAACTCAATACCAAGGAATTGTCTTTATCAATCAACCATTTTTATTCTATAATTAATTAACATATTTATTATTCATAGGTTAAAACTATAGGCATCCTAAGACAATATGCTATAATAATTTATCAAATCATAAACATGATCTTATCGTTAAATAATATCTAAAACACATAGATAAGAACCATTCTCATTAATATGAATTTTTCATTTAAATATTCTCTAAAAGCATTATAATTCATCACATTCTTTATCAATTACATTATTGTGGAAGAACACATTTAATTTAAGCATGTAGATTTCATCAATTTGATTACCATAAAATCAATAGAAATAATGGATTCACTACAACACATACCATTTTAATTATTCAAAATACAACTAACTTATAATTACGGATTTTATGTTCATTACATTTTGTATCCCAAACAACATGCTACACTATATAATTATAAGATATTATAAAAATCAAGGAATACATAGAACAAAATCTATAAAATCAAGAGAAAAATATTATCATGGTATAATTTAACAACATGATATCTCTATAACCAATTATTTTTTATTATTCTTCAATAATAATTAGGTAAATTCCATTTCCATGGAAAGGTATAAACCCTTATAACTTTAAAATTTCACACAAATAAATTGAAGAATAAAGGAATATCATTCCAGAAAGGAATTAATGTTCTTAACTTTAGAATAGACCAATATTGTAGATCCTAATCACCCCTCCCCCTGGATCTTCATACCTTTACAGTCACCACACCACAACTGCTCTAAAAATCTACTAAGAAAAAATCATTAGAAAGATGGAGATAGACATACATAAAATGAATGAAGATGTATGATTTTCCAAATTGAATAACTATGATAATAAAAGGTTTAATATACCTCAAATAAAAATGGATCAAACAAGGGAATCTGATAATAGATCCCTCTTAAAGGGATTCCAAACCGCCGAAAGAGAGAGCTTCTAGATGACTATCATTTGGGAGAATGCTTGTAGGGTTTGAGAAATCACAAGGACTTACAACATCTAAAGGCACACATTATAGTGTATTTTCAAATAGTGAAACACTTTCACACTATGTAACTATCATGTTTTTCATCCACCAAAAAATGCAACATCTGAAACCATTTAAACCCTAATTTAATTCACATCATGAAGCACCCTATGAACCGGCCGCAAAAAATCCATGAACCGCACATCCATGAAATGAAACACTTAAACAACATGATTTATCATTTCATCTAGCTTTTTGAAATAAAACACCTCCAGACCAGCAATATTTTTTGTTTGAGCACCATGGAATTCGGAAACATATAAAGGGTCAAAATATATGGATCTAAGACCTTTCATTGGAATCATATTCTGGATGATCGATTAATTAATCATTTTAAATCTTCTAATCTATTTAACATTAATTTTAAAATTATAATAATGTTTTTCCCTATATGTAAATATTTCTATGTTCATCATCATTATTCATAGAACCCTTTCCATAAAATATATCCTTTAAAAATTTTAGAAACAAATTTTACTATTTACATTAATAATGTATCATCATAACCTAAATATTTTAAGACATATAGTGACATTAAAACTTTTATGATAAATAAATATAACCATTTAATTTTCACTTTAACTCTAAAGCCTAAAACTTTTATGGATATTAAGTGAAATTAAAAATGAATTTTGACATGAATAATCATTTATTTGTTAAAATTTAAAATATCTTAATTAAAACATGGTTCAAATAACCTCTTATACAAGATATAAATTTCATATTATCAAGTTAACATTCAAAATCTTATTTTTTTCTAGGAAATAATACTTACTTCATCTAAGAAGGATTATTTGACAATAAATAATTATTTCCACATCACATACGTTGTTCTATGTGTATTTTATTTAATTTTAAATGGAATACATTATTATTTAAAATATTCCATGGCTTGGTGATGTGAAAACCTTCCCTGTATTTTAACAACTATATGGATAAAAGCAATTATCCTATATAACAAAAATATTTGTATTATTTCAATTAATTTTATATAACCCAATTAATCATAAAATGTGTGTATCATCTCATACTATACATTATAATTATGTATTAGTGAAAATTATATCCCAAAATATATGTTAAATGAGATAATAGTACATATCTATTTGAGTGTTATAATGTACATGAAATTCCGTATAATTTTTTTATTATATGGGAATTTTTAGAGACTGTGAAATTTGATGGTGTGCGATTCTGAGGTCCGGAGTCCCCGGAATGATCCGTCAAAGTTTTGTTGAGCATTAATTTGCGCGGGTAAGAAATTTTCCTGAAAAAAGTGGAATACCTCTTAAATGGTAACTCAGATCAGAAATCTGAGGACACCGTTGCACTTAGGATGGCGGGTTTACCCTAGGCGCGACATAAGTTTAGTTGGCGCGGGCCTCCTGTGAGAAAACCCAAAAATGGCATAACCGTAAATAAAATAATTAGATAAATTATTTTATTTTTCAAATGCTTATAACTCAATAAAGGTAGCTCAGATTGAAAATTCGAGACCACCCCTAATCTTGTGAGGGAATGCTTTATTTAAGCAGATACTAACTTTGGCCGGCACGGGCCACCTGTGAATGTGTGTTTTGGGCCGTAAATAAAATAATTAAGTGAAAATTATTTTAATGTAAAATCCATAACATTTAAATGGTAACTTGGATGGAAAATCCTAGAGTAGTGTTGGGTTTGTTGGGGAGTTATTCATTTTGCTATAGCCTAACCTTGACTGGCACTGGTCGAGGGTGACTGTTATTAATTTTCCAAGCTTTTTCTCGGACATGTTCACTAAACGCGCAAGCTGAATTTTGTAACTTTTGAACTAGTGCTCGGAATTCAAATTTGAGGACACCGTTGAACTTTACACCACCGGTATTCGCTTAAGGATCCTTTCAGCTCAAAAACAGTTGGTTGAGGGTGAAAGTTAGTTTTTGTGTTTATTGTGGAAATACAAATAAAATTAAGAACAACTTTTTATTTATATTTTTAACATCCCAATTGAATGCTTGGAGGTGGTGACCACCTGATCTATAAAACTTCATTTTGTGAATTCATGGTGGTGGGGACCACCCAAACCCCTCTTTAATATGGGGAAGTCCCTTGGGAAACCTCCAATTTAATTATGCCAACGTAATTTAAATGGCTTGACTTTTAAATACTAAGTAACATCATCGTGAGAATTTAAGAAGGTTCCAATTAAATGTACTGTCATAAATTCCATGATCATTACTTACCCTCCCCCTCTCCTTCTTATATGGAGCATTGGGGGAGGAATTTTCACTTCTTCACCAAGCGATGAAGCTCTGGTAAAGCGTCGCGACACCCAACACTTGGAGGACAGAACCGGTTCCAGTGGGCAGTGACAAGCAACCCCGATGTACAAACCAAGGATTGAAAAACGAGTGACGTCGTTGGAGGCTAGTTTTGGGGTAAGAAGAATGCTTCCACTTCCTCAAATGTAGATGCTATCCAACGAACTTGAGGTAGGGGTTATTTTGTTTGATCATTTTTGATTTCCTCTTCCCCATTCTTGAATTTATTTGAAGAACATGGGTAAACTAACTAACGGGTTGTCCCGTGATTCTTCCATCTTCGTGGGAGGTTTTTGTGGTACATCTTATACAGTTGGTTGTTTTGAATACCCCTTACCCGTTCTTGACGTTCATTGTGATTCAAGAATTATTGAGCTTCTTGCTACTGCCCTAACTCAGAGGGAGTGGTCCAAACAAACCTGGCCTAACCTCTCCACAATTATTTGTGATTCTAGATGTGTTCTTCTTGATGGAGGAGGATGGATACTAACACCAGTATGGCTCAGGAATGGCGGCCGGCACCACGGTCGGCTGTGATGAAGGATGAGGTGCGACCACGCCACCGGAGAAGGGTTGCGGCCCGTCGGCCACGATAGAGTAAGGGCGGAAGCCAGCGGAGGCCGGCCGCACGAAAGGGACGGCGACACGCATCAGTACCGCCCGGCGGGTGAGAACTAGGGATTTGTGAAATGGCGGAGAAAGGAGGGTGGCCAACCGAGCCAGCCACCAGCGATGGTGTGGCACACGGCGCGCCTCGCGGGGAAGGCGTATGTCCATCCAGGAAGCCGCGGAGGGCCACAACACCGTGAGACCAGTGGGCCGCCGCACCCTGCAGGCCATTCCACATTTTGTGTTGAACCGTGCCAGTGGGTTGAGCCATACCCTGCGGGTCGGGTCAGTTTAATCGGATCAGGCCAGACCTGGACCTACTTAGACCCATTTTCGCTCTTCTGGCCATATCTTGAGCTACAGGCGTCCGTTTGACGAACCGTCAGCAGCGCCAGAAACCATATAGTGATATGGACCCATTTCTATACCCCAAATTTGTTTTGGATATTGTTGGGGTATGGTCGGGTTGGATCAAACACGAATCCAACCGGGCCTTCGGGACTAAAAGGCCAATAACATACAGACCGGACGTCCGATTGATGCACTGTCTATTGCGTTGAGACCCCTATTAAGTGGCGGTCCTTTGGGATAATTCTCCATGGGACTTCGTGGAATTTGGAGTATCAACCTCTGGCTTGAGAAGAGGATCCCCATAGAATCAAGTGAGCTTAGTGTGGGAACCTTGTAGCTGGTTGAAATATGGGAAAGGGATCCAATGTGGGTCTATTCTTTGGGATCCTTCGTGGGTCTGTTCTTGAAGATCCCACATGTATCCTTTTTAGGAATCCATGTGGGACTACTCTAGGATTCTCTGTGGGTCTGATGTACTAGGATCTTGTGTGGGTCTGCTATACTAGGATCCTACGTGGGTCTGATGATGTACTAGGATCTTGTGTGGGTATGATGATATACTATGATCCTATGTGGATATGATGATGTACTAGGATCCTGTGTGGGTTTGATGATGTACTAGGATCCTATGTGGGTGTGATGATTTAGGATCGTACAATGGTCTGATGATTTAGGATCCTATGTGGGTCTGCCTTTTAACAGAGTATGATGATTCGGTAGTTACATCTAATCATCTTTACTACTGTACCTAAGTTATACATGGTGTGAGCTGAGCCCTTACCATCGTGGTGATACCTTTGTGGTATTATTCTGTGTGGTGTACCTGTGTGGTACATTCCTTCATGGTGATACCTTTGTGGTATTCTTATGTGGGGTTTACCTATGTGGTACTTACCTTTGTGTTGATACCTTTGTTGTATTCTTCTGTGTGGCGTACCTGTATGGTACCTTCCTTCATGGTGATACCTTTGCGGTATTCTTCTGTTTGACATAAATGTGTGGTACTTTCCTTTATGGTGATACCTTTTTGGTATTCTTCTATGTGGTGTTACCTTTAGGGTACTTACCTTTGTGGTGTTACATTCGTGGTATGATTTCCTTTGTGGAATAGTTGAGCTTTGAGCTAATGAGTTAGGACTTTTGTTTCCTCATGAATGAGATGGGAATACATGATAACTTAGGTATATTTATGGGAATATACATAAGTAGGATTGATAGTTGTTTCCATGCATTGTAGTTTATCCTTTGTGGATTTTGAGAGACCTTTGGGGGTCTCAGGGTCCCTAATAAGTATCATTATACTCACCCATGAATGGGTTATGCTCACACCTTGTTGTGTTTGGTGCAGATGACGGACATCACCGACTGAGGATGAGAGTACTAGGACTGGAGGTAGCTCTAAGGTGGACATTAGACAAGGCATAACGCAGAGACAACGATTTGAGAGCTGTACCTACCCTTCAGGTAGGATCCATGGCCAGTGTTCACAGGATCTGTTTCAATTTACTTGTACATTTCAATGTTCTTGTACTTCCCAATTGGGCTTGTATTCTGCCTCCTTTTTCTTACAATACACACGTTTTTTACTATGCATTTTACTTGTGTTTGTATATCGCTATGTGCTTGGTTGCGTGTCTTTACAGGTTATAAAGGCAATGCCTTCCCAGTTTGAGAGAATTCTCATTTCTGTACTTGTTGCCAGCCCCTAGAATATGGAAGGCGAGCTTGGGGTAGTCACGGCTTGGGCCCGGGGGGATGGTTCGTGACAAATTGGTATTAGGGGAGTCAGTTATACCATAGAACATTAGGCTATAATATTTTTAATGGCAATAGTGTTAAGTGAAGCGAGTGTGGTTATTAGTTTAGGGAATTCAGTGTTGGTGTGGCAGCTGACGTACATAGACACCAGGACCCTGACTTCTGATTTTTGACTTAGTGCACGAAAAAACTGATTGTGTTTGTGTTTTGAAAAGTTTTCTTGTGTTTTCTTGAGTCATCTCACCAGTTATAACTAAATGACTATGGAACAACTATTTCTTAAGAGGATGCCATTGCGTAGACATCCAACTAGGATTCATGAGAGAGTACATGATGATGGCCCACTGAGCTATGAGGCTCTGGTGCAGGGCCCTCTTTATATGTTGGCACCTTTGGGTGGTGTACCTATAGTACCACCACCTATTAGGTAGAAGATACCCCCAGCCACACAGGTGGAAGGTGCACACTGACTGAGCACATTGAACGAGTTCTAGCAGCAGAGGCCTCTAAGATATCGAGGCGAGACAGTTTCTGACGTAGCTGAGGGAAGGCTAGAGGCGGTTGCTAGATTTTTTGGCCTAGTTGAGACACCAGTAAAGAATATGGTGATCTTAGATACTAGTCTTTTTCAGTGTGGGGCCATAAGGATGGTCTATAGAGTGATGAGGCTTCGGTACATGGACCATTACCTTAGATAATACCTTCAGGTAGTGTGTCAGCTATAACATTGCTTGTTGGTATGTAGTTACAATCGGTGGTACTGTTAGAGGAAACTTATGACATAGTTCCTTACGCGTGATTCTGCATCAGATACCCCTCATGTTCCGAGGTGAGCCCCACTCACTGGCGTCTGTGGACTGGCTTGAAGAGGTTGCTGAGAGTTATTTAGAGCTTCAACAGCTTCGGCAGGATGACATTTCAGTAGTTGAGTATTCATCAAGACATAGTGATCATTCTTGGTACTCGATGAATACGATATAATGAGTGCTTCGAGGCTCAGACTTTCAAGAGCAGTGTGTTTATGGATGTCTGAGCCATCACTTTTCCTCTATTCATTCCTACTTATGTTGGGGTGCTAGAGAGTATGATTGTGGTTGAATGTTCTTTGGCTGAGCGGATACATCCAGTGAATCATAGTAGTGGGAAAATAGGAAAATGGTGCCAGTCTCAGAGACTTGGGCATGTAAAAATGTTTTGGGAAAAAGAAGTGTTAGGGATAGATGAATTTGTAGTGCTGAAAATGTAGAAGCAGAGATAGGGGAGAAACATGAGGTGGTGCACATTTCGACAAATTACAACCACCCCCCTTTGTAGCCCCCACCAGGCTTAAGAAACTAGAGGGAAGGAGAAGAGAGTAGTTGCATGTGGTCAATGAGTGCAACCCAAGGGCTCTAGGAATGATTCGAGGTATGGTTTGTGTCTACTATAAGCTAACATATCAATAGACATAGGTACCAATCATTCCTTCCTTCCACGAATATTTTCCATGACCAATAGTTTCCAGTAAAATCGTTTACATGACCATAATGTCTAGAGAAAAATTTGGGAGGAGACTCGATAATCTCACTTATGCTGACGGCGTGATCTGACCCTTGAGGTGAGAGTTTAGGTAGGAACCTTTTGGTGGAAGCATAAAGGCCTTACAACGTTAGTTTGGGTATGAAATGGGAATCCACATTTCATAATAAGATTGAATGTATTAGGAAAAAAGGTTGTGGTTTCTCTACAATGTTGGAATGGGGTTTTCCTTGGTCGGAGAAAAGGAAACCCAGGAAGCACAGGATTGACTCTTGCATAGAAGGGTGTAGCAGATCACTCATGAGTCGGCCAGACATACCTGTGTGGTAGTAGGAATTTTTAGTTTTTTGTTACAAATAAGAGTGGTAGATCATGGGGACATCTTTTCGAAAGTTGTTTCTAGTATTACCTCCCCAAAGGGATAGGGACGTCTTCTTTGGATAGGTACTACAGAAGATTTGTACTCGACTTTCCTAGGGTAGCGGCACCCTGTTCAAGTTTAATGAAGAAAGGGGGAGCCTTTCCTGTGGAAGAATAAGTTTTAGCAGGGAATTTAGGATCTGAGACAGAGACTAAAAAGTAGAACTATGGTACTCATGACAAGGAGTTAGCAGTAGTGGTCCTTGCACCAAAGGTGTGGTGGCATTACATGATGGGAAAAAGTTTTACAGTCTACTCAGACCACAAGAGTCTTGGGTATATCATTTCTCAGTAGGACCTGAACCTGAGAGAACGATGTTGGCTCGAGTTCCTCCAATACTATGACTTCGAGTCAGTCTATACTCTTGGGAAGGAGAATGTTCTAGCAGATGCAACCAGCATAAGTTCTGGTATACAACTACTTGGTGAGGCGATGGAGAAACTGGATACTTTATAGATATCCTTTGTGGACTGAGATGGAGTAATTTTTCTTCAAGCTCTCACAGTCACTCCTCAACTTCTTCGATGATTCAGGGAGGCGCAGCATGGGGAAACTGACTACAAGGCTCGATGTGTTCAGATATCCACAGGGTAGGCCCCCGATGGATTTTCTGAAGGTGGGGAGCACGTCAACCTCTTCAGAGGACGTACCATGGTACCAGGACCTTTTGCATAAGTATTGGTGTCTAGGGATTAAGAAATAAGTGGAAGATTTTGTATCACGATGCCTCACTTGTTAGCAAGTGAAAAATACTCAGAGCCAGTAGAAGTCTTATGATGATAGGAGACGGAAACCTCTAGAGTTCGAGGATGAGGTGACTTTTTCGAAGGATCCAATGGAGATTGAGGATCAATAGAATCAGGTCATTCATGGGTGGTCGATACCTTTGTTATGCATACACTGGAATCACGATAACTCCATGAGAGCGCATGGGAGCGGGTGGCTCAAATTTGTGCTTAGTACCCTCTTTTGGTTTTTTTCCTTTATTGTGACTTTTGGGGACGTAAATCCCTAAGGTGGGGAGAATGTAATGTCTTGGAAATTTTGTATAATTTTTTTTATTATATGGGAATTTTTCGAGACTAGGAAAATCTAATGGCCCATGATTATGAGGCTCAGAGTGCCCAGAAAGATCCGTAGATGTTTTTTAAGCTTTCATTAGCACGTGTAATCAGTTTTCCTGAAAAAGTGGAATAAACCGTAAATAGTTAATCAGATCAGAAATCTGAGGCCACCGTTGCACTCCGGAAGGCGTTTTTAACCTAGGCGCGACTTAAGTTTAGTCGGAACAGGCCTCCTGTGAGAAAACCCCAAAATGGCATAAACATAAATAAAAGAATTAAATAAATTATTTTTTTTAAATGCTTATAACTCACAAATGGTAGCTTAGATTGAAAATCTGATACCAATGATGAACTCATGAGGGAATGCTTTATATAAGTAGATACTAACTTTGGTGGGTGCGGCCCACTAGTGAAAGTCAGTTTTTGCCATAAATAAAATAATTAAGTGACAATTATTTTATTGTAAAATCCATAACATTAAATAGTAACTCTGATTGGAAATATGAGAGTATTGTTGGGTTCCCTAGGGCGTGTTTCAGTTGGGAAGATCCTAACCTCGACCAGTGCGGGTCGAGGGTGACTGTTATTAATTTTCTGAACTTGTTTTTGGGCACGTTCAGTAAACGCGCAAGTGGCATTTTGAATCATTTGAACCGGTGATTGGAATTTAAATTTGAGGACACCTTGAACTTGCAGCACTTGTATTCACTTAAAGAGAATTTCATATCGACCACAATTGGTCGAGGGTGAAAGTTAGTTTTTGTGTTTTTTGTGGAAATAAAAATAAAATAAATAACAATTTGTTATTTTTATTTTTAACCCCCCAATTGAATTCTTGGAGGTGGGTACCGCCCGAGCTAGAAAACTCCCATTTGTGAATTCATGGGGGTGGGGACCACCCGATCCACTCTTTAATATGGGGAAGTCCCTTGGAAAACCTCCCATTTAATTTTACCAACGTAAATTAAATGGATTGACTTTCAAATACTAGGTAATAGTGTCGTTGTAATTTAGGAATGTTCATATTAAATGAACCTTCGTAAATTCCATGATCGTTACGTTACCTCCCTCACTCATTTTTATATAGATCTTGGGGGGATGAATTGGCATGGCTTCACCAAGAAAAAAATCTCTGGTAATTTGTCGTGATGCCCAACACTGGGAGGATGGATCTGGTTCCGGTGAGCTATGACTAGAAAACCCAAACCACGAACTGAGGATCGGCAAACAAGTGACATCTTTGGAGGCTAGTTGCGGGGGACGATGAAGGCTAACAATTCCTCAAAATCAGATGCACTCTAATGAACATGAGATAGGGGTTTATTTCATTTGATCATTATTGATTTCCTCTTCACCGTTCTTGATTTTATACGAAAAACGCGGGACAACCGACTAACGAGTTGTCTCGCAATTCTTCCATCTTCATGGGAGGTTATTGTGGGGTATCTTGTAGGGATTGTTGTTTTGAATACCCCCTTACCCATTCATTTCATTCTTCATGATTCAAGAATTATTGAGCTGCTTACTACAACCCTAACTCGGACGGTGTGAGCCAAACAAAAATAGCCCGACCTCTTAGTAATTCTTTGTGATTCTCGATGCATTTTTCGCGATGGAGGAGGATGTAGACTAACACCGGTGGGGTACATGAACGGTGTTCGACACCATGGACGGCCACGATGAAGGCGGCGACATGACTACACCATCGAAGAAGGTCTTTGGCTTGTCAGCTACGGCAGAGCAAGGGCAGCGGAAGACGGAGGCTAGATGCACGAAGGAAATGGTGGCGCGCGTCTGTGCCGTCTGACGAGCGAGAGCTGCAACATTGTGATGCGGTGGAGAAGGAAGGGTGATCATCTGAGCCAGCCACTGGTGAAGGAACGATGCACGATGTGCCACATAGGGAAGGAGGCTGGCTGTCTGACAAACCGCTGTAGGCCGGCGCATCGTGAGCCGGGCCGGACCCTATGGGATGGGTCAGACCCAGTGGGTCGGGTCAACTTAAACCATGTTGGGTTTGACCAGGCTGAGTCGGGTTGGCCCAGGCCTGGTCGGGCTTGGTCAGACTGGACCAGGACCAACTTCGACCTATTTTTGCTCTTTCTGCTATATCTTGAGCTATGGGCATCCGTTTGACGAACTATCAGCCGCGCCGAAAACCTTAGAGCGAGACAAAAATTTTGGTATACACCAATTGAGTTTTGGATAAAGTTTTCATATGTATAGGATGGATCAAACACGAATCCAACTATGCCCTTGGGACCAAAAGGCCAATAACATATAGAATGGACATCCGATTGACGCACTGTTTGTTGCTTTGAGACCCCTTTAACAAGGCAGTCCTTTTGAATACTTCTCGGTGGAAGTCCGTGGAAGTTGGAGTATTGAACTATGTATTGAGGAGAAGATCCTCTCAGAATCAAGAAAGCTTAGTGCGAGAACCCTGTAGGTGTCCGAAATATGAGAAAGGGATCCAATGTGGGTCTATGTTTTGGGATCCTTCATGGGTCTATTCTTGAGGATCCCACATGGATCCGCTCTAGGAATACATCTGGGACTACTCTAGGATCCTATGTGGGTTTGATGTACTAGGATCCTGTGTGGGTCTGATGTTGTACTAGGATCCTATGTGGCTCTGTATACAAGGATCCTATGTGGGTCTGATGATGTACTAGGATCCTGGGTGGGTCTGATCATAAACTAGGATCTTGTGTGGGTCTGATGATGTACTAGGATCCTGTGTGGGTCTGATGATGTACTAGGAACTTATGTTGGTTCGATAATTTAGGATCCTACGTGGGTCTGATGATTTAGGATCCTATGTGGGTCTACATCTTAATAGAGTAAGATGATTTAGTAGTTACATCTACTCATCTTTACTTCCGTGCCTAAGTTATACCTAGTGTGAGCTGAGTCCTTACCTTCGTGGTGATATATTTGTGGTATTCTTCTATGTGGATTACCTGGGTGGTACTTTCTGTCGCAGTGATACCTTTGTGGTATTCTACTATGTGGTGTACCTATGTGTACTTACCTTCTTGGTGATACCTTTCTGGTATTATTTTTTATGGCGTACCTGTGTGGTACTTTCCTTCATGGTTACACCTTTGTGGTATTCTTCTGTGTGACGTACCTATGTGGTACATTCCATCATGGTGATACCTTTGTGGTATTCTTTTGTGTGGTGTTACCTTTTTGGTACTTACCTTTGTGGTGTTACCTTCGTGGTATTCTTTCCTTCATGGAACATTTGAGCTTTGAGCTAATGAGTTAGGCCTTGTGTTTCCTCATGAATGATATGGGCATACTTAATAACCTAGGTATATGTATGGGAATATACCTAAGTAGTTTTGACAGTTTTTTCCATGATTTTTAGTTTATCCTTTGAGGATTTTGAGAGACCTTCGGGGGTCTTGGGGTCCCTACTGAGTATCGTTATACTCACCCCTACCCGGCATATGCCCGCACCATGTTGTGTTTGGTGGAGACGACAGATAAGGCTGACTAAGGATGAGAGTACCATGACTAGAGGTAGCTCAGAGTTGGACAATAGATGAGGTGTACTGCAGAGACGGCCATTCGAGGGTTGTACCTACCTTTCAGGTAGGATCCTTGGCGGGTGTTCACAGGAGCTATTTCAGTTTACTTGTACTTTTCAGTTTTCTTGTACTTCCCAGTTGGGGTTGTATTCTGGCCCCTTTTTCTTACATTACACACTCTTTTTACTATGCAGTTTACTTTTGTCCATATCTCATTGTGTTCTTGGTTGCATGTGTTTATAGTTTATAATGGAAATGCCTTTATGGTTTTAGGGAATATGCCTTTCGATGCAAGTCACCAGCCCTTGGCCTATGGATGAAGGGCTTGGGGTAGTCACGACACAGGCCCCGGGGGATGGGTCGTGACAAGTGATCCAACTGATATTGATATATTTAATTTCTATACAATCATTGGTGTAAAATCTATTTTCTCTATCACTTGAATGAAATATATAAAATATATTAATTAATCCCTTTTTTTAAACTCCTATATACTCTCAAAATTTATAAAGTATACATTTGTTAACATATTCCCTTCAAAATTGATGAATAAATTTCTATAACACTGATACCTAACTTATATATTCTATAGAGTTTCCCAAAACCATTTTGATTTTTTGAACAATTCCTTCATATGAAAATATTATTGTGTCGTGATAATTTTTATATTCAATAACCTTTAATGGCTAATAAAAAATATTTTGATAATTTCTAGATAATTTTTCTTATTGATGTTTGAACTTATACTCACTTATACTATCACCACAACGCGAAACCCTTTCCACTATACATCTTAATTTATCTTTTCCTAAAATTTAGAATATTAGGGAAAATAATTCTAGAACTCATTCAATGTTTTTGAACATTTCCATTAATGGTGATAAAATGAATTCCCTAACTTGAACTAGACTTATAAAAAACATCATTCCCTCCAAGTCATTAGTACATTCAATCCTATTAAGTATGTGAGTGGAGAAATTTTTTTTATGGTTATCAAGTATAAAATACCTTTGAAACACCAATTGAATCATTCTATGACTTTCATAAGAATGTAGCATCACATATAGAATAACATGAATAGTTATTTATTCATGTAGGTTTTTTTAACAATTTTTTTTGATTTTATTTAAGAACTACTCTTAAGTTACATGATAAAGGATTTTTTCCACAAATAATATACCTTTAAAGGAAAACTTTTAATTACATGTTTAAGGATTATGATTTTGTTTTCAATAATAAAAACCTTTATTAGATAAGAAATAATTTATTATAATACTTTCTAATAAATATACTCCAACTAAAACTTATGACCACATATACCATATCCATCAAGAGATCCATGAACCATATTTTAGTATGACATACACCAATTTGAACACATAAAATTCCAATGACCGTATCTTATAGAAAAAGTTTTTAGATAATATCTCATCTGACTCTTAGATAGTTGACTATATAAATATTTTTCCAAATCAATCAAATGGATATAAACTCTACTCTATTCCTTTATTATCGTATCTTTTTGGGTTTCCTAGCAAGGGGTAATATATTGTATATTCCAAGAACAAGACACTTATTCAATAGGGTAACCTTATTAATTTATCTCTTTATAAAGTATAATCTATAGTAACCTAACCATTGGGGTCAACGATATTGAATGATTATGGTCTGAATATATTCCTCTTTAAAATGAATAACACATTTAGTATTTTGATGGGTTTTATTTACCATTGACTTATCTCAAGTCAATACCTTTGGATTTATTCAAGATTTTAATTATTTAGTTTTGAATAATATTCCTTCCACCATACCAGTATTTTCAAACCTATTAGTGTGTAACTATTTACATAACTCATTATTTTTATCACTCACAAAAAAATAGATGCAACTCTATTTACACATATCCAAATGCATAATATGAATATGTTTTATGATATTTTCATATTTATGATTATAATTATATGAAATTGACAATCCCTACAAGGGTAAACCAAGATCCATAGAAATACAACCCCTGCCTTTCTAGGAATATGCATAAGCATCTTGACCAGTAAGAAGTCTATGAAACTTTCCCTCCACCTAAAAATACATTACTCAAATGATACATCATTTCATTATAAATATAATACCTAATGGTTTTAAAAAATATTATTTATCTAATTTCAAGATAATAAATTTAACTTAAAACTAAATTTAATCTAGAAGAAAACTAAATCCATTATCATACATATCTCGTAACTCCATATATTCATGTATGATACATTAAAAGTTATTTCACATTATAAAAACTAAATAATAAATCACTATAAAAATATAAACAATTGATATATATGAGTAAGGGTGGAAATGAATGTTAAATTAATGAATAAATCATAAATTTAAATAGAAGATAAATATTTTTTATAAAATAATAAATAAACCTAAAAAAACTGTTTTAATTTTTCTAACCATAGAGATATTAATTAATTTTTTAAAATAAAAAATTTATTTCCATTTATTAATATGAAATTCTACATATTATTTATTATAAAATATTTTATAAAAAACTATTATATGTCATTAAATCTAACGATTTTATATTTCAATTTTTATTATATAAAATATTTAAATAATAAAAATATAAAAAAGAAGTTGTTTATAGGCCTTTATAAAATCAATAAACACAAATCATTTTGATTTGGTTAAAATAATTTCTTAAAAATGACCTTAATTTTGATAATTTAAATACTTTTTAAAAAAAATTAAAAATATTAAATACAAACATAATCACATTTAGACTTATTTTTCAATTTATCAACACCTTCTAAATCACACTTATAATTTCAATATAGACATAATGCATATAAACTATACATCATTACAAATGAGTTTATCCAATTTAATATAAATAATATGTCTTGATCCCTAATAAAAAATATTACCCTAAGAGGGGGTGAATTAGGGTTTTACGAATTAAAAAATTAACCACATGAAAATGATATTGGTATCCAAATATAAGGAATATATTGTTATCTCACATAAAGATTCCTTAATATTTATGTAATAATTAAATCATATTTTTTTACATTTTTCACCTTAAATATACTACTCCATGGAGCATTAAAACTCCATGTCTCTATGCAATGAAAGCACAATATTGCATTTCTTGTATTTGGTTAAAAAAATATATTAGTCATACTAAACCTATGAAATTACTTTTCACACAAATTATATAATCCCAATTCCTCTCATTACATGAGGAACATGTTGATTCTTCCATGAGAACCTTCTTCTTTAAGAGATAAGAACGTGAAAATACACCTATAAGGGTGTGTTTGTTATGAAAAAGAAGATGTTCCATAGATAATAATATCCTATAATAACCTCATTTATGGTCACATTAATTTTTTCAAAAGTAATAAAAAATAATCACCATTCATTCTCTATGAGCCTTTCTAGATCATCACTATAATTCTGTATCTCTTCTCATATCTAGAATTGTTTTGGGCAGTTTCAGAGAAATTGATCACTTTTATTAATCCAAAGGTTATGGTCAATAAAATATTCCTCTCTATCTCATATTAGTAACATTACATATGTCATACTAACTTTAATATAGTGATTTAGTACTATTATAGTTTCATTAAATTCTTCAAATCCTGTAACACCCAAAAATTCTGATGTAAGAACATGGTATTTGATAGCATGTATCACACACATCACCAAGAACGTAAGGGAATATAATACCCCAAAAAATTTATATGTATTTAATGTTTTAATTAAATTAAATATATGACATATCATTCAATGATCATTATACTGAGTTAGCATATGTCACACTCATCAACGAGTTTTTTCAAATGGTGTGTGTTATACGCAACACTGAGTTTTTACCAAATAACAATATATTATAAAAATATTAATTAATATAACATAGTAATTAAATTAGTAGTTATGAAAATGGTTAACTAAAATATAAAAAAATATATTTTATGGACATATAAAATTAAAACATATATTATATGTTAATTATAAATGTATAAGGAAACTGATTGAATATAAAGGAAAATAATATTATTTTGATGCTCATAATGCTGTTATATCCTAAAAATTTAAATTAATTACAATAATTTAGTTATATTAATGTGATATATACATATTATATATATTCAATAAAATATATTTTATGTTCATCTAGTAGATTTCATGGGCTTAATATAAAAACAAACCCAATTTTATGAATAAAATACAATATATTTATTAATGTATTTTTACAACCTTTTAATAGAGAGCGCCTTTTAAATATAATTTTTGTAACTTTTATGGATTATATATGTCAAAATAAACGTAATATTTGAAATAGAAATATAAAAATTTTAAGTGGGTGATTTTTTTGTATTTTTCTGTTAAGTTTCATTTTTAATGAATAGTGAAAAATTCTAATTTTCTGTTGAAAACTATTTTTTCATCTACATTATATAGAAGATTAAAAAACCTTTTTAAATGGAGTTAAAGGTTTCTTAGATAAAAAAATTAAATTAATCTAATATAGGTCCTTGGAATAAATTTTACATTTAAATTGACTATAAAAACATTTAAAACTATGAGACATTTTTACTATAAAACATGCATTGCCATCTCGTCTACAGGATTAAAATTAAATTAATTTCTGCCACTTATGTTATTAAAATTCATAAAAATGGATTCTATATTTTGAATCAGAATAAATTTTAATTTATAATATGTTAAACTTAGTTTTTGACCAAAAATATTACTGAAGGTAATTAAATTTAATTATGATTATTAAGGTAATATTACGCTTCATTAGGGACTAATTGTCAATATTAAGAACCCAAATGACATAAAAACATATCCAAAATACATTTTTTTAACATATAAAGACCTTATAATCCCTTTTATCATTGTTTTAATATTATTATATCCACCTTCAATGTGAAAATCATGTATGGAATTTTTTTGTGAAAATATTACAAGAGTGCCACTACTCTTCCACTATAAAAGGGCATCCACTCCTCACTCTTCTTCTCACCACTCAAGCCACATTGTCTCAAAAATAACATTAAAAATAGATTCTAAAAATACTTAACACAAATCTTATAAATTTCCCCTTGGTAATGAAGCTATCCAATTAATCCTTTTGGTACAAACCAAGAGTAGTTGCCCGATTAAGAGGTGACAATCTTCCCCAAGTTATTTTGTTTTACTTCCATTTTCCAACCCCTAAAATATTCTTATTCTATGATTGTATAAAAAATAGTATCCTAAATATACTATAATATTTTTATTCTATGTTTTTGACCTAAACTAACACATAATTCCATCTAATTGGTAAAAAACTTATTGTTTCTATGTATGATGAACTAGTGTATCAAGAAATGATGATTGCTCATTTTTTCTTTTCCACCTATCATGGTGGAAATTATAATAGAAACTATATTTTTATATTATATATAGTATATTTATATTTTTTTAAGCTTCTGTAATTTTTATTTATAACATACCTTCAGGCTTTCTATCTTGTGTAAATATGATAATTTCGTTGAAGGAAGTATGGACTACCTCCCCCACAAAGAGATGTGACTCATTCATTCCATAATTTGAATATATAAAGGATGTTCTTAATAAAACAATGTAATTTTTTTACATAGATATGATAATAAAATTAATATATATATTTATAATTTACTTTTAATTATTTTAATATAATAAATAAATGAAGGTAGCGTTCATGCGTACGTACAGCCTACCATATCCATGAACGGTGCTTTTCTGTTATTGTCTCCAAAAAATATTGATTATTCTATATAAATATATACTAAATATATATGATAATAATGTTTATGTTTTAAATTCTGTAGATGATGAGATAATGTTCTGATTAATTGGAATAACAAATTACAAGTCAAAACACCTTTGAGAAAAATAGGCAATCAACACACAAAATAGTTAAAATAATGAAAGAGTGTTAACAAATGGGTAATAAAATATAGTAATAACTTAATATATGATATTATAAAAATTATTATGGTCATGGTATAAGTTACTAACATATTCTAAACCAAAATATAGGGGGAGAAAGGCCACAAAAAAATGACAGTTAAAGAAAGGGATTTTATCTCAATTTACATTTCATTGAGACTTATTTTTTTGTTATGAACCCAGTTTCTTTTATATGGTGTATATACTATCATTTTTCATTCAATGTAATTAATCTCCCTAAATTAATGATATTATGAATTTAATTTAATTATTATTACTTTATGTAAATTATCATTTATAGGATCCAATGTAGTATGGGGCACTTTGGAATATTTAAATATTATTTTCCTCAAGAACATGTATAATAATCACCTTCACAATCTCACATACATTAGAGTTTTAACATTCTCTTGAAACGGTCACCCCTTATGATAATTTTTATGGTACCTTACATTTGTCTTAAAAATCTATATTCTCATTTATGGTATATTACTATTGCCTAAATTATACACTATTTTCATATGGTATTCAATTTGATAATTATTTGATTAACTGAGGAATTATTTATAAATCCATATCCTTTATTAAATTAGGATATTTAATAAGGAATACAATATATTTTTTAAATATATTATTGTATATGAATAATTCTTTGGACATGCAATGACATGTAGAGCCCAGAATTTATATAGCTCCCCAATGAATCGATAAGTTCGCATGAGATGATTAATTTTAAAAAATTAAACAGGTTTCTACCTGTAGTATTAAATTATCCAGAGGATATATCTTGATAGTATAGGACCTCATGTATCTAAGACATGATGTCCAAAAAGTAATAATTTCATTCATAGATATTTTACTGATTATTAATCTATGAGATTTTTCTTCGACATATATATGGATACATTTAATTTCTAGTTCATTAATCAAATAAAATGTGTTTCAATTTCATACCTTTATATATTGAATTTTTCTTATATAGTTATTCGAATGGAATTTTTATCACTTATTTACCTTTCTATGTTGGTTTATTTCCATTGTTTTATTATTTCTTCCTCTTTACTTTCCCTTACTGGCATTTCAGCTCACCCCTATTATGTTTCCTTTCCCCAGGTTACGCATAATAAATCGTTGAATAATTGTTCAAATATTAGTTTTATTTCTTTTTTTATATATCATGTGTGCACTTTATGTTTACCAATGTATTATGGATATCATGTATATAGTATGGATTCCCAAGACTACTAAAATGGTCAGTCTTTCGATATTTGATTCTTGTAACCATGACAATTTAATAAAATAATGCATTAAATATGGGCTTATGTGGTCAGGGTATTATAGTTTGTATTAGAGAAAGTTTAGAAGCATCCTTGGAAACAAGATTTAGAAAACATAGATAAAGGAGAAAAACCTAAGATGGGAATTTATGATAACTATAAAATAACAAACTCTAATTTTGTTAAATTAGAGATTATATGTGTATTCCTAGAAAAAAATCCATTTCTGGATACTATAAGTTGATATGTTTTTGGAACAGATGTATCTGGGAGTAACAACTTTGAAAATGTGTGTCGAGTCTGACTCATTGTAACCTTGTACAGGGCAATAGGCATTGCTGAACACCTATTTGGACACTCTTGATGGATATGCATGGGATAATTCACATTTACATTACCTATTGTTGTTAAGGATTTGAAATTGGTGATTTAGCCAATGTAAACAAGGTTTATGATTCTTTCATTCATGATGCATACATTTATGTTATATGTAAATCATATTTAGAGTTATACAATTTTATTAACATTACCTTCTATTCCAGTATATTTCATTGTTTAGAAATGGAACCTAGAAGGAATAATGGTATCAATCCTCAGGGACAATATTGATATTTCTCTACTATGAAATTCAATATAGCAGGTATTATAATTGAGAATTTATGGATATAATTATGCATCCTAGAGAGGTTATAAAAAATAACCTTTCCCAAAAGGAAAACATATTCCAAAGAGAGAATCCCCTACTGTGGATCACATTATGCGACAGAGGACCCCATTATTTAGTGGGAATACATATCAAATGGTAACTAAGAAATTAATTAAGTCTTTAGAGAAGATATTTATGGCCTTAGTATGAGATGAAATAGAAATGGTTACACTTGTGTTCTATTATCTTGAACGTTATTTTGATCAGTGGTGGTCTCTAATCTGGAATACAAGGGAGGAAGAATAAATTGAACTCAGGGAATGGAGTAATTTTAAGGATACATTATTTGATAATTACATACCTTATTATCACCAAACTGAGATGGAGATAAATTTACTTAGTTTTATGAAATAGGAAGAAAAGGGTGTTGCGGATTCTGAAGTAACCTTTCCAAGGTTAGCTAGGTATTCTATAGTTATTTTCACAACATGTAGTACAAGATTGACCACTTCATTGAAGGTCATAAGAAAAATACCTATGGGGAATTGGTTTCTCATAATTTTTCACCATTTAAAGAGATAATTTTATGTGCCATCAAACTAGAAAAGTAATTATTGATTTCCTATATATTCAATGGAAACAAAGAGAATAATAGGTCTTCTATACACCATGAAAAATAGAATGATTCATAGAGGATGAAGAGAAATAATTATTTTCTAATTTGTGATAAATGTGGAATGATTCCCCTAGGTAAATTCTTGTATGCATTGGGAGTTTGTTATATATTTGGAGAAATGTGTCACCAGGAAAAAGAATGAAAAGGGAATAATAAAAACACTAATATTCAGTGTTAGAATTGTAAAGAGATAGGGAACATTGAAAATTAATTCCCCAGGAATCAAGGGAATATAACTATGGGGAAGATAAGGGTTCAAGTTCAATAATATATTATTGAAACAACCAATGTGTAATGATTAATTTAATCCTGTATTTGGATCAATGAAATAAGTTGTAACAGTATTTTATTTATGATATTATCATCATTTTCTTAATGATATATGTATGGATTTTACTACATTTCATTTTTATTAAGGATTTGAGAATCATATGCTAAATGGTACCAATAAAATATATTTATTATAAAGTCAAAATTTTGAGAAAACATGTGAATGGTGGAAATACAACCTTTAATATATTCTGGATGCTATGATAATGATGAAAAAAAGATTGATTTGGGAAATTACTAACTGCCTTGGAAATGATAAATGACTTGTCAACAACTAGTCTATGTGATCATTAATGGAGGTTAAAAAACTTTTGTATTTAATAAATACACCTAATAACATGTGTTTTTTCAAAGTTATAATGAATAATTCATTTTTCTAATAAGGTTTTATAGTGATTAAAGTAATTACCATATTTTGAGAGGATACATGGTGAAGTTATTTAACTACATGGAATGTAAAAATTTAGAATTTATTCATGTTGATTAAAGGATAATGATAAATTATATTTGGAAATTCAGTGAACTTATATCTAAATTATTTGATAATAATATCTTGAAAAATTTAACCATTTATGAAATAGTTTATGTTGAACTTCATATGTGGTTTTAGAGATTGATATACTATATGAAGAATCTTGTTCAAGGAGATCAAGTATAAATAGTTCAATGAATGAAAAAAATGATAAGATTGTTCTCATATTAATGCACCAAGTGAGTATATTAACATATAATTTTTGAAAGTAAAAAAATTCCACAATTCTAGGAAAAATTATCTTGAAACCCAAAAAATCCTAGTACTTTCGTTTCGAAATAATCAAATGGCCCCTCACATCCACATATATTTAGAGCCTTTTGAATATTAACTTTATCATATCCATGCTCTCTATAACTCTCCATCAGAACTTTATTGTTAGATTTTTATTCGATATACATGTTGTTGTTTCCCACTAATGTTCACCTACCAGGGATCCTATAACGTGACCATTGTACATTCATTTCTCTCTTATTAAGAATATGTGTTATTATCCCTATTTAAGATTTTGGTTTTTCAATAACATTTTCCTTTCAAATATTAATCAATTTATTACTCTGATAAAGTTTAAATTGTGAGGATGCAATTTAATTAACATGGGGAGAATGTAATACAACAAAATTCTAATGTATGAACATTGTATTTGATAGCATGTATCACACACATTCCCAAGAACGATGGGGAATACAATATCCCCATAACTTACTATATATTTAATATTTTATGTAAATTACATATATGATATATATTTCAATGAACTTGATACAGAGTTATTTTACATCACACACAACAATGAGTTTCTTTCAATGGTTTCCATTACACTCAAGATCGAGTATTTCCTGAATTATGATATATTATTAAAATATTCTTTAATATAAAAAATCCATTAAATTAGTAGTTTTTATAAGGATTAAATAATTATTAAAAATAAATGTATTACACAAATTTAAATTAAATCTATTGGCCACAAGATAATTACAAATGAATATGGAAACCAAATGAATATAAAAGAAAAATATTATTATTATTATGCTAACATAGATGTTATAAACTAATAAATTAATTTAATTACAATTATTTAGTTATATTAATGTGATATATATATATATATATATATATATTATTCAATAAAATATTTTTTATATGAATCCAATAGATTTTATAGGCTTATGAAAAATGAAACCTAGTTTTATGTATAATATACTACATTTTTATTAAGGTATTTTTACCACTTTTTATTGGAGAACCTATTTTAAATATAATTTTTGGAACTTTAATGGATTATATATTTGAAGATAAACATAATATTTAAAATATAAACATTAAAATTATGTTTGGTTTAATTCTTTTTATTTTTCTATGAAGTTGAATGTTTTATTGAATAGTCAAAAATACTGAATTTAGATAATACAGCTTTTTGATATAATTTATTTATATGGATAAATATCATTTTAAATTAGTTTTAAAAGAAAAATTAGATTAATTTTTTAACAATTAATCCAATTTAGGCCAATGGTATCAATTTCACATTGAAATTGACTATAAAAATAACAAACTTTTGGGACATTTTTACATTAAAAACATGCACTATCAGCCTGTCTATGGTATTAAATTTAATAAATTTTTTCCACTTATATGTTTATAAATTCTAAAATATGACTAAATAATTTGGATAATCATAATTTATAATATATATTATAATAAAATTATTTTTTGACAAAAATATTAGTGAATGTAATAAAAATTAATTACAATTTTAAGGTAAAATAAAGCTTTATAAGGGACTAAACCTCAGTCTTAAAGGCCCAAATAACTTATAAAATTTCCAAAATCCATTGGATGTCCATATTAGACCCTATAAAACATTTTCAATGATGTTTTTAGTTATTGGAGCCACTTTCATTGTGAAGAAACATTTATGGAATTCCATTGCTAAAATATTACAACCTCTACTATAAAAGGTCCCCCTCTCCTCCAACTTACTCAAACTTCTAAAACCACTTTGGATCGACCAATATATACACATATATATCCTAATAATCCCAAAAATTATCATATAATCCTAACTTTGGTAAGTAATCAATCCAAGGAAGCCTTTTTGTACAAACCAAAAGTAGTTACCAGATTAAGAGGTAAAAAACTTCCTCAAGATCCTTAGTTTTATTTCCATTCTCCAACCCCTAAAATCTTCTTATAAAATTATTATATAAAAATTACTGTATTACCAATATAATAGTATTTTTTGGTGATATTTTTCTTACCAAAACTTATACACACTTCCATCTAATGAATAACTAACATACTGTTTTTGTGTACGACGAACAACTACCTCATAAAAAGACGATTATTCATTTTTCAGTTAACACCTTTCATGGTGGTCACTATTATAGACATCATATTAATATATAATATATTATATTTATAATTTCTTTATTATTATATAATTTTTATTTATACAATACATTTCCACTTTCTATCTTGTGTAAATAGGATAATTTCGTTTGGGGAAGTGTGGACTATCACCCACTCAAAGAGATTTGACTCGTTCATTCCCAACATGGAATTCATAAAGGATTGTATTAATAAACATATGTATCATATAATAAATATATATTATACCCAAATTATCATATATATATATATCATTTACTTTTCATTCTTCTAATGTGATAACGAAACGAAATTAGCGTTCAGGCATACGTACAGCCTACCATCTCCATGAACAATGCCTTTCTTTTCTTATCTCCAAACATTATAAATTATTCTAAAAATATATATATACTGAAAATATAAGATAATTAAGGTAATAATTTAATTTATAGATAATATAAAATAATGATCTAATTAATAGTAACAACAAATCACAAGCCAAAAATACTTGAGAAAACATGTTATTTAACACTCGAAATAGTATAAAAAATCAAAGAGTGTTAACAAACGGTAATAAAATATTGTAAGAAGTAAATATATGATATTAAAAACATTAGTATGGTTCTGTTATAAGTTAGTAATATATTTTAAACCACTATAAAAAAGGACGAAGACCACAAAAAAAGTAATCTTACTATAAGGTATTTTGTCTCAATTTACAATCCATTGAGACATATATTTTGTTACACACCCAATTTCATTTATATGATGTATATACTATCATATTTCATGTTATATAATTAATACTCCAACATTAATGATATTACGAGTTTAATTTAATTATTATTCCTTCATGAAGATTTTGATTTAAATGTTTCAAACTTGTGTGGGGAAATGTTGGATTATTGGATGATTATTTTCCCCATTAATGTGTTTAATGATCAAATTTACAATCTCACCAACATTTGATTGTTAAATTTATCTTGAAATAATAACCCCCTTATGACCATGTTTTTGGTACTTAATAATTGTATTAAATATTTATATTCTTGTGTAAGGAATATTTCTATTTCCAAAATAGTATACCATTTTTATACAGTGTTTACATTTATAGTTATTTGATTAACTAGGGAATTTTTGATAAATGTATATCTTTTATTAAATACATATATTTAATAATAAATATGATATATTTATTAAATCAATTATTTTATATTAATAATTCTTTATACATGAAGTTATGGGTAGATCCCTAACATTATATAGCTCATCGATGCATCGATATGCTCTCATGAGAGGATAAAGTTGGCCAAATTCATAGGTTTCTACATGTATATTAAAATTGTCTGGAGGGTGGATCTTAACATTATAGTTCTTCACATGCCAAAGATTTGACATTAAATAAATATGTATTTCTTTCATATATATTCCAGTTATTATTCACCTATGATATTTTTCATCAACATATCTATGGATACATTTAGTTTTCACTTCATTTATTAAATGTCATGTCTTTTACTTTCTCACCTCACCATAATGAATTAGCCTTATTTATTTATTTTAATGTGATTTTTTTTCTCTTATTTACCTTTTCTTGTTGGTTTATTTATATTTATTCATTATTTCTCCTTCTTTAATTTACCTTACTAAGCATTGAGCACACTGATTCTATGTTTCCTTTCCATAGCCTGTGGAGAAGAAAAATTTGAATAAGTGTTAAAGGACTTGTATTATTTATTTTTATTATGTGTCACATGTATAATTTATATTTATAAATATATTATGGCTATCATGTATGTAATATGGATTTCCAAGACTACTAAACTGATATGTCTTTTGAGATTTGATTCCTTGTAATCATGACGATATAATAAAATAATGCACCGACCCCAGGCTTCTGGGGTCAAGGCATTACAAATACCAAGCATGTATTCACTAAAAAGTACATATTTCATAGTAAATTATTTAATATGGAATGGTAACCCAAACTATATAATAAGATCCAACATCCAAATCATTCACAATAGTGTATACTCATTCACTATGACATATAAATGGCTTTACACATGAGCCTCAGCCCAGTTGGTGAGGACTCGATAGGTGCATCCAAGAGACACGAGATCAAATATGGGTGGAGGCATATTTCCGGGTACTGTAGTGGTAATGTAGCTGTTACTATAGCAGGTATTGTTCAGTATTATAGCAGCTGGAACTATTCATCCATCATGGCCTTTAGGCCACCGGTTTGGTCCTCGGGTCCTGCAAGGATTTAGGGCCACCCAAGGTCTTCGGGCCAGTTAATTCTCAAGGCCTTCGGGCCACCTTAAGGCCTTAGGGCCACCCCAAGGCCTTCGGACCACATTAATGCAGGCCCCAGACACACTACAAAAAAGGAGCAGCCCCAGAAGAGGATTCAGAGCAGGTGCACTCACCAAAGAAAATCCAAATTGATTGTCAAAATGAAAGGGTATGGCTATGCCATCGATACCAACATGTGCTTGCACGGAAAGTCTAGTCATACGGTCATACAATGTTGGAGAGCTACTATCAGGATGCAGATGCTGGGGAGGGGCAGTTCTTTGTAGATAGTCTGGATGAATTCCCTAAGACCTTCGGGTCATGTAATCTCCTAAGACTATGGGCCATGTAATCTCTAAGCCTACTGGCCTTGTAAGGGTTCCCCCTCATCCCTTGAAAGGGGGGTTATCAAAAACCAATAAAAATGAAGGCCTTCGGGCCATTCAGGAAGACATATAAAAGGCCTTCAATGAAATTTATTATTTTTGGTACACAACTCTATAATGTAACATCCAATGACCAAGACCATTTTTCTCATGAAAAAACTCCACCATGAACTACCCATGATCAAATTATGATCTACTTAGCTTCCCTCAAGCACATAACAACCTTTATTATAAACCCTTTTTGGCTATTAAATACAGTCTTATAGGTTTTTTTAAAAAAAATCATTCATTATATTAATGATACACCCTATAATATTTATAATCTGTTGAAAAAATGGGTGTCTTCCTCTCCAATGTTCTATGGTGTCGCATATTCTCTAGGATATAGACCTCTATATAACTCTATAAATATTGAGAATCATATGTTCATCCCTATATATCTCCTCATGAAATATTGTTTTCTTTATGTTATAGGCACACATGATATTAAAATGACATTGAAATTTTTCTATTCAACTCATATAGTAGAGTATTATATACTGAAAATAACTATTACACAACCTTTCATCACGACATATCCCTTTACTCAATAATGGAAAATATATCTCATATATAGATTTTCTGAAATCTTCAAACCTTTTATATTTTATGAATCCATAATAATCGGCCATGAATATTCTCTTTATACAAAAAAAATATTGTACTTTTAAACACAAAAATAATTGAAAAATAAAATAAAATCAATACTAAAAACTAATGGGATTTCATTAAAAAACCCCTAGGTTTGTTGAAAATCTAACAAGAATAACATATCTACCCAATATAGTGCATCAAATATTCATCAATAACAAACCCTAAGATCACATAAGACTAGAAAATTGTGAGAAACTAGATTTATATGGGAAAATTTTAATTATAATAACTCATTTAAATATATTATTTGAATCAAATACACTTTAAGAACTACTCCCTAAAATCTCCAAACAAACACTCTTCCCCTATTTAAAACTGTAAAATTTTTTAATGGGGAAAATAAAAAATGATTTTATAACATTCTCCCAAAAATTATTAGATTCTCCCCCATTATCAATGAAACCAAAGAAAAACACCTCTATTATTCATGAATGAGAGTTTAAAACAAAATAAATGAATCTAGGGATGAGATCATACCATTCATAAAAATCTATTTCCACAAGAGAGTGTGGATCTCCAACTCTATAGCCATAAAGATATATGGGTTTAGTCAAAATCCTAGATCCAACTGTTACTTTTCAAAATACACATTATATAGTTCCTTGTTCATAATTTTGGAAACATTACTTTTTTTATCACACACTCTAGTTTGATAACTTGTTTCTCTACTTTCTTCTTAAGGAAATGTTATTTGATCTCATTGTGCTTTGTACATGAGTGGTTAAGGAAATTTTTTCAGATGTTTGAAGAACGTTATTTACCTCACACAATTAGAATATGAGCTACCACATAAATTTGTGTATCATTAATATGTAGAAATATACTTATTAATTGAGTAAAATCTTGATTCATTTCAATATACTCTTCTTATGTGGTTCTCAATGATGTGAAATCCAAATTTTATACTTTCTATAAAAATATACAAGTTTCCAAGAAAAAAATCACAACTTGATTTTTTTTCATCAAATGAACCATCCCAATTAGAATATATATCTCTCATTAGTTTCTAATGGGAATTTATAAAACAAAATAAATCAAATTGACCTATTTGTTTGATATATCAAATTACTACATGTATATATTTCATTACAATTTATCTTGAAAATATTTAATATAATTATTCTTGAAAGGAATAAAACAATATTTTTGGTCTAGTGTCTATCACGTAAAGAAAACCACTGAAAATATTCCTATAAAGAGTGGCATCAAATTTCCCCCAATAACTATATCTTTATAGTTTCATCCAATACTCTATAATATTATCCTTAAATTTATAATTACAAATCTAAAATATCATTAGAACCACTTTGTAATATTTATTTTTTCATATAAATTCCCTATCCTTCCATTGAGTAACTTGTAGACCACATAAAAATGACAATTCACCATTTTAATACATCTAGAATTCACACATCATATGTTCTAAAAACTAATTACTTAGTATGTCATATGATCCAAAAAAATATGTATTTAATAAATATAATCTCCACCATCTACTTTCCTCACTCTTTATTTATATATAGTTTGTGATCATCCCCTCCTCTATGATAACTGAGATTCTCTGGGTACAAATCCCACCTTGTGTACCTGAATATTTTTGTTTATTTTTTCCTATACAAACCTCTATTCAACAAAAACACCATTTTTAATCTTTATGAATGAGAATTATATTTGGATTCCCAATATGAACTTCCCCTTTATGGACTCAATTTTGAATGTTGATTTTAGGTCTATTTGATACATGTTAAAATGAATTTGTGCATCTATTGACAAGAATAACTAAATTGTTTCCAAATGATCCATGGGTGAAAATATATCATCTAAATTGATGCTTTAAATCTTGGAATACACCTTACAGACTATCCTAAACTTATTCCTTATCACTTTTCCATATTTATTATTATTTTTATTTGAAACCACACTTGTATTTGATCTTATTCTTATTTTTTGACCCCATAAAAATTTCCCACATATATTTTCTCTAAAAATGGTCATGTTATATAGAAATCACATGGAAAAAAAATATATATATGCGGAAGATTCATCAAATTTCTTAAGTTACACATAAGATAAAAATAATATATATATTTTTTTTTCATTCTTCTTGTTTGAATGGGGTTGTCCAATCACTATTGACATTTCTATCATTGATTTAAAATATACTAGATCATTTGTCTTTTCTTATTTTCTTAGTTTTTTTCTTCATAAATGGGACTATCTTTATAATTCGTTATATCCCTATGAAATCCCCCTGACCGAGACACATATTCACTACTCTCCTCTATAAAAACATTGTATCTTATTTTTGAATTATTCACATTCGTGGATGAAATATGTACACCTCTATTTAGAATCATGGCACATTTAGTTATAGAAACTTTGTGAATTTAAATAATTTAACATTTATTTTTGTTAAAAAATTATATTACTTGATTTATAATAAATATATAATGAATATCTCTTTATATACAATGCTTAAAATATAATATTCTTTTTTATTGATAATATAAAACCTACTTCCAAACACTGAGAAATATTTAAATTTTGGCTTATTTATATACAAAATTTCTTATGGTGTCTTGTTTTCGTTTGGACAAAACAATTATGATTCGTGATATACACAATTCTTAAAACCACTTTTTTGTAAAATATCATTGATATGGGATTTTCATTACTCATATTCCCAATAATGTTACTGATGATTTGATTTATCCTCTCAAAAATTATTTTTTTCTTAGTATTTTGGAAATCGTACCCCCAATGTTGAATCAAAAGTTTTGTAGATATTCTTCTACTAGGGTATTTTAAATCTTTGTACTATTATAGATGAAAAAAATTGAATTATTACACAATGAAACTTTTCATCTTCTCTTCAGTCCTAATGGATTGTAAAGACCCATAAAAATTCAAGGGAAATTTTTTTCTAAATTTTCTTTGGGATTTTACAGGAACACAGTTTCTGACGGCGCCAGATTCCAAGGCCTGGTGTGCCCGAAATTAATTTCCGAAGTTAGGATCTGGTACGTACAGTGAACGAACGAGCGGGTTTTTATAACTTTTGAACCGGTGCTTGGAATCGAATTCTGAGGGCACCGATGGAACCGCATCACCGGTAATTGCTTAGGAACACCTTTTCTGGAGTTGTGTTTGCTCAGGTGTGGTTTTTAATTTTTGGGGTTAAGTTAAGAAATAAAATAAAGGTGGCGCGACAATTTATTTTATTTTACTTAAAGCGGCTTAACCTAAGTTAAGCGGATAAGTTGGGACCCACAATATCCTACCCACTTGGTTGGATATTTTTGAGGTGGGTCCCACATGAGCCCCACCGTTTCTTTCCCTATAAGTAACGCACCCGTGAAAATTTCTTTTTAAATAATGTCAACCCGTGCGTTTAATTAAATATTAAACGCCCCTATTAATTGAACGGTTTAAGCATTGCAATTAATTCAATTAATTGATGGGTCCTCTTTATGTTTTCCAAAACGTTGGCATGGGAATAAAATAAGACCAACACTTGTTTTGCAGGGGGTAGCTTGTTGAGAGGATTTGGAGAAACTCTAAAGCTTGAAGATCTTTATCCTCCTTCGTGAAGAACGCGAAGAACGCGAAGAACGCTGACCTACGATAAAGGGCGATGAAGAACACTGAACCCTTGGAGATCGATGACGCGGTGCCATGTACCACGACGCCGATGATCCTCCTTTCGCGACGCTTCTTTTGCGACGTTCCTTCCCCCGCAAAAATCTTCGATCAACAACCGATTGAGATAGGGGATTGCGGTTCTTTTAATTCTTTGTGAATTATATCCTCGGCATGGATTCTTTTGGTGCATTTAAAATCTTGTGATTTTATATCCACGACACATGTTTAAAATATTTGGTGGAAGACTTTTTAAAACCACTAACACGGTGGGTGCGGACCAACGAACAAGTCTGAACCCACCGTCTCTTCGTTCTTGGTGAGCAGATTAGCGGGCGACGACAAAGCAGGCTGCACGGGCGATGTGAGGTCCTCATAGTGAAGGATGGGCCCCGGGAGGACCATTGGCGAAGACGGCATGCAATTCCAACCACCAAAACTCGTCCGGTGGTCCGCAAAGCAGCCCGCCGGTGCGCCTCGCCGGCACAGCGGCGCCAGCGGCAGGTGGCGGCGGTGCCCGGCGCGCCGCCGGGAGGAACCACCGCTGCTGAAGCCGCGACGGAAGGTTGCGGTCCCGTGACCGCGTGGGACCAGAGGGATCAGGACACAACAACCGGCCGAGTCCGCTGGCAAGGGCGGCCCCACGCGGGGTCGCGGTCTCTCCACGCGGGTGCAGCGCACCCCCCTCTTCGCTCGGCCGTAACGGCCGAGCCGACCCGCTGGCCACCGGGCCAGCACCAGCCGGGTCGCGCCCAGGTCGGGCCGGGCCACGCCGGCAGGGCCAGGTTGCGCCATTCAGGTCGGACCCTGACCCGAGTCGGGTTGACCCGGTTCGGGCCGACCCTGGGGGGTTGGGCCGGGTCGGTCTGAGCCCAAACCCCCCGTTTTCGGACCACTTTCAGTCTTTTTCCCATATCATGGGCTACGGACCTCCGATCGACGCACCGTCATTGGCGATGCGATCCTTGGATCGAGATGTCCGTTTCGACATATTACAATCAAGGTTTCAAAGAACTTTGGTTTCGGCCGGGTTGGTTCGTACACGAAACCAACCGGGCCCTCGGAGCAGAAACACTTATAACTTGAATTCCGGACGTCCGATTGACGTTTCGTCGACTTGGATGGATTCCTATAAGTGAGACAGACCTTTTGGCTTACTCTGCTAGAGGTTTGGATGCGTTGGAGTACGGTCGGGTTGGTTTTGACTTAAAAACCAACCGGGCCCCTCGGACGAAAAAGCCAATATCTCACAGATCGGGCGTCCGATTGACGCGCCGTCTGTATCGTTGAATTCCTCAAGATGAGACGGAACTTTTGGAATACTTCGCCTGAGTTTTGGATGCAGTTGGAGTATGGCCGGGTTGGATTGTACCCGAAATCCAACTGGGCCCCTGGAACGGAAAAACTGATATCTTTCAAACCGGACGCCTGTTTGACGAACCGTCAGCAGCATTGGTGATCATGTTGAAAAACGGTCCCTATGAGTATACCCTTTGTGAGTTCGGGGTACATTTGAGATATGGCCGGGTTGGTTCGCACACGAAACCAACCGGGCCCCTGGGACGAAACGACTAATAACTCACAAACCGGGCATCCGATTGACGTGTCGTCTGTTGTATTGAGACCCCTATGATGAGACGGTCCTTTGAGATAATTCTTCGTGGGACTTGTGATACTTGGAGTATCAACCTATAGCTCATGGAGAGGACCCTCCCGGATACGAGCATACAGAGTGCGGAGACCGTGTAGCTGGCTGTGACCGATGACTACTTGTCCGATTCGATTCGGAGTGACTAGCATAGACCAGTGGGGAGCACTAAATTGTGAGGTGGCAGACCCATGGTGGAGGAGCACTACTGTGTGAGGTGGCAGACCCGCGGTACTCGACAGGAGGAGTACCTTTGTACGCTATGAGGGGAAGCACTACTATGTAAGGTGGCAGACCAATGGCGAAGGAGCACTACTGTGTGAGGTGGCAGACCCGTGGTACTCGACAGGAGAGTACCTAAGCAGTCTTAGGTTAGTGAGCAGTACCTCGGAGTTGTGACAGGATCACTGTACACTCCAGAGACGGACTCATCAGCAGTTACAGTTTCGATAGTGAAAATCCTGGTTTGAGGTGAATCTTTGACCTTTGTGTTTACCTCATGATTGAGAAGGTTCACTTGATAACTTAGGTATATGTATGGGAATATACCTGGGTATTGGTTATCTGAAGATTTCATAATCTTGTGATTCCTCATGATTGAGATGGGTTATTTGATAACTTAGGTATATGTATGGGCATATACCTAAGTAGAGGTTATCTGTTTAGATCTTCTTTGTGGTTATCCTTATTGGTTTTAGTGAGACCTTGAGGGTCTCAGGATCCCTACTGAGTATCGTTATACTCACCCCTGCACGGGCTATGCCCTCACCTCGTTGTGTTGGTTGCAGATGACGGGCAGTGCTGATGGAGGCCGAGTGTTCGAGGACTGGACGGTACCCAGAGGTGGACGACCCGACAAGTCAGTATCCGGAGGTGGACTTCACGGTGAGATGACACTCGGAGGGGGTTGACAGACGAGAGAATTTATGAGTTGCGCTATCTGTACCTACCATTCAGGTCGGATCCGTGGTGGACGATCCAGGAGCTGCCCTATCTGTACCTACCATTCAGGTAGGATCCGAGGAGGACGACCCAAGAGCTGCTTCCTTTCTTCCAATTATTTGTCTTTTTCTGTTGTAATTTTGTTCATTTGTAGCTGTATTTCTAGTTGGGTTTGTATTCTGTCCCATTTACTTTTCATCACTTTCTTTGTACTTAGTGTTTTAATTATACTTGTATTATGTGGTGTTTTATTACTTTTATAAAGGCAATGACTTCCCAGTTATCGGGATTTATGACTTTGGTGTTAGTCGCCATCCCCTGGCCTATGGAAGGCGGGCTTGGGGTAGTCACGGCACGGGACCCGAGGATAGGTCGTGACAATTGGTATCAGAGGAGTCGGTTCTACCGCAGAACTTATAACTCTGATATTTTCTTTCTGTGAAGCGATAGTTTTAAGAGTACTGAGTGTGGTTTTCAGTTCAGGGAGTCCAGTGTTGGTGCGAGCGGCCGACGTATCCATACACCAGGACCCTGACAACTGATTTCTGACTTTTTTGCACGAAAACACTGATTGCGTGTGTGTTTCCATAAGTTTTTTTAAAAAAAGTCAACTCAAACTAGGTCAGCTCTCCAAGTATAAATCATTTTCAGTGTCATGTTTGTTTCTTTTAGGATGCCTCCCCGCGGACGACCAGCTAGAGCCCCGAGAGTTGTTCATACTGACAGCCTGCCGAGCGACATGGCATCAGTACAGGGCCTATCCCAGTTGAGTCACCAGTGGTACTACTACCCATTGGGCCACCGATGCCACCAGCCCCAGCAGTAGAGGGTGCACGTTGCTTGAGCGCACTGCACGAGTTCCAGTGCCAGAGGCCCCCCAGGCTCAGGGGAGAGACGGACCCGCAGGCAGCTGAGGATTGGCTGGAGGCTGTGGTGAGATTCTTTAGGCTAGTGGGGACGCCAGCAGTCTTCAAGGTGATCCTTGATGCCAGCCTTTTTTAGGCAGCAGCAGGCAGATGGTGGAGCCTGATGCTCCAGATGCATGACGAGGCGACACTTCTATGGGCAGACTTTAAGAGCCTGTTCCAGGCAGATTTTGTACTAGCCACTCTTCGAGCGGTGCATATACAGGAGATACTTCAGCTACGGAAGGGCAGCATGATAGTGGCACAGTATTCCGCGAGGTTCACAGACCTCTAGCGCTACTCCACAGATATGGTACGGGACCCGTTCTTCAGTGCCCGAACCTTCGAGCAGGGGCTTAGGTGAGAGATTAGAGCTTCTTTTGTTTCTCACAGCATTCCAACGCAGACAGGGGTGTTGGAGAGAGCCCTCTTAGTGGAGAGTTTCCTTGCTGAGCAGTCCCCAGCAGCAGGACCCACCACTAGCCGGCAAGCGACAGAGTCTTTTGTAGTAGGCAGTAGACAGATGATGCAGAGGTCCAAGTGGACCAGACTTACAGGTGGTCGACCGTGTGACTCCGGGTCGGTAGTGCGAGGCACCAATGGGAATGACAGATCCAGACCTGCCATGTAGTGTTACTCCTGTGGTGGGATTGGTCACATGGCACGTGACTGTCCAACCCGCCATGCAGATGACTAGCAGTTAAATGAAGAACCTCCCAGGCAGAGGCAGAGGTTCAATCAAGGCAGACCGCTAGGAGCTGAGGGCTAAGGTAGGGGAGCTGGCCGTGTAGCTGGAGGTGGACGACGCTTCGAGGTGTTTCCACCACCACCACCAGGAGGTCCACCCCGACCGCAGGGAATAGGTGGACATGGGAGAGCTCAGCTTCAGACACTAGAAGCTTACGAGTACGGAGCTCCGGAAGTGAGTAGACAGGAGCAGAACTAGTGGTGTATATCTAGTTCCATGTTGTTGTTGTTACATTTGTGTCTTTATACCATGAGCTGCAATAATATAAAGACACTTACCTTTGTGACGTTTGCTTTCATGTCCTTTTGTTTGGTTGATACTGAGTGGTCCCGGTTAAGACTGTTGACTTGACCCTCACATTTGAGATTTCTACTGGAGGAGACCCAGTGACCTCACACTGATGCCGACAGTGTGACTCGACCCTTGGAGGTGAGAGTGACAGTTGGATCTCTTGGTAGTAATGTCGAGGCCTTACGACGTCGTCCATGGCATGAATACATCATTCATGTCCGGATTGACTGTATTAGGCAATGAACGTGGTTCATCCAGGGGATGAGACCGAGTTTCTCTTTTCGGCAAAGGAGAAATTTTAGCATCTCTTTCAGATCATAGGTAAAGAAGGTGCAGATCATCCAGGAGCAGACGGAGACTGCACAATACAGTAAGAAATAGGAAACTGGCACCAGTCTTAGAGACTCGGGCATGTTAAATGTTTCATGAAGTGGAAGCTTTAAGGAGAGATGAGCCTGCGAAGCAGCAGACGTGGAGGTAGATCTAGGGGAGCAGCATGAGGTGGTGTACGTTTTAACATGCTATAACCACCCACCTTAGTTGTCCCCGCTAGGCTCAGGGAGCTGGAGGGCAGGGGAAGAGGGTAGCTGCGTGCGGTCAGGGAGAGTGACCCGATGGCTCTAAGAATGATTCGAGGATAGTCTGTGTCCACTACTAGCTACTGTAGTAACAGACGTTGATACGAATCATTCCTTCCTTCCATGAATCTTGTCCCAGACCTAGAGTTTCTGGTAAGCCATAGACATGACCCTCACGTCTAGGGATACCTTGGGAGAAGACTCGATAATCACTCTTACGCCAACAGTGTGGTCATACCCTCAAGGTGAGAGTTTTGGTTGGAATCTCTTGGTGGCAGCGTCGAGGCCTTATGATGTTTGGTTTGAGTATGTACTGGGCAATCAAAGTTCATACACAAATTGACAGTATTAGGCAAAAAGGTTGTGGTTTAACTATGACGTCGGGATGGGTTTTCCTTGGTCGGCGAAAAGGAAACCCCAGGCAGCATAGGATAAAATCATGCACAAGAGGGTGTGACCGATCACTCTTGAGTCGGTAAACCTTCCCTCGTGGTAGAAGTCATTTTGAGTTCCAGTTCTAGGAGAAATTGGAGACCTCTAGTGTTCGAGGATGACAATCACGTCCTTATACGGGTCTCACCTCGACGAGGTTTACGGAGATGTGGCCAAGGCGACAAGTTATCTCCGAGGTTCAGTGGACCATTCCTAGGTCCTCATCTAGGTAGGCGGGGTAGTTACCACTTGACCCATCCACCTCAGTTGCACCAGGTACACAACGACTTCCACATATCTCAACTGAGGAGATACGTGCGTGATCCTTCACATATCATCGACCATTGGGAGCTAGACGATGGAGACAGGGTGCCTTTCACGGAGGTTTCAGTGGGAATCAAGGATCGACAGGAGCGGGTCCTACGAGGATGGTCGATTCCTCGAGAGCACTTTCACTAGCAGTACGGGAACCTCCAGGTAAGCACATGGGAGCGGAAGGCTCAGATGCGTGCTTAGTACCACTTTTGTAACCCAAGTTTGTGATAAAGCTTTACGAGGACGTAAAGCCCTGAGGTGGGAGTAATGTAAAGACCCGTAAAAATTCAAGGGAAATTTTTTTCTAAATTTTCTTTGGTATTTTACAAGAACGTAGTTTCTGACGGCGCCTGATTCCGAGGCCCGGTGTGCCCGGAATTAATTTCCGATGTTAGGCTCGGGTGCGTTCAGTGAACAAACGAGCGGGTTTTTCTAACTTTTGATCCAGTGCTCGGAATCAAATTCTGAGCGCACCGATGCAACCGTAGCACCGGTAATTGCTTAGGAACACCTTTTCCAGAGTTGTGTTTTCTCGGGATTGGTTTTTAATTTTTGGTGTTAAGTTAAGAAATAAAATAAAGGTGGTGCGACAATTTATTTTATTTTACTTAAAGCAGCTTAACCTAAGTTAAGCGGATAAGTTGGGACCCAAAATATCCTACCCACTTGGTAGGATATTTGTGAGGTGGGGCCCACACGAGCCCCACCATTTCTTTCCCTCTAATTAACGCACCCGCAGAAATCTCTTTTTAAAGAAATTCATCTCGTGTGTTTAATTAAATATTAAACGCCCCTATTAGTTGAACGGTTTACGCGTTGTAATTAATTCAATTAATTGTTGGATCCTTTTTATGTTTTCCAAAACGTTGGCATGGGAAAAAAAGACCAACACTTGGTTTGTAGGGGGTGGCTTGTTGAGAGGATTTGGTGAAACTCTAAAGCTTGAAGATCTTCATCCTCCTTCACGAAGAACGCAAAGAATGCGAAGAACGCCGGCCTCCGACGAAGGGTGACGAAGAACGTTGAACCCTCGGAGATTGACGACGCGACGCCGTGTACCGCGACGCCGACGATCCTCCTTCCGCGACGCTTCTTCCGTGACGTTCCTTCCCCCGCGACAATCTTCGATCAACAACCGATTGATGTAGGGGATTGCAGTTCTTTTAATTATTTGTGAATTATATCCTCAGCATGGATTCTTTTGGTGCATTTAAAATCATTTGATTTTATACCCACGACATATGTTTAAAATATTTGGCAGAAGACTTTTTAAAACCACTAACACGGTGGGTGCGGACCAACAAACAAGTCTGAACCCACCGTCTCTTCGTTCTTGGTGAGCGGATTAGCGGGCGACGACAAAGCAGGCCGAACTGGTGATGTGAGGTCCTCACTGTGAAGGATGGGACTCGGGAGGGCCATTGGAGAAAACGGCACGCAATTCCAACCACCGGAACTCATCCGGGGGTCCGTGGAGCAGCCCACCGGCACGCCTCGCCGGCACGGCGGCACCGGAGGCAGGTGGCGGCGGCGCCCGGCGCGCCGCTGGGAGGAACCGCCTTGGCTGAAGCCACGGCGGCAGGCCGCGTTCCCGCGACCGCACGAGACCGGAGGGATCAGGACGCGGAAACCAGCCGCGTCCACTGGCAAGGGCGGCCCCACGCAGGGCAGCGGTCTCTCCACGTGGGGGCAGTGTGCCCCCCGCTGTGCTCAGTCGTAACGGCCAATTTGACCCGCTGGCCACCCAGCCAGTGCCAGCCGGGTCGTGCCCAGGCCGGGCCAGGCCGTGCCGACCGGGCTGCATCGGCCGGGTCGATCCGGGCTCAAACCCCCCATTTTCGGACCTCTTTCGGTCTTTTGCCCATGACTTGGGATACAGACCTCAGATCGATGTACCATCAGTGGCGATACGATCCTTGGATAGAGACAGTAGTTTTGACATATTACACTCAAGGTTTCGGAGAACTTTGGGTTCGGCCGGGTTGGTTCCTACACAAAACCAATCGGGCCCTCGGAGCGGAAGCACTTATAACTTGAGTTCCAAATGTCCGATTGACGTGCCGTCGACTTTGATGGATTCCTCTGAGTGAGACAAACCTTTTGGCTTACTCCGCTCGAGGTTTGGACACAGTTGGAGTACGGTCGGGTTGGTTTTGACTTAAAAACCAACCGAGCCCCTGGGACGAAAAAGCCAATATCTCATAGACCGGGCGTCCGATTGACGCGCCGTCTGTCTTGTTGAATTCCTCTTGATGAGATGGAACTTTTGGAATACTTCGCCTGAGTTTTGGATGTAGTTGGAGTATGGCCGGGTTGGATTGTACCCGAAATCCAATCGGGCCCCTAAAACGGAAAAGCTGATATCTTTCAGACCGGACGCCCGTTTGACGAACCGTCAGCGGCGTTGGTGATCACGTTGAGAAACAGTCCCTATGGGTATACCTTTTGAGAGTTCAGGGTACAATTGAGATACGTCCGGGTTGGTTCACACGTGAAACCAACCGGGCCCCTGAGACGAAAAGGCTAATAACTCACAGACCGGGCGTCCGATTGACGCATCCTCTGTTGTGTTGAGACCCATATGACGAGGCAGTCCTTTGAGATAATTCATCGTGGGACTTTTGATACTTGGAGTATCGACCTTTATCTTGTGGAGCGGATCCTTCCGGAGACGAGCATACAGAGTGCGGAGACCGTGTAGCTGGCTGTGACCGATGACTGCTTGTCCGATTCGATTCGGAGTGACTAGCATAGCCCAGTGGGGAGCACTACTTTGTGAGGTGGAAGACCCATGGAGGATGAGCACTACTATGTGAGGTGGTAGACCCGCGGTACTCGATAGGAGGAGTACCTCTGTAGTCTATGAGGGAGGGCACTACTGTGTGAGGTGGCAGACCCATGGCGGAGGAGCACTACTGTGTGAGGTGGAAGACCCACGATACTCGACAGGAGGAGTACCTCAGCAGTCTTAGGTTAGTGAGCAGTACCTCGGAGTTGTGACAGGATCACTGTACACTCCAGAGACGGACTCATCAGCAGTTACAGTTTCGATACTGAAAATCCTGGTTTGAGCTAAATCTTTGACCTTTGTGTTTACCTCATGATTGAGAAGGGTCACTTGATAACATAGGTATATGTAAGGGTATATACCTAGGTAGTGGTTATCCGATGATTTTATAATCTTGTGTTTCCTCATGATTGAGATGGATAACATGATAACATAGGTATATCTATGGGCATATACCTAAGTAGAGGTTATCTGTTGAGATCTTCTTTGTGGTTATCCTTGTCGGTTTTAGTGAGACCTTGAGGGTCTCAGGGTCCCTACTGAGTATCGTTATACTCACCCCTGCACGGGCTATGCCCGCACCTCGTTGTGTTGGTTGTAGATGATGGGCAGTGCTAACAGAGGCCGAGTGTTCGAGGACTGGACGGTACCTAGAGGTGGACCACCCAACGAGTCAGTATCCGGAGGTGGACTTCACACAGAGACGACACTCGAAGGGGGTTGACGGGCGAGAGCATTGAGAAGCTGCGCTATCTGTACCTACCTTTCAAGTAGGATCTGTGGTGGATGATCCAGGAGCTGCGCTATCTGTACCTACCCTTCAGGTAGGATCCGAGGAGGATGACCCAGGAGCTGATTCCTTTCTTCCAGCTGTTTGTCTTTTTCTATTGTACTTTTGTTCAGTTGTAGCTGTATTTCCAGTTGGGTTTCTATTCTGACCCATTTACATTTTAGCACTTTCTTTGTACTTAATGTTTTACTTCCACTTGTACTCTGTGTTGTTTTGTTACTTTTATAAAGGAAATTCCTTCCCAGTTATCGGGATTTACGCCTTTGGTTCTAGTCGCCAGCCCCTGGCCTATGGAAGGCGGGCTTGGGGTAGTCACGACACAGGCCCCGAGGACGGGTCGTCACATGGATAAACATGACTACAAATGTTTTAGGAGTAATCTTCATCAACCATGCCATACCATTGAAATAAATACATATTTTCCTAATTCATTTTGGGGATTTAATATTTCTGAGTGATTTTTCTACAAACATCTACACAAATAAGATCAAATACTTTTGATGATTTCACCTTCTTTAGTTTATATTTATTTCAAAAAACCTTCCACTTTATAAAATTATCACATTTATGAGTATTGTATTATGTGAGTGTGGGGAAATATTTATCTTTATCATTATTCACCATATTTTCCAAATATTATTGGTTCAAGTGCCTAAATCACACATGAAATATCCCATTCATCTACCATAATAACATGCACCAATATTCTCTATAGGTGATGTAAATAATTACCTCACTCTTTTATTGTAGGTAAAATAAATCATTTCTATCATTAAAATTTCACTCATTCTCCAAAATTCCACTTCATGTCATGAATAACATAACTAACTCAAACAATGTTGATTTTGGATAAGTCCTCCAACCAATAACCCATCTATTTTTCTCATGTCCTTTCCACTAACCTTGGAATTTCTGGAGACCAACATTTTTAGCCCTTCAACTTTTAAAATATAATCACTCAAAATTTTTTATATTTTATGGAAGTGATAATATTTTCATTTCTATTCATGTTCTTGGTACACCCACATTCCATGTAAAATCCCATTATTTCAGTATATATATTTTCCTTTAAATAATTCTGATATTGATATCCTTCTTCACACTCACTAAATTAAAGGATGTTATACATTAAAAACTAAAAAAAATCTTTTGAATTTTATTATGATAATATAAATGATATCAAAATATGTATGAAAATATTAAATTTATTAAAATTAAATAATTGGTTAAAAATAATATTGCAAACAATTAGTGTTTAAGAAGGTCATTGTTAAATAAAAAAGTTTTATCTTTATATTTTTTTATTAAATGATAAATATATAATACTTATAAATATAATTATATAAAATTAATTTTTTTGAATTTAGAATATAAATATTTAATTAGTATGTATATTTGAACACTTTATTTGGAAATTCTTGTTTGTCAAAAATTTTGTTTTTATAAAAAGTTAGATATTAATTGCATTATAACTATATATGAATGAAAAATAAGGACATAGAACCATTTATGTGAGAAAATATTCAATAAATAAATAACATTAGTCATTTATAAATACTATTTTAACAAAGAAATCCAATTTTCAACATTTTTAGAACTAAAGTAAAAGGTTATTTTTAGAAAATATGGTTTTAATTATTTTATTTTATTTAATTAATATTATGGTAAGACCAGTTCATAGATTGATTTTAATTTTAAATAAAATAATTTTTTTAATAAATTAATTTATATCATAAAAATGTAATTTAATAATTTTAACTAATGTATACATTTTATGTTTAAATAAATTATTATCATAAAAATTGTTTTTAAAATTTAAACAATTATATGTTGAATTTAAATTTTCATAATGGTATTAAATTTTTTTCTTATAATTAATATCAAATTATATATTATAATAAAAAAATAGGTTGTAATATCAAAATTAATTCGTATCATTTTAGTTAATTAAAATTGGTGAAAATAGAAGTTACATTGGGAAAATACATTTGGGTAAAACACAAAAGTGAGTATACAAACTCCAAAATAACACAATTGTATTACCAAAATGATTTTATCGGAGAGAATACATAACTATAATAGTTCATTATCGTTATAATATATGTACGAGAGAATTTTACATTAATTTTTGAAGTAAAATAATATAAAATGTTATGGCAATTAAAAAATTACCCTTCATTTCACTTATAAAAGGAAACAATTTAACACCTTCATTACACAGTCACTCATTCTAATTCATTATTTAAAAACTTCTAATTTTATGATCTTAGAACCATCTCACAAGTACTATAAACATTTTCTACACTTAATTATCCTAATCCCTTCATTTCCATGGATAATTCCATGGAAAATCACAGTTCCCAATTTGAGTTTTACTCTCCTCTTAGTCGTTATTTAAAAATTCTCTATTTCTAGAAATCCATAAAAATTGAAATATAATTAATTCACATCTTCTATATATTAAAATTTCATTATTTAAAGGTACAATCAATTATTCATTGATTCTATAGCATCTTCTAAGAATGAAAACACATTAACTGTGTGTACGTGGGGACTGCCACCACTATGACATAATACATTTCATTTTTAATCAACAACTCTTATAGTTGGAATAATAGAGGGGTTTTATGAATAATTATTTTTTTATTTCCCTTATACAATTCTTAAATGATCACTTTTTTCATTTACCTTCCTTCTATCCATTAATTGAGAAATGGATTCATCAATCATGTGTATATGCTGCCTACTGCCTCAACATTAAATGATATCCATTTTTCACTATCATCATTAATTAATAGTTATATGAATGTATTTAATGAATATTTATGATATATATCACATTAATAATATTTTGAAATGTTATATTAACATTATTAAATTCAAAATTCTTACTAATTTGATCATTTCTTAATTATTTTATTTCGTTCTATTTACCATCTACTTGAGTGATGTTGTAATGATAATATATTGAATGATAAAAGAAATTTCTTATAAAATTAATTAATGTAAAATTAAGGTTTTAATGATTTTATAATATTCTTGTAGTTATAATATTGATATATAAACATTTTTTTAATATAACATCTCTATTTATTAAAATCTAATGAAACAGGTTTGTCTTAGGTAACATTTTGGAGAGTCATAATTAAAAAACCATGTGATTAAAGTGAAACATTATGTATAATATTGTGGTATATATTATAAAAACATAGTTAATATATTAATTATTAAAATGGTATCAACAATCAGGGATCAACTTTAACATTACAAATCATGTGAAAGACAATTTAATTTTTGAACACCTGATGTTAAAAATAATCTATAATGAAAGATCATATTTAAATTTAATAATTATAAATGAAGTATATAAAGGGTTATATATACAATTAAGGTTCTTAAATATATGATTAAAATAGTTATGGTTGTTTTATTGGATGTTAGAGTGAGATCAACTATGTTAGGAAATTAGGTAAGGGATTTTTGTCTCAAAATACCTTCATTAAGAAATATTTTACTATATACAATAATTATGCTTCATATATTGTAGATGTTGCTGAATTTTTATATTATCATGAAATATATCTCAATAAATAAATTTTAATTTCATTTTCAATATATTTATCTTTCATGGATTTTGATTATTTCGATACTCAATATATAATGTTTTTCTCAACTCATAAAATTTTTCTTGTAAGTCATGAAATATATTCATAATTTTTATCTTCCATGTATCTTTTCCTACCATTATATTTTAAAATATTAGATTTAATTTTTATATGTTCATAATAAATATCTTCATTAATATCTTATCCTTTGATGAAACTCTCTCTCAAATAAAATCATCATGTTCATAAGAATAATTATTATACATTCCAATAGATATTTTTCTTCCATGTCTATCTTTTACCTATCCAATGTGTGTACTATAACCCAAGTATGATTCATCCTAATAGACCATAAGGCTTATTTTAACCTATTTTCTGTGATTGTTTTTATCATGATTTTTATTATTCGGGATTCAATAAATGGTTTTAAGGGACATTAAATATTTTTTAAATGATTATTTTTATAAAAACAATTCTTCAAAAGTAATTATTTATAATGTCCCAAAATTTATTATTCAAAACTAGTTTTATGTTTAATTTCCACTACACTAAATTTCAATAAAAAAAAATTAAAAAAAATATTTTTAACATTTTCTACATGGTTCTTTTATTATATAATGAGTCTCTTTTACACATTTCTATGTGAAAGTGTCTTCTAGTTGGCGTTTTCATCTTATAATATAATTCATATCTAGGTTTTCATGTTTTAAAAAAGAAATTCTTATTATATATGATTGAAAAAATATTCATTTAAAAATGTTTTCATATGATAAGGGATGTTCATAATTTTAAATAAATATTACTAATGATTCTAAAAGTGTTATTTATATATATTTTATCCTTGATTGAGGATATTCATAGAATGATACCATCCAATATGTTTATTTAGATAGATATTTAAATTCCCATTTACATATATGGGAGGATATATCACTTATTGTATCATGACTAATCATTTAGTTGTATAGAATTTATTTTTCTCTAATTCCTTTCCACTATGAATTCTTTATGATCGATTACATGATTGAAGGTTGAACTACTAGATTCCTAATAAATAAATTGATTTTGGATATTTAACTATAAATAATATATTGGATTCATATATTGTGTATGTACCATTTTTATAATCATCATTACTGAGTGGTATTTACATGGAATGATTAATTACGTTAATGAATACACATTTATTTTCCATGGGGTTTTCTCGATATGTCTTTTGACGGAATTGTGAATTCTTATTTAGGGAACTATTTAAAAATGATATAAAACCTATTTTTATTCCTTGGGGTTTTAGGATATGTTTATTGAAACCATGTGGAACAAATATGTAGTATTTTCATTATATAGTGGGTAGGTTTAGAATTATATAGACCTCTACTGAATTGGGTAATGTTTCTATCTCATTACATGTCATGGGGTGTGGGCAGTGATAATAGAAAACTATAGTGTGCAGTTAATTTTCCTACCCAATTATATTATTTTTAAAAGGGTTTTATCCTTGAATTATACTTACGAATTCATGTTTTTTTCACTATATTCTTATGAGTCCATTTCCTTATGTTATTACCATAATCTAATCCATATGAATTCGATATAATTTCTTTATACTATGAATCTATTATCATCATCATCCTAATTATTATATCATGTTATGCCTCATATCTTCCACATTAACCTTTATTATAATGTTTTATCCTTATAGAGTGTTAGGCTCAACCATTCCTATGTTTACCTTTCCCTGAGTTATAATAATGATAATTTTAATGGTGTGTCTAATGAGTAGAATATATTTTTTGGGCTCATCCTTAATTATTAAATAATCTTGAGATATATTTAATAAATATTTTTCTTTCACATTTATAATATTTTCATGTTTATAGATTTAGAGAGTTAGACTATAACCCATACATATAAAAACAATAAAATATAAAGTGGACTCTAACGAACACTATAGATTTTAGCCCATTATCTAAAAAATTTATAATAAATCATGATATCTTTTATGAAAACTCTTCAAAACTATAAATATGAATTCTCCCAAACCCTTACTCATCCTTATGTCCCATGAAAAAAATATAAAATGTGTTATGAACATAAAATGACCAACAGGGGATATATAAATGAAAATCATTAGTATTTTGAAAAATATTAAAACCCATTAAAAATTAGCATAAAGTAATAATTTTCAACCTTATTATGTACTAAATACTTTACTTTGTAAATAATAACATTTTTTACTCTTTTTAAATCATATGATTACCATAAACCCCATAACAAGAATTAAAAACACATAAAGGTATCCTATTACTTTATTATAATTTTTACACTTATAAATGGAATGACACTGTGATCGAATTCCATACATTTCACTCATTAAAATATAATATCCATATGGATGAAATCCAAATCCAATGAATTGGAAGGATATCATAGACCCATCTGTCATTGGTTTATCACAGAACCACCCATCATTGGTTTATCATGTAACTAGGCATCAAATGTTAAAGTGCTATTACATAGTCATAACACATAAAATATTCAAACATTCATTATTTAACAAATAACTTTTCATTTCATATCCCAAGAAAAAATTTCATGATATTTAATCAATCAATCCATTTTAAAACCCCATTTCAATTATAAAATACACATATAAAGGGAAAGAGTACTTTTTTCAACATAAAGTCTTATAGAGGAAGAAAATATCAAAATATATTGAAAATTTCCTCTATAATCCATTTATATCCATATAAATAAAAAAGGAAAATAATATTAAGAATATTTATTGGAGGAAAATATTTTGAAGTTAAATCTTTAAACATTCAAAGTTTCCAATACCACATTGAACATTTAAATCATAAGCCTCATGAAATAATAAAATTTTACCAAAATATATAATAACATGATAATAATAAAATTCATGATAGTATATGTTAAATGGTTTGTACATACACCTCTTAAAATAAGGTTGGTGTATAACATCAAAATATGCCTCAATGAAAGGAGATTGAGATGAAATCCCTTTACCTTGAGTCATAATTGTCACATGTGTATTTATATTCCTAAATAATAAACAAATGTTAATTATTTAATTGATATATAACCTTTTTATTTTTTTAACTACCTTTATTTTACTCATTACATAGTTTTATATGACTATATAAACAATTATGTTTGTGTTGGGTGTGTTGACCATATCCAATTTATGTGTCAATAATGACTTTGGTAGGTCAACTATGGTCAAATTTTTCATCATTAAAACATATAAAGACTAATAATATTTATATAATAATAACATTAATAAATTAATTTTAATTTTAAAACCAATGATTAATTTTTATGAAAATTGAACCAATATTACAATCATGAAGATGGTATGTCGTATGTATGCATGAGTAACATTCTCATTTTTCAATGATCATTATTGAAAAAAGGTAAATAAAATTTATCATTATTGAATATAATTATATCATATATAACATTTTATTTATTCATATATACTCATATATATAATTATTGTGATGTAAAAGTAATCACATCATGATGAAGAGGCGGCAGTCCACACGTGCACAAACGACGTCATCACTTTTTTAGTGTGTGAAAGGGGTAATAAAGAAAATGATATATTATATTTACCGAAAGTAAATTATTTTAATAAAATCATAAGTATATTATTTATTTTTCATAAACCCATCCTTAATTCATAAATTTTAAATTTTTAATGAATTACATCACTTTGAGAAGGTGGTAGTCTGCATATCCACAAACGATGTTATCGTATTCCTAGAAAATGGAACACATGAAGGTATGTGTATATAAAAATTCCATATGTATTAGGAAATATAAAATATAATATTTATATATATATCATATAAAAATATTTCCTCCATTATTATTTTAATCCATTATATGTGGTAATGGAAAAATGAATGACATTGTTCCGCTAGGTGGTAGTCCACAGTACATACGAACAGTAATTTCGTTATCCCTTAGATGGAATTGTGTGTAGGTTCAGTTTGAAATATTAACAAAAAAATATCAGTATATTTATTACACTTATTATTTTACATAATCAAGGAATAATAATGATTTAATCAGTGGACAATGAAATAAAACTGAAATTCACACTGAATAATGTTACCGCTTTTTCGGGTAACTCATTTTGATTTGAAACAAAGGGATTCCTTGGATGTATTTATTAACATAGTGATAAATATAGGGTGGTTTTATGTACTTTGTGAGATTATTTGGGTATTTTTATGAGTAACCTGGGGGATTTATTGGTGAGAAAAAATTGGTGAGGGTGACTATCTTTGTATAGTGGAGGAGTAGAGGAATTCTTGTAAATCTAAAAGGAAAAAACTATTGGGTGGTCTCCTTTACAGAATTTGCTTCCAATATTGATCAAATGTAGATAAAATAGTGTATATAGCAAAATAATTTACATAAAATTGTTTTTTACAAGTTTATAGGTCATTTGGACTCTTATGATTCAAGTTTAACCACAAAGTAAACACATCTTTACCTTAATCGATTTAATTAATTTTAATTGATTTCACTATTTTATTGAGTAAAAACATAATTTAACTTATTAAAAAATATAAAATAGTCTTATTAAAAATATGGAATCCATTTTTTCAAATTAAAATCATAAAAGTGGCTGAAATTATTTTAAAATTAATCCCTCTAACAGGATGACAAAGTAGGTTTTTAAAGTAATAATGTTTAAAAATTTTATACGTTTTTATATAAAAAAGCTCTATGAAAATTATTCCAATGAAATAAATTGTATTAATTGATATAAAAATTATTTAATTATATTTAAAAAAAATTAAAAATATAACTTAACTATATAATTAAATTAGATGAAAAGTAATATTCAATTAATATTCTCTATTATTTATTATATATCAAAATATGAAATATCTTAGAAAAATAGAAAAAAATAACCCAAAGATATTTTTGATATTCCACATTAAAAAATTATTTTCTCATATATAAATTATAAATGTTTAAAATTCTAGTTTTAAAATAGGTTATCCATTAAAATGTGATAGAATTTCATTTTCGAAAAATAGTGCTTTTAACCATAAAACTCGGTTTATTCTTATATTAGGTGTATATAATCTATTCAATTAGTGTAAAAACATTTTATAAACATGTTTAAGCATAATATAGTTAGTTTTATTTATTCACCCTAATACAATATATAGGAGATAACCACCATATTTAAAAAATATTAATTTTATAATATTGTTTTGTATCACTCAGTCTTGTGTAAAACACATGATTTCGAAGAAACACAATGTTACGTGCCATGCACTCTATTTAACACAATGTCCATTTTTTATAAAATTACTATATAATTCACTAAAATTGATAAATATGTAAAAAATTATTCCATCATTACCTGGGATGTTATATCCTTACCCTCTTTTGGAAATTCTGTCCTCCCAATTATATTCACTTATCAAATAAGTGAGGATATTTTTCCTTCATATCATTTTCAGATTGTTATGTTTCCTCTTGAAACATGTGTTTTTTTTCATAAAACCATAACCACATGAATTAAATTATTCCAAAACACTTTCTCTCTTATTTTAGAACCCAAACTAGTTGTTCCTCATAAGAAATATTCTCTTCCAACTGAACTACTTCATGGCTCAAAATAGGAGATGAATTTGGAACATACTTCCTTAACATTGAAACAATAAATAAATTGTGTACCTAGGAAATGATCCAACATTCTCTATGATTTCAAATGGTCCAATGAAATATTGACTTAGATTCCTCTTATTTTTAAAACACAAAACACTTTTCTATGGATAAAATCTTAGAAAGACATGACCACCAACCTAAAAAGAAAGATCATTCCTCTCGATATTTGCATAACTTTAAATCCTTCTATGAGATGTTTAAATATATATCTAAATCAACTAAACATTGATTGATGTTTCCTCTTACAACTATGGTCCCATAAACCTCCTTTCTCCCAAATCATCCTAAAATGTTGGTTTTCAACATCTCTTTCCATATAAGGCCTCAAAAAGGGTACCTCAGTATACTTGATTGAAAACTGTTATTATTAAAAACTCAACCAAAGAAATATGCCGATCCTAGCTTCTCAGATAATCTATATTAAATAACTAATAATATCTTCCAATTTCTAAATCATTCACCTTAAATATCAATCATATTGAGGGTGAAAAGTTGAATGGATATCTAATTTAGTCCCCAATGACTCTTGAAGTTCTTCTCAAAAAATAGATGTGAACATGGGATCATGGTCTGATACAATGGAGAGATTCACTACATGTAACATGATAATATATTTTATATAAATTTGATAAATCTGATCTAAATACATTGTACCTCGAATGTGAATTAAATGTTAAGATTTAGATAATCAATACATAATAACCCATGTTTAATTATTACCTTGATATGTATTTGGAAATCCCAACATGAAATCCATTGATATATTCCATCACTTCCACTCTTGTACTGGAAAAGGATGAAGCATCCCCTTCAATAACAGTCATATGAATTTAACCTATTGACATTTCAATAACATTAGGGTAAATTCAGTAATGTATCTTTTTACTCCATCCCACCAGTAATACTTCTAAAGGTCTTTATAAATCTTACTAATGTCCAGATGAATAGAAAACAAAGAACTATAGACTTCAGTCCACAAATCTTTCCTCAACTGAAAATAAAAATGGAAACATAATATTTTTCCAAATCATAAAACACCTTCTTCATCAATATTTGAATTTTAAAACTTACCAATATTAATAGATTCAACAATTTATTATAAATATTGATCCACCATAAAATCTATATTAATTATTTATGAAATATTTGACTACACTGAAACCTGAAACTAAATAGAGGATGTCCCTACATCTATAAATTTTAGTCCATAATTCAAAATATCATTAAAAAAAGGGTTAGATTTGAAAACACAACATGATTAATGTAGCATTGCATTTTCAACTCAAAGAATCAGACACTTAATTTTATTTTATATGATGATAATGAAACATTCAATCATAGTCCTTAATCATTTTAGCCAACTTTTTTGTCTCAAGATCAACTCATTCTAAGTGAAAATATACTTCAAACATTTTTTATTAGTATATATTTAAGTCTTCACTCCATAAAAATTATGACTCCAAATTTTTAATGTGAAAACAACATCAAGTAATTCCAAATAATGTATAAAGTAATTTAACTCATGATTTTTCAACTAACATAAATAATAAGTAATTTCTTTTTCATATTTATTAGGACACAACCAATTACTTTTAATAAAGCATCATTGTAGATAAAGAAAACATCATTTATGGAAAGAAGGTATAAAAATTATGAATTGAAAATCTCCAACTCAGTTCCTCAAAACAAACATCACATTCCCCTATTCAGAAAAACCTAACTCCCATTCATGTTAACTTTATTAGTGTTACATATAATCAAGAAATATTTTTAGAAAACCAATAGTAATTCCCCTTTATTCCAAAAAAACTGTGAAAATCTATAACATTGGTATGTAAGGAAACTCTTCAATAACTTTTATTTCAGTAGGATCAATTGTAATTCTATTTATTAAAACAATGTTTAGAAGTAAATAATTTTTTTACCACCAAATTTCACTCTTACTAAACATTCCATATAGTTTCTTTTATTTTAAGGATTGAAAAACAATCCTTAAGTGCCTTTCCTATTCCTTCTGGATTTTTAAATATACCAAAAATATCATTTGTTAAAATAATTAAAAACTGATCCATAAAAATATTGAAGACTCTTTATATAAGATTAACAAATAGTAATGGTGAATTAGATAACCCATAGAGAATATTGAGAAACACATAATTCCTATATCTCATCTGAAATGATATCTTTGAAATGTAATCCTACTTTAACTTCAGTTGATGGTACTCAAACCTCAAACCAATCTTCGAAAAACATCGATCTCCATGTAGATTATCAAAAAAATCATCAATATGAGTTAAAGGATAATTTTTATTAATAGTAATGAATCTAAAGGCACTATAATCATTGAAAAGTATCCTGGAACCATCTTTATTTTACACAAAAAAAGGAGCATCCCATGGTGAAGTTCACGTTCAGATGAAACCATTATCAAGAAATTATTGCATCTAGATTTTAAATTCCACAATTTATACATGATACATTGGATAAGGGGGTTTATAAATAGGCTTATAATTATGAAATAAATAAATAGTAAATTCAATTTCCCAATCAACAACAACAACCAGGAAAATTGTTAGGAAAAATATCTATAAATTCATTTATTATTGGTACCTCAGTAATCATAACTATTTCTTTATTTTCAAAAACATGATCTAGATAAATTCTCTATCATAATTAATCAAATTTTCATATTCTTGGTATGTTATCAAATGTGTGAAATCATTGAATAAAACATTATTGGATTTACAATCTATTATATCATGATAAATAGAAATCCAATCCATACCCAAAATGATATTAAAATCTACTATGGAAAGTTCAACAATATTTGCATGTAATTCCATTACACTAATAAAAATTTGAATATTATTATAAATCATTGTTTCTATAATACTCCCACCATGAGTTTTTATCAAAATTTGTATCTATTATGATTTGATATTCATAATTTTCTAGAAAATTTCTCAAAATGAAGGAATGTGAAGATCTATAATAAAACATAATATTGGAATAATTTGAATAAACAAGTAACATACATGTAACCACTTCATATGATATTCCAACATCAACAAAAGTAGTAGAAAATGATTTTTCCACACTTTTTATTTTGATCCTGCTGGTCTCCACCCAATGTAATCAATTTTGGACACATATTAGCATAATTTACTATCTCATTTAAATAAAAACATCTTACAACTATATTTTAATTATTCAACTGATCATATTCGATGTAGTCATGTTTTATATTACCAAACATACCACATTACAAGAGCATTACATACATTGAAATACAATCTACATGATTCTTTTTACCACACTTTTAACAAGATGATAATCTGGATTTATTACCTCCAAAAAAATTTATGAATGGTTTCTCATTGTCTATCAATTGGACCACTTCTATTATTTATTGTTATAAATCACATGGTCATCTAAAAAATACATTTCTACATTCTAATAACTTCTAAAAAAGTTTCTCATAACTCTTGAACTCATTAGAATCAAATGACCTTTTATACCTTGGTTTCAATCTTGAGTAAAACCAATTTATCATACTAAAAATATATCAGATAGAATTTGGGATGTACCCCACCATTCGAGTGAAGCTTTATTCATATGAATCCACTAAGTGTTCCTCATTTTTTCTCAATTCCATGAATTTTTTTCCATCTTTAGTGCAACAACATTAGGAAAATATTTTTCAAGGAAAATATTTCAAAATTCATCCCATTCCAAGGATTCAATCTCTTCACATTCTATGATATTCTTAACCATTGAAAACTACTATTTGTAATCACCTTTAAAATGATAAATTTCAAGATTTTCCTTTTGGTGATATGAAAAACCCCTGACATCAAATAGATTTTATAATGATTTAATATATATATCCTTTAGCTAGAATAGATTCATATGATCCTATGAATGATGGTAGTGTTGTAATATAAAATTATCCACTATAATCATTTTCCTCTATTTTAGACATGTTTTTTCACTTGTATGGAAACCACCACATTTTATTCCATGTGTCAACTGATCCATCACGTCAAAAAATTGCTCTGATTATTTTCCAACAATCACATGATATTTATTTGGAAGGATATTTTCCTCTCAGTTCCATCGCACTATAGCTTCTTTGTTTCCTCTATTAAAACCCATTATGAACGAGATTAATTTAAATTAATAAACATGATAATCTTAAAATGCTCCATCATATCACATTATCCATAATGTGAAATGTTACAGGGTAATGATACTAATATTAACCTAAAATCTAAAGTTATCTAATCCTTTAATTTGATACCTACTATAAGGACCTATCCATAAATATTATATAATATTGATTTTTAGTAATGAAATTTCCCTCTTTCATGTTGAGGATCTTTTTAGGTTTATATTTTGAGAGAATTGGTATATATATCATAGATAAAAAACTATAAAATAAAAATTTATTACTTTTGAACAATATACCTTATTTTATAATATTAAATATTTAAAATAAATCATGATCTATTTTATGAAAAATCTTTACGATATTCAATATTACTTCTTTCAAACCCTTACTCATCCTTATTTCCTATAAAAAACATTAACAAATGTGGGATGACCATAAAAATCATAGTAAGGGATATAAATAGAAAGAAACTTTTAGCCCATTCATAAACATTATAACCTATGAAAACTTTATCATAAGGTAATAATTTTCACCCATAAGAAGTATTAAAAAAATAACTTGAAAATAACATCATTTCAAACCTTATTTATAATTACAATATTACCATAAAACCCATAGAAAGATTTGAAAAGACATAAATTATCTTGGGACATTATTATACATTTTACTCTTATAAATGGAATAACCATATGGTTTTCTTCCATACATTTGACTCTTAAAAATGGAATATCTATATGGTTGAGTTCAGTACCTAATGTGTTAGAGGGATATCATGGACCCACCCATCAATGGTTTATCACAGAACCTCCCATCATGGGTTTGTCACATAATCACTCATAAAATGTCCAAGTACCATTACCTAGTCCTACCACATGAATGATTGAAATTTTTAAAATTTAACTCATAAATTTTCCTTTGAAATCATAAAAAAAACATTTCAAGATTTTGAAATAATCATTCCTTTTTAATGAAAAAAATACCCATAAAAAGGGAAAGAGGGGTTTCTTTTTCTTTTTTTAAAATAAAACATATAGTCTTGTAGTGGATGAAAAATAAAAAAATAGATATAAAATATAACTTATAATTCTTTTATATTCTTATAAATGAATAGATAAAAATATATCATGTATATTGACATGGAGAAAAATATTATTGAAATTAAATCCTAAAACATTAAAAGTATCTCATATCACTTTGAACATTTAAATCATAAGCCTCGATGAAGAATAACATTTTTCCAAAACAATAAATGATGTGAGAATAAGTAAATTAGTGATATAATATTTCAAAGGGCCTTTTTATACACCTTTTAAAATAAGGTTGGTGTATAACATCAAAATATGAATCACTGAATGGAGATTGAGATGAATTACCTTAACTTCATTATGACTTTTCATATGTGTCTTTATATTCATCAATAATAAATTTATGTTAATTTTTTCCCTTATTCATAAACTATTTCAATAGTTTCATTTCTTTTATTTCACTTATTACATTGTTTTATACAACTACTTTATGAATTAAGTTTATGTCAGGTGTTTTGACCATATTTATTCTATGTGACAAAAGCAACATTGTTCGGTCAACTATAAAAAATAATTATCATCGAATAATTATCATATTAATACATCAATTATAATTTTAATACCAATAATGATTGGTTTTTATGAAAAATTAACTAATCCTCTAACCATAGAGATGGTTGGTCATACATATGTATGAGTTACATTACCCTTTTTTAATGATCATGCTGGAAAGATGGTAAATAAAATTTATTTTTCCATATTGATCATTATATTATATAAATTTTTTTATTAAATTATATATAAATGTATATATAATTCTAGTGATTTAAAAGTAATCACATCATGTTAAGGAGGTAGTAGTCTACATGTCCACAAACGACATTATCACTTTTGTAATGTGTGAAAAGAGTAATAAAGAAAATGATTTATTATATTTATAGAAATGTAATTATGTAATGAATATAATATAAATACTATCTATATAATTAATTTTTATTAATATCGTCCTTAATGTATTCTATATAAAGTGTAAATGAATCACATTACTTTGAGGAGGCAGTAGTCCACACTTCCACAAATGATGTTACTATATCCCCCCAAAATTGATAGCATGAATATGTGCGTATATAAAAATTAAAAATGTATTAATACATAATAAATATCATATATTTATATATATTATATAAAAATATTTTTTCCATCATAATTCTCAACCATTAGAGGTGTTAAAAACGAACTGTATCATTTCACGAGAAGGTAGTTCGTTGTACAAACGAATAGTAATTTCCTTACCCATTTTATGGAAGTGTGTGTAGTTTTAGGTATAAAACATAACATAAAAACATATAATTATATTGGTGATGCTAATTTAATAATAACTTTGTGATAATAATTTAATGGGTTGAGTTATAAATAAAGCATAAATGCACATTGAAGAGTGTTACCCCTTTTTTGGGTAACTCCTTTTTCATTACACCAAAGAACTTCAATGGTTGGCTTTATGAAAAAATTGACAAATCTATGGTGAGGGGATTTATTTTAGGAGATTATTTGGGAAGATATTTTATTAGAAACATGGATTTATAGGTGATAATAAATGAGATATATTGAGTTTTTTTTATAGTGGATGTGGAGGGACATTCGTGTAAATAGAAAAAAGCTAAACATTATTGGGAGGTCTCCCTTCAATCATGTGCCTCCAATAATGATCCCCATCATATAAAAGAGTGTATTTGGTTGATAAATGTCCATAATTTTTTTTATTAATTTTATATGTTATTTGGACTCTTAAGATTAATGTTTAACCACTAAGTAAACACATTTTTACCTAAATCGCTGTAATTAATTTTAATTTCATTCACTAATATTTTTGGTAAAAAAATAAGTTAACCATATTATACATTTTAAATTATTATTATTAAAAATATGAAATCTATTTTTACAAATTCCAACCATATAATTTGTATAAATTAATTTATAATTAATCCCACATATAGGATGAAAAATTTGGGATTCGAAGTGAAAATCTTAAAATGTTGGCAACGTTTTTATTTATAAAATCACAATGAATATAATTAAAATTAACTAAACTATATTAAATGGTTTAAAATTGATCTAATTATATATTATGAAAAATTATAAATATAAATTAATTTTATAAATAAATTAATATAAAATGTTATTTTTCAATTAAAATTCTATATTATTTATTATTCATTAAAAATATTAAACATATAGAAATAAAAAAAATCCACAAAATTTATTTTTGATACTAAAATATAAAAAATGAATCTTATTTTTTAATATAAATATTATAAATGTTTCACAATTTATTCCAAAAATAGTTGTGCCATTCGAAGGTGGTAAAATTGTTTTTTGGAAAAATAGAGTTTTAAGCGTAAAACTTGATTTATTATTATCTTATGCCTATAAAATATATTTTGTAAATGTAAAAAAATTATATCTTTTTTTAAAAAATAATGTATTTTTTCCTATTAATTTCCCATTGATACAGTGGATAGGAAATTACAACCATTTTTAAAATTAATATTTATATTTTATTAATGTTTGGTATTACTCAGTCTTCTTTGCGATAAAATATTTTGAAGAAACTCATTGTTGTGTTTCGTGTACTCTATTGAAGATGGAATCCATTTTGTTTTAAAATTAATATATAAATCATGAATAATAATAGATATTAAAAATACTTATTCTATCATTACTTGGTATGTTACATATATAGATACTTTATGGAACATATTAAAGACATATAAGGGATTTATTATGTTCTTATATAGTGGGAAAAAGTGACCATTTTTTATGATAATTAAGAGTTAATAGTTTATGCTTTATATTAATTCTCTGAAACACAAAACTAAATTTTCCACATATTTTATGTGTCTCACAGATATTGTAAAAATATATTTCTCTCAAATATCATGTTTTATGATATGTATTTTTGACATTGGATCTGGGACCGTGGGTCCTGGGGGTTATTGTCTAAAATCCATGAATAAGACATATATATTTCTCTCAATGTAATATTAGTAACATTTTTATTTTCAAATATTTTATTTTTTCATTCATATCCATTAACAAAATTATGTTGATGACTAACATACAATTTTCATTCCTATTTAATTGGTTCTCTGAATATATTTCCACAAAAGGAATATATTTTTATATTTATTCATGTGTGTTGAGGTTATTAGCTATTTATTTACTCATTTTGAGATTTTATGAAACATATATTATTAACCCCTTGAGAAATAATAAGATACTTTATTATAAAATCATTAACACCAGTTGAAATAATTTTTCATGTGATATAAATATTATGGAATACTACTATCTCAATATTGGCGTTGTTACTATTTGAAAAATATCATTGTAAAAGAGAACACATAATGAATGTGTACGAATAATCCCTTGAAATAACACTTTTTTTATTTTCATCATTCCATTCTTTTCTTCATGAACAATACCCTTTTGACATTCTAAAAACCCAATTTTCTCCATTAAGTTGATTCATGTTCTCTATCATGATCTAGATTTGAATTCTCCTTATGATAAATATTATTCATATCATTCCTTTTAAAAAACACTAGACATGTGGGATGTGAATAAACTTTTCAGAATTCCCTCTAGGGACTTACTTATATTATTTTTATATTGGTGATTTGGAGAAACCTGATACCATACTTGGTGTAAAATTTCATTCTTGAATGAAAATCTTTTATCACATAATAAATAATTCTTTGAATTTTTCAATTCATCTAACACTTTTATTCAGTGTATTGGTAAAACAATCTATTCATGGAAAATATTATTCCACTCTTAGACTAAAATAAATTCTATATTCTAGGTTTCAAAAATATATATATATATTTTTTAAATACCATACTTCATTTATGAAATTTGTACCTATTATTTTTAGATATGATACTTAAAGTAAAAAAAATTAATTATCCTTCTTGTTTTTAGCCTTCTATATATCCTATTCTTTAGGTTATGTATAATTTTATACCTAAGGAAGAAATGTTCCCTCTAACTTATTATTTTGAAAATAACTATGATCATATTTTGGTTTTTCAATAATGGCTACTAAAGCATCTTTACTGAGGTCGCAGTAATCTTCATCCTCCTTCACTTTTGATTCATCTAAGCTTTCATCTTCATGATATAACTTGGATATCCTTGTGAATAATTTATTTTGTGGGTTTATCCTTCTTTTACCACCCTATAATTGTTTCTTAATATATTCATAATCCTTTTTTTGATAAATTTTAAAGAACGTAGTATCAAAATTTCGTACCTTAACACATTAGAAAAAAGAAATCTGATGCTTATGTTTTAATTTTGCCTTTCACTTACTAATATTAGAGGAAATGAAAGCCAAAAATCCATCTATAGAATATTTATTTGTATCATCTATAATATATTATATAATTATTTCTTTGAATAAAAAATCTTGTGGTCTACTTTACCCAAGATTCATTGTTTTCATTTCACATTGCATAAGTGAAAGGAGTTATGTGATGGCTATCCAGGGATAGTTCATTAGGATCCACTCCTCAAACATAGATATGTTAACATTGAAATATTGTGGTATTATCCTCCAAATTCCTTCAAAAAATTTAACAATTACAATATTATCTTGAAATCCTCTCATATCTTCTATAAGAGTGAATAGATGATCAATAAATGAATAAACTATTTCGGTTGGGCTCATTAAAAAATTATTATACTTATTCTACATAACATAAAACTTTTCATCTAAAACATTAGAATCACATTCATAAATATTCAAGTGTTTTTTCAAATATCATGACATGTTTTTCACAACATTACCTTAATATATATATATATATATATGGTTAACCACAACTCCCCTTAAAGCATTTTTTTTTTCATATCTGCATCCAGGTTCCTTGAGATGTATTTCTAATATAGCCTCGTATTTCTTGTTTCACTGATATACCATCATTGGAATTCATGGAAACTTCCTGCTCCAATGAATGTATGTAGTATTTCATCCTAGTCTACCAAAACTATAAATAATTAAAATTATAAAGTGGAATGCCTTTGTTATTATCAATTATATTCAGTTCCATGATTCAACGAGGTAGAATGCATCACCCCTGAACTATGTTTCAATACCAATTTTCATTCCATTGTTATGTAAATTACAAAAAATGGGGTTCAATCATGGAATTACTAATTAAAACCATCACCCCTTAAAAAGTATATTTTTCTATCAATGTAAGGAACACATTTTTGGTCTCTTAATTTTTCTCTAACAATGATGAATAAAATAATCTACATATTATATTTTACATGGTTCACCCTAATCGTTCTAGTATGTGGATCATGATATAGTGATGTGCCTATAAAACTAAATCAATAGATAAAAATGATTATATTTGGATTACCCAAAAGAGTAGTCACATTTACCCTCGTAACTAACTATTCACACAAATGAGAAAATTTCACTACCTCTCAACACATGAGGAACTCCCTTATCCTTCCATGGTACCATTCTTCTTTAATAGATAAAAATGTGAATATAAACCAAAAATGGTGTTTCTCATCTACAAAATTTAATTTTACTATTAAATGAATCTCTTGGAATATCTTCCTTCAATGACTATTTAAATTTCATATCAATTTGGTAAAAAAACACCTCATTACTTCTGAGTGATCCTCTCTAGATCATCCTTAAAATATTTTCTCTTCACTCCTCCATGAAACTACTTTGTGTTGTTATAGAGTAATCCATAATTTTGATCGATCCAAGAACCAAGATAAAGAAATTATTCATATCTATTATTAATATCCTATCATGTTTCATCCCCACATTAATTTTTTTATTGAGGAACATTTAATTAAAATTAATGGCCTCAAATACAAAGCACATCTACTCTGAAAAAATTAAAAATATTACTGTAACTACTTTGTTATGGTGTGATAAAACAAACATTGGTGTAGGATCCTCTTTCTAGATCATTATCCATGGCATAATCTCTTTCACTAAATCATATTAAAAGGTATTCAGTTAAATTCGTTAGGCATAGTCTACTATTGTATGACATAACTTCGTATAAACAAGTCTATAATTCCCATACAATAAAATTTTCCATGAACTAAACATGATCTCCCCATTATCTATTAAAATACCATTGAATACTTAATAGCTTATGGTGTAATCCCCTTTGATTATGATATGGACACCTACATGATATAATATCATAAATAATTAATTTCTATAAAAAACACACCCTCCATGATTTAAGGGATAACTATGATATGGGTGTCTCCTTGTAAACATATATTTATTATAGCTAATTTTCCATGTTTTCCTCATCCAAGAAATTCAAATGATATTGAAAATAATCTATAAATACCTACATAACTCCCCACAAGATAGGCTTCCCTCCAAAATATATGAACAGTTGAAATTCTAGTGACATTTAAATTTAACTATCCACATAAAATGTTGTATTTTATTCTCTACATTATAGAACTATTATTTGATCTACTATTACAGTAGATCCAATTTCACTATGATAAGGAATTTATATTTCAAGAAGATTTTTCATTTAGATCTAATCCTTCATTATATAATGAATCTATAAAAATCCTACCATAATCACCTCTTCTCAATAATCTTCTTCATTGTTGAAACTCGAATGTAATTTCCGTCAACCACAATCAATACCAAACAACAAAGGGAATTAAGTCAAAAATATCAATATTAAATCCATGTTTATTTAATCCCATGAAATAACTATTTTCTCCATTTTTTGTTCCTTTATAGGTTCTTAACATTATATTGCTATCAACTAAAATAATATATTTATCCACACATAATTTTAAAATTATACAAAAATTATATATATATATATATTAATATTTAAATAAAATAAACAAACAAAGAAATAGTTTATTTATTTTAAAAATAGAAATAAAAATATGAAAATATTATATTTAATTTATTCATGTTAATAACACATTTATAATTATTAACACATATTATTTACAAAAAAATTATACTATAATAATGTAAGAAAAAATTTAGTTTTTATCATTTTTGGCTTATATATTACATTACAACTGATATAAGAATTACAATTAATAATTTTTAATTTAAATAGTAAAGAAACCTTATGTTCTTTCTATGGAAAATAAAATGATAATAATTTTGGGGTAAACCTTACATATCAGACAACACTTATTTAACATTTCTACGAGAGAGGAAAAACTTTAGCATATGGAGTAAACCGTAAATATAAAATTATATGCTACAAAAAATTACATATGGTATATTTTCTATATATACATTATCTCATATATAAGAATATTTATCGCACAATGGGAATTAAAAAACTCATGGAGTAACTATACATAAGAGTTTTATCATGCACAGGGGAAAACATAGGTTAGGGAAGTTTTCATATGTATGGACCATTCATTATTATTAATATTGTCTATATCATAACTATGAATCAATGTTATGTTTTTATGCAACCCAAGTATCATTTATATCCTATAATATTACATATCATATATTATGTCATTAAACAAAAACATGGGTATTCAGTGTATCCTACCTTATGATATAAAAATGATTTTCTCTATAACTATAAAAAAACAAAATCACAATATCCTATATCATAACATCAGGTGACCCTGTGGTAAAAATTAAACTATAAAACATTATAAATGTCCTAAAACTGATAAAAATAAACATATTCTTTATAAAAAGGAAAATTAAAATATTTATTTATTGGTGATCATGGCTCTGATACCACTGACGGGTTTTGAAGGATATGCATATGATCAATAAAATGGAATAAATCTCAAATGTATTTCTCATTTTATTATCATGAATAAATTAGTAATATGAAGAAAATGAAACCTAAACAGGCATACCTAAAATAATTGAACTATATCTTCTTCTCTTTGATGGAGTATTCTTTATTAAGATAACCTGGGATTATTCAACAGACTCCCACCTCTACTGATAGTACACTGGATACTACAATTCTAAATTAGAATTATATGACCCAAAAAATAAAAAGGATTTCAAGAAAATTACCCTTGATACCATTACTACCATATAGAAATATATTATAATATAAAAATTGGTGTTAGTTATAGTCTAATCTATAAATAAACCCCGATGATTCTTGGCATAGAAGCAATGAGATAACATGAAATGAATGCTCTACTAAAAAGTTATTATGCATTATATCATTTATCTCTATGATCATTGATTGTATTTTTTAAATACTTTTTCATTCTATTATTTTTTATTTTGTTAATATATGAGATTCTATACTATAGAATTTGTTCATTTTCTAATCATCTTGACCAAGGTATTTTGACATTTGGAAGATATAGTTTCCTTTTGAATGTGTGACTTCCGATGAAGATCCTGAAGAATCATCTTGGTTCATATGATCAAGATGATAATGGTATTATATAGTGTTCAATATATAATAACATTTAAAAAGTTTATAGTTTAGGTAATTCTATGTCAGATATAAGGATACCTCAAGTTCGGTTATATATACCCCAGTTCTTTTGGATAAAAAAAGACATTTCTGATAAATTGGTGTTTTCTTTATAATGTACACTTATGAATTATATAACAACCTAGCTCTAGTATCCTGAAGTCAGTGGTTATCATACTAAATAGTCCTTGTATACATGGTATCACATTTACAAGGATTGAATAGTTTAGCAGTATTGGGAGACAAGATACACAAATTATTCTCACATTATATATGAAGACATGAAAAAAAATATTAAAATTCTATTAAGATACATTTAATGTATTATATTATAACACTTAAATCATTCATAAACACTTTTTGGTATTTAGGGTAAGGGAATCCTAATAAAGGGTGGGCCTAGATGGTTCGTAATGGAAACTATACATCATAATCTTTTACAGTTTAAATAAATCATGAATAATTTGGTAGAGATGAATAATAATCAAATATTTCATATAAGATTAAAAATGGGAATATGTCCACGCATAAAATAAGAACAAAAAATAATCACATTGATAAAAATAATTGGATTCAAAATTATGGAAGGCATAATTCCAAACATCATAATCAAAATACCAAGGCCTTATGCCAATTCATTATAAACATACCATCAAGGCCTCATTCGAAGAAATCCTAAATAGTTTTGTAGGCCTGAACCAAATACCCTATCTAGTTTTTCAAATGTGAAATATAAACACATCACGGGGCTACATAATTTTAGGCCCCATATATCATATAATAAGTCCAATGAATTCATATTTTCAAAAAATAGTACAACATGATCAACATGCACTGAAAATCAATAATTTTTTTCACTAGAATAACTAGCATATGGAATGTAAATACTTTACCCAATATATAAATAAAATAACATCATCTTAAGAAATTTGGAGAAATAATTTGTATTGTATTCTTATATTATCCGCCAATTTATTTATAAGCTTCACTAATGATGGTTTAAATATATAAATTATCTTTTTTAAAAACTAGATCATTTATTATGGAATATTCCCTTTTCATTTTGAAATCATATATTTAAAATATAAAAATTTTACTAAAAATATCCACAGAAACATGTAATTTTATATATAACAAAAAGAGTTTCCATAATTTAATAAAGAGGCAGTTATGTTGTATCTGTTAGGAAACTTTTCTTTTTTTCACTTTATAAAAAATTAAAAATGGGAAATATATAAAATGATAAAAAATTATTTTTTAACATTTATAAATAAAGTAAAAAAATATATTAAAATGAACATAATAATTCATTAAATTTTATATAAGATAATTCTTGAAATATTTTTATAAGACATGGAAACAGAGGAAAATGTGCATCAACCAGTGAATAAATAATGTTTTCTTTTATTAAAAAAATAGTTTCTTAATTTTATTAAGTATAAAAATACTAAAATGAATGGAATACATATAAAATCAATAGATAACCTGTGAATATAAAATTTTGTAGAGTTTAAAAAAGAAAATTTTTATATTTTCCTTACATGGGAATTTAAACATAAAAAATACCAAATAAAATGAGATGGTAGAATAAATCATTACCACTTTGGTAACTTTTTATTCATAAACTCAATGAATGGGATAATATAAAATGAAACATTAAATAAAATAAATATTAATAGTTTCATTATATGACGTATAAAATATGTATTATATACACAACTTGAAGGAAATACGTGGTGAATATGGCATATGTGTCATGAAAAAAAGAGACAAAAACCACCTTAAAAGATTATAACCTTGAAGTGAGAATTAATTAATTAAGTGATTATGTGTAACATATTCTAATAAACATAAAAACTAGAAACTAAAAATATTATTTGTAATTACACACATAATCATAGAATTATATATACATTTAAAAAGGTAAAATAACCCACTAAATATAACATGAGTTATGAAACCCCTTACCTCAAGTCAGACTCACCAAATAAATTCTTTATAACATGTATAGTAAAATTATATCAATTTTATGCATAATTAATAAAAAAAATTAGGTTTATTTCCATGTTATTTATCGTTTTTTGTCATTGATTACCATTTTTTATATTTTTATTAAATCAAATAATCTCATGTCGGATGTTTTGAGGATTTTCAATTCAAAATCATAGAATAACTTCAGTACATTTACCATAGTCAAAAAATTCTTTGTAATATTATCTACCAAATATTAGTCTTGAAACTAATACATTTTTTAAACATTTAATACAATTTTAGTATAATCTATTAAAGTGTGAGTTGAAAAAATATTCATCACCTTGTGGAGGTGGTAGTCCACATGTACGGATGAGTGACTTTATCATTTTTTTAATAGGTTGAAGGGTAAGAATGTAAGTAATATATTTTATTTAAATAATCATAATTATGTCAGGAATTTAGCATATATTAATTTAATACATCACAATAATTTCCCTTGTTAGTTGGTGATGAAAAAGGAAACACGTCACTTTGTAGAGGTGGAAGTCAACATGTACACACAGCTGTTGTTTCCATTCCCCATAAGAAAAAGGGTGATGAAAAAGGTTTGTTATAAAATAATAATATCATTTTAGTAAATTTTACATTCTAATTTTATTATATAATCTTTTTTAAGATGATTTTATAGAGTTAGAATATCAATTAAATTAAAATCAATCAGTTAAAAGTTATAACTTTTATTTGGAATAAAACCTTTATATTGGCCATTAAGACCTAACGATCAATATTTTAATGAGTACATAGCTATTATGTAATAGGTATGAATTTTGGTATGTTATTAGGGATTTTATTAGATTATATATAGTGATATAAAGGTGTGAGTAGGATAAGAGTGTATTTTTCCTTTTATAAGTTTGGAATTGACACACTTGGAATTAGTTAAGAGATTTAAATATATATATAATGTATTTCTCATTATAAATGATTTAAAATGTACATAAATTTGAATAAAAATAGGATAATGTATAAATTTAATCATATAATAAAATTTATATATGTTTTTGGGTAATTTTAAAGCATATATTTTGGTTGAACTCCTTTGTTAACTCTTCTTAACATTAACCCTAGTTTTCATTTTATTGAATTTATGGTTCATAAGAACTTTTAATATTTCAAGTGGCTTACAAATGGTCCATGGATGATATTTTACACCATTTAACCCTAAATATAACCTATTTCAATATATTTTTGATTTATAAATCATTTAATAAAATATTATTTTACATAAAATATCATTTATGTCCTTTTTTGGACTATTCCATTTATTTTAATTTAAAGTTATCAAGATTAAAATTGATTTAGAATATTTAATATTTTAGAATAACTTATACATTATTAGTGACTAAATATATTATTACACCATAATTAATAAAAAAATATCTTTTAATATTTATAAAAGCATTTACTAGATTTTTTCTATGGTCTAAACAATCTCTTAGTCAGCGTTGCATAATAATTTAAGGTAGTTATACCAAAAAAATTACAAATTAGTTACAAGACTTATTTTTTTTTGTTTAAAATAATATTTTATATTCATTTATAACTTCATTTTAACCCTATAAAATAATATAAGTGAAATTAATATAAGGAGAGTAACATTTTGAATTTATTCTTTATTTTAAAGCAATATAAATTACATTATCAAAGTAAAATGGATCCAAAAATGAAATATATTAGAATTAATCAATTATTTGGTATAATTAATCTTATAAAATGAAATTAATCCATGTTGTGGGTTGATTTCATGACATTATCTTGTATTTTTAACCCTATTTAACCTTTTTTATTCTAATTGTGCTAACAAATCTTCACCATGGTTACTATTAATAAAAAAAAAATATAAAAGGATCGTATTTTTTGAATTTGAATATACATACTATAGATATGGAATCTATTTTTAATGATTGAATTTATATAATTATAACTAATAATTTTTAATTTATATATGTGCAACACAATGAAAAACTGTTTTTAAAAAATTATTCTTATATAATAAAAATGCTTATACCAAAATTAAATATAATATTGATTACTATGGAATTATATAGATTATTTTTAATAAAATAGATATTATGATACTTTAATATCTAATCCATAATATATTTTAACATTTTAATAACATCATTTAAAGAAAGTAAATGACAGTTTTACAATAATCATTATATTTTATTATTCAATGAATACAGCTCTTTTTAGAAAAAAACACCATAATTAACTCTAATATAATATCAAAATGTATATTTCAAAAAATATATTAATTAACTCAATTAAAATTTCTATAAATGTTAAAAAATATTTATATTAGGCATGCATAAAATTCAATAAAACCCATTTTGAGAAAAAAATAACATTTTTAAAGTATAAAATGACTTTTCTGAAAATTGAGTATGCATTTTTTGAATTTTTAAATATATTTTCAGTATATAAAACCATTATAGTTATTTTCCTTAATTAGTTTATCCATATTAATAGTTATAATTTTATGGAGAGGTTATAAATATCATATTTAAATAATCATATTTTTATTGTATATCACAGTTATCTTAAAGCTTAATGTTGAATGTTGAGAAAAAATTCATGAATTAGATTATTTTAAACTAAATTTATAGTATGATAAAACATTTTTAAAATTATATCTATAAATTTGTTCATCATTTATTCATTTTTCCTTTTCCTTCTATTTTCCACTATAATGTTCACTTTTACCCTAAAGTGAATATTTTCCAATCACTACCTAATATATTACATTGTTATATTTTTATATAACAATTGTACAATTTATATTACACTATTTTGTTTTAATTTAAATTAATTATACATTTTAGTTCATTTATAATTTTTATCATTGAGTATATTGGCACATTTTTTCTTCAGATTAACTACTGTTTTTAGTGGTTGAAAAAATCATAACTCTTACTATACTAAAATCCCCCTAGTAGTATTGATATATTCTAATATTTAAAAATAGTAATAATGAGAACTATGATCAGTATAGAAAAATCAATATGGATTTATTGTATCATATATAATCAAAAGGTTATATGAATCCATTTAAATGGGCTTCCTTCTTTCAATGAATAGAGTAGAGCATCTGCTACCAACACTTGACAGTTGATATATATTAAGTCAATGAATACCTATTGTGATATAACCATTTGAATATTTCATAATATTAGTTATATTTATAAAAAAATAAACCCACTGATTAATAATTGGGGGAAATCATGTGGGAGATCTAGAATAATCTATACACTAATATTCCATATTATAAGCCCATAAAATACTATGTTTGTGGATGCTAGTAGAATCCTTAGGCCTCTTATGATATGGATATATCATGATCAATGATATCTATTAATTTCATATCATATTCTATAATTCATGGGATATTGTACAATATTATATACCTATATTATTAAATTTCTAATACCATGTTAACAGATCATTAATTTGAGTGGAATATAGGATAAACTGATTTGGATTATAGTTTGTATTTATTAGTAGGTTGAATCCATCTCTTTATTAGAGATTACATAATGAAAATCACCATATGATCGTGCATCAGTTTTGGTAAATTTTATTTTTTATGGATATCATCATCCAAATCGAGGTAACCCAATCAATACATACCTAAATATTTCATCATTTTAGGAGAATATAAAAAAATAACATAATCTTACATACCACTTAACCATAATGGTTTAGTATATTTGGTGACTAGAAACAAAATGATATTATTTTGTAAAATAAATTGAACAAATGGAAAAATTTATTTTTATCATTACCATTCAAATAATATCTTGCATAGGACCGTTCATCAAAATCATGTGAAGGAATGAAAAAGAATGTGTGAGCTCAGATAACCAATAAGGGTAAATAGGGGAGATATCAGTCATTGATCGTAAATGGGAATAATGGTATGATACAAAAAATTATAAAATATTAGAGTCTTGCCTAATCAATTTAATATCTTAAATAATGAGTCATGACATATGGCTTTGTCATAAAAAAAGATAAAATTCATAAAAGCAATGATTCATTAATAATCAATCATGAGTAAGTAGATCAGAACATAAATAAAGGAATGTGAAAAAAAAATATTCTTATAAAATTTTGAACATGTATAAATAGGAATAGGTTCACTCATCAAGTCATGTTCATAAAATCTGGTCATCTAATAAACTTTGGTATGTGAAATATAGCCCATGCATAAACATGTTGAAATGATTCCAAGTCTATAGATAAATATGTAGATATTAAAATAGTTCCAAGAATCATGATGTAAATAAGAAGTTATTTTCACACATATCATAATAATCTCATGAGTTTTCCATATTTTCCCATATAATTTGAGGGTTATGATTAACCCACCCATCACATAACCTGAAACTATAAATGTTCAATGATATCATAACAATATTTATAATTTAATCACTGTATAACTTATGTTAAAAATGAGTTTCATAAAAATATAATCACCATAATAATAAACTATTATGAGAATGAATAAATATGGTATCATTACATCATATCCCTAGTATTTAATGAGTAACATAAAACTCTCTTATCATAGAATAAAAAATCATTTAAAGATCACTTGAATATTTCTTCAGGAAAATAATAATTTTTATTTTCTAATCTAAAATTCAAAAAATAGAAAAATCAAAAATAATTTGAAATAAATTTTATTGAAAATAACCATGGATACATCAAAATTATTATTGTAATCATTGTTTGTTCATGATAGCAAGAAATTCCATTCAAGATGTAATTTTTAAAAAGAAATATTTTTTCTTAACCATTGAAGAGAACTACGCCAATCTAAAAAAGAAACTTGATCTTTTAAAAAAAATTATAAAATGAAATATATGGATAAAAATTAATATATTACATTCATTAGAGTACATTTAGAAATTCATAAATACATATTATAGAACATATACATTGAGGAGAATGATTCCAGGCCAAAAAGAAGAAACAAGGTCAGCTTTTCATTCAAAAAAAGTTATAAATCTTGTTGATTAAAAACGAGTGAAAATGATAATAAATCATAGATATTTAAAAATTAACTATAGAATATGAAGATTAATTTCTTTTATCACATAAAGATCCTATAAATTCTCTTAATGTGAATTCATGCATAAACTATCCCTATTAAGATGATATTGAAACAAAAATCCCTTATGGATTTGGTAATCAGTAAATGTAAACCTCATAAAATGGAGATCTATAAATGGATGTATAAATACACATTTTTTTTAAAAATAATAATAAAATAAATACATTTTTAGTATATATGCAACAAAAAATTATTCAATTGGTTATTATGGAATATGCCTCCCAAAAATAAAACTGATATGAGAAACCCTTACTTCAAGTAGCACCTTACTTTATTCAAGTTAGAAACTCCTTTATAACAAACATATATTTATTATAGATATATTATAAAACCATTATCATATATATAATACCATGTATGATTTACTTATAAAATCTTATCACCATTTTATTAACAATTAATAATCCAGATAATTATTTTGGGTGATAAATATTGTTTTTTCATGCATGTATCAGTTTGGTAATCTTAGTCCTTATACATTGATCATGGTTTCCTAATATATAGAAATTTAATAATTTCATTTGTATCATATTTTATCATTATGAAAACTTTTATAACTAATCATAGAAACTTATGATAGAAAAACAAGTATATCTCATCGAGGACACAATAGTTTGTATGTATACACAAGTGATATTTCCACATTTCGAGGGATGGGATAAAATATATTTAAATAATAATTCAACATTACTAAACTATATTAATATCATAAATGTCATATATTTTTCGTAAATAACTCATTATGACCATCTATTTTATGTGGTCATGAAAAATTTAGTGCAACACTTCATGGGGATATTATTCTATTTGTATGAATGGGTGATATTTTCTTTTACCATAAGATGGAATGAAGTTGTTTAATGGTTCTTAAATCATAAGAATAAAAATTATTTATATTAAATGTATTTTATCCATTATTTTATAATATATACAACATATTTAGATGGTTTAGAAGAATAAATAATATTTAATGTACTATGTTAAGTCTTATACCTTTTCATTTGGAATCCTATTATGGATTATATATTAAGATATGAAATATAGCATTTTGTAAATATAGTATTTTGTAAATATAGTAATATCTATTATGTGGGGATGGAATATAAAATTATATTACAAATGGTATTTTCTAACCATGAAGGATCATACTTTTTGAATAATAAAGGATATGAATTTTCTTTTATATCTGAGGGAAACGACACACTATAAATTACATAAAAGAGTAAACAATATATACTTAATTATCATTTAATGTGGAACCAAAGAGATAAAAATTATAAAATAATACATTATAGGGTCTTAATAAACAAAAAAATATATAATTTTTATATGTTTTGGATATATTTATATCATTATCTTCTAGTTAATATTCCTAAATAATTTTTTATCATAAAAGGTGAAAACATAAATTTTTACCGTGATTATATAATTATATGAAACAAAATTAAAAGGAGAATTCTAAATAAAATACTAATTTATAATTCAAAAATTTTAATCTATTTTAAGAGATTTAATTCATATAATAACCATAAATTAATTTCAATATAATAATAAAAAATGCTAGAAAAGTAGTTTTTAAGAAAATTTTTAATTAAAGAGTAAAGATCATTTAACATTTTACATGAGTTTTTTAGGTGTAATAATAATGAAATGATTTTTTTTACTTTCTAAGAAATATAATTGAATTTTAAAACTATTTAATTAAATGAAAATACCAAAAAATAATATTAAGTTTGAATAAAATATAACTTATCTATAAAAAATTCATGCTTGGGTACCCAAAATTAAAATAATGTTTTAAAATATATTTTTTAACTACATAAACAAATAGTTTTTTAAAACAATTATTACAATAGGATAAACTAAAGTGTTACTATGATCTTAAAACCTTAACTCAAATTTTTAACCCATTTTTATCACTTTTACAGAACTCACAAATATTTGCAATGATTGATATTCATAATGAAAAAAAATTAAGTTGAACATAGTAGTTTATATTTATTTTAATGATTAAAATCTTGAAAATTTTTAAAATATCAAATTTCTAGAATTGGTATAATATTATTTTATAATAATGAAACAAAATTCAATGAAACTTGTTTTTAGAGAAATGCATTTTAATCATAAAACTGGATTAATTCTTATTCAATTCATAGTAAGAATCGTCACATTAATGTTACAAAATTATATATAATATATGTTCCTTAAATTTAAATAAAATAATTAATAAATAGTTATTTTTTAATTAATTTATTTGAAAATACACAACGCAAATAAAGACACATTTTAAAACTTGTGCTTTTCATCCCATGAAATGAACTTATACAAAAATTAAGAATAATAATGATTTCCATGTTATTAATTTTATTGGTAATAAATAATAGTTAATTAAATTTATTTAAGATAAAATTTATCAAATTATTTGAATTTTATAATGAAATCAAATGATATTTTAATACAAATATATATTCTCATTATTCATTGAAAAATGAATCTTTTCAGAAAAATCAAAAAATTGCACCCTAAGATGATTTTTAAATGTTGATTTTAAAAATGGTCCTAATTCATCAAATACAATTTTTAAATGTGGTAGAAACTAATTATAATATTATCTCAATAAATAAATAAATTTTTTTTGAAGATAATGTATTTTTTATGAATGAAGTTAAATTATTGAAAATTGAAAACTTATTGAGTATGAATTCTTCATTGAGTTATAATTATATGAAACCTTTGTAAATATTTTTCATTATATGGTTATTCTTATTCAAACTTACAATTTTTTGGCTAATATATATATTCAAATTTAAATAATAATAATTTTTTCATAGTTCCCTTAATGATCGATTTTACGTGTTAAATATGATATAGATCATAAAAATCATTTAAAGAAAATTTTCTAGGTGTTTCACAAATAATCATGTCACTAACTGATGCTTCTTCGTTTTTCTATCTCCAAAATATTCTCATTATTGGGATAGTCATGGAGTATTTTTAGTAATTTTTATACATATTGTACAAAGTATGTAATTTGAGAAAATAATTTTCAATGGTTTATTGAAAATTATTACTGATGGATGACTAAATTTTATTATCATAAGGAACGTAATAGAGGATTCAAGTGGGTGAGAATTTAGTGTAGGGAGAATGATATCAAGCTTGATAATTTTAATTTATCTAGTGGGAACATGAATGAATCAACACCTAGTTCTTATAAGAGGAAATATTTTATTCTTGTACATATTTAATATAAGAAACCATGATATGAATTTCTAAAATCATAAGTTATGATTGCGGTTATAAGGGGAGTGAAATTCATTATATTATATAGGACTAGTGATTTTGATTTTAACATGTATAAAATGTGAAAATGAATCAAAAGAAACAAAATTCATAAAAGTGGTCTCCATAGAGGTTGGACTCATACAGATGATGAAAATAGGTTACTCGTGTTTAGGCATATAGGAGGAAAACTAAACATAAATTTATATGGTTTTGAACCTAGAGATGATCTTTTTGGCCATATATAGTTTAAGATAACTAAGTATAATTATATTTTTTCCCTATTTTAAGGTCAATTTAAGGATTAGTAAATTATCATGTAATTATATTCTGACTAAATTTAAATTTTTAGGTTGATATTGGGTTAGAGTTATCCATTTTTTTATTATAGATAGATCATAATTTCATTAAGGGTGAATGAAATGATGTTATGATGTTTTGGTTTAAAAGTCATATTTTAGAATAGTAAAGCACCATAACATGGATACTATAGGTCACACTGTGAATAGTTCTTATCATAGTGTGGTGGAGGCATGATAGTAGGAGGTTACACCCTGACCAATGGGTTTCATGGAGTGAATGAATTTTGGGGGGGGGGATATAAATAAAAATTCTTATGTATGGTAACATCATGACCACGAGTGTCATTTTTTTCTGGTGATTCATGACTTTAGAGATGTCATGATGAATTTTTTATCACACCAAGACTGAGAAGCTCACATCAGGATATGTTTTGCTGGTAGGTGTTGTGGTATTGAATGTGAAGGTTATTCCTTGATGAAGGTACCCATGTCATGAGGACCATATCCCTAGATATTATATATTTTTAAATGAATTTATTATCATAATTGAACAGTAGGTTCACATCTAGGCGAGTCCCTTGAAAGGGAGGGTCACGCTATAGGGGAGTGTTCATAGGTGTCGTGTCACACTATGACCCTTAGGTTCACGCTGCAGTTGAACCCGGGGATGTGGTGTCATGTCGTAATTCCTAGGGTCCACTATGAACATTCTTTATTATTTTCTTAAATAAAATAATTTATCTCCCTTTTCTATTTTTTCCAATTAAACATTATTTGGAAAAAATTTCATCCATGATAGATATTTTTTTTTCATATCATTCCCTCATTTAATATCCCTTTATAATATGTGATCCATATGAATTTTCCATGATGATTTATGGTGAATTGTTACCTATATTACTTCCATTATTATTAACCATTATAGACACACATTTTGGTTTATTTATTCTAGGTTTTCAAATTAATTTCAGCATATCACAGTTGAATAGAGTTGGGATGACAGGAAAGAATTTATTAAAGAATTTGGTTTAAATTTTGTGAAATTGTTCAGTCATCAAATGACATGTGATAGGGTTTTTTTAGGTGTTTCGGGAGAATTTCATGTGATGTAGACATGCTGTTGCACAATATTTCACCTAGTTATGTCATTTTTTTATCCATTATACTGCTTTAATTTAAATTATATAATTAATTTTAAATTATTATAATTAATTATTTGGATGTGGTAGCTTGATATAGGGGCATGAGTTTTAGTAAAATATTTATGATTCATGGAAGTACATGGCCTATAATGAGATGTTAATCACGAGGATATTAACTTTGTATCATAAAAAGTTTTACCTTAAATAAAAAAACATAATATTTTTATGCATGATTTTTCAATTGTTCCTATTTTCATGGGAATGGGTAAATGGATATTGATTGAGAGAAACATAAGAAAAGTGATAGGGTAGAATTTACCCTCATAAAATTTCTATGAGGGATCTATTAGACATTGATTATTTTGGGATTAATTTATAGAACTCAAAATAGAGTTATTTTGGTCTGGTTTGGCTGTCATGAGAGGTTTATTATTAGTGTTGATTGGTGAGATAACTGTATGTATCCTGATTTCTAAATAGATCCAACTTAAGGGTGGTGTAGATTTTATTTGTAAAATATGAGCATGATATATTACCATATAGGGAGTCATAATCAACAGTGTCATATATAAATGAATGTGGGGTTAGTGAAAGGAATGATGTTAAATAAAGGGTGTGAAGGAGAAATTAAATGGGAACAAAAAGATTAATTAATTGCCTAATGAGACTTCCCCCTTATAACCCTAATTATAACAACACTGCAATGATTGATCACACCTTTGATAAGTTATAAATATATTCTCTAAAGAACACAAGAAATTACAGAATTATAATTCATGAAAAACAATAAAATTTTTATTAACCTCAATGGAGTACAAATAAGGTGGGGTTTATATCTAAATGATAAATACACATGTCAAATACCTAGTTCAAAAAATACTAACACATAAACTGAACATTCAGAATTATTTTCTTGTCAATTGATTTAGGGGATAATGTTATCACTAATATGAATTTATCCACCAATAACAATGACATTGAGTAATTACACAATGACTTTGTAGACATGTATCCCACCACTTTTGACTTTAATGAATTCCATTATGAATGTCACTTAAAATTAATATGATAATTTGGTTGGTCCATTTATGTTCACTTTTATTCTCTAATAAGATTTATTATAAACTCATTTTTATCTTTTCATGAATACATATTGGGACTCTTACTGGAAATTTATTATGAGGCCATGTAAATACTCTTTTATCATTCCTATTATTTAACATGTCATTAAACCACCAATTCTATGGTATTTTCCTTATTCACTTATGTTCCTTCTACCTTTGGGACATGTTCACCTTTAATTTCATCATGTATATGTCTGTAATGTTTCCCATCCTCCCAACCCTCCTCAAAATGATTCATCCTAAAATCTAAATATTCAAAGGGATATATAACAAAAATATTAAAGGAATCACTCACATTTCCATACATGTTAGGTAAATTATTCATATAGGTCTTATCATTGATTCTTTCTAAAAGATGGAATGACATATCTCTCTACATTTTAATTTTCTATTTTATTTTTTATGTGATCATATCCTCTCATAAGTTAACCCAAAACCAATCTATACTCTCAGTAACATCCTTATGTTAAAAAATATTAATTTACATATTTTTCATGCCTTATTTAAATTATGGATATTACTTTTCCAAGTAACATCATATATTTTTCATTTTTTTCATCTACTATATCCAAAACGTATTAGTAGGAAATAAAATAATATCTAATAGATTCATTGTGCAAAATCCATATATAAATTTCAACAAAAAAAGTGATTAGTGGAATTTTTAACTAAATTATATGTCAACCTTATTAGTGGAAAGTTATTTTCTCGTGTTAATATTTTTTTTTAAATTATATAATATAAGAGGGTAAAAACAGTCTTATTTACCAATTTTATTATTTAGCATCATTTTGAGGATATGCAATATTATTATTAGTTCCACCTAGTAAAATACCCTGAGATCAGGGGTGAATCAGGGTATAATAGATTAAAACTACGGTCCCTTTGTATCTTGTTTCATCATTAATCAAACCCCACTAATCTCTTTCTCTCATAGAAATGTACGAATAGAAATTAAATCATGTACATGAAACAATAATTTTACTTGGTTCACCCTCATTATGTTATGACCAAGGAGCGTACAAAGGTGATGTGTCAATTTACCAAATCCAATAAATCTCACATCCAATTATAAAGGAATGTCTAGATCAATTCTATTAATATTATCACTAACTATAAAATTTTATGGTTCTACTCACTGCATTCCCAGGGGTCCCTCCCGATGTCTCTTTATCTGGCACACTACCGTTGGAAAGGATCACTGTCTTCCTCTTTCTTTTCTCACTACTCTTGGAAGGGATCCACTAACAGTTTATAGACCTATACATACCTTAGTTAAATATAATTAATTAATCCTACACTATATGTTGATTCTCTTTTGAAGTTCCACATTTATTCAATAGTGAATACCACTTTACCACATATGTTCTAGGAAACTGCAAACTTTTGTGCAACTCTTTGGGGTCTTACATGTAGCTTTAATGACTTGCATGAAACATGTGAATTTTTGTAGAAAAATACCTTTCACGTATCTTTATACATGTTCTCAACTCAATATTGGAATTAAACTCTCTTCTTGCATGCAACTCAATTCTTATGCTGAACTTCCATCTTGTGTGCAACTTCCTACTTGTGCAAAAACTCCCTACTTGTGTGGCACTCACTTCTTTCATGATCCAAAGCTTGAATTTAATCAATATGTTGATATTCATCAAATTAGTGGTTATCTACCTATTTATATTCATTTTACGACCCAACACATATATCTCACATCTTTTCCCTAAGCGTGCATGTCTATTCGCGCATGTCTCTTTCACAAAAACTCACCTTGTGCGGAAAATCCATAACTTATGAATCCATCTTTCCTTAGACACTTTTGATGTACTGATCAAGAAAAATGGATTGTGAAAAACTTTCCAAACCTCATTTATAATTTTTTACATCATCCTTTTCCAAAAACACATTTATCCATTTTCCAATTTTTGGACCCAAAAATTTGGAAATCACTAAAAAACGATTCCACCTTATATACGATATTTTCATACCACTTCCAATTCATCCATTACTTTGTATTATATATTTTTAACCATTTCTGGTCAAAATATATCTATAAATCCATAACTGATTATAGAAACCCTCTATTTTAAGAAGAACAATCAACTCAAAAATGCATCAATGCTACCTTAATGTATTTTTACCAACAAGTATAAAAAAATAATTTAGTTCCCTATTTATTCCACATATTCCTCTAAATATTGATAAAAATTTTAACATCTCTATCAATTATAAGGGTTTTAGTCCATCCCTGTAATCTAATAGTTGACATTAATAAAATTTCAATATGAATAATTCCATTGGTTTTTGATCATGAAATGAAGTGGGATATTTTTTTTAAAAACATACATAATTTCGATGATGTTATCATTTCTTGAATTTTATCAAGTCAATCACAAAGTACATATAAATTTCTATCGAATGATCAGATATAATGGGAAACTGGGATGTAACTAATTTTTTGAACTATATATATTCCATGCATAAAAGCCACACATCTTGAAAGAAAATAAATAATATATATTATTATTCTTATAAAAAATATTCATGCAAATATTTTAGTGTTTTTTAAACAAAAAAAATGACTTATAAATACCCCCCATATGATTTTATTTTACAAGTAATTATCTTGTATAAAAAATATGACTCATCAATTTGAGATTTTTGAAATGATACCCATAATTTTTTTATTAGTATTTTTATCCATGTTTTTTACATGATGTAAAAATTTCAAAAGAAAATCATCATCAATTTAATGAATTCCATTTTAGAGATCATGTCCATATAATATTTAATTAAGATAGGTAAGAAGTGAATAACTTTGAGAAATATTGATTGAAATAACATTTTACATAACTTTTTTATTCGTGATTAATTATGGTAATGCCTCAATGAATTCAATCTAAGATAAAGGGATAAAATTCAACATACAATTGGACTACAAATATTTCAGAAATTTATAGTTAGAAAAAACAGTAAACTCTTTACTGCATAATTAATTTCTTAATGATCATAAGGTACACTTCAAAAAAATGTTCATTATTGTATGTAGAATAATTCAAATATTCCACTTAAGTTTCTCACTAAATAAGTAATAGGATGTTAATATTGTGTCAAAAAAATCCAATACCATCTCTAGATGCATCATAGTTAATTAAAAATACTTTTTTGAAATCTAGAGGACTATAAAAGTGGAGCAATAACTATTTTTTTATTGTGTTAAAGGGTCTTTCTAATTTTTAAACCCAATCAAAAACATCATTACTCTTGAAAACCACATTAATAGTTGTAGTTATTGACTAAAATCCATAAAAAGTATTAAAGGATATTTTCAATCCATGAAAACTCTTAACCTCAATTACAATCATTGGTTTGGGATATTCATGATTTTATTATACCTTTTTCCACCTACATTAATCCCTTAAACCATGATAAAAATATGGAATAGAACAAAATCCATGATAAAGGATCAATTTTTAATAATTTCATAGTGTTTGTTTTCATTAAGATATTTACACACCCAATAAAATATTTCAATATGGTTATCTAGGGATTCTTTATCCACCAAGATATCATCAAGAAAAAAATTCATGAATATTATAATGAATGAACAAGTACATGGTTCACTAAGATCATGAATTTAAAGGAATAATTGTTTATAAAATGGAATAATTGTCCATTCATATAATCCAAACATAGATATTAAGTTAGTTATCCATTAATTGTTTTATTTTATTCTAATTTAGTGGTATGAATTTTTAAGATTAAAATTTTAAAACAAATCATCACTATGTGTTTCGTCAAACCCATGATCAAGCCTAAGGATGTATATAGATACCTAAATTAATTTTCATTTATTGTATTAAATTTCACATATATTCTTTGTAAAACCACGGTATGTAGGCCAATTTATAGTTCCCTATCCTACTGCACTACATGAACTCACACATGCCATCTCGCATTCCAGAGGCTACTAAATAGTTGAAATGGCCTAATCATGTGTTGATGATAACATTAACTCATATAAAAGTACAAAAAAAATAAAATTAAACAATATAAATAACCAAATAAATATCCATAACACACAACAGAGTACACATAATCAAATAATCATAGTGATATAAAAAATGTAGCATGTATAAGAATATAGTTAGGCATCCAAACTAGCAACCGACCTAGATGTAATAGTATAAAAAATTAATAAAAGAAAAAAATGATGGATGTACTACCATCCATGGGTCCCACCCCATCCTTGTATCCAATACTCATTGATCTACCTAGGATAATCTACTACATGTACTATGTGCTACCTAAATGTAGACATAAGGTCAATACATGGACCATGGTTCCCATGTAGGGTGAGAAAAAAGCATCTTAGTAGAGTCTCACTAATTTCCTCTAATATAATCCATAATATACATGTTCATAAGAGGAAAATAAACATGTTACACAACTATATTGTACATTTTGTGTTAGCTAGACTACAATTGTTCAAACTGTATCAGGTCATTTTGTGTAAAAAATACCACCACAACACATGATCATACATTCTTTAGAAATTTTCCAGAATCTCAACATCATCTTATGGAACTGAACCCAAACCATATCTTATACCAAAAACGTATGGTAGTGATCCTACCAAACTAAAACTACTATCTGAGTGAATAGTGTAGGGTTCTGCATCTAACTTCCAGTCTCACCTTCTCACTAATGGTGGCCATGTACACATATTCTCTCTCAATGTGTTTCCATCCATATCCTGAACACTTCCTTATCTATAAATATATAGTCATTCAACTATATCTTTTGACATATCATACCTATACTTGGCCCTCTCACTTAGAGATGGTCATGTAGGGAATCCACCAACCTCCCATATAAGACAAAGTCACTACCTGACCACACCCCTCCCCCAAGGTGAGACTCATATACACCAATGGACATAAAACCTCTAAATAAGGGAAGTCACGTATAATACCCTCTCACCCATGGATTGGTCATACATATGATCCACTACCCACTCACTTATTGTAGGTTCTATAATGTTATCCAGCACACATTAAGTCAAGATGGGTTTATAACTATATTTTTCCTCTATCACTCTTGGTGGGGTCTGATCCATGTCTCTCTGCCTTATCACTCAGGGTGAGCATCACAACTAGCACACTTATTCAGTAGAATACAAGTCCCATAACACATCACACAATATCACCTTCTTAGCATAAGAAAATAGTCAATTAGTGCAAATCCCCTCACCTAAATCTTGTCCCATCGTCCTTTCATAAAATGTTTTTCCACATAGAATTCTAATATTTCCTACTTAGGCATAAACTAAGGTCCTATGGACCCTTCTCAATATCTTCTAACATGAACCATCATGTCTTAATCACACTTTGGTGACAACATACCCTATAATATCTTCCATACCCTAACCCCAATAGGTAGGATTTTAACCTTATATATTTCACACATCACAACTCTCACTAAGGTCCCATATTACATCTCATAAGGGAGACCTCTCCAACCATCATGCATATAAAACCCATCTTTTTCACACATGTCAAGTATTATTGGACTCATATTTCTCATAATATGCACCTAGAGTCTCATCCGACCATATAATAAATTCCTTAGTCATTTGTGATACCTACAACCATCTCTCCCATCATTACTTAAATGATGCTTCTCTTGGCTCTCGAATAGCCCCAGGAACCCAACATATCTAGTCTTCTATAATCACATAAACCCCAAGACCTTCCCAAGACCTCACATAAACCTAAATAACACATTATACCCTTTTTTATTTAGTCTTTAGGTGATCCTAGTACACTCAAAGTGCTGAAGACCACTTGTTTCACCTCTAGGATGGTCATAATCATCCTATATCTTTGTCTTGGGCACTCTTAGTCCCAATCATTTCTAATTGTCCCTATTAAACATTTATACATGCATGAAATCATAAAAAATAAGGATATGAAATTATATTATAGGGGAAACCTAACTCAAAAATAGAGTTACCAAACTATTTAGTGCTCTGTAACACCTTTTCCAAGACCTTCTATGCCTTATCCAATATTTTAACACCATCGGAGCTCCAATGTCACAACATAAAAACTTAATAATTAACCATAATTATTTATAATTAATAATTTACTTTAAATAAAAGAGTCATAAATTTAATAAGACTCATTGGGAATTGTTTCATCCCTAAAATTGAATAAAGCCTTCACCCCCCCCCCCCCCTCGCACAGAGATAATCTATGGCCTACCCCATGAACCATTCCATGAAAATTTTATATCACTCAACACTCATCCAATCATTAAATTAATAATATTTAATAAAAAATGTTTGTAAATTATTGAAATGATACTTTCAACTAGTATAGATAAATACCATGTGTGTTCATCATGTTTGGACACCCTATAGAAAATCCATATAAATGTCCCATCATTCTCACCCGATTTAGACATGCCTATATATAATTAGCACTAAGACCCAATATCAAAATAATACCAAATAAATGTAAATGGAGGAAATATAGATAAAATAAAATTGAAATATTTTACCATAGATCCCCATAATATGTCACTAAGAACATTCACCAACTGTAAATCCCATGAGAGGAAGTATAGGGGAGATATCAGATAAAGGGGCCTGCACTTGACATCCTTGGTCTCCTAAATCCCAATAGGGTCAAACAATAAATAACAATTCTTCCCATGGTTAAATATTAAACACAAAAAACAGAAAAAAAATTCATGGTCTTGAGGACCATATTATGGTGCCTCAACACCAGTCCATGTTATAGCATAACCTACCCGGCTATAGCACGAGAAGCCTCCAAAACATTGGGCTCAAACCCATAAGCCACCACCATAGATTAATACATCATTGATGAGACATGGATTATTTCTATTAGGTCCACCCTATTACGTTAAACAAGGTCTAAATTTAATCCCACCCCTAGTTGGAAGCCTAACAACCTGACATCATAGGTAAAATCTATAACACTACCCAAGGGATATGGCATGGGGATTCTCTACGTGGTACCTTTATGGATGAACCATCCTTTGGCATTGGCATGGTCATACCAATACAACACCACTATAGTGCAGTCCTCAACTTTTTAACTATCCATCCTCATCTTATGGCCACCACAAAGTGGATCCTTACCTCCGCACCCATATGCCCTACCTACAACTAAAATTCGGTTATATAACAACCTCGAGCCTTTTCTGACAATCCCCAAAGCACCTGAACAACCAACTAGCCCAAGATAAATTTACAAAACATCTCCAAATAATTCTCTAATTCTAAAATTCCTAATATCAATACCAATTATCCAATTATTTCATACTCTAATAAATAAAAATTCCCTTTAAGAAGTAACAACCCTGTAATCCATAGGTTTTTAAAAACATTCTGCTATAACACTTCATTTCCTCAATAATCTTTATGGGGAATTTATACATCAATAACAACCAATATTAGTCTTTAATTCACTACCAATCCCTTTTGTTCCTTCACTAAATTTCCTGAAATATTTCTCTATGAAACATTATGGAACCAAACTGCATTATTCACCAAATGCTCTACCACTCACTCAATAAAAATGAGGCACAAACTGGTACATCGGTGTAAAATGAGAAGAATACTCCATGACATCCATGGCTCCCTACTTGAGATGTAAAATATTTTTCCTAGATATCCCTAAGAGTATATAGAAATAAATAGTCATCAAATACCATCTATAAATCTTCTCAGATCATATCATGGTGTTAGTCTATCTGGGTAATAACATCCCACCATTTCTTATAAGAACCGCTCAACATGTTGGTAGAAAGTTTGACCCTATTCTATTCTGGAATCTATAAATGATTAAATATAGAAATCATGGCCACCAACAATGACTGAGAAAAATATGGTCCTTCATCCCTCAAAAAGGAGGGAGGATTATACTACTGGAACTCCTAAGTTATCTCTACAATAGTTAGGGAAGGTCAAGTGAAACCTTTCATATTTTTTATTATACAAAGAAATTAATTCTTTGAAATGGGTTTGAGTGCCGATATTAGGAACTAAAGGTGAATCCATAGTTTGAACTACAAGTGGAATCAATTGAATCATATTGAACACTAACTATTGTGCATGGTTTTCACCAACATCCTCACCTAAAACTCGAGGCCGTCATTGTGGCATGATTCTATAATTCAAAATTCATGACTCAGTAAATAATTTAATAGTCTAGATATCACAGATAGACAACTATTATGGGTACATATCCTTCCTATGAAGATATCACACCACTTTATATTCTCTAAAAACTAGGTATATATGGTAAGGAGAGACCATATCAGGAAATAATAACATAAGATACATCCTATTTACCCACTACAATGGATGATTTAGGGTCAAGGTCTCATATCACATGTATAAAACTTCCATTTATACAAAAATTTATATTTATCTTAAGTTTGTCCTCCTTGATGTATTTAAATCTCTTTAAATGGTTGAATCTGATGGATCACCATTTATAATTTATAAGCATCCATAATCCTTATAAACATGAATGTGGAATACAGTTAGACCTAACCATAGAAAGGTGAAACCCATGTGACCAATGGTTCATGGCTCAACATTCCATAACTGACTACTCAAGGGGTCTTCTTTAACCTATGCCGTGAAACCGTTTTCAGTTAAGGTAAACACTTTATGTGTCAATTATGTTATCTTACACTGATAAGAATCATCATCACATTTACATATATAATAATCTAGGCACTAAAAATACATGACAGGAATGTTCATGAAGATAGTAAATTTGGCATGGAAAAATGTGTAGAATACTGGTCATATTGAGCCGATAATGATGCATGAGATAACACACCCTCATTTCGTTGGACCTAGGTAAAATAAATCCCATTATAATAAAACCTATGATAATAAAATCAAAAGATATGTTTTCCACCTAATGGTGAATTAAAATCAACTGTAACATGTAGAAAAAATTCAGAACTACATTAACCCATCCCAGGTAATTTGTGGTTTCCCTGTATTTGGGTTAGCTATGCCAAGGCATAGGCTCATTAAAAAATCCAATTACATCCTATTATTCTATTCAATACCAAAACAATAATTTTGAATTAATGGTATGGATCTGATATCACTTTGTGGAATCCAGACCTAATATCTACTTAACATATTCCCCTAGCTCGTGGGTCACATGGCTTCATGCATGCCTCCCTATATTCCATAGGGTTTTAACTAGTTGTGAGGGTCTAAAATTCTACATTGGGGATATTATATCCTCATGTCAGAGTGGAATAGAAGATATATTTCATAAAACAAACAGAGTGAAAGCATATATAAATAGACACAATGCAAACTGGACCAGTAACCCATCATAGTAGAAGTAGAATACAAATATATATAATAAAAAACTGTGGATTCACAAATAACCAAGAAATGATAATACTATCAAAAGACCAAAATTTTGTGTCATTTACATGATGATATCATGACATACTATTATACAATAATAAGAAAATAGGGGATAATAATATCCAACATGCTATAAAAAATACAAAGATGAGAAAAGACTACTCCACTAGAATCTGGAGAATATGCTCGGTCCTCTTCTCCCAAGACTGATACTATAAGTTAAATTAATAAAGAATTTTTAGTAAGCCAGTTTCCCTTATCCATTCCTATAGACATGTAGTATACTCAGGTACCAAAGGAATCCTGAGTAGGGTGTGAGATAAAATCCCAATAGCCACCACCAATGGTGTCTAGAAATAATCCATCCTGTGTAGAGAGAAATAGTAGCGTGTAAGTATAAATTATATTGGACAATGATGAATAAATAATTACAAATATTCTTAGATTCCTATAGGTCACCTAGCTGGCCCTACCTACTTCACCAAAGGCCGGTAGTAGCCTGAGCAGTAAACATACATATATATAGTAATGATTTATATAGTATAGTTATATTCTATATCCACCTATATGCACTAAGTACATGAGGAATTAATTATTTATATACCTGGATACTAGGTTCTAGTTGGACTCGAGGAATAACTCATGTGTCTATAACTACTCTAATGAGCTATAGGCTCGAGAAAAGGGTACATTCCATGAATCTCATAATGGTTATGAGAAGTAATTCTCAACACTCGAGGTAGTTGGGGTGAGTCATCATTCACAACACCTGATACAAAGGAATTTGGAACATCATTCCCATCTCCCATATAATAGTATAATGGTATGATACATCATTCTCTACACCCAATGTAAGGGAATGTGATACTCCATTACCAACAAGACCCTTAACCATCATTTAACATCGAATGTCAATGGAATTATACTAATAATATTGATAAATGAGGTATCAATTCATAATCATCATATTCATCAAATAAAAATATATATAAATGGGTGTCACAATTCATATAATCCATATTATAAAAAAACCTCATAAGGTGATTCTAGTCCACCCATTATCATTCATTAGAATTAAATTATTTAATTAATTAAGTAATAAAATTAAATTCAAGGTCAATATAAACACATAGATGAAATTTCTGTTCACTTATCAATTATAAAAAAGCAAAAAATTACATTTTAATGCCAAGGAAAAAACATAGTTGGGGTATAGTCATTAAAACAATTATATAAAGGGGACTATTTCCCTTGGTGCACCAATGGGGTGGCTACAGTTGAGGTTAACATCCTCTAACCATTGATAAAGTGTCCAAAGGCGTATAATGTCATTTGTATATTTTTTTAGAAGTGAAATGGCACAATTTAAGTTGATTCATGGAAATTTATAGCATCCCACACAACAGAGAAGGTTATGAAAACACCTAAACGTTTTTAAAAGAAGTATAGACCACCAACCTTAGGGCTATAAATGACTCCTCCACCAATATTGGATTCATATTTGAATTATATCAATAGAAAACCCAAATAATGATCAAACTTCCTAAACATTGAGTGAATAGCTCATGGAAAACTAGAACAAGAGATACAAATATAAATAAAGATATGAAAACAGGGATTATAGATATTATTGATGTGGATCCAACATGACCAACAGTTCATGATTTTTAGGTTCAATGAGGGAGTTATCTTGATCCTTAGAAGAGGCATTTTGGTGATCTGACAAAAGACAGGGGCTGGGTTTATCCATTTTAAATGATAAAATAGAGATGAGGGGTGTGGATTTATTTTCATTAAGGGAAAATGATAATTTCGCACATCCAGAAAGGGTCTCAGGATTTGGCCACACAGTTGGCCAAACCATTCACAAACCATGCACACCTCACTGACTATTGAGGGACCCTGCTTGTGCTAGAAGCATAGTTTTCCTAACCATGTGCAAGAAATGTGTTTGACACTATCACCAAATCCTTTTAAACCTGCACAGTTGTATGTATAGGATCGCATGGTTACAAACAATGTGTTCGGCCTCCTATTGGCCACTGAGTTATGCATGGTTAGTATTAATCATGAATTAACCATGTATCCCACTATTTTTTCCCAATTCGCAGAGCTCTAGGATCTTAACAAGCCCAAAATTATCATATATAAAATTCCATAGCACATAGATCATGTTCACCATGATAACACAATGGATTTAAAAAGAAAAATGGACTATACCTTTGAGAAAAAAAATTGTTACATTTATACTTTTTATGTTATGTCGTGAATTATTAATCATATATGATCTAATGAATACTATAAAATATTTTTTCTTGGAAAATGATTACATAAAAAATAAAATATTGTAATATAATATTTATACTTTAATATCAAGCTATACACAAGCCTCTGGGATAGTTCTTTTGGTCGTGGTTATTAACAGCTTGAGACACTCACAATGGGGTGATAACCGTTATCTTTATTTTATATGTGGTCCTAGATTTAGGGACACAAAAATCCTTATTGTAATATCATTGGATATACATTACTAAGTAATTTTTTGAGATTAATGAGGTGAGACCATGAATTGGATATATTTTCCAATACAATTTTGACATGGAATGATAGAATCACATAATTGTAGTTATGTGTATAAGAAGACTGTATTACCTCCAACTTTTTATTTAAACCCACAATGATTGATATCAGGAGAATAAACCTGAAACCATGGTTACTAAGGATCTAGACATTATACATGATCAAAACATCATATTTTGAATTACCCTCTATCAATCTTACGCTGTAATAGTGATAAATAATTCCAGAGGTTTTGGTAGATTATTGTGCTTACATAATCTTAATCAAAGCCAGTGTGTTCATGGATTATGTGACAGGTTTTGAAGGATTATAAAATGATCAATATCATAGAGATAACCCATAGTATGGTGAACAATATATCATTGGGAATTAATATTTTCTATGATGAACATGAAAAAAATAAAAATACCTAATCATAGTGAACTCTTTCATCTACTCTTTCATGGAGTATTCCTGATTGAGAATGTGTAAAATAAACTCTTCCATACACCAGTTGTACACTATATACTATAATACTCATATCCAAATGTGTTCTAGCACATTTTACCTTGATTAAAAATGGATAACATTACCAATTTGATGTTTCTTTTTCTGGCTTGGAAGAATCACATATACTAAAAAGGTGATAATATACCTCTATTTATGCTCTTTCATTGAATAAATGTAGTCGGGAATTAAATTCCAATGATTGAAAGTTTATATATGTTATAGTAACATATTCCTAATGATATATAATAATTTTTTTTGAAAAAAATATTTGTATACCAAAATAAATCAACTCATTTATTGAAAATGACACAAAAACATGCAGAAGACATCATATAAGGAATTCACTCGTATCCCATATCATAATTCATACATTATGTTAGAAGAAGATAGTGTCATCCTCATTCATATTATGATATGGATAAATCAAAATATATGATATTTATCATGTTCATATCACAAGATATGACTTGAGGATATTATATAATATGTTATCCCAATTTTAGTGTATTCCCTGAAATCTCCAACTTAAACAAAAAATCAATAAATGATTTACAAAAAAATAAAATATCCTTAAATATGTCCAAAAATATTATATAGAGTTAAAAACATTATTCATTTTAGAACAAACACTTCATCAAAAATTCAATCCTTATTCACATTCCAAACTATTTGACTTTTATAGTCCTCTATAGCATTGAAAAAAATATAAAATCATTCTATCATTAATGTAACTAATGAATGCCCTATAGAAAAGCATTAATGCTATTCATAATTTAAAGTGGTCATGTGTGATTGTAATAAAAAATAATCATATAATTATATCAATATTTCCACGATAATAGGTATAATATAAATTGTGCATATAGCTATACAATACCGTTTTCAATGATATCGAGTGACCACTTGACATAGAATATGTCAACCTAGCATATGACATCTCATACATTCCTGATTCACAGAAATTAAATAAATAGGCTGTTAAATGCATTATATTTAATTCATCTTGTAGATCATAACATCACATATCCATCATCTATGTGGATAATCATATAACATGTTAATCAAAAAATAATTTCCAATAATTCCCTTACCCTATTTCATTCAACCTAGTAGATGTATTCAACATGTCATACAAGTGGAAAAATATTATCATGGTTGAACTCTATCCAACAATTTGATCCAAAATATACCCAACCACACCCTAAATAGAATATTCATGAGGCTTTAATAATAATTTTATAAAATCATGATGATTTTTTTAGAAATTTGAACCCAAAGGCTCTTTATTGATGAAAAAGACAAGTTATAGGGGCTTGAAGGAAGGAATTTTACATTTGTCTCTTAGGAAATATGGGATCATTTCACATGGGATAGAAGTAGAGAAATTTAATCCCTCATTAGTAACACCTGTTTTTTCAAGTTCATCAGCAATGCAGTTAGCTTCCCAGTATGTGGGGGAGATAACACAGTTCATTGACGAGATTTTGTTAAGACAGTTCTCCCACTTAGCAGTTAAATTCCATGAAAGATGTATCATTCCCATCCTGATGGATTGGACAATGGTGGGGGAGTTTCATTCAAACTGTATGTTGTTACAACCACTTTTTAAATCATTGGTAATGTGGATTCATTATAATGATACATTCCTATATATATAAATAATATTGTATAATTTCTTATGACATACTTTGGTGGGTCAATCCATATTAATGTCTCAACTTATTACCTCATTTGTACACTATTTATAACTCATAAAAACTATTTATATCATGTATAATATTCTAATAAATTTAATAACAATATAACATCAGAAACCATAATACACAGTGATGATCGTTATTTAGGGACAACTCAAAATATCTCGTTAAGAGTATAATTATCATTTCTCTTCACACAAAATAAGATTCAAATATGTAAAAAATATTACATAGAGAGTTAGGCTTATATAAATTTATATTATTTACATTCTTAAACTCCATTATGAATACATAACAAACCCATTCATAAGAAAATTTTTTATATATCTTATACAGAAAACTACTGAATTGGACTTATATTTTCAATAGATTCATATGTTTTGTTAAACTTGTTACATCTGAATGTAATTTCTTCCACATTTCTATGTGACCACTTGAAAAAAACCTTCCCATTAATCTATTTAGTAATAAAAATCATTAAAGTAATATTGTTTAAATAATTGTGAGACATAGGATATCCAAAACCCCTCTCCAAAATTACACCCCTCCTTGGTTGACAATGAGATTAAAGTGATGGTGACTACCTGAGTCCTACCTTCAGTAGGCACTGGGTAAGAAAATATCACTAAGGTTATAATAATCATACAATTAGAAGAACTAACCTCCATGAAAACATGAATAAGATAGAGAGATTATAGATACACCTATCAAAACCATATCAAACATATATATAAAGAAATCTTAAATGCAAACATGAAACTTTATACAGTTCTATAACAACTGAAAGGAAAACTAAAAGAACAAAAATGTATATATGGAAGTGACCATGAATCCTAAATATCTCTTAAAAAACCATGATATTTTAATATATATCTTTATCTCCAACCTAGTCTGGAAGACCTGAAAAATAGTTTACATATACATATGCTGAGAATAATAGTATTCTATGTAAGATCCTCCTTGGAGTATCTCTTCTAAAAGATACAGAAAGTGTGATAAAAAATTATGAACAGCAGTGAAACTAACCCATCACATATATATAGGTATACTATGTTCCCATAATAATTATGGATAACTCTCACCATATATTGTATAAAATAGAGAATATAATATAATAATGAAACATCAAGGGTACCCTTATCCCTCTTCCCCATTGGTTTTCCGCTCTCCCCCAACATCTCACATCCTACGTCATTCCTCTCCAAAATATGGTATCCCAATGAAACCTAGTATTGGAATCACAACATGCACCGCATACATCATATCATCACATAATTCCATATCACATCACCATATACAATAACCAAGTAGTTTTTTTGGATCTTCCATTTCCCGTATGATATGTATCTCACATAGGGTGTTATACCTCAAGCCATTACAACCCATACATCGACTAAGGTACCAAAATCTATCACATCCTATAAAATTTATAACTATAATGATCAATACATGTGTTTGAAATAACAAAAATCCATCACATCCCACTACACACATATATGGGTAAACTAACCATCGTTCATAACATCACAAAAAACTTCTAGGATAAGAGAGATGGGAAAGAGGGGGTAGTCAGTCATCCATCCTCCCAGTGGAATGCCGGGGAAATCATCTTCCTAGAGTCTTCTAGGTGTTATTCACCCAAACCAACTTGGTTAGGTTGTTGTATTAAATCAAAAAATATATAAGATATAATATATCTCACAACCACAATATGGGCATAACCTATTCTTATACTAAACTATTGTTAGCATTGGTTGGAATTTTGACTTCCACTAATATGACTAGATATCCTCTAAGAACACAACAATATGAAGATATAATTTAATTAAATATTTTATTATTAACATTTACTTTCATTAATTTATTTATTATCCATTAAATTAACCATTATAAATATTTCTAGAAATGTTCATTAACCACCAGTGTGATGTTCATTCCCTCTAGGCCTAATCAAAACTGAGTCTATGGGTTCTCAAGATTAAAATATTTTAATAATTATAATTCCCACAACACAAACCCCCTAGGTCAAGAATTCAAATCATTATTAACTTAATTCCAATAACTTAATACTCTATTTAAATCATCATAAGCTACCACCAAGAGGAAATATGCAACCAAGCACACCCAACTGCATTAATTAGTGGTTAAATGAATGCATATAAAATAAGAAACATTTCCAAAAACCACTAAATAGATTCATTACAAGAAATAATCCAGAATCACATCTATAGGTAAGCCTAAATTCAACCCGTTCTATCATCTCTAGTGCCATCCCTGAAACCAACATGTATATCCTGATGCATCTCTCCATCACAAGTGTCAATTACTACCACATCATCTGTGCATACTTTCCCACATTACATTAGTCATTCTAGGCTCATCTATCCCAAGATGACATCACATCATGAAGTTAGTCACACATCCAAATCACATTAAAAATGTAGTAGGAAAAAAATCAGCACAACCAATATGGAAATCTAGGCCCTAAAAGGAGGCATCCACCCTTCACACATAAAACATATCCCATGAATCCAAACTCAAGGAACTCAGTCATCCCAAGATGATGGGAAACATATGTCCAATAAATTATCTTTATCAAATAATTTTTTTTATTCTATCCTCAAATAATAAATTCTTTATTCATAGGTTCCAAATATAGTCATCCTAAGTAATCAATTTATAACAAGCTATTAAAATCTAAATATACTCATTACATTAATACCCATTACAAAAAACATAGAGAAGTATTGTTTTCATTAAAATTCATGTTTATTTAAATATTAACCACAAGCATTGTCATGCCTCGTGTTATTTATCAATTCCATTATAATGTTGGAAAACAATTAAATTAATCATTCACATTGCATCAATTTTATTATCATAAAATTATAAGAAACCCCAGATTCACTAATACATGACACTTCTTTAATTATTCTTAATATAACTAATTTAAAATTATATTCTTTAATTTATTCACCATTTTAAATCATGGAAGATATGATACTCTATATCATAACAAGAAATTATAAAAAATAACACCAGTAGAAAAATATCTTGAAAATTACATGTAAAACCATTATCATGGTAGAAAGAAAGAACATGTGTTAGGTTAATCCAATTATTTATAAATATTGTTTAATAATAAGTAGATTATTTTTACTTCCATCCAAAGGGATAAATATACAAACCTTATGATTGAATGTAAATAAATAGGATAAAAATGAATCCCCATACATAAAGAAACCAACATTCTTCGTACGAGAATAGACCAACGTTGTAGATCCTGATCACCCATCTGGGAAGAGTTTAATCACATAAAGGATTTCATATCACAAAACCACTAAAAAACAAAGAAAAATCCATTAGAATGGAAGATTGAAATTGAAATTGTATTCAAATAATAAGAATGACTGTCTAGATCAAATAACTGTGAGATAAAAGGGTTGAAAAAACCTCAGATCACTACAGGTCTAACATGGGATACCGACAATTGATCACCATCCAAGGGATTCCAAAAATCTATAAGGGAGAGTTGTTATGCATTTGGAGCTCATAAGAAAGTACGTAGGGTTTGAGAAAACCCAATGAATTGAAAATAATAAAGGTTCACTATACATTTGATTTTAATGGTGTGAAACCCTTTCAAGTTGTTTAACTGTCAGGTTTTATGTTCCGTTGAAAATCATGTTGCCTTGAATAGTTTAACACTAATTTAATTCATGTCATGATTCTCCCCTTGAACAAGCCTCATGATGGAAAAGAATCGAACATTGACAATGTGAAACCCTTACACATTTTGAATTATCTATACTTCCAAATTTTATCATCTTAGCACCCACATAGCTACTCAAGGCCTCCTCTGAGAACTATGGAATTTTGATGTTGGAAATAGGATGAACTTGGATAATATGAGCCTTAACATTTGATACTTATTACAAAATTATCATCCTCAAGATTCAAAAACTAATAATATAGTGAAAACAAAATGGGATCATCCAAATAGAAACCCCATGAAATATTTCTCAAGGATCTCACCATCACAGGAGCTCAACCCTCAAACTCATAAGAAATAAGAAAAAACCATGAAACTGCAATAAACATCTCTTAATAAATATTTATTCAGAGATACCTCTAAAAAGAGAAAAAGGTTAACCAAAATAAACAAGAGGGAACCATCTGATAAACCATAATGTTCAATATCTAGAAAATGAACATAATTAAAATAGAGAGACAAACCTGAAATAGATTAGGGTATTGAGTGCGCATTTACGACTCAAATTCCCATGTAATTTCTTCTATTCCACCATACCACAAAAATATATGGATCAATGGAATAAAATTATCATGAAACACCTTATCCTATAATTCTTATATCCCTACAGGCTTCTCCTTAATGGTTGCATCATCGTTAATAATGATCTCACCCCAATCAATGACATGAGATTCATCATGACTATATCCACAAAGATTTTACATGTGAAAGACATCATGTATTTGGATCATTTTTCAGGAATGTTTTATCTTATATTTTTAATCTCCAATACGATCCAAATCCCCAAAAGGTTCATGAAACCGAGGAGACAAGTTACTCCAATTTCCAAACATTCACTTCCCATGATGAGGAGTCACCTAAAAGAACACATGATATACAATGTTTAAATCTAGTGGGATAATTTTATGTTCAGAATAGTATTTCTAATAAACATGTTGTACCTTCAACATATCATGAATTTCTTAAACCATCTCTATCATATTATTACTAGTTTTGGCTAATGAATTGCTCCCTCTCCAATTCTGGTGGAAGATAATGGAGGATGGAAATATTAGTTGTAAAAATATTCAAACATAGATATACTAATAGTGGAGTGGATAATATTATTGTAAGGAATAAACCAAATGGAAGATGCCTCATCAACAAACCTCCTAAATCTAGTACACAAGAGCACAACATGTATTCTAGAGTCTGGATGGTTCTATGTGTCTGACCATCCGTCTATAGAAGGAAATCACTGGTAATGAATAACCAAGAGGAAAAATAATATTGGATACATCTCCACACCCTATAGGTAAAACAAGGATCCTAATCAAATATGATCATCCTCAGGACTCCATGGATTCGCCTCACATCCTTCAAATACAACCTTGAAAAAATATCCACTATGATCAACTCCATGATCACTATAAAGTTGGATTACTTTATCAAATGGTCTATTATCATCCATATAACATTGATTCATATCTAAGATCAAGGTAAAATTTTAAATAAACCCATCAAGTTCTCCTCCCACTTACAATAGGTAAAATATAATGGTTTGATAAAACAACCAAGAACGTATTGCCCTTCCCTCACCTTCTACTATACCAATCATTGAGAAAAAAACTCTGAAATTGCACACTTTAACCCATACCAATAAAATTGACCTCTCAGATATTGGAACATCTTCATTAATTTGGTATGTATCACCAAGGGTGAGATATAGAAATCCATAAGAACCATATCATGCATTGTCGAAGGGATTAAATCTTTTCTTGAAGTAACATCTGGTGATGTCCATCATTATACCAACCATCAAGGGAATCATTAAAAAACCTGGTCCCTCTAGTCCAACATCTCTGAATCCCCTAGATGTGACTCCTCCACCAACTTAAACAAAGATTAAATCAATATGTTCTAGAAAATTAATCCACTTCCTTCAACATCTCTTATATCTAGATGCCTCATTGAGAGTTATTGAATCACTCTCCATGAATATTTGGATTCATTCCTGACATCACTATGTTACTTCCTACTTAGATCATTAACTACAATATTTTCCTTTCTAGGTGTATATGAAATCTTAAAGCCATACTCCTGCCATAATTCCATCCACTGATGGTGATGAAATTTCAAGTCATGCAAGGACAAGACATACCTATAGTTCAATTTTTTTGTAAAACCGGCAAAATGTTCTCTGATGAGGTAATGTCATCAAAAATTCAAAGAAAACAAAACTTTCACCAACTCAAGATCATGTGTGGATTATTTATGACCATGGGGACATAAATGATAAGACCCATAAGATAAAATTGACATTTATAGCATTAGAACATAGCCTAAGACAAGATGGTAAGAATCACTATAAACCTTAAATAGAACTCTGACTCTTGGAAAAATAGGACTATATCAATGAAGAACTTCTCCTTTGACAGTCAAATTTTTTCTGACACTAGTCAGTCCACATGAACACCTGATCTTTTGGGTTATAATTTTCAGAGGAGTTGTAACCAGAGATAAATCAACTATTAACCTCTTATAATAGCCTATTACACCAAGGAGACTTTGGTCCTATTCTATAACCTTGGGGGATTCCCATAAAACAACTTCCTCTATCTTCAAAGGATACATAGTTAATCTCTTCCGAGATATGAATTTCCCCATGAAAAAACATCATGTGCCAAGAACGCATACTTCAAAAACATCATAAAAACTCCTTATGATGAAGAAATTTCAAAATAGAATACATATGTGTTATATTATCCTCCTCAAACATAATGTACGTAAGTATTTCACTGATGAAAACCACCACAACCTTGTCCAATAACTCACTAAATACTTTTTTCATCAAGCAAAGGAACATGGAGGTAGTATTATTCACACTGAAAAAAATTATAATGAACTCTTAATTACCATGAAAATAATAGAAAGTTGTCTTATAAATATCATAATCCATCATCTATATCTGATGATATCTAGGCTAAATATTGATCTTCAAGAATCAATATTATCCCTATAGCTGATCATAAAATCATAAATCCAAGGAAGCGAACATAAATTCTTCACTATAACTTGGTTCAAGTGATGATAATCAATACATTTCCACAAAATACTGTAATCATTATTCATACTAAAAAATTAGTTCACCCAAGGTAACACACTTGGATGAACAAAACAGAACTTCAACAAATCATCATGAATTACTCATAGATCTCGCAACCTATAAGGAACTATCCTATATAGAAACATAGATATAAGAGACATTCTTGGTTGTAGCTCAATCCCAAAATCGATCACTTTTCAAGGAGTTAATAGTAAAACCTCCATGGGAAATAAATTTGGATATTCTTTCATAACCCAAAGAAACAATAATTGTGAACCTCTGATGGGCTAAGCAACAACTCAACCATTAAGTTTAAAAAGGATGGAACACACCTCTGACCAATATGATGCTCTCACTCTCCAAAAAACTTTTTGGGTCTTCATGAGAATAATAGGACAACGGTTTCCTCATAAAGAAATCCTAAATAGCCTATATCTAATATTAAAAATCCATGGTGTGGATGATTTCATCTAGTTTTACCCATAAAAATAGGATGTCTCTCCAAGAGAGGTGTTGCAACGACAATATCTCATAGTCTCTACGTACTTCCAATAAGTTTCCTCAACCTCTAAATGAAATAGTCAACACCAAGGGTACTAAAATCATCTCTACCTCAAGTATCAAATCACAGAGAAGGGCAGGTGATATAAAGGATTGTTTCACTCTCTAATCAAACAAATCACACAGTCATATAGAAAAAAAAGAAAAGGACACCTTAAATGTCATGTGTATGTCCAGACACCATAAATGGTAAAGCATAAAGCTAACCATGAAATGATTCATGCCCCCTCTAAAAAATTTCAAAATGACCTCCATGTGCACACTCTACTCTCTGAGCATGAGGAGTATTTTTGGGCTTTACATTGCCTACCCCATATCCTCTCTACTGATCCCAAACAGGAACAACATTCTACTTATTTATTGACTAAACATACCTTAGCAAAGGAACCTAAAATGGAACACCTTGTGCATGATAACTCACTAGAGACGTTGGGAACTCTATTAAATGATGAACTTAGCATTGATAATAAAAAAATGTCTGATATCTTGGAATAGTTCGAAGAGAATCATCCTCAAGATAAATTAGATGTTTATGGATGAGGCATACCCTTGGCTGACTGAAAACTCTTATTTTCTAAAAAATAAGAAACCTAGAACAAATTTATATGTTGTGAGGAATCCAGATAATTACTCTCTCAAGATGATCCTTTTAAATCTAGAATCCCATAAATAAACTTTACTCTATCCAAAACCTCTAGATATATATTCTTTATAAATGTGGTGACTTAGAACTATATTATTGGACAAAAATCCATCTCAGAATAAAACTCCCTAGCCTCATCATTTTCAAATATGTCTGAATCATATCATAGAAGGGTCCTAAAATAGATCCAAAAATCTCATACGTTGGAACTCCCCCAATGAAGGGTAGGAAAATCTTGGTGTATGGTCACCTAAACGGTCAGATAAAGGAACTATGCTAAGAACTAGTCTCAAAATATCTCTCACAAGAATATCGACTCCTTGTGATATCTATAGAACAAAAACCCCCATTGCCTCTCCGCTTCATGAAACATCATCATAACCAACAAAACTCTCTGCCCCTTTTGAGATAGGATTTAACAGAAAGATATCTCTACCTCCTCAAACTAGTCTTCTTTGAATTAATATAAAGCAATGTCACCATACTTTGGTAGACTCTAACATTGAAACTCATAGAGTGTTCTCTTCCATTTTTCTTAATTGATGACCTCCAATCTATGGTGATCTACTAGCACATAAAGAAAAAATAATTGATCATGAACCTGGTGAGTAATTCTACATAGATCCATGCCTATAAAAGAAAAAATTGATAGATCTCCTAATCATAGAATACGAAAAACTTAACATGAGTTAGTTAATTATTTTTTATCTTTACTAGTTTTTTAACATATCCCATGGTCTACCCATTTCAAACAAATGTTCAAAGAAGAGTGATGCAAGATCCCTTCCAAGGTCTCTAACCTGTAATTAGTATAACTTCATTTAGAAGGCTTTGTGAAAATTAAGGACTACGAATCAGATCACAGGTGGCCCTAAATACCTTTGTCTCATTTGATCTCTCATGTTTACGTTAGTCACTAAACATAACTAAAATTATTACTTGAGAAACCCATTAAAACTCACATGTGCTTAACTGAACTCCATCATATCCCTAAAACCTGAACCTTTGATACCACTCTCTCAAGATCCCCTCCCCACTGGTTATACCAGTCCTGAATCAAAAAGGATAGATGGGAGATTGTGACTACCCGAGTCTAGACTATAGTGGGACCCATGTTTGAGTCTAATACTGAGGGTATAATAACCCAACAATGAGAGGAATTACCCTCTAATAAAACATACAGAAGAGGGAGATAAGATGGATTCATCAATAAAAACTTGATCAGACATATGTATAAACAATTCCAAAGTGAAAACATGTAATTTCATGCAGTACTATAGCAACTGAATGGAAAATAGCATTTACCAAAAGATAAAGAATACGGTGATGATGAAGCCCAAATATATCATATAAAACCATGATCTAGTAATATCCATCCTAATATTCAAACCACTCACACTGGACAAAATAATAGTTTGTATAAATGTAGGCTGAGAATAACTCTATACTCAGTAGGATCCTCCTCAGATCCTCTCATATAAATGATAAATAAATAATTATAAATCATATTGTATAATAGTGAAACAATCTCATTACCGAAATAGGTAAACAAAGTTCTCATACTCTCCATGGATAACTCTCCCTATGTATAACATAAAATAGAGCATATAATTTAATAATGAAAGTCAAAGGTACCTCTCTCCTACTTTCCCACTATTATTCTACTCTCCTCCAATTTTGTATGTCCTGAACCATCTCTCTCCAAAATAAGTTAGCCTAAAGATACCTGGTAACTCTATCCCAATATGCACAACGTGCATCTCATCATCAAGTTATTCCATATAACATAACCATATATAGTAAACAAGAAGTTTAATAGTGCCACTATATCTCAAATTACATGTATCATACATTGGGTATTATTTTTTAATCCATTGTATCACATACACCGACTAAGGTACCACTAGTCATCATATCATATACACGACATACCTATAATAATCCTTTAGATATTATGTCTAGTAAAACATGTTTGTGAAATAACTAAATGCCATGAAAACACTCTACACACATATATGTGGAAATTAACTACTATAAATACCATCACAAGTAACTAACAAGAAAATAGAGTGGGCTAGAGGGGGTAGTCAGTAATCCATCATTCAACTAGGATGTTGAGGAAAACACCCTACTAGAGTATACTTGGTGTCTTTTTAAATAACCTACATGGGTGGCTTGGTGTATGAAATCAAAAAATATATAGGACATAATATAGATCACAATCACACTATGGGAATAACCTAGTACTAGACTCAACTACAGCTAACATCAATTGAACTTCGGGCTTCTACTTGTATGAACAGATATCCTATAAGCACACAAGAATTTGAAGAGTTGCATTAATTACTTCTTTTCTTTTTATTATTTTCTTTTTTTTAATTTTTTTTCTATAAATTAAATTAACTATATACTTTATTTCATGATACATTCATTAATCACTAATGTTAAGTCCATGACCTCCATGAATAATACAAATTGAGTCCTCAGTTTCTCAAGATTAACATCTTTTCATCATTTTCATTCCAACAACACCAACCCCATGGGTTATAAATTACTATTCATTAATAAAATCATTCCATAATATACGTAATCTAACAAAACAATCTTAATCTACCAAAAATATGAATCATACAACCAAATACACCCATCCATATTAAGTAGTGAGAAAAGTTATGTTGATAAAAAAAGAAACCCAACCACTAGACATTAATAAAATTCAATTCAATAAAGAATCCATATTTATCAAATCAACTCATAAGCCCAAAATTAACAGATTCCATCACCTATGGTTCCATACCAAACAGCCACATGCATATATCGATGAATCTCTCCATCACAAGTGTTAACTCATGCCACATCATTTGTACATCCTCGCTCACATCACATCATCCATCCTAGACTCATGTCCCATCTTGACATAATGTTAACATCTAGATGACATCATAAAACAAGCAGGAAACAAACAAGAACATTCAACACTTAAATATTTTCCCTAATGAAAGGAATCCAGCCTTCATACATAAATGAGTTTCCACATATCCAAACAAAAGGCACTCGTCCATCTCAAGAAGATGGGAAACTCAAGACCAAAGAATTGTCTTCATAAAACAACCATTTTTTATTCCATATTGAATTAGTATATTTATTATTCAAAGGTTCAAACAATAATCATCCTAATACAATAAACAATAATAATTTATAAAAAAATAAACATGATCTTATCATTAAATAAATTTTGAAAAACATAGATAAGAATAATTCTCATTAATATGACTTTTCATTTCAAAATTCTCCACAAGAATTATAATGCATCACATTATTTATCAATTGAATTATCGTGGAATAATGTATTTAATTTGAGAATTCACATTGCATCAATTTTATTACCATCAAATTAAAAATAAACAATGGATTTAATACAACACACATCTTCTTTAATTATTTAAAATACAACTAACTAATAATTACCAGTTTTATGTTCATTGCATTTACTATCACAAACAACATGATACTCTATAGAATTAAAAGAAATTATCCAAATCATGGAATATATAGGACACTGTCTATAAAATCAACAGAAAAATTGTTATCATGGTATAAATAAAAAACATGATATCTCTATAACCAATTATTTTTTCTTATGGCTCAGTACTAAACAGGTAAATTCCATTTTCATGCCAAGGGATAAACTATTATAACATTATGATTTCACATAAATAAATATAAGGATCATGGAATCCATTTCTATAAAGGCATAAATGTCATTCACATGAGAACAGACTAATGTCATATATCCCAATCACCCCTGTTGTAGGATCTTTATACCTTTAAGGTCGCCACACCACAATTTATCCAACAAACTACTAAGAAAACATCATTAGATCGATGGAGATAAACTTAAATCACATGAAAAATGATGTGATATTATCCAAATGGATTAACCATGATAATAAAAGGTATAATATACCTCAAATCACCATATATCGGTCAAGGGAAACCGAGAATAGATCCCTATTAAATGGATTCAAAATATCATGGAGAGAGAGCTACTGGATGATCGTCATTTGGGAGAATTTTTTTGAGTTTGAGAAATCATGATGTGTTACAACATCTAAAGGCACACTTTATAGTGGATTTTCATAATGTGAATCCCTTCACTCTGGGTAACTATCATGTTTTTGTTTCACCAAAAAACGCATCATCTAAAACAATTTAACCCTGATTTAATTCAAATCATGAAGCACCTTGTGAACCAACCTCAAAAAATCCATGAACCACACATCCATGATGTTAAACCCTAAAAAACATGAATTACCATTTCATCCAACTTTTAGAAACTAAAAACCTCCAGACCTACTCTATTATTCATTTAATAACCATTGAATTTGGAAACACATAACGGTTTAAACTATATCGATCTAAGACATTTCATTGGAATCTTATTCTGGATGATCAACTCCTTAAACATATTAAATATTTTAATCTATGTAACATTAATTTTATAATGATAATAACATTTTTTTTGTATGTAAATATTTCTTTGTTCATCATCATTATTCATATAACCCTTTCCATAATATATTTCCCTAAAAAAATTTACAAACAAATGTCACTATTTACATTATTAATGTATCATCATATCCTAAACATTTAAGAAAAATAGTGACATTAATACTTTTATGATAAATAAATATAACCATTTACTTTTCACTTAACCTCCATACCCTAAATTGTTTATAGATACTAAGTGAAATTAAAATTGAATTTTGACATGAATAATAAATTATTTATTAAATTTTAAATTCACTTAATTAAAACAAGGTCCAACTAACCTCTTATACATGGTATAATTTTCATAATATCGTGATAAGATTTGAAAACTTATTTTTATCTATGAAATAATACCTAATCCATCTTAAAAGGATTATTTAACAAAAACAATTATTTACATTTCACATATGGTGTTCTATGTGTTATTTTATTTTATTTTTAATGGAATACTTTATTTTTTAAAATATTCTATGGATTGGTGATGTGAACACATTCCCTTTTCTTTTAACAACTATATGGATAAAAACATTTATCCTGTATAAAAACATATTTTTATTATTTTAATTAATTTTATAGAATCCAATGAATCATAAAATGTGTGTATCATCTCATATTGTTCATAATAATTCTTTATTAGGGAAAATTATATCCTAAAATATAAGTTAAATGAGATAAAAATATATATCCTTTTTAGTGATCCAACTGATATTGGTATATTTCATTTCCTTCAAATACTTGGTGTATAAACTATTTTCTGTATCACCTGAATGAAATATATAAAATATATTAATTCTTCCCTGTATTTTGACCTCCTATACACACTCAAAATTTATAAAGTGTACATTTTTTATCACATACCCTTCAAAACTGATGAATAAATTTATAGAACCTGAATACCTAACATGGATATTCCATAGAGGTTTGGAAATCCCTTTTGATATTTTGAACAATTCCATAATACGAAAATATTATTGTATCATGATAATTTTTATATTAAATAACCTTTAGTGGATAATTTAAAATATTTTGATAATTTCTAGATAACATTTCTTCTTAATCATTGAAATGTTACCCACTAATACTGTCTACAAAACACCAAAGCCTTTCCATTATACATCTCAATTTATCTTTTGTAAAAAATTTAAAAAATTAGGAAAAATAATTCTTGAACTCATTCATAATTTTTCGAACATTAACATTAATGATGATAAAATTAATTCCCTAACTTGAATAAGCCTTATAGAAAAAAAATCATTCTCTCCATGTCATTAATACACACAATCATATTGATTATGTGAGTGGAGAAAAAAATTCATAAGGTTATCACGTATCAAATACCTTTGAAAGCCCATTTTAATAATTCTATGAATGTCATAAGAATTTTTCATCACATATAGATTAACTTGAATAGTTTTTTATTCAGGTATGTTTTTTTAACACATAGTTTTAATTTTACATAAGAACTACTCTTAAGTAACATGTTATAGGATTTTTTCACAAATAATCAAATTTTATAAGAATAATTCTAATGAAATGCTTCAGGATTATGATTTTATTATAAATAATAAAAACTATAATGAGATAAGAAACAATTTATAATAATATTTTCTTACAAATGTACTCCAACTAAAATTTATGACCACATATATCATATCAATCAAAAGATATATGACCCATATTTTAATATGACATGCACCACTTTGAAAACATAAATTTTCATTGATTGTATCTTGTAGAAGACTATTTAGATCATATTATATATGACTCTTTGAAAGTTGAATATATAAATATTTTTCAAAATCAATCAAATTGATATAAACTAAACTCTATTAATTTATTATCCAATCTTTTTTGGGTTTCCTAGCTAGGGGTAACCTAATGAAAATTCCAAGAACAAGGGACTCCATCATTAGGGTAACCTTATTACTTTATTTCCATATAATATATAATCTTCAGGAACCTAACCATTGGGGTTAACTATACAAAATTATCACGGTCTTAATATATTACTCTTTAAAAGGAATAAGAACTTTAGTATTGGCATAGGTTGTTACTCACTAACACATCTCATGTCATTCCCTCTGGATTTATGAATGATTTTAATTATTTATTTTTGAATTATATTCCCTCCATCATACCAGTATGTTCAAACCTCACAAATCACCATTATTATTACTCACAAAAAATAGAATCCAACTTTATTTACACAAATCCAAAAGCATCATATGAATATTGTCTATGATATTTTCATATTTATGATTATAATTATATGAAATTGAGAATCCTTAAAAGAGTAAACCTAGTTCTACAGATATATAACACCCACCTCTCTAGAATTAGGAATATACATCTAGAACAGTAATAAGTATATGAAAATTACTTACCACCTAAGGATACATTACTCAAAATATACTTCATTTCATTATAAATGTAATACCTAATGTTTCTAAAATATATTTTTTACCTATTTTAAATATAATAAATTTAATTTAAAACTGAATTTGAAGTAGGAGAAAACTATTTCCATTATCATACCTAGCTCATAGCCACATATATTCATGTATAATAATACAAAATTCATTTCAAAAACTAAAAACTAAATAATACATCATAATAAAAAATAAAAAAAATTGATATATATGAATACAGGTGGAAATAAAATTTAAATTAAAGAATAATACATAAATTTAAATAACAGATATATATTTATGAAAAAATCACAAATAAACCTAAAAATAAAAACTATTATAATATTTCTATCTTTTAATATATTAATTTATTTTTTTTTTAAAATGTTTCCATTTAATAATATGAAATCCTTCATATTATTTATTATAAAATATTTTATAAAATACAGTTATGTGACATTAATTATAAAAATTTTATATTTCTATTTTTATTATGTAAACTATTTAAATAATAAAAATATAAAATTGTAGTTATTTTTATGTCTTTATAAAATCAAACAACAAAAATCCTTTTGATCTGGTTAAAATAATTTCATAAAATAAGGCCTTAATTTGAATAATTTATATAATTTGTTTTAAATAATTCAAACTATTAAATATAAACAACATCACATTTAGCCTTATTTTTTTATTTATAAACACTTTCTAAATCACACATATAATTTCAATATAGAAATACTAAATATTAACTATATATCATTCCATAAATTTTTCCCCAATTTAATATAAATAATATGTGTTGATCCCTTATCAAAAAGATTACACTAGGAGGGGGTGAATCAGGGTGTTACCAATTAAAACATTAACCACAAGAAAATGATATTGTTTTTTAAATGAAAGGAGTATATTTTTATCTCTCATAAATTCTCTTTAATATTTATAAAATTACTAAATTACAATTTTTTTACATTTTTTACCTTTACTAGACTACTCCATGGAGCATTAAAAGGTCATGTGTCTATGAAATGAAAAAATTATAGTGCATTTCTTGTATTTGTTTTAAAAAATATATTAATCATACTGAAGCTATTAACTCACAATCCACACAAAATGAGATAATCCCATTTCCTCTCATCACATGAGGAACTTGTTGATTTTTTCATGAAAACCATCATCTTTAAGAGATAAGAATGTGAAAATACACCTATAAGGGTGTGTTTACTATGAAAAATAATATGTTCCACTGATAAGAATATCCTATAATATCCTCATTCATAGTATCATTCAATTTTCCCAAAGTACTGAAAAAGAATCACCATTCATTATATATGAGCCTCTCTAGATCATCACTATAATTCAATGTCTCCACTCTTATCTGGAACTATTGTGTGCATTTGTAGAGAAATAGATCACTTTTTTATCCAACTATTATTGAAAAAAAATTATTCCTCTCTATCACATATTAGGATCATTCCTTATGACATAATCACATTAATATAGTGATTAATTACCATTATTGTTTCTTTAAATTCCTCAAATTCTATAACACCCAAAAATTCTGAAGTAAGAACATGGTATTTCATAGCGTGTATCACACGCATCACCAAGAACATAGGCGAATATAATACCCCCAGACATTTATATATATTAAAAATTTTAATTAAATTAAATATATGATATTTATTTCAATGACCTTTATACTGAGTTGGTCTATGTCATGCAGACCAATGAGTTTCTTCAAAAGGCTTGTGTTACACGCAAGACTGCATTTTTACCGAATAATGATATATTATTAAAATATTAATTAATATTAACTAGCTTTTAAATTGGTAGTTATGAAAAGGGTAAACTAACTTTTAGAAATATATGTTTTATTGAAATTTAAAATTAATAGACTTGTTACAAGTTAATTATAAATGAATAAAGAAACTGATTGAATATAAAAGAAAATATTATTATTTTGATGCTCATAAAGCTGTTATAGTATATTAAATTAAATTAATTACAATAAGTGAGTGATATTAATGTGATATATATATATATATCATATTATATGAAATATATTTTATATTCATCAAATTGTTTTTGTAGGCATGATATAAAAACAACCCAAATTTTATGAATAATATACTGTATTTTTATTAAGGTATTTTTACCGCCTTTTAATAGAGAACATATTTTAAATCCAATTTTTAGAACTTTTATGTATTATATAAGTCAAAATAAACTTAATATTTAAAATAATACCATAATAATTTGATTTGTGTGAATTGGTTTTTTATATTTCTGTTATGTTTCATCTTTTAATGAATAGTGAAAAAATCTGAATTTTTATTCAAAACTGTTTTTCGATCTACTTTATATATAAAGGAAAATTAAATTTCAAATTTTATTTAAATATAAATTAGATAAAAATTTTATGAATTAATCCATTATAGTTCTTTGTAATCAATTTAACATTTAAATTGACTATAAAAACATAGCAACCTATTAGACGTTTTTACTTTAAAAACCAGCACAATTGTCTTATCTACAGTGTTAAATTTAAATTAATTTCTTCCACATAAATTATTGGAATTTGGAAAAATGGATTCCATATTTAGAATCATAATAATTTTTAATTTAAAATATGTTCAAAATATTTTTTGACCAAAAATATTACTGATGGTAATTAAAATTAATTATAATTATAAGGTAAAAATTATAAGGCCCCAGCCTTAAACTTTACTTAATCTTGAGTTATTACAAGATTACACATTGAGGATCTTTTCGAGTTTAGAGTATTAGAGAATTAGATCATAAAACTTGCATTACTTTTCCCATATAAACAAAGTGGTTACATAAAGATAGTATTCTTCTTTCCCATCAATGGAAACATATTTAAAATAAAACATGGATTCTTTCTTGACACTTCCTTGACACTATCATCATATCATTTACCTTTCCCTTGACCTGTGAAAAACATTTCAAAAAAACTTGGGATGAGCATAAAATCTCAGTAAGGGATATAAAAATATATAAAGGAAACATGGGTATATATATACATAAGAATGAAATCATACTTTACCCATAAAACATAAGCACTTAAACATACCTCATCAAATCATGAATAAATCATAGAAATCATAAGACATAAAGGTAACTTGAGGCATTCATAACATTCTTACGTAGGGAGTAACCCTCTTGGTTACGTTTGGAATACCCATCACAGTATATTCCCTAAATCACTTCGGAGAAACCTTAACGTTTCACTCATTCGCGTTACCCAATGCATTGGAGAGATATATCGGGCTCACCCGCCCTTAGTTTATCACGGAACCACCTGTCTTCATAATAATTCCCAAGAACCTCAACATAATCGTATCACATAAAACATGCATAAAGGAAACATAACATTTCCACCTTTCAATCACAAGATATCAATACAACACATTGATATAAAAACATTATGAAAACCATTTTCGATACCAAAATAAAATAAAATTAAAACATGGTATTTATTTTTCTTTTAAAAAGAAGGTATGGCTTGTAGAGGAAGCCGAAACTCAAATAACGGTCATAGCGGCGGAGAATTCGTTGTCACCGCATACGTACGACAAAAACTTTCCCTTTTGTTGTTTAGTAAAATGCTTCGTATAAAAAAGATTCTTTTTGGATAAACGTAAAAGTCAAAGGGGTTTATACACTGTATAAAAGAAGGTTGTGTATAAAACAAAATATGCCTCAATGAAAGGAGATTGAGACGAAGTCCCATACCTCAGGTCCAACTTGACTCGATCGTTCTTTAATGTCCTAAATAATAAACTTTAGTTAATTTCTGCTTGCTTAAGAACCTTTTTCAAGTTCATTATTCCTTTTATATCACTTATTACCATGTCATGAACACTATGTAATTATTTAAGTTAATAAGGGTTGTTTTAACGATCATTGGTACTTGAGTCAAAAATAAACACTTTATAATTACAAGTTGTTCATGTATCCATTATATCCAGAATTTTATTCATGATGTAGATATCATATATTTCATATATATCCAGTACATGCATGCATATATAATATTACATAATCATTTAGAGGTAAGAAATGAAATGCACCGTTCATGGAGACGGTAAGCCGTACGTACGCATGAACGCTACTTTCATTTATATTTTGTATTTTATAGAATGGAATCATAATTATATAAAGGAATATTATAATTCTAGTATAATATCATATATAATATCATAGTTCCATCCTTTATACGTCCCACATATGGTATTTAACGAATCAAATCACTTTGAGGGGGCGGTAGTCCGCACTTCCTTAAATAAAGATATCGCGTTTACCCATAATGGAAACCATAAAGGTATGACCAAAATGAAAAATAAAGAAGCTTAAGAAAAACATAAACATATTATATATCATATATAATTATAGTGACATCTTAATGGCCACCTTTTAAGGTGTCAAAAGAATGTTGAACAATCATCGTTTTGGGAGGCATAAATTCACCATCCACGGAAACAGTATGTCCTTTAACCATTAGATGAAGGTGTGTGTAAGTGTAGCTCGAATAATTCTTATAAAAACAACCTAGTATATTTAAGATACTGGATTTGTCTTAAAATAAATGAATAAAAAGATTTTAGGGGGTTGGAGAATCAAAATAAAACTAAAGGACTCAAGTGAAGACATTACCTTAAAATCGGGTAACTCCCTTTGATTTGAGCTCAAAGGCTTCCTTGGGAAGACTTCTGCCCAAAGTGAGGCTTCAAGGAGTAAGAGAGAGAAGTGGAGAGATAAAATGGTCAGGATTTGGCCGAGCCAAAGACTTTGGGAGTGTGGGTAAGGAGGTAGAGGTGGGGGCCTTTTATAAGAGGAGAGGAGGGACACTCTTGGAAAGTAAAGATAAGTTACTTTATTTTAAAATGATTTTCGGATTCAAAAGGTCCCACATTGATATAATTCGAGGATAATGTGATAATGCTTATAAATACACACGTCCAATTGGTTTTGGCCATTTGTAGGTTTTAGATTTTACATTATCTTTCCATTTTATTTAAATCGTTAAATAATGAGGTCATCGCTGCATCATCATGATGTCATAAATAATTTAATTTATTTAATGTCTAAAAATTATAAAAAAAATACTATGATGTAGGAAATATTTTTATCTTTCTAATTAATATTTATAGTCAAAAATATGACTTGTATAACCCCATGTAAAAATTGTTTTAGTAAAATATTTCATGTTCGTGTCATTTTTACTTTAACATTAAATAAAAAGTTATTTATGTCATTTCCCAACCAAAGTGGCTCTATGGGGTCCCCAAGTTGACCCATGGATTGTCTTGGTCGGACATGAAACAACCAATGAGGTTAGGACATGTTTCAAGCTCACCTAATTTTATTAAAGCATAATTTTTACCTTAAACTACACTAATTACCTTTAATCACGATTAAGAACTTAATAAGTTACTATTCACCAAAAAATTATTTTAATCCCATTAAACCACATTTTGCTTTTTAATGACAACCATGTATGTCGGATTTTTGAAATTCAAAATACAATGATGGAAAAATTTCATTTAAACGGAAAAATCAGTTTTTATAAGTACCACTTAGTGGTTTCACTATTCATCAAAAATTGAAGTTTTTCAGAAAATTACCAAAAATTCACCCTAAGCTATATTTGATATTACGAATTCAAAAATTAAGTCTATTTTAAAAAATTCAAAAAATATAAGTCACATTAATTAATTTAATAATTAATTCCCGTTGTCCTGACAAATAACGTGTTTTTATGAAACAATACGTATCAAAAGATTGACGCTAGTTTAAGTCCAATTTCAATGTGAAATGGATCCCAATGACCACCATTGGATAAAATGGTAAAAATATATTCTAATTTCACTTCAAAAACAATTCAAAAGATAATCTAATCATATAAATAAATTAGATTAAAAAGAGGTTTTGAATTAAAATACAACATTTTCACTATTCATTAAAAAATGAACTTTATCGGAAAAATACCAAAAATTCACACAAAGTAAATTTTGATGTCCCAATCATAAATAATAATTTTATTTTGACAAAATATCTTATAAAATTTTCAAAAGATAGATTTAAAAAGTGTTTTCCATCAAAAGGCAGTAAAACAATCTTTTAAGAATGTTAGTGTATTCCATGCTTAAGATTGGATTTATTTTCATTTTAAGACTCTAAAACACTATATAATTCATTAATAGACATAGATAAAAATATCTATTATTCATTAATTACATGGGATGTTACATCCTCCCCCCTTTAGAAAATTGCATCCCCGCAATTTTTTTACTTATCGAATAAATGGGGGTACTTATCCCTCATTGCATTTTCAGATTACCATGTTGCCTCTTCCATCATGTGGTTTTTCCACAAAACCTTTACCTGATTAATCAACTTATTCCGTAACACTTGCTCCCTGTGGTCAAGAATCTGGACCAGTTGTTCCTCATAAGATAGGTTCTCTTCCATCTGAACATCCTATGGACTCAAAACATGAGATGGATCTGGAATATACTTTCTCAACATCGAAACGTGAAAAACCTTGTGTACCTGAGATAAACTCAGAGGTAAATCCACTCGGTATGCAACTGATCCAACTCTCTCTAAAATTTCATATGGTCCAATGAACCTTAGACTCAACTTTCCTTTCTTACCAAATTGCATCACACTTTTCCATGGGGATACTTTGAAAAAAACATGATCACCTACCTCAAAAGAGAGATCCTTCCTCCTGTTGTCCGCATAACTCTTCTGCCTGCTCTGAGCTGTTCTCATGTGTTTCTGAATCAGCTGAACTTTTTCTGCCATCTCTTCTACCAATTCTGGTCCCATCAACTTCCTTTCACCCACTTCATCCTAGAAAGATGGAGTTCGACACCGCTTCCCATATAATGCCTGAAATGGTGCCATCTGTATACTAGAATGAAAACTGTTATTATATGAAAATTCAACCAAAGAAAGATGTTGGTCCCAACTTCCCTGATAATCCATCGAATAAGCTCGCAGCATATCCTCCAAGGTCTGAATTGTTCATTCCGACTGCCCATCTGATTGAGGATGAAAAGCTGTACTAAAATTTAATTCAGTACCCAACGACTTCTGAAGGCCTTTCCAAAAGTTAGAAGTGAACCTAGGATCGCGGTCAGATACAATGGAGAGAGGAACTCCATGTAACCTGACTATCTCTTTAAGATACAAACGGGAAAGTTGATCTAGGGAAAAAGTATCTCGTATAGTAAAGAAATGAGCAGATTTAGTCAAGCGATCAACAATAACCCAGATTGCATTATTACCTCGAGATGTCTTCGGTAATCCCACAACAGAGTCCATGGATATATTCTCCCATTTCCACTCTGGCACTGGTAAAGGATGAAGCATCCCTTTCGGTAACTGCCACTCTGCTTTAACCTGTTGACATTTCAAATAATTCACAGTAAAATCAGAAATATCTCTTTTCATTCCATCCCACCAGTAATACTCCCGTAGATCTCTGTACATCTTAGTACTGCCAGGATGAACTGAAAAAGGAGAACTATGAGCTTCACATAACAACTCTCTCTTCAACTGTGAATCACAAGGCACACACAATCTCTTCCCAAACCTCAAAACGCAATCATTATCAATGTTGAATTCAAGCAACTTACCTTTCTGAACCAGCTCTACCTTTTTCTGTAACTCACTATCTTGCTTCTGTGCTTGCTTGATTCTATCTGATAGAGATGATCTCACTGATACCTGAAACAAAACTGAAGAACTTCTTGTACCCACAACTTCTATGCCAAAGTTCATCAAATCCTTAACCAAAGGATCACGTTCCAAACGCAACATTGCTAATGAAGCATTACTTTTTCAACTCAAAGAATCAGCCACTTTATTTGCTTTTCCCGGGTGGTAATGAATTGTACAATCATAATCCTTGATTAATTCTATCCATCTCCTTTGTCTCATGTTCAATTCTTTCTGAGTGAATATATACTTTAAAATTTTGTGATCGGTATATATTTCACACTTTACTCCATACAAATGATGCCTCCAAATTTTTAAATCAAAAACAACAGCAGCTAATTCCAAATCATGTGTAGGGTAATTTACCTCATGAGTTTTCAACCGTCGTGAAGCATAAGCAATTACATGATCATTCTGCATTAGGACGCAACCAAGTCCTTTCAATGAAGCATCACTGTAGATAACAAACTCAACATTCCTGGAAGGTAGTGCCAAAACTGGAGCATTCACAAATCTTCTTTTCAATTCCTGAAAACAATCATCACATTCTTTTGTCCAGATAAACTTAACACCCTTACGAGTTAGCTTAGTCATTTGACTAGATAACCGTGAAAAATTTCTAAAAAACCTTCGGTAATAGCCTGCCAAACCAAGGAAGCTACGAATCTCAGTTACATTTGTGGGTCTTGGCCAGTCTTCCACAACTTTTGTTTTTCTAGGATCAATGGTTATCCCATCTTTAGAAACAATGTGACCAAGGAAAGAAATTTTTTGCAACCAAAACTCACACTTGCTGAATTTCCCATACATTTTCTTTTCTTTTAAGGTTTTCAATATAACCCTTAAATGTCTTTCATGCTCCTCTTTACTTTTAGAAAACACCAAAATATCATCAATGAAAACCACCACAAACTTATCCAAGAACTCATGGAAAATTCTATTCATTAAGTCCATGAATACAGCAGGTGCATTGGTTAGCCCAAAAGGCATTACTACAAATTCATAGTGGCCATATCTTGTACAGAACGCGGTCTTCGGAACATCTTCTTCCTTTACCTTCAGCTGATGGTACCCCGATCTCAAGTCAATCTTTGAAAAATACTGAGCTCCCTGGAGCTGATCAAACAAATCATCGATATGAGGCAAAGGATATTTGTTCTTAACAGTGATGTTATTCAAGGCTCTATAATTAATGAAAAGTCTCATTGAACCATCTTTCTTTTTAACAAATAAAACAGGAGCACCCCAAGGTGATGTGCTAGGTCGAATGAAACCTTTTTCTAATAAATCTTGCAATTGCTCCTTCAACTCTAAAAGTTCAATTTGAGCCATTCGATAAGGGGGTTTTGAAATTGGCTTAACATCAGGAACTAAGTCAACAGTAAATTCAACTTCCTGATCTGGTATTATTCCATGCAACTCATCAGGAAAAACATCAGGATACTCATTTACCACTGACACATCATTAATCTGAACAGTTCCTTTATTTTCAATGATGTGTGCAAGGTAACATTAATTTCCATATTTTACAAGTTTCTCAGCCTCTTGATAAGTTATCAACAGTAAGGGTTCATTCTTATACACAAACTAAAAGTCTTTCTGAAAAGAAACATCTTTAGCTCTACAGTCAATCTTATCATGGTAAATAGGGAGCCAATCCATACCCAGGATAACATCAAACTCTACTAGAGGTAGAACAATAAGGTTTTCAAGTAGGTTCTTTCCACAGATAAGGATAGGAAGATTCTTATAAATTCTTTTTGCCTCAATATTTCCCCCAGGTGTTTTTACCACAATTTCAAGATTCATTTCTTGAGATGGTATTCCCATTTTACTAGAAAAGGTTTCAGAGATGAAATAATGTGTAGACCCCGAATCAAAAAACACACTGGCATAATCTGAAAAAACAAAAAAAGTACCTGATACAACTTCATTTGACGGCCCGACATCTGCTGAAGTAGTTGCAAAGGATTTCACCACCCCTATCTGCTTGTAGTCTAACTGCTTCCCATCACCCAAGCTTTTTGTCGGACACTCGTTTTCATAGTGACCCATCTCATTGCACTTATAACATTTCACTAACTGTAAATCAAATTTGGTCTTACCATCACCCTGATCTTTTTTAGTGCAATCACGAGCCTTATGTCCCATCTTACCACATCGGTAGCACTTTTCAGAATTCAGAAGACATTCCCCAGCATGCCTTTTTCCACATTTATCACAAACTGGAAACTTATTTTTCTTACCATCAGAATTTTTTGAAGAATTCTTACCTTTCTCCTGCCACCTCGGTCTCTTCTTCTGTTGGTTGTTATAGAACACTTGATCATAGGCAAACTCCATTTCCACCTTCTCAGCACATCGAACAAGCTTTTCATAACTTTTAAACTCACGAGAAGCTAATTCCCTTCGATATTTTGGATTTAATCCTGAGTAAAAACGATTGATTTTACTATCAAGGTCTCGGATAAAATTTGGAGCATACCTTGCCAATCGAGTGAACCTTTCTTCATAGGTAGCCACTGAGTCTTCCTCTTGCCTCAATTCCAAGAATTTCTTTTCCATCCTAAGTCGAACAGCCTTAGGAAAATACTTCTCAAGAAACATACCTTTGAATTCATCCCAGTCGAGAGCATCAATCTCATCAGCATCCCTGATATTTTTAACCATAGACCAGCACTGATCTGCCTCACCCTCCAAACGGTAAATAGCAAGACTAACCTTTTGATTGTCTGAACACCCCATGACATCAAAAATCTTCTCCAGTGCTTTAATCCACCCTTCAGCTAGCACAGGGTCAGATGATCCTCTGAATGATGGGGGATGTTGCCTCATGAAATGTTCCACCACTGACATGTTCCTCTGCGGTTGATCTGGCTGATCTCGTGTATGGATACCACCGCCATTTATCGCTTGAGTCAACTGCGCCATTACTACAACAAACTGTTCAGTTCCAATTCCGACCATCTCAGGATGCAGATTCGGAAGGTTATTTCCTTCTGTATGCCTTCCTAGCACTGCTTCCCTGTTTCCTCTGCGGAAAACCATTTTGAACAGACATGTCTTAGATGAAGCAACATGGTAATCTTCAAATGCTATATCACTTCAATTTGACCATAAAAAAATATTTTTGGATAATCAGTTAATATAATTCTAACTCCTAAATTTATCTAAACCGACCTCTGATACCAACTATAAGGCCCCAGCCTTAAACCTTACTTAATCTTGAGTTATAACAAGATTACACATTGAGGATATTTTCGGGTTTAGAGTTTTCGAGAATTAGATCATAAAACTTTCATTACTTTCCACATATAAACAAAGTGGTTACATAAAGACAGTATTCTTATTTCCCATCAATGGAAACATATTTAAAATAAAACATGGATTCTTTCTCCACACTTCCTTGACACTATCATCATATCATGTACCTTTCCCTTGACCTGTGAAAAACATTTCAAAAAAACTTGGGATGAGCATAAAAGCTCAGCAAGGGATATAAAAATATGGAAAGGAAACATGGGTACATATATACATAAGAATGAAATCATACTTTACCAATAAAACATAAGCACTTAAACATACCTCATCAAATCATGAATAAATCATATGAATCATAAGACATAAAGGTAACTTGAGGCATTCATAACATTCTTACGTAGGGAGTAACCCTCTTGGTTACGTTTGGAATACCCATCATAGTATATTCCCTAAGTCTCTTCGGAGAAACCTTAATGTTTCACTCCTTCGCGTTACCCAATGCATTAGAGAGCTATATCGGGCCCACCCGTCCTTAGTTTATCACGGAACCACCCGTCTTCATAATAATTCCCAAGAACCTCAACATAATCGTATCACATAAAACATGCATAAAGGAAACATAACATTTCCACATTCAATCACAAGATATCAATAAAACACATTGATATAAAAACTTTATGAAAACAATTTTCAATACCAAAATAAAAGAAAATTAAAACATGGTATTTATTTTTCTTTTAAAAAGAAGGTATGGCTTGTAGAGGAAGCCGAAACTCAAATAACGGTCACGGCGGCGGAGAAGTCGTTGTCGCCACATACGTACGACAAAAACATTCCCTTTTGTCGTTTAGTAAAATGATTTGTATAAAAAATATTCCTTTTTGATAAATGTAAAAGTCAAAGGGGTTTATACACCATATAAAAGAAGGTTGTGTATAAAACAAAATATGCCTCAATGAAAGGAGATTGAGACGAAGTCCCATACCTCGGGTCCGACTTGACTCGATTGTTCTTTAATGTCCTGAATAATAAACTTTAGTTAATTTATACTTTCTTAAGAACCTTTTTCAAGTTCATTATTCCTTTTATATCACTTATTACCATGTCATGAACACTATGTAATTATTTAAGTTAATAACAGTCGTTTTAACGATCATTGGTACTTGAGTCAAAAATAAAACCTTTATAATTACAAGTTGTTCATGTATCCATTATATCCAGAATGGTATTCATGATGTAGATATCATATATTTCATATATATCCAGTACATGCATGCATTTATAATATTACATAATCATTTAGAGGTAAGAAATGAAATGCACCGTTCATGGAGACCGTAAGTCGTACGTACGCATGAACGCTACATTCATTTCTTTTTCGTATTTTATAGAATGGAATCATAATGATATAAAGGTATATTATAATTCCAGTATAATATCATATATAATATCATAGTTCCATCCTTTATACTTCCCACATATGGTATTTAACGAATCAAATCACTTTGAGGGGGCGGTAGTCCGCACTTCCTTAAATGAAGATATCGCGTTTACCCATAATGGAAACCATAAAGGTATAACCAAAATGAAAAATATAGAAGCTTAAGGAAAACATAAACATATTATATATCATATATAAATATAGTGACATCTTAATGTCCACCTTTGAAGGTGTTAAAAAAATGTTGAACAATCATCGTTTCGGGAGGCATAAATTCACCATCCACGGAAACAGTATGTCCTTTAACCATTAGATGTAGGTGTGTGTAAGTGTAGCTCGAATAATTCTTATAAAAAAATCCTAGTATATTTAAGATACTGGAGTTGTCTTAAAATAAATGAATAAAAAGAGTTTAGGGGGTTGGAGAAGAAAAATAAAACAAAATGACTCAAGTGAAGACATTACCTAAAAATCGGGTAACTCCCTTTGATTTGAGCTCAAAGGCTTCCTTGGGAAGACTTCTGCCCAAAGTGAGGCTTCAAGGAGTAAGAGAGGGAAGTAGAGAGACAAAATGGACCGTGTTTGGCTGAGACAAAGGCTTTGGGAGTGTGGGTAAGGAGGTAGAGGTGGGGGCCTTTTATAAGAGGAGAGGAGGGGCACTCTTGGAAAGTAAAGATAAGTTACTTTATTTTAAAATGATTTTCGGATTCAAAAGGTCCTAAATTGATATATTTTGAGGATAAGGTGATGAGGCTTCTAAATCCACTCATACAATTGGTTTTTTCCATGTGTAGGTTTTATATTTTACATTATCTTTCCATTTTATTTAAATCGTTAAATAATGAGGTCATCGCTACATCATCATGATGTAATAAATAATTTAATTTATTTAATGTCTAAAAATTATAAAAAAAATACTATGATGTAGGAAATCGTTTTATCTTTCTAATTAATATTTATAGTCAAAAATATGACTTGAATAACCCCATGTAAAAATTGTTTTAGTAAAATAACTAATGTTTGTGTCATTTTTACTTTAACATTAAATAAAAAGTTATTTATGTCATATCCCAAACAAAGTGGCTCCATGGGGTCCCCAAGTTGACCCATGGCTTGGATTGGTCGGCCATGACACAACCAATGAGGGTAAGACATGTGTCAATCTCACCTCATTTTATTAAAGCATTATTTTTACCTTAAACTACACTAATTACCTCTAATCGCGATTAAGAACTTAATAAGTTACTATTCACCAAAAAACTATTTTAATCCCATTGAACCACATTTTAATTCTTAATGACAACCATGTATGTCAGATTTTTGAAATTCAAAACACAATTATGGAAAAATTTCATTTAAACGGAAAAATCAGTTTTTATAAGTACCACTTAGTGGTTTCACTATTCATCAAAAATTGGAGTTTTTCAGAAAATTACCAAAAATTCACCCTAAGCTATATTTGATATTCCGAATTCAAAAATGAAGTCTATTTTAAAAAATTCAAAACATATAAGTCACATTAATTAATTTAATAATTAATTCCCGCTGTCATGACAAATAGCGTGTTTTTATGAAACAATAAGTATCAAAAGATTGACACTAGTTTAAGTCTAATTTCAAAGTGAAATTGATCCCAATGACCACCATTGGATAAAATGGTAAAAATATATTCTAATTTCACTTAAAAATCAATTCAAAATATAATCTAATCATATAAATAAATTAGATTAAAAAGAGGTTTTGAATTAAAATACAACATTTTTCACTATTCATTAAAAAATGAACTTTATCGGAAAAATACCAAAAATTCACACAAAGTAAATTTTGATGTCCCAATCATAAATAATAATTTTATTTTGACAAACATAGCTTATAAAATTTTCAAAATATAGATTTAAAAAGGGTTTTCCATCAAAAGGCAGTAAAACAATCTTTTAAGAATGTTAGTGTATTCCATGCTTAAGATTAGATTTATTTTCATTTTAATCCTCTAAAACACTATATAATTCATTAATTTACATAGATAAAAATATCTATTATTCATTACTTACATGGGATGTTACAAAAATAAGCATAATAAGGGAATAATCCTCAATCTTAAGGGACTAAATGACAAAGAAAATTTTCCAAAATACATTTTTTTGAACATATTATGACCCTATAATTCCTTTTATAAAATTCTTAACATTTTTCGTTTAAATTTCTATGTGAAAAACATGTATGGAATTCCTTATTTAAAATATTACAAGAGGTCCACTACTCCTCCACTAAAAAAGGTCCTCCTATCCTCCCACATCCTCACACCACTCAAGACACCTTGGCTTGACCAATACCTAAAAAATAGCTCCTAAAAATAATTACCCAAATATTAGAAGTTTTACCTTGGTAATAAAGCAATCTAAGTAATCCTTTTGGTACAAACCCAATTTTTTTACCTGATTTAGAGGTTACAATATTCCTCAAGATATTTTGTTTTTCTTCCATTATCCAACCCATTAAATCTTTTTATTATATGATTGTATAAAAAATTACCCTAAATAAACTAGGATTTTTTAGTCTATGGTTTTGACCTAAACTAACACACACTTCCATCTAATGGGTAATGAACATATTTTTTCTGTATATGGTGAACTATTGTATCCAGAAATAATGATTGTACATTTTCAATTACCACCTATCATGGTGTACATTATGATGGAAACTATATTTATATGTTATATATATAATATTTATAATGTCTTTATGATTCTGTAATTTTTATTTATAACATACCTTTATTTTTTCCATCATGTGTCAATATGAGAATTTTGTTTGAGGATGTGTGGACTACAGCCCCCTCAAAGCGATATGACTCGTTCATGCCTTACATAGAATGTATAAAGGATGTTCTTAATACAACTATGTAAAATTTATTACATATATATGATACTGAAATTAATATATATATAAATATATATCATTTAATTTTCATTCTTTTAATACGAAAAAAAATTAAGGTAGTGTTCTGGCATATGTACGATGTACCGTATCCATGAACGGTAATTTTCATTTATTATCTCCAAACATTGAATATTATTTTAAATACATATCTACTTAATATATATGATAACTAAGGTCATGTTTTAAATTCAATATATGATGAAATAATGATCTAATTTATTGTAATAACAAATGACAAGTCAAAACCTACTTGAGAAAACTATGCAATTAACACCCAAAATAGTTAAAACAAAGAATGAGTGTTAACAAACGGGTAATAAAATGTAGAAAGAAGTTAATATATGATATTATAAACATTATTATGGTTATATTATAAGATAGTAACATATTTAAAACCACTTTATATGAGTACAAAGGCCACACACAAAAATGAAGGTTAGGGTAAGGGATTTCATCTCAATTTACATTCTATTGAGACATATTTGTTATTATGCACATAGATTCTTTTATATGTTGTATATAATATCATTTTTCCTATAAATAAATTAATACCTTTACATTAGTGATATTATGAGTTGAATTTAATTATTATTACTTTATGAATATTATGATTTAAAAGTTTCAATGTGGTATGGGATATTTTGTAATTTTTAAAGATTATTTTCCTCATTAATGTGTTTAAAGATCTCATTTTCAATCTCACCTCCTTTTGATTTTTAACATTCTCTTGAAACAATAACCCCTTATGATAATTTTTATGGTACATTAAATTTGACTTTAAAATCATTATTCTCGTGTAAGGTATATTACTATTTCCTAAACAGTAGAATATTTTCCTATGGTGTTCACTTTGATAATTATTTTATTAACTGGGGAATTATTGATAAATCCATATATTTTATAAAATACATATATTTAGTAAAGTAAAAAAATTATATTGTTTAATTATATTGTTTTTTATATGAATAATAATTTAGACATGCAATGATGAGTGGATCCCAGACTTTATGTATCTTCCCAATGAATCGATAAGTTCTCATGAGAAGATTAAGTTGGAAAATTTAAATAGGTTTATTCTTGTAGTATTAAACTATCAAGAGGATGGATCTTGACTATATAGGTCCTCATGTATCTAAGAAATGATGTCCAAAAATTAAGCATTTCCTTCCTAGATATTTCAGGGAATATTCATCTATGATATTTTTCTTAAACTTATCTATGGATACATTTAATTTCTAGTTCATTGATTAAATGAAATGTAATTGAGTTTCTTACATTTCCATATTGAATTTTTCTTATATATTAATTTGAATGTAATTTGTTATTAGTCATTTACCTTTCCATGTTGGTTTATTTACATTTATTAATTATTTCTTCCTCTTTAATTTCCCTTAGTGATCATTTCATCTCACCCGTTTTGTGTTTCCTTTCCCCGGTTATGAATAATAAATAGTTGAATAATAATTCAAAGATTAATTTTATTTCTTTTTTTATATATCATGTGTTCACTTTATATTGAAAAATTTATTATGGGTATCATGTATATAGTATTGATTTCAAATACTAATAAACTGACCAACCTTTTGATATTGGATTCTTGTAATCATGCCAATGTAGTAAAATAATGCATCATCTCTGGGATTCTGGGGTCAGGGTATTATAGTTGGTATTAGAGAAAGTTTATAAGAAACATTGGAAACTAGATTTAGAAGACATAGATAAGGGATAAAAAACCTAAGATAAGCATTTATGATAAGTATACAAGAACATACAATAATTTTGGTAACCTAGAGATTATGTTTGTATTCCTAACAATACATACATGTCTGGATACTATATGTGGATATGTTTTTGGCACAAATGTACTTTGAAGTAACAACTCTGAAAAGGTGTGTCATGCCTGACTCATTATAACCTAGTACACGGTAATAAGCTTGGCTGAACACCTGGTTTGACACTCCAGGGGGATATGCTTAAGATAATTCACCTTTCCTTTACCCACCATTATGAAGTATTTGAAATTATTGATTTCCCCAATGTAACCAAATTTTATGATTCTTGGATTCACGGTGCGTAAATTTTTGTTATGTGTAAACCATATTTAGAATTATAAAATGTTATTAACATCATCATCTAATCTAGTATATGTCATTGTTTTGAAATGGAACCTTGAAGGACTAATTGTATGAATCCTCAAGGAAAATGTAGAGATTTCCCTACTAAGAATGTCAATATTATATATATTTTAACTGAGTATGTTATGTATATATTAAGTAATCTTAGACAAGTTATGTAAAATAACCTTTCCTGAATGCAAAACCTATTCCGCATAGATATTCCCCTATTTTAGATCACATTATGCGACAGAGGCCCCTATTATTTAGTGGGAATAATAATCCAATGGTTACTGAGAAATTTATTATCTCTTTAGAGAATATATGTATTTACAAAGTATGTAACGAAATGGAAGAAAGTTACACTTGAGTTCTTTTGTCTCCAAGGTTATGTTGATCAGTGGTGGTCTCTGATCCAGAATACAAGAGAGGATGAAGAAATAGAACTCATGGAATAGAGAAATTTTAAGGATATATTTTTTGATAAATACTTATATATGATCACTAAACTAATATGAAGGGAAATATCCTTAGTTTAAAGAAAAAGGAAGAAGAGGGTGTTGCGGATTATGATGTTACCATTAAAAGGTTAGCTAGGTATTATATAGACTATATTCACAACATGTAGTGAGAGATTGTCCAATTATTTGATGATATTAAGACCAATATCTAAAGGGAATTGGTTTCTTATAATTTTTCACCCTATGAAGAGATCGTTTTAAGTTCCATTAAATGAAAAAAGTATTTCTAAAAATCCAATATATTCAATGGAAACCAAGAGAATAATAAGTATTATGAACACTCTGAAAAATGGATGTAGTCAAAGAAGGTGAAGGGAAATAAGTAGTTTTTAACCTTTGATAAATGTGGAATGAATCACCTAGTTAAATGCTTATAAGGATTGTGAATTTGTTATACGTTTGGAGATAAGGGCCACTAGGAAAAATAATGAAAATGGAAGAAGGAAAACACTAATATTCAGTGATATAATTGTAAAGAGATTGGGGGACTATGAAAATAAATGCCCTAAGAATCAAGGGAGTATACCTTTGAGGAAGATAAGGGATCAATGTTAATCATATGTTATTTACACAACCAAAGTGTAATTATTAATGTAATTCTATATTTGGATTATAGAAATATTTTGTAATAGTATTTTATTTATGATATTCTCATCATATTATTTATGGAATATGTAAGGATTTTACTACATTGGTTTTTTATTAAGGATTTTAGAGTTATATCCTAAATGGTACCAAGAAAAGATATTTATTATAAAGTAAAAAATATTATAAAACACATTTTTGGGGTAAATAAAACTCTTAATATATTCGGGATGTTGATATAATGATGAAAAAATGATTTATTTGGTAAAGTACTGACTACCTTGGAACTGATTAATAAATTGTCAACAATTGTTCTATGATATCATTGATGGAGGTTACAACACTTTTGGATTTAACAAAATCACCCAATAACATGTTTTTATCTTATTTAATAAGGAATAATTAATTATTATAATAAGGTTTTATCTGATTCAAGTAATTATCATATTTCAAGAGGATACTTAGTGAAGTTATTCAACTATTTAGATTGTGAAATTTTAGAATTTCTACGTGTTTATTAAAAGATAATGTAAAATTATTTTTTGAAATTCAGTGACCTTATATCTAAATAATTGGATCATAATATTTTGGAAAATTTAACCATTTATGAAATAGTTTAAGTTGAACTTCGTATCTAGTTTTAGAGATTGATATAATATATGAAGAATCATGTTCTATGTGATCAAGTGGAAATAGTTCAAGGAATTACCAAAGGATATGATTTTGCTTATATAAATTCACCAAGTATGTATATTAACTTATATTCTTAGAAAGTGAAAAAAATTACAAAATTCTAGGAAAAATTATCATGAAACCCAAAAACAATCCTAGTACATTCATTTCAAAAGAATAAAATGGACCCTTAGATCATCATAGATTTTTGTCCATGTGATTATTAACATTATCCTATCCATGTTATATATAAATATCCATTAGAGATTTATGGTTAAATTTTTCTTCTATATCCATGTTTCTATTTTCCAATTATGTTCTCCAACTATAGACCTAGTTATGTGACCATTGTACATTCCTTTCTCTATAATTAATAAGATGTGTTATTAACCCTATTTAGGATGTGGGTTTTTCAATAATTCATTTCTTAAAAATATTAATCCATTTATTACTGAGATCAGGTTTAAATTGTGAGGACTCAATTTAATTAAAATGGGGAGAATGTAACGCCCTGAAATTCTAAAGTAAGAACATTGTATTTAATATCATGTATCACACACATCACCAAGAACGTAGGGGAATATAATACCCCCAGAAATTATTATATATTTAATATTTTAATTAAATTATATATATGATATATCTTTAAATGAAATTGATACTGAGTTATCATATGACACACGCAACAATGAGTTTCTTCAAATGGTTTCTGTTACACGCAAGACCGATTATTTGCCGAATAACATTATATTATTAAAATATTATTTTATATAAAAACCATTAAATAAGTAGTTTTTAAAAGGTTAAAATAACATAAGAAAATAAATGGATTACACAAATAAAAAATAAACCCATTGGTTGCATGTTAATTATATATGAATATGGAAACCGATTGAATATAAAGGAAAATATTATTATTATTATGCTCATAAACATGTTATACCCTAATAAATTAAGATAATTACAATTATTTTTGTGATATTAATTTTATATAAATATATATTATATATTCAATAAAATATTTTTAATACTCATACAATAGTTTTGATATAATTAAGAAAAAATGAAACCCAATTTTATGCATAAAATAAAATATTTTTATTATGGTATTTTTACCACGTTTTAATGGATAACCTATTTTCAATATAATTTTTTGAAATTTTATGTATTATATTTGTCAAAATAACCATAATATTTTAAATAGAGACATAAAAATTAGGATTGGTTTAATTTTTTATTTAATTTACTATTAAGTTTCGGGTTTTGATGAATAGTGAAAAATACTGAATTTTGTTCAAAAAATATTTTTGATATAATTTATCTATAAGGATAAATATAATTTTAAATTGGTTTTAGAGATAAATTTTATAAAAGTTATAACAATTAATCCAATTTAGGTCATTGGAATCAATTTCACTTTGAAATTGACTATAAAAACATATCAAACCTTTGGGCATTTTTTCTTTAAAAACATGCACAATCAACCTGTCTGTGGGATTATATTAAAATTAATTTTTTCACTTATGTAATTATAATTTGGATAATTTGATTACATATTTTTTATAATAATTATTAATAAAATCTAATAATTTCAACATAGTTTTTGACCAAAAATATTAAGGAATGTAATTAAATTTAATTAAAATTAATAAGGTAAGATTAAGATTAATAAGGGACTAAACCTTGGTCTTAAAAGCCCAAATGACTTATAAAATTGTCCAAAATCCATTTTATAGCCATATAAAGACCCTATAATACATTTTCTCTAATCTATTCCATTATTGGAACCACTTTCAATGTGAAAAACATGTATGGAATTTTGTTGTCAAAATATTACAAAAGTCTCACTCCTCCACTATAAAAGGGCCTCATCTCCTCCCACTTACTCAAACCTATAAAACCAATTTGTATCAACCAATATATACCCATATAGCTCCTAATAATCCCTCAAATAATCATAGAATACTTTACTTGGGATGGATGAAATCTATGTAAGCCTTTTGGTACAAACAAAAAGTAGTTACCAGATTAAGGGGTAACAAACATCCTCAAGATCTTTAGTTTTATTTCCTTTATACAACCCCATAACTCTTCTTATTATATGATTATATAAAAATACCTATATTATAACTATAATAGGTTTTTTTATGAAGTTATTTTTACCAATATTTACACACACTTCTATCTAATGGGTAAAAAACATACAATTTTTGTGTACGGTGAACAACTACCTCCTGAAATGAATATTATTCATTTTTATTTTAACTCCTCTCATGCTGGTCATTATGACGGGCACCCTATTAATATATGATATATATGATATTTATAATTTCTTTATTCTTATGTAATTTTTATTTATAAAATACCTTTACTTTTTTCCATCATGTGTAAATAGGATAATTTCATTTGTGGAAGTGCGGACTACCGCCCCCTCGAAGCGATTTGACTCATTCATGCCATACATAGAATGTATAAAGGAGTGTCTTAAAAAATATATGTACTATATATTACATATATATCATACTTTAATTGATATATATATATATATATATTTCATTTACATTTCATTCTTCTCATACAAGAAGGAAATTAAAGTAGCTTTCATTTATACCTACGACCTACCGTCTCCATGAACAATTAATTTCATTTCTTATCTCAAAATATTAATGATTATTATAAATAAATATATTCTGAAAATATATGATAAATAAGGTCATGGTTTAAATTAAATATAATATTAAATCATGATTTAATTAATATGAACAACAAATCACAAGTCAAAACATACTTGAGAAAATAAGGTATTTAACACCCGAAATAGTTAAAATAATGAAAGAGTGGTAACAAACAGTAATATAATATTGTAAGAAGTTAATATATGATATTTTAAAAATTAGTATGGTTCTATTATAAGTTAGTAATATATTTTAGACCACTATATAGGAGGATGAAGACCACAAAAAAGTAAGGTTACGGTAATGGATTTCTTCTCAATTTATATTCCATTTATAAATATTTGTTTTTATGCACCCGGTTTCTTTTATATGGTGTATATAATATCCTTTTTCATGTTATATAATTAATCCAATTACATTAATAATGTTAGGAGTTTCATTTAATTATTATTCCTTCATGAATATTTTGATTTTAATGTTTCAAATTGGTTTGGGAAACATTGGAGTATTTGAAGATTATTTTCCTCAAGAATGTGTTTAATGACCACATTTACAATCTCACCAACATTTAATTGTTAAATTTCTCTTGAAAAAAATCGCCCCCTTATAATAATTTTTATGGTACATTATATTATTATTAAATATATATTCTTATGTAATTGATATTACTATTTCCTAAATAGTACACCAATTTCATATAGTGTTCACATTTATAGTTATTTGATTAACTAAGGAATTATTGATAAATCAGTATCTTTTATTCAATACAGATATTTAATAAATAATAAGAAATATTATTTAAATTAATTATTTTGTAATAATAAATCTTTGGACATGAAATTATGGGTGGAGCCCAAACTTTATATAGCTCCTCAATGCATCGATATGTTCTTATGATATGATTAAGTCGGCCAGATTATACTGGTTTCTACCTATAGACTTAAATTGTGCGGTGAATGGATCTTAATAGTATAGGTCCTCATATGCCTATGATAGTCATTAAATAATTAATTATTTCCTTCATATATATTCCAGTTATTATTCATCCAGGAGATTTTTCATCAACAAATATATGGATACATTTAATTTTCACTTCATTTATTAAATGTCATGTCTTTCAGTTTCTTAACTTCCCATAATGAATTAGCCTTATGTAGTTATTTGAATGTAATTTTTATCAGTTATTTACCTTTCCATGTTGGTTTATTTCTATTTATTCATTATTTATTCCTCTTTTCATTCCCTTACTAAGCATTGAGCTCACAAATTTTATGTTTCTTTCCCCAGGTTGTAGAGATGAAATATTTGAATAAGCATTTAATGATTCATTTTATTTCAATTTATTATGTATCATGTGTAAAATTTATATTTATAAATTTATAATGGGTATCATGTATGTAATACGGATTTCCAGGACTACTAAACTGATCGATCCTTCAGGATCTGATTCCTTGTAATCATGCAAATATAATAAAATAATGCACCAACTCCAGGCTTCTAGGGTCGAGGAATTACAAATCCCAATAATGTATTCTCTAAAAAAATAAAAAATTCAAAGTAAATTCTTTAATATAGAATGATAAAATAAAATATAGAATAATATCTAACTTTCATAGCATTCATAATAGTTAAAACACATTAACTACAACATCTAAATGTTTTTTAATGATATTTATTATTTATGGTACATTGTAATACAATGTAACTTCCTATGACCAAGTCCATTTTTCACATGAAAAAACTCCACCATGAACTACCCATGAACACATTATGGTCTACTCAGCTTCCCTCAAACACATAACAACCTTTGGTATAAACCCCGTATGGCTTTGACATGCACTCTTATTAGATTTTATCAAAAAAATAATTCATTTATATTAATGATACACCCTATAACATTTATGAGCAATCATCAAATTGGGTGTCTTATTCTCAAAATAGTTGTGGTGTAGCCAATTTTCCAGGATATAGGCCTCCATAGAACTCTAGAAATATTGAGAATCCTCTAGTTATCCCTATATATATCCTCATGACATAATATGTACATTATGTTATAGGAAAACTTGAAATTATAATGACCTTGAAATTTTTATATTCATCGCATATAGCATAGTGTATTATGTACAGAAAAGAACTGTTACACAACCTATCATTACAACATATGCCTTTACTCAATAGTGCAGAATATATATCATAGATAGATTTATCCACAAGATTCAATACTTGTGTATTTAATTAATCCACAAAAATCCAACATGATTCTTCCCTTTAAATACAACAATAATATACTTTTAAACTCAAATATAATTGAGAAAAATAAAATTAATACCAAAAATAAATGGGGAAATGATTCCACATCCCCCTGGGTTTGTTGACAGTTTAATAAGAATCACATATCAACCCAATATGTTGCATCAAAAATTATTCAATCGCAAACTCTAATATCACATGAGAATAGAAAATTGTGAGAAACAAGAAATATATTAGACAAATATAATTATAATATCTTATTTTACTTCATTATTTGAATCAAATTCACTTCAAAAACTGGTCCCTAAAATCCCCAGACAAACACCCTTCTCCTGTGTGAAACTATTTAAATATTTTGATTTGGAAAATAAAAAAAATAATTCTGTAAAATTCTCCCAGAAATGATTACATTATCCCCAATTATCAATGAAACCAAAGGAAAAAAACCTCTATTATTTATCAAAAGAGAGTTTGAAACATAATAAATGAATTCGGGGATGAGGTCATACCCTTCTTAGAAATCTATTTCCACAAGGGAGTGTGGATTTCCAACTCTAGAACCATATAGAGATATGGGTTTAGTTAGAATTTTAGAGAGAACTAGTACCTTTCAAAATACACTTTATATAGTTCCTTGGTCATAATTTTAGAAACTTTATTTTTATTTAACACACACTCTAGTTTGATAACTTGTTGATCTACTTTCACCTTAAGGAAATGTTATTTGATCTCATTATGTTTTGTACATGGGTGTTTACCAAAAAAATTTCTAATGTTTAAATAACATTATTTATCTCACGCAATTAGGATACGAGCTACCACACCAATTATTGTATCTTTAAGATATTTACAAACACTTATTAATTGAGTAAAAGCTTGATTCATTTCTATATACTCTTCCTATGTGGTGTTCAATGATGTCAAATCTCACTTTTTTGCTTTCTAAATAAATTTACATGTTCTCAGTCATTACAAATCACTATTACAAGATTTTTGGTCTTCAACAGAACCATCCCAATTGGAATATATATATCATATCAGTTTCTACTAGTAATTTTTATAATAAAATTCATTAAATTGTACTATTTGGTTGATGAATCTGATTATTAATTTGATAGATTTCATTTGAATTTATATTTAAAAACATTTTTTGATGTATTCATGAATGTAATAAAACAATATTTCTGGTCTAGTGGCTATCACAGAAATAAAAGTACTGAAAATTTTCCTATAGAGAGTGACATCAAATTTTACATAATATCTATCTTTCTATAGTTTCATCTAATACTATACTAAATTATCCACCAATTTAGAATTATATATCTAAAATATATTGATAACCACTTTGTAATATTTATTTTGGGATATAAATTACCTATCCTTCTATTGAGTAAATTGTAAACCACATAAAAAGGATAATTCACAAATTTAAGTCATCTTGAATTCACACCTTATATGTTATATAAACTAATTACTTTATATGTCATATGAGCCCCAAAAAAGATGTATTAAATACATATAATCTCCACCACTTACTTCCCTTACTCTATCTTTATATATAGTTTTTGATCAACCCCTCCTCTAAGATAATTGAGATTCTTTAGGTACTAATACCACAATGAGTACTAAGCTATTTGTGATTATTTTTGCCTATATAGACCTCTATTCTACCAAAACACCCTTTTTCATATTTATGAATGATAAATCCATTTGGATTCTAAATATAAACATCCCCTTTATGGAATCCATTTATGAATGTTGATTTTAGGTCTATTTGATACATGTTAAAATGATTTTGTTCATCTATAGTCAAGAATAAACAAACATTATTTAAATTATCAATGGTTGAAATTGTCTCATATACATATTTTCTTTAAATCTATGAATTCAACTTACAGACTATCCTCACCTTATTCCTTATCAGTTTTCCATATTCAATAATATTTTCTTTGAAACCACACATGCATTAAATCTCATTCTTATTTTTTGGCCCCATGAAAAATTACCACAAATCATTATTCTAAAAATGGTCATTCTATATAGACATATCTTTGAGCCAACATATATATGTGGATGATTCATCAAATTTCTTAGGTTACACCTAAGATAAAAATAGTTTATTTCTGTGTTTTCATTATTCTTGTTTGAATGGGGGTTGTCTAATCACTATTGATATTTCAATCATTGATTTAAAATATACTAGATCATTTTTTTCTTGTTGTCTTAGTTATTTTTTTCATAATTGAATATATATTTAAAATTAATTATATTCCATTTAAATCCCACAAATCTAGAGATATATTCACCACTCTTATCAATGAACACATGGTAGCTTATTTGTGAATTATTTTCATTCAGAGATGAAATATGTACACCTATCTTTAAAATCAACTCACATTTGGTTATTGTAACATCATTGATTTAAATGATTTAACATATATTTTTGTTAAAGAATTTTTATTTGTAACACCACAAGCTTCCACGGTACTTTACCCTTCGAATAATAAAGTAGCTTGTGTTGTATACAACTCTGAGTTTAAACACACCACAACCAATCAAACTAGCCATTATGAATAGTAATACCCACTTTTTGAAATTTTATAAATTTTATATTTCAAAATAAACCTCATTTTTGGATTAGGAATTTCGAAATTAGCTTTGGGTGAATTTTTGGTATTTTTATGAAAACATTCAATTTTGATGAATAGTGAAAAACAATGAGTTATTGTTTAAATATGACTTTTTTATTAAATAATTATTTATTTAATTTAAATTTATTTTAGGTAAAAATAGATACATAATACTTATATAAGTTCAATGTAATTCATTAGAGTCATTTTATAATGAGTTTATATATTTAAAAGTTTATCAAACTTTTTACCGTCTTTTACCCACCTCTATAGAGTATTTAAAAATTTGTATAAAACTTAATTTTACCACTCCTCTGAGTTGATTTTCAAAAACTCAAGAGCCACAGTTTATATCAATACATAAAATGTTGTTCAATAAGAAGAAAATTATTTTTTTTAATAGTAACTTTTTAGATTTATTTACCACGGTTAAAAGAAAATAGGGTAATTAAGGGTAAAAATGATATTATAATTACCCTAAAACATGTACTAATTCTATTAGATAAAAATAATTTGACCCAAAAAAACTGTAGGAATAAAATATTAACCTCTTTGTTCCACATGGATTAGATGAGGACATTTATTATTATTTTATTTAAGGAAGCGTTAAAAGAGTTAAATTCAATGTTTAATAACTAAACCATTTTTAATATAGTGTTACACACAATATAAATTCGTCTATAAATATTAATTAGAAATTTAAAAAGGTTTAGTACATAATGGTATTTTATTTATAATTTTTAGACATTAAATAATTAAATTTGTTTTTGACATGATGATGATGAACTAATTACCTTATTAATAAAATATTAAAATAATTGATATTATAAATATCCAAATAAATCTAATTTGAGACTTTTAATGAATTCCACTAATTTTATAGGTTAATATGACAGGTCATGATCGATTAAATGTATTTATTTCTAAGTAATAATGTTTTTAGGACTTTAAAAAATCAATTATTAAATAATCTCAAAATTTTCATAAATAAGTTTTTAAAACAAATACACTTTTATTGGATGATATAATAATCCTAAAAATATAAGGTTTGGAAAAAAGGCTTATATAATGATATTTGTATCATTAATTAACTACTTTGGGTTTGCTTGAAATTTTATAGTATCGTATAATATAAAAATACAAAGAGATATGGTAAATGTCAAACTATTTAACAAAGAGTTAAATCTAAAAGATAAGGTTAATATAGTTACCCAAACTAGTATAAAACCTATTGGTTGGGATGTTTTCGACCCATCCCCACATTATAATTTAAATAATTCATTTTTTATCCATTAGAAACCGAAAATGATTTTATAATAAAATAATAATTCAATATTTTTCTAAGGATTCCTTCACCCCTATTATAAAAGGGCACTTCCCCTTATCTCAAATTCACACCTTCAAAGACATTTGGCTTGACCAACCCCTACCCAAATATCCTCCAAACTACCCCCCCCCCCCCTTCATCCTAGAGGACTTCCTTTAGTTAGAAATCCTACCTAAGGAGCCCTTTTGATCAAATCAAAAGAAAGAACCCAGAGAAGAGGTTGATATTTCATCACCTCTTTCAAGTTCTTTTATTCTTCCACTACCTATTTATTTATTATATCCTTTCTAAAATAATAAATCCAATATCTTATATATAATGTGATGTTATTGTAAAAATGGTACAACCATATTCATTATTCTATCCATTATATGAATGACAATGTCACCATACGTGCGTATGTATGGCTTACCATCTTCACGTTAGGGTATAGTTGTTATTAAATACATTATATTTAGAAAGGTATAATAATGTTGAATAATTGATGTAAATAATAAATATAACATGTTAATGACTCTGTATATATGATATAACATCTATTTACATACTATTTTGATATCAAAATAATGATATCATCACTCGTGCGTCCGTACAGATTACCATCTCCATGAATGCGATGAGATTCATTCCCCATCGTAACCATTCAAGACTAATTTTCCTTTAATGATTAAAAATAATGTTCAAAGACTTGACATAATTATGGATAGTAAAATGATACATCCCATCCATGACAAACATGTCTCACTTAACAAATAATATAAAGGAAAACGAATCAGTTAACACATGGAACGATGATAATTCTAAAATATTATTAACAAAGAATTATTATAAGATCATATATGATATCATAATTATGTATATGGTTCTTTTATAATGTAATAAAAATTATTTAACTATTATACAGGAGGTTAACATACCCTTTACCAAAGAAAAGTACAAGGTAAGGGGTTTTAATCTCACTCCATATTCCCATGAGATTCATGCTATATTGCCACTATTTCCTTTTGTGTGGTGTAGGTACTGCCCATAATTGTATTCTCTGAGTAATACACTTTAATTTATGTGTATTTACATCTTCCTTGTATAATAATTCTTTCATTTCATGTATGTATCATAATTTACCAAATTGGTAAGGGTTAATTTCACAATTTCTTTATTATCCGAGGTTGTTTTTATGTAAGTATTTACTGGGTCCTCTTTATCATCCACAACCATGTTTCTTAAAATGTATTCCCAAACTTTTTTCCTATTTACTAGACTATGGGTTAATTCATTTAAACCATTGTTTTAATTTTTATAAAAAGTTTTTAATGAAATCTTTCTGTCATTTTCCAAAAAAGGTACCTTATGACCTTTTCGACAAAATTAAGGTAAGAATGTTTTTTTAACTTATACGTCGGGTGCAACTATTTTCGGCTGTTATAACATAATCAATGATTCCCTTAGAATATTATAAGAATATTTTCAAAACAAATGTTTCCTTTTATAATTATTTAATATTAAATTATTTCAAAAAAAGTTATTTCTCTAAAATATTTTTTATTTCATCGATGTCAACATCCTTCGATGGATTTTATACTTGTTTGAAGTCGATTAATTATGATAAAAATCTTCCATATTTTATTGAAGGTTTTGTGATATGTTTGACTTTGGATGTGTTATTTTTAAACCATTCTTGGTTTATGGTTAATATATTGACATTTTGTATACTATTTTTAATATGAGTGTTTATGATATATTTCAACCTTTTCTTATAAAAAATGTGTTGGACTAAGTGAGTGATGGGTGGAGACCACAATAGATCCTTGATGCGTCGGTTGGTCTCATGAGACTACTAGATGTGGAATTGGTCGTGGCCTTTCCCAATTATATATATAGTGTTGGCAGAGGCCTTAATCATTTTTATAAGTCTTCACCGAGGCCTTGAAAAATGTTTCAGAATGTCCGGAATTATACATTCCATCATTATAAAAATAATATTTATGGTCCATGTGGTCATTCGACTAGTAGAATACCCATGATTATGTTTTATCATGGAATTATTTACTTAGCTCATATTCCTGCCATAAAAATGTTCATGATTATTATTTGCAAAGGCATGTTTTTTTAATTATTCACCATGATTAATATTTATGTTATCTTTCGTTGTATTTCTTACCATTACTGAACATTTGAGCTCACCCATTTCTTATGTTTTATTTTCCCAGGAAATTAAGAAATTAGTTATGAGTGACTTGTAGGAATAATCTATGAGGCTTGGATGTTTCTAATGGAATAAATTAGTGTTGTATTTCTTTTCAAGTTGAAAAGTTAAACTTTTGTATGAATCTTGTTTCCAATAATACTAAACTGATTGGTATTTTGGGACATGATTTCCTTGTGGTCATGCCAATGCTATGTAATAATGCACCGACTCTGGGTAACTGGGGTCGGGGTATTACAGTTGGTATTAGAGGAAGTTTAGTAGAAACCTTGGAAACTAGAATTAGATAAACTTTGATTAGTTCACATTATCCTAAGATAGAATTTGAGAATTAGTATATAAGAACTTCCTAGAATTTTGGAATTGTATAGATTTTATGTGTTTTCTGAGCAATACATCCATGTCTGGATATGAGAAGGTTGAGGCGTCTATGGCACAAATGTACCAAGGTATAAAACTTGAAAACACCGTTATGAGCTAGACTCAAATGGGAACTGATGCATGACAATGGGCCTTGCTGCACTCTTGGTTACGAGACTCCCAGGGGATATGCTTAGTATAATTCTAATTTTCATTACAAACCATTATGAATGGTTTATGAATATATACTTCCTCACAAAAAATTTATAAATATGGATTATATCCATAAACTGTTCAATTTATGTTAAGTGTTTTACAAGTATGAAATTATGTATTTCGATTCATAAACTAATAAAGTTTATTACATTGTTTAGAAATGGCGCCTAATGGAAGGAGTGGAAACCATATCAATGCACATAATCCATATAGGGATTTCCCTCCTACTCAAGATAATTAGCGCAGAGCTAGTGATGCAACTAGTGCTGATCAGCTTATCAACATCCTGGGACAACACACATAGGTTATGAACAATAACCCTACCCATATGGATCACCTTGATCCACAACGTGGATAATCAATGTTAAGCCTCTTCATGAGGAAATAACCATCAACATTCAATGGGAGAAAAAATCCATTAATGGCTGAGTAATGGATAAATTCCTTAGAGAAAATATTTCAGGCTTTGGGGATTAGCGAAAGGGAAAAAGTTGTCATGGTAGTTTATCGCCTCACTGAAAGTGTTGATCAGTGGTGGTCATTGATTCAGAACAAAAAGCAAGATGAATAAGTGTCTAGTATGGAATTGAGGGATTTTAAATATCTTTTCCTATAAAAATACTTTATCGTGACCATCGAGTGGATATGGAAAGGCAATTTCTGAGTCTGAGGAAAAAGGAGGATGAGATTGCTGCAAAGTATGAGGATAACATTACAAGATTAGCAAATCATGATGCATATTATATATGTAATCCAAGAAGTATGATTGATCATTTATTTGATGGGTTAAAACCATTTTTCCATCGAGTATTAGTATCGCAATCCTTCTCATCGTATGAAGATATTGTCTCATGTGATATAAAAATAGAAAAGAAATTCTCTAAGTCTTATGACTTTAAATAAAACAAAGAGAAGAAGATATTTTCTGAACACTCTGGGAAAAGAAATGAGGAAATATGGAAGAATGAAAGAATTGAATTTCCACCCTATGATAATTGTGGATCAAATCAAACTGGTGCATGTATAAATGGAAATGGAGTATGTTAAAAATGTGGACAAAAAGGCCATCTTGCTAGTGATTGTAAGGGAAAGAAAGAATCTACCAATGTTCAATGAAACAATTGCAGGAAGATGGTATATTATGAAAATGAATGTACTAAGCATCAGGGAATCTTACCTCAGAAAAGGCCAAGGGATCAAGGCCAAGCTTATGCGATCACTACTACTGAGGTTCAAGCTCTGAAAGATATGGTGCAGGTAATTTAATGGGTTCCTCAAGTTTAGCCAATGATTTATTTGATTCCAGATCATCGCATTGTTTCATATATTCCCAATTTTCTATGAAAATTAGATATTTCCAATTTGATTAAACAATGGAGTAGTTATTCAAAACTACTAAGGGATGTATCATTGCAACAATGTTTTGTGAATCAATTCTAATTAGGGAATACAAATGTTCTTTACCCGCTGATCTATTCATCATACCCATGATTGAATTTGTTATAATCCTCGGAATGGATTGGCTTTCTGACCATGATGCGAAAATTTATTGTAAGATAAGGAGGTTACAATTTTCGATGATGATAAGGAGTACCTTATCTTTAGAGCAGAAACGTCCCCACATGATTCTTATATAGATCCACCCCCAGTATCTCAACTAAATTCAATTATTCTGGAGGAACATAACGAAATAACTATGTGTTAGGAAAGGGATATTCATATAGAGGACATACCTATTCTGCAAGAATATGTTGATGTGTTTCCAAAAGATTTACCTGGACAGCCTCCTGAATGATAAATTGAGTTTTCCATTTATTTAATTCCTGGTTCATGGCCCATATCGAAGACCACTTATAGAATGACCAATGTGGAATTAGTGGAACTAAATAAGTAACTAGATGAATTGAGTAATAAGGGATTTATTTTCCCTACTATTTCTCCATGGGGAGCCCCAATCCTTTTTTTAAAAATAAATATGGATCTATGATGTTGTGCATTGATTACAGGGAGATCAATGCTATAATGATAAATAACTAGATTCCCCTACCTCACATTGATGATTTATTCGACCAACTTCATGGAGCTCAATATTTTTCAAAGAATGGCCTTCAATCTGGATACCATTAGTTGTGTGGGAAGAAGGAAGACATTCTGAAAATAGCATTTCACACCAGGTACGGGCATTACGGGTTTACAGTAATGCCTTTTGGGCTGACTAATGCACCCTCTGTCTTCATAGATCTATGGAATATAGTTTTCAATGAATGTCCTAATGACCTTTTAGTTGTATTTATTGATGATATATTGGTATACTCCAAAAGCAACGAAGATCATTAAAATCAATTGTGCATTATTCTAAAGACTCTTAGAAAAAATTAATTTTATGGAAAATTTAGCATGTCTGAATTCTAGCATCAGGAGATTTTTTTTTATGGTCATATTATCTCTAAGGATGGAATCTCTATTGATCCTTCAAAGACCAGGGCAATCCAAAAATGGCCAGCACCGATGAGTATAACTGAGGTATGAAGTTTTATTGGTTTATGCAGGTTATTATTGGCATTTCGTCCTGAATTTCACCTGGTTGGCTAACCCATTAATAAAGCTCACACGTAAAGGGGATAAATTTGACTGGACAATAGAGTGTGAATAATGTTTTGAATAACTGAAGAAAATATTAGTCAATTCACCTATCTTAACTCTACCATCGGGGAATGATGAGTTTGTTATTTATAGTCATGCTTCATAAAAATGACTTGGTTGTGTCCTTATGCAGAATGATAGAGTTATTGCCTATGCATCATGGCTGCTAAAATTTCATGAGTAAAACTATCATACTCATGATCTTGATTTAGTAGCTATAATATTTTCGTTGAACATATGGATACATTATCTTTATGGTGAAAAATGTGAGATATATACCGATCACAAGAGTTTGAAGTATATTTTCTCACAAAAAGAACTCAACATGAGGCAAAAGAGATGGATTGAACTACTCAAGGGTTATGATTGCACTATACAATACCACCCAGGGAAGGAAAATATGGTGGAAGATGCTTTGAGTAGAAAGGATCATGGTCTTTTGAACAAGATGAGAGTTTAAAAGGATCCTATGTACATGGATAGAGTAATAATGGATATAGTAATAACCATGGAAGGTGAAACATAAATTATTTTTTTAATGGTTGCCAAACCATCTTTACTAGAAAGGATAAAGAGTTCTCAGACTGATGATGAGGAGTTTCAAAAGAAGATTAATGCTATGAATTATGGGATATTGAGTGACTTCATATATGAATATGGGATTTTAAAATTTGGGAAGAGACTTTGTGTTCCCGGTATACCTGATCTGAAAAAGGAATTGTTAGATTATGCTCATAGCTCCAATTTCTCTATACACCCTGGTAGCACTAAGATGTACAGAGATTTGAAGGAACATTTTTGGTGGGACAACATGAAGAGGGAGATTGCTAATTTTGTATCAAGATGTATGGATTGTCAACAAGTGAAAGTTGGAAGGCAACAACCTGGAGGATTCATGAAACCTCTTCCCAAACCTGAGTAGAAATGGGATAATATTATAGTGGACTTTGTCATGGAACTACCAAAGACTCCTAGAAGTAATGATGTAATATGGGTAATTTTTTATCGTCTTAACAAGTCAGCACATCATCTTGATATAAGAGAAGATTTTCCACTTCAATGTCTAGCAAGACTACATATTAATTAATTTGTAAGACTTCATGGAGTACCCTTATCGATTGTTTCTGATCCTAATCACCATTTTACATCATGATTTTGTAAATGTATTTATAAAGCCCTGGATACTAATCATAGTTTAAGCACTGCCTAACAACCTCAAACTGATGGAAAATTAGAACGAACTATTCAAACCTTAGAAGACATGTTGAGATCATGATCACTTGACCTTCAAGGTATGTGGGATCAATATCTACCTTTTGTAGAATTTTCATATAATAATACCTTCCATTCTAGTATTCATATGGCACCATACGAAGCATTATATGGAAAGAGATGTCGCACTCCAACCTATTGGGATGTTTTTGGTGAAGGAAAACTCGTAGGCCCAGAAATTTTTGAAAAAAGAGGGAAAAGGTGAAGGTAATACAACCCCACATCAAAGAATCTCAAAGTAGGTAGAAGAACTATGCTGATAATTGAAGGAAGAATTTGGAATTTCAGGTAGGAGATCATGTTTTCTTGAAGGTGTCCTCATGGATGGGAATTATACGATTTGGTAAGATGGGTAAATTGAGTCCCAGGTACATCAGAACTTTCTAAATTCTATAACGAATTGGGGTTGTAGCTTACCATTTGGCAATGATGCCAAGTCTCTCCAAAGTTCATGATGTGTTCCACATATCACTGTAGAGAAAATACAAGACTGACTCAACGCATTTACTCACCTATGAGGAATTAGAATTGTAACTTGATCAATATTATTGGGAAGAGACTGTCAAGATTTTTGATACCAGAGAACATGTGCTAAGAAATCAGACGACTCGTCTGGTAAAAGTTCTATGGAGAAACCATAAAATTGAAGAGGCGATGTGTGAACCCGAGGAACTTATGATGAAAAACCATCAGAATCTTTTTATGTAGTAATATTATAGAAATTTAGACGATGAAATTATTTGATGGAGGGTATAATGTAACACCCCAAGCATCCACGGTACGTTTCCCTTTGAATAATACAGTATCTTGTGTTGTATGCAACTCTGGGTTCAAACACACCACAACAAATAAAACTAGCCATTATGAATATTAATACCCACTTTTTGAAATTTTATAAATTTTATCTTTTATAATGGACTTCATTTTTGGATTTAGAATATTCAAATTAGCTTTGGGTGAATTTTTGGTATTTTTCTGAAAACATTCAATTTTTGATGAATAGTGAAACAACAGTGAGTTATTGTTTAAAACAGACTTTTTATTTAAATATTTATTTATTTTATTTAAATTTATTTTTGGTCAAAATAGATACATAATACCTATATATGTTCAATTTAATTTACTGGAGTCATTTTATACTGAGTTTAGATATATAAAATTTTATCGAACTTTTTATCGTCTTTTACCCACCTCCTTGGAGTATTTCCAAATTTGTATACAACATAATTTTACCACTTCTGTGAGTTGAATTTCAAAAATCATAGAGTCATGGGTGATATCTGTAAGTAAAATTTTGTTAAATAATATGAAAATAATTTTTGGTGAATAGTAACATTTTATTTTAAATTACTATAGTTAAAAGTAAATATTGTAATTAAGGGTAAAAATGATGCTATTATTACCCTAACAGAAGTACTAATTCTATTTGATAAGTATAATTAGACAAAAAACAACCTCAAGAATAAAATATGAACCCCTTTGGTCCACTTGGATTAGATTAGGACATTTATTGTTATTTTATTTAAAGAATAGTTAAAAGAGTTAAATTCAATGTTTAATGACTAAACCATTTTTAATATTATGTTAAAAAAAATATAAATTCGACTATAAATATTAATTATAAATAAAAAACTATTTCCTATATAATGGTATTTTATTTATAATTTTTATACATTAAATAATTAAATTTATTTATGACATAATAATGAGGCATTAATTACCATATTAATGAAATATTAAACTAATTGATATTATAAATATCCAAATAAATATAATTTGAGACATTTTATGAATTTCACTAATTTTATAGGTCAATATGACATGTTAGGGTTGATTAAATGTATTTATTTCTAAGTAATAAAGTTTTTACAACTTTACCAAAAATCAATTATTAAATCATGTCAAAATTGACATAAATGAGTTTTTAAAACAAATACAATGTTAATGGGTTATATAATAATCCTAAAAATATAAGGTTCATCCAAAAGCCTTATATAATGATAGGTGTATAATTAATTAACCACTTGGGGTTCTCTTGGAAGTTTATCATATATTTATTAACCATATAATATAAATATACAAATAGACATGGTAAATGTCAAACTATTTATCTAAGAGTTAAATCTAAATGATAAGGTTAATATAGTGACCCAAACCTTTCTAAAACCTATTGGTTGAGAGTTTTAGACCCATCCCCACAATAGACTTTAAATAATTCATTTTTTAACCTTTAGAAACCAAAAATTATTTTATTATAAAATAATATTTCAATATTTTCCTAAGGTGCCCCTCACCCCTCTTATAAAAGGGAACTTCCCCTTCTCTCAAATTAACACCTTAAAATCCTTTTGAATCATCCAAACCCTACCAAAATATCCTACCAACTATCCTCCATTCATCCTAGAGGCCTTACTTTGGGCATAAAACCATCCTAATGATCCTTTTTGATCAAATTAAAAGGAAGAACTCAAAGAAGAGGTAAATATTTCATCACCTCTTTCAAGTTCTTTTCTTCTTCCACTTACTCTTTCTTTTTTGTTTCCATTATAAAATAATAAATCAATTATATTCTATATATTGTGATGTTATTATAAAAAAGGTACCACCATATTCATTATTCTATCCATAATATGAATGACAAAGTCACCATAGGTGTCTACATACGGCTTACCGTATCCCCGTTGTGGTATAACTGTTATTCAATACATTATTTTTAGATGGGTCTAATAATGATGTATAATTGATGTAAATAATAAATATAACATTTTAATGATTCTGTATATATGATATACCATCTATTTAAATACTATTATAATATCAAAATAATTATATCGTTCCTCGTGCGTACGTGCGGATTACCGTCTCCGCGAACGGGATGAGATTCATTCCCCATCATAACCCTTCAAGACTAATTTTCATTTGATGAATAAAAATAATGTTTAAATATGTTATATCATTATTTATATGAATAAGATAGATCCCATCCATGACAAACATGACTCACGTAAAAAAGTAATATAAAGGAAAACAAATCTGTTTACACCCGAAACGATGATAATACTAAAATATTATTAACAAAGCATTATTAGAAGATCATATATGATATCATAATTATGTATACGGTTATTGTATAATTTAATAACAATGATTTAACTATTATAAAATAGGTTAATGTACCCTCAACCAAGGAAAAGCACAAGGTAAGTGGTTTTCAACTCACTCCTTATTCTCGTGAGATTCATGCTATATTTCCACTATTTCCATTTATGCGGTGTATGTACTACCCATAATGATATTATTTGTGTAATACACTTTAATTTATATTTATTTACATATTAATTATATGATTCTTCTTTCATGGGGTGAATGTTTCATAAGTTAACAAATTGGTAAGGGTTCATTTCACAATCTCTTTTTTATCAGAGGTTGTTTTTATGTAAGTATCTACTGGGACCTCTTTATCATCTACATCCATGTTTCTTAAAAATGTATTCCAAAACATTTTTACTATTTACTAGACTATGGGTTATAGTCATTTATACCCTTGATTGAATTTTTATAAAATGGTTTGAAAGAAATCTTTCCGTCATTTTACAAAGAAGTTACCTTATGATCTTTTCGAAAAAATTAAGGTAAGAATGTTTTTTTAACTTATACAGAGGGTGCAGCTATTTTCTGCCATTATAACATTGTCAAAGCTTCCCTTAAAAGTTTATAAAAATATTTTAAAAAATAAACATTTTCATTTATAATTATGTAACTTTAAATGATTTCAAAAAAATAGAAAGAGATATTTCTCTCAAATAGTTTTGATTTCATCTATGTCAACATCCTTTGATGGATTTTAAACTTTTTTGAAGTCAATTCATTATGATAAAAATATTCCATATTTTATTGATGGTTTTGTGATATGTTTGACAATGGATGTGTTACATTTATACAATTCATGATTTATGGTTAAAATATTGAAATTTCGTATGCTAGTTTTAATAGGAATGTTTATGTTATATTTCAACATTTTAATATGATAAATGTATTGAACTTAGTAAGTGATGGGTGCAGCCCTCTATAGCTCCTCGATGAATCGTTAGGTCTAATGAGACAACTAGATGTGGAATTGGCTGAGGATTTTCCCAATTTGATATATGGTTCTGGCCGAGGACTTAATCATTTTTAGACTTCTTGGCCGAGTCCTTGACAAAATGTTTCAGAATGTCCGAAATTATACATTCCCTAATTATGAAAATAATATTGATTCATCATGTGGTCATTTGACTAGTAGAATACCAATGATTATGTTTTATTATGGAATTATTTACTCATCTCATATTCCTATCATAAAAGTGTTCTTGTTTCTTATTTGTAAAGGAATATTTTTTCAATTATTCACCATGCTTAATATTTATGTTATCTTCCACTGTATTTCTTACCCTTACTGAGCGTTTGAGCTCACCCATTGTTTATGTTTCATTTTCCTAGGATATGAAGAATTTAGTTATGATTGACTTGCAGGAATAATCTAGGAGGCTTCGATGTTTCTAATGGAATAAATTAGTGTTGTATTTCTTTTCAAGTTGTAAAGATGAACTTATGTATGAATCTTGTTTCCAATAATACTAAACTGGTCGGTATTTCAGGATATGATTTCCTTGTGAGAATTCCAATGATATTTAATAATGCACTGACTCTGGGTAACTTGGGTCGGGGAATTACAATATTCCTTGATTTTTTATAAATATCTAATGAATATCCCTTTATATCCCATTCATAAATCATAATATTCATTTTTATTTATAATATAAAAACTATATTCAAACACTCATAAATATTTAAAATTTGGCTTCTTTCCTTACAAACTTTCTTTTGGACTCCTATCTTTGTTTGGACATAACAGTTATAATTGGTGATATATACCGTTCTTATAACCACTTTTTGTAAAATATAATTAATATGGTATTTTCAATACTCATATTCCCAACCATGTTTTTAATAATATGATTTATCCTCTAAAAAATTATGCATGTTTAGGGTTTATGACAATATACCATTGAGGTTGAATTAAAAATTTTCTAGATATTCTTCCACTTGGGTATTTTAAATCTTTTTTCTATTATAGATGAAAACAATTTGAATTTTTAGAAAATGAAACTTTTCATCTTCTCTTTAGTCCATAGTGATAAACATGAATACCACTGTTTTGGGATTAATCTTCATTATCCATGTCATTCCATTGAAATCATTACATATTAACCTAATTCATTTTGGGGCCAATATATTTATAAGTGATAGTTCTACAAATATCCACCCAAACAAGATAAAAAACATTTGATGATTTTAACTTATTTAGTTTATATTTCTTTCAAACAATCTTACCATTTAAAAAATTATTACATGTGTGAGTATTGGTTTATGTGAGTGTGGGGAAATATTTATCTACCTCATTATTAAACATATTTTCCAAATATTTTTGGTTCAAGTTCCTAAGTCAAACATGAAATATCATATTCATCTTCTATAGGAACATGCAGCAATTTTATTTATAGATGATGTAAATAATTCCCTAACTCCTTCATTATGGGTAAAATAAATAATTTCTATTATTAAAATTTCACCCTTTCTCCCAAATTCCACTTCATGTCCTAAATCACAAAACTGACTAAAACTTAGAGGATTTCTGAGAAGACCTTCCACCAAGAGCCCATCTTTTTTTCTCATTCCCTTTCCACTATCCTCAGCCTTCCTTGAGCCAAAAATTTTGAGCTCTTCATCATCAAAAATCTAATCACTCCACATTTTCCATATTTGATGTTAGTGATAATATTTTCATTTCTAATCATCTTCAAGGAACACCCACATTCCATGTAAAATTTCATGATTTCAGTATATATATTTTCTTTTAAATAATACTAAGACTGATATCTTTCTTCACACTTACTAAATCAAAGGTTTTGATACATTATAAAATCAGCATAATCATCTTTTGAATTTCATTATGAAAATATACATGATATCAATATATTTAATAAAATATTAAATTTATTTAAATTAGAAAATTGGTTTGAAATAATATTACAAAACCTTAGTGTTTTATAAGGTCATTGTTAAATAAAAAAGTTTTATCTTTATATTTTTAATTTCATATTAAATGATAAATATATAATATTTATAAATATAATTATATAAAATTATATATTTTTTAATTTAGAATATAAATGTTTAATTAGTATGTATATTTGATAACTTTTTTGGAAATATTGATTTTTTTTGTCAAAAATATGGTTTTTATAGAAATTTAAATATTCATTATCTTATAAATGTATATGAATGATAAACAAGGAGATTAGAGAATTTAAGTCATAAAATATTAAATAAATAAATAACATTAGTCCTTTTAAAATACTATTTTAACTTATAAATCTAATTGTAAACATTTTTAGAACTAAAGTGATAGGTTATTTCTTGAAAATAAATGGTTTTATGTATTTTGGTTTATTTAATTAATATTATGGTAAAACTAATTCATGGATTTATTTTAATTTTACATAAAATAAAATTGTTTAATAAATAAATTTAGTCCATAAAATTTTAAATTAATAATTTTAACTAATGTATACATTTTATGTTTAAATAAATGATTATCTTAAAAATTGTTTTCAAGATTTAAACAATTTTATATTGAAATTAAATTTACATAATTATAATAATTTCAGTTCATATAATTTATATCATATCATACATTATAATACTCAAATTATGTGGTAATATCAAGTTTAATTGATATCATTTTGTTAATTAAAATATACGAAAGTATAAGTTACCTTGGGAAAGTACCTTTGAGTGAAAGAAAAAAATGAATATAAAAAATCTTATCTCACACAATTTTGGTTCCAAAATGATTTTATGGGATAATTTTCATACCTATAATAGATCATAATATTTCTTATCTAAGTATTGGGGTTTTTTACATTGATTTATGTAGTAAAATAATTTAAAAAGTTGTGGCAAATCAAAAACTACTATTCCCTTCATTTATAAAAGGATACAATTTAACCCCTTCATTACACATGCACGCATTTTAATTAATAATCTAAAAACATATGATTTTATGATATTATAACCATCTCCCATGAACCATAACCATTTTCTACACTTAACTGTCAAAAATCCCATCATTTTCATTTATAATTCCAAGGAAAATCAAAGTTCCCAATCTGATATTCACTCTCTGCTTAGTCATTATTTATAAATTCACTATTTATATAAATACATAAAAAATTTAATATAATTAATTAAAATATTCTATATATTAAAATTTCATTATTTAAATGTAATATCAATTATTCATTGATTGTATATCATCTTTTAAAAAAGAAAACACATTGATTGTGTGTATATGGGGACTGCCGCCTCTATGACATGATACATTTCATTTTTATTCAAACCCTATTATGGTTTGAATAATAGAGGAGTTTTATGAATAATTATTTTTTTATTTCCCTTATAAAATTATGAAACGGTCACCTTTTTCATTTACCTTCATTCCTTCCATTAATTGACAAATGGGTTCATCAATAATGCATATGTGTGGCCTACTACCTCAACATGAAATTTTATCCATTTTTCTCAATCATACATCATTAAAATATATATATGAATGTATTTAATGAATATTTAGGATATATATTACTTTAATAATATTTTTAAATGTTATATTAACATTATTAAATAGAAAATTCTAACTAATTTGGTCATTATTTCACTCTTTTATTTTGTTCTGTCTACCATCAACTTGAGTGATGTTGTAATGTTCATATATTGAATGAAAAAGGACTTTTATATACAATTTTTGAAATTAAAATTAAGGTATTAAATATTTTATAATATTCTAGGACTTATAATATTGAAATTTAAACATTTTTTAATATAAAATCTCTATTAATTAAAAACTATTGAAACAAGTCTGTCTTGGGTATCATCTAGGAGAGTCATAATTAGAAAACACATGTTATAAATTGAAAAATTCTTTATAAAATTGTGATACATATTACTGGAACATAGTTAATATATTAATTATTAACTTGGTATAAAATATCATGGATCAACATTAACATTATAAAGCATGGGCAAGACAATTAAAATTGTTAACACCCGATGATAAAAATAAGCTATAATAAACGAACATATTTAAAGTTAAAAATTAGAAATAAAGTATATAAAAGGGTTATATATACTATTAAGGTTCTTAAATATATGATTCAAATAATTTTGGTTATTTTATAATAAGTTAGAGTGGGATCAACTATGTTTGGAAATAATGAAATGGTTTTTTATCCCAAAATTCCTTCATTGAGAAATAATTTACTTTATACAGTAATTAATTTTCAAATATAATATATGTTACCCAATTGTTATATTATCAAGAAAAATATCTCATTAAATAAATTTTAATTTTATTTTCAAGATATTTATCTTCCATGGGTTTTGATTAAAGTGATACTCAATCAGTAATTTATTCTCAACTCATGCCCTTTTTCTTGTGAGTCATGAAATATCTTCATGATATTTATTTTCCAAGTATATTTTTATTGAATTATATTTTAAAATATTAGATTTAATTTTTATATGGTTATATTAAATATCTTCATTAATATCCTCTTCTATTATGAAAATCTCTCTCAAATAAAATCACTATGTTCATAAGAATAATTATTATACTTTCTAATATAAATTTTTCTTCCATATCAATATTTTACCTATCTAATATGTGATCTATAAACCAAGTATGATTCATCTTATGTGACCATTATGTTTCATTTAACCTCTTTTCAGTGAATTCTTTTATCAGACTTTTAATTATTCGGGTTTTAATAAAAGGTTTTAAGAAACTTTAAATATTTTCTACATAATTATTTGTATAAAAATGTTTTCTTTAAAATTAATGATTTAAAATGTCCCAAAATTCCTTATTTACAATTTTTTTATGTTTAATTTCAACTACACTATATTTCATTAAAAATATTAAAAGAAAATATTTTTAACACATTCTACAGGGTTCATTTTTTATATAATGAGTCTCTTTTACATATTTCTATGTGAACGTGTCTTCTAGTTACCATTTTCATGTTATAAGATACTTCTTATATGTGATTTCGTGTTTTCAAAAAAGTAAATTATTATTATATATGATTAATAAAATAATCATTTTAAAATGTTTTAAAATTATTAGGTATGTTCATAATTTTAAATAAATTTTCCTAAATCTCATAAAAGGGTTCATTATATATATCTTATTCTCGAGTAAGGTGTAACGACCCGAATCCGGAGCCACAAAACTGTTTCCCCATACCCGGTTCGCCACATGACCTCAAGCGCGTTTCCCCAAATGCCAGAGGCTGCTGACTAGCAGCGAGGGCCTTGGTGAGTTTGTGGGAAAACTATGCCCTCATTTGGTAAACATAAACAATAGCGGAAGCAGTAAACAACATACAACAACTATACTAAAAGTCGAAGCAATGTCTGATATAATAATGATGCAGAATGGTACATGAGTCTATGGAATTTAGTAAACAAATCAATGTGTATAAATACAACTGAAACCAAGTACTAAACGTAAACATCAACTCCAGTAGCATCGCGAGCCAAAGCCCGGTCCCATGCTCTCCAGCTCCAACCAGCAATCAAGTACCTGAGGTAGAAGGACCACAATCCCTATCTACACCTGCAACCATATAATTTGTTTGGGCCAAAAAGCAGGACCCAAATAGGGTTTGAGACTAATTCGAGTAGGCAATCACTATAAGATTTGTGCCCTACTGTGAGTGAGTAATATAGAAAAAGTAAAGGAATATAAGTACAGTAATAGACTAAGATTATACCAATAAATAATCCTACCAAGTACCATTCACATTCATTTAATTAAACAACCAGAGAAAACTAGCAAAGCTTTCTTTTCCAGGGTAAGCAAGTAACACAGTAGGTAACTCAAAAGACTACCTAACCCAAAAGTAGTACAAACCCAAGCTTGTTCTTTGGTTTGGTGTACTCGTCACAACCAACCAAACAACATTCACACTAACTCTCTGGGTGGATCAAACTAGCAAACCCATATAGTCCAGTAATCAAACAAGGCACAAACACTATGGGAAGATCTCATGTCAATTCCCCAATAGTCTTGCAACGATAGCTACAGACTCTCTAAGGAAGCACTTACGTCTAATTCCTCATGTGGTCTCGATTCATGTGTAAACTAAGAACACTCTTGGGAAGCACAAAGTTCTATTCTCGTAGGTCCGACATATTAAACTAAAACTATCAGACCCTCTAGGGAAGTACTTAATCATATATTCCCTCTTTGATCTCCCACACCAGGTTCTCACAGCCCTGAGCAGTCCAGTCGTGCGTAATCGACTGTCAGAATCCCTAAGTATGTTCAACAACTACTTGGATAATAGATACCATGCATCAAAAGAATTTAAACAGAAAGCAACACATGAAAATAGTTATAACAAGTAATCTAGAAAATGCAATAGGGTTTGCCTCACAGGAAAACAGTGTCGAACGACGATAAATAGCCAATCAGGGAGAAACACCTATGGGGGGATCCTCAAACACGCAACCAAGAATAGATTAGTATCAATTAATCATAAGCTAACAAACAATCTAGGGAAATATGGGGCAATCTAGGGCATTAGTATCTGGAACTTTTGCATCCAAAACTCAAAGAACATCAATGTAGGGCAACAGACCACCTACCATGATCCTCAAAGATTGATATACTTGAATCTAGGATAACTCACACGAGAGGAAGAATCGAGAAACGAGTCCAAAGAAGAACCAAGAACTCACTGCTGTGATTCTTCTACAATCGATAGAGTTTGATTCGGACAACCGGTGAGGGATCGATGGCTCGGAGAAAAATTAGCCTCCTCGGATGCTCTGGACGGAATTAGGCGGAGAAGAAGATGTTTATGAGAATTAGGTGTGACCCCAGTCCGATTAATGAAATAAAAAGAATGTACACGGCATGTAATTTTAGAGTACACGGCGTGTACTTGGTTTTTCCGTACCCCGCTTTAAGCGGCCGCCACATCATCCCTACACATCGTGTGTGTGGCCTAGACACGACTAGCACATGGCTTCATTCGGCAGAGGAGTACACGGCGTGTACTCATAAAGTACATGGCGTGTACTCTGAAATTTTCAAGATTCTCCATTTTTACTTAAAAAGCCCATAAAAGAGATCTGTACCTGAAACTGAAGATACGGTTTCTTACAAACTTCCCCCTTAAAGAAATTTGTCCCCAAATTTCCCTAACAAGTCATATAAGAAGAAACCTCGAACAACTCTGGCCACTGTGATCACATATCAGCCTCCCTCTCCCAAGTCTCGTCTTGTATACGGTCGTGATTCCATAACGCCCATACTAGAGGAACAGACCACCCACGGAGTACCTATGCACTACGATCAACAATCCGGATAGGATGTTCCTCGAAAGATACATCCTGCTCCAACTTAACCTCATCGGGTTGAAAAAAATGAGATGGGTCTGAGAAATACTGTCGAAGCTGAGAAACACGAAAGGCGTCGTGCATAGCCTGGTACCTCTGAGGTAACTGCAACCTGTAAGCAACCAGCCTAACATTCTTTAAAATCTCAAACAGCCCGACGTATCTTGGTGAAATTTTCCGCTTCCTCTTAATCCTCTTATGTCCCGACCTCGGAGTAACATGCAGGAAAACCTAGTCTCCAACATCGAACTCCAAAGGTCATCTCCACTGATCAGCATAAGACTTCTGTCGAGACTATGCAGTAACTATTCTCTTCCGAATCAACTCGATCGGCTCTTAGGTCTCCTGAACAAGATGAAGTCCCAGCAAAGTTTCCTCTCCTGCCTCTAGCCTACATAAAGGTGATTGGCATGGCCTACCGTACAAATCCTCATAAGGTTCTATTTGAATAGTCTCCTGAAAACTGTTGGTGTAGGCGAACTCCACCAGATGGATATTCTTCTCCCAAGTACCACCAAAGTCTAGAATGCAAGCTCGGAACATATCCTCAAGCACCTGGATTGTAAAATCAGACTGGCCATCAGTCTGGTGATGGTATGCTATACTCAAATGTACCTGCATACCCAAAGCCCTCTGTAGCCCATGCCAGAAGTGCGAAGTAAAACGTGCATCCCTGTCTGACACAATGGAGTGTGGAACGCCATTCAGATGAACAATCTCTCGGATGTACAACCGTCCCAACTCATCCACACTGAAGGTATCCTTGATTGGCAAGAAGTGTGCAACCTTCATGAGCCTGTCCACTACACCCCAAACCGCAACATTTCCTCGAGGAGATCTGAGTAACCCTGTCATGAAGTCCATCGCGACGTCATTCCATTTCCACTTAGGGATGGGTAGCTTCTGTAAAAGCCATGTCGGTCACTGATTCTCTGCCTTCACCTGTTGGCAGGTGGAACATCACATGAAAAAATCAGCCACATCCTTCTTCATACCTGGCCACCAATACTGACGGTGTAAGTCTCGGTACATCTTGGTGACCCCATGATGAACTGCCCAAGCTGAAGCATGAAACTCCCACATCATCTCCTCACGTATGTCTGTTGAAACCCATGTGCGACCATGAAAACGTAGCATCTCATCATCGCCCACTGTCCACCCTGGAGTAGGGTCTTCATCTGACACACCATCTCGTAGGACTAGGCCTTCTGGGTCTAATAGCTTCCTCATTCGAACCCGATCTAAAAGAGTAGAGGTAACAGCAATGAAAGAATGAATTTTCTGTCCCTGTCTGTCCTACACCTCCAAGTGCATCTCAGAGAACAGATCCATAAGCTGCCACTCGCTGCTGGACTCCTGAACTGCCTCCAACTGAGTCCTCCTGCTCAGTGCGTCAGCCACAGTATTGCCTTTCCCAGGCATATAAGCAAGCTCTATATCGAAAGAATATAGGTACTAAACCCACCTCTGTCTTCTCATATTTAAGTCATGCTGTGTGAATATATACCTGAGGCTCTTATGGTCGGTATATACCACAAAATTCTCTCCCAAGAGATAGTGCCTCCAACAACGGAAATCATGAACAATCGCAGCCAACTCCAGGTCTTGTGTAGGATAGTTCTTCTCATGGGTCCTCAACTTCCGAGATCTGTATGCAACAACACTATCCTCTTGCATAAGCCCTGCTCCAAGCCCGATGCCGGATGCATCACAGAAAACTGTATAACTCTTTCCCGGCTCTGGCAGAACTAGAATCAGTGCTGAGGTCAATCTCCCGTTCAGCTCCTGGAAGGCTGAATCGCATGCTTCTGACCAAACCTACTTCACACCTTTCTTAGTCAACGGTGCTGCTAAGCATGAGAAGCAGTGTATAAACCGCCTATAATAACCGGCCAGTCCCAAGAAACTCTGTACCTCAAAGACATTCTTCGGCTTCTCCCAGGTAACTACTGCTCTCACCTTCTTTGGGTCTACTGATACTCCTATCTCTGAGATGACATGACCTAGGAAGTGATTCTCGTCAATACAGAAGTGGAACTTTGAGAGATTATCATATAACTGATGCTCTTTCAGTGTACTCAATACGATCTCAAGATTGGTAGCATGGTCGTGTCGAGTGTGATAGTACACCAAGATATCGTCCACAAAGACAATGACGAAAGAGTCCAAGTAAGGATGGAAAACTCTGTTCATCCGCACCATGAAAACTGTCGGCACGTTCGTGAGACTGAACGGCATAACTAGATACTCGTACAGACCATACCTTCTTAGGAAAGCTGTGAGAGGTATATCAGATGGTCTGACCCACAACTGATGTTAGTCAGATCTCAAGTAGATCTTCGAGAATACCTTGGATCCTCAAAGATGATAAAAAAGATCATCAATTCTCGGAAATGGATATTGGTTCTTGACCATAAATTGGATCAGCTTGCGATAGTCCACACAAATCCATAAGGTACCATCCGCCTTCTTTGCAAAAAACACAGGCGAACCCCAAGGGGAAGTATTGGGTCGGATAAAACCCTTCGCCTGCAACTCCTCCAACTACTTCTTGAGCTCTTGAAACTCAGGTGTAGCCATACTATAAGGAGGTATGGATACCGTTGCTGCTCCTAGCACAAGCTCAATATAGAAGTCTACCACACGCTCCGGAGGCAACCCTAAAAATTATTCTATAAAGACATCCGTAAAACGGTCAACTACTGGAGGGAAGTCCATCTGAGAAGTCCAATAATCATCCAGATATAAACTAGAAATATGGGATGTAACACTGCCCAACCCATGATGCTCTGGTCCAGTTCTGCTTTCCTAGACATCCCATTTGACCTTGTGAAGAAATGACATGCCCTCTGGTGACATGAAACTCACCCTACGGAGATAACAATCGACAAAGTCCTGGAAAGGAACTAGCCAGTCCATTCATAGAATGACATCATATAACATCATCTCAAGGACAAAAGATCCCATAAGAAGTGACACCCACTAACCTCAAGGGGGCACTCCCTGCACTGACGCACACTAGTAGTTCTATGTCCCAAAAGAGCGTCTAGTTCCAATGTATCCTCATAAGTAAAGACAATAAGTCTAAGGCTCTCCACAGTGAGCAAAGAAATAAAGCTATGATAATCTCCAGAATCGAAAAGTGCAGAAGATAAAACTGAGGCTACTAAGATCGTAACTCTAACTGTGGAAGGTCTAGGATCCCGCTCCTGATGAATCTGCTCTACTGCAAACGTCTGGCCAGTACCGCGGCCTTGTGCAGCCGCCTGATATCCCTGAGATGATCCTCCCTGAGCCTAACCATCGCGTTTGCGACCTCTACCCTGACCTGAACATACTGAAGAACTCCAGCCCCCAGTCTTATGCGGAATTGGTAATCCTACATTTGTATGAGGAGTAGAAACCGATCCTCTTTCACTAGCTACTGGAAGAAGAAACCTGAAAAAATGATGCAGATGACCCAGCTTTCCGCAAGCTCAGCACTCTACTAGATCTCTCGGGCACTTAGGATTCTTATGACTGCTCTTTCCACACTGATATCACACCAACTGGTTTCCAGAAGGAAGATCCTAGATTCCAGAAGAATTTCCCCTCTTCCTTGAGTCACCTCGAGTAGAATCTCAGTGGCGCTTCCTGCTCTCAGTATTCAATGAATCAATCATGGATGCTGAACCGCCCTGGTCAACAGCTCCAATCTCTCTCAGATTTCATTCGGTGATCAGCGACTAGTTGACTATTAGGGTAATAGAAGTCAACTGGAAGACATTCACCTGCGATCTGATCTCTGGTTTGAGGCCTTCCTCAAACTTCCTTGCAAAAAACAACTTTTCATTTCCCAAAACAGGAGTGAAACGGTGTAACTCAGTGAAACGGGAGGGATACTCCATAACCAAAAGAGTACCCTGCCACAGGTTCATGAACCCTCTGGCTCTATCGGCCCTCAGCGTCGCCGGATAGAATTAGTCATAGAATGTACGCTGGAATTCATCCCAAGCCATAGTTTGTTGGCGCCCTGCCTGCGAGACTACATCCCACCACCTCGTGGCAGAATCTTGCAGCATGTAAGTCGCGAGCTTCACCCTTATTTCTGGGGGTGTCTCCAGATGCTCGAAGATGTAAAGAAATGTTTTTAACCATGACTCTACAGCCTGAGGTCCTATAACTCTTGTGAAATTGGGAGGATGCTTCTGCTGGAAGACTCGCGTCAACTCAGCCATAGACGGGGCACGATTTTGCTCTCCCTGGAAGGTCTGCATGAACCTCATTAAACCCTCTCTGAACTGAGCATCAGCACCAGTGTCTAGAATCACTAAAGGTGCCATGTCCGGAACGATCTGTGGAACTACAGGTAGTCCCTGGTCTACTGTATCAAGCATACTATCCCTGCCTGGTTCCTGGCGTGCAACGGGAGGACGTCTTGGTGCCATAGCTCTGAGAAATCAAAAGCACACTTCATATTTTAGGATTAACAAGGACAGAAAACAGAAGAGTACAAAACGGGAACAGGAGAGAGAAACACTTAAGTTTACAAGACAAGACTACACAACATGTATTTAAACTAAACGACATGATTGCTAAGCCTTCCACATCGGCGCGTAACTCTGCCTCCACTAGTAATGTAACACCCCAGACTACACGGCGTGATGTAACAACACACGACGTGTACTTGAACTCCACTCCCCTACCTAAGTCTCTTTACACGGCTAACCTACACGGTCCTCCTAATCCTAAACTACACAGTGTGTTCACTAAGGACACATCAAGTACTAGACAGGTTCGGTGATCCGTGTAGTAGGTTACATGGTCGGCTACACGGCTGACCCTTACAAGGCGTGTTCCAAACAAACACGGCGTGTATAAGAAAAGATAACATCGACCCGTGTTGTTCATGACACGGCCAGGTACCTAGAAGAAAACTACACGGCGTGTTCGTATAAAACGTGGCGTGTACTACACAAGTTTCCCCGACCCGTGTTGTTAGTGACACGGCCAGGTATGCGGTTGACTACTACACGACATGCTCTTATAAAACACGGTGTGTACTAGAAAAGCTTCCTAGACCCGTGTTATTAGTGAAACGACCAGGTACATGGTTGACTACTACACAGCGTGTAATTATCGTACATGGCGTGTCCCCGAAGACTTTCTACAACCCCGTGTCTCTGCTCACACAGTCAGTAACACCGTTTAAAAACTAAACTGTGTGTATTAATAAAGTACACGTCATGTATTCTGAGTTTTTCTGGGCAGTAGCTCAGAAACTGCACCGAATGGTAGAAACACTGATAAAAATAATCTATGTGTCAAATTCTGATCTGTGGGGGGTCATACTCCCCGTGAATCAAAGATTGGCATCATATCAATGAATAAAACAATTAAACAACATAACAATCCAATGATCCACCAAATTCCGATCCTCGAGGGCCCATAACACCTCTAATACCAGAGCTTGGCATCCATGTTAAATAGGCTGTAAAATAAACAATACTCTATTAGTACAACAAGTTTTTCTATCATAGCAACTATCACAACAGTATGCATAATTTATCATGTCATCTATCACAACTGCATGAAATTATAATGCACCCTAGATGGCATGGTAAAATGCATGACATGTGATTTCCTACCCAGTGCCAATATGATGCATGAGATGGAACACCCTCATATCATCAGTTTTCAACAAAATAGAACCACAATCATATAACTGTAACATCACAAAACATGTTCATCACCCACCGGTAAAATATAATAAACTGTAACACTTGCAAAAACTGAAAATTATAATTATGAGGTAATATAGCTTTTCCCTATACACAGGTTAATTACTCCCAGGCACAGTTAAGTACTAACTACCCATTTCTTCTTATCCCTGTCTATTTTCGCAAAGCAGTAAGGCAATATAAAATAAAGAAAACTCCTCTGATACCACTTTGTAACGACCTAAATCTGGAGCCACATAACTGGTGCCCCGTACCCGGTTCACCACATGACCTGAAGCGCATTTCCCCAAAGGCCAAAGGTTTCCGACTAGTAGCGAGGGCCTTGGTGAGTCTGTGGGTAAACTATGCCCTCATTTGGTAAAGTATACAGTGGAAGAATAAACATAAAAAATAGCGGAAGCAGTAAACAACATACAACAACTGAACTAAAAGTCAAAGCAATGTCTGATATAATAATGATGCAGAATGGTACATGTGTCTATGGAAAGCAGTAAACAAATCAACGTGCTGAAATACAACAGAAACCAAGTACTAAACATAAACAGAAACTCCAGCAGCATCGCGAGCCAAATCCCGGTCCCATGCTCTCCATCTCCAACCAGCAATAAAGTACCTGAGGTAGACGACCACAATCCCTATCTACACCTGCGACCATATAATCTATTTGGGACAAAAAGCAGGACCCAAACAGGGTGTGAGACAAATCGCAGTAGGCAATCACCACATGATTTGTGCCCTACTGTCAGTGACTAATATAGCAAAAGTAAAGGAAAATAAGTACATTAATGGACTAAGAGTATACCAGTAAATAATCCTACCAAGTACCATTCACATTAATTTAATTAAACAACCAAGGAAAACTAGAAAAGCTTTCTATTCTAGGGTAAGCAAGTAACACATCAGGTAACTCAAAAGACTACCAAACCCACAAGCCGAACAAACCCAAGCTTGTTCTTAGGCTTGGTGGACTCATCACAACCAACTAAACAAAAATTCACACTGACTCTTTGGGTGGCTCAAACTAGCATACCCCTATAGTCTAGTAATAAAACAAGGCATAGACACTCTGGGAAGCTCTCACATCAATTCCCCTATGGTATTGCAAAGATAGCTACAGACTCTCTGAGGAATCACTTACATCTAATTACTCATGTGGTCTCGATACGTGTGTAAACTAAGAACACTCTTGGGAAGCACAAAGTCATATTCTCGTTGGTCCTGCATACGAAACTAAAACCATAAGACCCTCTAGGGTAGCACTTAATCGTCTATTCCCTCTTTGATCTCCCTCACCATGTTCTTACGGCCCTGAGCAGTCCAGTCGTGTGTAATTGATTTTTAGCAGCCCTAAGTATGTTCAAAAACTACTTGGCTAATAGCTACCATGCATCAAAATCATTTAAACAGCAGGAAACACATGAAAATAGTTATAACAAGTAAGCTAGAAAATGCCATAGGGTTTTCCTTAGAGGAAAACGGTGTCGAACGGCGATAAACAGCCAATCAGGGAGAAACACCCATGGGGTGATCCTCAAACATGCAACCAAGCATACATTAGTATCAATTAATCATAAGCTAACAAGAAATATAGGGAAATTAAACAATATGATCCAAATCTTAAACTTGTGATACCCGATACATGGGCATCCGGCACTTTTGCAACCAAAACTCAAAGAACATCAACGTAGGGAAACAAACCACATACCTCGATCCTTGAAGATTGATTTACTTGATCCTCGGCCCGTGAATAGGCCTAGAATGGAGTAGATCTGCAAAAACGCCTAAAACTTTCAACCTCAGATAACTCACACGAGAGGAAGAATCAGGAAATGAGGCCAAAGAATAACCAAGAACTCACCGCTGCGATTCTTCTGCAATCGACAGAGTTTGATTCGGAAAATCGGTGATGGATCGGTGGCTCGGAAAAGAATTGGCCTCCTCATATGCTCTGGACGGAATTAGGCAGAGAATAATATTTTTATGAGCATTAGGCGCGACCCAGGTCCGATTAATGAAATAAAAAAGAAAGTACACGGCATGTACTTTTTGAGTACATAGTGTGTACTTGGTTTTTCTATACTCCGCTTTAAGAGGCCGCCACATCATCCCTACACACTGTGTTTGTGGCCTGGACACAACTAGCACACGGCTTCGAGTGGTAGAGGAGTACATGACATGTACTCTGAAAATTAGCAGATTCTCCAATTTTACTTAAAAAGTCCATAAAAGAGATCTGTACCTGAAACTGAAGATTCGGGTTCTTACACAAGGATATTCATATAATGATACCATCCAACCTATTTGTATAAATAGATATTGAAATTATCATTTACATCTATGGGAGGATCTATCACTTATTTTATCATGACTAATCATTTAGTTTTATAGAATTTATTTTCTTCTAATTCCTTTCATCTATGAATTCCTACTAATCGATTAATTGATTGAAGGTTGGACACCTGGATTTAAAGTAAATCAATTTATTGGGGATATTGGACTATAAATCATATATTTGATTCATATATGGTGTATGTACCATATTCATAATCATCATTACTGAGTGGTATTTACATGGAATGATTTATTAAGTAAATGAATACCCAATTATTTTCCATGGGGTTTTCATGATATGAATATTGATTGAATTACGAATTTTTCTTTTGGGAACTATTTAAAATTGATATAAAACCTATTTTGATTCATTGGGTTTTTATGATATGTATATGAAACCATTTGGTACAAATATATATTATTTTCATTATATAGTGGCTAGCCTCAGAATTATACAGCCCTCCATTGCATTGGGTAATATTTCCATATCATTACAAATCATGGTGTGTAGACCGTGAGACTAGACCACTATAGTGTGTATGTAATTTTCCTACCCAACTATATTATTTTTAAAAGGGTTTTTTCCTTGACTTATACTTGCGACTTCATGTTTATGTTATCACCATATTCTTATGATTCTATTTCCTTATGTTATGACCATTATCTAATCTGTATCCATATGATATAATTTCTTTATACCATGAATCTATTATAATCATCATCTTAATTATTGTGTCATGTTATGCCTCATGTCTCCCACATTATCCGTTATTATAAATTTTTATCCTTACTGAGTGTTTGGCTCAACCAGTCTTATGTTTCCATTTCCTAGGTTATAATGATGGTAATTTTAATGGTGTGTCTACATGAGTATATTATATTTTTAGGACTATTCCTTAATCATTAAATAATCTTGAGATTTAGTTTAGAAATTTGTTTCCTTTCGATTGAGAATATTTTCAGGTTTATAGCTTTAGAGAATTGGACTATAACTCATACATATAAAAAGCATGAAATATAAAGTGGACTCCTACAAACAGTATCCATTTTTTCCCATTATCTAAATATTTTTTAATAAATCATGATATCTTTTATGAAAACACTTCACAAATATAAATATGAATTCTTACATTCCCTTACTCATCCTTATGTCCAGTGAAAAAATTTAAAATGTGGGATGAGCATAAAATGTTCAATAGGGGATATAAAAATGAAAATCGTTTGTCCATTAATAAATATTAAAACACATTAAAACATTATCATAAATTAATACTTTTCAACCTTAAAAAGTACTAAATACATTCCACTGTAAATAGTCACATTTATTACCATTTGTAAATCTTATGATTATCATAAACCCCGTATCAAGCATTTAAAACACATAAAGGTAGGTTGGGATGTTATTATACTTTTCACACTTATAAAAGGAATAAATATATGATCTAATTCCATAAATGTAACTCTTAAAAATATAATATCCATATGGATGAATTCTAAATCCAATTCATTGAATGGATATCATAGACCCATCCATCATTGGTTTATCATGAAACCACCCATCATTGGTTTATCATGTAACCACCCAAAAAAATTAAAAGTGTTATTACATATTCAAAACACATAAAAAATTGAAAAAATCATTATTTAACGCCTAAACTATCCTTTTATATCATAAGAAAAAATTTCATGATATTTAAATAATCAATCCATTTTCAAAACCCATTTTCAATAACAAAACTGCAGATAAAAATGGAAAGAGTAGTTTTTTAACATAAAGTCCTGTAGTGGAAGAAAAATATAAAAAAAGATATAAAATGTCCTCTATAATCTCTTTATATTCAAGTAATTAAATAGGTAAAATAATTTTAAGAATATTGACTTGGAGAAAAATATTTTGAAATTAAATCTTTAAATATTCAATGTATCCCATACCACATTAAACATTTAAATCATAAGCCTAGTGAAAGAATAAAATTTAACCAAAATATATAATAACATGCTAATAATAAAATTCAAGAAAGTATATTTTAAATGGGTTGTACATACACCTCATAAAATAATGTTGGTGTATAACATCAAAATATCCCTCAATTAAAGGAGATTGAGATGAAATCCTTTACCTTGAGTCAGACTTGTCACATGTGTATTTATCTTCCTGAATAATAAACATATGTTAATTATTTAATTTATACAAAACCATTTTATTATTTTTAATTAATTTTATTTTACTCATTACGTTGTTTTATAGAACTACATAAATAATAATGTTTGTGTTGGGTGTGTTTACCATATCCGATATATGTGTCAAAAATGATGTTGGTAAGTCAACTATGGTCAAATGTTTCATTATTAAAACATATAAACAATAATAATAATTTAATAATCATCATATTAATATAAAAAATTTACTTTTAAAACCATTAATGGATTATTTTTATAAAAAATATACCAATGTTACAATCATGAAGATGGTATGTCGTATGTATACACGAGTAACGTTCTCATTTTTCAATGATCATTATAGAAATAAGGTAAGTAAAATTTATCTTTATAGAAAAATAATTATATCATAAATACCATGTTATTTATTCATATATACTTATATATATAATTATTTTTATTTAAAAGTAATTGCATCGCGTTAAGGAGGTTGTAGTCCACACATCCACGAACAACATTATCACTTTTTTAGTGTGTGAAAATGGTAATAAAAGAAATGATATATTATATATCCATAATGTAAATTTTTATAATAAAATCAAATAGATATTATTTATTTTTCTTAAACCCATACTTAATTCATCCCATTTAAATTTTTTATTAATTTCGTCACTCTAAGGAGGTGGTAGTCTACATATCCACAAATGATGTTATCATATTCTCATAAAATGAAACGTATGTATGTATGTGTATATAAAAATTCCATAATTATTAGTAATATATATATATATAATATAAAAAAATACATTTTAATTTTCAACCATGGTGTGTGGTATTGGAAAATAAATGACATTGTTTCGCTAGGTGGTAGTCTACCGTACACAAAAATGGTAATTTCGTTACTCATTTGAATGAATTGTGTTTAGGTGTAGTTTTAAATATTAACATAAAAATATATTAGTATATTATGTATTTTTTTTATTATATAATCATGTAATAATAACAATTTAATCAGTGTATAGAGAAAGAAAACATAATTGCACACTGAAGAATGTAACTGCTTTTTAAGGTAACTCATCTTGATTTAAACCGAAGGGATTCTTTGGTTGGATTTATGACCAGAGTGAGAAATCTATGATGATATTAGGTATTTTGGGAGATTATTTGAGTATTTTTTGGAGTAACCAATGGGAATTATATTTTGGAATAAATGGTGGGGTATGAGTGTCTTTTTATAGTGTAGGAGCAATGGAATTCTTGTAAATATAAAAGGTAAACACTATTGGGAGGTCTCCCTTACATAATTTTCCTAGAATATTGATAAAAATAGATAAAATAGTTTATATTTCCTAATAATTTCCTTAAAATTGGTTTTTTACAAATTTCTAGGTCATATGGACTATTTAGATTCATGATTAACTACTATGTAAACACATTTTTACCTTAATCGATGTAATTAATTTTAATTGATTTCACTAATATTTTTGGTAAAAAATCATTTAACTTATTAGATAATATAAATTACTATTAATAAAAATATGGAATCCATTTCTTCAAATTAAAATATTAAAAGTGGCTGAAATTAATTTAAAATTATTCCCTCTGACGGGATGACAAAGCAAGATCTTAAAATAAGAATGTTCAAAATTTTGCTATGTTTTTATATAAAAAATAACTATGAAAATTATTCCAATGAACTAAATTATATTAATTGATATAAAATTTATCTAATAATAATTTAATAAAAATTAAATGTATAACATAACTATATGAATAAATTAAATGAAAAATTAGTTTTTAATTAAGATTCTGTATTATTTACTATTCATCAAAATATGAAACTTCTCAGAAAAATAGAAAACATTACCCCAATGTTATTTTTGATATTAATCTTTAAAAAATTATTTTTTTCTTATATAAATTATAAATTTTTTAAAAATTTAGTTGTAAAATAGGATCTCCATTAAAATGTTATAAAATGTCATTTTTGAATAATAGTGCTTTTAAGCATAAAACTAGATTTATTCTTATCTTATGTATATATAATCTATTAGATAAATGTAAAAAAATTATAAACATTTTTAAACAAAATGTAGTTAGTTTTATTCATTCACCGTGATATAATATATAGTAGATAACCACCATATTAAAAAAATATTAATAGTATATTATTTTTTTATATAACTGAGTCTTGCGTGAAATGCATGATTTCAAAGAAACTCGATGTTACTTGTCATGTACGATGTTGAACATAATGTCCATTTTATTATTAAATTACTATATAATTCATAAAAATTGATAAATATGTAAAAAAAATATTATGTCATTACCTAGTATGTTATAACCATCCCCCCTTTTGGAAATTGTGTCTTGACAATTTTATTCACTTATCAAATAAATGAGGATATTTTTCCCTCATATCATTTTCAGATTCCCATGTTTCCTCTTAAAACATATGGATTTTTCATAAAACCAAAACTAGGTGAATTAACTTATTCCAAAACACTTTCTATCTATGTTTTAAAACACAAACGATTTATTCCTCATAATAAATATTCAATTCCAACTAAACCACTTTATGTCTCAAAATATGAGATGAATCTAGTACATACTTCCTTAACATTGAAACATGAAATACATTGTGTTCCTAGGAACTAATCCAACATTATCCTAGATTTTATATTGTCTAATGAACTATTGACTTAGATTACCATTGTTACCAAAAAACAATAAACATTTCTATGGATAAACTATTAGAAAGACATGATCACCAACCTAAAAAGAAATATAATTCCTCCATATATCTGCATAACTTTTATGCCATCTATGAGACGTTCTAATCAATATCTGAATCAAATAAACATTGATTTATGTTTCCTCTAACAATTATGGTCCCATAAACCATTTTTCACCCAAATCATCTTAAAATGTTGGTGTTTGACACCACTTTCCATTTATTTCCTCAAAAGGTTTCATCAGTATACTTGAATGAAAAATTTTATTATAAGAAAACTCAATAAAAGAAATATATTTATCCCAACTTCCCTGATAATCCATATTTAATAACTAAGAATATCTTCCTAATTCTAAATCATTCACTCTAAATATCCATCATATTGAGGGTGAAAAGTTGTACGAATATTTAATTTATTCCCCCAATGACTCTTGATGTTATTTCCAAAAATTAGATGTGCACCTAGAATCATGGTCTGATACAATGGAGATAATCACTCCATGTAACCTGATAATCTATTTTATATACATTTGAGAAATCTGATCTAAAGACATTGTATCTCGAATGGGAATTTATTGAGAAGATTTAGATAATAAATCAATAATAACCCAAATTGAATTATTACCTTAAGAAGTATTTGGAAATCCCAACATTATATCCATTGATATATTCCCTCACTTCCACACTGGCACGGTAAAAGTTTGAGGCATCCCCTTCGGTAATTATCACTCTACTTTAACCTAATGACAAGTCAAACATGTTACGGTAAATTTAGTAATTCATCTTTTCATTCCATCCCACCAGTAATACACTTAAAGGTCTCTATACATCATAGTAATTCCTAGATGAATAGAAAATAGAGAACTATGGGGTTTAGTAAACAACTCTTTCCTCAAATGAAAATAACAATGGAAAATATTTTTCAATATCATTAAACACATTCTTCATCAATATTAAAACTTGGAAACATACCATTATTAATACATTCTTCAATTTATTATAAATTTTGATCCACCTTCTAATCTATATTAATTCTTTATGAAAAATTTGACTACACTAAAACCTGAAAAATAAATTGAAGATATCCCTACATCTATAAATTTTAGGACATAATTTATCAAATCATTAAACAATGGGTTATATTCCGCAACATAAAATGATTAATGTAGCATTAATTTTTCAAATCAAAGAATTAGACACTTTGTTTTCTTTTATAGGACAAAAATGAATCATGAAATCATAATCCTTTTTCATTTCTAACCATCTTTTTTGTCTCATGTTCAACTCTTTCTATGTGAAAATATACTTCTAACATTTTTTATTAGTATGTATTTAACACTTCACTCCATAAAAATTTTTCCTCCAAATTTTTAACATAAAAGAAACATTCAGTAATTCCAAACCATGTGTAGGGTAATTTAACTCAATATTTTGCAAATGAAATCTACCGTAATAAATTTATTTTTCATCTGCATTAGGACACATCTGATAACTTTTAATAAAGCATCATTGTAGATGAAAAAACATAATTTATGGAAGGAAGGTCCAAAACAGGGGAATTGCCCAATCTTCTTCTTAGTTTATGAAAAAGAAACATCACATTACCCTATCAAGATAAACATATCTCCCATTCATGTTAAGATAATTAGTGATATGTATAATTGATAAACATTTCAGAAAACCATCAATAATATCCTTCCCTTCCAAGAAAACTGTGAATCTCTATAACATTGGTAGGTATTATAAACTCTTTAAAAACATTCTTTTTAGTAGGATCAACAGTTATTCTATACTTAGAAAAAATATTTCTAATGAAATAAATTTTTTCAACCAAATTTTACTCTTAATAAACATTCCAAATATTTAATTTTATTTTATGTTTTCAAAATCAATCCTTATGTACCTTTTCTATTTCTTGTATATTTTAGAATATACCAAAAAAATCATCAATATACACCACAAAAAACTGATACAAAATCATATCAAAGATTATAATTATAATATTCATAAATAGAAAAGGTGAATTTGATAACCTATAGAGAATATTGATAAATACATAATTCCAATATCTTATATAAAATGTTATCTTTCAAATTTCATCCTTATTCACCTCTAGATGATGGTACTCAAACCTCATATCAATCTTCAAAAAAAATTGATCTCCCTGAAGATAATAAAAAAATCAGTGATATCAGTTAAAGGATATTTTTTCTTAATAGTGATGTTTTTCAAGGCAATATTATCAATGAAAATACTCATGTAACTATATTTATTTTTCGCAAATAACAAAAGAGCATCTCATGGTGAAGTTCTAGGTTGAATGAAACATTCGTCAAGCAATTACTACCACTAGTAATTAAATTTCACAAGATCTAAATGATCTATTTTACAAGGGGGTTTAGAAATAAGCTTATAATAAATAAATAAATAACTAGTAAATTCAATTTCCTAATAAACAACTACACCATGAAAATTTCCATGAAAAATATCTGAAAATTCATCTACTAACAGTACCTCATTAATCATAACTATTTTTTTTCAAAAACATGATCTAGATAACATTCAATTTCATATTTATTAAATTTTTCATCTTATTGGTATGTTATCAATGTTTTGAAATCATTGAATAAAAATTTCATGGATTTATAGTCTATTATAACATGATAAATAGAAATCCCATCCATACCCAACATGATATAAAACTTCACTATGGGATGTTCAATAATATTTTCATGTAATACAATCCCACTAATTAGAATTTGAATATTCTTATAAATCTTTGTTTCTCTAACACTCTAACCTAGAGTTTTTATCAAAAAAATTGTCATTTATGAGGTGATATTCACAATTTTATGGAAAAATTCTCAAAATGGAGGAATGTGAAGATCCAAAATCAAACATAGTATTTTAATAATTCTAATGAACCAGTAAAATACATGTCACCTCTTCATTTTATATCCCAACATCAACCAATGTTGTAGAAAAAGATTTTTTCCACACCCTTTTTCTTTCAATCTTGATGGTCCTTGCCCTTAGTAATCAATTTTGGACACATATTGGCATAATTTACTCTCTCATTGCAACTGAAAAATCTTAAAACTATATTTTCATTGTTCACTTGATCATGTTCTTTGTATTAATGAGTCTTATAACAAAATATACCACATTATAACCACTTACCATACATTGTAATACATTCTTGAGGATGCTCTTTACCACACCTCTAACAAGATGATAATTTGGGTTTCTTACCTCCTAATTTTTTTGATGAATGGTTTCTCATTTTATGTAAATTGGACCACTTATATTATTTTTTGTTATGGAACAAATTTTCATCTAAAAATTACATGTATACCTTCTCATCATATAAAAAAAGAATCTCATAAATCTTGAAATCATGAGATGAAGATGACCTTTTATACCTCGGTTTCAATCCTGAGTAAAACTAATTTATATTAATACCAATATATCAGATAAAATTTTGGATGTACCTAAAAATTCTAGAGAATATTTATTTTTATAAAGATACAAAATCTTCCACCTTTTTTCTCAATTCAATTATTTTTTTTCCATCCTTAGTGCAACAACTTTATAAAAATATTTCTCAAGGGAAATATTCTAATATTCATCCCATTCCAAGGAATCAATATCTTTACAATACATGATAATCATAACCATTGAACACTACTATTTGTATTCACCTTTAAACTGATAAATTTCAAGAGTTTATTTTTGGTTATATGAAAAACCCCTGAAATCAAATAAATTATCTAAGGATTTAATCTATCCTTTATCAAGAATGGAGTCATATAGTCCTATGAATGATGGTGGGGTTGTAACATAAAATACTCCACTATCATCATTTTCCTCTATTGTAAACATGTTTTATCTCTTGTAAGGACACCACCATAGTTTATTTCCTATTTCAACTAAGCCATCACTTCATAAAATTGATCATATCAAATTCCATCCATCACATGATACTGATTTGGAAGGATATTTTCCTCTAAGTTCCATCCTGCAACAACATCTTTGTTTCCACTATTGAAACCATTTATGAACAAAAATAATTTAGATTACTCAAAAATATAATCATAAAATTCTATATCCTATCACATTAACCATAAAGTTAAATATTACAAGGGAATGATACTAATATTAACCTAAACTCTAAAGTTATATAACCCTATCATTTGATACCAACTATAATGACCTTTCTATAAACATTATATAATATTGAATTTTAGTCAAGAAATTTTTTTCTTTCATGTTGAGGATCTTCCTAGGTTTAATGCCTTAGAGAATTGGTTCATAACTCATAGATAAAAAATAATAAAATACAAAGTGGATACTTTGGAACAGTATCCATTTTACCATAATCTAAAACATTTAAAATAAATCATGATCTCTTTTTTGATAAATCTTCATGAGATTCAATATTACTTCTTTCAAACCCTTAGTCATCCATATATCCTGTGAAAAACATTAAAAATGTGGGATCAGCATAAAAATATTATCAAGGGATATAAATAGAGGGAAAATTTTAGCCCATTCATAAACATTATAACATATTAAAATATTATCACAAAGTAATACTTTTCACCCTTAATAAGTATTAAATACATTAATTTTAAAATAATATTATTTGTAACCCGCTTTATAATTCCAATATTACTATAAAAACCATAGAAAGATTAGAAAACACGTAAAGGTATCTTGGGAAAGTATTATACCTTTTACTCTTATTAATTGAATAACCATGCAGTCTTCTCCCATACATGTCACTATTAAAAACGGAATATCCATATGGTTGACTTCAATACCTAATGCATTAGAGGGATATCAAGGACACACCCATGAATGGTTTATCAAAGAGCCACCCATCATTGGTTTATCACATAATCACCCATAAATTGTTCAAGTACCATTACATAGTCATACCACATGATATATTGAGATTTTTAAAATTTCCCTCATAAAATTTCACTTGAAATCACAAGAAATCATTTCAGTATATTGAAATAATCAATCCTCTTTTAATGAAAAATACCCATAAAAAGAGAAAGAGGGGTTTCTTTTTTATTTTTTTAAAATAAATCATAAAGGATTATAGTGGAATAAAAAAATAGACATAAACATTCATTTATAGTTCATTTATATTCACATAAATTAATAGGTAAAACAATATCAATTATATTTACCTGCATAAAAATATTTTCGAAATTAAATCCTTAAACATTCAAAGTATCTCATATTACTTTGAACTTTTAAATAATAAGACTAATGAAAGAAAAAAAAATCTATCCAAAACAATAAATGACATGAGAATAAGTAAATTAGTGATATAATATGACAAATGTAATTTTTATACACATTGTATGTTAAGGTGGATGTATAACATCAAAATATGCATCTCTAAATGAAGATTAAGATGAATTCTCTTTCTTTTTTTCGAACTTGTCACATGTGTCTTTATCTTCATAAATTGTTAACTTATTTTAATTATTTGCCTTCTTTATAAAAATTTTCTAGATTATCATAACTTTTATTTAACTTATTATATCATTTTATACAACTACATAAATAATTAATTTTGTGTCGAGTTTTTTTACTATATTTGGTTATATGTCAAAAAAATTATTGTTTGGTAAACTATAAAAAATAATAATAATGGAATAATTATCATATTAATACATAAATTATAATTTTAATACCAATCATGAATGATGGTTTTGAAAAATTAACTAATGATACAATCATTGATATGGTATGTTATACGTACACATTAGTAATGCTCATATTTTTCAATGATCATGGAAGAAAGAAGGTAAATATCATTTATATTTCCATAATGATCATTATATTATAAATAAAAATTTATTTAATTATATATACTTATATATATGTGTGTAAAGACCCATAAATCCTGTGGAAAAGTTTTTCTTAAATACATGGGAATTTAACGAGTCTGCAGTTTCTGACGGCGCTTGATTCGGAGGCCCAGTTTCCCCGGAATCAATTTCTAAAGATTTGTTCAAGTACGTTCAGTAAATGTACGTACGGGATTTTATATATTTTGAACCAATGCTCAAAATTGAAATCTGAAAACACCGTTAAACTCGCAGCGCCGGTATTCTCTTAAGGGGACCTTTACCGCAGTTGTGTTTTAGAGTGTTTGGAAGTTAGTTTTCTAGGTTTCATAAAAAAAAGTAAAATAAAAATAAGTGATGGATTATTTTTTTAGGTGGTTAAAGTCTCTAAGTGGAGGTTAGATGTGGGGCCCACTACACCCTCACCTCCCTTGGGAGGATATAACTAGAGGTGGGGCCCACTATCTTGAAACCCCTAAAACTCCCCTATAACTCCTTAAACCCCCAATTAAGGAGGATGAAACTCTCCCTTTATTTATTTTGGAGCCTCTTCACCTCCTCCCTCCAATTTAATGAGCCAACCCACATTTAAATTAATGGATGTAACTTAATGAATTTGAATCTTTTTGAATTCATTAAGCCATTCTTTTAATAAGTTGAGTTAATTTATTTTATGATGGTTGGCACATAATAACTTGGAAGAACATGGGAGAATTAGAGAGAGTGTGTTATTCCCACGAAGAACATCTCTAATGACCTTCATCTGTGTTAAAGGAGTAGATGTCGCCCGTGAAGAATGTCACCAATGACTACGTCATCTTCTCTTGATGTCAATGTAATGACACCACCTTCCCACGACTCCGCCAAGAGAACACCAATTACAAGTAGGGGTTTGTTTCCATTTGACTTTTTTCCAATTCTTGTGATTGAAAACGATGAACGCGGATCAACCCATGAACATGTTGATCTGCGAATCACTCGTTATTATGGGAGGTCTTTGTTGCGGGTTAAAATGGGTTTTTTTAATCTTGTGATCTATTTATCTTGAACCCCTCCTAATTGAATGCTAACGCGGAGGGTGAAGGCCAACCCAAACAAGGCCTGACCCCTCTGTAGATTTTCCTTGTAGCGTTCTTCGTGGGAGATAAGTCAAAGTGGCAGTGATGAAATCCGGAGGGTCCAGCGCTGAGGGCGGTAACCCGAGAGAACCCCCGGTGCAGACGAATCCAATTTCTGACCACTGGAGCGAACCTGGGGGTCCGCAGAAGGAGGTTCCCAGGGCAGTGGCGCCAAGGACCGAAGGCGGTGGCAGTCGTGCGCCAACCGCATGGAGGGACCGATGGTCGCTCGGGCTACCCGGTCCGCGAGACGACCGGTCGGCCGACCGGACGGCCCGCTGTAGAACCTTGGTGCCTGCAGGTGCCGCGTGGAGGAGGAAATGGCCCGAGTCTACAGGACGCTTAGCTGGGTGAGCCGCCTGGCCGCATGCCGGCCGGGCTGGAGAACCACGGCACCTGCATGCGTCGCGTGGTGAAAACCGGGGCCCGCAGCGCAGGCCGCGTGCACTGGACCGAATCAGCCGGCTACGGCCGGCCCGGGCAGAGGAGGAGGCGGGGTTGCTGGTGCTACCGGGTGAATCGGACTAGCTCACAGCGTGGGCCGGGTCCATGGGTGGGCCACGCCCCACCGGGTCAGACCTGTCGGAGCGAATCGGGCCGACCCGCCAGCTCACTAAGCCTGACGGGTCGGGGCCTGTCTTCTCTTTAAGGTAAATATCTCTTAGACCGTGCATCTGATTGATGTGTCGTCTGCGACACTAGGACTCTCGTGCTGAGGTGGTCCTTTTTTGATACTATGTATGAGTTTTGGAAAAATTTGGAAAATGACCGGTTTGGATCGAGCGTAAAATCCAATATGCCCCCTGGAATAGAAATTCCAATAACTCACAGACCGGGTGTCTGATTGACGCACAGTATGTCACCTTGGGTTCCTTATGATGAGATATAAATATGGGATACATAAACATAGAACATTGTCTTAGTTGATGTGTCGACACTTGGCTCGAGGAGCAGATCCAGCCGGAATCGAGCGTGCTGTGTGCGGGAACCCTAGTGTCGGCTGAACACTACTATACCAGAATCCTCCGTGGGTTCGACAATGATGACTATTGTACTAGAATCCTCCATGGGTGTGACAACGATGACTACTATACCAGAATACTCCATGGGTTTCACAACTGTGACTACTGTACCAGAATCCTCCATGGATTCGACAACGATGACTGTTGTACCAGAATATTTCGTGGGCTCGACAGTGATGACTACTGTACTGGGATCCTCTATGGGTCCGATAGTTCTAAATTTTTTTCCTGTATCCTTTGTGGGTCCGACAGAATAGCTGGTCCTATATCCTATGTGGGTCTGATAGCTTAGCTGGTCCTGTATCCTGTGTGGGTTCGACAGCTTAGATGAATCAGTGACTACATCTGGTCATCTCTATCACTCATGAATAGCTGGTATTGTATCATGTGTGGGTCCGATAGCGTAGCTAGTCCTATATTATGTGTGGGTCCGACAACATATATGAGTCAATGAATTCATCTGATCATCGCTATTACTCTGGAATAATAGGTCGTGTATCCTCTGTGGGTTTGACAGCTTAGCTGGTCCTGTATCCTATGTGGGTCTGACAGCTTAGATGAATCAGTTACTATATATGATCATCTCTATCACATTTCAAAAGATCTATACCTGTGTTATCTAAGTATTGAATTTCAATCATTATTATCATGGTGATTGACTTTACTTCCTTTGTGGAATGTGTTGTGCTTGGGCTCGATAGTTAGAGCCAGACTGTGATTGATAACTTAGGTATATGTATGTGAATATACCAAAGTAAGGTTGGTTGATACTTCATGATTGTATCTTACTATTGTTTTTTATCCTTAGTGGATTATGGGAGACCTTCTAAGGTCTCAGGGTCCCCTACAGAGTATTTTTATACTCACCCCTGCACGGGCTTCGCCCGCACTTTGTTGTGTTCTGTGCAGACGACGGACAGCAGCGATCGAGGCTGAGGGTGACGTACGGGAGGCTGCTCGGAGCTGGACTAGATGGAACGTACCTCACAGATTATTTTTTCGAGTTCTGTACCTAAAATTCAGGTAGTATTTTCTAGTGGATGATCCAGGAGCTGTTTTCCCTATTTACTTGTAATTATACTTGTTGTTCAGTTGAGTTTTTATACTTGCCCATTTACTTTCATCACTACCTTCGTATTCAGTTTTACTTAGTGTTTTCTTCCAGTTGTGTACTATTATTGTGTGTGATTTCTTTTTATAAAGGCAATGCCTTCCCAGCTTAGGGATTTACGCCTTTGGTTCTAGTCGCTAGCCCCAGGCCTATGAAAGGCATTCTTGGGGTAGTCACGGCACAGAACCTCAGGACGGGTCGTGAAAAATTGGTATTAGAGGAGTCAGTTCTACAGCAAAACATAGGACTTTGATCTGTCATACTGTGAACCAATAGTGTTAAGAGTATTTAGTGTGGTTTTTAGTCTAGGGAGTCTAGTGTTGGTGCGGAGGCCGACGTATCCATACACCAGGACCCTGACCTATGATTTCCAACTCAGTGCACTAAAACACTGATTGCATGTGTGTTCCAAGAGTTTCCTTTGTGGTCTCTTTGAGTCATCTCACCAGGTATAACTTATTGACCATTCCACACATGTTCCTTATCAGTATTCCTCTATGAAGACAACCATCTAGGGTTCCCGAGAGAGTACACAACGACGGCCCACCGAGCAACGAGGCTCCGGTGGAGGGCCCTCTTACTATATTGGCACCTTAAGGTGGTGTACCAACAGCACCACCACCTGTTGGGAAGCAGATTCCACCAGCCGCATTGGAGCATGGTGCACACCAACTGAGCACGTTTCATGAGTTCCAGCAGTATAGGCCTCCAAGGTTACGGAGCGAGACAGATTCTCAGGCAATAGAGGACTGGATGGAGGCAATTACTGGAGTTTTCTGCCTAATTGAGGCACTAGTAGGGAATATGTTTATCTAAGCTACTAATATTTTTTAGTGAGTGACCATGAGTATGGTTTTCATAATGATGAGGTTTTGATACTTGGACCGTTTTCTGAGATGGTACCTTCGGGCAGTGTGCCAACTATATCATTTCCTATTGGTCATCAGACACTACCGGCAGTACCGGTAGAGGACACTTGTAGGATTAGTGCCTTACATGTGTTTCAGCACCAGATATCCCTCACGTTCCAAGGCAAGCCTGACCCATAGGCGGCTAAGGACTGTCTTGAGGAGCTGGCTGAGAGTTTTCTAGAGCTTATATAGCTTCGGCAGGACAACATGTCGGTAGTTTTGTATTCATCGAGGCATACTAATCTTTCCTGGTACTCGATGAATATTATACGATCAGTGCTTTAGAGCTCGGACCTCTGAGGGAGGTGTGTCTAAGGATATCCGAGCCTGCACTTTTTCCTCTATGCATTCCTACTTATTTCAGGGTGCTAGAGAGAACCTTTGTGGTTGAATGTTCATTGGCTGAGTAGATGCAGCCAGTGAATGTTAGCAGCTGGAAAGCATGAAACTAGTTCCAGTCCCAAAGACTTGAGTGTGTAAAATGTTTCGAGAATATGAAGTGTTAAGGATAGATGAATCTATAGGGCAGCAGACGTGGAAGCTGATCTAGGAGAGCAGCATGAGGTGGTGAACATTTCGACATATTACAACCAGCCGCCATTGTAGTCCTCATCAGGCTCAGGGAGCTGGAGTGCAGGGGAAGAGAGTAGCTCCATGCAGTCACGGAGTGTGACCCAAGGGCTCTATGAATTATTTGAGTTACAGTCTATGTCTACTAATAGCTTCTGTATCAATATATATAGGTAACAATCATTCCTTCCTTCCACAAATCTTCTCCCAGACCTAGAGTTTTCGGTTAAACCGTTGACTTGACCCTCATGTCTGCAGATAACTTTGGGAGGAGACTCGATAATCACACTTATTCGGATGGTGAGATCTGACCCTTGAGGTGGGAGTATCGGTTGAAACCTCTTGGTGGCAGTATCGAGGCCTTACGACGTTAGTTTGGGTATGGACTGGGCAACCACAGTTCAAACACAGATTGACTGTATTAGGAAAAATGGTTGTGGTTTATCTACAATGTTGGGATGTGGTTTTCCTTGGATGATGAAAAGGAAAACCCATGCAGAACATGATAGAATCGTCCATAAGTGGGTGTAGTTGATCACTCATGAGTCAGCTAGACTTACCTTTGGGCCAGACTTCTCTAGAGTTGCAGCACCACTATCAGCTTTGGCGAAGAAGGGGCAACCCTCTGTGTGGTCATAGAGATTCCAACCGAGATTTCAGGAGATGAGGTAGGGGTTGACAAGTGAACCCATCTTGAGGCTACCAGAGGAGGGTGTTGGGTACGTAGTTTTAAACGACGCATCAGGGAACAGACTCGGGTGTATCCTGATGTAGGAGTGAAGTAGTGATCAAATATGGTTCTTAGTAGTTGAGAGAGCACGAGCAGAACTACGCTACCCATGACCTAGAGTTAGCAGCAGTGGTGTTTTCCTTGAAGATGTGGTGGCACTATCTTATGGGTGAGCGTTTTATAGTCTATTATGACCACTAGAGTCCCAGGTACACCTTCTCGCAGAAGGACCTGAACCTAAGACAGCGGCGATGGATCGAGTTCTTCCATGACTATGACTTTGATTTAGTCTATACTTTTGGAAAAGGGAACGTTGTAGTAGATGCTCTCAGTAGGAGATCAGGAATTCAGCTGCTAGGAGAGGTGATAGAGAATCTAGCTATGTTGCAGATATCCTTTGTGGATCGGGACGAAGTAGCCTTTTAGCAGTCTCTCATAGTCACTCTTCCACTTCTTCAGCGAGTCAGGGAGGCATAGTGTGGGGATGTTGACTGTGAGATGTGACATGCATAGATATCCTTAGGGTAGGCACCTGATGAATTTTCTGAAGGTGGGGAGCACATCATTCTCTTCAAAGTACGGACCATGGTACCAGTTGCACATCAAGAGGAAGTGTTGAGGGAGTTCCACACATCTCCTCTAGCAGCACATCAAGGAGTAGTGAAGATGTATCAAGACCTCCAACAACAGCACTGGTGTATAGGTTTGAAGAAGGCAGTAGCAGAGTTTGTCTCACGATGCCTCACTTGTCAGCAAGTGAAGGCGGAGCACCAGGTTACAGCAGGCTTGGTTTATCCCTTAGTGGTCCTAGAGTGGAAGTGAGATGGGATATCCATGGATTTTGTGACAGGATTTCCATGTACATCCAGAGGTCAGAACTCTATCAAGGTGATTGCTGACTGACTCACCAATTCGGCCCACTTCCTACCCCTCAGAGATCAGGGCTCAATAGAGAGCTTGGGATTCCTCAAAATTCATGAGATTGTATGGCTACATGGTGTGACATCGACGATCGTCTCCGGTCGAGATGCTCGTTTCACATCCTAGCTATGGAAGGGGTTGCAAGAGGATTTCGGGATGCAGCTTCGCTTGAGCACCGCCTTCCATCCTCAAATGGATGGTCAGACTGATCAGACCATTCAGAATTTTGAGGACATGCTCCGTACATGTGTCCTTGACTTTGGTTGGAGCTGGGAGGATCACTTACCCTTAGTGGAGTTTGTGTATAACAACAGCTACTACTCCACCATCGAGATTCCACCTTACGAGGCACTGTACGTCTGACCTTGAAAATCGCCTCTGTGCTGGACTGACCCAAGGGAGTCCACACTTGTAGGACCAGAGATGGTGCAGGCTACAACAGAGAAGGTGCAGATAATCCAGGAGTGGATGAATACTGCATAGAGTAGGTAGAAGTCCTATGCTGATAAGAGACGGAGACCACTGGAGTTAGAGGATGTCGACCACATCTTTCTACGGGTCTCACCTCTATGAGGTCTACAGAGATTTGGCTGAGGCAGAAAGTTATCTCTGAGATTCGTCAGACCTATCCAGGTCCTCAATAGGGTAGGTGAGTTGGCTTACCGCTTGGCTCTTCCACCTCAGTTGCACTGGGTGCATGACGTCTTCCACAAATCTCATTTGAGGAGATATGTGCATGACCCGTCCCACATCATCGACCACGGGAGCTGGACATCGATGATGGGGTGACATTCATGGAGGCTTCAGTAGATATTGAGGATCGCCAGGAGTTGGTCCTGCATGGACAGTCGATTCCTTTGGTGCACGTTCGCTTGAAGCACGGGAACCTCCCGGAGAGCACATGGGAGTGGGAGGCTCATATGTGTGCTCAGTACCCCCATTTGTTCCCCTAGTGTGTGTTGTAGCTTATAGGAACATAATTCCCTAATGTGGGGAGAATGTAAAGACCCATAATTCCAGTGGAAATTTTTTTCTTAACTACATGGGAATTTTACGTGTCCGCAGTTTCGGACGACACTTAATTCCGAGGCCCGGTGTGTGCGGAATCAATTTCGGAAAATTTCTTTGGGTATGTTCAGTAAATGTATGCGCGGGGTTTTATATCTTCTAAACCGCTATTCAAAATTGAAATCTGATAACACCGTTGAACTTGCAGTGCCAGTATTCTTTTAAGGGGACCTTTACCGTAGTTTCGTTTTAGCGTGTTTGGAAGTTAGTTTTTTGGGTTTCATAAAAAAGTAAAATAAAAATAAGTGATGGCTTATTTTTATTTTAGGTGGTTAAAGCCTCTAAGTGGAGGTTAGAGGAGGGTCCCACCACACCCTAACATCCCTTGGGAGGATATAAATAGAGGTGGGGCCCAATAGCTTGAAACCCCTTAAACTCCCCTTTAACTCCATGAACCCCTAATTAAGGTGGATGAAACTCTCCCTTTATTTATTTTGGAGCCTCTTCACCTCCTCCCTCCAATTTAATGAGCCAACCCACCATTTTAATTAATAGATGTAACTTAATGAATTTGAATCTTTTTTAATTCATTAAGCCATTCTTTTAATAAGTTGAGTTAATTTATTTTATGATGGTTGGTAGATAATACCTTGGATGAACTTTGGAGATTTAGAGATGGAGTGTTCTTCCCACGAAGAACACAAAGAACATCTCAAACGACCACCATACACATTAAAGAAGTATATTCCGCCTGTGAACAACGTCAATAATGACGACGTCATATTCTTCCGATGTCAACGGAATGACACCGCCTTCCTGCAACTCTATCGAGCAAACACAGATTACAAGTAGGGGTTTGTTTCAATTTGAGTTTTTCCTTGTTCTTGTGATTGAAAATGATGAACGCAGATCAACCCATGAACAGGTTGATCTATGGATCACTCATTCTTGTGGGGGGTATTTTTTTCGGGTTAAAACGAGTTTTATTAATCTTTTGATCTGTTTATTGTGAACCCCCCTAATTTAATGCTAACACGGAGATAGCGGGCCGACCCGAACAAGGCCCGACCCCTCTGCATATCTGTATTGTTGCGTTCTTGTTGGGGGACATGTCAAAGGGGAAGCAATGAAATCCTAAGGGTCCAGTGCTGAGGGCGGAAACCCGGGAGAAGCCTTGGCGCAGATGGATCCAATTTCCAACCACCGAAGCGAACCCGGTGGTCTGCAGAACGAGAGTCGTCGAGTGGCGCCGTCGGCGACTGGAGGTGGCGGCGGTAGCGGTAGCTGCGTGTCGGCCGCATGGAGGGACCGGCGGCCGCTGGGGCCACCTAGTCCACGAGACAACCGGTCGGTCGACCATCCAGCCCGCTGGAGAACCACGGTGCCTACAGATGCCATGTAGTGGAGGAAGCGGCCCACGTTTGCGGGCCACTTGGTTAGGCGAACCGACCGGCTACGGCTAGCTGGGCCAAAGGAGGAGGCGGCGCTGCATGGTGCCACCGGGCAAACCGGACCGGCCCGCAGCACGGGCCAGGAGTGTGGGTGGGTTGCGCCCCACCAGGCCAGGCTGACCCCCAGCTGAGTCGGACCCTCCATACTGGATTGGGCCAACCCGCCAGCCCACTAAGCCTGATCGGTCGGGCCTCGTCTTTGCTTTAAGGAAAATATCTCCTAGACCGTGCGTCCGATTGACGAACCGTCTATGAAACTAGGAATCTCGCGATGAGGCGGTCCTTTTGCAATACTCTAAGTGATTTTTGGAAAATTTTGGAAAACTTCCGATTTGGATCGAGCATAAAATCAAACCAGGCTCCTGGAACAAAAATGCCAATAACTCACAGACCGGGTGTCCGGTTGACGCACCATCTATTGCGTTGGGTTCTTTAAGATGAGACAGAACTATAGGATTCATCAACTCATAACTTCATGATAGTTGATGAATCGTCACTTGGCTCGAGGAGAGGACCCTCTGAGAATAGATCATGTTGTGTGTGGGAACCCAAGGGCTGGCTGTGACGCTACTGTACCGGAATCCTCCGTGGGTTCGACAAAAATTACTACTGTACCAGAATCCTCTGTGGGTTCAACAATGATCACTACTTTACCAGAATCAATTATGGGTTTGAAAACAATGACTATGGTACTGTAATCCTTCGTGGGTTCGACAACGATGACTACTGTAACAGAATCCTTCATGGGCTCGACAATGATGACTACTGTACCGGGATCCACCGTGGGTCCGACAGTTCTGACTTCTGTTCTTGTATCCTTTATGGGTCCGAAAGAATAGTTGGTGATATATAATATATGGATCCTACAGCTTAGCTGGTCCTATATCCCGTGTGGGAACGATAGATTAGATGAATCAGTAACTACATCTGATCATATCTATCCCTCCTGAATAGCTGGTCTTGTATCATGTGTGGGTCTGACAGCTTAGTTGGTCCTGTATCCTGTGTGGGTCCGACAGCTTAGATAAATCAGTGACTACATCTGATCATCTCTATCACTCTGGAATAGCTGGTCCTGTATCCTGTGTGGGTCCGACAGATTAGCCGGTCTTGTATCCTGTGTGGGTCTGACATCTTAGCTAGTCATGTATCCTATGTTGGTCAGACAGCTTAGATGAATCAGTGACTACATCTGATCAACTCTATCACTTTACAAAATATGTATACATGTGTGAGATGAGTCTTGACTTTCAGTCATTATTATCATGGTGATTGACTATAGTTAATTTGTGAAATGGGTTGTTCTTGGGCTCGAGTGTTGGATCCGAACTATGATAGATAACTTAGGTATATGTATGGGAATATACCTAAGTAAGGTTGGGTGATACATTGTGATTGTATCTTACTAGTGTTGTTTATCCTTAGTGGATTCTGGGAGACCTTTGGGGGTCTTGGGGTCCCCTACTGAGTATTGTTTTACTCGCCCTTGCATGGGATTCTCCCGCACTTTGTTGTGTTATGTGAAGATGACGGTCAACAATGATCGAGGCTAATGGTGATGGACGGGAGGCTACTCAGAGTTAGACTAAACAGGACGTACCTCAGGGATGAGTTGTTCGAGCTCTGTACCTACCTTTCTGGTTGGATTTTCTGGTGGATGATCCAGGAGTTGTTTTCCCATTTTACTTGTACTTGTACTTGTTGTTCAGTTGGGTTTGTATACTGACCCATTTACTTTCATTACTACCATTGTATTCAGTTTTACTTAGTGTTTTGCTTCCATTTTTTTACTATGATTGTGTGTGATTACTTTTTATAAAGGCAATGCCTTCCCAGCTTAGGGATTTATGCCTTTGGTGAAAGTCGCCAGCCCCTGGCCTATGAAAGGAGGGCTTGGGGTAGTCACGGAATGGGACCTGAGGATGGGTCATGACAATATATATATATATATATATATATATATATATATATATATATCTTATGATATAAAATTAATGAAGCCATGTTGAGGAAGCATTATTCCACACGTCCATGAATGACGTTATAACTTTTTTTAATGTGTGAAAAGGGTAATAAAGAAAATGATTTATTATATTCACATAAATGTAATTATGTAATGAATATAATAAATTCTATCTAAATAATGTATTTTTATTAATCCCATCCTTAATGTATTCCTTGTAAAGTGTCAATGAATCACATCACTTTGAGGAATCTGCAGTCCACACATCCCTAAATGATGTTGTCGTATTCACACTAAATGGAAAGAATAAAGGTGTGTGTATATATAAATTAAATATATATTAATACATAATAAATAATATATATATATATATATATATCAAATAAAAATATTTTTTCTATCATAATTATCAACCATTATAGGTGGTAAAGGATAAACAAACTGAATCATTTCATGAGAAGGTAGTTCATCGTACAATCAAATGCTAATTTTGCTACTCATTTGATAGAAGTGTGTTTAGTTTTGGGTATAACAAAAAACATAAAAACATCTAAGTATATTTTTCATAATAATTATAAAATAATTTTATGATAATAATTGAATGGGTGTAGATATAAATATAACACAAAATCACAATGAAGAATGTTACCCCGTTTTCGGGTAACTTTTTTTGGTTTACACCAAAAGACATTAATTGGTTGGATTTAAGAAAATATTGATGAATATATGTTTAATAAAGGTGTATTGGTAGATTACTTTTGAAGTTATTTGATGAGAAAAATGTATTTATTGGTGATAATAAATGGGAGTGATCGAGTAATTTTTATAGTAGAGGTGGAGTGACATTCTTGTAAATAGGAAAAGGTAAACACTATTGGGAGATCTACCTTAAATCATGTGCCTCCAATAATGATCCCAATTGTATAAAAGAGTGAATTTGGTTGATTAATGTCCATAAAATTGGTTTTAATATTTTTATAGGTTATTTGGACTCTTAAGATTAATGTTTAACCAAAAAGTAAACACATTTATACCTTAATCATTATAATTAATTATAATTTCTTCCACTAATATTTTTAGTAAAAAACTATGTTAACCAAATTATACATTAAAATTTATTATTATTAGAAATATAGAATACTTTTTTCCGAATTCCAACCACATAAGTGGTATAAATTAATTTATAATTAATCCTACAGACAGGACGACAATGTTGGTTTCTGAATTTAAAATATCCAAAAGTTTGCTAAGTTTTTATATCTAAAATCACAATGAAAATTATTAAAATAAACTAAATTGGATTAAATTGTATAAAATTTATCTAATTAAACTTTAATAACAATTATAAATGTAAATTAATTTTATAAATGAATTATATAAAGAAGTTATTTTCAATTAAAATTCTATATTATTTATTATCAGGTGCACTCACCAGTGTAGATCTAAATGGATTTGTTAGAATGAGAGGGTATGGATATGCCATCGAGATCAGCTTGTTCTTGCACAAGAAGCCCCGCTAGATTTTCGTGCAATGGTGGAGATCTACTATCATGATGCAGATGCTGCGGAGGGGAAGATCCTTGTAGATAATCTGGTTGAATTCCTTAACCCTTCGGGTAATGTAATCTCCTAATCCTACATGCCATGTAATCTATGAGACTACGGGCGTTGTAAGGGTTCCCCCTCATCCATCTAAAGGGGGATTATCAAAAATAAATAAAAATGAAGGCCTTCAGGCCATTGAGGCTATATTATTTATTATTCATCAAAAATATTAATCTTATTAGAGAAAATAAAATAATTCACCCGAAGTTAATTTTGATATTCCAATTTAAAAAATGAATTTTAGTTTTACATATAAAAAGTAAAAAAGTATCAAAATTTAGTCCCAAAATATTTGTTCAATTAAAACGTGGTAAAATTTCTTTTTTGTAAACATAGAGTTTTAAGCATAAAACTATATTTATTCTTATCTTATGCCTATAAAATCTATTGGATGAATTTAAAACCATTTTATAATCTTTTATAAACATAATTTTCTTGTCATATTAATTTCCCACTAATACAGTGGCTATGAAATAACTACCATTTTAAAAAATAATATAAATAGTATATTATTGTTTGGTATAACTTGGTCTTCTCTGTGATATTAGATTTCGAAGAAAATCATTGTTGTGTGGCTTGTACTCTATTAGACATAACGTCCATTTTATTTTAAAATTATTATATAAATCATAAATATTAATATATATTAGAAAGACTTATTCTATAATTACTTGGGATGTTACATATATAGAGAATTTATGTTACATATTAATGACATATTAGGTATTCATTATGTTATTATATAGTATAGAAATGTGTCCAGTTATTGAGGAGAATTAAGAGTTGATAGTTTATGCTTTATCCTAATTCAATGAAACTCAAAATTAAATTTTCCACATATTTTAAGTGCGTCTTAGATATTTTATTTATAGATTTTTCTCAAAGCTTGTGTTGTGTGTTATGTATTTTCGACACCAGATTTGGGACCATAGGTTCGGGGGTTATAGTTGAAAATCTATAAATAAGACCTATCTATTTCTCTGAATGTAATATCATTATCATTTTCATTTGCAAATATTTTATTTTTATTTCATAGTCATTGATGTAATTATCTTGATTAATAAAATGATTTTTTCTTTCCTATTTAATTGGTTTTATAAATCTATTTCAACAAAAGGAATATATTTTTAGATTTCTTCATGTGTGTTGAGGATATTAGCTATCGATTTACACATTTTGTGATTTCCAGAAACATTTCTTGTTAAATCCTTGAGAAAAAATAATATACTTTATTCCAAAATATTTAACACCAATTTAAATAACATTTAAATCCATATGAATATTATGTAATAATAATTTCTCAATAATGATGTTATTACTATTAAAAAAATATCATTGTAATAGAGTACACATAAAGAATGTGTACCAATTATCTATATAAATAACTCCTAAATTATATTTTCATCACTCTATTATTTTCTTTATGAACAATACCGTTCTGAAATTCTAGAAAACCATCTATTCTTTATCATGTTGATTCATGTTCTCTATCATGATCCTGATTTTTCTTCTACTAATGATCACACTTATTCATATCATTACTTTAAAAAAGTAATACACATATGGGATATGAATAAACTTCTTAGATTTCCCTCTAGGTAATTATTTATCTTTTATTGTGATTGGTGAATTGGAGAAACCTTATACCATACTAGTTATAAAATTTCATTCCTGAACTAAAAACATTTATCGAAAAATAAATACTTCTTCAAATTTTTCAATTCATGTAACCCTTTCATTCAGTGTATTTGTAAAACCATCTATTCTTTGAAAATATTATTCCACTATAATACTGAACTAAACTCCATATTCTAGGTTTCATAAAAAATATATGTTTTTTTTAAATACTATATTTCATTTATGAAATTTATTCCTATTTTTTTTTACATATATTACATAGAGTAATAAAAAATTCATTATCCTTCTTGTTTTCAGACCTCCATTTGTCCTATTATTCAAGGAATTTATAATGTTCTTCCAAAATATGAACTCTTCTCTCTAAATTATTATTTTCAACGTAACAATAATCATCTTCTAGTCAGTCAATAATAGCTACTAAAGCATCATCCGTGAGGTCCTAGTAATCTTCAACATTTTCCACTTTTGATTCATCTGAGCTTTCATCACCATGAGATAACTATGTTATCCTTATGAAGAATTTAATTTTTGGGTTTCTCCTTATTTTATCACCAAATAATTTTTTCTTCAAATATTCTTCATCCTTTTATTTTTGATAAATTTTAAAGAAATTAGTCTCAAAATTTCCTACCTTTCCACATTGGAAAAAAGAATGTTTATGTTTACCTTTTAATTTCCCTTTTCCCCAACTAATATTAGATGAAATAAAAGTAATAAATTCATTAATCACATATTCATTTATATCATCTGTAATAGATTATATAATTATTTCATTGAAAAAAAGTCTTCTAATTTCTACTTCACAATGGATTCATTGTTTTCAATTCACATTTCATATGTGACAAGTGTAATGTGATGTATATCTAGAGATAGTTCACCGGGATACTTTCCTAAAACATAGATACATTTACATTGAAACATTGAGGTAGTATCCTCATTATTCCATATAAAATTTTAGCAATTTAAAAATTATCATGAAGTCCTTGCATATCTTTCATAAGAGTATATAGATGATCAATAAATGCATCAACTATTTTGGTTGGTCTCATCCTAAAATCATCATACATATTCTACAGAACCTTAAACTTTTCATCTCAATCATTGGAATCACCTTTGTAAATATTCAACTATTTTTTCCAAATAGCATGATATGTTTTTCTAAACATTACCTTAATATGGATATGGTTGACCAAATATTCCCTTAATTCATTGATTAATTTAATATCTGCATCCAGTTCCTTTTGATGTATTTCTAATAAAGACTTGTATTCCATGTTTCACTGATATACCTTCCATGTAATTCCTGGAAACTTCCATACCTAATGAATGGAAGTAGTGTTTCATCCTTGTGTACCAAAACTAGAAATAATTACATTTATAAACTAGAATTCCTTTGTTATTATCAATTATATCCAGTTCCATTATTTAAAGAGGTAGAATACAACACCCCTGAACAATGTGTTGGTAGAAATTTTGATTCCCTTATTATGTAAATTCCTTAAAATGGGGTTGAATCATGGAACTGACAATTAAAACATTGACCCCTTAAAAAATATATTTCTCTCTCAATGTGAGGAATTCATTTTTGGTCTCTTAATTTCCCTCTAAGGATAATGAATAAAATAATGTACATATTTTTTTAAAATGGTTCACCCTAATTAGTATAGTATATGAAGCATGATATGGTGATGTGCATATACACCTAAATAAATAGATAAAATTTATTCTATTTGGCTTACCCAATAGAGTAGTCAAATTAACCGCTTGAACCCACTATTCACACAAATGTGAAAATATCACTACCTATCAACACATGAGGAACTCCCTTTTCCTTGCATGGTACCATTCTTCTTCAATAGATAAAAATGTTAAAATAAACCTACAATGGTGTGTCTCCTCTAAAAAATTTGATGTTATAGTGACATGAATCTCCTGGAATATCTGCCTTCAATATCTATTTCAATTTTCTATAAATTTTTTAAAAAAACACATCATTCCTTCTCTATGATCCTCCCTGTATAATCCTTAAAATATTTTCTCTTCACTCATCTATGGAACTAATTTGTTTTTTTATAGATTAATAAAAAAATTTGATCCACAGATTAAGATCAAGAAATTATTCATATCTATTATTAATATCCTACCATGTTTCATCCCCACATTAATTTTTTTACTAAGGAACATTTATTTAAAATAAAGGGCCTCAAATACCAAGCACATTTACAGAGAAAAAAATAGTAACTACTCTATTATAGGGTGATAAAACATACTATGGTGTAGGATCCTTTTTCCAAATCATTACCCATTGCATAAGATATTTCATTAAATCTTAGAAAAAGGTATTCAATAAAATTTTCAGGAATAGTCTACTATTGAATGGCATATCTTCTTATAAAAAAGTATATATTTCCCATACAATAAACATTTCCATGAACTACCAATAATCACAAAATGATCTATTAAAATACCATTGAATACTTAATAGCCTATGGTTTAATCCCCTTTGACTATGGTATGGACACCAACATGGTTCAATATCACCAAATCATTAATTTATATAAAAAACACATCCTCCATGATGTATGGGATAGCTATGACATGGGTGTATCCTTGTAAAAATATATTTTGTATAGCCTATTCTCTATGTTTTTCTCCTCCTCTAAACTCAAATGATATTAAAAATCATCTATAAATACTTACACAGCTCCCCACAACATAGGCTTCCCTCAAAAAAAAAAGGAACACTTGAAATTCTAGTGACGTTGGAATTTAACTATTCACAACCAATGTTTTATTGTATTATTTTCATTATAGAACCCTTATGTTATCTACCATTACAGTATAGCCCATTTCTCTATGCAAAAGAATATATCTTCTAAGAACATTTCCCCTCAAACTCTAAACTTTAATTATATAATGAATCTATAAAAATACTCCCATCATCACCTCTTCTCCACGATATTATTTATTTATGAAAATCTAATGTAATTTTCATCAACCACAATCAATACCAAACACCAAAGGGATTTGAGTCAACAGTATCAATATTAAATCCATATTTATTTAATCCCCTGAAATAATTATTTTCATATTGTTTATTCCTTTAAACGTTTTTAAAAATATATTAGTATTAACTAATATAATATATTTATCCCTACATACTTTTTAAATAATATAAACATTATATAAATATTAATATTTAAATAAAATAAACCAATAAATAAATATTTTATTTATTTTAAAAAATATAAAATACTAATATGAAAATATTATCTTAAATTTATTCTTGTAAATATCATATTTTATCATTATTAACATTTATCATTTAAAAAAATTAACTATAATACAATAAGAAAAAATAATAAATTTTATCAATTTTTGGCTTATATATTATATAGAAACTCATATAAGAATTAGCAGTAATAATCTTTAGTTTAAAAAGTCAAGAACCCTTATGTTTTTTTCTATGCAAAATGAAATGATAATAAATTTGGGGAAAACCTTAAATATAATATAACACTTGTATAACATTTTTAAGATAGAGGAAAAACATTATCATATAGGGTAAACCATAAATATAAAATTAAATGCTACAAATAAAAAAATTACATATGGTATATTTTATAAAAATAGAGTATCTGATATATAAGATTATTTATCACACAATGGAAAATAAAATACTCACGGGGTAACCATACATAAGAGTTTTATCATGGAAAGGAAAAAACATAGGTAAGGGAAGTTTTCAAATGTATGGACCAGTCGTTATTATTTATATCCTCTATATCATAACTATGAATTGATGTTCTATTTTTATGCAACCCATGCTTCATTCGTATCCTATAATATCACATATCAAATATTATGTCATTAAACCAAACTAAGGGTATTCAGTGTATCCTACCTTATGATATAAAAATATTTTACCCTATAACAATAAAAAACAAAAAAAAAATATCCTATATCATTACATCAAGAGACGCAGTGGGAAAAATTAAACAATGAAACATTATACATATCCTAATACTGATAACAATAAACATTTTCTTCCTAAAAATTCAATATAAAATACTAATTTGTTGATTAAAATGGCTCTGATACTACTGATGGGTTTTAAAGGATCATCATATGATCAATAACATGGTATAAAACTCAAATATATTTCTTATTTTATAATCATGAATCAAGTTGTAGTATAAAGAACATGAAACATAAACATCCATACATAAACTTAATGAATTATATCTTCTTATTTGTTATGGAGTATTCTTTATTAACATAACCTAGAATTATCAAATAGACTCCCACCTCCACATATATTACACTAGATACTGGAATCCAAAATTAGAATTATAGGACCCAAAAAATACAAATATTTTCTAGAAACTTATCCTTGATACAATTACAACCATATAAAAATATCTTATAATATAAACATTTGTTTTAGTTATTGTTTAATCTATAAATAAAACCCAATGATTCTTTGTGTAGAAGGAATGGGATAACATGATACGAATTATCTACTAAAAACTTATTGTGCATCATATGATTTGTTTCTATGATCATTGCTTGTATTTTTTAAACATTTCTTCTTTTTATTATTTCTTATTTTGTTAATATATGAGATTCTAGACTATGGAATTTTTTTCTTTTTCTGATCATCTTAACCAAAGGATTTTGACATGTGGAAGATTGAGTTTCCTTCAGAAAGTTTCACTATCAATGAAGATCATAGAGAATAATCTTGGTTCACATGATCAAGATGATAATAGTATTCTATTGTGTGGAATGTAGAATAACATTCAATAAGTTTATAGTTTAGGGAATTCTATGTCTGATATAAGGATACATCGAGCCTCGTTATAGACTCCCCTATTATTTTGGATAAAAGAAAAGACCTTTATGATAAATTGGTGTTTTATTTATAATGTCCACTTAAGAATTATAAAACACCATAAATCTAGTTGCCTAATGTCATTGGTTATCATACTACATTTTCATAGCATACATGGGATCACATTCCCATTGGTTGAATAGTTCAGCAGTCCTGGGAGACAAGATACATAAATGATTCTAAAATTATATTTGAAAACATGAAAAAAAATATTTCAATTATATTAAGATACATATAATTTGTTCTATTATAACCCTAAAATCATTCATATACTCTTTTTGTTATTTGGGGGAAGGAAATCATAATAAATGTTGGGCCTAGATGGTTAGTAATGGAAACCAAACATCATAATATATTACAGATTAAATAAATCATGAATAATTTAGTAGAGATAAATAGTAATAAAATATGTCATCTATATGTCATAAAATGGGAATGTATCAATGGATAACATAAGATAAAAAATATTCACATGGATAAAAATTTTGAATTCATAATTATGGAAGGCATAATTACAAACATCATAATCATACTAACAAGGTCTTTTACCAATCATCATAAACATACCATCAAGGACTCGTGCCAAGAAATCCTAAATAGTTGGGTAGGCATTCAATAATTACCCTAGATATTTTTTCACAAGTGAACTCTAGACACATCAAGGGGATATATAATTTTAGGTGCCACATATCACATAATAAGTCTAATGAATTCATATTTTCAATAAATAGTTCTTTATAATCATCATGCCCTAAAAATCAATAACTATTTTCACTAGAATAACTAGCATAGGGAATTTAACGACTTTACATAATAAATAAATAAAATAACATCATCATAAGACATACAGAGAAATAATGTGGCATGTATCATTATATTATATTTCCGTTAATTTATAAGTTTCACTGAATAAGTTTTACATATATGAATTATATTTTAAAAGAAAATTGTAGCATTTATTGGGGGAATATTCCATTTTCATTTTAAAATCAAATATTTAAAATATAAAAATTTCTTTGAAAAGAGCCTTGGAAACATTTAATGTTATATATAATGAAAATATTTTTCATAATTTAATAAAGAGGTGGTAAGGTTGTATCTTTTAGAAAAACATTCTATTTTCACTTTATAAAAACGTCAAAATGGGCCTTATGTGAAATGATAAAAAATAATTTTTTAGTATTTATAAATAAATTAAAAAATAGATGAAAATAAAAATAACAAATCAATAAACATTAAATAATATCATTCTTGAAATATTTTTAGAAGACATAGACATGGAGGAAAAGGTTTATCATCCAAAGAAGAAATATTGTTGTCTTTTATTAAAAAATAATTCTCTCAATTTTATTATGTATAAAAGATACTAAAATGAAAGGAATACAAATAAAATAAATATATAACAAGATAATATGAATTTTTTGGAGTTCAAAAAATAAAATATTTATAATTTCATTAAATTGGAATTTAAACATAAAAAATACCAAATAAAATAATATTGTAGAATAAATCCTTACCTTTTTGGTAACTTATTATTCATAAACACAATGAATGGGATAAACTCAAATAAAACATTAAATAAAAGTAACATAAATAGATTCATTATATAACATATCAAATGGGTATTATATACACCACAAAAAGGAAATATGTTCTTAATATGGAATATGTGTAATGGAAAAATAGAGAGACAAAAAAACTCTTAAAAATATCATAACCATGAAGTGAGAATTAATCAATTAAGTGATTAAATGTAACATATTCCAATAAACATAATAATATTAAATTAAAAAAATTATAGGTAATTAAAGATATAATCTAATAATAATATAGACAATGTAAAAGTATTATAACCCACAAAAAACAACTCGAGTTATGAAACCTCGTACCTCATATCAGACTCACCAGGTTTATAGTTTATAACTTGTTTAGTAAACTTATATTAATTTTATACATAATTAATAAAAAAAATTTGTTTTATTTCCTTGATATTTATCCTTTTATGTCATTGATTTCCATTTTTTATATATTTATTAAATCAATTAATCTCATGTCGGATGTTTTGAGGATGTTTGATTCATAATCATAGATGAAATTCAGTACATTTACAATAGTCAAAGGGGTATTCGTTAAATTATATAAAAAATATTAGTCTTGAAACTAATATATTTTTGATACATTAAATACAATTTTAGTATCATCTATTAATGTGGGAGATAAAAACAAACTTCATCACCTTGTGGAGGTAGTAGTCCGCATGTACAGATGAGTGACGTTATTATTTTTTTAATAGGTTGAAGTCTAAGATTGTAAGAAATATATTTTATTTAAATAATAATAATTATGTCATGAATTTCATATATATTTATTTAATATATCAAAATAACCTCTGTTGTGAGTTGGTTATCATAAATGAAACATGTCACTTTGTGGAGGTGGTAGTCAACATACACATAAGATTGTGGTTTCGTTTCCCCATTGGAAAAAAAGGTTGATGAAAAAGGGTTGTAGTAAAATAATAATATAATTTTAGTTTATTTTAAATACTAATTTTATTATATCATCATTGTTTAAGGCGATTTTAAGGAAGTATAAGATCAATTAAATTGAAATCACTTAGTTAAAAGTTATAATTTTTATTCGGAAAATAACCTTTTTATTACCCATTAAGACTTAAAGGTTAGTATTATGATGAGTCAATAGCTATTACATCATAGTTAGGATGTTTTGAAATGTTTTTGGTAACTTATTCGCCAAGAGATAGTGATAGAAAGGAGTCAGTAAGATAAGAGAGTATGTTTTCTTTAATAAGTGAGGAATGGACACACTTGGAATTAGTTAAAATATTTAAATATATATAATGTATTTCTAAATAAAAAGGCTTCAAAATTTACAAAAATTTGAATAAAATATGGATAATTTAAAATTTTAATCATAAAATGAAATTTAAATATGTTTTGGTATCATGTTAAACTACATATTTTGGTTTAACTCCTTCCATATTCCTTTTTTACATTAACCATAGTTTACATTTTTTATAATTTATGGGTCATAAATATGTCTAACATTTCAATTGGATCAAAAATGGTCCATGGAGGAAAGTTTTTGTCATTTTTCCCTAAATATATCCTATTTAAATATTTTTTTTGGATTTCTAAATCATTTAATAAAATATTATTTGACATAAAATATTATTTATGTCATTTTTTGGGACTATTCCTTTAATTTGAATATAAAGTTATCAAGATTAAAATTAATTTAGAATATTAAATAATTTAGAATCACTTATAAATTATTAGTGACTAGAAAATTATTACTACACCATAATTAATAAAAACTGTTTTTCTTTTAATTTTTATAAAATCATTTACTATATTTTTTTTATGGTATGAACAATCGCTCAGTCAGTGTTGCATAATAATTTTAGGTAATTATACATAAAAAAATTCAAAGAAGTTAAAATAATAAATTTATTTATATTATGTTCAAAATAACCTTTTATATTCATTCATAACTTCATTTTAACCCTATAAAAACATATAAGTGAAATTAATGTAAGTTGGGTGACATTTTGAATATATTCTTTAATATAAAGAAATATAAATGTCATTGTCAATGTAAAATGGATTAAAAATGAAATATATTAGAATTTATGAATGATTTTATCTAATTACTCTTATAAAATGAACTTAAACCAAGTTTTGGGTTGATTTTATGACATTATCTTGTATTTGTGGCCCTATTTTACCTCTGTTATGCAAATTGTGTTGAGAAATCTTCACCATTGTTACTATTAATAATGACCAAAAATAAAAGGATCCTTTTTTTGAATTTGAATATAAACATTTTAGATATGGAATCTACTTTAAATGATTAAATCTATATAATTTGAAAAAATAATTTTTAATTTAAATTTGTACAACATATTGAAAAAACAGTTTTTAGAAAATTCTCTTTTAAGAATAGCAATGCCCATATGCCAAAATAAAATATAATATTGATTAATATGTAATTATTTAGATTATTTTTAATAAAATATATATTATGATACTTTAATACCAAATCCAAATTATAATTTAACATTTTAATTACATTATTTAAAGAAATGGAATTATAGTTTTAAAATCATTATTTTTAATTATTTAAGGAATAAAACACTTTTTAGATAAAATCACAATAACTAGCTTTAATATAATTTTAAAATATATATTTCAAAAAAATTATTAAATCAATTAAAATTTCTAGAAATTGTAAAAACTAATTATAATTTTTGTGCATAAAATTAAATAAAACCCATTTTGAGAAAAATAATATTTTTGAAGTATAAAATGACTTTTATGAAAATTCATTACATATTTGTTTTTAATTTGTACATATATTTTCAGTATATAAAATAATTATATGTTTTTTTCTAAATTAGTTTTTTCCGATTCATACTTATAATTTTATGATGAGGTTATAAAGATCATATTTAAATAATTATATTTTTATTGTATATCATAGTTCTCTTAAAGCTCAGTGTTTCATGTTAAGAAAACTATCCCAAATATGATTATTTTAAACTAAATTTCCAGTATGAAAAAACATTTTTAGAATTATATCTAAAACTCTATTCATCATTTATTCATTTTTCCTTATCCTTTTATTTTTCACTACAATGTTCACTTTTACCCAAAAGTGTATATTTTCGAATCACTACCTACAATATTAAATTGTTATGTTTTTATATAACTATTGTAAAATTCATATAACACTATTTTGTTTTAATTTCCATTATTTATAATTTTTATTTAATTTTTCATTTTTATAATTGAGTATATTGGAAAAAAATTTCTACTGGTGAACAATTATTTTGAGTGGTAGAAAAAATCATAGCTCTTACGAGACTAAAATCCCCTCGTATAGTATTGTTATATACTAATACTTAAAAACAATAATAATGAGAACTAAGATCAATATATTAATTTTAATAAGGATTTATAGTATCATATATACTCAAATGGTGGTATGAATCCATTTATATAGGTTGTCATCATTCAATGAAGGGAGTTGAGAATCGAATACCAACACTTGACAGTTGATATATGTTGAGATAATGCATACCTATTATGATATAATCATTTGAATATTTCATAATATTATGTATAGTCATAAATAAATAAACCCAGGGATTTATAATTGGAGTGAATCATGTGGGATATGTAGAATAAATTATGCACCAATAGTTCATACTATAAGCCCATCAAAGACTAGGTTTGTGGATGATAGTAGCATCCTTAGGCCTCTTATTGTATTGATATATCATTATCAATGATGTCTATCAATTTCATATCATAGGATATAATTTATGGGATATTGAATAATATTATAAACCTATTTTAGGCAATTTCCAACATCATTTTAACATATCATTAATTTTAGTGGAATATGGGATAAAATGATTTAGATGATATTCTTTATTTATTAATAGGTTGAATCCTTATATTTATTGGAGATTACATAAAGGAAATCACCATATGATCATACATCAGTTTTGGTTAATGTTATTTTATCAGCATATCATCATCCAAATTGAGGTGACCCAATCAATACATAAATAAATATTTCATCATTTGAGGAGAATATAAAAAACATAACATAATTTTAAATTCCCCAGAACCATAATGGTTTAGTGTCTTTGGAGACTTGAAACAAAATGAAATTATTTCATAAAATATCTTCAACATATGAAAAAAATTATATCATTACCATTTGAATAATATCATACATAGGACCTTCCATTACAACCTTGATAAAGAAAGAAGAATAATGTGTAAGATCAGATAACCAGTAAGGGTAAACCTAGGAGATATCAGTCATTGATCATAAATGGGAATAAGGATATGATAAAAATCATAAAATATTAGAGTCTTTCCTAATCTATTTAATATCATAAATAATGAGCCATGAAATATAGCTTTTTCATGAAAAAATATAAAAATCATAATAGCACTGAATCATCAATAATCAATCATTAGTAATGATTGCATAACATAAATAGTGGAATTTAAAAAAATCATAAAAAATTTTGAACATGTATAAATAGAAATAGGTTCACACATCAAGTCATGTGCATAAAATCAGATAGTCTCATAAAAATTTGTATGTGAAATTAAATCCATGAATAAACTTGTGTAAATGATTCCATGTCTCTGGATAAACATATAGTCATTAAAATAGTTCCCTACATCATGTTGTAAAAATAATGTTATTTTCACGCATATCATAATTATCTCATGAGTTTTCCATATTTTCCCATTGAATTGGAGGGATATGATGGTCCCACTCATCCCATAACTTGAATCTATAAATGTTTCAAAATATCATAACAACATTCACAATTTCATCATTGTATAACCTATGTGAAAAAGGATTTTCATAAAAATATCATCACCATAATCATAAACTATTACAAGAATGAATACAGATGGTATCATTAGATCATATCCCTAGTATGTATTATATAATATATAAAAATTTTATCATATATTTAAAATTATTTTAAATAACACTTGAATGTTTCTTCCAAAAAATACAAATTTTTATATTGTAATCTCAAATTTAAAAAATGAAAAACTCTAAAATATTATGAAATAATTTTCGTTGAAAATTACCACAGATACATGAAAATGGTTCATCCAACCATTTTTTTCATGATATTAATAAATTCCTTTGAAGTTGCAATTTTTAAAAACAAATATTTTTTATAACTATTGAAGAAAACTACATCAATCTGGATAATACATGTTAATTCTTTAGAAAAAATTATAGAATGAAATATATGGTTAAAAATTAATTTCCCACATTCATTGTAGTGTCATTAAAAAATTCATAAACACATATTATAAAACCTGGATATGGAGGAGAATGATTCTGAGCCAAAAATAAGAAATAAAGTTGTTTTTTCATTCAAAACAATTACAAATAATTTTGATTAAAAAAGAGTGTAAATGAAACTAAATCCTAAATATTTATAAAATAAATATATAATATGAATATTAATTTCTTTTATAACATAAATATATTATAAATTCTCTCAATGGTAATTTATGCATAAACAATCCCAATTAAAATGATATTGAAACATAAATCACTTACTACTTTGTTAATATTCAAATATAAACATCATAAATGGAGAACTATAAATAGATGTATAAATCCCCATATAGTTTTTGGGAATAATCATAAAATTAATACATTTTTAGTATATAGGCAACAAAAATTATTCAATTGGTTATTATGGAATATGCCTCACAAAACTAAAAGTGAGATGAGAAACCCTTACCTCAAGTATCATCTTTCTTTATTCATGTAATAAACTCCTTTATAATAAATATATATTTACTATGGATATATTATAGAACCATGAACATATATATATTACCATTTATTATTTAATTATAAAATCATATCACCCATTTATTAACAATTCATAATTAAAATTACAATTTTTTGTGATAAATATTGTTTTTTTCATGCAAGTATCTGTTTGGTAATCATAGTCCTCATACATTGATCACGGTTTCCTAATCTATAAAAATTTAATAATTTCATTCATATCATATTTAATCCTTAAGAACACTTTTATAACAAATCATATTTACTAATGATGAAAAAGATTGTATATCTCTTCTTGGACACAATAGTTCGTACGTATACACAAGTGATATTTCCACTTTTAGAGGGATGGGATAAAAGAAATTTAAATAATAATTCAACATTATTTAACTATATTAATATAATAAATTTAATATATATTCATTAAATACATAATTTTTACCATCCATTGTATGTGTTTATGAAAAATTAAATGCATCACTTTGTGGAGATTGAATTCCATATGTATGAACTGGTGATGTTTTCTTTTACCATAGGATGAAATGATGTTGTTTTATGGTTCTTCAATCATAATAATTAAAATTATTGATATTAAATATATTTTATCAATTATTTTATAATATTTACAATATATTTGGAGGGGTTACAAGAATAAATAATATTTAATGTACTATGTTAAGTGTTATACATCTTCATTGGGAAACCTATTATGGATTATACATTAAGACATGAAAGTGTATCATTTTGTAAATACAAGATGATCTATTGTGTTGGGAGGGAAAATACAATTATATTAGGTATGATGTTTTCTGATCATGGAGGGTTATACTTTGTGAATAACAAAGGATATGATATTCCCTTTTATAATTGAGGGAAACGACATACTTTGAATTGAAAAAAGAATTAAATAATATATATACTTAATTATAATTTAAATTTGATCCAAGAAGATTAAAATAAGAATATAATACATTATTGGGTCTAAATATACTAAACCAATATAATTTTTACATGTTTTGGATATATTTTTATCATTATCTTCTAGTTAATATTCATTAAACATTTTTTATCCTTAAACATGAAAATTTAAATTTTTACCATGATTTTATATTTTTAAGAACAAAAGTTAAAGGATAATTATAAATACAGTATTAAATTATAATTGAAAATTTGGAATCTATTTTATGAGATTTAATTCATATAATAAGTATAAATTAATTTCAATATAAGAATAAAAAAATGAAAGAAAACAGTTTTTTTAAGAAAATAATCGATTGAAGAGTATAGACCATTTCACATTTTACATGAATTTTTTGGGCATAATAATAAAAAAATGATTTTTTTTACTTTTTGAGAAATCTAATGGAATTTTACAACCATTTTATAAAATGAAAATACCCAAAAAATAGTATTAGATTGGAATAAAATATAACTTATCTTTAGAAAAGTCTTTATTGGGTACCCAAAATCAAAAGAATGATTTAAAATAAATAATTTAACTACATAAAAAAAAAATTTTACCAATATTTATCAAATAGGACTAACTAAAGTGTTACTGTTATTTTAATGATTTAACTCATATTTTAAACCAGGTTCTACCACTTTTACAGAACTCACAAATATTTACAATGATTATTATTCATAATGAACAGAAAGTTAGTTGACCATATTAAATTACATTAATTATGATAATTAAAATTTTAAAAAAAATTATAAGATTAAACTTCTAGAAGTGGTATAATAATATTTTAGGATGAGAAAACAAAATTCAATGAAACCCATTTTTACACAAATGCATTTTAAGCATAAAACTGGATAAATTGTAATTCTATACATAGTAAGAATCAGAAAATTTATGTTACAAAATTATATAAAATATATGATCCATAAATTTCATTAAAATAATTAATAAATAGTTATTTTTTAATTAGTTAATATGTAAATACACTGTGCAAATGTAAACTGATTTTTAAACAAGTGTTTTTTATCCCATGAAATGAACTTATACAAAAATCATGTATAATAGTGATTCCAATGTTATTAATTTTATTGGTTATAAATAATGGTTAATTATATTAATTTAATAAAAAAATTATAAAATTATTTTAATTTTCTAATGAAATTAAATGATAGTTTAATAAAAATCTATATTCTCACTATTCATTAAAAAATCAATCTTTTCAAAAATTTCACAAAATTTCACCATAAGATTATTTTTAAATGATGATTTGAAAAATGGTGACCTTTTATCAAATTAACTTTTTAAAAGTGGTAGAAACTAACTATAATATTATCTTAAAAATAAATAAATGTCATTTTTGAACAAAATAATGTATTTTTGAAGCATGAAATTACATTATTGAAAATTGGGTACTTCTTGATTATGAATTATTAAATGAATTTTAATTATATGAAACGTTTGAAAATATTTTTCAGGATATGGTTATTCTTATTCATACTTCCAATTTATTGGCGAGGTTATATGTTCAAATTTTAATAATAATATTTTTTTCATGGTTTTCTTAAAGATCTATTTTACATGTTAAACAATATATGGAGCATAGAAATATTTTAAAGAAAATTTTCTAGGTGTTTTAAAAATCATCATGTCACTAACGGATTATTCTTCATTTCTATGTCTCTAAAATATTCTCATAATTTGGATAGTATTACCAAGATGTAATATCAATATGGTTAAATTTTTGAGGTTGGGGACCACCTTTCAAAAACAAGTTTAAATTTAATGATGTAGTGAATAGGTAATTAAATTGGTAATGTTAGTCCATCGTGTTTGCTTATTAAATTATTGAGGAAGAATCTCTACCAAAAAGGATTGATCAATAGTCTGAAGACAATATATTTGGTATCAAATCAAATTACTTCACTTCCGTATTAGAATATATTGTACATGTTCATTCATTTAATTATAGTGATATAGATTACAAAACACCAATATAAATCCCTATTATCAAAGACTCCCATATTCGACTCATTAATAAATCCATCCTAGAGAAAATCTATCCTAATATAAAAGTTTTTTATTTATTCCCAATTTCATCCTCATCAACAACACCAAAAACCATTTCAATGACAAATTTTACACAATATTATATTCCAATAAAAATAATGAAGAAAATTTTATATTTGTATCCATTATTGTGAATTAAATGATACATGAAATGGAATAGATAAATTTCCATGCATTTATTACTCAAAATCCATTATCAAAATTATATGATATATATTATTTATCCACAAACTCTTTTCAAGTCACTAGGTAAGGATATTTTACTACTAAGGTTTTTATTCCATTATCAAAAAAATATAACTATATAGGAATAAATAGTAACCCATAAAAATGATCTTAATGCATCAAAAACCAAATATCATTATATGGTATTAATATAGTATACTTCTCATGAGATGAATCAATGGGAAGATAATGAATCCTGATTTTATTAATTGGATGGATTAAAATAGTTATAATAGACTAATTTAAGTCTTTCATAGTTTTTATGAATGTTCAGTTGATAGTAATTGAAGTTAGAATTGGAAATTTTAGAAAACATTTAAAAGAACCAGCTGTAAGGATCAAGCAATTATGTCCATTAATTGATTTAGAAGCTACTAGGTAGATAGGTTTTTTATTTTCAATTAATACTTTTTATTATGAAGTATCTAATATAAAACATTCTACCATGAAAATTATTACATAAATTTAATTTTTATTTTCATAATTCTTTTTCAAGGAGTTGTGTGATGTGATGTTTGAGTGACTGATGATGTTGTAGGGGAAATATCATATGGTGGATTCATCCCCATAATTGGGTTCCCATTGGGCATGTTATTCATGGTGGTTGTGGACCAGCTTTGAATTTGTGGTTTATCATCATTACATACTGATTCTAAGGTCCCCATGATGGTTTTATTATATTGGTGGCTCAGGTAGGTTTATGAATTCATTGATGATTCAGTGTTACTGGTGTGGTATGATGGTTATATCTATGGCAGTGTCAACATCAATGAGCAGCGATGATGGGGATGAAATCGACATTGTGTATCCTTGATTAGAGTAAGGAATATAGCTAGAGGTGTGTTTTTATTTTTGAATTTTGACATTTTAATATTGAATTTTGGGATGTTTTTTTTTCAGTTTGGTGATCTATTTCCATGGAGGTTTTTTGTAAGGGTTCCCACTTCACCAAAAAGTGTTTATTATTAAAAATAAAAAAAGGATTTTGAGTTTTCATCATAATATATTGTTAACCTATGGTATAAAATATATAAGTGGTTTAATTTCTTCTTGGACTTTATTTTCTAAATGAGTATGGTTGGGATTGATACCCAACACATCTTCAATAATTTTATGTTAAGGTTAGTCGAATTTGACAGAAAAAACTAAATGAATAACTATAATGAAACCCATTAAGGGGTTTTTATGTGAGTGAGATAATGTTTAAGAAGTGTTTCAGTGCCCGAAAATTACTTCTCTATGGGTTTGAAACAAATTACATGAACCAATATATTTAATTTATAGAATAATTCTCTAACATCTTCCCAGATCTGGGGACCTAGTGAGTATATTTTTTTTAAGGGCGGAAATGTTGGTCACTATAATATTTGTATTTTTATTGTTTTATTCTATACCTTTTTCCTACACCACGAATGAAAATGAATATGGAGTAGAGAATTGACTTTCTTTACACCTACATTTGTAGGTTTTCAGTATAAATAATTTCTTGCGTATTTATTTATCTAGGACATAAATTATTCCCATTATATGGAAGGAAAGTCCTAGAAATCATAGAACCATATTTTTTATTGGTATCTTATTATGGTTTTTCAACCTACTGAGTACTATGTCTCTTTTTTATTGAATTTTACACTATTGGGATTTAAACCTCTCTCTATTGCACATATAGACTGAACTTTAAAATTTTGTTGATTAATTTTATATATATTTGACAAATTATGGATAGATTTTATGATTATGTAGCTTTGTCTAATAAGGAATTAATATTTTTTGTTATAAAACTTGACCAGGGTGATGTGATTATATAATAATATGGGAAAATTTTCCATAAGTAGAACATAACCCCAATGATGGTATAAAAAACTTTTTGGATATACATGTGTACTTTATATTCATAGTACTCAAACTAGACTATGACTTTTAGATTATTGTCATAGTGTTTGGACCAAAACATCATTTTTAATGCCAGTGAGATCTGGAAATAGATCCTAAATAGGGGTAAAGGTTATTTATCTTTATAGTATAATTTTCCCAATTATAATTTAATTGGTTCTCATATTAATGAATAAATGTGTGATAATTTCCATAAACCATTTGGATATCTATGAATAATTTTTTTATATATGTGAATAGTGGGTAATGGGTAATATGAACTATATGTTTTGTTTTGAAAAATATGAAATGATTTAATGATAATAGATAAGATAGAATGACCAATGATCATATTTTAATGAAGGATATATCATTGTAATAAGAGATATGTATACTGAGGTTGATTATAGACCTTTCTAGAATGATGGGTTCCACGATAATTATTCAATATAGTATTGGGTCAATTGATCTTTTTTTGATAAATCCATATTGTTGGTTTATTTGATTCACATTGTATATGTGGCCTATTTGTCATCGCCATTCCAAGGGAGACCTTTGGGATTCGATGAGTTTATTGTGAATATTCATGAAGGATTTTTAGTAATTTGTATACATAATGTAAAAAGTATGTAATATGAGAAAGGAATTTTCAATGGTTTATGAAATATTATTATTCAATGCTGATTAAATTTTAATTTCATAAGAAACTAAATAGAGGATTCATGTGGGTGTGGATTTAGGTTAGGGATCAATATATCAAGATTGATAATTTAAATGTATCCAGTGGTAATGTGAATAAATCCACACCTAGTTCTTAAAAGGGGAAATATTTTATTCTGATATATATTTAATGTAAGAAACCATTATGTGAACTAGTAAAATCATAAGTTGGGATTGTGGTCATAAATGAAGAGGAATTCATTATAGGATATTGTACTGGTGATTTGGATTTTAACATGTATCATATGAGAAAATTAATCAAAAGAAACAAATTTCTTAAATGGGGTCTCTGTATAGATTGGACCCATGCACATTATGAAAATAGGTTACCCTTGTTTAGGCATAATGGAGGAAAACTAAACATGAATTTATATGAGTTTGAACACAAAGATTAATTTTTTTCCCTATATAGTTTAAGATAACTAAGTATAATTATATTTTCCCCCTTTTTTAAGGTCAGTGCAATGATTAATAAATTATCATATAAATATTTTCTGATTTAATTTAATTTTTTGGCTTCATATAGGGTTTGAGTTACCCCATTATTTTTTTTATTGATGGATCGTAATTTCATTAAGGTTGAATGAAACATTGTTGTGATGGTTTGGTTTTAATGTAATCTTCTAGAATAGTGAAGCACCAAAACATGGATAATAGAGGTCAAACCATGAATGGTTCTTATCATAGTGTGGTTGAGGTATGATAGTAGTAGGTTACACCCTGACCAATGGGTTTCAAGGGGTGAATGATTTTTTTTGGGTTTTAGATAAGGAAAAATCCTTATGTATGGTAACATCATGAACATGGGTGTCATTATTTTATGATGATTCAAGACATTAGATATGTCATGGTGAATTTTTTGTCACCCCAATACTAAGATGGTCACATCAGGATATGTTTTGCTGATAGGTATTGTGGTATGGAATGTGAATGTTTTCATTGAATGAGGATCCCATGTCATGAGGACCATATACATAGATATTTTATCCATTTAAATGAGAGTATTATCATAATTTATCAATAGGGTCACATCAAGACGAGTCCCTTGAAGTGGACGGTCATGTTGTAGGGGAGTTGTCATAGGTGTGGTGTCACACTATGACCCTTAGGGTCACTCTGTAATTGAACCCTGGGATTTGGTATCACATCGTGGTTCCCAGGGTACACTATGACATTCCTTTTATCTTTTTTTAAAAAATAAAATTATTAATCTCCCTTTTCTAGTTTTTCAAATTATCCATTATTAGGGAGAGTAGGCATCCAGGAGAAATATTTTTTTCCAGATCATTCCCTATAATTAATTCATTTAATATCCCCAAATAAGAGGTTGTACTTGTGAATTTTACATGATGATTTATGGTGATCTTTTAACTATATTCCCTCTATTATTATTAACCTTTAGAGACACTGATTTTAGTGTTTTTATTTCAGGTTTTCACACTAATTTAACCAAATCACAGTGGAATAGAGTTTTTCTTATGGGTTTTTTGGGACTTTTCTAGAGGGTATGTCAAAATAACAAACATATGACATTAATTGTTTTTATTAGATTTATTTCATTCAAATAATTTATTGAGTGTTTTTCTTTAAATTTTATGAAATTTTTCAGTCATCGGGTGATGTTTGATAGGGTTTTTTAGGTGTGTTGGGATCATGCCATGTGATTTTGGTGTGATATTGCACAAGGTTTCACCTAGTTGTGCCGCATAGTGTGTGTTTTGGACATTACATGTCTTTAGATTAAATTATTTAATTAATTTAAATTGTTATAATTAATTATTTGGATTTTATATCTTGATATATGAGCTTGGGTGTTAGTATAAATATTTATGATTTATATAAGTTCTTGGCCTAGAATGTGATGTTAATCATGAGGATGGTAACCCTAGTATTATGGAATGTTTTACATTAAATAAAAAATCCTAATATTATTAATCAAGATTGTTCAATCCTTCCTAGATTCATGGGAATGGGTAAAGGGATATGGACTAAGAGAAACCTAATAAAAGTGATAGGGTATCATTGACCCTCCTAAAATTTCTATAAGGGATCTATTAGACATTTATTATTTAGAGATTAATTTATAGAACTCCTAATAGAGTTCCATAGGTATAGTTTGGATCTCATGATAGGTTTACTCTAAGTGGTGATTGGTGAGATAACTATATGTATCCTGATTTCTAAAGAGCACCAACTTAAGGGTAGTAAAGAGTTTTTTGTGAAATATGAGCATGATATGATACCATATATGGTGTATTCTTCAATAGTGTTATGTATAAATTCATGTGGGGTAAGTGAAATGAGTGATGTTAAATAAATAGGTGTAAAAGGGAAATAAAATGGAAACATGAAGATCAATTAAGTCCCCAATGATAATTCCCCCTTATAACCCTAATTATAACTACACTACAATGAATGATCACACCTTTGATAAGTCATAAATATATTCTCTAAGTAATACTAGAAATAATAGCATAATAATTAAATATTAACAATAAAATTTATATTAACCTCCATGGATTACAAAGAAGTTGTATTTTATATCAAAATGGGAGATACACATGTCAAATACCTAACTAAAAAATACTAAAACAAAAGCTAAACTTTCTGTCTTTTTTTCATGTCAATGGATTTAGGGGATATTATTATCACTAAGATGAATTTATCTTCCACTAAAAATGAAATTTATTAATTCCACAATGACTATGTATACATGTATCCCACCACTTTTTACTTTAAGTAATTCCATTATAAATGTCACTTAAAATTAATATGGTCATTTGGTTGGTCCATTTAATTTCACTTTTAATCTATAATATGATTGATTATTAACCCATTTTTATCTTTTCATGAATAAATATTGGGAATCCTAATGGAATTTTAAAATGAGACCATGTAAATACTATTTCATCCTTCCCATTATTTATCTTGTCATTAGACCACCAATTACATGGAATTTTCCTTATTCATTTATGTGCCTTCTACCTTTTGGGTTATGTTCACCTTAAAATTCTCCATATATATGTGTGTCATGATTACCATCATCCCAAAACTCTTTAAAATGATTCATCATAAAATCTATATACAAAAAGGGATATATAATAGAAATATTAAAGGAAACACTTAAACTTCCATATCTGTTAGGTAAATTAATCATGTAGGTCTTATCATTGATTATTTCTAAAGGATGGAATGAGATATCTTTCAATATTTTAACTTCATATTTTATTTTATATGGGAACATATCCTCTCATAAGTGAACACAAAATCAATCTATAAGCTCAGGAACATCTGTATGTTAAAAAAATCTTTATTTCCATATTTTCCATCCCTTATTTCAATTATGAAAATACTTTTCCAAGTAACTTCTTATAATTTTTCCTTTTTATCATCTACTATATCCAAAACTCATTAGTAGGGAATTTAATAATATCTAATAGATTCATTATTCAAAATCCATATAAAATTGTTAATATAAAAAGTTAGTAGTGGAATTTTTAAATAAATTATATGTAAAGCTTATTAGTGGAAAATGTTTTCCCATGTTAATAGATGTTTTTTTAAATTATTTCATATAAGAGGGTAGAAAGAGTCTTGTTTACTAGTTTTATTTTTTTACCATCAGTTTGAGGATATGCAATAGTATTATTAGGCCCACCTAGTCAAGTACCTTGAGAGCATAGGTGAATCAGGGTATGGAAAATTAAATCAATTATCCCTTTGGATTTTGCTTCATTATTAAACATAACACACTTGTCTCCTTCTTTCATAGAAATTTATGAATAGAAATGAAATCATTCACATGAAAAAATAATTTTACTCCATTCACCCTCATTAGGTTATGTCCATAGAGCATACATAGGTGTTGTATCAATGTATGAAATCCAATAAATGCCACTTCTTGTTATAAATTTTGGGCTAGAACACTTTTATGCATAGTATCACTACCTATATAATTTTTTGGGTCCACTAACTGCATTCTTAGGGGTCACTCTCTTTGTCTCTTTCTCTGTAATGATACCGGTGGAAAGGACCCCCATCTTCCTCTTCCTTTTCTCACTTCCCTTAGAAGGGATCCACTCACAGTTTATAGACCTATAGGTCCCTTAGTTAACTCCAATGAATTAATCCTCAACTATAAGTAGATTCTATTTTGAAGTCCCATATTCATCCAATGATGAATACCACTTTACCACATATGTACTGGGAAACTACAAACCTCTGCACAAATTTTTGGTTTCTTGCACGCAACCTTAATGCCTTGCGTGAAACATGTGGCTTTTTGTAGAAAAATACCTTGGGTGTCACTTTATACTTTTTCTCAACTCAATACATGCATACAACTCACTCCTTATGCATAACTCGCTACTTGTGCTTAACTTTCATCTTTTGTGAAACTTCCAACTTGTGTGAAAACTCCCTACTTGTGAGGTACTCACTTCATGTGTGATCCAAATATTGAATTTTCTCTAAGTTTTGTGCTTCCTCAAATGAGGTGGGTATCTTCTTGTTTATAGTAATTTTTTGACCCTACACATAAATCATACCACTTTTCCCTAAGTGCCATGTCCATTCTTGCAAGTGTCTTTCACACAAACTCACCTTGTGTGGAAAATTCATAACTTATGTATCCTTATTTCCTTTACCACTTTTGATGTGATGATCATGAAAATTGGCAGGTGCATAACTTTTCAAACCTCTACACTTGTGTGCAACATCCTTTTCAAAAACAAATTCTCCATTTTCCAATTTCTGGACCCAAAGATTTGGAAAACACTGGAAAATAATGCCACCTTATATATGATATGTGTATACCACCTCCAATTCATCGATTACTTTTTATTATATCTACTTCAACTTCTCCTGTCAAAATATCTCTATAACTCTACAACAAACTAAAGAACCCCTCTTTGTCAACAAACACAATCAACCCAAAAATGAATCAATGCTACTTTTATGGATTTTTTCCAACAAGTATAAAAATAATACATTAGTTTCCTATTTATTCCACATATTCCTCTAAAAGTTGATAAATATTTCTAAATCCCTATAAATTATAATGGTTTTAAGCCATCCATATAATCTCATTTTAATCACCATATAATAAAAATTTCATTTAAATAATTATTATGTAATAATTCCAATTTATTATTATTATTCATTTTTGCATCCAGATCAACTGGGAAACTAACACAGCATCAAACATAATAAGCAGTACAATAAAACAAAATCCCAACAGCCAAGTCCAAATCCATCTTCCACCACATCCTTGTTGCATAACAACTTTATGACAATCATATCCCCACTAAATAACCATATCTCATCCACCCCCCCCCCCCAACATGTGGTATCACACACCACAACAAAACACACATTCATATTTAGAAATAGAAATCTTATTAAATTACACTTTCTTAATTAAGATTGTTATTATAGAAACCATATGATCCCTGGGTATCCATTTTATTAACCTAATATAAAAAATTATCCGTTCACATATTATGTGTTTTTTAGTAAAAAACATCAATTCCACAGTTCATAAGATAGATGTTCAAGAAAGGACCATCAGTGGCCATGATTTTCATTAGGTAATCTAGCCCATATAATACATAACAATAATAAATAACTAATAATATTTAATATCATACATCAAAATCTCTATCCAATTTATATTTAGTTTAAACATATTTTTTTTCTTTATTAGTTTGGATTCAACCATATCCACAAAGATAATAGTTATAAAAACATCCCGCATGATACACATAAGAAAAGAAACAAATTAAATCCTACCTGGAAGAAAGATAATCGATACAACCTTGTTACATCAAAAATAGAGGTGTATAGAAGGAAACTGTCTAGGGAAGACAAGAGGTAACATTGAAAACTAGGTTACTCAACTCTAAGAAAAAATATTTTGGATTTCTGGCCTCAAGAGAAAAATGAAGTAACGAATTTAGGGAAAATCACTGCCTTATAAAGAATAGATCCCAAACTAATGGGATTTAAATGGATTAGTTGACCATTAATTTTAGATCACATTAAAACCATGTGTTTTAGATTTTTTAAAGGAATCCATACATTCTATAAACTCAAGATATGATTGATCCCTTTTGAAAATTCCTTAATATCATTAATTAAATATTTAAACTCATTTCCCGTCAAAACAAACGTAAAAAGGGAAAACTAGAATAACTAGAAAAATATGTGAAAATGAAAAACACTACTAGGATGGGTCACTTCCAGAGGAGTCACTACTAGACAATTCATCACCATATGAGTAACCACCAAGGTATTGAATGTCTGATCAGACACTACCCGATGAGTTACTCCCAAATGAGTCACAACTAAATGAGTCACTACCAAATGAGTCAACACAATGATGTGTCACCTCCAGACAAGTCATCATTAGATGAGTCTTCACAAAATGAGTCATCGCTATATGATTTATATCTAGGATGATTCACTGCCAAACTAGCCACCAATAGATGATTCATCATAGATGAGTCACCGCCAGATAATTCACAACCAGATGAGACACCACTAGAAAAGTCACTACTAGATGAGTCACCACTAAACAAGTCACTTCTTGACAAATCACCCACCAGAAAAGTCACTGCTAGATGAGTTAACTCCAAGATGAGTCACCACTATAAAACTATAAATTTGGAAAACTTTTGAAATTAATCACCATTGGAATGACTCAACTTTCCCAAAAAACAACTCGGACTACCCCTATACACCTTTAACCTCAGATTTTTAGCAAATAGTATGGAAGATCTAGTACATTACATCAGATAGCTCTAAAACTAATCTCACCCTCAAGAATTTCAAACCAACCCATAATAAAAGAGATGGAGGGTCTGAACAACCATCCCTCATGATACCTCTCAAGGATCTCATTACACCTGAAACACCACCACCAATCAAATCCATTATCCCAATCGATCATAATAACTAAATAACCATACTATCCTAGAAACAGACTTTAGGGAATTCCTCCATCCTTATCAAGATACTGTCCACTATGGGTGGCACTAACTCGCCTGCACAAGTTTAATCACATCATTGTATAATGATTCATAATTGGGAACATGGCCTTCCATTTTTCTCATGTTGTAATGTCATCATAAAATATATATAACATCATGGGGGAAATGAAATATCTCATAAAACACCAAGGTCTGAACAACACATCACAAAGACAGTAATGATAAGGTAAAATTCAACACAACTCCAGGAACATGTCATGTTTCTATATCTTCACTTCTTAGTACTCACCTATAACCCATCTTGACTCCATAACACCCTAACTAGTGGAATGGTTCATCCTCCTAGTACTATCTCTAAATGGTCTTGGACCTCCACTTGATTCTCCATGAAAGTTTCATCGTTCTCAATATCCAAATCTCCCCAGTAAATGACATGGGATCCATCCTAAAGATATCGACAAAAATGAGAGACGTGGAAGACATCACGGACCTTTCCCATCCACTATGGAAATTCAAACTGATATTTCACCTCACCAACTGACACCAACACCTCTAATGGTACAACAAAGAATAGAAAGTGCTTAACCCATTTCTTGAATCTTCTCTAACCACATTTAGATTAAAACATCAATAAACTATAGTCTCAAACCTCGAACTCTAGGGGCCTTCTCCTAAAATCTTCATAAGACTTCTACCGGTCTTTTGCTACTATCAGTCTCTCTTGAACCAACTGATCCTTCTCTTTTGTGCTCTTCACCACCTCAAGACCAAGAAATATTACCTCCCCAACGTTAGTCCAGCATAATGTATAATGACACAACCTTCCATAAAAACCATCAAATGGTTCCATGTAAACGGAAGAGTGATAGTTAATATTATAAGTGAACTGACCCCAAAGGAAGTTGTTGTCCCCATGATCCTCCAAAGTCCAAGACACATGCATGAAAAATATCCTCTAACTTCTGGATAGTCTGTTCCATTTTTTTTCATCTTTCTGAGGGTGGAAAGTAATGATAAGGTGAAATTGGGTTCCAAAAGCATGATATAATCCCCTCAAGAATCATGAGGTAAAATAGGAATCTTAATCTATGAAAATGGACCTCAAAACTCCATTCAACCACACCTCCTCATCCACATATCTCTTATAAAAATAATCTAATTTTACTGACTCTTTGATCACTAAAAAGTGTGTAGATTTTTTCACTATATCCACGATCACCCAGATAGCATCACGATCATCCTAAGATCTAGGAAAACCTATGATTAAATACATAGAGATTTCATTCGATTCACACTCAAGGATATCCAAGGGTTTTAACAAACCACCAAGAAAGTTATGATATGTCTTTATATTATAGAAAACCAAGAACCTTTCCACAAACTTTACCACTACCCATTTTATCCCAATCCACCAAAACTACAGCCTCAGACTTCGGTACTTCTTAGAAATTCTAGGGTGTATGATAAAAGGTGATCTATGGAACCCACAAATAACACCCTTACATATTTTCATTGGAACAAAAAACCATCCTTGAAACAACATCTGGTTCTAACTATCCTCAAAACATCCATTCATAGCATCATTATGGCCAACATAATCATGCAACACCCCTCCCTCTGAGTCTTGAAACTGAGAATCCTTCACCTACTGAATCAAGGAAGAATAAACTATCATATAAAAGAAACAACCTATACCACCATACACCCTTGAATCTATGTGTAGGGATACCAACTCCTCCATCAGTCTCTAAGAATATGAGACATCCTGAACAACATCCTTTTGTGACATTCTGCTCAAAGCATCGGCCATGAAATTTCCCCTTCCATATGTATAGGATACCTTGAAATCATATCCTTAAAGAAACTACATCCACCTCTACTATCATAGATTCAGGTCATACTGGGAAATGATATAACTCAAACTCTTATGATCTGGGAAGACCACAAATATTTCTTCAATGAGGTAATGTAACCACAACTTTAGTGTACACCAAAATATTGCTAAATTTAGATCATTGGTGGAATATCTTCGTTTGTGAGGGAATAACTACATATAAACCTAATATATCACTACCTTATGCCACATCAATATGCATCCTAATACCATATGGGATGCAACGAAAAATTCCTCAAACTACACACCCTCCACTGACAGCTGAAGCACTAGATCACTGACCAATTTCACCTTTAGGTAACTGAATGTTTCCTAGAATTGATCATTCCACACAAAATCTTGTTTTTTCCTGGTCAATTTTAACAATGATGATACAACTTGAGTGAAATCAAGAACAAACCTCAGATAATAGCCTATGAGGCCAAGAAATCAATAAACCACTAATACATTATTCAGTGCTTCCTAAGAAACAACTTCCTCAACCTTTTTTGGGTCAACTACCACAACCTACTAAGACACCACATGCCCAAGAAAATGGACCTCAAATGTCCAAAACATACATTAGGACAAATTTACATAGATCTTGTGGTGCTGAAGAACCTGCAAGATTATATAGAGATTTTCAACATTATCCTCTTCTTACTTTGAGTATATCTGGATATCATCGATAAATACGATGATGAAATGATCCAAGAACTCATGGAATATGGATTTCCTAAGACCCATGAACATTGATGTCTTTTTTGTAAAACCGAACGACATGAATACAAACTTGAAGTGTCCACACCTACATCTGAAGTCAGCCTTCGGGATATCTCCCTATTTCACCCTTAAATGGTTATATCTAGACTGTTGGTTGATAAAATAAATCCACCTCACCCCTCTCTGTTGTTCAAAAATATCATTGATCCTTGGAAGTGGGTAATAGTTCTTGATTGTCACGAGATTCAACCTCTGGTAGTCTATGCACAACCTCTAACTAACATCTTTATTCTTGGATAACAACACTGGAGAGCCCCACTACGACACACTAGGATGGATGAAGACATTATGAATCAGATCATAAATATGATTCCCCAACTCTTACAAATCATACGGTGCAATTCGATAACGATCCATTGAAATCAGAGAAACACTAGGCTTTAAGTATATCACAAACTCAATGCCACATTGAGGGTAGTGTCACAGCCTCTTCAGAGAAAAATCTCAGAATTCACTGATAACACTAGGATCCTTATCTACCTTAGTGCCCACTAGATCCACAAACATCTCATACGTCATGTAATGAAGGGGACCACATGTATTTTTCCCACCTAAATACTTTTCTCTCAAATTGAAATCATACATTGCCCATCCATATTATAAAACATGAATCTCCTCTTAATGTATTCAATAATATAATGAACAAAATATAACCATTCCATGCTAAGGATGACATTGTGTGGCTACATCTGAAGCAAGCAAGGTTTTGAAAGGGATTGATGCAGCCCCATCATCAGTCTACACCCCTAACACACATCAAATAAGCTAGTATAGCCTCTGACTAGTGTACTTAATACCAAGGGTATGGAAATATTTCTTATGTCTAGTACTAAAGAATGTACTATAGTGTGTTCCAATAATCATTTTGAACCTCCAGAAATAAACAAAACATAAAAAAAAATCAAATATGATAATCTAGTCATACCTCTAACAATCTCTAACTCAACTGGTGTTTCTACATCTATTACATGCAACTGATCATGCCCAGCTCCCCTGCCTCTCTGCCGACGCCCACCTCCAGAACCATTCTTAGGTTAGGTCCCTGATCACATGGAAAATCTTGAGGTTATACTCTCTCTATATCATTTTCCCTAGCTGAACCATAATACTACATCCCATACTGTTAGAACAACCTCGTTGATAACTAATGTTGAGTCTAATGCTGAAATTATCCACCTCGGCAAAACTAATCTCGAATAGCCACTAGGAACTAGTCCTAAAGATGGTAGAAACCCCCAGAGAATAAAAACATCAGCCCCAATCCCATATCAAAGGTGTGGAAACCAAAAGTTTGAAAGGGAAGATGATGAGGTTGAATCCCTAATGGTTTAAACCTCAAAGGCCCTGACACCTGAGGCCTTCCACCAAAAACTCTACTCTTTATAAAACCTTGTTGGTTCCCATAACACAGCGAAACTCCAATTTTTTCAATCCTCTGATCACATATTCCATCTTATGAAACTCCGTGTATGTTAACAAAGTAAAAGGTGTAACTTTATAATGGATCCAAAGATAGAGTTCCTCCTCAAGAAGCCTCGCTAGAGACTCCTTATCCAGAAAAAGACCCAGGGTGAAGAGAAAATATTCCTTGAACATAATCCCAAACTTCTGCACAGACATACTCCCCTACTGAAGAGAGAGTGGCTCCTGCCTCTTCTTAGCCTTTAAGGTTGATGAGAGGAACTCTACCCAAAATTCCTTCGAGAATTTGACACATGAAACATCTTCCTCCCTCTAGTCACTAAGGTACAACATCCACCTCTGACACGTAGTTCCTCGCATTTGAATAATCTACAAAGAAACCCTATACGTTTTCGAGGGTCAAATCAAACTTAAAGTGATCTCCAAATCCTCTAGGAAACTCTCTATTTCCATATCAGAAACAATACCCTCATAATTTTCCATATAATTTTTCTAAAAGGAATGAAACATCCTCTACCACTGATCATCATCCTCAGTAGGAACAACCCTCCATCGATCAACTGAGTCATCTTGCTAAACCTCCATCGCCTAAGCCAGACGTGGAAGATGACAAGAATCCATAGTTATAAGAAAAAAAAGGATTTCATAAGCCCAGTAGTATGGATTTTAATTAGGATATATTTTAATTAACTTTAATCCATTTAATATGTTTTATCCATTTTAACTTTCTCTAAACAACCCAATTCAAACAAGAACCCAAGTCATCATGATTCTTGTACCTCTCCTAAGTCTCAACCATGTAAAAAGTACCTTCTCACTTGGTCATTAAAGAATCATAGAGTTTGTGCACTGGATCATGGGGGGATCTAAAAAATCATTTACTAGCTAGACTCCATGGCCTATGTTATGAACCAAGGTCAACTAACATTGTTTCCATACCAACTCCTGGAAAAATCACAATGCCTAACTCCAAACTCCATTTAATCTCTCAACCATCAGCTCAGATACCACTTTGTTAAGACCCCCTCCCACCAACAATTCCACAATGAGTAGAGAGAGATAAAGACCCCTAAGTCACGCCTCCAGTAGGTCTTGAGTTGGAGACTAGAACCAAAGGTATACAAATATCAAAATATTGCGGCCATTTCCGTTTATAATTAAATAATATCAGGAGATAGAATGAATCAACCAAAATCCAATCCATGAAATTTGTATATGAAAACCAAAAACCATCCCATAATGATTGTGTAAATAAAACTAATAAAAATAAATGTATCAAAATTAAAATACCTATAAAAACTAGAGAAGAAACATCAAAACCATCTAAGGGTACATCTAGTATTTCCATGTATGGTCCACATAGTCATATTTGAAACCTGAGAATAGTTTTTATATATGTAGGGTGATCATATAGGTATAATAATTAGGAAATCCCAAGTATCTCACGCACAAGTTGAAGGAGAATACTAATTAACCCATGAGAAAATATTAGAACTAAACAACACCGAATAGGTAGAATAACCATAACCCCAACCTCACCAAGGCTCACTCACTAAATAACCCATCGAATACAAATAGTACAATACTATGAACATTGAAAATAGGGTACCCCACACAACTTTACTACTAATGAGACACTCTCACACCTCCAAAATCAAATCCTAGTACTCCCAAATTTTTTCAATATATCACATCACATCCCAACCCACACACACCAAGGTCACGCATCACATCACATCTCACCTACACACACTTGGGCCGTCACAACACATCACATCCCGCCTCCACACACTTGGTCCATCACAAAACATCTCATCCCATCCACACACAACTGGTCCATTATAATACTCCCCATCCCGAACAAACCTGTGGAAGCACAACATAACTCATCCTGAACACAGATGGGACCACATATCACAACTCGCCTAAAGACACCTGGTCCATTTTCACCTGAAAGAGGAAGAAGGGGAGAGTAGGTGTCCAATCATCCATCCTCCCACTAGGATGTGGAGAAATACACTCAATTCGTGAATATGCAGTTGTAAAAACATAGTTCTCTACATGTGTGGGGTGTGTATATAAATCACGAGAATATATATTGTACACATATATAAAGATAAAAAGAACACAAGACCGACTTATGGGTTTACAAACAAAACCCCAAACTAGTCGTGACTTCCCCACTTTGTAGACACTCTAAATGAATAACATCGTACATGGAAAACACAATACAATATTTATATTTCAATATTGAACTATCATTAATCTATTTCATTGATTCTCCGTAACCATCCAATTCCACTAAAACATATACAGATTTATTTTATAATCTCATTATTATCACCATCCATTAAAAATTCCATTTAAATAATTGTCATGTAATAATTTCATATCATGATTTGTATTTATTTCACCATCCATGCCTACTGGGAAACTAACCCAGCACAATACATGACAAAAGGTATAGTAAAACATGATCCCAACATCGAAGTCCAAATTCATCTTCCACTACATACCTATTGTACAACCACATCACGACCATCATAACCCCACCGCACAACCATATCTCATCCACTACCCCCCTGTCATATCACACGCCACATAAAAAACGATACTTTAATATTTTGGAAGGGATCTCTTTTTAAAATTTCATTTTTATTTAAGGGTGTTATCACAGAAACTATATGATCCTGGGGTATCCATTTTATTATCCAACTATACATATTCATCATGTCATGTATTACTTGTTTTCCAATAACCACACAAAATGAATTCTATAATTTACATTATAAAGTCACAAGAATGTACCACCAACTTCCACAATTTTCATGGGATAATTTATCCCAAACAATAAATAACATCAATAAATAAAAAATAAGTTGTATCATCATACATCACATTCCCCTAACCCATTATATTTAATTTTAACCAATTCATTTATATTTATTAGAATGGGTTCCACTATATCCACAAGGATAAAAATTATAAATCCATCCCACATGAAACAAAGAAGAAAATAAATGAAGGACATCCTACCTCAAAGAAATATATTTAACACAATCTTATTGCACCAAAAACAGATATGTACGTATAGCAGGAAATGTTCTGGCAAAGACATGAACTAATTATATCAACCAGGTTTCTCAAATCAAAGGAAGAAGGATTTGGGATGTCTGGTATCAAGATAATGAATATGGAATGAATTAAGGGTAGATCTCCATATTATAAGTACTTGATGTGGAACTAATGGGATTGAAATTGTTTAGTTGACCATTAAATGTATATCTCATAAAAACCCTGTGTTTTAAACATTTTAAAGGAATATTAACTTTTTAGAAACTCAAGATGTGATTTATCTAAATTGAAAAGAATATAAAATCATTAATTATGTCATTAAACTAATTTATCATCAAAACAGACATAAAAATTTCAAAACTAGAAACACTTGAAAATTCTACAAAAATAGAAAATTATTGAAATGAGTCACCACCAGGATGAGTCACCACCAAATGAGTCACCACCAGACGATTCACTTCCAAATGATCCACCTCTAGAAAAGTCACTTCTATATAAGTCACTGGTAGATGATTAACAGCTAAGATGATTCAACACCAAATGGTTCACCTCTAGACGAGTCACCGCCAAAATGATTTACCCTTTGAAAACTAAAAATTTGGATAATTATTGAAACGATTCACCACTCGAAGGAATCAGATGTCATAAAAACACACTAGACTACCTCATTACACATCAAAAATCATATATTTTTTAAATTAAAGGGCTAGAAGTTCTGATCCATTATAATGATAGAAAAAATAAATAAAATAAACTACTAATTTATGGACATTACCTCTTTTTTGGACAACTTCTTTTGGTTTTCAAAAAGAGTATCCCTAGGTTGAATTTTTTAAAAAAAAATAAGTCTACCAGTATGAGAGGATTGAAGTATTGAATTTTTTTAGGTACTTTCTAACCCAAATTATTTTGGAAGTGTGAATAGAAGAGGATTAGGTGAGGACTTTTATAAGTTTGGTGAGGGTAAGACATGTAATTTTTTAAAAGAAAAAGTTGTAATTGTGTTTATAAAATTAAAAAGGATCAAATATGTTCCAATATTTATCTTTATAGGTTATAAGGCCTAAATTTTAAAATAAAATGTCTTTTAGATAATTTTATAAGTCATTTTACCCTATATATGTTTTTATTTATCCCCATAGTAAACCCATTTTCACCTTAACCATAATAATTAATTTTTACTAATTTTACAATTTCTAATGGTAAAAAAATATTTTGAACTTATTTAACATTATATATTATGGTTTTTCCAAATATAGAATCCATATTTTGAAATTCTATACATAGAACTGTAAAAATTTAATTTAAAATTAAACCTATAGACATGATGAGAAAACAGGTTTCCAAAGAGAAAATGCTCAAATTTTTAAAAAGTTTTATATAAAAATTAAATATAAATTGATTAAAATTACCCAAATTGTATTAATAAATATATAATTTAACTCATTATAATTTTCATAAAATCATTAAAAAAATAAATTTGTTAATGTTTTAAAATAAATTATAATTCATCGTAAAAACATGTATTTTTTATTATTCATCAAAAAATTTATCTTCTTATAAAATTATCTAAAATTCACTATAATATAATTTTTACATGATGATTTCCAAATAATAATTTCATTTTTTCAAATAAATTTTTTAAATGTGGAAAAAATTATTTTCAAATATGTTCCCAAAATGTGACAAAACTTCTTAATTGAAAAATACAGTTTGTATTTATAAAATGTGATTAAATCAAATATCTTGTCTAGAAAACACATAGGATGAACGTTAAATATTTTATTGAATATATAATATGTAAAATACATTAAAATCATTCACAAAAATTTATTTTTTTTAATTTATTAATGTAAAGTGCATTTGTATTCATTAAATTTGTTTTACAAAATAAATTCCATTTACTTTAAAATGGTTTTTATTTTCATGAAGAATTAATTGGTCATAAAAGGGTTAATTATATATACACGTGTAAATGATATATTTTCATAATTTAATAAACCCTATTCATCACTTCACTTCCAGCATATAATTAATAGCTATAATATTAGATAATAATATTTTAATATTATGTCATGTTTCATTTAAAATCGAGGTTGTGGGTAGCACAAGCTAATCTTAGTGTTGTGTGTAATGCAATCCAAAATCAGTTTTATGTGTAACACAAGATAAAATCAATAATTATTGTAATGAAAAATTCCAAAAAAAAGATTAAATTTATTTGAAAATAGACCACAAAATCTTACATTGTTACATTTTATATCCCAGAGTATTCATCTTAGTCATCACACACACAAGTACACTCATTGGACCGTATGAGGGAGTCCGTAGTAACTCATGAGTCAAATGAATATCCCACAGATTATATTACATGCCTTTATTCAAGTAAATTACAATTTTATTGTGCAGTTTAATGTTATATAATGATTTGGTTGTTTTTTAAAAGAGTTTATATACTTTTAGAATGTTTTGGAAGTGTTTTAAAGGGTGTATATTTTGATAATGTTTAGGAAAATCGTTAATTATCTCTTTTAAATAGTTAAGGATGTTTTGGGAGTCACTAGAAAAGTTCATGGTTGGTTAATGGTTTGTATAAACCATATTGATGACCAAGAGAAACTTGGAAAGTGAAAATAGTGGTAAAAATAGGTTTGGCACAAGGTTTTACAAACAATGTGAAAAACCATGTGATGGGATGTCCTTGATATAGTAACACCACAATGTTAGAGAATGACTTTCAAAACTATGTGGCATAATTGTGAAACAACCTTTCCGATTTCTAGTAGCACGAGCATAGTTGGTGGATATATTGATATATCATCTGTCCTAACCATGTGATGAGTGATTAATGGTCTGAAATTATTTTTCAATTTTGATTTAGACCTAGGAAAAATATTTTGTTATCATTTTCCCATAGTATCTCAATACTCTCTCCACTCTTATAATCCCATGTCGATCCCCTTTTACTTAGAAGAAACATTTAGTGAATCTAAGGGTTTTGGGGATCTATAATTAATGGTAACTCAGCATATTAACTCTTTATTTGTTGATATATTTAACGGAATAATATACAAGGTTGGATATAGATGATTCATGTTTTATTACACAATTTCATTTACTAACATGAGGTGGGTGGATTCACTCTAATTTTACTCATTCTAGATCCTAAACCCTTGGGGCTTACAATCCTTAATAATTGATTTTTTTTGGAAAACTCACATGGTTTTAGTAACTAAATCATTTTTAAAAAATGAATCTCTCATGGTGTTTGATGAAAGGATTAAAAAAAGGTGGTTTTCAGAAGAAATATTTTATATTGAATAATCTGATATGATAAATTATCATACATAGTGGTTTGTGTTCATGTATATTTGGGATGGAGTAATTTCATGAATTTCCACCATCAAAGTGGTATGGAGTAATAAAATGAATTACCACTATTAAAAGGATCACCAATTAATGAGGCGGTGAAATGATGACTCACCATGAATGAGTATATATTGGTCCATTATTTCATACATTGTGTGTGTGGGTTATAAATTTAGTGATTATACCAAGTGGTATGAAAGGAAGAAACCCATAAATTAATGATTTTTGTAACTATAATATGATTATGGTTTAAATGTAAAAAAAATTAACTGATTCTATTATGTTTTATATAAAATTATATAATATATTATTTTCCTAGTTTCATGTATTGGTAAGTATTTTTGGAATTCATTCTATATTTATACTCACCCCCTCATTGGTAAATTAGTTAAATTTATTTTTATCATATACCAGGATACATGTAAATGAAAAGTGTCCAATTTCTCTAGTGGTTCACATTTATGCTCTCCTCTTCAGTTTGAGTTTGTATCATAGAGATCTATATTGGTGTGTTTGGTGTAATTCCACATTATTGTTATGGTAATTTATGTCATTTGGGGCACTTGGTATCATGTTGTATTACTTTCTAATTCTAATGTAATGTTTCTATTTATTTGTTTTCCTTGGTATTTATTATTATTAATCATTCATTATATTGTAGGTTTGGTTGTTTTTATTTTGTCTTTATAATTTATTTGGATCTTTAGAGAAAATAAACCCCCTAATATTCTATTATTTCATTATTATTTATTAAAAAACTTTGGTTTCTCTGGGATGTCATCTAAAGGTATTATGACTCCATCTCTTCTCAATCCAATGAGTGTGGGTGGGATGTTACAAATGTTATAATTCTTGTCCAATCCTTCTTTCTCTTAGGATGGTATCAAGGATATAGGAATTTCAAAACATCAAATTTGTTTCATAGTAGGACATAGATAACATTTTAATAATGAACATAAATTTACAAATGTTATTTTGGTAAAAAAATACTTCTAAGAAATATATTGTATTGTTTTTATCTCATTGTCATGGTTATATTAGATGAGTGTTCCATATCATGATTTGTTAGTGAGACTACCCATTATGACTGCGCTATTTATTTTTTGATAGAAAATGGTTATAATGGTTGTATTAAAAAATAGTGGTTTTATTTATTATTTAATATTGTGATTTGTAATTTAGTAATCCATTAGATTCTATAAATTAATAAATAATTGTTTTTTAGGGTTTTATAAAATTTCACTGGTTAGTCATTATAGAAATCAACCAGAGGAGGCTGAGGAATATGTGGCTTCATCTGAGGCATAGGTAAACTATTTAATTTTCAAAATAATCATTTATATTTCTAAGTACATTATTAGATTTAATCATAATGATGAATCCTAACAAGTGGATCACTCAGTATAATTTTATAAATAGAACTCATCCATTATTCAAGTGGATTCAAAGCCTAAAAAATATCAAGTATTATTGAATATAATGAATGAATTCTCTGATTTTCTAGGTACCTTAGATGAGATGAATATAATTTTTCAAAACTATATGTTGAAGGATATTTCATAAAAATAGTGGGATTTAGCTGTCCAAGATAGACATGACCATTGTCTTGCAAGGGAGTATATCTAAGAATTGTTCCATATACAATTTTATAATCACACATTCAAGGTAGACTAAAAATGGATCTATTCCTCCATAAATTAGAGAACATACCATTAAAAAAGTATGAGTCTATGTTTGTGATCTTAGTTAATTTTACTCTGGAAGTATCTGTTATTGTGTTCTTAAAGGAACAAATCTTTGAAACTTGTTTTCGGCTAAAGATTCACTAAAAATATCTATTAAATGTGTTACAAGTTATATATAGATGGTTAATAGGGTAATTGTGGTGGAAATGGTTATTTCTAAGAATACTATTTGAGTAATTATATTTCTCTCTATGGAAGTAGGTGGGTACTCTAATGTTGGTAATAAGTGGAAGATGGGCACATATTCCTAAGGATGTGTCAAGCCTCAGGTTCATTCTATGGAATTATAAAGCTTTCCTTCAAGACCCAATAACATTTTTTGATGTTTCTAGTGTGGTTCTCTTACTCATATGAAGTGAGGATGTATAGAAAAAGCTCATGTTTTCCCCAAATTTAATTTGATGGGACATATGCAGTATTATTTTGATAAAAAATGGTGACTATTAGTGGATAAGTATTTCATCTATCTCATACATCTAATTCTTTGATGCTATGACCTCACCCAAGTATCTCTCATATATAGAATCTAGTAAGCCAATAATATTCACGGAACACTGTACTCCTCAGGAAATAAAATATCAATAAAAAATTAAGTATAACTGGAGTGTAAATATTTAATTATATGGTGCTAAGAAGATGATCATAGAGGATTAATCTAGTCCTTTAATAGAATTAGGTACTATTCTCTTAAATTCTTGACTTAAACAATCCTTGTTTGATATGTTGGATCCCACTCTTCCTTTTCTTTTCATGTCATTGATCATATAGGTTTATGGGTTGATATTATGTAGTATTTCATGAAACCTAAAACACCTCTTAGCCAATGAGAGTGTCGATACATGAAGTGTATAGTGTGCTCTGTAATTATTGATGGGTATAAATTGGTTTTCAGTTTCTTTGTTCTTGACATAGATATCTATGACCCAGTTTTAGGAATGGATTGGTTGACATCGTTCAAGGCCCATGTTGACTCTTTTTCTCAATATATAAATTTATCCTCTTCCATTAGTTTTACTCATATCATTAATGTGGATTGGGGTATAAATTAAATAATAGAAGAACCTTTTATTTTAGTGTTTAGGACTATCTCTTATAATTTATTAGTGGTTACATTGGAATTTTTTTGATAAAACCAGACATAGATAATTTCTAACCATTATTAACTAATTTCCCACTATATTTCCCAAAACTTTACCTAGGTTTCCACCTAAAAGTGAAGTTGAGTTTATGATTGATCACCTATCATGGAATATTCTTATTTTAATACCATATTATTTTATAAAATCAATTGAATTAAGAGAATCACAATCTTATCTATAATATTTGAAAAGAAAAATATTCATCTAACCTCACGCTTCTCCATGGGGAACACTGGTTTTTTTCAAGAAATTATATATAATTATTTAGATTTGTGTGTATTATCATATGGTCTTCCAGGTTATAATAAATAACTAATATCATCTTCTATTAATTGATAATATTTTTATCAATATAGGGTATTCTAATGGTTTTATAATATTTATTTATGATTTGGGTATTACTAACTTTGAGTTCTGAATGAGGATATTCTGAAGACAGCCCCTAGGAACAGTTAAGGTCAATATAAATATGCCATTTTTCCTTTTTTACATAAAAATGTATTTATGGTGTTTATGGAATTTATGAATCATAGTTTAAAAATGTATTATGACTCCTTTATAAAGGTGTTTATCGATAATATTCTTGTTTATTCATGGACTTTGGTCAATCATGAATAATACATAGATGTAGTGTTGGGTATCTAATGAGAACATGGTATTTATTATAATAATTCAAAATGGGATTTTTATATTAATGAAGTATATTTACTTAGCCACATTATCTCTAAAGGATATTAAGATCTATAAGTTGTTATCTCCTATAAACTACTAAATTAGGTTCTCTGAGAAACACAGTTTCATTATCTTAGTATGATATTATCAATGACTCGATCATGATTTTTCATGACTTTTATCATAGATGAAAGCTCTAATAATAAATCATATTCCTTTAAAATGGATAAATTATTATTAAAAATATTTTTTGTATATTAAGGTTCACCATACATCATGCCCAATCGTTATGTTTACAATGTCAAGAAAAGGATATGTTGTCTATTTAAATGCATATGTTGATGGGGTTTGGATTTGGTCTCGTGTAATTAGATAATTTTTTAGCTTATAAGGTAAGAAGATTTTGGGAACATGATAATAATAATTGGAAACCTAATTTTCAAAATCTAGTGTACTTTATATCAGGAAAATATGGTTTCATTCCCTTTTAGTGATAAATTAACTATATTGTCTTATCACATGATCTTGAAACACATTTCCTCATAGTGGTATTTGAATATACAATAATGTAGATGATGTTATGCTAGATATGGTGATGGAATGTAGTCTAGATGGGGTTAATATACTATATTATAATTTTAATGATATTTATTAATTATTTAAATGAATTATAAAATTTAATTAATAGAGTTAATTACTAATGAAAACAAAATAAATAAGACTGGTGTTTTTAATGTTGTTTAGTCCAAAGTGTACCTAGTATACACTTATACCACACTACTCAATGAGATATACTTTTTCAATATATTATTTTTTAGTGTTCATCATTATATGTTACAACCATATTTTTGTAGTGGAATTATATCCAAGGGACTTGAATTTTGATTGGGGTGTCACAAAAAAATTAAATTTCGTACATTGTATATTGAGTATCACAACCTAAATGGTCCCCAAATTAGAATAATAGATTAAAACCCTAATACCACACCCACCTTAGATACTGGAAGTCAAAACCCTCAGATCCTAAATTTATAATCTGGGAATCAAAATTTAAGAAGAATTATTTCTTTTTTTAGCACATGAAATTATCCAATGTTAAAACAAAAATGAAAATATGTCAAAAAAATAAAACAACATATATAGAATAAACTTGAAAAAAAATATATGAAGAACATTGAACCTCATCCTCTGGTTATCAAGTAAAGATCATAATGTCACATCAAAGTTAATACTATCAAAGATAATTTATCCCTCCTTGAGAGTTCATCAACATATGAAATAATTATAGACCAGTTACACTGTCTCTATAATAACTTCTATATTATCACGAATTTCATCTCTATTACTTGTAGGAATTGATCTTGTTAGATAAATAACATAACACTACCATTTATCTTATTAGGCAATTCATGATAATAATAATTCCATATTTTTTGTTGGTAGAGAGGGATTATCGATAATTCTGTTGCATAAAATATAAAAACATTTAAAAAAATAAAACTTTTTAGAAATCTCTCAATTAAATGGTTCCAAACACCTGAAAAATAATTAGTCAAATATAACAATCAATCTCACACAGAGTCAATCTATAAAATTCAAAATAAAAATATGAGAAATTATTTTATATTCAACATATGACAATATAAAACATTAAATATATTACATTAAAATAGTTAAAATATTTTTGAATTTGATCGTAGTTTTAAACATGAATTTTCAAACATTATAAAAAATTAAATAAACTCAAAATATCAAATTCCAAATAATTTAAATATCTACTGAATGTTCATGTGACAATGAATAATATGATTAATATTCATTAGAATGTGTTTGAAAAAAATTATAAATAATTATAATATATTTTATTTAATAAAAAATTAGTTTATAGTGTCATTATAATTCATACGACACTATAAATAGACATATAGTATATAAAAATATCATAAATATCCTAAAATAGGGCCATATGGAGGAAATTACTTTTTCATAACTATAAAAGGATCATACACATTCCATGCATAATGTTGAAAAATATTTTGAACATACTATGTAAATTTGAGAAGAATTTTTCAAAGGTTACATGAGCGTAAAACCTGATTTATATAATCTATGTAATGGTAAATGATGTCTTACCTAAGGTAAAACATTAATTTTAAAGAGATATATAAAGGTAACTAGTAAATGAGTAAGGTTAAAAAAGTGTTATGTAGAGGTATAATGGAGCATTCATGTTTTATGTATTAGTAGTAACCCATATGCAAAAAAGAAAATATGAAATATATATAAATGTGTAATGGTGATAAAAATGCTACATGAAGGTAGTTTAACACCTTCATAAGGCTATCAATATTAATACCCATCTTAAGTTACAATCCCTTTTTAATGTTTAAGGAGTTTTATGTTAGGTTATGGGGTTTCTCTAAATTAATCTTTGTTTGGCACTATATTCATAAAAAAATCAATGTTAAGAATGGATTTTAAACACCCAAAACCTTGTAACCTACATTCATTGGTTACTTTATTAAATTCGAATAATATTTATGGAATGGAATCCCAAATTATTGGATGGTTTTTTAGTCTAGGTAAAGTAGAAACATAAATGAATCCCATTCTATAATTTAAATCATAATATAAAAAATATTACTTTATTTTTTTATTATTATTTCCTCTAGCATAACATGCATATAAATCCTAATACACATCTTATTATCCTGGAGAAAGAGAAATAAGAAAGGGGTAAACTAAAATGATCAGTAAGGGTATAAATACATCATAAGGTGTCATGAATAAATATTCCTAATCAATATGAAAAGGTATATAAATGAAACAAATCCTATTAAATCAATTACATTAGAAAAATATGGAAGGAATAAAAGATGATCAGATAATTCCATATAAATAATCACATGAACTTTAAAATTTTCTATAGATATTCTAACTAATTAAATAATCATATAGAATATAAATAAATAATCTCATAATAATTCAATTTATAATTTTTGAAACCTGAAGAATATTTTCATGTCTATTCACAAGGTAGTTTGAAACTATGGCTATAAACTAATTTAATATGGTCAAATGTTTTGTCTCTTGATATTTTTCGATGCATCTAGGAGCTATCAATCACTAGGCACCACATTTAACATACTATGTCTAGTAAATTCCAAAAATTAAAGAGGTGAAACATAATCAACAAAAAAATTAATAATGAAAGACTAACATATGATATGTTAATACTTACCCCAATCAAAAAATATAATCAAAAATTATCCAGACTAATATGGTGAATTATAATAAAATTGTACTTCCTCGGTCAAACTGTTCATAATCCATGTAAAGCAATAATAAGGATTATATCAAATAAAAAAATATATCATGTCTATAAAATGTACAATAATGGTATGATGGTATTTATTAATAGAAATACCATGAAAATATTCCTTAAAACATTCTTGAGTAAAATATCCTTTTCATTTTGAAAATCAACTTTTAGAAGTAAAAGTTCACAAAAAATATTGAAAAATCTATTCCTTGAAAATAAAATTTCAAAATTATAATGGAATATTTAAAATAACTACTAGTCAAGATTTCATAATATTATGTTCATATCATTCACAGAAAAACAAATATTCCTTTCACATTTTTGGTAAAATCAAAATATGAATTGTTTGGAAAATGAAATAAAGATTCCTTTTTAAAAAATTGAAAAAAATTAAAACATGAGTAGAAATTACTTTAACAATTCATTTTTATAATTATAAAAATATTTTTCAAACCATTTTTATAAATACAATTCTATTAAATTATTTTCAATCGAAGAGAGAAATGAAATCATATTTTCTTAAAAACATTTTCTCAGTCATTTTACGTACTAAATAGTGGGAAATGGTACTATTACTTGAAGAGTTAATGATTGAAATTATTATATGAAAATGGATTATTTTTGTAATATAAATACCAAATAATACCCCCAAGGTATACATAAACATAAAGAATCCCAAATAAGGATGACAATGTAGAATAAACCCTTGACACCTTGGTAACATATGAATCATAAGACCCAAATAATAAATAATCATAAAATTAAACATTAAATACCATAAATATAAATATATTTATGATATAAAATATCAAATAGTAATTACATAAACTAGACAACATAAATAAGTTGTGAATATGGAATATGTCTCACCGATGTAAAAGTGTGATGAGAAACCCTTACCTTAGGTTTGAATTCCTTCATATGTATCTGGACTTCATGCATACCAAATATAAGTTTATTATAAATATATTTAAGAAGAATAATCATATATATCATACAATATGTGATTTACTTATTTTATTTTATCACATGTTTAATAATAATTCTTTGTAAAAATTACTATTTCAAGTGACAATTGCTTCATTTTTCATGTCTGTTTTGGTTTGGTAATTTCAGTCCTTCTACATTGACCATGGTTAAATAAACTCAATAATTTTATCCTTAATAAAAATATTACATATATACATTATATATTTATTGATATTAATCTAAAAAATTTAGATAGAAAGAATAGATTATGTTGTTCATGAAGACGGTTGGCCTTACGTATGTATAAACACTATTTCGATTTTTATCGACGGATGGAAAGAAAGAAAAAAATATATTAATAAACATTTATAAAAATTTTATTATTGTTTATAAAAATCATTTATATTAATAAATTAAATAATTATTACCATCCATGTAAAAATGAAAAACATTTTACATCTCTACGTAGAGAAGGTAGTCCACATTTATGCATGATCTACGTTATTATTTCCCAAAATATTAGAAGGTAAGGATTTATATGTGATATTATATTTCTAGAAGAATTTTTGAGTCATAAATATCATATATATTACATTAAAATTTTCCTTAATAACTTTCACATAATGAATAAGTGAGAAACGATTCACATTGCTTCATAAGGTGGTCATCTATCGTATGCACGAGTAACATTATCATATCACCTAATTGAATGGAAATTTAGAAAATTATAAATGATATAATAATTAAATAATTACAATAATTTCATAATTATCATATATATGTGTTTAATGAATTATTATATCTATTCTTGAAATTTGGTGATAGAAAATAAATTACATCGGTTCGCGAGGCAGTAGTCCTCCATACACAATATATATGGTTTCTTTTCCCATTTGATAGATGTAGAGATGGATATAAGTTTTTACATTGAAATAATAAAAAATTATTATACCGTATATACTATTTTTATTATAATGTCATAATTCATAATGATTTTACAGAGGTGTAATATGAAATAAAAAAAATTGCACGTTTAATAAATTTACATCTACTTCAGAGAGCCTCTTTAGGTTTATACGTAAAGCCTTATTAGGAGGTATTTCAACTCAAATTAATTACTATAGGATGTTTGGAGGTAAATAAGTAATATATTTAGTTGGTCTAGTATTAACCAATGGGTTTCATAAGTGTGAAGAGGAGATGATTGAGGGTCCCATTTATAAGTGGGAGAGAACACACACAAAGTATTTTTGAAAAGAAAAAAGTGATACCTGTGTTTTTTCAATGACCTATTCTTAAAAAATGAGTCATTATAGAACCTTAGTGGTTAAAAGGGATATATATTTCCATAAAAAGAGTGTTCAAAAAGTTTTAATTCATTTTTAATCATTTTCATCTAAGACTATCCCCTTGATAATACTACATAAACCTTAATTATGCTAATTAATTTTTACTATTTTAATTATTCATTATTGTAAAAAAATTATCTTAACCATATTAGATAATATAAAGTATTCTAATTAAATATATGGTATCAATTTTTACAAATTCAATTCACATAAGTGGTGGAATTCAAATTAAAATTAAACTCGCAAACACGTCGAAAATTGTTTTTTAGAAAGAAAAACATTTAAAAGATTTATAAAATATTCTCTATTTCAATATTAAATTGAATACAATAACCTAAATAAGTAAAAATTTAAAATAATTGAACAAATTATAATTTAAAAGAAATTTATAATATAATTTAACTTTGTAAATAATTTCAAATAAAAGGTAGTTTTGAATAAAAGTTAGTATTTTTCTATATTCATCAAAAAATTAATTTATTTATAAAATTATAAAAAAATTAACCTAAGTATAATTTTTACATGTATATTTAAAAAATTAATTTTATTTTTTCGAATAAATTTACTGAATTTGGTAAAAATTAATTGTAAATTTTGTGCACAAAGTGGGAATAATCATCCTTTCATGAAAATATAGTTTTTCAGAAAAAATTACATTCCCTTCAAAATAGTTCTTATTTTATCTTTAATAAATATATAACCATTGAATTTATTTTATATATGTGTATCCCATAAAATTTTCATAATTTATTCATTACTATTCAAACCATCTAACATAACGGATAGGTTATAATGGAAATGTTTAAATAAAAATATTTTAATAAAGTATCATGTTTCATTCAATCCTAGTGTTGTGTGCCTTACAAGATATTCAAGAGAGTAAATTTATTTAATAATAAATATATCATAAATTATTGGGGTGATAAATTCTCCTCAAATGTTGATTTTTAGTATCATATATGATATCTAATATGAAGTTCCTATTTCAAAAATCTTGGGTTTCTATATTCTATCCACTTATATATATTTCATCACCATAATTTACTCTTAATAAAATTAATAATGTTCTTGAATTTTGAAAATATCCTCCTTAAAACTCGACATTGTAAAAGGTTTTAATATAACTTTTACTTGATAAGAGAGAAATTGAAATATAAAGGTTATCTATAATGACACATAGATAGGTTTGTATGTTGGATAACATTGGTGGCAAGTGAAGACACCAACATGGAATAAAAGAGTAAATAATTATAAAGAGTGATAGAGTTCATTTATCAAAATAAAGTGAATGATTAATGGGATTTTAAAGACCTACAAACCATAAATATATAATGATTTAAAAGACCATTTGATCAATCAAAAATGTGATTAATATGATAATGATTTTTTTAAGATCCTCTTCATAGAGTTGTAGAATTCTGTTTCCATTATGATAGTGAAAACTAGAAAATAAACTTTTTATTTCATCCTTTAGTTATTGTTAGATCAATTCCTACTTCATACCTTACTCCAAAAAATGAATGTCCAATAGGAATTTTTATACCCAAATCACTAAAATAAAAAATTTAATATATCATTAGCTCAATAGAAAAATGACATTTCATTCCTCTTATATCTAGAAATTTTCAATGACCAATATGGTTTGCACAAGTTATCCAATAACACCCAAATTTTAACTTAATACATTACATATATAGTTAAGCTTCAGACTCATCCAAAATGTTTCTAACCAAATTCAAAATCTAAAAAATTTAAAGGGAGGTAACTAGATCAACATTATATTCCCCTAGACAATATAAATTTTCCCTAAATGTCACAATCCATATATGTGAACACATATTCCCCATTAAACCTTAATGAAAACAAGAATTCCTCCAAAACAATCCTGAGTTATTGAATATATTTCATCAGTCCAAACACGTATTAAAATCAAACAAAGATAATATAAACCCTTAATTCACTCACCAATTTAAAGGTCACCAATAATATCCCATCAAAATATCTTTAACATTACTATCTCAAAATAGATAACATATTAATGGTTGTCTTCCCACAATCATGTGTTTTATAGAAATTTCAACTTACCAATGAATCACTTTTCTTGGTCATCGGTACCATTTAACATATGCACTCAAATCCTTAAATAAAAAGTAAAATTATAAACTCTTTATACATTTCATAATTCTTATAACCTTAATATCGTTGATAAAATACTCCAATAACACAATTCATGAATCCAAACATAAGAACATTAATCATTCCATTTCATCTGTAGTAATAACATAATCTGGACCATGGTTCCTTAGCTTCTTCTAAGGAATATTCCCTTGATTCTTGGGGAATTAATTTTCATAGTTTCCCATCCATTAATGTTGAAAAACATACCACAAAATCTTTTTTATAATAGTTACATTCACACACCAATTTTCCTTTCTCTCCATAATTGAAGAAAACTTGCATTAACTTCATTCAAGTAACAGGGTGTTTCTTTCCATAATTATCACATGTAGGGGAACCCCTATTTTCCATATTCCCATTATCTATTTTTTGATATTTCATCATATTATTATATTTATTCCATTCCAAAACATAATAATTATAAAATTATTTCTTGGTCTTGATAATACATCATATTATGTCTTTATATGATGAGAATTTTTAGGAGACTTGTTTCCTTCAAAATATTGTCTTAGGATCATAAAGGAAACAATCATTTACACTCTCTAGATTGGTGGCATTCATATTATTCCCATTATATCTACATGGTGACATTTTTAAACAATTTTGTACACTATATTTGATCATAACATTATGTGTCGTAATTTATAATCCCAAAAATATTGAAACACTAAACATAAATTGAAAAAATAATTCCTGGATAATCTTATAATAATAAACATACTTTCTATGGGAATGTTTCGAAATCATTAAGAAAATTCAAATCCTTCATAATGGGTTCTATAAAAATGTGAATTTAACCCATAATATACCCTAAGAGTGTTAAAAAGGTGTATAGTAAGGTCTATTTTTATGCACCCGATATTACTCAAGTGAAGCCCGATTTTCCATTTTCAGTGTTATTACCCCTAGGTACATCTGTTCCAGAAAGACATCCACTTTTTGTATCAAAAAATTGATGTACCTCTAGGGAATCCACATATTCTAAACCCTGTAAAAACATTAAGATGTTATCATATAATTTGACTTCTTCTTAAAGTGTGTCATAGGGTTATTTTACCTAATATATGTTTTCTTAAATCTAGTTCCCATGGTTTCTTCAAAGTATTTTCTAATACCAATAATAATTACACTATCCCAAGTGTCGTAGAGTTATTTTTTGATTTATTTAATATTCATAAGATACAAGGACTCACATCCCAATGTTCTAATTTAATTAGTATTATTGGTAAATTTGATTCATACATTAATATCATTTTATAGTAGAAAATTTAAAATACCATGTATTATTTTCTTCAAGTTCATTATTATTTCCTCTAGCATAACCATGAATATCAATCATAATAAACATCTTATAATCCTAGGTAAATAAACAAAAGAAATGTGTGATATCAGATTATTAGGAATAAAATGTGTATAAATGAATCTATCATCAATAATTAACTATAACTAATATGTAAATATAAATTACTAAAACACATTTCATTCAATAAATTACTTGATAATAATATGATAGGGATAAAATATGACTAGATAATTCTATATAAATATTCACATGAGCATGAAAATTTTCCATGGATATTCTAACGAATCAAATAATCACATGGAACATCATTAACTGATATCATATTAAGGGAATGAATAATGTTTTACATTTGAAACATACTATCAAGACCTTTTATAGGACAGTTCAATATTGTAGGTAAACCCCAATTTAATATGGACAATTGATTTCTCTCATAATACATGTCAATGCATCAAGGGTCTATTTATAACTAGGCCCCATCCATAACTTACTAACTGTAATTCATTCCTCAAATGAAAGGGGTCAAAACTAATCAATAAAAAAATTTGTATTCAAAAACCAAATTATGATATGTTAATACTTATACCAATCAAATAAACATATTCACAAACCATCCGGAGTAAAATAGTGAATGGTTATAATATTATATATCCTTAGTCCAAATGATTATAAACCATAAAAAGAAGTAATAAGTATCATATTTTTATTAAATATCCTTAATAGATCATAAATAAAATAAATGGTTTATTTTGATGAAGAATATAAATTACCTGAAAAGATTCCTTAAAAAAATCTTCAGTAAAAAAACCATTCCATTTTGGAAATCACCTTTCAGAACTAAAATTTACCAAAATAATTTTAAATTACCATTATTAGAAAATATATTTTGAAAATTATACAGAAATATATAAATCATTTAGTTTTCATGATGGTGAAAAATTATTTTCATTCCATACACATTAAAATAATGATTCCCAACACATTTTTTAGTAAAAGCTAAATAGGCGTGTTAGGAAAATGACCTGAATATTCCTTTAAAAAAATTCATAAAAAGTTAAAAAATGGTAAAAAAAATATTTAAGAAATCATTTTTATATTTTTAAAAATATTTTTGAAAACATTTTTTAAAAACATATTTTTTAAGAAATAGGATTGTTGACCGAAGAGAGAAATGGAATCAGATTTTATTAAAAATGATTTCTAAGTAATTTTAAGTACTAGGGTGAGAGAAAATGGTAATATTAATTTTAAATTTCATGAATAACCATATGATAAAAAATATTGGTTTTAATATAGCAATACCAAATAATTCACCCATGGGTTACTTATACATAATTAATCCCAAATAATGATGAGATTGTGAAATAAACCATTACAGCTTTGGTAACTACAAATCAAAATTCCCATAAAAGAAATAATCATAAAGTGAAAAATTAAATTACTTTAATATATATAGATTAATGATATGACATATCAAAGGTGTAGAATATACACACACACAAAAACGAAATAAATGGTGAATATGGCATATGTCTCCTAGAAGAAAAAGTGAGACAATAAACCCTTACCTCAAGATTGACTTCCTTCATGTGTGTCTAAACCTCATGTATAATAAATATTTTCTTATTATAAATCAATTAAATCACCATAACCATATATAAAATTACATATATTATTTATTTATTGTCTTTTATCCCCATTTACTTATAATTCTTTCTTAAAATCAGTGTCTTGTGTTATAATTGCTTCATTTTTCATGTATGGTTCGGTTCGGTAATTTTAGTACATTTACATGATCACGGTTACATAGTCTCCATAATTTTAAATATGATATTAATATCATATATATTCATTACATATTGTTTTATATTAATCTAAAAAAATTAGTGATTTAAAATGCATTACATTGTTCATGGAGACGGTAGGTCATACGTACGCCTGAAAGTTGCTTCATATTTTTTCAAAATATGAAATAAAAGGAAAATAGATGTTAATTATACTTTATTGAATAATTATAATTTTATTTATATAATTTATATTATTAAAATTCAATATTTTACCATTAATGTAAAAATAAAATGAAAAACATTTCACATCGCTATGTGGAGGCGGTAGTCTACACATACCTGCGAGCGATGTTAATGTTTTCAAAAATATTGGATGGTAGCAAGTGATATGATATATTATATTTATTGAAGTATTTTTATTTAATAAATATAAAATATATTTCATTAACTTTTTCCCTACTAACTTCCATGTATATAATAAATGAAAAACAAATCACATCACTTCATGTGGTGTTAGTCTGTCATACACATGAGTAATGCTATCATTTCCCCCCACAGAATGAAAAGTAAAAAAATTATATATTCTATCAAAATTATAGAAGTATAATAACAAAATATTTATCCTAGAAATATGTTTAATATGTCAATATGTCCAACCTTTAAAGGTGTTGATGAAAAATGAATTATATCGGTTTGTGAGGTGGTAGTTTGTTATTCACCTGATTGATGGTTTCATTTCCCATTTGATGGAAGTGGATATAGATATAGGTTATTATATTAACATAATTACATATTTTTATATATAATATATTGATTTTATTATATTATCAAAGTTTAATATGATTTTGAGGAGGTGTAATAAGAAATAAAATAAATTCAAATGTTTATGAATTTTACCTCTAATTTAGAGATCCTCTTTAGGTTTTTATATAAAGCGTTATTTGTAGGAAATAAAAATAAAAATATGTCATAAAAAAATTATTGAGGGAATGTTTTAAAGAATATGGTTATTTATTGTCTAAACCAAATGGTTTTATAATTTTTAAGATGAAGGGAGATGGGTTGGCTTTTATAAGTGGAAGAGAGGACACACTTGATATTTTATAAAATAAAAAGTGTTACTAGAATTTTTCTCATTCCACAAGCCAAAAAAATGAGAAATTATCTCAATTAAAGGGTTGTAAGGTTGATATATATCCATAATATGGCTATTATATATTTTTCTAGTTTATTTTTAAACATTATATTCTTAGTTTAACACATGGTAAATCTATTTTTACCTTAACCGTGGTAATTTCCATTTATTGTTGTCATTATTCTATAGGGTAAAATGTTGATTGGGAAATATTATATAATATAAATTATTATGATTCCAGATACGGAATCCATTTTTCCAAAGTCAATTCATATAGGTGGTGGAATTTGATTTAAAATTAAACCCAAAGATGCATCAAAAATGGTTTTTCCAAATAAAAACATTCAAAATCTTAAAAAAAATTACATAAGAATTATATATTAAATTTATTCCATATATATAAATTATTTATCTTAAAATATAATTTATCTAATTTTAATTTAAACCCAATTTAAAATATAATTTATCACAATAAATCATTTAAATGAAAAGGTATTTTTCAATAAAATCAATATTTTCACTATTCATCAAAAAAATTAATCTATTTAAAAAATATTAAAAATTAAAATAAAGTTAGTTTTGACAATTATATTTCAAAATTGACGTTTTTTTTAAAATAAATATTATAAATGTGCTAAAAATTAATTTTAAATTATGTGCACACAGCGCTTCTAATCTTCCCTTAAGAAAAATATAGCTTTCAAAAAAATATTATTTATCTTACAAGTGGTTCTTATTTTATTTCTAATAAATAGATAAACATTGAATTTATTTTATAAATTTTTAAAAAATATAATTATTATTATATATTTATTTTTATTATCTTATGAACTCCTCATCTTAGTTATTTATCACTAGCTTGGTTGGCTTCTCTTCTTTTGGTAATTGCAATGGTTTCATTTTCATTAGTTTTGTTTCTCATGGATTTGGTTGTGGTTTTAGGCTACATTTATGGGATTTTTTAAAATGAGATGATGATTACTCTTCCTTGCCATCCTGATATGTTGTGTGATATTCATCTAGAGGTCAAAACTTCTGTTGGTTTTAGTGTGATGCATGAGTTTCTCAAGGTATGTGTTTATCTAACATCTCTTCCAACACTATTTTTTATGTAACTCATTTATATAATGAAAGAATGGATTATAGGACCTATGTTAATTAATTTTTCATTATTTTACATATTTGATGTGTGTGGACCCTAATTTGATTAGTGTGTGGCCCATGCTTGATGTAGGTAATTCGGTCTCTAATATAATATGAAAAGTAATTTTATTATTTTTTAAATGTTCTTATAAATCAATTAGAATTAATTTTATGTTGGATTATTTATTTTAATAAAATGGTTTTCTCGGAAATATAGTTTTCCCCTCATTGGGTAAGGAAATGTGTTTTAAAAATAATTTTGAAATAGATTTATGAAATGGGTTTTCAAATGTTTTTTTTCAAAATGGTTTTTTTTGAATCATTGTTAAATTTATAAGCCCTTTTGAAATATTTGATGTATTCTATACATGGGGGGATGGGTAACTACATGGAGGGTTTAATATTATTCCTTGTTTTTTGTTTCCTTTTGGGTTTCACTCATGGGGTGATACTCTATTCTCTATACCTTGTCTACTAAATACATGATATTCACATTATATAGTGTTATCTCATGGTATGTTCCATTATTCCCTAGACCTTATCTCCTTGGAAAAAGAGTGTACACAAGTAAATTTTGTTAATCGTGATTTGAGTAGCCCAGATAGTCTGAACTATGTTATCCTAGAGTTTTTTACCATTGTTAATTGTATTTTTTTTAGAAAATTGAACACAAAGGATATTATATTGAAAAAGTAAAGAGTTACACAATATGAAAATGGGGAATATTACATTTTTCTAAACAAGAAATGGCATCATTTTATTAGGCACATTATTCAAGTATATGCTTCTCTTTTCCAAGACTCCTTTGTTAGCAAGACCATCTGCAATGTAGTTTGCTTCTAAAAAGGTGTGTGTGAAAAAGTATTTCATAGAAGAAATACATTATAAGAAATTGATCTATTTACCTTCCAGTTTCCATGAGAGTTGGTTCTGGCCCACCCTTATTGAATTAAGAATTGTAGCAGAGTTACACTCAAATCAGATATTGTTCCAATTTCATTGAAAAAAAATACATTGCTTTGATAATTGCCATCATTTAACATGTCCATATAGACCATAACTGCATTCCACCAAATATCCCTGGTGATCCCTAAATATCACCCCAAATCCTGATGGTCTCGGGTTTCCCTAGGAGGCCCCATCCGTATTACATTTCAACCATCCACTGAAAGGGAAAGACCACAAAACCTCCGTCATACCCCTTGGTTTGGGAAATAAGCATGTAACCATTAGGTGCCAATGAATCATAGGCACCCTAAACGTGGTGTTGTAGTGCTCATTGATCCTGGATTTTTCATTCTGAATGGCCAAAAAATGTTATTGAATGCAGTGATTTCATGAAACTGATCCTGGTGATGAATTGAGTTGTTGCGGGGTCACAAAACCAAATAAATAACTTTGGTTCCAGAAACATTAAGTAGTGAAGTAAGTTGTTTCATCTACTATATAAAAAATAGAGAATACAGAAAATGTAGAACTGATTCCATGTTGGGGGGTTCAGCTCAAATATATTGAGAATTTATTTCAATAAGTAGGATGTAGTGTTGCTAGATGAGAACAAATGATCAACTTCTTCGTGATGTTGGTGACATAAAACACACCTTGAATAAAAAGACTTCCTAACCCTCTGATTGTTTTCATCCACTGGTATTTTTCTATGAATGAGTCTCTAACATAGTGTAAATCTTGAGGGAAGTAGCCAATTTCTATTCAAATAACATATCCAATTGTAATCTCCCTATATCAAATGCTTCTAGAAAATTTAGAGTCCATAAATCCACTCGAAGGCCCTTCCCAAAATAGTTGGTCATCGAATTTAATAAAATCATAGCCTTAAAAAAGGATTCAATTTCTTCTGTAACGACATCCAGATGATCAAAATGTTCTTGTATAATGAATATGTTGTAAAATATATTTCTCTTCACTGTTTATCCTATCAATAAGAGGGGTTTCATTCTAGTTAACATGCTAGAAATGAAGTTAATTTTTGGCATTAACCACCCAACAAGAGTGTCTCATAATGTTTTTATAAACATTATTTAATAAAATTTTAATGTTTTGATGGATTAATATCTTGAAACTATTTTACCTGGCTTAATTTAATAATGTTGGGAAAATGGTAACTATTTTATTGGCTTTTGATAAAATATTATTTGAATATTTATCCAACCATGCTTTTATAAAATTGAGAATATTGGGATTATTGTACATAAGATTTATTTAGAACACCTGGGTAGGATACTCTAGATCCTGTTTATATCACAACATGCACACTCCCCCATGTCTGTGTAGACCGTGTATTGCCTTTTGATCCAGGAAAGCCTAAGGTTTCATATATAGGTGGAATAGTTTATATCTACTGTGTAAGACTTACCAGTGGTGAGATGGTGGGATATTTCCATCATATCAAATAGGGAAGTTTTTGTTTTTTATTTGACCTTTTTGGTTGTTGTACATGTACCTTGGGTTTCTATCCAGATAATTTTTTTTAACTTTTCTTTCCTTGTTAATGGAATCTATAATTTTGGTTATTATTCCATTATTTCTTTATTCAATGTATGTATATGTCATTTACATTAATATAGGTTGGGTTAAATTGTTCCCTCTAGTTGTTTTTTGATGGTCGTGTGCTAGTCGTCAGTCCATGGGGATCAAGAATGACCTTCGGGTCAGTATTAGATTGGTTTGGGAACAGGTTTCATTGTGTATATTGGTTCGTTCGACAAATTTTATATATCATAGCATGGTAATGCTTAATCTAAATATGTTTATATATTAGAGATAATATTTTAAAGACATTATGGGTTGTTTTTTTTTTATTCAATAGAAAGATCTTGTCATGATGATATTTAAATTACCATTGGATGTTGGGATTTGTGCCTCTACTACTTGGTTTTGACCATATTCTCTGTTTTTGCTAATGGATTTCTAGTTTAAAATAAAATTATCTTGTTATCTAAAAATTATCCCATTTTTTGTATAGTAACATGCCTTTGATAAATATTACGTGGTTTCCAATGGAGTTTGTATCAATAGAGTCTACTGAAGGGAATCCCCTATTCAATTATAATATTATAGAAGCTATCATATAGACAGTTTGTGTAATGGACTAGAATGAACCATATGCTCAAAACCAGGCTATTGAGTTGTAACCAGGAGATAAGGGAGAGAGAGACCAACCACAAGAGTTCCTAAAAAATAGTCCTCCAATATTTAATATTGAAAATGAATCCTAAGAGGTGAAGGACTAGCTTCACAATATTGAACTTGTATTTGAATCCCTAGATATACCTACGTTTATCAATGTGATGTATGTAATTTCCATGCTCTAGGGTCCTTGTTTATGGTTGTGTGATTCAATGATATAGGTAACCCAACAAATGGGATTATCTTTGAAGTATTTTGTGGCCCTTTTCATTCAGAAAATATTCCAAGAGTTATGGTGATGGACATTTCTTAGGATTTTCTCACTTTCTATATGAGATATCATTCTGTGTCATTATACCCAAATGGTTTTAAAGAGATGGGTTTTTTATCTGTATGTGGTGATAAATGATTATCTAAAAGATCAAAAATACTATAAGGTTTCAAACCAATTATCTCATTGTAGGTATGTATACTAATGTGTACCACCTATACTAACACGATATAAATGGAACTGATGGTGGAAATGGGTATGGAAGGAATGGTCACCTTATCTATCTCTTCTCTTTCACCCAATGAAAGTTTCAATGGTGTATGGAAAAATAAGAGAAATTGTAATAGTAATTTCAATAGTGGTGAGTTTTTTCTCATCATTGGGTCTCCCCTAGACCATCATCAGCCGCTAGCAGTGTTCCTCTGACATTCCCTCGGTGTGTCCCAACATAGAACACAAGATTTACATTTCCTACACTAGTGATGATTTGCAATTATTTTGTCCACATAGGACATTTGAACTGGTTTTTCTATCCTATATCAATTCCATATTATATCCATAGATCCTCAGCACCATATGAAACTGGGGAACCATCAAAAGATTAAAATTCCATAAGGATCAAGTCATATGCCTCAGGAGTGAATCTCATTTATAAAATGGTTTTGTTTCTTAAATAAGATTATGTGGACCTAGTTATAGTGAAAGGTAACATTTTTTGGAACTTCTATACAAACATACCTGTTTTATATGGGTTCCCCAAACTCATTCATATCTTCTCTTTTTTTTGTTCTAAAAATTATAATGGAGATCATGACCTTTTTTACGGAGTTATAAAAACCTTCTAGAAAGAGGAAGGAGATGTGGTTTCATTTTCTTATGTGTTCTTTATTAATAGTTAACATAGAGTTCACTATGATTTCTTGTATCTCAATATATACATGTTGAACATCAATATCTGTATGGATTGGATAGTTGGACATTGTGGTAAGATTGATTGTTTTCATCAGCATGTTTCTTCCTTTGAGACTGATGAGTGATCTTGGTTGTTTTAAGGGGAGTGGGATTTGAGGTGTAGATATATAGGACCTTTATACACAGAGATCAGGATTTTTTATTCCTCTATTACATTCGATCATGATGACATTTCTTTTATTCGAGATCACCCCATTATTGTGAGGGACTTCATTGATGTCTTCCCATATGACTTTTCTAATCATCCACCAGAGAGGGAGGTATAGTTCTTTATTAATCTAGTTGCAGGTACATATAATATATCGATAAATTATTATTCAATTCAACCTTCCGAGCTGAAAAACTGCATGTTCTAGTTGGATTCCAGAAAGGATAAAGGTTTTTTTAACCCAATTGTTTCATTATGGGTATTTCTAATACTCTTCTCTATGAAGCCATATGGTTCGCTTTATTTTTGTGTAGACTATAAAAATTTAAACTCAGTGAATGGTAATAATATTTACCCTTTTCCCAATGTGGGGACTTTTTTGATTGGTTACAAGGGGGAAGTGGATTTTGAAATCGATCTTAGACTACTTATCATCAACTCAAAATTCTGGAGTTGGGTGTTATGAACACTTATTTCAAGAGAAATTATGGAAGTTATAAATATATTATAATTCATTTGGGTCAAAATAATGCAAATGTAGTTTTCTATAAATTTTATGAATTTTATATTCCATTATTATCTTACCACATTTTTCATTGTGTTTTTTATGATATCTTAGAATATCTAAGATTCAAGACTAGGCATATGCACTATGTAAATTTTATTTTGGATATCCTAAAGAGTCACTGCCTTTATCAGAATTCTTAAAAATGAAATATATGGATATAAGAAGTGATGTCCTTGGGACATGTGAATTGAGAAGAAGGAGTTTCAGTATATCCTCAGAAGGTGAATGTTGTATTATCATGTAAATAACCATGTAACATCTTCGAGATACAGAGCTTCCTAGGACGGAATGAAAATAATTGGGTTTTTTCTAGGATTTATTTAAGCAGACATCCTAATTGAAATCCATTACAAAAAAGGGTTAAATTCACATGGTATTCTAAATGTCATACTTATTTTGATGCACTGAAATGACTTCTAACATTAGCTATAATTCTTATCTTACCTAAGCATGATAAGGGGTATATGGTACCACTTTTGATTTAGAACTCACTAAAATAATTCATATGATTAAGTTTTGAACGAAATATATTTTTAGTGAGAGGATCATGGTCTTTTATAATCATAAGATTCTAAGATATACCTTTTCATAAGGACCTAAATATCTATTAGATATTATGAGGAATTACCTCTATACATTTGAATTTTACATTTTCTACACCCAAGATAAGGGGAATGTTGTCACTAGAACTATTAATATGAAGACTCTAACACAATCTATTTTGGAATTGAAGGAGGAGTGGAACCTAATTGTTATCTTCACTTAGTTTCATCTGAACATGTATAAGGATGATTCAGGAATTATTGTTAACAAAATTTTATTATCATTACCACTCCATTATATTTTCCTCCAAATCTAGCATTAGGATGATGAGTTTATAGAAATTAGGAAAACCTTATATAGTGGAGAGATCATTACTAGTTGGTCTCTCCCTTCTGATGGTACTCTCTACTTCAGGGATCTATTTTCCTTTATTGTTTTCAATGATGAATTAAATCATATATGATTGTTACATTTTTTCAACATCTATTCACCATAGTGTTGTGAATATGTATTATGACATGAGACAACATTTTTGTATTTCATGTATATAGAATGAAATTGTTGATTATGTGTCCCAATATTACACCTACCGATAAATAAAGGTAGATAGTTTGAACCCTTTTATTCTACTCTAGCCTCTTCTATTGATTGATTGGAAATGTGATGAGGTTTATATAGACTTATTTATCATATTTCCACAGAATCTCAAAGTAAATAATATAATATGGATTGTGATTGATCAACTGATGAATTTGGTTCATTTTATTCTGATTATGAACACTAACATGGTTGAAGATCATGGTAATCTATATGTATAGAAGACCACCAAGATTCATGGGGTTACCTTTACCATTTTATCGAATAGGGATCCTATAATTACTTTCAAATTATTGAAGTGTCTTAATAAAATGATGGAGACTCAAGTAATGTAGAGTAAATCTTACCATTCATAGATGGATGGTCATAGTGAGAATTATTTTTTGATCCCACGGGATAGGATTTGTGCTAAGATCTTGGTTTTTGGGGGATCTTGGGATACCCATATGGATCTATTAAAAATTCTTATCATAATATTTACTAGTTGTCAACTTTAATTTCAACTTGTGATTCTTTTTATGGTAACCCATACAGATCACCAATCTATTTTGTTGAGGTCTGTTAGGACTCTCTAGTGGGACTAAGTCTCATTTAGGAGATATCGGTGGGGATTCATTATTTATGTTGATTCTTGGTTACAGATTAGAGTCAAAATAAATTTTATATGGAATGTCAACACCATCCTTTGGATATTTCAATTGGTCACTAGGTTTACTTGAAATTTTCCACTCGATAGGGTCACCATCAGCATGGAAAATTGGGAAAGTTGTATATGTGGTGTGTTTTACGATTTCAAATAATTGATCGAGTTGTTTAGGTTTCCTATTAGTTGGTGTTACCTAAATATTGGTAGGTATACATGGTGTTTTCTATATATCTCGACATGGGAAATAAAATCCAAATCTATCCCATATTCTGTGTTTGGATAAGATTGTGTTGGAACCAATTTTTTTTTGGAACAACCATTGGAGATCCTTTATTCTTAGATGAAATACATTCATGTGAATTACATTCCATTGGTCAATGTTCTCTGGATATGAATATCAAATTTTCAGGATACTTGGGATCATGAATCCTCAATGAGGGAGTAGTGGCCTCAACTCTTTCCCAGTAACCCTTCTTCAACAAGATTTACCAAGGATGGAAATTCTTATGGTGGTTATAATTTTAATATCCTATTTATGGATCTCACTATTTTTAATGTTTAAATGTTTGTAGTTTGGGTTTCATAGTTTTTCTAACGGAATTTGGGATGGGTGATAGCAATGGAACAAATTCACACCATGTATATATGACTCATGACATGAATCTATTACAAGGAAGAGGACATGAATTGGGTTCATGACCAGAAAGGAATACATGATGTGAAATCCATTAACAAAATTAATTGGTCACTTTATATTTAAAGTCTAAGATAACACCTTTTTAAGTGTATATGAAACACATAATATTCATATTGTGAATATATGATTCATGACACGAATTGGTGTTTCCTAGTGATTTTTCTAGTCTGCATGCCCGAATACCTCTATAAGTTGGCTTCACCTTTCTCCCTTGAACCCTAATACTACTAAAAATATTTGAATATGGATTCTTCTCTTCTGAGATCCTCCTTTGGGAGCTTTATCTCCGTCTTAGTGGGATTTTATTATTTTGGAAAGTGTGAGTGTGAATGTTCTCTTCTCGTTAGATTTGTTTATCTTAGATTTGGTAATGGAATTGGGATGATTTTATTGGATATGTTCTTGTTTTATGATGATTCTTCTTTAGTTACATCATGATCCATTGTGTGATCATATTCTGAAGGTCGAATATTGTGTAGGTTATCATGTGTTGTATTATTATCTCAAGGTATATGTTGATCTAACCTATCTTATGAAGCTTTTTTCTAATGGAACGCAATTATAATATGTGAAAATAGATCATATGACATCCATTCATTTCTCTAGAATTAATTTTTCTTTTTAGAGTGTGTGGATCCTATCATGGTTGATCTGTGACCCAAGATTGAGGTAGTTGTTTTATTGTCTAGCATATGGAATTTGAACCATATTTTCTCGTGTTGTATAATTTTTTTATAAATTAACTAGAAATATTCTTGTATTAGTTGATTTGGGTGTGTAAATGGATTCTTGATAAAAGATGGTTTTTCTGCTCATTAGGTAAAGGAATGGTGTTTTACAAAGCCTTATTAAATTGATTTATAAATGGGTATTCAATGAATTTTCATAATGAAAAGGTTCAATGATATAATTTTTTAATTGATAATCCATTTAGAACCAATTGATATATGTCACAGATGGGAGCCTTGGGTACTAAGGAAGAAGGTTGAGTATTGGTTATTTTCTTTTATTTCCATAGGGGGTTCACTCCTGGGGTGCTCCAATATTTCTTAGGTCATGTGTCTTAGTGAATTTAAATTGACATTGTCAAGGGTTCAGTCATGGGGTGTTTCTATCTTCCATTGGCCCTAAGTCCTAGGGACATGATTGTGTACTAGTCATTGTTTTTTATCTTTGTATGAGTGGTCTGGTTGGCCCAACGTATTTTATCTAGGGGGTGTTTACCATTTTTTTTCTCTTGCTATTTTGGATTTGATATATATTATTTGATAAAATGTAAATGTGTTGTTGTATGTATTCTTTGAAACTATTTTACAAGGATTAGTTTTAGAACTATGGAAATGGGGAACATTTTTCCATGCATTTTATATCAAACTTTTATACTATATATCATGTATTTTTTAAATAAAATTTATTATATTTGGATAATTGTACACATATTTGATATGGAATTCTTTGGTGGTATCCTACTATGACAATTTAGTTCACGCCCTACACACTCTCTTTGGGCTGTGTAAACCTTATATTATCTTTTCATGGAAAAAAGGGAAAGGTTCCATAGTGAGGTGACGAGGTTTATGTTAGTTGGGTATGATAAGTTGGTGGTCATATGGTGGGATATTTCCCACATATCACATAGAGTAGCTAATTTTGGTTTTATTTTTCCTTTTTGGTTGTTGGAAATGTAATACTAGTATTTATCTGGACACACTAGGTTGTTTTGATACATTGTCTTACATTGATTACGGAATTTATCCTTTTGGGTTTTTTCTTGATATTTCATTACACTATGTTTATATATTACCTGTATATTTTTTTAGGTTGGGATAAATCATTTACTCTATTTATTAGTTAATGCCTAGGAGCCATTTTCCTGCCCATGGGGATCGGGAATGAACTTCGGGTCAATAGAAGAATAGTTCGAGTATCAGTTTCAGAAGGTTTCCCAAGTTGGTTTGTTTAATATGTTAGTTACATAAGAGTTATAAAAAAAATTAAACACATAATTGAAATGAATGTTATGTGAAGGTAAAAAGAATGTCCAAAGGGGATACATGAAATATTATATGTCACGACCCGCCCTCGGGGTCCGTGCCGTGACTACCCCAAGCCCGCCTTCCATAGGCCAGGGGCTGGCGACTAGCACCAAGGCGTAAAATCCCAATAACTGGGAAGGCATTGCCTTTATAAAAGAAAACAAGCACCACAGAGTACAAGCGGAAGTAAAACACTAAGTACAAAAAGAAGAGCTGAAAAGTAAAAAGGGGCCGGAAATACAAGCCCAACTGTAAAGTACAACTCGAAAGGGAAAACAGCGACTGAAAAGTAAAGCTGCTACGCTGAGATGTCCACTGGAAATCCCACCTGAAGGGTGGGTACAGATAGCTCCTCTGCTCCTCGGGTCCCGCCATCCGCTCCGAGTATGTCCCGCCCAGTGTCCACCTCCGGGTACCGCCTCGTCGTATAGTCCACCTCCAGGTACCGTCCAGTCCTTGAACCTTCGGCTTCTGTCAGCACTGTCCGTCGTCTGCAACCAACACAACGAGGTGCGGGCATAGCCCGTGCAGGGGTGAGTATAACGATAATCAGTAGGGACCCCGAGACCCTCAAGGTCTCACTAAAACCAACAAGGATAAACACAAGAAGATCTCAACAGATAAACTCTACTTAGGTATATGCCCATACATATACCTAAGTTATCAAGTAACCCATCTCAATCATGAGGAAACACAAGGATTGTGAAAACGACGGATAACCACTTCCCGGGTATATGCCCATACATATACCAAAGTTAGCAAGTGACCCATCTCAATCATGAGGTAAACACAAGGTCAAAAGTCTCAGCTCAAACCAGGATTTTCATTATCGAAACCGTAACTGCTGAAGAGCTCCGTCTCTAGAGTGTACAGTGGTCCTGTCACGACTCCGAGGTACTGCTCACTAACCTAAGACTGCTGAAGTACTCCTCCTGTCGAGTACTGCGGGCCAGCCACCCAAACACAGTAGTGCTTCCCGCCGAGGTATGTCACCCAAACTCCGTAGTGCACACCCCCAAGTAGCCTGCTGAGGTACTCTCCGGACGAGCACCGCGGGTCTGCACTGTCACACAGGTAGTGCTCCGTCCGCCATGGGTCTGCACCTCGGAAAGTAGTGCTCCGTCCACTGGGCTAGTCGACTCACTCCAAGTCGAGTCGGTCAAGCAGTCGTCAGGTCTCAGCCAGCTACACGGTCTCCGTACTTCGCACGCTCGTCACTGGGAGGGTCCGCTCCACGAGCTACAGGTCGATACTCCAAGTATCTCAAAGTCCCACGAAGAAGTGTCTCAAAGGTCCGTCTCGTCACAGGGGTCTCAACGCAACAGACGGCGCGTCGATCGGACGCCCGGTCTGTGAGTTATTAGCCTTTTCGTCCCAGGGGCCCGGTTGGTTTCGTGAGCGAAACCAATCCCGGCCGTATCTCAACTGTACCCCGAACTCCCATAGGGTAAACTCAAAGGGACCGTTACTCAACGTAACCACCAACGCCGCTGACGGCTCGTCAAGCGGTCGTCCTGTCTGTAAGATATCAGCTTTTCCGTTCCAGGGGCCCGGTTGGATTTCCGGTACAATCCAACCCGGCCATACTCCGACTGTATCCAAAACTCGGGCGGAGTATGTCAAAAGTTCCGTCTCATCAAGAGGAAGTCAACGAAACAGACGGCGCGTCAATCGGACGCCCGGTCTGTGAGTTATTGGCTTTTTCGTCTCCGGGGCCCGGTTGGTTTTTTAAGGCATAACCAACCCGACCGTACTCCACCTGCGTCCAAACCTCGGGCGGAGTATGCCAAAAGATCCGTCTCATTAAGAGGAACGCAACGCGACTGACGGCGCGTCAATCGGACGTTCGTGGCTCAAGATATGAGCGTTTCCGCTCCGAAGGCCCGGTTGGTTTCGTGAACGAACCAACCCGGACGAACTCAAAGTAATCTGAAACCTTGAGTGCGATATACCGAAACGACCGTCTCGATCCAAGGATCGTGTTGCCGCAGACGGTTCGTCATTCGGAGGTCCGAGGCTCAAGTTATGAGCCAAAAACCAATTCTAGTTCGAAACGGGGGGGTCCGGGTCCGGGCCGACCCGGCCCGACCCCCCCTGGGCGGCGGCGGCGGCCGGCGGCGGCGGACGGCAGCTGCGGGCGGCGGCGGGCGGGCGGCGCGGCGGCGGGCGGGCCGCGGTGGCGGCGGCGGCGGCGGGCCGCGGTGGCGGCGGCGGCGGGCCGCGGTGGCGGCGGCGGCGGGCCGCGGTGGCGGCGGCGGCGGGCCGCGGTGGCAGCGGCGGGCCGCGGCGCACGCGGGGGCTAAGCCCCGCGGTTTCGGACAAGGCGGCACGGCCTTGTGCCGTGCCTTTGCAATCAAACGGCCCCCCACGTGGGGGCCGGTTTAAATCAAAGGAACCGGGGGGCTGTTGCCCCCCCTTCATGGAACCGCCCCCCTCATTAGGAGGGGGGTTTTGCTGAACGGTCCGGGGGATTTATTCCCCCGGTTTTCAGTCATCCGGCCGGCCAGCTGGCCGGCCGGTTTTTACCAACGGGACCGGAAATTCCGGTCCCGCCTTTGACTTCCGACGCCGGCGGCCCGGCCGCCGGTCTCCTCTTCCGCCGCGGCCCGGAACCGGCCGCGGTCTTCTCGTCCCGCCGCGGCCCGGAACCGGCCGCGGTGTTCGTCGTCCGGCGCGGTGCGACGGCACCGCGCCCCTTTGCCGTACCATGATTCCTTCCAACGCGGCGCGACGGCGTCGCGTTCTTGAAGATTCTCCTCGGCGTAGCGCGACGGCGTTGCGTAAAATAAACGCATGGTAATCCGCGTGGTGCGACGGCACCACGCCACTTTGCTTCCATCGCAAGAATTAAACATGAACGATGGAGGGGGTTCGGCCGTGTTCATGCGGTCCGGCCCCCCTCACGTTAAGCAATAACGCATCTTAAAAATATCAACATCCCCTCGTTAGTTATACGAACCACGAGCAAGAAAAGAAAAAGGAAACCAAAGTGAAATCAACAACCCCTACCTCGGGTTTAAGATTCGAAGAATCGTCTACGTTCCGCGGAAGACGGCGTCGCGGAGGTCGGGCGTCGCGGTCGTCGTTCGTCAAATCCGTTGACGAAGAGATATGCCCGAAGAGATTCGTCGTTGGCGAAACTTGCACGCCGACGAAGATTGTCCGAAGAAGAGGTGGCGTCCCCTTCGTTGTCACGGTGAACGAAGAAAGGAGGTGCGGCGTTCTTCGTCGGAAAAAGAGCGTTCCTCGTCAAGTCTTGAGGAAAGTCAAATAATAAAGAGAACAACGAACTCAAGAACCTCTACCTCGATAGTCGCACGTTGACGTAGTCGTGAAATATCGGTGTCGATTCCTTTGACGTCGGAGGAAGAGTCGTTATCGAAGGCGTTCGTCGCGGAAAACCGTCGCGGAAGAGATGACGCAGAAGAAGTACGTTGCGTCGCGGATACGGCGTCGCGGATGGATCGTGTTCTTCGGCGGAGAAGTTCTTCGTTGAAGAACGACGTTCTTCGCGTTCTTCGTTGAGTTGAAGAAGAAGAAGGAAAGCTTCCAAAGCTCTCAAGAAATCCTCCCAAGGGTAAAAGAAACTCCTAGAATAATATAAGCTTTAACTTATATTATTTCATAACTTAACCACAAGAATTTCAAAGGTTTGAAATTCAAAAAGGGTTTAACTCCCTTAATTAATTAAGTAACTTAAGTTGACAACATTAAAAGAAACGAGTTAAAGGGGAGGTTTTGAGAGAATTTGAGGAGTTGGGGTTCGTGTGGACCCCACCTCACTTAATCCTTCCAAGGGAGGTTAAGTGGATGTGGGTCCCACTCCCAACTCCCTTTGGTAGGACTTAACTTACAAAAAAAAAAAAGAATTCACACTTTTTATTCAACTTTTTTATAAATCTCCCAAAAACTAACTTTTAACCCGAAACAAACGCAACTCCCGAAAAGGTCTCTTTAAGAGAATATCGGCGCTGCGAGTTCATCGGTGCCCTCGGATTTCAATTCCGAGCACCGGATCAAAAGTTAGGAATTCCCGCTCGTTCGTTCACTGAACGTACCCGAGCCAAACTTCGGAAATTAATTCCGGGCACTCCGGGCCTCAGAATCAGGTGCCGTCTGAAACCGCGCTCTTGTAAAATTCTAAAGAAAATTAAGAAAAAATTTCCCTTGAATTTTACGGGTCTTTACATTACTCCCACCTCAGGACTTTACGTCCCCGTAAAGATACAACAAAAACTAGGGAAACAAAAGAGGGTACTGAGCACGCATCTGAGCCTCCCGCTCCCATGTGCTCTCCTGGAGATTCCCGTGCTGCCATCTGTTGCGCACAAGAGGAATCGATCGCCCATGTAGGACCCGCTCCTGTCGATCCTCTATCTCCACCGGGACCTCCGTAGAAGTCGCCCCATCGTCAACGTCAAGCTCCTCAGCTGGAATACGTGGAAGATGTCGTGCACCCGGTGCAACTGAGGTGGTAGAGTCAGGCGATAAGCCACCTCGCCAACCTTGCTGAGGACCTGGAAGGGTCTGATGAAGCGCGGAGATATCTTGCCGCCTCGGCCAAATCTCCGAATACCACGTCGAGGTGAGACCCGCAAGAAGACGTGGTCGCCATCCTCGAACTCCAGTGGCCTCCGCCTCCTGTCAGCGTATGTCTTCTGCCGGCTCTGTGTTTTCCTCATCCGCTCCTGGATGACATGGACCTCTTCTGACGTGTCCCGGACCATCTCTGGTCCCACAAGAGCTGCGAGATTTCTTCTTTGCCGATAAGAGAAACCTGGTCTCATCCCCTGGATGAACCACATTCTTTGCCTAAAACAGTCAATCCTAACATGGATGATACTAATCCATACCAAGGATGACGTCGTAAGGCCTCGACGCTACTACTAAGAGATCCAACCGTTACTCTCGCCTCCAAGGGTTGAGTCACACTGTCGGCATCAGTGTGTGGTAACTGGTCTCCTCCAGTAGATGTCTCACAAGTGAGGTTCAAGTCAACAGTCAACTGGAACCTCTTAGTAACATCACAAAAGAGGACAGGAAAGAAAACATCACAAATGTATGCGTCTTTTATTATTGCAGCTCATATTACAAGACGCTACACAAAAGCAACATCAACATGGAACTAGAAGTACAAAAGACGTATCCACTAGTTCCTCCCCTGTCCACCTGCTCCCAGAGCTCCAGCATTTGTCGTTGCCTCAACCTCGGTGGCTCCCTCCAAGCCTGCGGATCGAGGAGTCGGACAGTCACGTGCCAAGTGACCCTTTCCGCCACAGGAGTAACATTGTCCGTTTCTGGCACGCCTGGCTCTGACCCCACCTCGGGTGCCCCGCACCACCGGTCCTAAAACCCGAGATCGCCCAACTGCTGGTCTGGTCCTCCCGGACCTCTGCATCATCTGTCTACTGCCCACAGATGACTCGGCTTCTGATCGAAAAACATGCGGCAAAGGCAGAATCTCTTGTACACGCTCGGGGTGTAGAGATACTGGCACAAACTCCACCCTGAAGAAGGTCTCGAAGTCTTCCCATGCGAAGTTCATCTCATCGCAAAACTGAAACAAGTGGCTCCACCACCTACCTGCTGCTGCCTGAAGGAGGCTGGTAGCAAAGATCACCATGAAGTCTGTCGGCGTCCCCACTAGCCTGAAGACTCTCACCACAGCCTCCAGCCAAACCTCAGCCGCCTGCGGGTCCGTCTCTCCCTGGAACCTGGGTGGCCTCTGGCGCTGGAACTCGTGCAGCGCGCTCAAGCGTCGTGCATCGCCTACTGCTGGGGCTGGTGGCATCGGTGGCCCAACGTATGGTAGTACCGCTGGTGCCTCCGCTGGTGCCTCAACTGCAAGAGGGCCCTGTACCGAAGCCTCGTCGCTCGACAGACTGTCAGCACACTCATCCCTCCGAGCTCTAGCTGGTCGTCTGAGAAAAGACATCCTGAAAGAAACAACGTAACACGATCAAACGATTATACCTGGTGAGTTGACCTGGTTTGAGCTGTTTTAAGGGGAAAAACCTTTGAAAACACACACGCAATCAGTGTTTTCGTGCACAATGTCGGAAATCAGTTGTCAGGGTCCTGGTGTATGGATACGTCGGCCGCCCGCACCAACACTGGACTCCCTGAACTGAAAACCACACTCGGTACCCTTAACACTATTGCTTCACAGAAAGAAAGATCAGAGTCTGCGGTAGAACCGACCTCCTCTGATACCAATTTTTCACGACCCGCCCTCGGGGTCCGTGCCGTGACTACCCCAAGCCCGCCTTCCATAGGCCAGGGGCTGGCGACTAGCACCAAGGCGTAAAATCCCAATAACTGGGAAGGCATTGCCTTTATAAAAGAAAACAAGCACCACAGAGTACAAGCGGAAGTAAAACACTAAGTACAAAAAGAAGAGCTGAAAAGTAAAAAGGGGCCGGAAATACAAGCCCAACTGTAAAGTACAACTCGAAAGGGAAAACAGCGACTGAAAAGTAAAGCTGCTACGCTGAGATGTCCACTGGAAATCCCACCTGAAGGGTGGGTACAGATAGCTCCTCTGCTCCTCGGGTCCCGCCATCCGCTCCGAGTATGTCACGCCCAGTGTCCACCTCCGGGTACTACCTCGTCGTATAGTCCACCTCCAGGTACCGTCCAGTCCTTGAACCTTCGGCTTCTGTCAGCACTGTCCGTCGTCTGCAACCAACACAACGAGGTGCGGGCATAGCCCGTGCAGGGGTGAGTATAACGATACTTAGTAGGGACCCCGAGACCCTCAAGGTCTCACTAAAACCAACAAGGATAAACACAAGAAGATCTCAACAGATAAACTCTACTTAGGTATATGCCCATACATATACCTAAGTTATCAAGTAACCCATCTCAATCATGAGGAAACACAAGGATTGTGAAAACGACGGATAACCACTTCCCGGGTATATGCCCATACATATACCAAAGTTAGCAAGTGACCCATCTCAATCATGAGGTAAACACAAGGTCAAAAGTCTCATCTCAAACCAGGATTTTCATTATCGAAACCGTAACTGCTGAAGAGCCTCGTCTCTAGAGTGTACAGTGGTCCTGTCACGACTCCGAGGTACTGCTCACTAACCTAAGACTGCTGAAGTACTCCTCCTGTCGAGTACTGCGGGCCAGCCACCCAAACACAGTAGTGCTTCCCGCCGAGGTATGTCACCCAAACTCCGTAGTGCACACCCCCTAGTAGCCTACTGAGGTACTCTCCGGACGAGCACCGCGGGTCTGCACTGTCACACAGGTAGTGCTCCGTCCGCCATGGGTCTGCACCTCGGAAAGTAGTGCTCCGTCCACTGGGCTAGTCGACTCACTCCAAGTCGAGTCGGTCAAGCAGTCGTCAGGTCTCAGCCAGCTACACGGTCTCCGTACTTCGCACGCTCGTCACTGGGAGGGTCCGCTCCACGAGCTACAGGTCGATACTCCAAGTATCTCAAAGTCCCACGAAGAAGTGTCTCAAAGGTCCGTCTCGTCACAGGGGTCTCAACGCAACAGACGGCGCGTCGATCGGACGCCCGGTCTGTGAGTTATTAGCCTTTTCGTCCCAGGGGCCCGGTTGGTTTCGTGAGCGAAACCAATCCCGGCCGTATCTCAACTGTACCCCGAACTCCCATAGGGTAAACTCAAAGGGACCGTTACTCAACGTAACCACCAACGCCGCTGACGGCTTGTCAAGCGGTCGTCCTGTCTGTAAGATATCAGCTTTTCCGTTCCAGGGGCCCGGTTGGATTTCGGGTACAATCCAACCCGGCCATACTCCGACTGTATCCAAAACTCGGGCGGAGTATGTCAAAAGTTCCGTCTCATCAAGAGGAAGTCAACGAAACAGACGGCGCGTCAATCGGACGCCCGGTCTGTGAGTTATTGGCTTTTTCGTCTCCGGGGCCCGGTTGGTTTTTTAAGGCAAAACCAACCCGACCGTACTCCACCTGCGTCCAAACCTCGGGCGGAGTATGCCAAAAGATCCGTCTCATTAAGAGGAACGCAACGCGACTGACGGCGCGTCAATCGGACGTTCGTGGCTCAAGATATGAGCGTTTCCGCTACGAAGGCCCGGTTGGTTTCGTGAACGAACCAACCCGGCCGAACTCAAAGTAATCCGAAACCTTGAGTGCGATATACCGAAACGACCGTCTCGATCCAAGGATCGTGTTGCCGTAGACGGTTCGTCATTCGGAGGTCCGAGGCTCAAGTTATGAGCCAAAAACAAATTCTGGTTCCAAACGGGGGGGTCCGGGTCCGGGCCGACCCGGCCCGACCCCCCCCTGGGCGGCGGCAGCGGCCGGCGGCGGCGGACGGCGGCGGCGGGCGGCGGCGGCGGGCGGCGCGGCGGCGGGCGGGCCGCGGCGGCGGCGGCCGCGGCGGGCCGCGGTGGCGGCGGCGGTGGGCCGCGGTGGCGGCGGCGGCGGGCCGTGGCGGCAGCGGCGGGCCGCGGCGCACGCGGGGGCTAAGCCCTGCGGTTTCGGACAAGGCGGCACGGCCTTGTGCCGTGCCTTTGCAATCAAACGGCCCCCCACGTGGGGGCCGGTTTAAATCAAAGGAACCGGGGGGCTGCTGCCCCCCCCTTCATGGAACCGCCCCCCTCATTAAGAGGGGGGTTTTGCTGAACGGTCCGGGGGATTTATTCCCCCGGTTTTCAGTCATCCGGCCGGCCAGCTGGCCGGCCGGTTTTTACCAACGGGACCGGAAATTCCGGTCCCGCCTTTGACTTCCGACGCCGGCGGCCCGGCCGCCGGTCTCCTCTTCCGCCGCAGCCCGGAACCGGTCGCGGTCTTCTCGTCCCGCCGCGGCCCGGAACCGGCCGCGGTCTTCTCGTCCCGCCGCGGCCCGGAACCGGCCGCGGTGTTCGTCGTCCGGCGCGGTGCGACGGCACCGCGCCCCTTCGCCGTACCATGATTCCTTCCAACGCGGCGCGACGGCGTCGCGTTCTTGAAGATTCTCCTCGGCGTAGCGCGACGGCGTTGCGTAAAATAAACGCATGGTAATCCGCGTGGTGCGACGGCACCACGCCACTTTGCTTCCATCGCAAGAATTAAACATGAACGATGGAGGGGGTTCGGCCATGTTCATGCGGTCCGTACCCCCTCACGTTAAGCAATAACGCATCTTAAAAATATCAACATCCCCTCGTTAGTTATACGAACCACGAGCAAGAAAAGAAAAAAGGAAACCAAAGTGAAATCAACAACCCCTACCTCGGGTTTAAGATTCGAAGAATCGTCTACGTTCCGCGGAAGACGGTGTCGCGGAGGTCGGGCGTCGCGGTCGTCGTTCGTCAAATCCGTTGACGAAGAGATATGCCCGAAGAGATTCGTCGTTGGCGAAACTTGCACGCCGACGAAGATTGTCCGAAGAAGAGGTGGCGTCCCCTTCGTTGTCACGGTGAACGAAGAAAGGAGGTGTGGCGTTCTTCGTCGGAAAAAGAGCGTTCCTCGTCAAGTCTTGAGGAAAGTCAAATAATAAAGAGAACAACGAACTCAAGAACCTCTACCTCGATAGTCGCACGTTGACGTAGTCGTGAAATATCGGTGTCGATTCCTTTGACGTCGGAGGAAGAGTCGTTATCGAAGGCGTTCGTCGCGGAAAACCGTCGCGGAAGAGATGACGCAGAAGAAGTACGTTGCGTCGCGGATACGGCGTCGCGGATGGATCGTGTTCTTCGGCGGAGAAGTTCTTCGTTGAAGAACGACGTTCTTCGCGTTCTTCGTTGAGTTGAAGAAGAAGAAGGAAAGCTTCCAAAGCTCTCAAGAAATCCTCCCAAGGGTAAAAGAAACTCCTAGAATAATATAAGCTTTAACTTATATTATTTCATAACTTAACCACAAGAATTTCAAAGGTTTGAAATTCAAAAAGGGTTTAACTCCCTTAATTAATTAAGTAACTTAAGTTGACAACATTAAAAGAAACGAGTTAAAGGGGAGGTTTTGAGAGAATTTGAGGAGTTGGGGTTCGTGTGGACCCCACCTCACTTAATCCTTCCAAGGGAGGTTAAGTGGATGTGGGTCCCACTCCCAACTCCCTTTGGTAGGACTTAACTTACAAAAAAAAAAGAATTCACACTTTTTATTCAACTTTTTTATAAATCTCCCAAAAACTAACTTTTAACCCGAAACAAACGCAACTCCCGAAAAGGTCTCTTTAAGCGAATATCGGCGTTGCGAGTTCATCGGTGCCCTCGGATTTCAATTCCGAGCACCGGATCAAAAGTTAGGAATTCCCGCTCGTTCGTTCACTGAACGTACCCGAGCCAAACTTCGGAAATTAATTCCGGGCACTCCGGGCCTCGGAATCAGGTGCCGTCTGAAACCGCGCTCTTGTAAAATTCTAAAGAAAATTAAGAAAAAATTTCCCTTGAATTTTACGGGTCTTTACATTATATGACTTGTGTAAGGGTAAATAGAATTTATGTAATAGTAAAAATAATAATTAGACTACTTAGACAAGGTTAAGCTAGAATATGCGTAAGTGTAAATAATGAATTAGAAAGGATATGTAATGGTAAAATCTTACTTGAATAAGGATAAAAATGGTTGTGTAATGGTAAAGTATAACGTTCAAAAACTACATTGGGGTAAAAATGTATTTGAAACACATATAACGATATTTAAAATGCTTAGAAAATATAAAAAACATGAAATATATTTTCTCAAAAAATAAAATCATTTTCTAATAATTAATATAAAATAAAGAAAAAATTAACTATATTATTTTAAATAAAATAAGATAAATAATAAAATATTGATTAACCAAAAAAATTAAATTATGAGATATTATATTTATCAAAATGTAAAATAATTAAAGTGGAAATAATCCACTCAAATAAAGGTTGGGAGACCACTGGGGGATGGGAACTATATGGGATATATATTTTTATTCTAGATATTATAATATGGTTCCTCCAAATTATCAGGAACTACTTCTTTGTACTTACCAACATTCAGTATGGGTTGTTCATCTAGGAATCTAGATGATATATAAATTATTGAAAGAAACATTTTGGCAGGATGGCATGAAGAGGAAAGTGGGAGTTTTTTTAGAAATGCATCGCCTATCAGTAGGTCAAGTTGAAGCACCAATGACCAACTGGTATATTGAATTTTTTACCTATTCCCATATGAAAATATTATTAAATAACTATCTATTTTTCAAAAATTTATGTCAAATTGGATTGGAAACAAGATACCATATGGGTGATTGTTGATAAGCTCACAAATGTGTCTTGCTTCATCCATATTCGTTAATAAAATATGGTGTAAGACTTTTCCAAACACTATATTTAAGAGGATGTGAAGATTCATTGTGCTCTAGTATCAATTTTTTCTGACCAGGACCCACTACCACAGATCGGTGCAAGGGAAAAACTGGCATTTATCAGTACTAAAAATACACACTGATAAAAGGGGGATCTTTATGAGCACTAGCTAAAAGCACTGGAAAATATACCCTTTATTAATGCTAAAAAAATCAGTGATAAAGTTGTATGCTTTATGAGTGCTATTGTTAGCACTGATAAATGGTAGATTTATCTACACAATTATTATCCATGATAAAATATTTTCATAAAAAAATTATTAATTTATATAAAATTATTATATTTATATTCAAAAATAATGTTTATTTATTTAAATTAAATAAAAAACAAATGTTTATAATTAACATATATTTTTTTAATAATTAAAATATATATATAATCTTTTAAAACAAGTATTTATAATATTATAATTAAATAAATATATATTTAAATAATTATAACATTATAATAAATTTTATTAAATAATAAATATATTTATTATATTTACAAATAAATATTTATAATTATATAATTACAATTTTATATTTATAATTTTATATTTATAATTATATATAAATAGATTTAAAATATATATTTTTAATTATAATATATATATATTCAAATAAATATATGTTTCCAATGAATTTGGTCAATAAATATATTTATACGTGAGTATACTTGATTCTCATATGCTACGTACTCATCATAAATGTTCATATATATAGGGTGATTGGGGGTCCAAATATGTGATGACTCGTTTTTTATGATCTATACATTACTAGGTATGTTATTCACAAATATTATACTCATGAATATATTATTTTCTCATAAAAACATATAAAAATACAATGAGTATATTTAAATAAATTATATATTTATTATATTTATAATTATAAAGTTTTAATTATATGTAAATAGATTTTAAATATAATTATGTTTAATTATAATTAAAACCAAATATATATTTATTTATTTAAATATTTATAAATATATTTATTTATAATTAGAATTATAGTTATATAAGTGTAAATAACAATAAAATAATAATAAATATATTTAGTATAGTTATAAAGTAATAAATATATATAATTAAAAAAAAATTAAAAATATATAAAAATATTTATCAATAAATACAAATATTTATAGTTATAATTCTAAATAAATATAAATATATTTAAATATTTACAAAATTATAATATTTATATTAATTATACATATTTATAAATTTATAAATATAATAAATATATTTGTTATAATTTTATTATATATATATATATATATTTAAAATTATAACTATAAATTAAAATATATCTATTATAATTGTTTAATTACAAATAAATATATATTTATTAATAGTTATAATTATAAAAAAGTATCTATTTATTTAAATAATTATAATATCTAAAAAATATTTATTATACTTATAGTGGTATAAATATATGTAATTAAATAAATATATTTATAAATATTTACAAATATTTATAATTTTAATTTTAAAAAAATATAGATTTATTTAAGTAATTATAAAATTACAATAAATATATTAATTATATATATTAATAAAACTATATATATCATAAATATATTTCTTATAATTTTGTAATTATTTAAATAAATATATTTATAGTTATTATTATAACTATAAATAAATATATATTTATTATAATTTGTTAATTACAAATAAATATTTATTTATTTATTTTTATAATTATAAATATTTATATATATGTAATTATAAAATTATAATAAATATATTTATTATACTTATAATTTCATAAAAATATATAATTAAATAAATATATTAATAAATATATACAATTTTTTACAAATAAATACAAGTATTTATAATTATAATTATAAATAAATATAGATATATTTAAAAAATTCTAAATTTATTATAAATATATTAGTTATATATATTAATAAATGTATAAGTACAATAAATACAATTATTATAATTTTATTTATTTAGTTATTATATATAAGTATAAATATAATAAATATATTTATTATATTTTTATAATTAAAAATAAATCAAAATTTATTTATAATTTTTTTGATTTTATAAATATATTTTAATATTTTAATATTTTATATATATATAAATATAAGTAAATATATATTTATTTATAGTTATAATTAGAAACAAATAAATATTTTATATATATATATAATTTTATAAATATATATATATAAATAAATTATTAATATTATATCCTTATCATTGCATTTTTAGCATTGATAAAGATACACCTTTATCAGTGCTAAAAGATCGCTAATAAAATGTCTCTTTATCAGAACGATAATATTAGCGCTGATAAAGGTTTTTTTATCAACTCTTTCTATTTTAGCATTGATAAAACATACTTTTATTAGTGCTTTTTAAGTAGCACTGATAAAAGGATTACCCATTTTTTATAAATGAATTTAAACAGGCAGTTTCTTCTCTCACACATTTCAAGTTCTTACGGAAGCCAAATACTATTGTGTCACCACAAATCTTCTCTTGCCAAACCCCGCTGCTACCACTCCTCCACTCTCACCCTATTGTACCCCCATCGTATTGTCGTTGTTGCCAAACCCTACTACCACTATGCACCACTCTCTCCCAATGACACTGCCTCAGCTCCACTACTCTGCCACAATCCTGCCTTGCCACCATCTCTCCATGCCATGTCTCCCTCTCTTCATATCCCACCACCCTCTTTCTCTTTTTTCATCATCTTCTCCATTGCTCCCTACCTTGTTGTTGTCTGTACCACTGCTGCAGATATGGTTGTTATCATTCTATCCTACTACATTTTCTATTTGGTGATGTTTTGCCTCTATATTTTCATCATTTTCATCATGCTTGATGATACTTATAACAGTTGTGATCTTTCCCTTTGATTTTCTTTTCATATATCCATTCATTGAGGTTTTTCTTAGACAATTGTTGATTTCTTCTTATGATAATTAATTATGTCTAAATTTAATTTATCTTGGAACCACTTTATTGGTCTATCAGTATCTACCCTCTGTGTAGATTCCTAATGTATCTTCTTTCTATCTTTTATAGCCCATGCACATGATCTTTTTTGTTCCATACAGAGAGTTAGAACCCTCTCTTAATCATCAAATTTCTATCACAACTTCTGAACATCAATAGTGAGTTACTTTAATCTATTGACTTGATCATTCAATAATTTTTTTAGGTCTTTAATTATCTTGGACCATTCTTCAATCTTGATCCATACCTCAACCACATTTCTAGAATTTTCATAATTTTTTATTTGAGTTTCTCAAAATCCATTTTTAGTATTGGTAATTTAATCTATTTGTTATTTGAAAAGGAACTTTGACAATTTAAATACTCAATTTGATTTCTTTTTTTATCCCCCCAAATGTTAATTTCCTCAAAGGATACTTTGAGTTCAATATCAAGATCAACACTTCTATCAATTCCAGAAATGTTCACATCATGGTCTTCATTATGTGGTTTCCCTATTACTCCCACCATGAAATTTTTTATATTTCTTTACAGTCCATGACCTCCCAACTATTTCCTCTAATTTTCTAAGAATGGGTATATCATGTTATTCGAGAATTTCCATATCTCTAACTTGGTTCAGACCAAAATTTAGAGAAGTAATTTAGTAAAGGAAGCCCTCGAAAGTTGTTATATTATAGTGAATCTTTCTTCTTATTCCATATTCAAATGACTTCCCATATTATTCTTTTTGGATTTTACATCTATCAAGTACATAATAACTTTTTCTTTAACCAATTTTATTTTTAATTCTCTATAATCTTCATTAGTGGTGATGAAGACATGAAAATATTCTTGTTCATCTACTCTATTCACCACTTTCATCAAGAAAAATTTGACATTCTTCTCTACAATTTAAAGGATCAACTATCCTAGAGTAAAATTAATGAAAAACATCTCCATGGATATGAAATTTCATCCAATGATTATTAGTACCTATCATTATTCCACAATTTCAATAATGATAATATCAAAGGGAATGATTAATTTCTCTACATAGACTAAGAAATCAACCTAAATTCCAATGAAAAACTCTATGTACTGCTCCAATAATTAAATAATAGCATCTATTGTATTTAGATTACTTTTCTTGAAAATATTTAATATCATAGGTTTGATAGTCCCCTATAAATCAAATTAGGTATTCTAGAAATTTTAAACACTGATATTGAATGGAATAGAAAGGCTACACGGATCATGAAGTTTTAGTGGGATATTTCATTGAACAATAACTAAGAAATCCTATGTTAGAAAAATAAATCCTATATCTCTTAATTTATTTTTAATATAGATGAGTTATTTAAGGATCAATTCACCTGATGAGGGAAAAGGAGAATGTATCTAGTGTCTGGGATATCACTGCATTTTTTGGATCATCTGATATGATTACAAGTATGGAAAATAAAGAAGATTGTATCATGGATATGATGACATATGTGAATAATGAAGAATAATGTATTGATTAAATGGAAAGGATGGTTGAAGATGAACTTTTTGATTGTCCAAAATTGTCTGGTAAGTTAAATATTTGTGCAAAGATGACATTGTGTGCTTGTAACACTAAATATATAGCATTGTCAGTCATACTAAAGATATATAATTGAAAATAAGGAAATGTATGGAGACACACTAGTTTTATGGAACTATTTATCTCTTTAATGGCATTCTCCCAAAATATAATGAGATCTTGAGCAGAACATATGATGCCAAAATAATTCTACGCTTGATGGGTATGATCTATGAAAGAATAAACACCTGCTCAAATGATTGTATAATGTTTCTTGATAAGAAAAAAACACTTATAGAATTCCAAAAGTGTGGTTATTCTCTATAAAAGAAATATGAGTCTGGTATGATGAAATTTTTATTGTACATTCCAATCATTTCAAGGTTTATGTTCCTATATGGAAGTGAGGAGACTATATAGAAATTAACGTGGCACACAGATATAAGAAATAAATATAGGAAACTGCATCACCTGATAGAATTTTCTTAATGGATGAGAATTGATCAGGAGTATCCTAAATTTGGAAATGAGACAGGAAACCTTTATCATGAAATATCTACAGTTGGAGGGAATCCTTTTGGTTTTCAAAGCACCACTCAATGTAAATGGATGGTTTTGTTGGTAAATTATAACCTTCCACTATTGTTATGAATGAAATGAAAATACTTATTTTTATTTACACTTATATCAATACAAAAACAACTAAGTAATGAATTTTATGTTTATTTGGCTCCATTGATTTAAGGATTTAAATTATTTTGGGTTTCATGCGTTACATTGTATGATGCTTACAGAAATGAATACTTCATGTTGAGATCCTTTTTGTATGGGTTGATAAATGACATTACTACTTATGTTAATTTTTTAGGATGTATAATTAAAGGAAGTCAAGGGTGTCCCTTTTTAGTACAAGGTACATAGTCAATTAGGTTGAAACATTCATCAAAAACCATGTTTCTAAGACATCTTATATTTTTACCCAGATGACATAAGTACTGATCTTGGAAGAAATCATTTGATGGAAGTTTAGAAGAACATAAAACACAATATCCACAATAGGAGATCAATTGTTTGAGGAATTAAAATGGGTGGACATTGATTTCAGTAAACTTTTTTCGAAAAACCTTACAAAAATCGATTAGAAAAAGAGATTAGTTTTTCTGAATTACCATACTTGAATTATATGTATGTCAGAAATTTTCTTAATGTAATTCATATTGAAACAAAAGGATGTGATAGTGTCATTGGAACATTTCTAAATGCACCTAGAAAAACAAAGGATGGAATTAATGCTAGGTTAGACAAGGTGGGCATGGGAATACGAGAATAGTTGGTGCATGTGAAGGGTGAAAAACCAAATTTTTTTCCTCCAACTGCATGCACTCTTTCCAAGAATGAGAGATATTAGTTTTTTTTATCTAATTTTAAGATATAAAGATTAAGGAGGGGTATTCATCGAATATCAAGAAGATTGTTTCAATTGCTGATTTAAATTTAAAGGGTTTGAAATCACATAAATTACATGTTTTGATGAAAGATCAAATTCCTATAGCTTTACATTGCATTTTCCCCCTGAATTTCTGTCATACATTAACCAATATTTGTTTCCTCTTCAAATATATATGCATAAAAGTTATAGAACTGATGAAATTACCGACTATGGAAAGAGAAATTGTCATCATATTACGTGAATGGGAAATTTTCATCCCACCAACATTCTTTGATATAATGGTTCATTTGATGGTTCACTTAGAGAAAGTTATTTGATTATGTGGTCATGTACACTATAGATTGATGTACCCCATTGAAAAATATATGAAGAATTTTAAAGGGTATGTCCAAAATCAATATTGGCTAGAGGGTTATATTGCAGAGTGATATATTTTTTAGGAATCCATTTAATTATATACCAAAAACATGTCGGGTGTATAAAGCATTGGTCTACCAAAATCTCATCACACTGGGCAGCTTGGAGGAGAAGGAATTTCTAGAAGAGATGTTGTCACAATCAATAATAAATATTAGGACTAGGCCCACCTTTAAATTTTGAATAGTAGTTTGGAAATATCCCCCATATGTTGAAACCCAAAAAGAAATTATTATGCATTTGAATCCATAAATGGATGAAATATATATATCAAATACACATAATCGATAGTTTATAGGGTGGTTTTAGGACCATATTTTTAAATTTCTAGATGAAAATATGGATTCAATTTCAAAATTACTTTGGCTTAACAAAGGACCAAGTGTGTATGTATTATCTTAAAATGGTTATGAAATTGATGGAAAAATGTTCTATACAAATGAACATAATGAAGATAGTACCATAAAAATAGAAGGGTAACACTTATGCCCAAAGTGAAACATGTTTCTAGTACTAAGGATAGAAATCTAATTTAAGTGAATATTTCTTACTTTAGGATCATCAATTAAATATGGTTTTTGGATTATATAACATTGCAAGTGATGATTTTTCAGTGAAAGTGGGATGAAAACAGGAGTTCTATTAAAATAGATGAATTAGAATTCATGAAAGTTTATTTTAGTAAGTAATTGTACATATATGAACCATTTATAATGGAATTAGAGGCATTACAAGTATATTATGTTCTAGACTCCGAACACTAAAAGTGTTCAATTGTTCTGTTATTAACTAAAACTATTGAAGGATCGGATGAAAATTCAACTGAGGAGGGACCTTTCATTGAGACATCTCAATAATTTCATAGTGATCCCAACATAGAAGGAATTTTTTATATCATAGTAAACCACAATAAAAGTATTTGTATTTTCGATATAAGGTTCAAATCTATTCATCCTTTAAAAAGAGAGAGTTTAATAATAACGATATGTTTCTTCTAATATACAACATGTTACCTCATGTTATTATTTGTTCACTACTTCATTTATGAACTCTAAATTAAAAGTTAAACCACTTCTGTATATAATTACTTCTGCATGTGATGGTACTCCCAATACTAAGTAATAACATGTCTCTCAACCTGTTGTTGCTCATAGATTAAAGGAACAAAGACCTTCTATACGTGTTGTTACTCCCAATCCTGAGGAATAATAGGTTTTTCAACTTGTTTCTATGCTAGGTGTATAAGTACAATTACCATATGCACATGATGATGCTACCACTCCAGAGGTAAATATTGATGATGTTGAATCTGAGGAAATGGTTGGAAATGAAGTATCGATGATGAAAAAAAGTTAGCATCATAGTTTGATGGTGTTAGAAAAAATCATTAATGAGAAAATCAAAGGCATAAAATATGAGGTCGAAGGAAATGTGTTGGTCCATCATGTTAACCACAACATGGACATGTTCAGTAGTTACATTGGAATATTCACTCGACAATGTGTGTCTATTGATGTAAATTTTTGGTAGCAAGTTATGCCCATGCATAATACACTAATGTGGGAAAGTATTTAGGTAACATTATGACATCATTAATTTATTTTACGATAAAAATAAAATAATGAAATGTTGACTTTCTTTTCATCATCCCTTGTATAGTGAATTTATAGTTGATTAATCCCACAATAAATATGTATTAATGCTTGTTGGAAGGATTCAAAGTGGATTTTTCATAATTCTAATGAGATATAATTTTAAATATGCTGAAGATAAAATAAACCCACACCCACCACTTATTTATGCACACCTAATAACTCAAGAATCATGTAATGTGTTTAATGGCCATCGTGCGAATGTGTCTTTTCAAGTACATTGTGGTTTATAATATTTTGTTTTAGGATATGTGTATTTAACTCTTTGATTGAAATTTTTTATCTATAAAATAGAAACTAAGTTATGAAAATAAGGAATGGGAATAAAAACCTACATACCCCAACCGTAAAGCAAGGATGGGGTACACTTCACTTGAAAAAAATGGTTTATATTTTAAATATACCATAACCCTTTTATGTGACATGAAACAACAACATAATTATGTTTCTCTATTTATATTCATATTAATGAATCCAAATCCAAATCCACTTCCACTTCCATCACATGTCATGTGATATAAAAGGAGGCATGTGTAAATAATGATAGGATACTAAAAGATGAAAACACATAAAAAGTGTGGGAAACGTGTGAAAGTATGACAGAATAAAAAACATTTTCCCTTTAAATCACTGTTACATAGTAATGATTACTTATTTTCATATATGTTTTATATAGAATAATCACAGAAATCAACAAAACATGTACCAGATGAACACATACTATAGGTGGCCTTAAAGCGGCCAGAAAAATATGGCCACATCAGAGGTGTGGATTTTGGGGTGACACCCCAAACATATTTTGATAAAAAAAATAAAAGGAGGATAAATTGAAGAAATGAAACATACGAGTGAATTATTAGCTTCCCTTGAATAAAAATTCCAATGGTGGAGAGGGTTTCTAGTAACTATTATGGGTGGAATAAAAGATATTAAACAACTCAAGAACAACCATCGCATGAAGATCCCCCCCACCCCCACACCAGCTTTGAGGTGAGTTATTCCCCTCAAAGAGATGTCTTGGTTGGGTTAATCAATATTTTAATATTATTTTTTGTGAAATTTGAATCAAATAGACACTAATACCTTTCATGTATAGAAATTTTATAGGGTGAACATGACTGGGATTTATTTCTATCAACACCCACCAATTGCATTGTTGCGAGGGTTGTGGTGATCAATATCCAAGGTGGCACTCTACAAAATAGATCACTTTCAACAGGTAATGTGAGATTGGTGAGTAACGTAACTCGTGATCTGAGCATTGAGATACATGTTCCACTTGATGATGATGATATTCATATGGTCAACCAAGATATTGAAACGTTTGTTGCATGACCATCATATCTTGAAAAAATCATGTCGACATGGAGGTATTCATTTCCAATTTATTTTTCAAGATATATCTTTAACAATTAATGAAAAATGTGTAAACCAATGAATTTTATTCAAGACAGACAGAGGGAAGGGGTTTAGCTGATAAACTAACTCAAAACCAACTAAAGGATAGAGCAATCAATTGAAAATATCTACTGAAAGAACATTTACCCTAACTGTTCTATATCCTCATTTACTATTAATGAAGGTTCAAGTAGATAAAAAGGTAAAAAGTGGTTGTAGTCACATAATTGATTTTGATGAAAATATGTGTGGGGAAGAACTTCAATAATTCATTGGTTTTGAGAATATAATTGAAATACTCGACTTTGATTGACTAGGTGACTCAATTGTAAATGTATACATGAGGTATGTTTTTATGATTTGATTTTCCAAAAGATGATATACTATATAAATTATGACTAAATACATTTCATATTTTTGGCAGTCGTATATATCAAAAACAATTAAAGGTATTTCCCCTTGAAAAAAATTGGACTCGTTAGTCATCATGTCTCCTCTACAGAACAGCCAAAAATAGAATCCAAAAAAATAACAAAATAGCAGCACGCCTGGTCAACTTGTTTGAAAGAAAACTTATAGATGAAAAAAAAATCTTAATACCAATGATACTGCAATAAAACTCTAAAATTTTATTATATAAAATATATTTTCATTTCTTTCATTACTTATTTCTTTTTGGGTTTTTAGGAATTATTGGATGCTCATTGTGGTCAATTTGGATACACTAAAGATTTATTTCCTATATTCAATGCATGGATACCCAAAAAAATGAACAAAACTGATGGAGTTTTTCAATTTTTAATACACTATATCTAACATTTTAGAAATAAAAAACATGTTATATAATTTATATTTTCTTTTAATGAGGATTCTGTTATGATATCATGTGCATAAATATCCTGAAAAATAAGTAATGAGGCTAGAAGATAAGAATGATGATCCTAAAAAGTTCTAAAAATGGACCAGTATTAGGTTATATATAATAATATTTCATTATCCAACCACATATAAAAGAAATATTTTTCTTAATGTTTTTTTAGTGTCCAAAAAACCAAATGGAAAATAATGTTGTTATTATGTTTATAAATTTCTAAGAGATATCATATTCAATGAACAAACTAGCATCCCTGAGGTGTTATTTTCAAGATAATTTCTATTTCATTAAAAATATCTATTAATCCTTTGTGTATTATATTTTTCTAGTACTAAAATGAATATATGAAAGACTCATATACACATGATGATATATATTTTCTTAGAAACGAATGGGAAACATATCTGATGGAAGAATGTAAAAAAAATTGAATGAAGATGTAACTTACCTTGAATTAGTGGATTATTTAAAATTTATTTTAAATTTAATTATTTTTAGTATTAATCGAATAAGTTTTTTTTCTTATACAGGTGGATTCCTTTGTTCGAGTTCGGGGGGTTTTTTGAAATTGTTTATGGTCGTTAGAGATAGGACTTCAAGGCTGCAACTTAGAATTCAATAAGAAGGTAATTTTTTAATATACTATGTTTTTCTCTTAATATTATATGTTCTCTACTATATTAACATAATATAAATTAAATTTTTAACAACTCATGCATACAATGTCTTCCACGGACTTCTTCTCCCTCAATACCTTGTCACCCTTGTAGTGTCCACATTTATCACTTTACATCAATTCATGTGGAGAGAACATGAAGTAATGTGATAAATTTTGACATTTATGTGTTTCCAGATCGAAAAAGTGTATCTTTTTTATTTGGAATTGTCATTAATTTTTTTCAAAATAATAAGTGACATACTGAAAAGAGATAAAACACATTTGTATTATTTTTATAATTTATGTTAATGATCTATGAGTAATTTATGATGTTTTGGAGTCAACCACACCTCAATATGATTCACGGTGTGGCGGGTATGACTCTAAGTGTGTCATTTTATTTTAAATTGGTAATAATTTAATTAAAAACGAACATGTGAAATACTAAAAATCACAGAAAAACATTCATATTATCTTGATACTTTATGAAAATCATCCATTAGTCATTTTTGAAATGTAGGAATCAACCACAACTCAATTCAATGCATAGTGTGGCCGGTATAACTAAAAGTGTTTGTTATCTATTTAAAATTTATATTTTATTTCAAAATGTTTTACTCATCGAAAATCAATAGAACTCACTCTGATTATATTAATAATTTATAATAGTGATTTATATGTAATTTTCTATGCATATGAATTAGTCTCACATCAAAATGATGCATGATGTGACTGGTATGACTAAAAATAAGTTTTTCTAGTTTGAAATGAAATTTTAGTAAAAAAACATGGGTGGCACACTGAAAACTGAGAAAATGCATTTAGATTGGTCTAATACTTTAGTAAAATGATCTATATTTTATTTCTGATGTGTAGGAATCAACCACACCTCAATATTATGCATAGTGTGGTTGATATAACTCAAAGTGTCTCTATTTTATTTAAAATTGACATTAATTTTAGTAAAAAGAACAAGTTACTTACTAGAAACTGATAAAACTTATTCATATTGTTCTGGTAATTTAATTAAATGACCCATGAGTCATTTGTGATGTTTAGGAGCCAAATGAACCTTGAAATGATACATGGTGTGACCGGTTTGACTCCAAGTGTGTCTTTTTATTTAAAATTGACATTAATTTAAGTAAAAAAGATAAATTAGCATACTAAAAACATATAAAATTTATTTTAATTGTTTTGACACATTCAAAAAATGATCCACATGTAATTTTTGATGTATGGGAATCAACCCCACCTCAATCCAACACACGGTGTGACCAGTATGACTAAAAGTATATGATATCAGTTTAAAATTGATATTTTAGTTTAAAATGTTTCACTCACTTTAAACTGAGAGAAAAAACTATGATTGTATTGATAAATTAAGAAAGATATTCTTAAGTCATTTTTTACATATATGAAGTAGTCTCATGTCAAACCAACGCATGATGCGCCCAGTATGAATCAAAATTCTTGTTTCCATTTTGAAATGACATTTTAGTAAAAAATCACAACCAGCATACTGAAAAAATATAAAACACATTTGGATTGTTTTGATACATTATAAAAATGATCTATATGTCATTATTTCTATATAGGGATCAACCAACCCCAATATTATTCATGGTGTGTCTGGTATAACACCAAGTGTCTCTTTTTTATTTAAAATTGACATTAATTTTCATAAAAAGAACATACATAATACTAAGGAAACACATTAATATTGTATTTATATCTTTTTATAATGATCAATGAGACATTTTTTATGTTTAAGAGTCAACCCCACATCAATAAGACATACTTTGTGATCAGTATGACTCCAAGTCTATCTTTTTATTTAAAATTAACATTAATTTAAGTAAAAAAAAGACCATGTGACAAACTAAAAATTGATAAAATGCATTTGGATTGTTTTTATAATTTGGTACAATGATCAATGAGTCATTTTTCATGTGTATTAACCAACCACACCTCAATCTGGTGCATGGTGTGAACGGTATGACTAAAGGTACTCATTAACATTTTAAAATTATCATTTTATTCCAAAATGTGTCACCCACTAAAAACCAAGAAAATATAATCTGGTTGTCTTTATAAATTAGAAAATAAATTCATAAGTCATTTTTTTACTTTTATGAATTAGTCTCATGTTAAACTAACACACGATACGACCAATATAACTCAAAATGTATGTTTCCAGTTTGAAATGATATTTTAGTAAAAAAACACAACTGGTATACTAAAAACTGATCAAACACATTTGGATTATTTTGATAATTTAGTAAAATGATATATATTTTATTTTGGTAGATTAGGAATCAACCACACCTCAATATGATGCCCGATGTCACCGGTATAACTCAAAGTGTCCCATTTTTATTCAAAATTGGCATTAATTTTAGTAAAAACAATAAGTGGCATACCAAAACTATGAAAATGCATTCATTTTTTTATAATTTGGAAAAATGATCCATGATTCATTTTTGACATGTATTAAACAATCGTATCTCAATACGATGCATGTTGTGGCTGGTATGGCTCAATGTGTTTATTTTTTATTTAAAATTTACATAGATTTAAGTAAAAAAGAATAAGTGACATAATGGAAACTAAGAAAACACATTCATATTGTTTTGATAGTTTATTAAAACAAGCCATGGGTAATTTTTTATGTGTATAAATCAATCAAACCACAATATGATTAATTTTGTGACTGGTATGACTAAAAGTGTCTGTTATTAGTTTTAAATTTTCATTTTTGTTCAAAATGTGTCACCCACTGAAAACCAATAAAATGAACTCTCATTATCTTGATAATTCTGGATACCGATTCATAAGTCATTTTTGAACTGTATGAAGAATTTTTGAATCAAATTGGTGCATGATTTAATGGGTATGACTCAAAATGCGTGTTTCTAGTTTAAAATGGCATTTTAGTAAAAAAATCAAAATAGGTAAATTGAAAATCAAGAATTTTCATTCAGATTATTTTGATACATTAGGATAATGATCCATTAATAATTAGTGACATGTAGGAATCATATACTCCTCAATCATATGCACAGTGTGATTGGAATAGCTCTAAAGGTGTCATTATTTAAAATCGACATTAATTTTAGTAGAAGAACAAGTGACATACTAAAAACTGAGAAAACACATTTAGATTGTATTGATATATTAGGGAAACATTTCATAACTCATTTATGATTTGTAAGAATCACCCAACCTCAATACGATGCACATTGTGACTGGTATAACTCCAAATGTTACTTTTTTATTAAAAATTGACATTTTATTAATGTATTCTTTCATATTAATGTTTAATTTATTTCTTTATAGTATTACTAAAATAATATTTTTTTTCTTATAGAGGTGGAATCATTTTATCGGATTGAGATGATATTTTCAAGAAACTAACACCATGGGTGGATAATCTTTATAGGGGATCACAGGTGTCAAAATATGAATCATTAATTTTTTTACATGTATGTTCAATAATTGTAAATGTAATTATATAAAACATTGTTTGAAATGTATATCGAAGTGTTTTTTTGTATATAACATGGGTGTACATTTTTTTATTCATGATGTCAATTAAATATATATATCATTGTTTGAAATTATAGGTTTCTTTTGGTTTGTTGTTATATTAACAGCACATTGTAAGAAGATATGCCTTTATCAGCATGATTTCGAGCACTAATAACACCCCCCCCCCCCTTATCAGCACTTTTTAAAGAACTGATAAAGGGTGAACTTTATCATCACTTTTTGGTGAATAAAGGAACACCTTTATCAGTGCTATGATTAATATTGCTTTTTTAATGCTGTTAAACTCAATTTTGTGCATTGTTAAAGGGAATATGTGTAGTAGTGACCCCGATTTTACATATTAGTTTTGGAATTCCTTATAAAAACCCCTTGGATCCTAGTTTACTATTATCATATCTTATCTTCCATGGAAAAATGAATTATCTAAATGGATGATCCAAATATTGGAAGGCATTATTAAATCTTATGTTATGTATTTCAGAGGCTCATGGGTAGAGAATATACCATTAGTGGAGTTCTCCTATAATAATAGTTATCTAGACACAATATAGATGGCATATTTTAAATCATTTTATGTACTCCTTACTTATCTCCACTTTTGTGGAAATAGGTGAGGCTTCACTTTTTTGACCTATCATTATGAATGAGACAATAGAGAAGATACAGATGATCAAAATAATGTGGCGGTGTCTCTGAGTCTTCAAGAATCATATTTAGAACATCATTGATTCCCATTATCATTTTATTTGTCTGGTCATGCTTTATTGAGAATCTCTCAATGGATATATAATCTTCATTTTTTTTATGAAGTGAATGTTTTTCTTCATAACATTTCCCTTTTTTAGTTACTTGAACATGTTTTTTATTTGGTTTATTCATTTGAATTTCCTTCATAGTTTATTTTTGTTCATAATGTGTTCTATCCATCCCAACTGAAAAGTATAATCCTAATCCTCATTATGTGATTGGATGGGAACAAGTTGATCTTGGACCGAATTCTACATTGTTTCATTTGTTATTATTAATTTTTTGTAGGAAAGAGACTCTCTTTGATGAGAAAAAGCAATAGTTTTCTATGGGTTGTATAGAGGCATGGAATGATTTAGGAAGAGAGGTAGGAACGTGACAAGGAAATTTTATAATAATGTCCTGATCACTACCAAGACAATTTTAGTCTCCCTCTTTATAAGGATGGAATGATTGATTTTGGGGGTAACTAAACACCACTATTTTTATATGGTTTTCACTTGTATTGTTTATTTTATATTTTTATAATTCTTGGGCTAAGTTCCTAGAGTTGTTTGGAAATTTTTGGAACTATTTTTAATGGTGTATGGTTTGATAATATTAGGGTAAAAACACTATATCTCTAGGAAAACGTGTAATATTTTATGGTAGTCACTAGATAAGTGCATGTTCAGTGTAGGATTTGGAGAAAACATGTGGGTTCCCATGAGAAATCAAATAGGTGGAGATAGATGGAAAACAAAATTGGTCCACGATTTTACATACTATGTGATACAACCATGTGAGGGGATAGCTATAAGATAGTATCACCACATAGTTGGTGTAGTGTTTTCCAAACCATATGGATCAAAAAAGTGGCTATATGGGTGATGTCTTGTAGCATTCATATAATTAGTTCACGTATTGATGAACCTTATGGCCTAACCATTCACTATATAGTTAATGATTTGAAATATAGGTTTTAATTCAGATTAAGGCCCCAAAACTCCATTTTTTCATTTTCTCTCAATCTCTTGAACTCTTATCCTCTCCTAGGATCCCTTTAAAATTACCTTTGATTATAATGAAAACTTTGGTGAATCTAAAGGTGTTGGAGATCCATAATCAATGGTGATTCCTAATTTACTCTCTTTCTCTTTAGATTCTCTTGTCTTCTCTCACCCAGATTATTAGATCAATACTTTCATGAATATATCTATGTTACATATTGTGGATCATGATGAGACATTATTGGATTCATTGAAGTGAATAATATTCAAGGCTAGATCTAGATATTTCATGTGTAGTTCCTTTATTTCTATAACCAACATGAGGTAGGTGGATCCCTTCTCATTATAATAGTTCTTGATTTTTATGTCATTTTGTTTAAATTCCTTTCCCTTTTATTTTTGAAGAAAACAATATTTTTTATATAAATATTTTTTAAAATAATTATCATAAGGTTTTTGATAAATTGTTAAAAATAATTTCTTTTTCAAATGAAATGATTTATATTTAATATTTTGATAAGATAGGATGGAATAAATTGTGTTGTGTGATCATGTACATTTAAGACATAGTAATGCTGAGAAGTACCATAGTCAATGTGGGATATAGTAATGGTGTGAAGTACCACTATAAAAAGGCTCACCATGTTATGGATTATTGAAGGGATGAATCATCACTTTTGAGTATAGGGAGGTCCATGGCTTTATGTATTCTATGAGTGAGAGGGTGTGGAAATGGATTGATTATTCCATGTGGTAATAAGTGGAAGAAAAACATCATTTAATTTTTTTCATAAGTGTAACTTTTTTTTAGTTTCAATACAAACTAGTCCCCTTCATAACTTATTTTGAAAATAAAAGGTGATAACATGTTCTTATCTTAGTGGAATGTGTTAAATGTATTTGAGTAATGAATACTAAGTATATACTGAACCCATCTTGAGAACTTTATTGAATTTTTAGATATCATATATCACGATACATATAATGTAAAGCTCTCACATTTCATTACTAGTTCACATTGATGATTTACTCCTTAGTTGGTGTCCGAACCCTTGAGATATCTCTTGGTTTCATTGGTGTGAGTTCATATTGTTGTTGCAGTTATTGATGTCATTTGGCTATCATGGTGTAATTTTATATTACTTTTCACTACTACATTAATGTTTTCATTTATTTGGTTCCCTTTAAGTTGAATTTTTGTTACTAATTCATCATATAGTTGGTTTGGTTGTTTGTGTTTTTGATATGGTTTTTTGGATTTTTAAGGAAAATCATCATCCATCTATCTTTTTATAATTTAACACCTATTTCTGGACCATTTTTATTTAATACTATCACCTAAGGTTATTGGATCTCTAGATCTTCTCAGAGAAATGATTTTGGGTAGGATGTTAGGGAGAAAATTATCTAAACATTGGAGGGAGTCCCTGGACACTCAAGAGGCACATAACTATCTCACCCATCATTAATTATCCCTGACTATATAATGCCTAACCACTATCCCTATAACTCTATACTATGCTATTTAATATCACTAATAACAAACTTAAACCTATCCAAGAAATAATATTTACTGAATTAGAAATACATCCAATATGATTCATAGTCTATGGGTGATCTTAAAACTCTAAAAGTGAGAAAGATAAATTCTTCCATCACTAAGAGGTTCATAACCATCATATCAATTTATATAGCATGCTCTTAGTCCATATCAATTCTACATGGTCCTATAAAATATGTGTGAAGGAAAGAAATCATGAATAAATAGGTATATTAATTTATATTATAGACATCACCTACCACATACACCGAATTACCATACATTATGATGTTTTATACCACCTATCCTAGGACCATCCTTTCCTCATCCAAGTATATAAATTTGTATTAAATTGTATATAATTCCATATAAAATAAATAAATAATTATTAATATTTATAATTAATTATTTAATTTTTAACAGAAAGTAATAATTATTAAAAACTCAAACGATATCAATGCATCCCCAAAACAACACAAAACCAGAACCAACTACCCATGGAAGGTCCATAGATTACCACTAGAACAATCCTGATCAAAATACATATCTTTTGGAACTCATTAATACTTTGATTTCATAAAATATAATCACAAACATAAATAAATTAGTGAAGAGCTATTCCTATAGTGAGTGTTGGGTGATGTTGTGTGTTTGTATTCTCTATATTCACTTTATCGAAGCCTCATAAAAACCCCATCATTTTCACTCGATTCCAACATGATATAGTTAAATCAACAAAAATACCCAAGCCAAAAAATGTAAAAAAAATTAACAGTTATAAAAAGGATTAATAATATTGAGAAAATTTTAAAATATTTTTTTATATATTCAAAGAAACACACCCAGAACATCCCCATAGGATTTGGTATCGATAATCAGAAGGGGATTGGAGAGTCTCGCTAAAATGGTCTCCTCTTGATTCCACTTGTCTCCTAAAACCCAAGGGAGGAAACCAAGAAATTACTTGTATACCCCTTAGTTAAAAAGATACCAATCACAAAAGTTATAGTGTGTTCATGATAACCATGTTGTAGTGCCTCTGTTTGAGTCCATGCTATAGTGTGGCCTACTCAGTTATGATAAGGATGGGTCACAAAATGAAAGGGGAATAACCAACATTCCACCACTACATTATGTCCCCTCTAGGATGTATCATTTTTTCCTTTAAATAAGAACAAAATGTGGTGTAGAACCTAAAATACAATGAAATCCACTCATAGGGAGGAGCCCGATGACCCAGCCTCCTACGGACCCTCAATGGCACAACCTCAAGGATTCTATGTGGGTATTTTCTATACAAAACCACCAATATTCCATCCCTCCTTATGCTTCATTATTGGAATCTCCCACATTCACCACTACAATGTTGTCTCATCCATGGAAACTTGTCCTAGTTTTCTTTAAGCCACCACACCATGGATACCAACCCCCAAAATGCAGTTCCCTGCTTGTATCTAACTTTCAGTTATAATATAACCCCAACCCTTCTACAATAATCACCTGAGCACCAAACCCACAAATATAGCTCCTTTATACATGCAGAAACATCCTCTAATATATTTCAACACTCATATTTCTTATCTATATCCAAATTATATAATATTCCCCTCCTCTATGAAAAAAATATAACTTTATCCATAATATAATGACCTTGAAATCTGCAGGTCATTATATTCTCGATTTCCCTTCTTTATTTGAAATTAACATCATCTAAACGGAACATGGAATGATGAATTCCCTCAAAAATAATTTATTTATAAATTATTAATCTTTTCATTAAATATATCTAGTCTCTTTTATAGAAAACCAAACCTTTTAAACATATTATTACATGATTTTAAGAATAATTAACCATAAAATATAACCCAAGGATCAATAAGTCTATTGTCTTCAGAAGACGACGTACATAATTAGAAATTATGAAACTAGAATATTAATCATTTTATTAATATCCATAATGATATACAAACTAACTTTTATCTTCTGAAATTTTATGGGATAACCTAGGGGATACATTGATAAAAGGGATAAGCTAAAAAGCTCAGTAAGGGAATAAAAATGGGAATGAATCATAACACATGAGTTAAAAGGCATAATATGATAACATAAAAGGAATGGATCATGAATAAACATATGTAATAAAAATATATATAACATGTAATCATATTATCATGTAAACATAGGAAATTGTAAACAACTTATATCAACATATAAACATGATTCAAGGAAAACTGTTAAGACTATATCACATGGTGGACATAGTCCCCTAATAGATTTAGTTTACTCTCTAATCACATGAATACCATCTAATGAGACTAAAAAATTACCCAAATCATTTGAGTTATATCTAGGTGAACCCTTCATAACATGTTCATGCATATGTGTTCCACATAAAGAATCAAATATAATGAATAAATGTAAGGGTTGCCCATAAAAATAAATTGATATCACAATATACACATAAGGCATAACCAAAGGGTGTATAACAATGGTATCCATCAAATAAGGGGATTAAATAGTTATTGATCATTAACTAAGGAATAAAATAAGAATATTTCAATAATAATGTTGTCCAAATGAATTTAATACATGAAAAAGAGTGGTTAGGTAACATTATAAATATGCCACTTAAGTGCGCTTACATGGAAAAGAATAAAGATTCCTTAAAGAGGATAAAGGCATAATTGTTCACATAAAATCTGAAATGAAATAAAATATTTTTTCATGATAAATTTAATGTTATTATAAATATATCTTAGCTTTAAATCATTTTATCAAGTGTATATGAAAATGGGTAAGAAATGAAGAATTTCCATTTAAGTAGGTTTGCTTATTGAGAGGACTTAGGAAGGGATCCTTTTAAAACATGTATTTCCCCATAAAATAAAAATTAATTGAGACATATAAATTTTTATGGTAAATATATATATAATAGAGGAGAATTATATTATAATAATGAAGATATAATTTGATTAAAAGATAGATGAATCTAAGCCAATACAAATATGGAGGTTGAGAGAGATTCCAAACCTTATTTCTGAATGCATTCATCACTAACAATTAATGTTTTGGATAATCAAATTAGATTGATTAAATTATTAATTTATAACATTTTACAATTATATTTTTTTTATTATAATTTTATTGTGTTCATTTACAGCCATTTAGATGAGTTATAAGGTTCAAATTGTTCATTCTATGAGTGTTTGTTTCATGGTCTTAGAGTTAGTTCACTAGTGTATAATTATGAAAGTTCTTATAGAATGGGAATAATAATAAAAAAGTTAAAGGAAATGGTATTAATACACATATATAATTTTAAATGGTTTCATATGTAATTTTTTTATATATGAGTATGATTCATTTGAGAAAAGTTTATTGATAAAATGTTTAATTTATTTTGGAGGTTTTTTCAACCATCGGGAATTAGTTTCATTTTATTTAATATTATGCATATAAATTATTTCCAAAACATTAAATAAGGTAAATATACATATTAAAATATTATTTAAACATAATAATAGTTTTATAACCATCCTTGAAGTTGGTAATGGAAAACAGAAAACTCAATATCCATAGAGACAATTAACTTCTATAATTTGGAAAATAGTTTCATTTATTTGAATAAGAGAAGATGTGAAAAATGAATGGATAGAATAAATTCTATTAGAAATATATAATTATATAATATAAATTATATTTGAGTTATTTTTCTTTGATGTATTAATGATGTTATGATAAGTTAAAAGAAGAAAATAAATTAAAAGAGGTAGTTTGAGAATGTTACCTTCTAAATATCACCTCATTTAAGGACACCTTTATGAACATGGAATTGGTCTTTTGGAGAGACCATCGGAACATGGAAATAGATATAATAAGTAAGAGGGTTTTTATAGAGATTTTTAATGCTTCATTTTTTTTTGTAATGTGTGAGAATAAGGGGAGGTACTTATAAGGGGAGGAGAGGGGTGTTTTTTGGAATTTCTCAAAATATTAACGTATAATAAGACTGTTATAGAGACAAATTAATTAAAATAGAATATAAATGTATAAGGGATGAATTTTAGACCATATATTATATAATTGAGGATTATTTAATATTTTAATTATTTTTAAATATTTTAATAAAATATTAATTACTTAAAATATAGTTTTTGTCAAATTTAATACTATTCGTTACATTGACTTTAAAATCATTAGTTAAACATGACAAATTCAAAAAAATATATAATATCCTAAAATACTATGATAATATATTAAATTATATGATGAAATTAAATTTCTCAAATTATATTTATTTGAATATTTATAATATCATTTATTTGTTTTTTCCACTAATTGAATACTTACTGCATCAGCCTTGTAGAAGGATTTAAGGTAATTATTTCTTCTCTAAATGTTAAAAATAAATTTTCATGATGAAGATAAATATTTTATATTTAAAAATATTATTTATATTCAAATATATCTTCTCAGTAACAATATATTAAAAATGTTATTCTTATTATAAACAATAGTTTGACATCTTTGACTTTTCTTGAAATAAAATATTATATACATTATAATCATGTATAAATGGAATAAAATTATAATATAACTAAGACATTAATTATTTTAGGATGAAAATTAATCATAAAATAAAACTAGGGAATGTGTTATGGTCATTTTCTAGTCCTTATCACTATATTTTTACCCTTAATTACCCAATTTCACTTTACCGTGGAAGCAAAATTACTAAAGTTACTATTCATATTTTCCAAAAGTAAAATGGAATAATTTACTAAATGTATACCTATTGATTCAAAATATAGAATACATTTTTAAAAATTAAAAACATAGAAGTTTCATAATTTAACGTAAATTTAAACTTGAAGAAAATAATAAAAACAATTTTTTCAGAAAATTCCCTTTCAAAATATAAAATATCTCTATACTAAATTAAAGAGTAAAATATATTTAAAACCCATAGTTGGATAATTTTTAATCATAACAACATAATTAAAATTTAAATTTTATTCAAAATATAATTTGACTTCATAAATTATTTGAAATAAAATACAATTTTCAATGAAAATTCATATTCTTCACTATTTATTAAAATTTCAATATTTTTAAAAAATTATCAAAAATTCATCCTGACATAATTTTTATATTATCAATTCAAAAAATATAATTTTTTTCAAATACATTTTATAAAACAATAAAAATTAATTATATTTATTTTTTCAAAGAATGAAATAAAATAATTTTTATTGAATAAAACATATTTTATGGAATAAATTGACTTGACTAAAATTTATTTATTTATTTATAAAGAATTAATAAATATATATATTTCATAATATGGTTATTCATATTCATCCCTACCAATTCAACAGCTAGGTTATAATGGTCATGTTAAAATAATAATATTTTAATTGTGTATTGTGGTTCATTTAAACTTGGTGTTTCATGAAACACAAGATACAGAAGAAAAAAATTATTTAATGAGAGATATTTAATAAAATATCATGGGGCTTATATTCTTCCAACCTTATGAAACTTCTCAATAAAAATTTTATTTTATATAATAAGGTTAAAACATGAGAGGGTACTTCTCCTTCATCTCTTCCTCTGGTTCTTATGTCACCTCTGTAACGCCCTGACCCCAGTAACCGAGAGCCAGTGCATTATTTTAATACATTGGCACAATTACAAGGAATCATGTCCCAAAGGACTGATCAGTTTAGCAGTCTTGGAAAATAGATTACATACATTAACTTTACAATAAAATTTGAAACATAAAACACATCATAGATAGTTCTATAAAAATTACATTTTCCCTTTAGCTTAACCCTGTATATCAATCATAATACACTTCTTGGAATCCTGGGAAAATATTACATAAGAAAGAAGTGAGCTCAGATGCTCAAAAAGGGTAAATAATTTAGCGGAAGCTATAAAATTTTAAGGCAAGATGTGTAATAAAAACAAAAGCCTTTTAAACATAAACTTGAACATAATATGGTAAAAATAAATGAAACATTACCATATAAACATGTACATGGATATTCTACTAGTCGAATAATCACATGTAATAACTAATTTCACAATCAGGAAATGCCTAATACCGGACATCATTAACACATAGTCAAGGCCTCATCCAAGACTAAAAATAATTTTTTTTTTCAAGGCCTTATACCAAGACACTAGTTTGTCTTATGAGACCTACCGATGCATTGAGGAGCTATAGCGGGCTCCACCCGTCACTTACTAAGTCCACTGTATTCCTTATATAAATAGTTGAAACGTAACATAAACATTTGTATTAAAACTATCATACGAAATGTCAATATATTAACCATAAACCATGAATGGTATAAAAATTGAACATCCACAGTCAAACATATCATAACTCATTCAATATAATATGGAATATTGTATTATAATAAATCAACCTCGATCAAAAATAATATCCAGTAAAGTATGCTGACATAGTTGATAATGATGAGTAAAACTTTTTGAGAGAAATATCTTTTTTTTAAATCATATAAAAGTCACACATTTATAAAGGAAGTAATTTAAAAAGATATTTTTGAATCAAAGTGTCCCATACCACTATGAAACTTTTGAAAATAATTATCATTTCAAAACATTCGTGTCCATATAAATAAATCCATAAAAATCTTTTTGAAAACATGAACATTAATTAAAAATATTTAGAAAGATAAATCATTAAAACATTTAAAATTCTGATCTTGATAAAGTTTACCTTTAAAAAATCATAAAAATATTCATTTTGAAATAATTTTTATGAAAAATTGACAAAGATGATAAAAATGTCCTAGTAAATACTTACACATAAACAATCTCGGATAATAATGAGATTGAGGAATTAACCCTTACCTTTCACTTTCCTTTAGTCGAGGGTACATTTAACCTCTTGTATGAAGATCGTATTATGTTATTAAATTATAATAGAAACATATTAATATTTATTATATCATACATGATTCCGTTATGACTTTATACTACCCATTTAATAATAATTTCCATGTTAAATTAACATTTCATGTAATAATCGCTTTCTTTACCGTACGTGTTTTTACTTGTTACTCTTGATTGTATCACATAGATCATGATTTAATAATTCCAGAATATAAAACATGATTTATATATGAAATATATTTAGAATATAAATATGTATAATAGACATATATATGAAAAGTAAAACACTGTTTATGGAGACTGTATTACGTATGTACGCATAAACGTTGTTTCCATTTTCATATAGTATTGAACGGAAGTAAGTGAATAAGATATATGTAAGTACATAAATACTTATATATATAAATATATATATCTCCAGTAGAATTATTATATCATATATTACATGATTATTATTAATATATATTTTTATAATCGTCGATGAATGGTGAACTTGGAGATGAATCTCATCACGTCGTGGAGACGGTAATCCGTACGTACGCACGAGTGAAAATATCATTCTTTTGATATTAAAATAAAATATAATTTGATGGTATATCATATATACATAAGCCTTATCATTTTATATTTATTATTTTCATCAAATACACATCATTATTAAACCCATCCAAATAATAATGTATTGAATAACAATTACCCCACAACGTGGAGACGGTAAGACGTATGTACGCACGTATGGTGACATGTCATTCAAAGGATGGATAGAATACTGAATATGGTTGTACCATATTTATAATAACATCCCAGAATATATAAGATACTGGAGTTATTATTTTATAATGGAAATATCAAATAAAGAATTAGTGGAAGACGAAAGGAACTTGAAAGAGGGTTGTGAAATCATTACCTCTTCTTCGGGTTCTTCCTTTTGATTTGATCAAAAGGTACCCATAAGTTGGATTTATGATCAAACTAAGGCCTCTAGGTTGAATTGAAGGAAGTTGTGAGGATATTTGGGCTGAGTTTGGCCGATTCAAAAGGATTTGGAGGTGTGAATTTGAGAGAAGGGGAAGTGCCCTTTTATAAGAGGGGTGAGGGGCACCTTTGGAAAACTTAAAATATTATTTTATAATAAATTTATATTCGGTTTATAATGGCTCCAAAGTGACTTATTTAAAGGATAGGGTGTGGATGGGTCTAAATAATCTCAACAAATAGGTTGTAGACAAGTTTAAGATACCATTTTAACCTTATCATTTAGATTTAACTCTAAGTTAAATAATTTAACTTTTACCATGTCTTCTAGTATTTTTACACTATATGGTTACTAAACATACTATATACTACCAATAGAACCCCAATTGGTTCATTAATGTCATATATATTATTATATAACTCTTTTGATCGAACCTTATATTTTTAGGACCATTATATCAATTAATAATATAATATTTGTTTTAAAAACTATTTTATGTCAATTTTTACACTATATGGTATTTGTTTTTTGTTAAAATAACAACAGCATGATTTATTCAAAAAAAATACATTGAATCAATCCTAACATGTCATATTCACCTATAAAATTCGTTTATGTCCTAAAATCTATGAAATTATATTTATTTTAATATTTATAATACCATTTATTTGATTCTTTCATTAATAAGGTAATTACTGAATAACCATTGTGTCATAAATAAATTAAATTATTTAATGTCTAAAAATTATAAATAAAATACCATTATGTAGGAAAGATTTTTATCTTTCTAATTAATATTTATAATTGAATTTATCTTATGTATAACCCTATATTACAAATGATTTATTTATTAATCTTTGATTTTATCTCCTTTAACTCTTCTTTGAATTAAATAATAATAAATGTCCTAATCTAATCCAAGTGGACCTAAATGATAAAATTTTATTCCTAAGGTTCTTTTTGGTCGAGATAAACTTGTCCAATATAATTATGACATGTTTTATGGTAATATTAATATCATTTTTACCCTTAATTACCCTATTTACTTTTAACTGTGGTAAATAAAAGTAGAAGGTTACTATTCACCAAAAATTATTTTTATCTTATTGAACCACATTTTAATCCTTCATATTAACTGTGTCTCTTGAATTTTTTAAATTCTACTCATAGAAGCAGTAAAATTAAGTTTTATGTGATTTTGTAAATTCTCCTAGGAGGTGGGTAAAAGACGGTAAAAAGTTCAATAAAATTTTTATATACCTAAAATTATTCTAAACTAACTCCAATGAATTAAATCGAACTTATATAGGTATTTTTTATCTATTTTGACCTTAATTAAATTTAAATACAATAAATAAAAATTTAAATAAAAATTTAGTTTTAAACTATAATTGAGTGTTTTTTCACTATTCATCAAAAATTTAATGTTTTTAGAAAAATACCAAAAATTCACCCTATGCTAATTTTGGTATTCTGAATCCAAAAATGAAGTCCATTTTACCAAATTCATAACATATAAGTTTTATTTATTAATTTAAAATCAATTTCCGTTGTCAATACCAAAAAAAGTATTTTTAAGAAACATTATCTATCAAAATATTGACACTTGTTTATGTCCAATCTCAAAGTGAAATTAATTAAAATTAACAGCATTGGATTAAATGGTAAAAAATATAATCTATTTATACTTTCAAACCATTAAAATTTATAATTTAAAACTATAAATTATTTTGATTAAAAAATTTGTTTTCATTTAAAATATAGTATTTTTTACTATTCACCCAAATATGTAAGTTATCAAAAATGCACCAAAAATTTATTGAAACTAAATTCATATGTCTCAATTCTAAAGAAGAAGTTTATTTTGTCAAATTGAATATATAAAAGTTTCAAATATTGTATTTAAAAAGGTTTCATCATTAACAGGAGGTAAAAGTGCAGTTTTGTAATAGATACTTCTTTTATCTGAAAAAAATGAATTTGTTCTTAAATTATGTCTAAGAAACTCATAATATGGATTCTAAAATTATAAGGATTATATATAGTTCAATATTCAGTTAATACTATTCATAACCGCTTTTGAACGGCTAGTTTGGTAATCTTGTGGTGCGCTCGAAGCCAGTGTTGCGTGTAGTGCAAGTTATTGAATTACTTTGAAGAAATAACGTACTACGAAATATTGGGGCATTAAATTCTTCCCTCCTTCAATAAATTGTGTCCTCGCAATTTGAAATTATTCTTATAAAATAAAAGGTTGAAAATAGAAAATACCTTTGGGAAACCCCACATCGGAAATTAGGTTAATAAAATTTAGTCTTAATAAGAGGAAAAGGAAAATGAAAGGGTCACCACCAAATTATGATCCTTATTAGGAGAAAATTGGAGGAAATTAGAGACATATAATTGGAGGGAAAATGTAAATATTTATCGGTAGTGATAGAGGTCATCAATCACAAACAAGTGTAAAATTTAGGGCCTTAAATTCATCAATCTATGATGATTTAAAATACCATCGGTTCAAAAAACATAAGTATTAGGATAACACATTTTTTGTTTTAAGATCCCTTCACTAAAGTTTAAGAATTAATTTCTTCATAGAATAATAGAAGATGAAAAATATATACATGACAAGTAGAGTTCCATCCTTTAACTAATTTCTACCACGGACTCATCTTTAACTCTAGAAGATAATAGAATATAAAAAAATATTATATTTATCTTATTCATATAGGGTTCCAAAAAAATGAATTTATAATTCATCTACCAGACCCTTTAAAAACTACATTATTCGATCCTGGACATCATGTGGGATAGTGATAGGTGATAAATCGTTGTCTCCCTTCGGTTTCGGGTTCAAGTCTCGCGGCCTTTCCAGACGCGACGGGTTGCCGCCCGACTTCCAGGTTGTCCTTTTTATGGAAATCCAAAAATAACCATAACAATAGTATCCATTTTCAAACATAATTCATTACATCCTTAAGAATTATTCTAAATACGTATATCCAAACTCTCAGTCCAAAATTTATAAGGAAGTTAAACATAATGAGGATCCTTTTTTCAGGTAATAACATGTGAACGCCTTCATCATGTATTCTTTTACAACACTACAACATCCTGAATTACCAAAATCAACAATCTCTTATTCCAAAAACACTACCTCATTATCAAGACCATATTAAGGATCACCTTTCCTTCAACCATGTATTTTCAAAAAAGTGTACCATACTATTAAGTCACTTTTCTTAGAACCATATAATCACAAATCCTCAATAAAATAATACTGCAGTACAATCCTTATTTATCTCTATAATTCATGTAACCAGTATACTATTGACACAACACTCAAATGAAATGAAAAAATAAGTACACTAGTAATTCCTATTCATCTGAGGTAGTATCGTAACTTGATTATAATACAATAACATCATTTTCAGTATACTCTTATGATTTGGAAAATGGTTCTCATAATGTCCCAACTCCTTGTAGATAAAACATTGTACATTTGAAACCTTTTTCTTACCCTTGCAATCACGTACTTGGTTTCCTTTTTCTTCACACTTATAAAAAACTCACATTCCCTCCGGGAAAGTTCCAGGATGTTTCTTCCCACCATTATCACATATGGGAAAATTTTTCTTTTCCTTCTTCCCTTAATCCATATTTCTCTCTTCCATCATTTTCTTATCTTTCTTCCCTTCAAAGCCATAGGACTCAGAGAATTATATACTTATCTTATTAACACGTGATATTATTTATTAATATGTTGAGAATAAATTGGATACTATTTCCCTTCTTATAGTTGTCTTAATATCATGAAATATATGATCCCTCTTACTCTTTGGATCATACGTATTACTGGAGTTCACATTCCTTCTTTTGGGTGCCATTTCTATACAATGTCATACACTAGGTCAGTTTATGAATTGCAATAAATAATTCCAAACATGTAAAATACCTAACATAAATTGAATAGTTTGTGGATATAATCCATAAAAATATTTTCTTTGAGGAGGTATATACTCATAGATCCTTCATAATTATTTGTAATTAAAATGATAATTATCCCAAGCATATCCCCTGGGAGTGTCGTAACCAAAAGTGCAGCAAGGCCCATTATCCTACACTAGTTCTCGTTCGAGTATAGCTCAAAGCAGTGTTTTAGGGTTCTGCCCCTAGGTACATCTGTGCCAGAGCCGCCTCTACTTGCTCGTATCCAGAAAGGGATCTATTTTCTTGGAAAACTCACAAAATCTCTACATTAACAAAAGTCCAGAAAGTTCTTATAAACTAATCATCAATGTCGATCTTAGGGTAATGTGCGCTAATTAGAGTCTATCTAAATCTAGTTTCCAAGGTTATTACTAAACTTCCTCTGATACAAACTGTAACGCCCTGACCCCAGTTACCCAGAGCCGGTTCATTATTTTAATACATTTTCACAATTACAAGGAATCAAGTCCCGAAAGACTTATCTGTTTAGCAGTCTTGGAAAATATATTACATACATTAACTTTACATTACAATTTGAAACATAAAACACATCATATATAGTTCTTTGAGAATTCCATTTTTTTCATTTATCTTAACCCTTCATATCAATAATAATAGACTTCTTGGAATCTTGGGAAAATATTACATAAGAAATGGGTGAGCACAGATGCTCAGTAAGGGTAAATAATTTAACAGAAGCTATAAATTTTTAAGGCAAGATTTGTAATAAAAACAAAAGCCTTTTAAACATAAACTTGAATATAATATGGTAAAAATAAATGAAACATTACCATATAAAAATGAACATGGATATTCTACTAGTTGAATAATCACATGTAATAACTAATTTCACAATGAGGGAATGCCTAATATCGGACATCATTACGACATAGTCAAGGCCTCGTGCCAAGACTACAAATAACTTTTTTGGCAATGCCTCGTGCCAAGACACTAGTGCTTTTCATGAGACCTACCGATGCATCGAGGAGCTATAGAAGGGTCCCCCATCACTTACTAAGTCCATTATATTTCTCATATGAATAGTTTAAACATAACATAAACATTCGTATTAAAACTAGCATACAAAATGTTAATACATTAACCATAAACCATGAATGGTATAAAAATATAAAATCAACAATCAAACATATCATAACTCATTCAATACAATATGGAATATTGTATTGTAATAAATCAACCTCAATCAAAAATAATATCCAGTAAAGGATGCTGACATAGTTGATAATGATGAGTAAAACTTTTTGAGAGAAATATCATTTTTTGTAAATATCATTTAAAAGTCACACATTTATAAAGGAAGTAATTGAAAATAGATGTTTGAATCAAAGTGTCCCATACCACTTTAAAACTTTGGAAAATAATTATCATTTCAAAACATTCATGTCCATATAAATAAATCCTTAAAATCATTTTGAGAACATGGACATTAATTAAAAAGATTTAGAAAGATAAATCTTTAAAACATTTAAAATTATGATCTTGATGAAGAGTACCTTTCAAAAATACTAAATATATTCATTTTGAAATAATTTTTATGAAAAATGGACAAGGATGATAATAATTTCCCAGTAAATACTTACACATAAACAATCTCAGATAATAATGAGATTGATGAATTAACCCTTACCTTGCACTTTCCTTTAGTCGAGGGTACATTTAACCTCTTGTACAAAGATCATAGTATGTTATTAAATTATAACAGAACCATATTAATATTTATGATATCATACATGATTCAGTTATGACTTTATACTACCCATTTAATAATAATTTCCTTGTTAAATTAACATTTCATGTAATAATCACTTTCTTTATCGTACGTGTTTTAACTTGTTACTCTTGATTGTATCACTTAGATCATGATTTAAATACTTCAAGAATATAAAACATGATTTATATATAATATATATTTATAATATAAATATGTATAATAGACATATATATGAAAATTAAAACACCATTCATGGAGACGGCAGTACATACGTACGCATAAACGCTGTTTCCATTTTCATATTGTATTGAATGGAAGTAAGTGAATAAGATATATGTAAGTACATAAATACATATATATATATATATATAAATATATATATCTCAAGTATCATTATTATTTCATATATTACATACTTATTAGTAATATATATTTTTATAATCGTCGATGATTGGTGATCTTGGAAATGAATGTTATCACGTCATGGAGACGGTAATCTGTACGTACGCACGAGCGAAAATATCATTATTTTGATATTAAAATAATATATAATTTGATGTTATATCATATATACAGAATCCTTATCATGTTATATTTATTATTTACATAAAATACAGATCATTATTATACCCATCCAAATAATAATGTATTGAATAACAATTACACCACGACGTGGAGACGGTAAGCCGTATGTACGCACGTATGGTGACATGTCATTAAAAATGTATAGAATACTGAATATGGTTGTACCATATTTATAATAACATCCCTTTATATAGAAGATACTGGATTTATTATTTTATAATCTAAATAACAAAGAAAGAAGAAGTGGAAGAAGAAAGGAACTTGAAAGATAGTGGTGAAATCATTACCCCTTCTTCGGGTTATTCCTTTTGATTTGATCAAAAGGTCCCCCTAGGTTGGTTTTCTGATCAAACTAAGGCCTCTAGGTTGAAGTGAGGGAAGTTGGGAGGATATTTGGGCCGAGTTTGGCCGAGCCAAAAGGCTTTGGAGGTGTGATTTTGACAGAAGGGGAAGTTCCCTTTTATAAGAGGGGTGAGGGGAACCTTTGGAAAAACATAAAATATTATTTTATAATAAATTTATATTCAGTTTATAATGGATCCAAAGTGACTTATTTAAATTTTAGGGTGGGTATGGGTATAAATCCTCTCAACCAATAGGTTTTAGACAAGTTTAGGTTACCATTTTAACCTTATCATTTAGATTTAACTCTAAGTTCAATAATTTAACTTTTACCATGTCTTCCTGTATTATTACACAATATAGTTACTAAACATACTATATACTACCAATCAAACCCCAATTGGTTCATTAATGTCATATATATTATTATATAAGTCTTTTTGCCTAACCATAGATTTTTAGGACCATTATATCAATTAATAATATAATAATTGTTTTAAAATCTATTTTATGTTAATTTTGACACTATTTGGTATTTGTTTTTTGTTAAACTAAGAACAGAATTATTGCTTCAAAAAAAATACATTGAATAAATCCTAACATGTCATATTAACCTATTAAATTCTTGTATGTCATAAAAACTTTGAAATTATATTTATTTTAATATTTATAATACCATTTATTTGATTCTTTCATTAATAAGGTAATTGGTAAATCACCATTGTGTCTTAAATAAATTAAATTATTTAATGTCTAAAATTATAAATAAAATACCATTATGTAGGAAATCATTTTATCTTTATAATGAATATTTATAATTGAATTTATCTTATATATAACCCTATATTAAAAAAAATTTAGTTATTAAACTTTGATTTTAACTCTTTTAACTCTTCTTTGAATTAAATAATAATAAATGTCCTAATCTAATCCAAGTAGACCTATGTGATAATATATTATTCCTAAGGTTTGTTTTTGGTCGATATACACTTGACCAATAGAATTAGGACATGTGTTAGGGTAATATTAATATCATGTTTACCCTTAATTACCCTTTTTACTTTTAATCGTGGTAAATAAAAGTAAAAAGTTACAATTCACCAAAAATTATTTTTATATTATTTAACCACATTTTACTATTTTATATTAACCTTGTCTCTTGTATATTTGAAATTTTATTCACAGAAGCAGTAAAATTAAGTTTTATGTGAATTTGTAAATTCTCCTAAGAGGTGGGTAAAAGACTGTAAAAAGTTCAACAAAATTTTTATATACCTAAAATTATTTTGAACTAACTCCAATTAATTACATTGAAATGATATAGGTATTATGTGTCTATTTTGACCATAATTAAATTTAAATAAAATAAATAATTATTTAAATAAAAATTCAGTTTTAAACTATAACTCGGTGTTTTTTCACTATTCATCAAAAATTGAATGTTTTCAGAAAAATACCAAAACTTCACCCTAAGCTAATTTTGATATTATGAATAGAAAAATGAAGTCCATTTTACCAAATTAAAAACATAGAAGTTTCATTTATTAATTTAAAATTAATTCCCATTGTCAAAACCAAAAGACATATTTTTAAGAAACATTATCTATCAAAAGATTGACACTTGTTTATGTCCAATCTCAAAGTGAAATTAATTAAAATGATAAGAATTGGATTAAATGGTAAAAATATAATCTATTTATACTTTCAAACCATTAAAATTTATAATTTAAAACTATAAATTGTTTTCATTAAAAAAGTTGTTTTCAGTTAAAATATAGTATTTTTCACTATTCACGCAAATATGAAAGTTATCAGAAAAGCACCAAAAATTTATTGAAAATAAATTCATATGTCCCAATTCTAAAGAAGAAGTTTATATTTTCAAATAGAATATATAAAAGTTTCCAATATTGGATTTAAAAACGTTTCATCATTAAAAGGAGGTAAAAGTGCATTTTTGTAATAAATACTTCTTTTATCTGAAAAAATGAATTTGTTCTTACATTATGTCTAAGAAACTCATAATATGGATTCTAAAATTATAAGGATTATACATAGTACAATATTAAGTTAATACTATTCATAACCTCTTTTGAAAGGCTAGTTTGGTAATCTTGTGGTGCGCTCTAACTCGGTGTTTCGTGTAGTGCAAGTTATTGAATTACTTTGAAGAAATAACATACTATGAAATCTTGGGGTGTTATATCCTCTTGATATTTGTGGTTCCTCCATAGTAATTTGACTAGGTGAGTGGTATTATTTAATATAAATTTATCTCTATCTCTCAACATCGTCATTGGATACTTCAAATAAGAGAGGTAGTTTTCCAGATGTACCACCTTTGAATTTTGTATATGTGGGGGGATCGATTTTATAATCCCTCAGGAGGGAGATGTGGAATACATTAGGTACTTGGGACTTAATTGGTGGAAGCTCTAGTTATTATGCCACAACCCCAATGCGTTAAAGAATCTAAAATGGTATGATGTACTTGGTACTTTTCTTTACATTATTTTTAAATCTCATAACTCTATTCTAATGTGATATGAAGAGGAATACCTTATCTCCAACCTCAAACCCCAATTCATGTTGATGATTGTCTTCATTGATATTCTATTGACTTTGGGAAGCCTAATGTGTTGTTTAATGGTCTCCACATTTTTTAACATTTCTGAAAACATTTCATGATTCAATATATTATGTTCACCAAATTCATCCTATCATGAAAGTTTGCTACGTCTCTTCCCATAATGGGATTCATATGAGGCTATCTTAATTCTTGGGTGGAAACAATTGTTGTAACAGAAATTGGCCAATAGATAATGTTGATCCCATCCTCCTTTTAATTCAACTGATAATTCTTTAAACATGTATTCTAGTGTCTAAATGGTCCACTCAGACTGACCATTTTCAGGATGATAATCCATACTGAAGTTCAGCTAAATGTTTATATCATGTTGAATAATTTTTTAAAACATGGAGGTAAATATCGAATCTTTATCAGATAAAATCAATAATGGTACTTCATATAGCCTTACCACTTCTCTTATGTATATTTATGAAATTTTATTGAGTGATAAGTCCTATCTAATTACAATAAAGTGATCAGTCTTTGTATGAATCTCCACAATCACCCATATAGCATTGTTTCCAATGGACGTCATTATAAGTCTAGTGACAAATTCCATGCTGATTTTTTCCCATTTCCATGTTCATATAGGTAATGGTTTCTTCATCCCATTAGACTTTAGTCTGTTAACATTCACTTTCTAACATACCAGATTGTTTGATTTATATTTATTGATCTCTTTCAATATATTATGCCACCAATATTTCTCTCAAATTCCATGAAACATCTGTGAACTCCCTGGGTGGATATAGAAGTTTTAGTTATGTGCATAATTAAAAATATCCCTCTTCAACTATTTATTTGATGGTACACATAGTCTTAACCCAACTTTTATTACTCCTTCAACATCAATTTTATACTTTAATGATTTTCTATTTCTTATGTATTCCACCTTATTCTGAATTTCCAAATCATTTCTTTGAGTTTCCATTATCTTCTCCATAAGGTATGGGTAAGAAGTAATTTGATAATGAAGTGGTGTTGTTCCTTCCCTTATGTTTCGTGTGTCTATCCTTTATAAATATAAGAATATTGGATCCTTCGAAATTCTCATCATTGATAAAGTTGAATGATCCATTCTACATAGATCATCTACAACCTTATTTTCATAACCAAAATTGTTGTGGATTAATTTTTTATAATTATTCATAAGTTATAACTATATGAATAGGAACCTATAAACTCCTTCTATGTGAAAATATATTTTCAGCTCTTTTTATCATTATATATCTCACACATCTCCACATGAAGATAACACTGTAATATTTTCAATGCGAAGATCACAGGTGCCAGATCTATATCATGAATGTTATAGCTTTTCTCCAAAACATCCAACTAACTTGTGGTATTGGATATGAATTTATCATTTTTCATCAGTACACAACCAAATACCTTATTTTATTCATTTTTGTATACCAAAAATAGTTATCCACTTGTGGGTAGTGTAAGTATTAGTGCAGATATAATCATCTTTTTTAACTCTTTAAAGAAATTTTCACATTCACAAATATAGAAAAAAATTACTCCCTTCTAAGTCATCTTGGATAGTGTGTTTTATAATAATGATAAGTTCCTAAAAATCAGTAATAATGATCTAGAATAAGTAAACCATAGATCCCCATTAAAGATACTTGTATTTTTCAATCCTCAGTGGAATTTTTCTTAGAAAGGTCCACAGATATCCCTTTACTAGTGATAATGTAACCCAAAAGTGATACTTCCTCTATACAGAACTCACAATTATAATAATTTTCATATATTTTTTCCCTTGTCAAATTTTTTATAATAGTATTCAAATTCTCCTCATTACCCTCCTTTCTCTTAGAGTATATTAGGATATCATCTATAAAGAATTACACCAATTGTTTGCGGTATTATCTAAAAACACTATTCATTATGTGAATAAATGTTGCTAGATAATTAGTGAGTCTGAAGGGAATCACTATGAACTCTTATATTTTTTACCTTATTCAAAAGGAAGTCTATGAAATATCTTCCTTATTCGCCTTTAATTGGTGATATCCCAACTAAAGGTCCTTCTTAGCGAAATAATTAGACTCATATAGTTGATCAAACAAGTCATCTATCTATGGAAGGGTATACTTGTTATTTACATTGATTTTATTGAGCACACAATAATCAATTCGTAGGTGCATTGATCCATACATCATCTTGATGTAGAGGAACTACACACCCCATGATGAAGCACTCGAGAATATAAAACCCTTGTCTATATTCTTTTATAACTACTTCATCAATTATTTCAACTAAATGTTACCCAACCTATAAAGATTATTTGATATGTGAATAGATAAAAGTATAAGTTCAATTGAAAAGTCAACCTATTAGTGAGGAGGAAGATCGGACCATTATTCAGGGAACACATAGATGTAGTCCATCACAATGGGAATGTCTTGAAGCCTGATCATATTCTTTGTCTCAATAATTTGAGCTAGATATGTTTGCTCATAAGGTTATAATATCCAAAATTTTATTAGTTATTGTTAAAGAGATTCATCCTCCAACATACCTTTGTACATTATTGGATGATACCTCGGGATGTGAAGAGTAATATCCCTCTCCCAATAGTTGAATGTTGGATTTTGATAGAGATAGCCAATAAATGACCAATATATTATCAAACTACACCAAAGGAAGTAAGATGAGATTTTCTGGTAGGTTAAGTCTGCAAACATGGAATAGAGAGGATTTATATACTTTAGATGCAATAATTTCCCATTTTTTCTCACAAATAACTCAACCTATATATTTTAAAGTGGTTTTTGAATAGTTTTAATAAACTATTAAGACATAACAGAATTCATAGATTGGAAATCTAATAGTAGTTTCTCTATTTTTGAATTAATAACTAGTGTATATATCACCACATTATTTTTGTTATCTACCTCAGTAGTAATGATAATATATGACCTTCTTTTCTACTTTAGAGGTTTTATTCATTAATTTTATCTAAAACCCCTTGTCTTAGGGTATTGGATCACATAAGGTTTATATTTCTTGTAGTTGAAACATTGTATTATAGGCTAAGTGATGATCTTTACCATCCTTTATTATTATGCATTAGTTAGATTCCTCAAAAACCCTTCGGTAATGATTATACTAATTCCCCTCTCTTCCACATTTAAAGCATCTCCTAGTTCCCTTTAAACAATTCCTAGATTTCTTCTTCCCACACTTTGACACATGGGATGTTGGGTTTTCTTTCCTCTATTGTATTTATCTATTGATCCTCAAATATTAAACTCTATATTCCATTTTTTATCTTTGATCTCATGAGACACTTAAGATTATCCAATATTTATCTCGTTCTTAATGTCACAATAGACTATCTCCTCATAGTTGTAAAAGTCTTGAATCACCAAATATTTCTATAGAATCAGATTTAATGTACTAAATAATTGATACACCTAGATTTTAGTGTTCATAAAAAATCTAGAGGTGTATCATGAAGTCCTTGTAAATTTTGTCTCATAATATTTGATAGAATCATATTCCTTTTTCTTTAGTCTGAGGAACTCCCTCTCTATCTTCAAAAAGAGAGTTCTAGGAAAATATTTATTGAAAAACATTTTCTTGAATACTTCCCAATCCATGGAATCGATTCCCACTTTAGACGTCCTATTCTTGATCAATGTCCACCATTGATCAGCTTCCCAATCAAAATTATAGACCATCATCATGGATTTCCTTATTCTGAGCACTGGAGTATTGATAATATTTTATCAATGGAGTTAATCCATTGTTCTGTGATGAGAGGATCAAAAGATCCACTAATGGTATGAGGCCTTTATATCATAGATTATTTGACTTCAACATTATATTTCATATGAAAGGGAGAAAAATCTAAATGATTCATGTTATTATTCATAACCATAGTTGGTTGATCTTGTACTATCATAATGTTATAAGATCCCATTCTAATTTGATTTGGCATTTCATTAGGTAAATCATCACATTTCCAATAACATTGGTTTTTGGCATGATTTCTTCTTTTTACATCTATTAACTATAAAATAAAAAATAAAATTAGGGGGTTTTAATACTTAGATAATGAGAATATAAAAATGAAACTATAAACATAAAAATATAAATATATAAATTAAATAATATCCTAACTTGTCATTCACTAAGTTTCAATCTAGGTTATCCAGTGTGATAGAATTATACGTAGAGTTATTACTAAATTTTTCAATTCTAAATCCCAAAAAATAACTAAACCATCCTACAATACCATCTATAGATACACAATACCTTCACACATATTATTATATGATTTTTAGAATAATTAACCATGAAATACAAACCAAATATCTAAAATTTTAGTGTCTCTGTAAAACTAGGAACTTAGTTAGAAAACATGAAACTGGAATAAAAAATATTTTTAGTAATCTCAATAATGATCTCCAACCTCTATTTGATCTCCTTAAACTACTTATGATAACCTGGGGAATACATTGACAAAATGGATAAGATGAAAATCCCATTAAGGGATAAATATGGGAATGAAGCATAGCATGTGAGTTAGAAGGCATAACATGATAACACAAAATGAATAGCTCATGAATAAATATATGGAAGAATAAAATATAGAAAATGTAATAATATGATCATAGAAACATATAAAATTGGACAAATAGATATCATTACATAAACATGAGTCAAGGCTAACTACCAAGATTGTATCACATAGTAGATAGAGTCCCATGATGGAATAAGTTTACTCTCTAATCCCATATATAATGCCTCATGAGACTAAAACATCAACTAATTAATTTTTGAATTATATGGGCACACCCATCATAACATGATCATGTATATGTGTTCCACATAAAGAATCAAACATAATGAATAAACATATGTGTTACCCATAGGAAGAAATAGGTATCTTAATCTTATCATACGTCATAACAATATGGTGTTGAAAAATGGTATCTATGGAAGAAGGAATTTAATTCCTTATTGTTAATTTATAAATTAAAATAAATAATAGATAAAGAATAATTATGTTCAACTTAACTAAATACATGAAAAAGTGTGGTTATGTGACATTAGAAATGTGCCATAGAAGTGTGGTTTTACGGAAAACAATAAAGATTCTTTTAAGATGATAAAGGCATAATTGTTCACAAAAAAACAAAAATGAAATTAAAATGTTTTTTAGGATAAGCTTAGTGATTTTAGAGAATTATTTTATGTTTAAATTATTTTATGGAGTGTACTTTAAAATGGGTAAGAAATGGAGAAGATCCAATAAATAGGGTCTGCTTATCGAGAGGAATTGAGAAGGGGGCCTTTTAAAACATATATTTCCCCATCAAAGAAAAGTTAATTAAGCTAGATAAATATGTATGGAATATATATATACATAATACAAGATAATTAGAAAATAATAAAGAATAGATAAATTTATTAAAAGGGAGGGAACGTGTATCCCAAAGGAAATATGGAGGTTCAGAGAGATCTCTTACCTTATGTCTGAATGTGTTCTGTACTAGCACTAAATATCTAAGATAACCAAATTAGTTAAATTAATTTCTTAATTAAGAAATTATTATATATTTATCTTATTTATTATAATTTCATTTATTTCATTTATTTCCATTTACATGAGTTATAATGTTCAATTTTTTCATTCCAGGAATGTTTGTTTCATGGTTTCATGGTCTGTTCACTAGTTTATAACTATTGAAGTTCTTATCAAATTGAATAATATTTCAGAATTAAAATTAAATGGTATTCATACACATTTGTAAATTTAAATGTTCCCATATAACATCTTATTTCTAACATGTGTATGATTCAATTGATAAAATATTAATGATTAATGTTTTGTTAATTTTAGATGTTTTTCTGACAATCACGCATTAGTTTCATTTTATTTAGTATTTTGAAAATATATTAGTTCCATAACATGAAATAAGTTATAATATACTTATTAAAATATTATTTAACCATAATAATACTTTTATTAATAGGCTTCGTGGTTGTAAGAGAAAATGAAAACTCATTATCCACAAAGATGGTTAACCTCCATAATTTGAAAAATGGTTTCATTTTATTGAATAAGAGGAGATGAGAAATAGAGATGGAAAAAAGCTATTTACTTACTGATATAAAATTAAAATATATACATGATACCAGTTTAATTATTATTTTATGTATGAAACAGGTGAGGATAATGTATAAGAATAAAATAAATTTAAAGAGGTAGTTTGAGAATGTTACCTCTTGAATATCACCTCCTTGAAGGACCCCTTGAGGAACTTGGAATTGGTCTTTCAGTGAGAAAAAATGAACTTGGATATGGGGATAGTGGGTAGGAAATATTTTGGAGAATATTTTTAATTATTCAATTATTTTATTTTGTGAGGATAAGGGGTGGTAAGGGGTGGTATTTATAAGGGTAGGAGTGAGGTGTTTTTTGGAATTTCTCAAAATATAAAAATATAATAAGACTATTCAAGATCTAAATGCTTCTTAAATGGACTATAAATTAATATGGTATAAATTTTTTGACCATATATCATCCCCTTTGGGTTTATTTATTATTTTTTATTATTTTTAAATAATTTAATAAAATATGAATCCCATAAAATATCACTAATTTTAAATTTATTACTATTCATTACATTGAATTTAAAATCATCAAGACAATACATAAAATACAAGAAAAATAATTTATTATATCCTAAACATGTCATGGTAATATATAAAATTAGTTCATGACATTAAATATCTCCTATTATATTTATTTAAATATTTTTATTATCATTTATTTGATTTTTTTCATTAATTGAATAGTTAATGCATCAGCATTGTGAAAGAATTTAAGGACATATTTTCTTACCTAAAAATTTGGAAAATTATCATGATTAATAAAAATGTTTTTTATTTATAAATATTATTTATATGAGATAATATCTTATGTATAACCACATATTAAAAAATTTATACTTATTAAAAATAATAGTGTGACATATTTGACTTTTCTTTTAATGAAATATTATAGAGGTTATGATCCTGTACCAATGGAATAAAATGATAATATAACCAGATATTGAATTATTATGGACTAAAATTAATCTCCCAATAAAAAATGGGAATGTTTTAGGTTTGTTTTATTGTCTTTATTATTTTATTTTTACCCTTAATTAACTGGTTTCTATTTACTATTGTAATAACATTACAAAAGTTCCTATTTATATTATCTAAAAATTCAATTTAAGAAAATTTTAACTCATGATTGAAAATATGGAATCCATTTATCAAAATTCAAAACAAATAAGTTTCAAAATTTAACTTAAATATAAACTATAAAATTATAATGAATAATAGTTTTTTAGAAAAATTCTTTTTAAAATATAAAATGTTTTCATACTAAATTCAAATATAAAATATATTTTAAACATAATAATTGGATTATTTTTAATCAAAATTAACAATTTAATATTTGAAATTAATCCAAAATATAATTTTACTTTGTGAGTTATTTTAAAGAAAATATTGTTTTTAATGTAAAGATATATTTTTTTACTATTTACTAAAATTTCATACTTTTTCTAAAATTATAAAAAATTCAACGTAAGATAATTTTGACATTTTTAATTTCAAAATTAATTTTATTTTTTCAAATTCATTTTATAAAATTTCAAAATTTATTTTTTTTATTTTATCATAAAAAGCAATGAAATCGTTTTTTTAAGAAAACATGTTTTTGAGGAATTAAATGAATTTACTAAAGATTGAGTATTTATATCCTATGTATTAATAAATAATTATATTTCATTATATGATTATTTATATTATGCTTTCCCATTATATGGATATTTTATAATGGTTCTGATAAAATGAAAATATATTTATAGCATATCGTGGTTCGTTTAAACTCGAAGTTGTGTTCCACACAAGTTAAAAAAGAAATAAAATTATTTAAAGAGGAATATTTAATAAAAATATCGAGTTATTATATCTTATAGATTATCATTATAAAAACGACTTATGGGAATTAAAACTCCATGTATGTTGTCAATTATATGATAAATTCATCTCAAAGGGTAAAATCCATTAAGTGTTTCATTGGAAAATAAAATAGTATATTCTTTCAGTGAAGATACAACAAGAGAGGGAAATGAATGGATAAGCGTAATAGTTTCAAGGTAATAATCCTTAATAATGGGTAAAAATAATTTCTCACTCAATAATTCCCTCTTCACACCAATTTTTCTAGAAAAAACTATCTATCCTTTATTTATAATGAACTAATATCTTATCATCCTTTATAAAAAAATTCTATTTTTCAATCTCTCTTATTTTTTTCTAAACTCATTATTCTATTTTTTATCAATAAAATTTCTTCCCATATTCTATTTCACTAATTTATTTTATTTTTTATTATTTATATGTCCTCACTTGATCATCATATTCTTTTATGGGACATAGTGAAATACAAAAAAAATCTTTCAACTACTAAAAGTAAAAGAGAAGCAGCTAGCATAGCTGCCATAAATTACCCTCCTATCAAATTTTCATGGTATCCCAATTATAATTTTTTTAATCCAATAGGGAAATGATAAAATGCATAGATCATGTTGATATTTTCTAATTGAATTAGTAACCATATCTGGTTTCCTGAATCTGAATTCTCCACTATCATTTAACCATTATATCAAAGAGGTTCTAGGATGCTTAATATTTGTAACAATAATATTATATACTAATAAGGTACTATCCACCTTAGTTAAACTTATACTATGAATTTTAATACTACATACCATCTCTTTGATGTGGTATCTCTTATAAAAAAATTTCACACATGATTCCTTATTGTGATCATATCTTTGTTGAATTTTAATAGGGCTTATTAATACCCATGCACCTCTATGTAAGGGTTCTTCAACACACACATCTGAATACAACTCTAGAGGTGGTATTCCATACTAAATCTCTTAATAATATTGTAATTTTTATACAAAAAAAATCATCATCCAATTTTTTGGTTTATGAGATATAATATCCCCATGTCCCTAAAAATTAAAAACTTAATATTATGGTATTTAGGAAGAAAATATGTGTCACTTTAATCTTAAAAATCATAATTTACCAACTTGGTTTTGGAATATTCCATTTTTTGGAACAAATATTGAATCCCTTATATTTTTTTCATTTCATATAATTTCCTATTAAATTTATTCCGGTTGTATTTGAAAAAATAATGGGAACTTACATCAATCCTTTTGTAATGTTTTTGATTGTGTACCTTTATCACATTATTTAGAAACTCCTCACTATAAATGTAGATTTGATTTTCTAACACATCTCAAAGTTCTATATTCATTCCATTTAATATCCTTTCCATTATATATTTTGGTCCTCCTCTAAACAGGATATAATAATAAATATATCCAATTATTTTTAATACTCCACACACATTGAACCTTTTATAACCCATTATAAAATCAAATAAATATCCCTGTAGTAATTACTAGAAATATAAAATTCATGTTTTTATCATCATGTCTCCCCAAGATCAAATTGTATTTCTCAATCCCACTGTCAATTTTCCTATAATTGTTCCCACTAAATATGTTCATGGTCAACGAAATAGAGAACTAGGAACATTAATTTATTCTAATTATATTAGTTTGGAATTCTAAATATGTGTTCAATATTTATCTCCCACTCTTTATAGATATTTAGATAAATCATCCATTAAAACAGTAGAAGTATAATTTTGAGTATTCACAGTTCATTTTTTCTTCTAGTTTTATATTTACCTCTCCAATTGTATGATTATTCAAAACCGAATTACTCGTGTTCACTTTCATTAAATTCAAGAATTTATGGAGCTCATGGTGTTGATGAATTTTTTAAATCATTCGACCCTACATTAAACCTTGTAAATCAGTTTGCAATATATTTCAAGCAAAGTTTTATGTCAATATCATTTCATTATCCCTCTCTTGCTTTTTCTTATTTCAAACTCCTCACACCACCTTCCCCTCATTTTTTTAATCTCAAAATAGTTTACTCAAACTTTTATATCATAAATCCTTAGTTCATAAAATTGTTTTTAAATACAATCAAGAAATAAACGAATAATAAGATATCAATCAATGGATGATTTTAAAAACTTATAATTTTAAAATGGAATGAATTAAAAACGTCTAATAAAATATAATAGGTGTAAAATAAATAACGAAAATAAAATATTTAATGAAGTGAATAATTTGGGGAATAATAAAATGGTATCGTATTTGAGACTAGATGAGTGAATAAAATTTCTTAAATGTTGTTTTTTTATTTTTACAACCTTTTTTCAATAATTATAATCATTAAATCATCCAAAAATATTTTACACACATTGTTCTCTAATAAAAAAATGTGAATATATTAGAACACACTAATATCATAGAAATTATGTAAAAGGTTAATATAATATCAATTTTTTAAATTTAAAAAAACAACATCAAACTTGATTATAATCCATATTGTAAATAGTTAGATTTCACAAGAGTGAATCTATTGAAATAATTTAATAATTTATCTGTCCAATATTATGATTCATATTTCATTATATCAAAATCAAAAAAGAAATTTTATATCTTGGGAAATGAAAATTATGTATCGTATGTCAATAAAAATAATGAAATGGTGTAAAATGGATATAAAAATATTTATCTAGAATTGGAGATGGATGAAAGTAAATGAATAAGGAAATTAATAAATGAAATAAAAAATAAAACAACCTAGTTTCTATTTATGAGTTATGAATAAAACTGATATGATACTTTATTTTATGTATTATTAGTTGGTATGATATGAAAATGAAATAGAGGAATATTAGATAAATTAAATATAATGAAGAAGTTCAAATGGTAAATTAGTGTATAAGGGAACGATAAATTAAGAATTGAACGACACTTTCCCCTTAAAACCCAAATTATATATATTCCACAAATTTTAATCACTCCTTTGATAATTTTTAATTATATTCAATTACAAAAATATAAAACACAAACATTATAATGATAGAAAAAATCACAAATTCTAATTAACATCCAATTATTGTAAATAATGTGGCTATCTATAACTAAATAGAAGATAAATGTTTCAAACACCAAGCTTACACAAGGATAATTTCTAAACCGTAATTTTTTACTATTTTACACTTGTTCATCACATTAAGGGAAAATTTTCAACCAAAAATTCATTGAGGTTCCACCCTTTGAGACATTAAATATTTCTACCTTGGATTTCAAGACAATAAACCCATCACTTTTAAAATTAAAAGATACTTTTATACATGTGGATTTAAATTTTTAGCATAATTTGGGTATGACATTTAAGATCACTTTTGGGCCCTAATAATCTTGATTATACACCTATTTTCTTTATCTCATACATACATGTTTAACCTCCTTTTGTATTCTCAAAATAAGTCCATGTGAAACCTAATACATCCCCTTCATTCATCCTCTTTCCATTGGTCCAACAATTCAATGTTATGGGTCTTGTTCATTTATGTACCATTTTCCAATAATTCCATATTCACCTTCACCTCCTTGATGAATAAGTGTTTCATGATTATAATTAGAGTGGGATAATCCCTTAGCAATATGATATAGTGTGATGGGGAGGGTTTCCTATGGATGATAGACATTAATGATCTACTAAGGGAGATATGAGTTGAGACACATTTATGGGTTAAGGAAATACATTGTAAACCATGTACTATGTATGAAATATTAATTGATAATATAACCATATCATTGTCCATGGGTACCAATACTATGAATATTATTATAAATATAGAAGAAAATTTTCATCAAGCCTTTTAAATTTGGTTCAAGAAGATATTTTCAGCTATAATATCGCCATGGGGTGATTTATGTTGATTAATACCAATGGTTAGTGACTAGGTTGGGACTAATGACCCTTTTATATTACCTTATGGGTGAGATAATGATTTAAATAGTTTTGGTATGTTTTATTATGTGACTCAGATGGTATTCAAGAGACTACTTGGTGAAGAAATATATAATATGAGGTGTTCTTCAAGGTATATGTTTAGGTTATGAGAGACTAGCACCCAAGAGATGCTTTATTGACCCTATGGGATGGTGGTCCTACCCTATTTATTATTATATTCATTTTTAAATTTCATATATTATTTATAATGGTATATCAGTGATGTGGGTGTGGATGATATCTCGATATATGACCACAACTTGAGTGATAAGGTTGTGGAAGAAACGTACCTTGAGTGAGAAGGAAGATGTCAAGATTAAATATTATGTTACATTTAGTGAGATGGTAGAGTTTGAGATGTGATTGTACCCTAAATTAAGTGAAAATATAGTGGTTGGGATGTTATGTGAGATGCGACGTGATATAATATCTTGGGGGATATCCCCAACATGAGTGAGTATGTTCTAGAAGGAACCTACCTTGAGTGTAAAGGTATTGGTCGAGATATGATTTATGATGTAATTTTATCTCTAGAGGAATGGCCTATACATTATTAGGATAGTGTTAAAAGAAATAATCATTAATGGGAAAGTGTTGGCATAGTCCAACTTGAGTGAAAATTTTGGTTCTAGTATGTGATGTTACAAGATATGTAGTGTGTGATAAACCCTAAGATAGGGAAGGGTTCAATGTGATATAGGATGATATGTTTATGTACAGCCTCACCTTAAGTGAAAAAGTAATGGAAGAACACCCTACTGGAGATGGTATATATTTGTTATAGTTTTGTACACAACCCCTGTTATAGGGTAGAGGTTTAGGCTTGGTATGCAATAGATGAGATTTGGGATGACACCCTACCCTGAGATATAGAGTTTTTCGGGATATTGTTAGACATCATACCTTACATATTAGGGTATGGTATAACTCTTTGTGAGAGAGACTGCCCTATAACATCAGGTATGGGATTATCTATTGTGATATACACTACACTAGGTATTTATGTGTGGGTTGGTATGTGTGGAATACAGTGACATGTCGTACATAGATGTTTAAAGTTTGTATGGTTGGTTTCTATGGGGTTATGGTTAGTACACGATGACATGAAGTGAATTTTTATTTGTTTTTATTTATTTTTATCATCAATACATAGGTATATGATGGTGTACATTATGTTAAACTGGTGAAACTGAACTAAGATTTATTTCTCAAACACCATATTGGCGTCATACTGTGTGTGAAAAACATCTGTTTGACTTTTAGATATGAGCACATGTTGTTTCATGTATTATAATGGAGAAGTTTTATTAGGATTTTAGATATAATGTAGGAGATGTTGTGTGATGATAGATTATAATTCATACTAATTTTTTTACCATGTATATGAGATCATCCATCCTATTGGGTGATCCGTTATGATGTATTCTTGTATAACTATATTACATGTTTTAATATCATGGATATGTTTTATTGATTCTGTATATTCTAATTATTTATAATTTATAATGTTTGTTCATTTAAATTATTATTTATATATATTATATTGATGTTTTGGTCTCGCAAATATGTAATTTTTTACTCATCACTATTTGGAATCCCCTAGAAAACTTAGAGGTATATATGAGGCCTTTATAACAGACTAGTTGGGACACAAATGAGTGATTTCATTCAGATAATCAAAAAGTGGTATAAAATCATATATTTCTTTTTGTATTTCATTTTTTAATATGGTAGATAAATACTATTAATGTGTTGGTTCTTATAATGGACCTTAAATAAGTGAGTCAAGGGAACCATTCTGGAAGGGATTATAAGCCCCTAGGGTAATGGGGTTATTGTTCTCTATTTTAGATGATACATTCGATATGTTTAATAAGGTATAATCTTTTTATTTTATATTGGTATTTATTATTTTTATCCTTCAATTTTAGTGGAAATACACTTTTATACATGCATAATATATGGCATGTAGTATCCATGTGAAAAATTTGTGATTCTGTGTGATTGATTTCACAGATAATGGAGGGTTTCAGTTTAACATTTCAAAAAAATATTATTTAATTTTTTACAATAATTATTTCAATTGTAATTATACTCAAAAAAAGATTTTTTATTTTTCTCTAATTATAGGTCATTTGTATCTGATGGAGGGATACTCTTTGGTGGTGGTTATTGCATCCATATATAAATGGGATATATAGTAACCATTTATTTTTTTTGATTGATACAACATATATCTTGTAGATAATATTAGGATATACCTAGGATTCCATGAATATATGAATACCCTTGATAGGTTGAAGGATAATAACTTGTAATACCATTGTATTTCAGATGAAAAGTACTTATAGTTTATTTGTTTTGAGGATGGGTTTGGAGGGAAGGATGTATTAGATAACTACCCTAGTGGATCATGATCCTAAGTGATTGGGTATAGGATGGGATGAGTGTGGGAAGATTCATTGTGGTTTTATAACGACACCTGAGTGGTCGGTGATCATGTGGTTGGCCTTTTCATGAATGTGATTGCTCAATATTTTTGTAAATAAGTCATTGAAGATGCATTTGGCTAAAATGGACTAGCATGTAAGGGAACGATGGTTAGATGAGGGTGTGAGAAAATGTTAGATGATGGTATGAACATATGAGTAGGTAAATATAGGTTCACTCTTCCATGATTTATTATAGTGAGTTCTATAATTGAGTTTTAGGAAAATCCTCTATTTGTTAGGTAGAGTTTCTTCTAGTTATGTGTGATGCCCATTATATTTATAGATCAATGCGCTATCGTGTGCTGGTGAAGGACTGAAAGATTTGATGAGGAAATTGCAAGAAGTGTGTTTTAGGGGTTTTATGATAATATTAGTTGTTTCACTATTGTTATAAGTGATATCTATGGTAGATCAAAGTACTATAGTGTGGTTGTGTTGAGAATATGTCATTATAGGGGTTGAAAAGATGGGTTACACATATATTGGGAAGACAAATATTCTTATAATGATGAAATATATTTATCACTATGATTGAGTAGTGTAATAAATTAATTCACATTGTATTGGTGAACCATAGGTTATTAGTGGTTGTTTAAACCTTATTCAAATTAAATGTTTCATTACAACAAGCATGAATTTTTTGCTGACATAGGAATGGGTAGTGATAAAAAAAATTGTGCTCAAATGTTAGTGGGTCGATCAAGTTTGTTCATTACTTTTGTTAATATATGTATTGTAGACTATGGATATCAATAATATTAGTTTAGTTAATGAGGATACGGATACCCTAATTTATGGGAATATTGAATCATTCATGGGTGTGTGACCCTCATGTTGAAAGGAACATGGAAGGGGTGAAACTGATTGGTGTATTTAGAAAGATGAACAAGGGTTAATGATGTATAGGTTGATCTAATTTTATCTAGATCTATGGTGAATACCCAATTTTTATTTAAATATTCTGAATAGTTCATTTTGGAGTTTAGATCTTTATAGAGTAAGAGTGATGGGATTTGAGTGTGATCTGAATCAAAGACGTGTTAATTATCATGGGTTCAGTAAAATGGTGAATTTTTTTAGTTAATTATCCTACCAAGGAATTAAAAAAGTGTTAGGTTTTTAATTCGGTATAACAATTTTATTTTTGTTCTAAGTCCTATGGATGATAAGGAATCATATTTGGGTAATGTGATGGTGCATTAGTGGGAAAATAAAGGCATTTCTAAAGATATTATACTAAAGGAGGAATGATTGGTGTTATTAATAATTATATATAGTGAGGTGGTACTCTAAATGGGTGCATTATATCAGGTATGATGGGTATATTTTGATGAATGAATTGGGAATTTTAGAGGGAGCTTTTCCATATCTTGGATCTATGTATAAATGGTGGAAACAAATCTAATTCGATTTAGAATTTAGAAAAAGCCAAGATGTAAGATTCTTAAAAATATATTGGATGTCTAGATAAATTCTTGGGTACTTCTTCTGAATAATAATCATTATTATGGAGTATTTTTAATTACATTATTAATAATTGGTTAATATTTTCAAATAAAATTTTAATTATTTTTATCTGAATAGGTTTAGGATTTTCAATTGTTGATTTTCCTATGGACAATGAACCATCAGACCATGGAAATTTAAGATCATGTTATGAAAATGGTTTTATTAATTAGTCATATCAAAACCAAGAGAGTCACCAAAAAAGGATACTAGAGGAAATTCCATGACTGGTGGGTTTCATCGAATGGTGTAGGCCTAAAAGTGGTAGGTCACACCATGAATAGTAGATGTAATAGTGTATCAATTTTTTATATGTGTTTTGGAAAAGTAAAAAACCCTTATATATGGTCATCTTGTGGCTATGGGTATCACGTTATGTGGATTATTCTTTACCATAATGATTTATTTTATAGATTCCAACCACAATATGACTTGTAGGGTTTCATAATGATGGATTTCATGTGGAGGTTTCACATTATATAGCATGATGTCTATTCTATGAAGAAAAAGGACACCTCTAGAGGTAATTGGGTAGAATACTTTATTTATTTCCGATGAGAGGTATGATAGAATTTGATTTCAAAATGGATGGTGGATTTCATAGGGTAGCAAATTTAATATAAAATTTTGGATAAGGGAAAACAGTTATATATGGTTACACCATTGATATGTGTTTCGCATCATGATGTTGATTCTTTCCATTATTGATTTCATAGAGAATTTCTTTTCAGATTATGACCGGGAGGATTAAGTCTCAATAGTTAGGAAGGTGACATGGTGAGGAATGTAATTCTTTCTCCATAAAGGAGGAGCACATTCAATTTGGGTCTTGGCCATTAGAATTTTTGTTCTACATGTGAGAGGAATGTCTTGACAGGACCAGGAGGTTCATGTAGTGAAGATTTTCCAAAAGGGGTAGGCTTCGCTATAGGGGAGTGGTTACAAAAGTTCCATCAAGATATGATTATTTGGTTTATGTCATTAAATTTAACTAGGTTAGGGTTTCACGGTGTGATGACTAAGATCACACTATGATGTCCCCTTTCACCATTTTTAAAAAATGAGGGGTTTAGAAAAAAATTATATCAATTCTTCCCTTTCCCTTCCCCCTTTTACCCCCTTGATATGAGATGATAAATATTAGTTTTATACATTTTTTAAGGTGATTTATTACATAGATTACTTTTATTATTATTCACTTTTAATATATACTATTTTTGGTGTTTATAGTCTTGGTTTTAACACTAATTCCACTAAATCATTCTAGAATTAGGCAAGGATGATGGGAAATTAGATTAACTTGTCTTGATGGAATCCTAAGATGATGAATGAAAAATATTTCTCTCTTTTTTATGGTGGTATTTCACCCAATAAATTTATTAAGGTATTTCAAATAAAATTTATGTAATCAATGAGATTTCGAGTGTCATGTGATAGGTTTTTTTTCACAGACATTTTGGGATCATGTCATAGGATGTTGGAATACAATTTATAGAGGATTTGGTGAGTGGATACCTCTTGGTGATTTCTTTTATATTATCCCACTTAAATTTAAATTAAATAATTAATTATAAATTGTTAAAATTAATTATTTTAATGTGGTTTCTTTGATATAATATCATGTATAAGTTTTGATTAGGCATGGATAGTGTTGTCTTAGTATGAGTGGAGAAACACAAGGTGGTAACTCAGGTATCTAGTTTTAAAATCCCTTTAATAAAAAATAAAATGTTTTTTGTGAATATTTTTTCATGACTATATGAATTAATGGGAACAAGAAATGCGATTGAGACCTAGAGTGCCCTGGGTAAAAATACAATGTGGAATTAATCGGTTCAGAATTGGATTGTGGGATTCATTGGATGTTGGTAATTTCTGTAGTATTTTTTGGATATCCTATATGAGATTCCTAATTATATTTAGGTAAAAATGGGAGGATTAGGACTAGTGATTATGGGTGGTATGAATGTACATCTAACGCTTAGTAATTAGTTCCCTTTTAAGGGTATAGTAAAGACTTAGTGCGCACTATGAGGGGGACTTTCCATTATGGGATTCATATAGTGTGATGTGTTGGGCTTCCTCAAAATTATGGGATTGATATATTTACTAAGGGATATGTGATATTATACCCATATATGGGTCAGGGAACTACCATAGAAATTATGTAACAGGTTTTCAAGATGACAGGGGACATGGGAATGGAATAGTCCATAGAGATTAAGATTAGGATATTAATATGTGACCTAGAAAATGATTTAGACTATGAACTTGGCACCATATTCAAAAGTATATTATAATATATTATATCACCATGGGGATAATGATGAGTCTTAGTTACAATGATAAGAAATCAGGTTGGGTTTATGGTCCCAAATAGATTCCTTTGTAGGGAGATAAAGGTGACCAGAGGTATGGAATATTGCGATGTTTTACAAAGATAGGATTTATGAGACTAGACTATGAGGATAGTTGGATTATAATATTTTATTCAATTCATGGTGATAGTTATTTAATTACTAGTGCTTGTAGATTCATTAGCATGATTGTGGGATGGGTTTCTTGTATAATTTATTATTGTATATGTGTACTAACCATGTGAATACTTTATTAAGGGGTCTCAATGTCATGGGTTTGGATGAAATTTCAATGTATTTCCTCAAAATTAGTGATAATGTGGTGTAAATTCCTTACCTTGAGTTAAAAGGTAGATTCTATGATAATATAGGACCCTACCTTAAGTGAGAAGGTAGAGGCTATGATGTGGTAGGACCATGCCCTAAGTGATAAGGCAGTGATAATCAATTTACATGGTATGTGATGTGATACACGATCTTGAGGTATAGTCCCAGCTTTACTGAGAATGTAACACTGCAAACTTTTATGGTATCTCTTTTTTAAAAATAAATTTAATCTCTTTGGTAGCTTACTTTTCACAAAGCATTAAGCTTAAACAAACTACAAAATATTATTATTTAACTATGATAATTATCACCTTGCCATTGGAATGAAAGGAATTAATGATATTAACAAAATTATAAAACTTTAGTTTCTACATTTTTATCACATTAATTCATTTGTTACCAATTAATTATAAATAAAAATAAAAACCAATTGAATATATAGGATGTGTTTTTATAAAAAATACTATTTTTATGCTCATGATAGAATTTTATCTTAATAAATTGAATTAATAAATATTATGAAAATTTATTAATTAAATTAATATTTTTATATTCAATAAAAAAAATTTAAATGCATAAAATAAGTTTTATAGGCTTAACATAAGAATAAATTCATTTTTAAGCAGAAAAGGCCATATTTGGAAAAACAATTATCGCCTTTTGATGGTGCACCTATCTTAACTATAAATTTTGAAAATTTTATAAGTTTTATTTGAAAAAAATAAACATAATTTTTAAAATTGGGTAACAAAATTATATTAGGGTGTGTTTTTTGGTTTTTTCTGACAAGTTTTATTTTTTTTCGTGAATAGTGAAAAATATTACATTTTAATTGAAAATATATTTTTCATATAATTTGTTTATATAGTTTAATTATATTTTCAACATTTTTTAAATTATAATTATTTCAATTATAAATCAATAAATACATTTAATTTCACTGTAACCAATTTCACATTGAAATTTCATATAAAAACATTTCAATCATTTTAATTTTTTCACTTTGAAAACTCGTTTTTTCATTGTGTCTATGGTATTAATTTTAAATCTGATTTTTGAATAATTTTTATTTAATTTGGTAAAATATATTTTATATTTGGAATAATAAGGTACAAATTAGGTTTTAATTTCAATTTTTTTAGTTATAATAAAATTACTGTGGTAAAAAAATTATTTACCGCAGTATAGGTAAAATAGTGACAAGGGTTAAAGTTAAAAGGTAAAAGCCTAATATACCTAAACATAAAAACATTAATGGTAGGTTGAGGTATTAATAGACACTAAAAATACTCAAAAAAATTAATTTATAGTCAAAATATTTTAAATTATTTCCACCTCAATGTGGTAGGTGTTAATTATAAAAATAATCATTATTTAATCACTTAAACCAACCCCTCCTCAAGTATAAATACCACACCTCACCACCCCATTTTGACCTAAAAGACTTGAATATCCTAATATATCTGAAAGAACTTATCCTAATAACTCTAAAAATGTATTATTTATTCTTTTCTCAACAATATACCTTATCCAAGGTCCTCAAGGGTCTCTCAAGGAGGTGATATTCAAGAGCCAATTTTCTCATAACATCCCTCTTATTTTCATTTCTTAGTCAACATTCTACTCATATAATTCATACATGAAGTTATTAAGACTGCATAAAAATTTATATTTTATTTATTATGCTAATAATGGAATATATTATTTCCATCCATTTTTTTAACTTCTCTTATTTAATTAAATTAAACTATTGTCCAAATTAAGTTGGTTAATCACCTCCATGAATAATGATTTTGTTTTTTTTCCATTATAGCCTTCATGTCTGGTCATAAAACTATTATAATATTTAAATAATATATTATTATGTATCTTATATACAATTTAATGTTTTGTAAAAAATATATATACATAATTTTAAATAAAACAAATCTATTTTTTATGGTTGGAAAAATCACTAAATTAAACTAAACATTTATCATTAACATTTTATCAAATGAACCATCCTCATGTATGAAATAAAAAGGATAAATAGGACCATTTAAAATTATTAAATTCTATTAATACCATTTCATTACACTCCTAGATTTTTATTTCATTTGACACATATATCCATAAATTTACACAAATAAACCCATAATGAAAATGATGAAATGAAGTCACATGAAACAATGAAAATCTTGAAATAATATTAATGAATTCGTGTTAATATGTTATAAAAATATAATATAAGGTATTATTAATATAAATATGGTTATTTAATGAATTAATAACATTATTTAAACCATTATACAATATATTGATGTATGCAATACTAAAGGGAAGTGTGAGATAAGGATTTCTCATCTCACTTTTTCTTTTATGACATATATTCCATATTCAGAACTTACTTATTTTATTTGGTATATATAATTTTCTTTTATATAGTTAATATCATTAATCTCATTATATTAAATTTATTCACTATCTCATTTTATAATTATTACTTTTATATGGAATATGATTAAACTGATTACAAAGTGGTAAGGGAATTCTTAACCCAATTTTCATTATTTGGGATAACCATGTACTTCAGTGATTATGTCACGATATTATGACTTTTTATTATCTTATATTTTATTTTAACTCGTTTTATGTGTATTTATAATGAATACACATAATCTATTAATTTTATTAATTCTCACTTTATAAGGCATTTTCATTTAAATTGTTTTTTAAAATTTTCTTTAAAAATCACATTTTCCTCTTTTCCCATGTTTCCTAAAATTGTTTCCAAAAAAGGTTTTACTATTATATAGTGATTTTTAAAATAATTTTTCCTTGTTTTTTAATTTTCAAGACTAATTTAAAGGATTCTCTTTTTTAATTTTCTAAAGAGGGACCTTTATGACTTTTTTAACAAAAATATGGAAGTAAATTACTTTAACTTATATGGAATGAGTGGCCTATCCCATTATCATGAATCCACAATTCGTTGAAACATCCTTTAAAAAAATTAAAAAATTATTTTTATTGAAATTGTTTTATTTTATAATTTCATGTAATGTTAATAAAAATGTTTCCAAAAAAGAAATGTTATTTTCCTCAATAATTATTTTAATTGATCAATCAAAATTATTTTCCAAATAAGATAAAATTATTTGATGTTACTTATGCTTTAATGGGGATATTATTAAAGGATTTTATAATTATTAATTGTATGTTTGGATTATATTTATTTTATTGATATTTATGAAACCTATTTATTTTTATGGGTTATGATATGATGAATGATTTATGTACTTGTGGCACACATATGTATGGTTTTTCATTATGTGCTGGGTGGATCCTATATCTCCTTCCAATTCATCAAGTAATGATATTATATCTAATTATATAGACATGAATATAATGGGGAATTAACATGGTTCATTTGATACTGGATCAGAAATTGAAACTGATTTATTGAAGGACTTTATCCTTCATGATAATCTTGGGATTGAACTTAGACTACCACGATGGTATCGGTTTTTAACCGATTCTACTATGATAGTCTTGTAAATGTCCCTTAACTACTATTGAATTGATTTTATATGAATATTTGTTTTCTAAAACTCCATGTTTTATGCCAAAGTTATTATTTTATGATTAATGTATTATTAATTTTTATGATTAATTATATGATTCAAGATTATGATCTTTGATATGCAGGGTATAATTTTAAAATGTAATTTTCAAGTTATTATACCATTAAGTTTATGTTATGGTTTATATTTATATTTTTTACACTTATTTATCATCTTATCTCACTATTTTCTTATGTTTCTTTCACATAGGATACGAGTAAAGGTATTATGTTTGATACATCAAAAATAAATCTCACTACGAAGTAATAAGTGGGAGACAATGTAGACATTTTATAAACTATTTAATTTTTTTAAAAGTTTACAAAGACACAAAAACCATACAATTATGGAATGGTTTTATTGTAATGTGAATATTCATATTTTTATATGTAATATCCCTATATGAAAAGGGTGGTTTGTTATATTTGTTGTCATAGCAATATTTTGATAATATTTGGAAACAAAGATGAGAAACCCATAGTAATAACCCTAAGTGTATGTCTAGATTACAGTCCTAATGTTTTTTTAATGATTATCGATATCCTAAGTTAAATATGAGGTGTCATATATAGAAATTTTAAAATAAAATTTCCCTTGATAATGTGGTTTTATTACTATGATTAGTGTTGATCATTCTCTTCTTTGTGGTTTTATTCAATAGATGGAACCAAAATGAATCATGTTAATGAGGAATTCAATAGATAATGTAATTATGACACTCATAAGAAACCCAATGTAATAGAATATATAACAAAAAACATCATTTATTTGACCACACATATTATCAAGCCATGAATCATACTGATCTTCCAAATGACCCATGGAGGGAACAAAATTTTCTTGAATCCTTATTAAGGAAACATCCACCTTATTTTAGTGTAATAACTAGTCCACTAGTATCTAAGAAATGTATATATACCTTTAAAATGATATTTCTCATTATTTTTTGTTTATAATGTGAAAATGATAATTTGGTCACGTATCGCTTGGAAGGAGAAGTGAATAAGTGGTGTAACATTATCAAGAATATGAGGTAACAAGATAAAATTTACTCCATGGATGGCGATGAGTTCAAGAACTAATTTTTTAGTAAGTACCATCCTATAATTGTTTTTAAAAAAAGGAAACTGAATTTTCCCATCAATCTCATGATTATGATAACAAAATAATGATAGGATTCAAAAGAAACTCTAAAAACTATAGAGAGATGAAGATTTGAATTACTTTATGATCTAAGTGTGGAAGGGAGCATGGAGGAAATTGTATTAAGGGGACTTGGAAATGTTTTAATTTTGGGAAAGAAGCTCATCAGTAATTTAACAACCAATATAATGGGAATAAATAGAAAGCTCCAAATAGTGAACCTCCCACAATTTAGTGTCTCAATTATAAGGACTTTGAACATTACACTAACATGTTCCATAATTCAAGTAAAAATGTGGATGGTAAGACAAAAAAATATCAAAATAAAAATGGAAAAGGGAAATCTCATGCTATTATAATAGATTAATAGAACCATGATAATTCTAGAATATTTATCCTCCTCTCCTTTTTTGGGAAATTCGTGATTGATTTTTAATTAATAATACATATGAAAATATTATTGTGCATCCATTAGGAAAATTTCATTTGATTATCTACATGAATCATTGAATAATGAAATACCATATTCAAAGTGTACACGAATAAACCCAAACTTTCACTAAAAAAGTTTTCATAATAGAAAAGTGATTATATAAGGAATCAAGAATCAGGTGTGTATTCAATATGGTTTTTAGGTTATTACCATGTTTCAAGATAATACATGATAATTATCTTCACATGTGTAACAGCCCACCCCTACCTCATTGGCTTGAGGAGGCAGTGAGGGTTACTTGGCCTTAAGTGACATTCCCAAGGTGCCAAAGGCTAGAAATAAATGCCTAGGGATTCAAGGAACAGTGGGGAATGATTTTCCCTTAAGGCAAAACCAACCAAACCAACAACTAAAGATGCATGCACTTTCAAACCCAAAAGTGTATTCCAAAAAAACAACCAAGTTGTTCCATAATACACCCCAAAACCAAACCAATCAACCATATCAGAGTAGAAGCGGAAACTAAACAACAAACACTATGAGCCAGGACACCACCACAGCTCCACACCAATCTCCAAGCTCCATGCTCCACCAAGGGATCATAAAGCTTTAATAAAGGAGGGATATTCCTTACCTTTTCCCTTGTCATGATATACAACATCTGCAAAGACACCAATGTGCCGAAGAATGGGGTGAGTACTAAAACTCAGTAGGTTTTCCCCAAATGACTTCCCTATACATGCCACTAGGATAAAACCGTTAGCACATTTTTATAAAACAATTTACATAAAATAACTCACAAGTGTAACCATTTTCATAAGCTGAACATGCCCTCACCAAGCCATCACATCCAACCCAAGAAACCAAGATAAATCCAACCAAATATGCCATAATCCATCTCATAATTTACACATTAGCAAAACAATTCCATCTTGCAAGGAAATGCACAACAAACAACCATAAAAACAAAATGGGGGAGCTACCTGTAAATACCTGTAAATGTCAAGGAATTTTTCTTCTTAATTTTCTTGGAAATTTTACAAGAACGCAGTTTCTGATGGCACCTGATTCTGAGGCCCGGTGTTCCTGAAATTATTTTCTGAAGTTTAGCTCGGGTACGTTTAGTGAACGAACGAGCGGGGTTTTCTAACTTTTGAACCGGTGCTCGGAATAGAATTCCGAGGGCACCAGTGGAATTGCAGCACCGGTATTTGCTTAGAAACGCCTTTTCCAGAGTTGAGTTTTCTCGGGTGTGGTTTTATTTTTTTTGTGGTAAAATTAAGAAATAAAATAAAGGTGGCGCGACACTTTATTTTGTTTCACTTAAAGCCACTTAAGCTAAGTTAAGTGGATAAGGTGGAAACCACAATATCCTACCCACTTGGTAGGATATTTGTGAGGTGGGGCCTGCACAAGCCCCACCGTTTCTTCCCTCCTAAGTAACGCACCCGCAAACCCCCCCCCCCCCCCCTTTAATGAAAGTCAACCGTGCATTTTTCTGGTTAAGAAACGCCCCATTAAATTGGGCAGTTAAATTGTTACAATTAATTCTTCGAATTAATTGTTCGTTTCTTATCTTTTGAATTTAAAAATCTTAGGTTGATAATAAAATAAGTTTTGGACTTATTTTATTATGGTTGGGGTTGTGTTGTGATAAACCTTTGGGAGAAAAAGAGAAGATTCTTCGTTCTTCGACGAAGAACGCGAAGAACGCACCACCGTCGACGAAGAATGCGAAGAACGCACCACCACCGACGAAGAACGCCAATCTCCGATGGCGGACGACGGCAAATGACTCCTTCCTCAGAGATCACCTAACGCCAACAGCGATTCTCTTCTTCCACGGCGATCTTTTTCTTCCACGGCGGACCTCTTCTTCTGCGGCGGTTATTTCTGCGACGAACGCTTGTTCGACGTCAGCGTTGAGGTAGGGATTTATTTTATTTCTTAGTTCGTGAAATCTTTTGTCGATTCTCCTTTTCTTTGAACCGCCTGTTATCGTGATAACGGGAGGAGGTCAGACCGCTCGAACACAGCCGACACTTCTCCCCTTTTTTTTGGTTGTCGGTTTTGTTGCGGCGATCAAGACAAAGCGGTGCCGAAGCACCGTGCGGAATTTTGATAAGGAAAGGGGGAGGAGCGCAGCGCCATCGCGCCGCGTCGTTGAAGACGAACGAAGACGCGGCGTCGTCGCGCCGCGCCGTTGAAAACGAACCAAAGATCCGGCGCCATCGCGATGCACCGGAGAACCACTAAAGTACCGCGGCCGGAGCGGGGCCGCGGCAGAGGGGCGCAGCGCCGGACGAACCAAGGCTGAGGCCGGTTCCGGGCCGCGGTGGAACAGCAGAACCGGCAGCCGGTACCGGGCCGCCCGGACCATGGAGGAACCAGGGGTTCGAAACCCCCGGCTGGCCGGACGAAGCGGCCCCATTCAGTGGCCACGGTTTACTTTATGTGGGGGCAGTGCCCCCCGCCCCGAATGGTTCGGTCGTTCGGCCGAACCCCTGGCCAGCACGCCCAGCGCACCGCGCGCTTGCCGGTTGCTGGGTCGGTCCGCCAGACCGGGTCGCGCCAGCCGGGCCAACTGGGCCGGACCCAGACCTGGGATGGGTCGACCCAGTTCGGGCCGACCCTGGGGGTATCGGGCCGGGTTGGACCAGGCCCGAACCCCCTAATACCGAACCTTATTCGGTCTATTTCCTATAACGTGTGCTACGGGCCTCCGATCGACGCACCGTCAGATGCGATGCGATCCTTGGATCGAGATCGTCGTTTCGGTATATCACACTCAAGGTTTCAGAATACTTTGGGTTCGTCCGGGTTGGTTCGTACACGAAACCAACCGGGCCCTCGGAGCGGAAACGCTTATAACTTGAGCTCCGGATGTCCGATTGACGTGCCGTCAACTTTGATGGATTCCTCTAAGTGAGACGGATCTTTTGGCTTACTCCACCCAACGTTTGGACGTAGGTGGAGTACGGTCTGGTTGGTTTTTCCTTAAAAACCAACCGGGCCCCTGGGATGAAAAGGCCAATAACTTTCAGACCGGGCGTCCGATTGACGCGCCGTCTGCGACATTGAGTTCCTGTTGACGATACGGAACTTTTGGATACATCAACTCCTGACTATGTGTCAGTTGATGTATCAGCCTCTCGACTCGTGGAGCGGACCCTCCCGAATGAGCTTGCTGTGTGCGGGAACCCTAGAGCTGGCTGCGACTTCGACGACGACTGTACAGAGATCCTTAGTGGATTCGACGGCGACGACTACAACACTCAGCGATCCTACGTGGATCAGTGCTACCGATCTTGTGTGTGTTCGATCCTATGTGGGTCAGCGCTCAGCGGTCCTGTGTGGGCCAACGCCTACAGATCCTATGTGGGTCCGATCCTGTGTGGGTCTTTGCGGGGGTTAGTTACCTATAGATCCTTTGTGGGTCAAATCCTGTGTGGGTCTTTGCGGGAGTTAGTTACCTATTGATCCTTTGTGGGTCAGATCCTATGTGGGTCCTTGTTGGGGTTAGTTACCTGTCGATCCTTTGTGGGTCATTGCGGGGGTTAGTTACCTATCAATCCTTTGTGGGTCAGATCCTTTGTGGGTCATTGCGGGGGTTAGTACCTATCGATCCTTTTTGGGTCTGACGGCTTAGATGAATCAGTGGCTATATATGATCATCTCTATCGTCATATGAAGAAGTATACTTGTGTGAGATGAAACCTATTTTTCTTTCCTATGTGGATTGTGTTGTTCTATCCTGTGTGGATTTACATTTTGCTTTCCTGTGTGGACTGGGTTGTACTTGGGCTCGGATGTTGGAGCCGAACAAGAATTGATGACTTAGGTATATGTATGGTCATATACCTAAGAAGCTTCAAATGTTACTTCGTGATTGTATCTTTTCTTTGTGGATTATCCTTTGTGAATTCTGGGAGACCTTCGGGGGTCTCAGGGTCCCTACTGAGTAGCTTATACTCACCCCTGCATGGGCTATGCCCGCACTACGTTGTGTTGGTTGCAGACGACGGACAACGCTGATCGTGGTTGAGGCTTGTAGAGCAGGACGGTACCTGGAGGTGGACCACTGGGCGGGATGTACTCGGAGCGGTCGGCTGGACCCGAGGAGCAGTGGAGGCTATCTGTACCCACCCTTCAGGTAGGACTTCCAGTGGACGGCTCGACGATGTGGCTCTACTTTACAGTTGCTGTTTTTCCTTTCCAGTTGTACTTTACTTTCAGTTTGGGTTTGTATACTGGCCCACTTACTTTTCCGCACTTACTTTTGTACTCAGTTTTTACTTAGTGTTTACTTCTACTGCTTGCTTGCTCTGTGGTATTTGTTTACTTTACAAATGAAATGCCTTCCCTTTTTACCGGTAATTATGCCTTGGTTCTAGTCGCCAGCCTCTGGTCTATGGAAGGCGGACATGGGGTAGTCACGGCACGGGCCCCGAGGACGGGTGGTGACAAATTGGTATCAGATGAGTTCGGTTCTACTGTAGAACTTGGGACTCTGATCTTTTTCTATGTGAAACGATGGTGTTAAGTGTATTGGGTGTGGTTATCGGTCCAGGGAGTCCAGTGTTGGTGTGGCGGCCGACGTATCCGTACACCAGGACCCAGACTTCTGATTTCCGACTTAATGCACAAAAACATTGATTGCATTTGTGTTTCATGTTTTCTTTGTGATTACTTTATGTCAGCTCACCAGGTATACTTTTTAACCATGGTGCACTTGTTTCTTTTCAGGATGGCCCCACGACGGCAGCCAGCTAGGGTTCCGAGAGTTGTGCGTGACGACAGCCCACCGAGCGATGAGGCCTCGGTACAGGGCCCTTTGACAGCTGAGGCACCGGCGGTACATTTACCCTCCGAGCCACCGATGCTTCCAACCCTAGCCGCTAACGATGAGCGTCGCCTTAGTGCACTGCATGAGTTCCAATGCTAGCGACCACCCAGGTTCCGCGGGGAGACGGACCCCCAGGCAGCCGAGGATTGGCTGGAAGCAGTGGTACGAGTTTTCAGGTTAGTGAGGACACCAGCAAACCTCATGGTGATCCTCGTAGCGAGCCTACTGCACGCGGCAGCGGGCCGATGGTGGAGCTTGATTCTCTAGGTGAACGATGAGGCATCTCTTCTCTGGACAGACTTTTAGAGCCTCTTCCGCTCAGAGTTCATCCCGGCCACCCTCCGTGTGGTGCGCATCTAGGAGCTTCTTCAGCTGCGGCAGGGCAGCTTGACTGTCGCCCAGTACTCGGCGAGATTTACCGATCTCTCGCGCTACTCGACAGACATGGTACGAGACCCATTCTTCTGGGCCCGGACCTTTGAGCAGGGATTGATACATGGGATCAGGGCATCGCTGATCTCTCTCAGCATTCCGACTCAGGCAGGAGTACTTGAGCGAGCCCTTTTGATCGAGAGCTTTCTTTCCGAGCCTTCTTCAGCAGCAAGACATACTGTGGGGTGGCACGTAGCAGAGTCTTCTGCAGCAGGTAGCCGACAGATGAATCATGGGTCCAGGAAGACCAGACCCTCAGGCAAACGACCTCAAGACACTGGCTCAGTAGTGCGGGGCACACAGCGCGGATCCAGTATTTTGAGAGGCAGACAGTGCTACACATGCGGCGGGCAGGGCCACATGGCTCGTGACTGCCCGACCCGCCATGCCGAGGAGCAGCAGACGGTTGAGGGGCCACCCAGGCAGAGGAAGAGGGTCGACTGTGGCGGTCCGCAAGGAGCAGGAGGACGAGGTAGAGGAGCTGTCCGAGCAGCAGGTGGTGGGCGACGCTATGAGGCTCTACCACCACCACCACCAGGAGGTCCACCCCAACCACAGGGAGCTGGCGGGCAAAGACAGGCACAGCTCCAGGCAGCGGAGGCCTACGACCACGGTGCGCCCGAGATGATTCGAGGTACTATCTGTGTCTATTCCACCCTTGCTTCAGTTCTTATAGATACAGAAGAAAGTCACTCTTTCATATCCACTTCCCTTGTTCGGAGCTCGGAGATTCCGACTGAGCCGTTGGCTCGATCCTTATGGCTAGAGAATCCTACGGGAGTAGACTCGACGATTATGCACTGGTGCCGGTAGTGTGAGATTACTCTAGGAGGCAAGAGCTTTGGATGGGATCTTCTTGTAGCGGCGTCGAGGCCTTACGACGTCATCTTGGGAATGGATTGGTTATCTAAAATCCATGCTCAGATCGACTTTATTAGGTGCAAGGTGTGATGTGTACGCACCGACGGGAGTAGGTTCACCTTCACCAGTGAGAAGGGAGCCTTCGCAGCACATGATGGACTTCTGCAGAAGAGAGGACATCCCATCACTCATCAGTTGGCTAGCCTCATCCTAGGAGCAGTTGACGTACGAAGTCCTAGTTTTCCTGCAGTGGTTGATCAGTATGCGGACGTCTTTCCCGATGACATTCTAGGACTACCTCCTTGCAGATAGGTAGACTTTTATAATGATCTTTACCCTGGGATAGCCCCGATATCTACTCCAGCATATCGGATGGCTCCCGCTGAGCTTTGAGAGCTACGGGTATAGTTGGAGGACTTGTAGGGCAAGGGTTTCATCTGACCCTGTGTTTCACCCTGGTCTTCCCTGATATTATTCGCCAAGAAGGCGGATTGGAGCTTGCGACTTTATGTCGACTATCGTCGCCTGAACCAGTTGACAGTGAGGAACAAGTATCTGATACCAAGGATTGATGACCTCTTCGATTAGCTCAAGGGAGCATGGTGGTTCTCAAAGATAGACCTCAGGTCAGGCTATCATCAGCTCAGAGTTCGGGATGAGGACGTGCAGAAGATGGCCTTCAGATGTCGGTATAGCCACTATGAGTTCTTGGTTATGCCTTTCGGCGTGACCAAAGCTCCGGAAGTGTTCATGGGCCTCATGAACAGGTTCTTTCAGTCATACCTTGATAGATTTGTCATGGTCTTCATCAAAGACATTTTGATATACTCGACGACTGAGGAGGAGAACACCTACCACTTGCGGGTTGTTCTAGACACACTCTGAGAGCACCAGCTTTATGGAAATATCTCGAAGTGTCAGTTCTGGATATGTGAGGTCCACTTCTTGGGGCACGTCATCTCTGAGGTAGGAGTTGCAGTGGATCCTGCGAAGATTGAGGCAGTGCTAGCTTAGGAGCCACCTAGGAGCGTGACAAAGGTGCAGAGTTTCTTGGGACTATCTGGATACTATCATAGATTTGTGCCAGACTTCTCCAGAGTTGCGGAACCACGCTCATCTCTTACAAAGAAGGGGAAACCCTTTGTGTGGTCAGACAGATGTCAGCAGATCTTCCAGGAGCTGAGACAGAGATTGACCAGCGCACCTATCTTGAGGCTTCCGGAGGAGGGAGTAGGGTACGTAGTCTACTACGATGCATCAGGGACTAAACTCGGATGTGTCCTGATGCAGGAGCGGGCAGTGATCACCTATGGATCACGTCAGTTGAGGTCGCATGAGCAGAACTACGCTACCCCTAACCTGGAGTTAGCAGCAGTGGTCTTCACTCTGAAGACATGGCGGCACTACCTGATGGGCGAGCGCTTTACAGTCTTTTCTGACCATCAGAGTCTCAGGTACATATTCTCTCAGAAGGACCTGAACCTGATATAGTGGTGATGGCTCGAGTTCCTCCAGGACTATGACTTTGAGATAGTCTATACTCCTGGGAAGGGGAACGTGGTAGCCGATGCTCTCAATAGGAGGACAGGCATTCAGCTACTTGAGGAGGCGACAGAGCAGCTAGCCACTTTTCAGATATCCTTCGTGGATAGAGATGGAGCATCCTTCCTTTATTCTCTCATATTCACTCCTCCACTACTGCAGCGGGTCAGAGAGGCACAGCGTGGGGACACCGACTGTGAGACGCGGCGTGCACAGATATCCTCAGGATAGGCACCTGATGGTTTCTCCTTTGGAGAAGATCATGACGTCCTTTTCAGAGGACGTACCTTGATACCAGTTGCTTTGTGGGAGGAGGTGCTGAGAGAGTTTCACACATCTCCCTTGGCGGTACATCCTGGAGTGGAGAAGATGTACCAGGACCTCAGACGACAACACTGGTGGTCAGGCATGAAGAAGGTTGTGGAAGAGTTCGTTTCTCGATGTCTCACCTGCCAGCAGGTGAAGGCAGAGCATCAGGTACCAGCAGGCTTGGTACAGCCCTTGGAGGTCCCGGAGTGGAAGTGGGATGGGATATCTATGGACTTCGTGACTAGACTTCCACACACTTCCAGAGGTCACGACTCCATTTGGGTGATTGTCAATCGACTCACCAAGTCGGCTCACTTCTTACCCATCAGAGAGCAGGGCTCAGTGGAGAGCTTGGGGAGACTCTACATTCAAGAGATTGTACGGCTTCACGGTGTGCCATTATCTATCGTCTCCGATCGAGATTCTCGCTTTACTTCCCGGCATTGGAAGGGGTTGTAGGAGGCATTCAGGACGCAGCTACATCTGAGCACCGCCTTTCACCCTCAGACAGATGGTCAGACGAAGAGGACCATACAGACCCTCGAGGACATGCTCCGCGCATGTGTCCTCGACTTTGGTCGTAGCTGGGAGGACAACCTACCCTTGTTGGAGTTTGCGTACAACAACAGCTACCACTCCACCATCGGGATGGCACCTTACGAGGCATTGTATGGCCGACCATGCAGATCTCCTTTGTGCTGGACAGACCCCAGGGAGTCTGCACTTGTGGGACCAGAGATGGTCCAGGCCATGACAGAGAAGGTCCTGGTCATCCAGGAGTGGATGAGGAAAGCTCAGAGCCGGCATAAGTCTTATTCTGACAGGAGGCGAAGGCCACTAGAGTTTGAGGATGGTGACCACGTCTTCTTTCGGGTTTCACCTCGACATGGATTACGGAGATTTGGCCGAGGCAGCAAGTTGTCTCCACGCTTCATCGGACCATTCCAAGTCCTCAGTAGGATTGGCGAGGTGGCTTATCGCTTGGCTCTACTACCTCAGTTGCACCGTGTGCACGACGTCTTCCATGTTTCTCAGCTGAGAAGATACGTGCATGACCCGACGCATATCATTGACCATGGGGAGATGGATGTTGATGATGGGGCGACTTTTTCGGAGGTCCCGAAAGAGATTGAGGATCGACAGGAGAAAGTCCTACGTAGACAGTCGATTCCTCTAGTGTGCATCAGGTGGCAGCACAGGAACCTCCAGGAGAGCACTTTGGAGCGGGAGGCTCAGATGCGTGCTCAGTACCCACATTTGTTTCCCTAGTTTATGATGTATCTTTACGGGGACTTAAAGCCCTGAGGTGGGAGTGATTTAAAGACTCGTAAAATTAAAGGAAATTTTTTTCTTAATTTTCTTGGGAATTTTACAAGAACGAAGTTTCTGACGGCACCTGATTCCGAGGCCCAGTGTGCCCGGAATCATTTTCCGATGTTTAGCTTGGGTACGTTCAGTGAACGAATGAGAGGGGTTTTCTAACATTTGAACTGGTGCTCGGAATCGAATTCTGAGGGCACCGGTGGAATCGTAGTGCCGATATTTTCTTAGAAACTCCTTTTCCGGAGTTTCATTTACTCGGGTGTGGTTTTATTTTTTTTGGGTTAAGTTAAGAAATAAAATAAAGGTGGCGCGACACTTTATTTTGTTTCACTTAAAGCCACTTAAGAAAAGTTAAGCGGATAAGGTGGAACCCACAATATCCTACCCACTTGATAGGATATTTGTGAGGTGGGGCCCGCACGAGCCCCACCGTTTCTTCCCTCCTAAGTAACACACCCGCAAACCCCCCCCCCCCTTTAATGAAAGTAAACCGGGCATTTTTCTGGTTAAGAAACGTCCCATTAAATTGGGCAGTTAAATTGTTACAATTAATTCTTCAAATTAATTGTTTGTTTCTTATCTTTTGAATTTCAAAAGCTTAGGTTGATAATAAAATAAGTGTTGGACTTATTTTATTATGTTTGGGGTTGTGTTGTGATAAACCTTTGGGAGAAAAAGAGAATATTCTTCGTTCTTCGATGAAGAACGCGAAGAACGCACCACCGCCGATGAAGAACACGAAGAACGCACCATCGCCGACGAAGAACGCCAATCTCCGACGGCGAATGATGGCGAGTGACGCCTTCCTCGGAGATCACATAATGCCAACGGCGATTCTCTTCTTCCGCGGCGATCTTCTTCTTCGGCGGCGGACCTCTTCTTCCACGACAGTTATTTCTGCGATGAACGCTCATTCGACGTCAGTGTTGAGGTAGGGATTTATTTTATTTGTTAGTTCATGAAATCTTCTGTCGCTTCTCCTTTTCTTTGAACCGCCTGTTATCATGATAACGGGAGGAGGTCGGACCGCACGAACACGTCTGACACTCCTCCCCTTTTTTTTGGTTGTTGGTTTTGTTGCGGCGATCATGGCAACGCAGTGCCGAAGCACCGCGCAGAATTTTGATAAGGAAAGGGGTAGGAACGCAGAGCCGTCGCATCGCGCCGTTGAAGACGATCCAAGACGCGGTGTCGTCATGCCACACCGTTGAAAACAAACCAAAGATGTGGCGCCGTCACACCGCACCAGAGAACCACGAAAGTACCGCGGCTGGAGAGGGGCTGCGGCGGAGGGGCGTTGCGTCGTCGCGCCACGCCGGATGAACCAAGGCCGCAGCCGGTTCCAGGCCATGGAGGAACAGCGGAATCGGCGGCCAGTACCGGGCCGCTGGCATCGGAGCAAGGGGATCGGCCTTGCCAGTTCTGTGGCGGCAGAAGTCGGCCGGCCGGAGCGGGCCGGCCGGTAGGACCATGGAGGAACCGGGGGTTCGAAACCCCTGGCTGGCCGGACAAAGCGGCCCCATTAAGGGGTCGTGGTTTACTTCACGTGGGGGCAGCACCCCCCGCCCCGAACGGTTCGGCCGTTCGGCCGAACCCCTGGCCAGCGCACCCAGCGCGCCGTGCGCCGGGCCGGCTGCCTGGCCGGTTCGCCAGACCGGGCGGCGCCTAGCCGAGATGCGCCGACCGGGCCGCGCCACGCCCATGTGGGCCGGACCCGAACCCGGAACGGGTCGACCCAGTTCGGGCCGAACCTGGGGGTATCAGGCCGGGTCGGACCGGGCCCAAACCCCCTAATACCGAACCTTATTCGGTATATTTCCCATAATCTGAGCTACAGGCCTCTGATCGATGCATCGTCAGATGTGATGCGATCCTTGGATCAGGACGGTCGTTACGGTATATCGCTTCAAGGTTTCGGAATACTTTGGGTTTGGCCGGGTTGGTTCGTACACGAAACCAACCGGGCCCTCGGAGCGGAAACGCTTATAACTTGAGCTCCGGACGTCTGATTGATGTGCCGTCGACTTTGATGGATTCCTCTAAGTGAGATGGATCTTTTGGCTTACTCCGCCCGAGGTTTGGATGAAGGTGGAGTACGGTCGAGTTGGTTTTTCCTTAAAAACCAATCTTGCCCCTGGGACGAAAAAACCAATAACTCTCAGACCGGGCGTCCGATTGACACGCCGTCTGCGACGTTGAGTTCCTGTTGACGATACGGAACTTTTGGATACATCAACTCCGGACTATGTGTTATTTTATGTATCTGCCTCTCGACTCGTGGAGCGGACCCTCCCGAATGAGCTTGCTGTGTGCGGGAACCCTAGAGCTGGCTGTGAGTTCGACGACGACTGTACAGATATCCTCAGTGGATTTGAAGACGACGACTACAGCACTCAGCGATCCTACGTGGATCGGTGCTACCGATCCTTTGTGGGATCAATCCTATGTGGGTCAGCGCTCAGCGGTCCTGTGTGGGCCAGCGCCTACAGATCCTGTGTGGGTCCGATCCTGTGTGGGTCTTTGCGGGGGTTAGTTACCTACCGATCCTTTGTGGGTTACATCCTGTGTGGGTCTTTGTGGGGGTTAGTTACCTATCGATCCTTTGTGGGTCAGATCCTTTGTGGGTCATTACGGGGGTTAGTTACCTATCGATCCTTTGTGGGTCAGATCCTTTGTGGGTCATTGCGGGGGTTAGTACCTATCGATCCTTTGTGGTTCCGACGGCTTAGATGAATCAGTGGCTATATCTGATCATCTCTATCGTCATACGAAGAAGGGTACCTGTGTGAGCTAAATTCTGTTTTGCTTTCCTATGTGGATTGTGTTGTGCTATCCTATGTGGATTTACGTTTTTCTTTCCTGTGTGGATTGGGTTGTACTTGGTCTCGGATATTGGAGCCGAACGAGAATTGATGACTTAGGTATATGTATGGGCATATACCTAAGCAGTGTAGAATGTTACTTCTTGATTGTATCTTTCCTTTGTAGATTATCCTTTGTGGATTCTGGGAGACCTTCGAGGGTCTCGGGGTCCCTACTGAGTAGCTTATACTCACCCCTACACGGGCTATTCCCGCACTACGTTGTGTTGGTTGCAGATGATGGACAGCGCTGATCGTGGTTGAGGCTTGCGGAGTAGGACAGTACCAGAAGGTGGACCACTGGGCGGGACATACTCGGAGCGGTCGACTGGACCCGAGGAGCAGTGGAGGCTATCTGTACCCACCCTTCAGGTGGGAATTTCAGTGGACGTCTCGACGCTGCGGTTCTAATTTACAGTTGCTATTTTTCATTTCCAGTTGTACTTTACTTTCAGTTTGGGTTTGTATACTGGCCCACTTACTTTTCCGCACTTACTGTTATACTCAGTTTTTACTTAGTGTTTACTTCTACTGCTTGCTTTCTCTCTGGTGTTTGATTACTTTACAAAGGCAATGCCTTCTCTTTTTACCGGGAATTACGCCTTGGTGCTAGTCGCCAGTCCCTGGTCTATGGAAGGCGGGCTTGGGGTAGTCACGGCACGGGCCCCGAGGACGGGTCGTGACACTACCATCCGACCCGTTCACCCATTCACACCAAGCGGCACTTCCCGTTCACTTATCCTTGATGGTGTCCCTTCCATCCATTACCCATCCCCTTTTTATAGTGTTACTTCTCACCACTTCCACACAACATTCAAAACAAGAAAATGCAAGCATATAACCCACCAAGGACACAACCACATGCAATCAACCAATTCCATTGCATATCAATCCACTTCAATAAATCACCCATTTATTGAAAACCATTTTCCATGCCAACAAACATTTCAATAAAACAAACCTTTTATTGAAAAACATTTCCATTAATCATTTCCACAAATCCACCATAGCATCCCATTTTAAAATATCCATTTTAAAATCCACAAGAATAGCATTTCACCATAAAATACCCTTTTTCCCAAAAAAAATCCCCAAAACATATCCCAAGGGATTTCTAACCAATTTCTCACAACAATTCACAATTAATTTTCAACACAACAATTAATTGTAACAAAGAACCACTAATTCTAACTAAGTGGAGTCGAGAGAGAATCCACCTACCTTTAGGGTTCCCGAGAAATCGACTCACGAACAACCGTGCCTCAAATATGGCAAACGCACCACTGAAACTTCTCTAGATCACCTTCCCTAACATTCACAAGCCTTCAAAACATCATCTAAGGAAACCACAACCCTAAATCTACAAACAACAAGTTTAGATTTAGAAAACCAAGAAATAGGGAAGAGCAGATCTAGAGGAAAACACAAAGAAACCATGATAGAAGACTTACTCAGGAGAAATCACCTTCAAAACACCAAGAACCTTCTTCAAAAAGCTTCTAAATGAGTGGGAAAGCTCCTCCACCCCCTATGAACTAAGGAACCTGAGTGAGCCACGAGTGGGAGGCTTTTTTGAGCTAAATAGGTTAAGACTGAGGGAGCTCAGAACTTATAACCCTTTTTTTACGTGGTCTCATGGTTAGTCTGCAAGGTTTTGAAAATCGTGCGCTAACTGTGTACACTCTACTGCCTAAGGAGAAAGGGTCCGCACAGTTGCCTTGCACAAATTTACAAACTGTGCACAGGGCATGAAAAGCCTACTATCTCCCCTGCACGGTTTCCTGGAGAACCCGCATGGTTTCCACTAACCGTGCTCAAACTGTGCTCCCTAAGAGAAGCCTCCAAACTCATTCAAACCCATTCCAAACACTCCCAACCTATTCCCAACTCATCCCATTCACCTTAAAAACATAAAAATGCATAAACAAAGGCCTCATACATCAAACTAGGGGTACTAAATTCTCCCCACCATTGGACTTTCCGTCCCCAGAATATAGTGAACCTGCCCTTTGCCAAAAGAGATCAGGCCACTGCTCGACCATATCCTTCTCCATCTCACAAGCCTCCTATTGAATCTTTCTATGTTTCCACAAAACATGAACTAAACCGATGCTTTTACCACACGAGACTTTCTATTTCTTATCCACAACCCGCACTGGCACGTGCACCAATGAAGCATCCGGTTCTAGCTCAACATGATCCCATCGAATCACATGGTCATGATCCGACTGATACTTTTTCAACTGCGACACATGAAACACATTTTGCACCACACTAAACCTTGGTGGAAAATCCAAATGAAAAGCCACCTCACCAACCCGCTCAAAAATCTCAAAAGTTCCAATATACCTCGGAGATAACTTTCCCAACTTCCCAAACCAACGGTGTCCCAACCTTGGAGAGATCCTCAAGAACACATGATCACTCACTTTGAATGAAAACGGACTTCGATGATGATTTGCATATGATTTCTAACGACTTTGAGCACTCCCTATTCTCCTTCTAATCAACTTGATCTTCTATGTAGTCTCCTGGACAAGGATTAGTCCAACCATTGAGGACTCACCTGTTTCCACCCAACATAGTGGAGAATGATATGGTCTCCAATACAACGCTTCAAACGGATCAATCCGTATGGATGCCTGATAACTGTTATTGTAATAGAACTCAACCAATGACAAGTGATCCTCCCTCAATCCACCAAAATCCATGACATAAGCCCGCAAAAAATCCTCCAGAGTTTGTATCATCCTCTCGGATTGACCATACGTATGAGGGTGATACGCCGTGATCATAGTCAAATGTGTCCCAAGGGCTTGCTGCAAGAATTTCTAGAAACGAGATGCAAATCTCGGATCTCTATCGGATACTATCGAAACTGTAACACCATGCCTCTTTACCACCTCCCGGTATAGATTTTGGACAGATCCTCCACTATATGAGATTCACAAATCAGGATAAAATGGGATGACTTCGTTAGCCGATCCACTATCACCCAGATGGCATCGTGCTTTCTAACTATTCTTGGGAGACCTTTGACAAAATCCATCGTTATTTCCTCCCACTTCCAAATAGGGATTGGTAAAGACTGCACCATTCCTGCTGGCCTCTGATGCTCTTCCTTGACCTGCTGATAAGTCAAGCATCTCGAAACAAACTCAACCACTCTTTTTTTCATACCAGCCCACCAAAACTACACTTTCAACGCTTTATACATTTTCTGAATTCTAGGATGAACAACCCACCTGGAATGATGATATGCCCTGACAAGATCCTCCTGACAGACAACTGGTACAACCATCTGATTCTGAAAACCCAAAACTGAATCTCTATTCAGTTTCAAACCCTCAATGGTCTCCCCTCCATTGAGTCTCGACCCCATGGTCACTGTCATGACTCGTCCCCTAGGGCCCGCATCATGACTACCCCAAGCCCGCCTTCTATAGGCCAGGGGCTGGAGACTAGCACCAAAGGCGTAATTCCCTAAAATTAGGAAGGTGTTGCCTTTATAAAATGTAAACAAACACAACCAGAGTACAAGAGGAAGAAAACACTAAGTAAAGTTGTATAACAAGTGTGTTGAAAGTACAAAAGGGTCTATAAATACAATCCAACAAAAAGGTACAGCTACAACTGAAATAAAGTACAACTGTAAAAGACAAACAACTAAATGGTGAAAGTAGCTCCTGGATCGTCCTCTGGGTTCTTACCTGATGGGTAGGTACAGATGTCCTCATCAACACTCTACATCAATTGGTCCACTCTATGCGTCGTCACACCGAGTGGTCCACCTCTGGGTACCGTCCAGTCCTGGCACTCTTGGACTCTGTTAGTGTTGTCCATCATCTGCATCCAACACAACGAGGTGTGGGCATAACCTGTGCAGGGGTGAGTATAACGATACTCAGTAGTGTCACGACCCGTCCTCGGGGCCCGTTCCGTGACAACCCCAAGCCCGCCTTCCATAGGCCAGGGGCTGGCGACTAGCACCAAGGCGTAAATCCCAACAAAAAAAAGGGAAGGCATTGCCTTTGAAAAGTAAACAAGCACCACAGAGTAAGCAAGCGGAAAAGTAAACACTAAGTAAAAATGGTACAAGCTGTGATGAAAGTAAAAAGGGGCCGAAAATACAAGCCCAACTGTAAAGTACAACTGAAAGGAAAAACAACAATTGAAAGGAAAAGACGCAGCGTCGAGCTGTCCTCTGGAAGTCCCACCTGAAGGGTTGGTACAGACAGTCTCCACTGCTCCTCGGGTCCACCTGACCGCTCTGAGTACGTCTCGCCCAGTGGTCCACATCCAGGTACCGTCCTCCTCTGCACGCCTCCACCACGATCAGCGTTGTCCGTCGTCTGCAACCAACACAACGTAGTGCGGGCATAGCCTGTGAAGGGGTGAGTATAAGCTACTCAGTAGGGACCCCGAGACCCCCGAAGGTCTCCTGAAATCCACAAAGGAAAAACCACAAAGGGAAGATACAATCACGAAGTAACAACCGACACTGCTTAGGTATATGCCCATACATATACCTAAGTCATCAATTCCCATTTGGCTCCAACGTCCAAGACCAAGCACAACCCAGTCCACACAGGAAAGAAAAACGTATACCCACACAGGATAGCTCAACACAATCCACAAAGGAGAGAAAACAGTAAATCCACACAGGATAGCTCAACACAATCCACAAAGTAGAGTAAACAGTAAATCCACATAGGATAGCTTAACACAATCCACAAAGGAGAGTAAACAGTAAATCCACACAGGATAGCTCAACACAATCCACAAAGGAGAGTAAATAGTAAATCCACACAGGATAGCTCAACACAATCCACAAAGGAGAGTAACACAAGATTCAGCTCACACAGGTATACTTCGTCAAAAGGTGAAAGGGATGATCAGGTATGGATACTGAATCATCTAAGCTGGGACCCACATAGGATACAAGACCAGCACGGCTGGGACCCACATAGGATACAAGACCAGCACAGCTAGGACCCACATAGGATACAAGACCAGCTATCTTCATTGATTCATCTATACTGGGACCCACATAGGATACAAGACCAGTATTGAATCATTTAAGCTGGGACCCACATAGGATACAAGACCAGCACAGCTAGGACCCGCATAGGATACAAGACCAGTTGTCTTCATTGATTCATCTATACTGGGACCCACATAGGATACAAGACCTGTATTGAATCATCCAAGATGGGACCCACATAGGATACAAGACCAGCACAGCTCGGACCCACATAGAAAACAAGACCAGCTGTCTTAATTGATTCATCTATACTGGGACCCACATAGGATACAAGACCAGTATTGAATCATCCAAGCTGGGACCCACATAGGATACAAGACCAGCACAGCTAGGACCCACATAGGATACAAGACCAGCTGTCTTCATTGATTCATCTATACTGGGACCCACATAGGATACAATACCAGTATTGAATCATCCAAGCTGGGACCCACATAGGATACAAGACCAGCACAGCTAGGACCCACATAGGATACAAGACTAGATGTCTTCATCGTCGCAGTCCACTGAGGATTTCTGCACAGTCGTCGTCGTCGAAGTAGCAGTCGCAGCCAGCCCTAGGGTTCCCGCACACAGCAAGCTCGTTCGGGAGGGTCCGCTCAACGAGCCGAGAGGTTGATACATAAACTGTCACAAAGTCTGAAGTTGATGTATCCAAAAGTTCCGTACCATCAATTGGAACTCAACGTCGCAGACGGCGCGTCATTCGGACGCCCGGTCTGAGAGTTATTGGCATTTTCGTCCCAGGGGCCCGGTGGGTTTTTAAGGCAAAACCAACCCGACCGTACTCCACCTGCTTCCGAACCTCGGGCGGAGTATACCAAAAGATCCGTCTCACTTATAGGAATCCACCAAAACTGACGTAACGTCAATCGGACGTCCGTAGCTCAAGATATGAGCGTTTCCGCTCCGGGGGCCGGTTGGTTTCGTGTACGAACCAACCCGGCCGAACTCAAAGTATTCCGAAACCTTGAGTGTGATATACCGAAACGACCGTCTCGATCCAAGGGTCGCGTTGCCGCAGATGGATTGTCAAACGGAGGCTCGTAGCTCAAGTTACGGGCCTTTGACCGAAAGCGGTCCGAAAAATGGGGTGTCCGGGTCCGACCCGGTTGGCCCGGACCGGCCCGGCCAGGGCCGGTCCGGCTCGGCTCGGCCGAGCGGCCGACGCGGGGGGGAGCCTCCGCCCCGCATGACACCCCTGCGGCACCCGCGGGGTGTCGGCCAGACAGCCGGACGCGCCGCGTGACAACCCCGCGGCACCCGCGGGGTGCCGCCCTGGACACCCAGGGGCGCCGCGTGACAACCTCGCGGCACCCGCGGGGTGCCACCCTGGACACCCGATGGGCGCCGCGTGACAACCCGGCGGCACCCGCGGGGTGCCGCCCTGGACACTCGGGGGTGCCGCGTGACAACCCCGCGGCACCCGCGGGGTGCCGCCCTGGACACCCGGGGGCGCCGCGTGACAACCCGGCGGCACCCGTGGGGTGCCGCCCTGGACACCCGGGGGCGCCGCGTGACAACCCCGCGGCACCTGCGGGGTGCCACCCTGGACACCCGGGGGCGCCGGACCCGCGCGGCCGCGGGTCCATGTGCGCTGCCGCCTCCGGCCCCCGACGCTGCCGCGCCGGCGACCCGCACCGCCGCCGGAGTCGCTCTGGTGGCCCGTTTTCCTTCCCGTCTGCGCCGTTGTTCCTCCCGGGTTCCGTTCTTCACTACGGGATCATCAATTTTCCCTTGCATCATATTGTTCCATATCCCACCAAATCCGCAAAACACGAAGAACGGCGGAGGGTTGTCGTGCCGTGTTCGTTCGACCCGTACCCTCCGCGTTAGATAAAAACAACGGGAGAAAATTGTTCAACACATGAACCGAAAATTTTAATAAAATAAAATTGTTCATTTGAAACTGGTTCTTTAATTTTTAAAGAACGTTCACGGGAATATAAAGAGGGGTATTCCAAATTATAAAATCCCTACCTCGTAGGTCATCGTCGTACGCACGTCCTTCGCGGAATTGCTCGTCACGGAAGGAGGAGATCATCGTGTCGTCGCGGAAGGGCGTCGCGTCGTCGCGGAACCCGGCGTTGAGTCGGCGAACTCAAGCAGCCGATCAAAGATCCGTCGCGGAGGAAGAGACGTCGCAGAAGAACGTTGCAGGAAGGGAGAGCGTCGGCGTCGCGGATCACCGCGTCGCGTCGTCGATTTCTGGGTTCGGCGTTCTTTGTGTTCTTCGCGTTCTTCGCGTTCTTCGCGAAGGAGGTTGAAGGTTCAAGGATCCTCTCTCAACGAGTAATCCTCCAAAAAAGATAGGTTGGTCTTATTTTAATATTATGCCAACAAATGAAAATGGGTAAGTAACGACCCATCAATTCGTTGAATTAATTCAACGAAAGAAACAACTCATTTAATTTATGAAATAAACCGCCCAATTAAATGGTCTGTTAAAAATTTAAGAAACGCGTCAGTTGACTTTCATAATGACGGGTTTTTGCGGGTGCGTTACTTAACGGAAAGAAACGGCGGGGCTCGTGCGGGCCCCACCTCACAAATATACTACCAAGAGGGTAGGATATTTATGGATAGCATCCTATCCGGATCAACTCAGTTTATGCCGTCTTTAAGTGGCTTCAAGTGGCTTCCAAGTGGCTTAAGTGAAATAAAATAAAGTTGTCGCAAAATTATTTTATTTCTTAACTTTAAGCCCAAAAATTAAAAACCACACCCGAGAAAACGCAAATCCGGAAGAGGCATTTCTAAGCGAATATCGGCGCAGCGATTTCATCAGTGCCCTCAGAATTCGATTTCGGGCACCAGTTCAAAAGTTAGAAAAACCCGCTCGTTCGTTCCCTGAACGTACCCAAGCCAAACTTCGGAAAATGATTCTGGGCACACCGGGCCTCGGAATCAGGCGCTGTCAGAAACTGCGTTCTTGTAAAATTCCAAAGAAAATTAAGAAAAAAAAATTCCTTGAAATTTACGGGTCTTTACATTACTCCCACCACAGGGCTTTATGTCCCCGTAAAGCTTCAACACAAACTAGGGATACAAAGGTGGTACTGAGCACGCATCTGAGCCTCCCGCTCCCAAGTGCTCTCCTGGAGGTTCCCGTGCTGCCATCTGATGCGCACAAGAGGAATCGATCACCCACGTAGGACCGCTCCTGTCGATCCTCTATCTCCACCCGGACCTCCGTAAAAGTCTCCCAATCATCCACGTCTAGCTCCCCATAGTCAATGATGTGCGTCGGGTCGTGCACGTATCTCCTCAGCTGAGATACGTGGAAGACGTCGTGCACCCGGTGCGACTGAGGTGGCAGAGCCAGGCGATAAGCCACCTCTCCAATCCTACTGAGGACCTAGAAAGGCCCGATGAAGCGTGGAGAAAACTTTCCGCCTCGGCCAAATCTCCGTAAACCACGTCGAGGTGAGACCCGCAAGAAGACGTGGTCTCCATCCTCGAACTCTAGTGGCCTCCACCTCCTGTCATCATATGACTTATGCCGGCTCTGAGCTGTACTCATCCGCGCCTGGATGACCTGGACCATCTTAGGTCCCACAAGAGCTGCAATATTTCTTCTTTGCTGATAAGAGAAATCTGGTCCCATCCCTTGGATGAACCACATTCTTTGCCTAATACAGTCAATCCCGACATGGATGATACTAATCCATACCAAGGATGACGTCGTAAGGCCTCGACGCTACTACCAAGAGATCCAACCGTTACTCTCGCCTCCAAGGGTTGAGTCACACTGTCGGCATCAGTGTGTGGTAACTGGGTCTCCTCCAGTATATGTCTCACAAGTGAGGGTCAAGTCAACAGTAAAAACTGGAACCTCTTAGTAACAACACAAAAGAGGACAGGAATGAAAACATCACAAAGGTATGCGTCTTTTATTATTGCAGCTCATAATACAATGATGCTACACAATAGCAACAAAGAACTAGAAGTACAAAGAACGTATCCACTAGTTCCGCTCCTGTCCATTTGCTCCCAGAGCTCCATGATCAAAGGCCTCAGCTGCCTGAAGCTGAGCTCTCCCATGTCCACCAACTCCCTGCGGTCGGGGTGGACCTCCTGGTGGTGGTGGTGGCAACACCTCGAAGTGTCTTCCACCATCGGCTACTCGACCAGCTCCTCAGCCTCGTCTTCCTGTACCCTGCGGACCACCGTGGCCGAATCTCTGTCTGGGAGGTCCCTCTACCGCCTGCTGCTCATCTGTAAGACGAGTCGGGCAGTCTCGAGCCATGTGACCTCGCCCACTGCATGCGTAGAAATGTTTTCCCCTCGCGTAGCTGGCTCTCCTTCGGGTGCCCCGCACAACCGAATCTTCATCCCGTGACTGCCCATCTGATGGTCTGGCCCGCTTGGACCTCTACGTCACCTGTCTACTGCCATCTTTAGAAGACCCTGCTACGGGCCGTCCTGCAGAGGGCCCTATCACTGGAGCCTGCTCGGCGAGAAAACTCTCCACTAGAAGGGCTATCTCCAACACCTCTGCCTGTGTCGGAATGTTGAGGGAGATCATTGAAGCCCTGATCTCGTGCCTCAGTCCCTGCTCGAAGGTCCGGACTAGGAAGAACGGGTCCCGTACCATATCTGTGGAGTAGCGCGAGAGATCAGTAAATCTCGCCGAGTACTGGGCCACTGTCAAGATGCCCTGCCGCGGCTGAAGAAGCTCCTGAATGCGCACCGCTCGGAGGGTGGCCGGGACGAACTCTGAGCGGAAGAGGCTCTCGAAGTCCGTCCAGAGGAGTGATGCCTCGTCGTGCACCTGGAGCATCAAGCTCCACCATCGTCCTGCTGCTGCGTGCAGTAGGCTCGCCGCGAGGATCACCATGAGGTCTGCTGGTGTCCTCACTAGCCTAAAAACTCGGACGACCGCCTCCATCCAGTCCTCGGCTGCCTGGGGGTCCGTCCCCCCACGGAACCTGGGTGGTCGCTGGTGCTGGAACTCGTGTAGAGCTCCGAGGCATCGTGCATCGTCAGCTGCCAGTGCTGGAAGCATCGGGGGCTCGGCAGGTAAAGGTACCGTTGGTGCCTCTGCTGAGAAGGAGCCCTGCACCGAGGCCTCGTCGCTGGGTGGGCTGTCATCACGCTCCACTCTCGGAACCCTAGCTGGCTGCCGTCGTGCGGCCATCCTGAAAGAAACAGGTGTTCCACGGTCAGAACAGTATACCTGGTGAGCTGACACAAGTAATCACAAAGAAAACTTGAACACACATGCAAACAATGTTTTCGTGCATTAAATCAGAAATCAGAAGTCAGGGTCCTGGTGTACGGATACATCGGCCGCCGCACCAACACTGGACTCCCTGGACTGATAATCACACCCAATACGCTGAACACTATTGCTTCACATAGAAGAAAGATCAGAGTCCCCGGTAGAACCGACCAGCTCTGATACCAATTTGTCACGACCCGTCCTCGGGGCCCGTGCCGTGACTACCCCAAGACTCGGGCGACCGCCATTGGCGGTCGCTATAGCTAACCATTAGCGACCGCCAATGGCGGTCGCTAACCTATATAAAAAAAACGGGGGGCTCCTGCCCCCCCCCCCCGCGCCCTCGATCTCCCTCCGCCCTAACCCCCTCCCTCCCTCGCTGCCCTCCCTCGCCGCCCTCCCCTCCCCCGCCGCCCGGCCTCCCCCGCCGCCCGGCCTCCCCCGCCGCCCGGCCTCCCCCGCCGCCCTCCCTCCCCCGCCGCCCGGCCTCCCCCGCCGCCCGCCCTCCCCCGCCGCCCGCCCTCCCCCGCCGCCCGCCCTCTCCCGCCGCCCGCCCTCCCCCGCCGCCTGCCATCCGGCCTCCGGCCGCCGCCCGCCGCCCTCGGGCCTCCGGCCGCCGCCCTCCGGCCTCTCGTCCCTCCCCCCCCCCCCCACCCCGGACGACACCCGCACCCCGGACTGCCCCCGACGCGCACTCCGGACCGCCCCCCGCACCCCGGACGCCTCCCTGCACCCCGGACAGCACCCCCCCGCGCACTCCGGACCGCCCCCCGCACCCCGGACGCCTCCCCGCACCCCGGACAGCCCCCCCCCCCCCCCCCCCCCGCGCACTCCGGACCGCCCCCCGCACCTCCCCGCACCCAGGACACCCCCCCCTGCACTCGGACACCCCCCTCCGAACCCGGACATCCCCCCCGCACCCCGGACAGCCCCCCCCCCCCCCCCCCCGTACTCGGACACCCCCCCCCCCTCCGAACCCGGACAGCCCCCCCGCACCCCGGACAGGCCCCCCGCACCCCGGACACCCCACCCCGCACCCCCGACAGCCCCCCTGCACCCCAGACAGCCCCCCCTCCCCCGCACCCCGGACAGCCCCGCACCCCGAACACCCCTGCCCGCACCCCTAACAGGCCCCCGACACCCCGGATACCCCTCCCCGCACCTCAAACAGCCCCCCCCCCCCCCCGACCCCGGACACCCCCCCCCCCCCTCGCTGCCCGTCCCCCATCCCCTCACCGCCTCCTCTCCTCCAGCTCCCCGCCGCCGCCGCCGCCCGTCCCCTCCCTTGCCGCACCGCCTTTGGCTCCGGCTCCCCTTCGCTGCCTCCTCTCCCTCACAGCACCGCCTTCGGCTCCCCTCCCTTTCAGGTTTGTAGCTCAATCTGGTAACATGAGCTTTCAGTTACATTATTATTTTATCAATGGTTCATAAAAAAATGGTTAATATTTATTTTGAATATAGTTGATTTGAAAATTTTAAATGTAATAAGTAATGTGTAAATGTTTGTTATACAGATATTATTATGGATAAGAGTTGGATTGATCTTCCAAATCGAACGTCTAGAGAATATTTCAATGGAATTATGCAGTTTATTGACTTCACGAGAGGATTTGAAAGTGACTATATTAGTTGTCCATGTAGGAAATGTGCTAACAGATATCAATTCACACGAGATACTGTGAGGGAGCACCTTTTCTTTAATGGATTTCTGAAAAATTATAAGAGTTGGACTCGTCATGGAGAAGAATATGTTCGTTGTCAAAATACAGATGCAGCTCAGATGGATGTTGATGCAAGGATGACTGATCCAATGCATGAAATGCTTACTTAAATGGTACGTGGGTTTGATACTGAAGGCATTGACATCCAGAATCTTGAGACCGGTGAGATAAATCTTCGCTCTGGTGCAGATCGTGATTCGAGGAGGTTTTATGAAGTACTTGATGATGCGAAAACAGAATTATATCCTGGATGTACTTCTTACAATAAACTGTCGTTTATCGTGGAGTTTTTGCATTTGAAGACTTTGAATAATTGGTCAGACACATCATTCGACATGCTTTTGGTTTTATTGAAAAAAGTTCTTCCTGTCGATGCTAAGATTACTGAGTCGTATTACTATGCTCGTAAGTTGACAGAGAACTTAGGTTTTACATATGAGACTATATATGCATGTGCAAACAACTGTATGTTGTTTAGAAATGAAACTTCTCATTTGGATATTTGTACGGTTTGTGGCGCTTCCAGGTGGAAAGAGAACAGGGGAAATAAGACTCATCAAAGTCAGATTGCGATACAGGGGAAACCGATTGTCGTAAAGCAAATGCGTTACTTTCCCCTTAAACCGAGGTTGAAAAGATTTTTTATGTCATCTAAAGTTTCTAATTTAATGAGATGGCATGCAGAAAGAGTTCATGAAAGTGACATGTTAACCCACCCGACAGACTCTCATGCATGGAAGGAATTTGGTAAGAGACATCCCGACTTTGCTAAAGATGTTCGTAATGTCCGAATGGGATTGGCAGCAGATGGTTTCAATCCATTCAAGTCTATGGTTGGTGCAACTCATAGCACATGGCCCGTGGTGTTGGTTCCATATAATCTTCCTCTGTGGCTTTGTATGAAGCAACAATTTATATTACTTTCCACTCTTATTGATGGACCTAAAAGTCCGGGGGATAAGATTGATGTTTACCTTCAGCCATTGATTGATGAGTTGAATGAATTTTGGGGCGATGGTGTGATGACTTATGACTGCGAAACGAATGAAATGTTCAAACTGCATGCTGCTTTATTGTGGACAATCAATGACTTCCCAGCTTATGCAAATTTATTAGGCTGGAGTACGAAAGGGGAATTTTCTTGCCCTTGTTGCAATAAAAGTAAAAAAATTTGTATGGCTTAAACATTCCAAAAAATGGGCATACATGGGTCACAGGCGTTTTCTCCCTCCCCAGCACAGGTTCAGAAAGGACAGAGTGGAATTTGATGGTTCTAGAGAGTTCAGACCAGCACCAAAGATCATGACAGGAGTCGAAATGTTATCGCAGATTGAGGAAGAAAACATCCGCACGGTATATGAAATTCAGGATTTGGTGGCTCCTCCAGTACGTAATATTCGTGCTGCGGGTAGGCAGCGCAGTCACAATTGGAAAAAGAAAAGTATTTTTTATAGTCTTCCGTATTGGAAAACTAACATGTTGAGGCATAATTTGGATGTCATGCACATTGAAAAAAATGTTTGTGATAACATATTGTGGACCATTTTAGGTGTCAGTGGAAAGTCAAAGGACCATGTTAATGCACGCCGTGATTTGGAAGAAATGGGTTTAAGGAAACAGTTGCATTTACAGTTAGCTGAGGGAAACAAGGCATATATGCCTGCTGCACAGTATTCGATGACTACAGAGGAGAAAGAGACATTTCTTTCCATTTTCAAGATGGTCAAGGTGCTGATGGTTACTCTTCTAATATTTCAAAGTGTGTGAATCTGACGAGCAAGACATTGCAAGGGTTGAAAAGTCATGACAATCACATATTACTTCAGCAGTTGATTCCAATCGCAATTTGTGATTGTTTATCCCCCAATGTTGTTCAGCCCTTGATTGAGATGAGTAATTTTTTTAGACAGCTTTGTTTAAGAAATCAACGAATGAGTGATTTAAAAAGTTTACAGGACCGAATTGTACTTACGCTTTGTCACTTTGAGAAACTTTTCCCCCCTCATTTTTCGATGTTATGGTCCACTTGACAGTGCAACTAACTGATGAAGTAATGGCTGCTGGTCCAGTGCAATTCAGGTGGATGTATCCTATTGAACGGTATTTGAGTACATTGAAAAGATTTGTACGCAACAGAGCTCGTCCAGAGGCATCAATAGCCAATGGTTATTTGATGGATGAGTGTACTACCTTTTGTGCAGAATATCTTACGGATGTTGAAACAAAATTAGATAAGCCCTCTCGGATTCATGATGGTCCAGTTGGAGAAGGAACCACATTTGATATGGACAACATCGAGTAGATACAAGCACATCGATATATCTTGTTCAATACTCCATCAGTTGCACCATTAATGCAGTAAGTATCTTATCAATGTGCTTGTATAACTTTTACATGTTTTCTTTGCATAAGTTGATCTTTTAAACATCGCGCAATCATTTGCAGGAAACACATTAATGAGATAAAAGAAGAGATGCATCGTGCGACTGAGTTGCAAATTCAACAATCTCATTATGCGGCATTTCATGATTGGTTCAAGGATTATGTATGTATAAATTGATTTTCATTATGAGTGAAGTATTAAACTAATTCTTTCTGCATATATCAGTATTGATTTTTATAAATTATGTAGGTTCGTAAGCTGAGGGAGTTAGGGGACCCCACGCTACCTGAAGTATTTATCCAACTGGATGAGGGTCCATCTATAACGGCTCGTCGTTATAAAGCTATTGATGCTAATGGTTTTCGATTTCTCATTAAAGATGTTGACGAAAAACAAGCAACACAAAACAGTGGCATTAGTTGTCCCTTTGTCGATTCTGGTTATTATTATGGTCAATTGATAGACATCATTGAAGTTTTATACACACACGGTTTGAAGTACATATTGTTAAAATGTAATTGGGTTGATCCAGTGCGTGGATGTAAAGTCGATCAATATCAGTTTTCATTGGTGAATTTTAACTATATATTATACAGAAATAATGAACGAGTTGAGAATGAACCTTTCATTTTGACATCACAAGCGGAACAAGTGTTCTTCGTTACTTTGCCTTCGGATCCAAGTTGGCAAGTTGTTGTCAAAATGTCTCGGCGAGGAGTGTTTTTATTTGAAGAAGATGAACCCGAGACTGTTCCGTTTTTTTACCAACAACTTGATCAACATACCGTAGTTCAACGTGAAGAAGATATTTATTGGGTCAGAGCGGCTGTTGAAGGAGAAACGGTCGATTTTCATGCTTAATGAAAGGTACAATTGTTTTCCCGCTATTCAGTAGAATGTCCTAGGATATCATAAATTATCTAATCATTTTATAAATCCTTATAAGTTTTAATCCTCACTTTTGTAAGTTAATTCAGTCATAAATATTTAGGTTGATTAACTTTCTGATTTTTTAAAATTCATTCACAACTAATTCTTCAATCCATTTTTTGTTTGATTAACAGTTGTACAAGTTTGATTTATTAAGAACAATACAATTTATCTTTTAAACACTTTGGACTCATTACTGATATTTTGTATGACTGCAGACATGTCAGGGGAAGAGGCAGAAAATCCACATCATCCATCTGAGGCATCTACGTCTCAGGGTCGAGGTATGTTTGAATGTCATTGTCTATATTTTTTATGTAATTGACATATATATATATATATATATATATATATAACATTTGTAAATTTATATATAAAATTGTTTTCAATAGGATCAGACTCGGCTGCTTCTTCCTCTCGCAGGAGAGGCCCTGGTCGTCGCATATTATCATGGAATTCCGACACGACGATAGATGTTTCATTTGATGAGGTATTTCATCCCGTGGGACCGAATGCCCCAGCATTTATTCGTCAGCTGGGTCATATCATACGTGACCCACATCGATTTCCATTGACCACACGTGATTGGGCTTCTATCCCTCAGGACACATTAGATCGTCTATGGAGGGAGGTTCAGGTAAGAAAATAATTTTACTTTATTTTCTATTTATAAATAATACTAATATGTTTGATTATTTTCATTATAGAAAAATTTGAAAGTATGCCCTGAAGAGTTTCGGCCCGTGTGTATAAGAAAATTCCGTAATTTGTGGAAATATTATAAAGGCAAAGTGAAGAGGAACAACTGGGTACCAAATGTGGGTGCCCCTGACATTTTGGAAAAAGTCCCGAGAGGTGTCCTCCCGGCTCAGTGGCGTGACTTGGTTGCATATTGGTCTACTGAGGGTGTTGCGGTTTGTATATTAATTATTTTTCTGTATATATATTTTCAAGAATATGTGATTTGTTTGAAATTTGAATGAATTGAATGTAGGAGGTGTCAACACGCCATTCGGAGAATCGAGCGTTGCAGGGACCAGCTCACAGGCTCGGGACTCGTCACATGTCTCAGATCCGACATGAGGTATATATTATTCATTTTTTAATTTATTAATTAATATGGTTTTGTGTTTATATTCTTTTAATATATAGTTGCGAGGGCAAGGTGTAGCAACTGATAAAATGTCGGTGTGGATAAGGACTCGTGATCGCAATGATCCAGAGGTTGCAGCATTGATAGTAAGTGTCTGTACTTACCAATAATTACATAAATCTATATATTAACATATATATATTTATATATATTTAAATATTTCACAGGATCAATTTGAAGCTGAGTTAGAACATCTGCCAGAGGACCAGCGACAGCTTCCCATGCGACGGGATGAGATCTTTCATCGCATTATTGGTCGGGACGGGCATGGCTATAGTTTGACCTATGGAGCAGGGATTCCTCGTTCTGTAGTGTCACGCGCTGCGGTTGTCGGTCCTGCTGTTGCTCATATGACACAGCAGATGTCAGATTTTGAGGCACGGCTGCGCGCTTCCGAGGAGACAAATGCGCAATTGACAGCTGAGGTTAGAGCACTGCGGGAATATGTGCGTCGAGCTGATGGTACAGGGGATCATACGACGCAGGTATATACTGTATTTATTTATTTAATTTAAATTATTTTTGTTATTAAAATATTTATAATGTTTATTTGTTGTAGGCATCTGGCCCACCAGAAGGAGGTAGCAGTGATGGCAACGCGTGACGCACCATATATTCACGAGATATGTTTTTTGTTTTTACTGGTAGGGTTGACATTGATGTACTGTATTTATTCATTTAAGTAATGCATTATTACCATCCATGGTGGTCTTTTAAATATTTTATACACATATTGAGTTTTTGATCAGATAATCTTGAATGATTCTACATTTGAAAAAGTCGAACTAATTCCAACAGATCAATAAATCTGATATTATAGATTATGTATTATCCAATATATTTTTTATAAATTTCTGTATGGTATCGATAAAAGAAATATGTATTAATTAGATGTTATCACTTTTATTTTTCACTTTTGTAATCAATGGGATGGCCTTTGCACCCCCGGAGAGCCCCCTGCACCCCCGTACAGCCCCCCGCACCCCCGTACATCCCCCCCGCACCCCCGTACAGCCCCCCGCACCCCCGTACAACCCCCCGCACCCCCGTATTGCCCCCGCCACCCCCGTACAGGCCCCCGCCACCCCCGTACAGCCCCCCCCCCCCCCCCCCCGCACCCCCGCACCCCCGTACAGCCCCCCCGCACCCCCGTACATCCCCCCGCACCCCCGTACTGCCCCCCGCAACCCCGGTACAGCCCCCCGCCACCCCCGTACAGCCCCTCGTACCCCCGTACAGCCCCCCGCACCCCCGTACAGCTCCCCCCCCCCCCCCCGCACCCCCGTACAGCCCCCCGCACCCCCGTACAGCCCCCCCCGCACCCCCGTACAACCCCCCGCACCCTCGTACTGCCCCCTTCCACCCCCGTACAGGCCCCCGCCACCCCCGTACAGCCCCCCCCCCCCCCCCCCCGCACCCCCGTACAACCCCCCGCACCCCCGTACTGCCCCCCGCCACCCCCGTACAGGCCCCCGCCACCCCCGTATAGCCCCCCGCACCCCCGTACACCCCCCCCCCCGCACCCCCGTACAGTCCCCCGCCCCCCCGTACAGCCCCCCCGCACCCCCGTACAACCCTCCGCACCCCCGTACTGCCCCCCGCCACCCCCGTACAGCCCCCCGCCACCCCCGTACAGCCCCCCGCACCCCCGTCCAGCCCCCCGCACCCCCGTACAGCCCACCCCCACCCCCGTACAGCCCCCCGCACCCCCGTACAGCCCCCCCGCACCACTGTACAGCCCCCCCCCCCCTCGCACCCCCGTACAACCCCCCGCACCCCCGTACTACCCCCCGCCACCCCCGTACAGGCCCCCGCCACCCCCGTACAGCCCCCCGCACCCCCGAACAGCCCTCCGCCACCCCCGTACATCCCCCCTCACCCCCGTACAGCCCCCCCCCCCCCCCCCCCCGCACCCCTGTACAGCCCCCCGCCACCCCCGTACAGCCCCCCGCACCCCCGTACAACCCCCCGATTGTGTCCTTTTCAGCAGCGCGGCGCGCGCTGAAATGGCGCGTTGGGGGGTCAAAACCACCCGAACGACCTCTGAATGCCACGAAACTGTACGACAACATACGGGGCATAAATTGTGAAATGGTCGGCCAGACAGCACCTCATTCGGAGGTGCCGTGTGACCGCGGCGGCCAGAAACGTGTTTCCGGCGCCCTAAAACACCAAAACGGCGTGTGGCGGTCCAATTCGGAGAAAACGTGCTCCGAACGACCTGAAACCGCACGGGAACGATAGAAATGTTATTCATGAGATGCAGGAGGAGGTCGCACGTCCATCGGACGTGCGGTGCGCGCGGCACGTCCGATTGTGTCATTTTCAGCAGCGCGACGCGCGCTGAAATGACGCGTTGGGGGGTCAAAACCACCTGAACGACCTCCGAATGCCACGAAACCGTACGACAACATCCGGGGCGTGAATTTTGAAATGCTCGGCCAGACGGCCCCTCATTCGGAGGTTCCGTGTGACCGTGGCGGCCGGAAACGCGTTTCCGGCGCCCTAAAACACAAAAAAACGGCGTGCGGCGGTCCCATTCGGAGCAAACGTACTCCGAACGACCTGAAACCGCACGGGAACGATAAAAATATTATTCCTGAGATGAAGGAGGAGACCGCACGTCCATCGGACGTGCAGTGCGCGCGGCACGTCCGATTGTGTCGTTTTCAGCAGCGCGGCGCGCGCTGAAATGGCGCGTTGGGGGGTCAAAACCACCCGAACGACCTCCGAATGCCACGAAACCGTACAACAACATACGGGGCGTGAATTGTGAAATGATCGGCCAGACAGCACCTCATTCAAAGGTGCCGTTTGACCGCGGCGGCCGGAAACGCGTTTCCGGCGCCATAAAACACCAAAACGGCGTGCGGCGGTCCCATTCGGAGAAAACGTGCTCCGAACGACTTGAAACCGCACGAGAACGATAGAAATATTATTCCTGAGATGTAAGAGGAGGCCGCACGTCCATCGGACGTGCGGTGCGCGCGGCACGTCCGATTGTGTCGTTTTCAGCAGCGCGGCGCGCGCTGAAATGGCGCGTTGGGGGGTCAAAACCACCCGAACGACCTCCGAATGCCACGAAACCGTACGAAAACATCCGGGGCGTGAATTGTGAAATGGTCGGCCAGATGGAACCTCATTCGGAGGTTCCGTTTGACCGCGGCGGCCAAAAACGCATTTCCGGCGCCATAAAACACCAAAACGGCGTGCGGCTGTCCAATTCGGAGCAAACGTGCTCCGAACGACCTGAAACCGCACGGGAACGATAGAAATATTATTCCTGAGATGCAGAAGGAGTCCGCACGTCCATCGGACGTGCGGTGCGCGCGACACGTCCGATTGTGTCGTTTTCAGCAGCGCGGCGCGCGCTGAAATGACGCGTTGGGGGGGTCAAAACCACCCGAACGACTTTCGAATGTCACGAAACCGTACGACAACATCCGGGGCATGAATTTTGAAATGGTCGGCCAGACGGAAACTCATTCGGAGGTGCCGTTTGACCGCGGCGGCCGAAAACGCGTTTCCGGCGCCCTAAAACACCAAAACGGCGTGCGGCGGTCCAATTCGGAGCAAACATGCTCCGAACGACCTGAAACCGCACGTAAACGATAGAAATATTATTCCTGAGATGCAGAAGGAGGCCTCACGTCCATCGGACGTGCGGTGCGCGCGGCACGTCCGATTGTGTCGTTTTCAGCAGCGCGGCGCGCGCTGAAATGACGCGTTGGGGGGTCAAAACCACCCGAACGACCTCCGAATGCCACAAAACCGTACGAAAACATCCGGGGCGTGAATTGTGAAATGGTCGGCCAGACGACACCTCATTCGGAGGTGCCGTGTGACCGCGGCGGCCGGAAACGCGTTTCCGGCACCATAAAACACCAAAACGGCGTGCAGCGGTCCCATTTGGAGTAAACGTGCTCCGAAAGACCTGAAACCGCACGAGAACGATAGAAATATTATTCCTGAGATGTAGGAGGAGGCCGCACGTCCATCGGACATGCGGTGCGCGCGGCATGTCCGATTGTGTCGTTTTCAGCAGCGCGGCGCGCGCTGAAATGACGCGTTGGGGGGTCAAAACCACCCGAACGACCTCCGAATGCCACGAAACCGTACGAAAACATCCGGGGCGTGAATTTTGAAATGTTCGGCCAGACGGAACCTCATTCGGAGGTGCCGTTTGACCGCAGCGGCTGGAAACGCGTTTCTGGCGCCATAAAACACCAAAACAGCGTGCGGCGGTCCCATTCAGATAAAACGTGCTCCGAACGACCTGAAACCGCACGGGAATGATAGAAATATTATTCCTGAGATGCAGGAGGAGGCCTCACGTCCATCGGACGTGCGGTCGGCGCGGCACGTCCGATTGTGTCGTTTTCTGCAGCGCGGCGCGCGCTGAAATGACGCGTTGGGGTGTCAAAACCACCCGAACGACCTCCGAATGCCACGAAACCGTACAACAACATCCGGGGCGTGAATTGTGAAATGGTCGGCCAGACATCACCTCATTCGGAGGTGTCGTTTGACCGCGGCGGCCGAAAACGCATTTCTGGCGCCCTAAAACACCAAAAAGGCGTGTGGCGGTCCAATTCGGAGCAAACATGCTCCGAACGACCTGAAACCGCATGGTAACGATAGAAATATTATTCCTGAGATGCAGGAGGAGGCCGCACATCCATCGGACGTGCGGTGCGCGCGGCACGTCCGATTGTGTCGTTTTCAGCAGCGCGGCGCGCGCTGAAATGACGCGTTGGGGGGTCAAAACCACCCGAATGACCTCCGAATGCCATGAAACTGTACGACAACATCCGGAGCATGAATTTTGAAATGGTCGGCCAGACGGAACCTCATTCGGAGGTGTCGTTTGACCGCGGCGGCCGAAAACGCGTTTCCGGCGCCCTAAAACACCAAAATGGCGTGCGGCGGTCCAATTCGGAGCAAACGTTCTCCGAACTACCTGAAAACGCACGAGAACGATAGAAATATTATTCTTGAGATGCAAGAGGAGGCCGCACATCCCTCGGACGTGCGGTGCGCGCGGCACGTCCGATTGTGTCGTTTTCAGCAGCGCGGCGCGCGCTGAAATGACGCGTTGGGGGGTCAAAACCACCCGAAGGACCTCCGAATACCACAAAACCGTACGAAAACATCCGGGGCGTGAATTGTGAAATGGTCGGCCAGACGGCACCTCATTCGGAGGTGCCGTGTGACCGCGGCGGCCGGAAACGCGTTTCCGGCGCCATAAAACACCAAAACGGTGTGCGGCGGTCCCATTCGGAGCAAACGTGCTCCGAAAGACCTGAAATGAGATTATTTCTTGAATCGAAGTTTTTAAATTATTATAGCACAATGATTTGATATTATATATATATTAAATATATATTAAAACTTTTAAAATATTATATATATATATATTTATTTATTTAAAATATTGTATTTAATAGTATATATATGAATATTTATATATATATATATATTTATTTATTTATTTATATTCAATTCAATAAAAAAAAGTTTAAAATTTTTTTTTTTAGAATAGCGACCGCCATAGGCGGTCGCTAAAGGGTGCCCGGCAGAGGGCCTTCAGCGACCGCCATTGGCGGTCGCTAAAGGCCTCTAGCGACGAGGCAACAGCGACCTCCAATGGCGGTCGCTGCGCGGCCACTAAAGCCCTTTAGCGACCGCCAATGGCGGTCGCTAATGGCCACATTTACAGTAGTGCATCGAATCACATGGTCATGATCCGACTGATACTTTTTCAACTGCGACACATGAAACACATTGTGCACCGCACTGAACCTTGGTGGAAAATCCAAATGATAAGCCACCTCACCAACCCGCTCAAAAATCTCAAAAGTTCCAATATACCTCGGAGATAACTTTCCCAACTTCCCAAACCAACGATGTCCCAACCTTGGAGAGATCCTCAAGAACACATGATCACTCACTTTGAATGAAAACGGACTTCGATGATGATCTGCATATGATTTCTGACGACTTTGAGCACTCCCTATTCTCTTTCTAATCAACTTGATCTTCTATGTAGTCTCCTGGACAAAGATTAGTCCAACCATTGAGGACTCACCCGTTTCCACCCAACATAGTGGAGAATGATATGGTCTCCCATACAACGCTTCAAACGGATCAATCCGTATGGATGCCTGATAACTGTTATTGTAATAGAACTCAACCAATGACAAGTGATCCTCCCTCAATCCACCAAAATCAATGACATAAGCCTGCAAAAAATCCTCCAGAGTTTGTATCATCCTCTCGGATTGACCATACGTATGAGGGTGATACGCCGTGCTCATAGTCAAATGCGTCCCAAGGGCTTGCTGCAAGAATTTCTAGAAACGAGATGCAAATCTCGGATCTCTATCAGATACTATCGAAACTGTAACACCATGCCTCTTTACCACCTCCCGGTATAGATTTTGGATAGATCCTCCACTATATGAGATTCACAAATCAGGATAAAATGGGATGACTTCGTTAGCCGATCCACTATCACCCAGATGGCATCGTGCTTTCTAACCATTCTTGGGAGACCTTTGACAAAATCCATCATTATTTCCTCCCACTTCCAAATAGGGATTGGTAAAGACTGCACCATTCCTGCTGGCCTCTGATGCTCTTCCTTGACCTGCTGATAAGTCAAGCATCTCGAAACAAACTCAGCCACTCTTTTTTTCATACCAGCCCACCAAAACTACACTTTCAACGCTTTATACATTTTCTGAATTCTAGGATGAACAACCCACCAGGAATGATGATATGCCCTGACAAGATCCTCCTGACAGACAACTGGTACAACCATCTGATTCTGAAAACCCAAAACTGAATCTCTATTCAGTTTCAAACCCTCAATGGTCTCCCCTCCGTTGAGTCTCGACCCCATGGTCACTGTCATGACTCGTCCCCTGGGGCCCGCATCATAACTACCCCAAGCCCGCCTTCTATAGGCCAGGGGCTGGCGACTAGAACCAAAGGCGTAATTCCCTAAAACTGGGAAGGCGTTGCCTTTATAAAATGTAAACAAACACAACCAGAGTACAAGAGGAAGAAAACACTAAGTAAATTTGTATAACAAGTGTGTTGAAAGTACAAAAGGGTCTAGAAATACAATCCAACAAAAAGGTACAGCTACAACTGAAAGAAAGTACAACTGTAAAAGACAAACAACTAAATGGTGAAAGTAGCTCCTGGATCGTCATCCGGATTCTTACCTGATGGGTAGGTACAGATGTCCTCATCAACACTCTACATCAATTGGTCCACTCTATGCGTCGTCACACTGAGTGGTCCACCTCTGGGTACCGTCCAGTCCTGGCACTCTTGGACTCTGTTAGTGTTGTCCATCGTCTGCATCCAACACAACGAGGTGCGGGCATAACCTGTGCAGGGGTGAGTATAACGATACTCAGTAGTGTCACGACCCGTCCTCGGGGCCCGTTCTGTGACAACCCCAAGCCCGCCTTCCATAGGCCAGGGGCTGGTGACTAGCACCAAGGCGTAAATCCCAACAAAAAAAAGGGAAGACATTGCCTTTGAAAAGTAAACAAGCACCACAGAGTAAGCAAGCGGAAAAGTAAACACTAAGTAAAAATGGTACAAGCTGTGATGAAAGTAAAAAGGGGCCGGAAATACAAGCCCAACTGTAAAGTACAACTGAAAGGAAAAACAGCAACTGAAAGGAAAAGACGCAGCGTCGAGCTGTCCTCTGGAAGTCCCACCTGAAGGGTTGGTACAGACAGTCTCCACTGCTCCTCGGGTCCACCTGACCGCTCTGAGTACGTCTCGCCCAGTGGTCCACCTCCAGGTATCGTCCTCCTCCGCACGCCTCCACCACGATCAGCGCTGTCCGTCGTCTGCAACCAACACAACGTAGTGCGGGCATAGCCCGTGCAGGGGTGAGTATAAGCTACTCAGTAGGGACCCCGAGACCCCCGAAGGTCTCCTGAAATCCACAAAGGAAAAACCACAAAGGGAAGATACAATCACGAAGTAACAACCGACACTGCTTAGGTATATGCCCATACATATACCTAAGTCATCAATTCCCATTCGGCTCCAACGTCCAAGACCAAGCACAACCCAGTCCACACAGGAAATAAAAACGTATACCCACACAGGATAGCTCAACACAATCCACAAAGGAGAGAAAACAGTAAATCCACACAGGATAGCTCAACACAATCCACAAAGGAGAGTAAACAGTAAATCCACATAGGATAGCTTAACACAATCCACAAAGGAGAGTAAACAGTAAATCCACACAGGATAGCTCAACACAATCCAAAAAGGAGAGTAAATAGTAAATCCACACAGGATAGCTCAACACAATCCACAAAGGAGAGTAACACAAGATTCAGCTCACACAGGTATACTTCGTCAAAAGGTGAAAGGGATGATCAGGTATGGATACTGAATCATCTAAGCTGGGACCCACATAGGATACAAGACCAGCACGGATGGGACCCACATAGGATACAAGACCAGCACAACTAGGACCCACATAGGATACAAGACCAGCTATCTTCATTGATTCATCTATACTGGGACCCACATAGGATACAAGACCAGTATTGAATCATTTAAGCTGGGACCCACATAGGATACAAGACCAGCACAGCTAGGACCCGCATAGGATACAAGACCAGTTGTCTTCATTGATTCATCTATACTGGGACCCACATAGGATACAAGACCAGTATTGAATCATCCAAGCTGGGACCCACATAGGATACAAGACCATCACAGCTAGGACCCACATAGAAAACAAGACCAGCTGTCTTCATTGATTCATCTATACTGGGACCCACATAGGATACAAGACCAGTATTGAATCATCCAAGCTGGGACCCACATAGGATACAAGACCAGCACAGCTAGGACCCACATAGGATACAAGACCAGCTGTCTTCATTGATTCATCTATACTGGGACCCACATAGGATACAAGACCAGTATTGAATCATCCAAGCTGGGACCCACATAGGATACAAGACCAGCACAGCTAGGACCCACATAGGATACAAGACCAGCTGTCTTCATCGTCGCAGTCCACTGAGGATTTCTGTACAGTCGTCGTCGTCGAAGTAGCAGTCGGAGCCAGCCCTAGGGTTCCCGCACACAGCAAGCTCGTTCGGGAGGGTCCGCTCAACGAGCCGAGAGGTTGATACATAAACTGTCACAAAGTCCGAAGTTGATGTATCCAAAAGTTCCGTACCATCAATTGGAACTCAACGTCGCAGACGGCGCGTCATTCGGACGCCCGGTCTGAGAGTTATTGGCATTTTCGTCCCAGGGGCCCGGTGGGTTTTTAAGGAAAAACCAACCCGACCGTACTCCACCTGCGTCCGAACCTCGGGCGGAGTATGCCAAAAGATCCGTGTCACTTATAGGAATCCACCAAAACTGACGTAACGTCAATCAGACTTCCGTAGCTCAAGATATGAGCGTTTCCGCTCCGGGGGCCCGGTTGGTTTCGTGTACGAAACAACCCGGCCGAACTCAAAGTATTCCGAAACCTTGAGTGCGATATACCGAAACTACCGTCTCGATCCAAGGGTCGCGTTGCCGCAGATGGCTCATCAAACGGAGGCCCGTAGCTCAAGTTACAGGCCTTTGACCGAAAGCGGTCCGAAAAACGGGGGGTCCGGGTCCGACCCGGTTGGCCCGGCCCGGCCCGGCTTGGGCCGGTCCGGCTCGGCTCGGCCAAGCGGCCGACGCGGGGGGGGGGGGGGGGGGGGAGCCGCCGCCCCGCGTGACACCCCTGCGGCACCCGCGGGGTGTCGGCCAGATAGCCGGACGCGCCGCGTAAAAACCCCGCGGCACCCGCGGGGTGCCGCCCTGGACACCCAGGGGGCGCCGCGTGACAACCCCGCGGCACCCGCGGGGTGCTGCCCTGGACACCTGATGGGCACCGCGTGACAACCCGGCGGCACCCGCGGGGTGCCGCCCTGGACACCCGGGGGCGCTGCGTGACAACCCCGCGACACCCGCGGGGTGCCGCCCTGGACACCCGGGGGCGCCGCGTGACAACCCGGCGGCACCCGCGGGGTGCCGCCCTGGACACCCGGGGGCGCCGCGTGACAACCCCGCGGCACCCGAGGGGTGCCGCCCTGGACAACCGGGGGCGCCGGACCCGCGCGGCCGTGGGTCCACGGGCGCCGCCGCCGGCGCCGCCGCGTCGGCGACCCGCACCGCCGCCGGAGTCGCTCTGGTGGCCCGTTTTCCTTCCTGTCTGCGCCGTTGTTCCTCCCGGGTTCCGTTCTTCACTGCGGGATCATCAATTTTCCCTTGCATCATATTGTGTCATCGCCCACCAAATCCGCAAAACACGAAGAACGACGGAGGGTTGTCGTTCCGTGTTCGTTCGACCCGTACCCTCCGTGTTAGATAAAAACAACGGGAGAAAATTGTTCAACACATGAACCGACAATTTTAATAAAATAAAATTATTCATTTGAAACTGGTTCTTTAATTTTTAAAGAACGTTCACGGGAATATAAAGATGGGTATTCCAAATTTTAAAATCCCTACCTCGTAGGTCGTCGTCGTACGCACGTCCTTCGCGGAATTGCTCGTCACGGAAGGAGGAGATCGTCGCGTCGTCGCGGAAGGGCGTCGCGTCGTCGCGGAACCCGGCGTTGAGTCGGCGAACTCAAGCAGCCGATCGAAGATCCGTCGCGGAGGAAGAGACGTCGCAGAAGAACGTTCCAGGAAGGGGGAGCGTCGGCGTCGCGGATCACGGCGGCGCGTCATCGATTTCTGGGTTCGGCGTTCGTTGCGTTCTTCGCGTTCTTCGCGTTCTTCGCAAAGGAGGTTGAAGGTTCAAGGATCCTCTCTCAACGAGTAATCCTCCAAAAAAGATAGGTTGGTCTTATTTTAATATTATGCCAACAAACGAAAACGGGTAAGTAACGACCCATCAATTCGTTGAATTAATTCAACGAAATAAACAGCTCATTTAATTTACGAAATAAACCGCCCAATTAAATGGTCTGTTAAAAATTTAAGAAACGCGTCAGTTGACTTTCATAATGACGGGTTTTCGCGGGTGCGTTACTTAACGGAAAGAAACGGTGGGGCTCGTAAGGGCCCCACCTCACAAATATCCTACCAAGAGGGTAGGATATTTCTGGATAGCATCCTATCCGGATCAACTCAGTTTATGCCGTCTTTAAGTGGCTTCAAGTGGCTTCCAAGTGGCTTAAGTGAAATAAAATAAAGTTGTCGCAAAATTATTTTATTTCTTAACTTGAAGCCCAAAAATTAAAAACCACACCCGAGCAAATGCAACTCCGGAAGAGGCGTTTCTAAGTGAATACCGGCGCTGCGATTTCATCAGTGCCATCAGAATTCGATTTCGGGCACCAGTTCAAAAGTTAGAAAAACCCGCTCGTTCGTTCCCTGAACGTACCCAAGCCAAACTTCGGAAAATGATTCCGGGCACACCGGGCCTCGGAATCAGGCGCTGTCAGAAACTGTGTTCTTGTAAAATTCCAAATAAAATTAAGAAAAAAAAAATTCCTTGAAATTTACGGGTCTTTACATTACTCCCACCACAGGGCTTTATGTCCCCGTAAAGCTTCAACACAAACTAGGGATACAAAGGTGGTACTGAGCACGCATCTGAGCCTCCTTCTCCCAAGTGCTCTCCTGGAGGTTCCCGTGCTGCCATCTGATGCGCACAAGAGGAATCGATCACCCACGTAGGACCGCTCCTGTCGATCCTCTATCTCCACCAGGACCTCCGTAAAAGTCGCCCAATCATCCACGTCTAGCTCCCCATAGTCAATGATGTGTGTCGGGTCGTGCACGTATCTCCTCAGCTGAGATACGTGGAAGACGTCGTGCACCCGGTGCAACTGAGGTGGCAGAGCCAGGCGATAAGCCACCTCGTCAATCCTACTGAGGACCTAGAAAGGACCGATGAAGCGTGGAGAAAACTTGCCGCCTCGGCCAAATATCCATAAACCACGTCGAGGTGAGACCCGCAAGAAGACGTGGTCTCCATCCTCGAACTCTAGTGGCCTCCACCTCCTGTCATCATATGACTTATGTCGGCTCTGAGCTGTACTCATCCGCGCCTGGATGACCTGGACCATCTTAGGTCCCACAAGAGCTGCAAGATTTCTTCTTTGCCGATAAGAGAAATCTGGTCCCATCCCATGGATGAACCACATTCTTTGCCTAATACAGTCAATCCCGACATGGATGATACTAATACATACCAAGGATGACGTCGTAAGGCCTCGACGCTACTACCAAGAGATCCAACCGTTACTCTCGCCTCCAAGGGTTGAGTCACACTATCGGCATCAGTGTGTGGTAACTGGGTCTCCTCCAGTAGATGTCTCACAAGTGAGGGTCAAGTCAACAGTCAAAACTGGAACCTCTTAGTAACAACACAAAAGAGGACAGGAATAAAAACATCACAAAGGTATGCGTCTTTTATTATTGCAGCTCATAATACAAGGATGCTACACAATAGCAACAAGGAACTAGAAGTACAAAGGACGTATCCACTAGTTCCGATCCTGTCCATTTGCTCCCAGAGCTCCATGATCAAAGGCCTCAACTGCCTGAAGATGAGCTCTCCCATGTCCACCAACTCCCTGCGGTCGGGGTGGACCTCCTGGTGGTGGTGGTGGCAACACCTCGAAGTGTCTCCCACCATCGGCTACTCGACCAGCTCCTCAGCCTCGTCTTCCTGTACCCTGCGGACCACTGTGGCCGAATCTCTGTCTGGGAGGTCCCTCTACCGCCTGCTGCTCATCTGTAAGACGAGTCGGGCAGTCTCGAGCCATGTGACCTCGCCCACTGCATGCGTAGCAATGTTTTCCCCTCGCGTAGCTGGCTCTCCTTCGGGTGCCCCGCACAACCGAATCTTCATCCTGTGACTGCCCATCTGATGGTCTGGCCCGCTTGGACCTCTGCGCCACCTGTCTACTGCCAGCTGCAGAAGACCCTTCTACGGGCCATCCTGCGGAGGGCCCTATCACTGGAGCCTGCTCGGCGAGAAAACTCTCCACTAGAAGGGCTATCTCCAACACCTCTGCCTGTGTCGGAATGTTGAGGGAGATCATTGAAGCCCTGATCTCGTGCCTCAGTCCCTGCTCGAAGGTCCGGGCCCGGAAGAACGGGTCCCGTACCATATCTGTGGAGTAGCGCGAGAGATCAGTAAATCTCGCCGAGTACTGGGCCACTGTCAAGCTGCCCCTGCCGCAGCTGAAGAAGCTCCTGAATGCGCACCGCTCGGAGGGTGGCCGGGACGAACTCTGAGCGGAAGAGGCTCTCGAAGTCTGTCCAGAGGAGTGATGCCTCGTCGTGCACCTGGAGCATCAAGCTCCACCATCGTCCTGCTGCTGCGTGCAGTAGGCTCGCCGCGAGGATCACCATGAGGTCTGCTGGTGTCCTCACTAGCCTAAAAACTCGGACGACCGCCTCCAGCCAGTCCTCGGCTGCCTGGGGGTCCGTCCCCCCATAGAACCTGGGTGGTCGCTGGCGCTGGAACTCGTGCAGAGCTCCGAGGCATCGTGCATCGTCAGCTGCCAGTGCTGGAAGCATCGGGGGCTCGGCGGGTAAAGGTACCGCTGGTGCCTCTGCTGATAAGGAGCCCTGCACCGAGGCCTCGTCGCTCGGTGGTCTGTCATCACGCTCCACTCTCGGAACCCTAGCTGGCTGCCGTCATGGGGCCATCCTGAAATAAACAGGTGTTCCACGGTCAGAACAGTATACCTGGTGAGCTGACACAAGTAATCACAAAGAAAACCTGAACACACATGCAAACAATGTTTTCGTGCATTAAATCAGAAATCAGAAGTCAGGGTCCTGGTGTACGGATACGTCGGTCGCCGCACCAACACTGGACTCCCTGGACTGATAATCACACCCAATACGCTGAACACTATTGCTTCACATAGAAGAAAGATCAGAGTTCCCGGTAGAACCGACCAGCTCTGATACCAATTTGTCACGACCCGTCCTCGGGGCCCGTGCCGTGACTACCCCAAGCCCGCCTTCCATAGGCCAGGGGCTGGCGACTAGCACCAAGGTGTAAATCCCAACAAAAAAAGGGAAGGCATTGCCTTTGAAAAGTAAACAAGCACCACAGACTAAGAAAGCGGAAAAGTAAACACTAAGTAAAAACGGTACAAGCTGTGTTGAAAGTAAAAAGGGGCCAGAAATACAAGCCCAACTGTAAAGTACAACTGAAAGGAAAAACAGCAACTGAAAGGAAAAGACGCAGCGTCGAGACGTCCTCTGGAATTCCCACTTGAAGGGTGGGTACAGACAGTCTCCACTGCTCCTCGGGTCCACCTGACCGCTCTGATTACGTCCCGCCCAGTGGTCCACCTCCAGGTATCGTCCTGCTCCGCACACCTCCACCACGATCAGCGCTGTCCGTCATATGCAACCAACACAACATAGTGCGGGCATAGCCCGTGCAGGGGTGAGTATAAGCTACTCAGTAGGGACCCCGAGACCCCCGAAGGTCTCCCGAAATCCACAAAGGAAAAACCACAAAGGGAAGATACAATCACGAAGTAACAACTAACACTGCTTAGGTATATGCCCATACATATACCTAAGTCATCAATTCTCATTCGGCTCCAACGTCCGAGCCCAAGCACAACCCAGTCCACACAGGAAAGAAAAACGTATACACACACAGGATAGCTCAACACAATCCACAAAGGAGAGAAAACACTAAATCCACACAGGATAGCTCAACACAATCCACAAAGGAGAGTAAACAGCAAATCCACATAGGATAGCTGAACACAATCCACAAAGGAGAGAGTAAACAGAAAATCCACACAGGATAGCTCAACACAATCCACAAAGGAGAGTAAACAGTAAATCCACACAGGATAGCTCAACACAATCCACAAAGGTGAGTAACACAAGATTCATCTCACACAGGTATACTTCATCAAAAGGTGAAAGGGATGATCAGGTATGGATAGTGAATCATCTAAGCTGGGACCCACATAGGATACAAGACCAGAACGGCTGGGACCCACATAGGATACAAGACCAGCACAGCTCGGACCCACATAGGATACAAGACCAGCTGTCTTCATTGATTCATCTATACTGGGACCCACATAGGATACAAGACCAGTATTGAATCATTTAAGCTGGGACCCACATAGGATACAAGACCAGCACAGCTAGGACCCACATAGGATACAAGACCAGCTGTCTTCATTGATTCATCTATACTGGGACCCACATAGGATACAAGACCAGTATTGAATCATCCAAGCTGGGACCCACATAGGATACAAGACCAGCACAGCTAGGACCCACATAGGATACAAGACCAGCTGTCTTCATTGATTCATCTATACTGGGACCCACATAGGATACAAGACCAGTATTGAATAATCCAAGCTGGGACCCACATAGGATACAAGACCAACACAGCTAGGACCCACATAGTATACAAGACCAGTTGTCTTCATCGTCGCAGTCCACTGAGGATTTCTGCACAGTCGTCGTCGTCGAAGTAGCAGTCGCAGCCAGCCCTAGGGTTCCCGCACACAGCAAGCTCGTTCGGGAGGGTCCGCTCCACGAGCCGAGAGGTCGATACATCAACTGTCACAAAGTCCGAAGTTGATGTATCCAAAAGTTCTGTGCCGTCAACAGGAACTCAACGTCGCAGACGGCGCGTCATTCGGACGCCCGATCTGAGAGTTATTGGCATTTTCGTACCAGGGGCCCGGTTGGTTTTTAAGGCAAAACCAACCCAACCGTACTCCACATGCATCCGAACCTCGGGCAGAGTATGCCAAAAGATCTGTCTCACTTAGAGGAATCCACCAAAACTGACGGCACGTCAATCGGACGTCCGTAGCTCAAGATATGAGCGTTTCCGCTCCGGGGGCCCGGTTGGTTTCGTGTACGAACCAACCCGGCCGAACTCAAAGTATTCCGAAACCTTGAGTGCGATATACCGAAACGACCGTCTCGATCCAAGGGTCATGTTTCCGCTGATGGCTCATCAAACGGAGGCCCCTATCTCAAGTTACGGGCCTTTGACCGAAAGCGGTTTGAAAAACGGGGGGGTCCGGGTCCGGGCCGACCCGGCCCGACCCCCCCTGGTCGGCCCGAACCGGGTCGACCCGACCCGGGTCCAACCCAGTTGGCCCAGCCCAGCCCGGACAGGGCCGGTCCGGCTCGGCTCGGCCGAAGCGGTCGACGCGAGGGGGAGCCGCCGCCCCAAGTGACACCCCTGCGGCACCCGCGGGGTGTCGGCCAGACAGCCGGACGCGCCGCGTGACAACCCCGCGGCACCTGTGGGGTGCCGCCCTGGACACCCGGGGGCGCCGCGTGACAACCCGGCGGCACCCGCGGGGTGCCGCCCTGGACACCCGGGGGCACCGCGTGACAACCCCGCGGCACCCGCGGGGTGCCGCCCTGGACACCCGGGGGCGCCGGACCCGCGCGGCCGCGGGTCCACGAGCGCCGCCGCCTCCGGCAGCCGGCTTCCGCGGGCCGCCGGAGTCGCTCCGGTGGCCCGTTTTCCTTCCCGTCTGTGCCGTTGTTCCTCCCGGGTTCCGTTCTTCACTGCGGGATCATCAATTTGCCCTTGTATCATATTGTGCCGTCACCCGCCAAATCTGCAAAACACGATGAACGGCGGAGGGTTGTCGGGCCGTGTTCGTTCGACCCGCACCCTCCGCGTTAGATAAAAACAACGGGAGAAAATTGTTCAACACATGAACCGACAATTTTAATAAAATAAAATTGTTCATTTGAAACCGGTTCTTTAATTTTTAAAGAACGTTCATGGGAATATAAAGAGGGGTATTCCAAATTATAAAATCCCTACCTCGTAGGTCGTCGTCGTACGCACGTCCTTCGCGGAATTGCTCGTCGCAGAAGGAGGAGATCGTCGCGTCGTTGCGGAAGGGCGTCGCGTCGTCGCGGAACCCGGTATTTTGTCGACGAACTCAAGCAGCGGATCGAAGATCCGTCGCGGAGGAAGAGACGTCGCAGAAGAATGTTGCAGGAAGGGGGAGCATCGGCGTCGCGGATCACGGCGTCGCGTCGTCGATTTCTGGGTTCGGCGTTCTTCGCGTTCTTCGCGAAGGAGGTTGAAGGTTCAAGGATCCTCTCTCAACGAGTAATCCTCCAAAAAAGATAGGTTGGTCTTATTTTAATATTATGCCAACAAACGAAAACAGGTAAGTAACGACCCATCAATTCGTTGAATTAATTCAACGAAAGAAACAGCTCATTTAATTTATGAAATAAACCGCCCAATTAAATGGTCTATTAAGAATTTAAGAAACGCGTCAGTTGACTTTCATAATGATGGGTTTTCGCGGGTGCGTTACTTAGCGGAAAGAAACGGTGGGGCTCGTGCGGGCCCCACCTCACAAATATCTTACCAAGAGGGTAGGATATTTCTGGATAGCATCCTATCCGGATCAACTCAGTTTAAGCCGTCTTTAAGTGGCTTCAAGTGGCTTCCAAGTGGCTTAAGTGAAATAAAATAAAGTTGTCGCAAAATTATTTTATTTCTTAACTTTAAGCCCGAAAATTAATAACCACACCTGAGCAAACGCAACTCCGAAAGAGGCGTTTCTAAGTGAATACTGGCGCTGCGATTTAATCGGTGCCCTCAGAATTCGATTTCGGGCACTGGTTTAAAATTTAGAAAAACCCGCTCGTCCGTTCACTGAACGTACCCGATCCAAACTTCGGAAAATGATTCTGGGCACACCGGGCCTCGAAATCAGGCGCCGTCAGAAACTGCGTTCTTGTAAAATTCCAAAGAAAATTAAGAAAAAAAAATTCTTTGAAATTTACATGTCTTTACAAGTAGGGACCCCAAGACCCTCTAGGACTCACAAAATCCACAAGGATAAACCACAAAGTAGTATTTCAAGAGATAACCATTAATTAGGTATATGCCCATACATATACCTATGTTATCAAGTAACCCATATCAATCATGAGGAAAACACAAAGGTCAATGACTCAGCTCAAAAATGGATTTTATTCATGATGTTGAAACCAAAACTACTGGAGAACTCCTCCTATGTCGAGCAGAGTAGTCCTGTCGTGACTCTGAGGTGATACTCACTAACCTTAGACTGCAGAGATACTCCTCTTTTCGAGTACCACAGGTCTACCGCCTCACATAGTAGCGCTCCCTGCCATGGGTCTGACGCTTCACACAGTAGCGCTCCCCCTGATAGCCTATAGAGGTACTCCTTCTGTCGAGTACCGTGGGTCTGCCGCCTCATAAATTAGCGCTCCTCCGCCATGGCTCTTCCACCTCACATAGTAGTGCTCCCCACTGGGCTATTCACATCACTCCGAAACGAATTGGACAAGAAGTCATCAGGTCTCAGCTAGCTAATAGGTCTATGTAATCCATATGCTCGTCTCCAGGATGATACGCTCCTCAAGCTACTGGTCGATACTCCAAGTGTCACTAAGTCCCACAAAGAAGTATCTCAAAGGACCGACACGTCATAGGGGTCTTAACGCAACAAACGACGCGTCAATCAGATGCCCGGTCTGTGAGTTATTAGCCTTTTTGTCCCGGGGGCCTGGTTGGTTTTGTTTACGAACCAACCTCACCATATCCCAATAGTACCCCGAACTCCCATGGGGTATACTCAAAGGGACCGTTTCTTAATGAAATTACCAACGCCTCTGACGGTTCATCAAACGGTCGTCCGGTCTGAGAGATACTAGCTTTTATATTCCAGGGGCCCGGTTGGATTTACAATCGATCCAAACCTGACCATTTTCTAAAGTCATCCAAAACACACTAAGAGTGTCACAAAAGGACTGCCTCGTTGCGAGGATCCCAGTGATGTAGACGGCGCATCGATCAGACACACGGTCATGAAGTTATTCGATTTAAGCAGAATGGGCCCGGCCTGTTAAGCCCAGTGGGTTGGCGGGTCGAGTCGAACCGATTTTGGTGGGTCTGACCTGACTGGTGTCAGAACGGCCCAGTGAAGTGTGTGGCCCAGGCCGGCCCCGCGCCAGGCCGGCATAGCGGGCCGCGGCTTAGCCCGGCTGGCCGAGCGGCTCGGCCCGGGGGGCCGAGCGATGCGAGGGGGGCGGCCTGGGTGGGCGGTCCACTATCCTCATGCGCGACACCTGCAGGTGTCGCGGCCTCCTCCAACCTGATCGGCCGAAAAGCCGGCCGGTTTGCCCGCCGAAGCGGCCAGCGGAGCGCAGACTGCAATCCTCCTTAGCGCAGCCCTAAGGGGCACCGCGGTTCCACCAGCCCGGCCGGCTATAGTTGGCCGGTTCTTCTTCGGCCGAGTGGCCCGCGGTTTCAAGACGTGGTTCTTCCACATGCAGTCACCACCTTCACTCATCACCGCCTCTTCCAACATGCCTCCATCATTAATAAATAAATCAGGAAACGTCGGAGGGTCATCAGGCCGTGTTCGTTCGGCCTGCGCCCTCTGCGTTAGGCAGTAGAAGTTGGATGAAGACATTCCAACAGATTCAACATAAACGAGAAAATTTATTCACGTAGAATTATACAAAACCCTTACCTCGTAATTGAGGTTCGTTCGCCGACGAGCTGTGGAAGACGAGCATCGCGGAGGTCGAGCATCGCGGATTACGGACGTCGATTCCGTTGACGTCAGGGTGCATCCGAAGAGGAAGCGGCATCTTCTCCCTTGTCGCAGAGAAAGAGTAAGGAAGACACGCCGTCATTCTTTGGTGGAGTCAGAGTTCTCCATCAAAGAGGGCGTCGTTTTTCGTGGTCATCACTATTCTTCGTCGAGAGAGAAACACTATCCTTCCAATTCTCCAAAGCCTCCCCAACAGAATAAAAGCCAACCCCAAAAATAATATCCTAAGTTATTATTTTATTCGCAACATGAATTTTCAAAATTCAAACACTTAAATTAATTAATTAATTGTGGATCAGTTAATTAATTAAAGGGTGTTGGCGAAATTAATGGAGAGAGGTGGAGAGTTAGAATTAAAGTGGGGAGGTGGAGAGTTAAGAGAGGAGTTAAAGGGAGTTAAAGAGGAGAGTTGAAGGGGTTTGGGCTCTTGTGAGCCCCACTGCCATTATCCTCCCATGGGAGGTTATGTGGGGAGTGGGCCCCACATCCAACTCCTCTTTGGAGGAAATAACCACCATCAAATAAAAATTATGTACACATAATTATTATTTTTTTTAACGAATCTCCAAAAATTAACTTCTCCTCCTGAGCAAACGCAACTATGGTAAAGGTCTCCTTAAGCGAATATTGGAACTACAAGTTCATCAGTGCCCTCGAATTTCAATTCTGAGCACTGGTTTAAAAGATATAAATACCCGCACGTACGTTTACTAAATGTACCCAAACAAAACTTCAGAAATTGATTCTGGGCGCATCGGGCCTCGAAATCAGGTGCTGTCAGAAACTACAGACTTGTAAAATTCCAAATAATTTAATAAAAAAAATTCCATGAAATTTATGGGCCATTACATTACCCCCATATCAGGGCTTTATTTCCCCGTAAAGCTTCAACATACACTAGGGAAACAAAGGTGGGTTTGGTGAATGCATCCGAGCCGCCTGCTCCCAAGTGCTCTCCTGGAGGGTCCCATGCTGCCAGCGAATGTGCACCAGAGGAATCGACCATCCTTGCAGGACCTTCTCCTATCGATCCTCAATATAACTGGAACCTCCATGAAAGTCTCCCCGTTATTGATGTCCAGCTCCTCGTGGTCGATGACGTGGGATGGGTTTTGCACGCATCTACTCAGCTGAGATACATGGATGACATCATGCACCTAGTACAACTGAGGTGGAAGGGACAGGCGGTAAGCCACCTCGCCTACTCTTCTAAAGAATTGGAGGAGTGACTATAGAGAGGCTGCACCATCCCTATCCACAAAGGATATCAACAACGTGGCTAGCTGCTCTGTCGCCTCTCCAAGTAGTTGAATGCCTGAACTCCTACTGAGAGCATCCGCTACTACGTTCCCCTTCCTAGGATTATAGACTATCTTGAAGTCATAGTCCTGGAGGAACTCAATCCATCATCGTTGTCTCATGTTCAAGTCCTTATAAGAGAAGATACACCTGAGACTATTGAGATTAGAGTAAACTATTCACTCGACAAACTATGGGTTAGACTAGCCAATTGTAAAAACTCATCTTCACACTTCTTCGCCTACGATTTACAAGAGCTGCTAAGATTTCTACTTTGACCAAAAAAGGAAATATGATATCATACCCTGGATGAAACACGTCCTTTGCCTAATACAGTCAATCCTAACATGAACGGTACTAATTCATGCCATGGACGATGTCGTAAGGCCTCGACGCTACAACCAAGAGATCTAACTGTTACTCTCGCCTACAAGGGTTGAGTCATACTGTCAGCATCAGGGTGTGGCCACTGGGTCTCCTCCAGTAGAAATCTCAAAAGTGAGGGTCAAGTCAACAGTTTTAACCATAACATATTAGTATTAACCACAAAAAAAGGAAAGCAAACATCACAAGGATAAGTGTCTTTTATTACCTGCACCTCAAAGTAAAAAGACAAAAAGCAACCACAAAAATGACATTAACGAAGATAGAAGCATCATGAACAAAGGAATCTATGCCTGGAACTAGTCCTGCTCCTGTCCACCTGCTTCTGGTGCTCTATAGTCATATGCTTCATCTGCCTGAAGTTGTGCTCTCCCATGTCCACCCATTCCCTACGGTCGGGGTGGACCTTCTGGTGGTGGTTGTGGCAACACCTCAAAGGGTCTTCCACCACCAACTGCACGGCTATATCCTCTTCCATGGCCGTCTTCTCCTTGTAGTCCATCACGATTGAACATCTGCCTCTGTCTGGGAGGTCCTTCATCTAGATGCTGATCATTTGAGCAGCGGGTCAGACAGTCACGAGCCATGTGACCCTGTCCGCTGCATGAGTAACATTGCCTGACAGGTGTGGCTCTGTCTCCACCCTGGGTTCCCCGCACTACCAACCCTGAGTATTGCGGTCGACCACCTATAGGTCTGGTCCTCTTAGACCTCTACGTCATCTTTCTACTACCAGCTGCAGAAGACTTCACTGCATGTCGACTAGTGGTGGGGCCCGCTACTGGAGACTGCTCAGCAAAGAAACTCTCCAATAGGAGGGCTCGCTCCAACACCCCCATCTACGTCGGGATGATGTGGGAGATAACTTAAGCTCCAATCTCTCTCCTGAGTCCCTGCTCGATGGTCTGGGCCCAGAAAACAAGTCTCGTACCATATCAGTGGAGTAGCACGAGAGGTCAGTGAACTTCGCTGAGTATTGCGCCACTATCATGCTACCCTGATGTAGATGTAGTAACTCTTGTATCTGCACCGCTCGAAGGGTGTCTGGTACAAACTCCTCCTGGAACAGGCTCTCAAATTCTGCCCATTGAAGTGTCGCCTCGTCATGCATCTGAAGCATCATGCTCCACCATCTGCCTGCAGCTGTCTGAAGGAGACTAGAGGCAAGGATCACCATGAAGTCTGTCAGTGTCCCTAATATCATGAAAACTCTCACCATAGCCTCCACCCAATCCTCATCCACATGTGGGTCTATCTCTCCCCAGAACCTGGGTGGCCTCTGGCGTTGGAACGCGTGCAGTGCGCTCAAGCGGTGTGCATTGCCTGATGCTGGGGCTAGTGGCATCGGTGGCCCAATGGGTTGTAGTACCGATGGTGCCTCCGCTAGTGACTCATCTAGAAGAGGGCCCTATACTGAGGCATCGTTGCTTGGTGGGCTATCAGTACGTACAAATCTCGGGGCCCTAGCTGGTCGTCTGTGGGGAGGCATCCTAAAAGAAAGAGATGTGACATGGTCTAAAGACTATACCTAGTGAGCTGACCTGGTTTGAGCTGACTTAAAGGAAAAACATTTGAAAACACACACGCAATCAGTATTTTTTTCACTGAGTCATAAGTTAGAAATCATGGTCCTGGTGTATGGATACATCATCCGCCCACACCAACACTGGACTCACTAAACTGAAAATCACACTTAGTACCTTTAATACTATTGCTTCACAAAAAAGAAATATTAGAGTCATAAGTTCTACAGTAGAACCGACTCCTATGATACCAATTTTTCATAACCCATCTGCCAGGGTATGCATCGTGACTACCCCAAGCCCTCCTTCCATAAGCCAAGGGCTGGAGACTAGAACCAAAGGCGTAATTCCCTAAAACTGGGAAGGTGTTGCCTTTATAAATCGTAAACACACACTACTAGAGTAATGGCGGAAGAAAACACTAAGTAAAGATGTATAACAAGTGTGCTGAAAGTAAAAAAGGGGCCGGAAATACAATCCAAATAAAAACGTACAACTACAACTAAAAGAAAGTACAACTGTAAAAGACAAACAACTGTATGGTGAAAGAAGCTCCTGGATCGTCCTCCAGGTTCCTACCTGAAGGGTAGGTACAGATGTCCTCCTCAACACTCTGTGTCAATAGGTCCGCTCTGTGTGCCGTCACGCTGAGTGGTCCACCTATGGGTTCCATATATTCTTGGCACTCTCGTCCTCTGTCAGCATTGTCTGTCGTTTGCATCCAACACAATGAGGTTCGGGCATAGCCCGTGCGGGGGTGAGTATAATGATACTCAGTAGGGACCCCGAGACCCTCTAGGTCTCACAAAATCCAACAAGAATAAACCACAAAGTAGGATTTCAACATATAACCATTACTTAGGTATATGCCCATACGTATACCTAAGTTATCAAGTAACCCATCTTAATCATGAGGAAAACACAACGGTCAATGACTCAACTCAAACCAGGATTTTATTCATGATGTCAAAACCACAGTTTCTAGAGAACTCTTCATCTGTTGAACATAGTATTCCTATTGCGACTCTGAGGTGCTACTCACTAACCTTAGACTACTGAGGTACTCCTCCTGTCGAGTACCGTGGGTCTGGCGCCTCACACAGTAGCGCTCCCCGCCATGGGTCTGCTGCCTCACACAGTAGCGCTCATCTTGATAGCCTACAGAGGTACTCCTTCTTTAGAGTATCGCGGGTCTACCACCTCACAAAGTAGCGCTCCTCCACCATGGTTCTACCACCTCACACAGTAGTGCTCCCCACTAGGCTAGTCAAGTCACTCTGAAACAAATCAGATAAGTAGTCATCAGGTCTCTTCCAGCTACTGGGTCTTTGTACTCCGTATGCTCATCTCCAGGAGGATTCGCTCCATGAGATACTGGTTGATACTCTAAGTGTCACAAACTCCCATGAAAAGGTATCTCGAAGGACCGCCACATTATAGGGGTCTCAACGCAATATATAGAGCATCAATCGGATGCCTGGTCTGTGAGTTATTAGCCTTTTTGTCCAGAGGGCGATTGGTTTTGTGTACGAACCAACCCGACTGTATCTTAACTGTACTTCGAACTCCCATGGGGTATACTCAAAGGGACCGTTTCTCAACAAAATTAACAACGTCATCGACGGTTCGTCAAACGGACGTCCGGTCTGAGAGATACTGGCTTTTCCATTCTAGGGGCCCAGTTGCATTTACGCTCGATCCAAACCAATTCGTTTCCTAAAGTCATCCAAAACTCACTAAGAGTATCGCAAAAGGACCGCCTCATCGTGATGATCCCAGTCTTGTAGACGATGTGTCAATCGGATGCAAGGTCATGACGTTATTTGCATTTTAAGAGAAACGGGCCCGGCCCGTTAAGCCCAGTGGGCTGGCGGGTCGGGTCGACCCGGTTTTGGCAGGTCCAACCCGACTGGTGTCGGACCGGCCCAGTGAACTGCGCGGCCTGGCCTGGCAGGGCGCAGATCAGTCAGGAGGGGCGCGGCCTGAGCTGGCTGGTCGTGGCTCAGCCCGGATGGCCGAGTGGCTCGGCCCGGGTGGCCGAGCGAGGTGAGGGGGGGGGGGGGGGGGCGACATCCTGAACCAGTGGCGCCGAGCGGCGCTGCCCTCCTGTCCGGCCGGCCAAAGTCGGCCGGTCTTCCCAGTGCGAGTGGCCCGCATGGGTGGGCCTCTATCCTCCCATGTGCCACCTACGAGTGTCGTGGCCTCCTCCTCCCCATCCGGCCGATGAGTTGGTGCTTCGCCCACCGAAGCGGCCCGCGGAGCGCGGGCCATGGTCCTCCGCAGCGCGGCGCCATGGGGAGTCGCGGTTCCACCAGCCTGACCGGATACAACTGGCCGGTTCTTCTTCGACCGAGAAACCCGTGGTTGGGGTCCGTGGTTCTTCTGCACACGGCCGATGCAAGGTCTCCGTCTTCACTCGTCGCAACCTCTTCTAACACACCTCCATCGCAAATAAAAAAATCAGGAAACATCGGAGGGTCATCAAGCCCTATTCATTCGTCCCGCGCCCTCCGCGTTAGGCGATAGAATTTGGCCGAAGAAATTCCAACGGATTCAACATGAACAAGATAATATATTCACGTAGAATTATAAAAAACCCCTACCTCGAAATTGAGGTTCGTTCGTCGACGATCCGCGGTAGACGAGCATCGCGGAGGTCGGGCACTGCGGATTACGGACATCGATTCTGTTGACGTCGGGGTACGTCTGAAGAGGAAGTAACATCACCTCCCTTGTCACAGAGGAAGAGGAAGGAAGACACATCATCATTCTTCGGTGGAATCAACGTTCTCCATTAAAGAGGGCATCGTTCCTCGTGGTTATCACCGTTCTTCATCGAGAGAGAAACAATATCCTTCCAATTCTCCAAAGCCTCCCCAACACAACAAAAGCCAACCCCAAAAATAATATCCTAAGCTATTATTTTATTCTAAACATGAATTTTAAAAATTCAAATACTCAAATTAATTAATTAATTTTGTATCAATTAATTAATTAAAGGGTGTTGGCGAAATTAATGTAGGGAGGTTTAGAGTTAGAATTTAAGTGGGAGATGGAGAGTTAAGAAAGGAGTTAAAGGGAGTTAAAGAGGAGAGTTAAAGGGGTTAGGGCTCGTGTGGGACCCACCACCATTATCCTCCCATGGGAGGTTATGTGGGGTGTGGGACCCACATCCAACTCCTCTTTGGAGGAAATAACCACCATCAAATAAAAATTATGTACACATAATTTTTATTATTTTTCTAACGAATCTCTAAAAATTAACTTCTCCTTCTGAGCAAACTCAACTGCATTAAAGGTCTCCTTAAGTGAATACCGGCGTTACGATTTCATTGGTTCCCTCAAATTTCAATTCTGATCACCGGTTTAAAAGATAGAAAAACATGCACGTACGTTTACTGAACATATCCGAACAAAACTTCCGAAATTGATTCTGGGCACACCGGGCCTCTGAATCAGGTGCCATCAGAAACTGCAGACTACTAAAATTAAAAAGAATTTATGAAAAAACATCCATGACATTTCTGGGTCTTTACATTACCCCCCACCTCAGGGATTTTTTTCCCCATAAAACTTCAACATACACTAGGGAAACAGAGGTGGGTTCTGTGCACGCATCTGAGTCTCCCGCTCCCACGTTCTCTCCTGGAGGTTCCCATACTGCCATCAAATGTGCATAAGAGTAATCAAATATCCACACAAGACCCTCTATTGTCAATCCTCAATCTCCACTGGTACCTCCGTGAAAGTCTCCCCATCATCGATGTCCACCTCCTCGTGGTCGATGGTGTGGTTCGGGTCGTGCACACATCTCCTCAGCTGAGATACATGGATGACGTCGTGCACCTGGTACAACTGAGGTGGAAGGGCCAGGTGGTATGCCACCTCGCCTACTCTACTAAAGAATTGGAGGAGTGATTGCAGATAGTTTTCACCATCCCTATCCACAAAGGATATCAGCAACGTGGCCAACTGCTCTGTTGCCTCTCCTAGTAGCAGAATGCCTGAACTCCTGCTGAGAGAATCCGCTACTACGTTCCCCTTCCCAAGAGTATATATTATCTCAAATTCATAGTCCTGGAGGAACTCAAGCGATCGCCGCTATCTCTGGTTCAGGTCCTTCTGAGAGAAGATACACCTGAGACTATTGAGATTAGAGTAAACCGTAAATTTTTCGCTTGACGAACTATGTGTGAGACTAGCCAATTGTAAGAACTCGTCTGCACCCTTCTTCACCTACGATTTACAAGAGATACTAAGATTTATCCTTTGCCGAAAAGGGAAATCTAGTCTCATCCCCTAAATGAAACACGTCCTTTTCCTAATACAGTCAATCCTGACATGAACGGTACTAATTCATTCCATGGACGACGTCGTAAGGCCTCGACGCTACTACTAAGAGATCCAACTGTTACTCTCACCTCTAAGGGTTGAGTCACACTGTCGGCATCAAGGTGTGGTTTTTGGGTCTCCTCCAGTAGAAATCTCAAAAGTTAGGGTCAAGTCAACAGTTTTAACCAGAACTTCTTAGTATTAACCACACACAAAAAGAATGAAAGAAAATGTCACAAGGACAAGTGTCTTTTATTACTGCAGCTCAAAGTAAAAAAGACACAAAGAAACCACAAAAATGAAATTAACGAAGTTAGATGCATCATCAATAAAGGCATATATGCCTGGAACTAGTCCTACTCCTGTCCACCTGCTTCCAGAGCTCCATAGTCGTATGCTTCAACTGCCTGAAGTTGTGCTCTCCCCTGTCAACCCATTCCATGTTGTCAGGGTGGACCTCTGGGTCGTGGTTGTGGCAACACCTCAAAGCGTCATTTACCACCAGCTGCATGGCCAGCTCCTCTGCCACGGTCACCTTCTCCTTGCGGTCTGTCATGATCAAACCTCTACCTTTACTTGGGATGTCCTTCATCTATCTGTTGATCGTCCGAGCAGCGGTTCGGACAGTCACGAGCCATGTGACCCTTTCCACCGCATGAGTAACACTGCCTGGCAATTCTGGATCAATCTCCACCCTAGGTGCCCCGCACTACCGACCATGAGTCGTGCGGTCGACCACTTGTAGGTATGGAACTCTTGGACCTCTGCGTCATCTGTCTACTGCCAGTTGCAGAAGACTCTGCTGCATGTCGACTATTGGTGGTTCCCACTACTGAAGACTACTCAGCAAAGAAACTCTCCAATATGAGGGCTCGCTCCAACACCCCCGTCTGTGTCGGGATGCTGTGGGAGATAACTAAAGCTCTAATCTCTCTCCTGATTCCCTTCTCGAAGGTCTGTAACATGAAGAACACATATTGTACCATATTAGTGGAGTAACGCGAGAGGTCAGTGAACTTCGTTGAGTATTGCCCCACCGTCATGATACCCTACTGTAGATGAAGTAGCTCTTGTATATGTACCGCTCGAAAGATGGCATGTACAAAATATGCCCAGAACAGTCTCTCAAAGTCTTACCATAGAAGTGTTTCCTTGTCATGCATCTGAAGCATCAGGCTCCACCATCTGCCTGCTTCTACCTGAAGGAGGCTTGCATCAAGGATCACCATGAAGTCTGTAGGTGCACTTACTAGACTAAAAACTCCCACCACAGCCTCCAACCAATCCTCAGCTACCTGTGGGTCTGTCTCTCCCTGGAACCTGGGTGGCCTCTGGTGCTGGAACTCATGCAGCAAGCTCAAGCGGCGTGTATCGCCTGCTGCGAGGGCCGGTGGCATCGGTGGCCCAATGGGTAGTAGTACCACTGGTGCCTCAAATGGAATAGGACCATGTACTAAGGCCTCATCACTCGGCGGGTTGTCAGTACGTACAACTCTTGGGACCCTAGCTGATCGTTCGCGGGGAGGCATCCTGAAAGAAACAGATGTGACACGGTCAAAAGACTATACCTGGTGAGCTGACTTGGTTTGAGCTGACTTAAAGGAAAAACTTTTTAAAACACACATGCAATCAGTGTTTTTGTGAACTGAGTCAGAAGTCATAAATCAGGGTCCTGGTGTATGGATACGTCGGCCACCCGCACCGACCATAGACCCCTTGAACTGAAAACCACACTTAGTACCCTTAACACTATTGCTTCACAGAAAATAAATATCTAAGTCCTAAGTTCTGTAGTAGAACTAACTCCCCTAATACCAATTTGTCATGACCCATCCCCCAGGGCCCGCATCATGACTACCCCATGCCTTCCTTCCATAGTCCAGGGGCTGGCGACTAGCACCAAAGGCATAATTCCCTAAAACTGGGAAGGCGTTGCCTTTATAAATCATAAACACACACAACCAAAGTACAAGAAGAAGCAAACACTAAGTAAATCTGTATAACTAGTGTGCTGAAAGTACAAAAGGGGCCAGAAATACAAGCCAACAAAAAGGTATAACTACAACTGAAAGAAAGTAAAACTGTAAAAGACAAATAGCTGAATAGTGAAAGCAGCTCCTGGATCGTCCTCTGGGTTCCTACATGAAGGGTAGGTACAGATGTCCTCCTCAGCACTTCACGTAAATCGGTCTGCTTCGTGTGTCGTCATGCCGAGTGGTCCACCTCTGGGTACCATCCAGTCCTGGCACTCTCGGCCTCTTTCAGCTTCGTCCATAATCTTCATCCAACACAACAAAGTGTGGGCATAGCCCATGTAGGGGTGAGTATAACGATACTCAGTAGGGACCCTGAGACCCTCTAGGTCTCACAAAATCCACCAAGGATAAACCACAATGTAGGATTTCAACGGATAACCATTACTTAGGTATATTCCCATATATATACCTAAGTTATCAAGTAACCCATCTCAATCATGATGAAAACACAAAGGTCAATGACTCAGCTCAAACCAGGATTTTATTCATGATGTTGAAACCATGACTGCTGGAGAACTACTCCTTTGTCTAACACAGTAGTCCTGTCAGTGCTACTCAATAACCATAGACTGCTGAGGTACTCCTCCTATCGAGTACCACAGGTCGGCTGCCTCACACAGTAGTGCTCTCCGCCATGGGACTACCGCCTCACATAGTAGCACTCCCCCTAATAGCCTACAGAGGTACTCCTTCTTTCAAGTACCATGACTTTACCCCCTCAAAAAGTAGCGCTCCTCCACTATGGGTCTTCCACCTCACATAGTAGTGCTCCCCACTAGGCTAGTCAAGTCACTCTGAAACGAATCGAACACGCAGTCATCAGGTCTCAGCCAGCTACTAGGTCTCCGTACTCCGTATGCTCGTCTCCGGGAGGATCCGCTCCATGAGATACTGGCCGATAATACAAGTTTCATGAAGTCCTACGAAGAAGTATCTCAAAGGACTGCCACATCATGGGGGTCTCAACGTAAAAGACGGCGCGTCAATCGGACGCCCGGTCTGTGAGTTATTACCCTTTTTGTCCCAGTGGTCCGTTTGGTTTCGTGTACGAACCAACCCAGCTGTATCTCAACTATACCCCGAACTCCTATGGGGTATAATCAAAGGGACCGTTTCTCAATGAAATTACCAATGCCACCAACGGTTCGTCAAACGAACGTCCGGTCTGAGAGATACTGGCTTTTCCGTTCCAAGGGCCCGGTTGGATTTACGCTCGATCCAAACCCAATCATTTTCTAAAGTCATCCAAAACTCACTAAGAGTATCGAAAAAGGACCACCTCATCTCGAGGATCCCAGTTCAAAAGACGGCGCGTCGATCAGGCCCATGGTCATGAAGTTATTCACATTTAAGCAAAACGGGCACGGCCCGTTAAGCCCAGTGGGCTGGTGGGTCGGGTCTACCCAGTTTTGGCGGGTCTGACCCAGCTGGTGTCGGACAGTCTTGGTGAATCACACGGCCCATCCCGGTTTGGAGCGGCCCGGCGCAGCATGACCTGGCCTGGCTGGCCGAGCAATGCGGGGGGGGGGGGGGGGCGACTTCGCAAACCGGAAGCACCGCCCTCCTGTCTAGCCGGCCAAAGCTAACCGGTCTTCCCAGCATGAATGGCCCGCATGGGCGGGCCACTGTCCTCCCGAGCGGCACCTACGGGATTCGCGGCCTCCTCCATCCCAGTCGGCCGACGAGCCGGCCGGTTCGCCCGCCGAAGCGGCCCATAGAGCGCAGGCCACGGTCCTTCGCGACGTGGCGCCATGGGGCGCCACGGTTCCACCAGCCCAGCCGGCTACTGCCGGCCAGTTCTTCTTCGGCCGAGCGGCCCGTGGTTGCGGTCCGCGGTTCTTCCGCACGCTTCCAGTGCGCGGCCGCCACATTCGCTCGTCGCTTCCTCTTCCAACATTCCTCCATCGCGAATTAAAAAATTGGGAAACATTGTAGGGTCGTTGGGCCATGTTCGTTCGGCTCGCGCCCTCTGCGTTAGGCGGTAGCAGTTGGACGAAGACATTCCAACAGATTCAACATGCACGAGATAATTTATTCATGTAGAATTATAAAAAACCCCTACCTTGTAATTGAGGTTCATTCGTTGACGAGCCGCGGAAGACGAGCGTCGCGGAGGTCGGGAGTCGCAGATTACAGATGTCAATTCTGTTGACGTCGGGTTGCGTCCGGAGAGGAAGCAACATCTTCTCCCTTGTCACAGAGGAATAGGAAGGAAGGCATGTCATCGTTCTTCGGTGGAATTTGCGTTCTCTGTCAAAGAGGGAGTCGTTCTTCGCGGTCATCACCATTCTTCATTGAGAGATAAACATTATCCTTCCAATTCTATAGAGCCTCCCCAACACAACAAAAGCCAACCCCAAAAATAATAGCCTAAGCTATTATTTTATTCTCAAAATGAATTTTCAAAACTCAAACACTTAAATTAAATTTGTAATTTTGGGTCAATTAAATAATTAAAGGTTGTTTGCAAAATTAAAAGTCTGGTAATAAATGTTGAGGGCTTCAAGGAACAGTAGGGAATGATTTTCCCTTAAGAAAAAACCAACCAAACAAACAACTAAAGATACATTCACTTTCAAACCCAAACATGTATTACCAAAATAAAACCAAGTTGTTCCACAATACAATCCAAAACCAAACAAACCAACCATATCAGAGTACAAGCGGATACTAAACAACAAACACTATGAGCCATGACACCACCACAGCTCCACACCAAGCTCCAAGCACCACCAAGGGATCACAAAGCTCCCCTAAAGGAGGGAGATGCATTACCTTTTCCCAGGTCACGATACAAAACATCTCCAAAGACACCAACTTGCCAAAGCAGGGGGTGAGTACTAAAACTCAGTAGGTTTTCCCCAAATTACTTCCCTACACACGCCACTAGGATAAAACCGTTAGCACATTTATATAAAACAGTTTATATAAAATAACTCACAAGTGAAACCATTTTCATAAGCCAAACATTCCCTCACCAAGACATCACATCCAACCCAAGAAACCAAGGGAAAGATAACCAAACATGCCACAAGCAATCTCATAATTTACACATTATCACAACAATTCCATCTTGCAAAGCAATTCACAACAAGACAACCATAACAACCAAATGGTGGAGCTACCGTCCGACCCGTTCACCCATTCACTCCAAGCGGAACTTCCCGTCCAATTATCCTTGATGGTGGCCCTTCCATCCACTATCCATCCCCTTTTTATAGTGGTGCTTCTCACCACTTCGACAAAACATTCAAAACCAGACAATGGAAAGCATATAACCCACCAAGGTCACAACCTCATGCAATCAACCAATTCCATTGCATATCAATCCACATCAATAAATCACCCATTTATTGAAAACAATTTTCCATGCCATACAACATTTCAATAAAACAACCCTTTTATTGAAAACCATTTCCATCAATAATTTCCACAAATCCACCATAGCATCCCATTTTAAAATCTCCATTTTAAAATCCACAAGAATAACATTTCACCATAAAACACCATTTTCCCAAAAATCCCCAAAACATCACCCAATGGATTTCTAACCAATTTTTCCCAAAAATTCACAATTAATTTTCAGAAAAAAAATTAATTTTATTAAAGAAACACTAGTTATAACTAAGTGGAGTCAAGAGAGAAGTCACCTACCGTTAGGGTTCCCGAGAAATCGACCAACGAACAACCGCACCTCAAATCCGACGAACGCACCACAAAAACCTCTCTAGATCTCCTTCACTAACATTAAAAATCCTTAAAAACATAATCCAAGACAACCACAACCCTAAATCTAAACAAAAAAAGTGTATATCTAGAAAACCAAGAAAGAGGGAAGAGCAGATCTAGAGGAAAACCCAAAGAAACCATGAGAGAAGACTTACCCAGGAGCAATCACCTTCAAAACACCATGAAACCTCTTCAAAAAGCTTCCAAAATGAGTGGTAAAGCTCCTCCACCCCTGAGAATTGAATAACATGAGTGATCCACGAGTGGGAGGAAGTTTGGAGTGAAATAGGTTAATCCTGAGGGAGCCTAGAACTTATAACCCAATTTTTATGTGGCCGCATGGTTAGTCCGCATGGTTTGGAAAAACATGCACTAACTGTGCACACTCTACTTCCTCGAGAGCAAGGGTCTACATGGTTTCCTCACACGGTTTTGCAAACCATGTGCAGGCTGTGCGAATCCTATTGTCTCCCCTGTACAGTTTCCTAGAGAACCCGCATGGTTTCCACTAACCTTGTTCAAACCGTGCTCCCTAAGAGAAGCCTCCAATCTCATTAAAAACCATTCCAAACTCTCCCAACTTATTCCCAACTCATCCCATGCACTTTAAACAAATAAAAATGCATAAAAAAGGCCACATACCTCAAACCGGGGGTACTACAATATGTTTGATGCATGAAAATTAAGAGATAAATCATGTTTTTTTTGAGATTAACGATAAGTTGATTTTGAAAATTTATCAACCTCATTTTAAATATTTTGGATTTTAATATTTTGGAAGATTAATAAGGGTATAAATTTATGAAAAAAAAAATTTACATTGAAATTTGGATAAGGTTTTAAGGATTAATGTAATACTCAACAATATAAATATTTATTTATATTTAATAACTTTTTCTAACCATTTTTTTATGATGATAAAAAGGGATGGAAGGAACTACTTGTCATCCCATTATTAATATTATGATCCACTAGTTTTATAGGAATTAAAATTTAAACTTCATTCCCAATAGTAAAAAATGATGTTGCAACCAAATAGTTATATCATAATTATTGTTTTGTGTTCATAAACCTTCTAATGACCATGTTATCTATCATTATCCATCAGAACATGAAAGTTAGAATTATCTTCTATGTCCATGTTTTCACATTCCACTAATGTTCTCCCAATCAGAAACCTGGTTACGTTGTGATCTCTGCCTTTTATTTTTCCTCTTTCAAAGAGGAAGTTTTATTGACCCCTTTTTTGATGTGGGTTTCCCACAATGGAAATTTTCAAACAACCATCTTTGATTTTCATGTATAATTTCAAATTTGTGAGGATGTATTTTTTTAAATTCATGATCATTTCAAGATGGTATAAAATTGATTGGCTCTTCCACCTAATCTCTCTCATGTTCATGATGTGTTCCATGTATCTCTCTTAAGTAAGAACATACCGAATCCTTCACATGTACTAAAATCATAGGTCATAACTTTGGATCAATATCTTTTTTATAAATAATTACAGATTCTATATCATAGATATAATGTTCTAAAAAACAATATCACTCACCCGGTTAAAGTTTTTTGGTGAAACTACCGATTTGAGGAAGCTATGTGAGAACCTGAGAATTTGATGAGGTAGAGGTATCCTCATCTATTTATATCCATGTAATGAATCTCATGGGATAAATTCATTTCAAGGGGTTTATAATGTCTAAACCCATTATTTTATAGTATGTATTTTTTAAAATAAATTTAATATATTTGATAACTTACTTTTCACAAAACATAGTTCTTACATGAACTAGAAATTTTATTATTTAATTGGGATAATTATCACCTAGATGATGTAATGGTAGTAATGCATGAGGTTAAATAAATTATAAATATATAGTTTAAACCTGTTAATAAAATTAATTCATTGTTTTCCAATTAATTATAATTAAAAATAAAAACCAATTAAATATAAATGGTGTGTTTTTATAAAAACCTATTTTTATACTCGTAATAGAATTTTATCTTAATAAATTAAATTAATGACTATTAGTAAAATATATTAATGAATTTTATATTTTATATATTCAATAAAATGTTTTTAAGTTCATACAATAAGTTTGATAAGCTTTAGAAAATTATACATTCAATTTTGAGCATAAAAAGCTATATTTTAAAAGTCTATTTTGTCATCTTTTGATGGTATTCCAATCTTAAATCTAAATTTTGAAAATTATAATATTTTTTTTAAATATAATTAATTTTTTAATTTTTAATATAAAAATTATCTTATGGTGAATTTTTTTTATTATTTTGATAAGTTTCATTTTGTGGTGAATAATGAAAAATACTGCATTTTAATTGAAAACTGTTTTTTAATCTAATTTATTTATAGAGTTTAATTATATTTTACATTTTTTTAAACTATAATTAGTTTAATTATACATAAATAAATACAATTTAGATCATTGTAACAAATTTCACATTGAAATTGTATATAAAAACATTTTGAACTTTTTTACTTTTGACTTTAAAACCCCACTTTTTCATTGTGTCTCTGGGATAAATTTTAAATAGGATTTTTCCAATTCTATAAATTGAATTTTGTAAAATAAATTCCATATTTGGAATAATAATAATCAAATTACATTGTAATATCAATTTTATTTTTATTTATAAAAAATTTTCCAATGTAAAAGAAATATTTACCATAGTAAAGGTAAAATAGTGACAATGGTTAAATATAAAAGGTAAAAGCTTAACATACCTAAAAATAACAAAATTTAATGGTTTTTTTGTGGTATTTTTATATTATAACCTTCCTCAAAAACATTAACTAAAAATATAATTCCTTTATATTAATTCCACCTCAATGTGGTTGGCATTAATTATGAAATAATCATTATTTAATCACTTAAAACCACCCATCCTCAAGTATAAATACAATCCCTCACCAACCCATTTAGAACCAAAATCATTTTATCTCATAAAATATATGAAAAATATATCCTATTCACTCTTAAAATATCATAATACTGATTTTATCACAAAAATATGAAATCCAAGGTCCTTAAGGGTCTCTCAAGGAGGTGATATTCTAGAGGTAATTTTCTCAAAACACCCCTCTTATTTTCATTTCTTCTTCAAATTTATCCTCACATTTTTCATAAATCATGGAATTAAAACTCCAAGATAATTATTATTATGTATTTATATTTTTATAATATAATATATTACATCCATACATTTTATTACCTCCACTTATTCAATTAAATGTGAAACTATTACCCAAATTATACAAGTTAATCGCCTCCTTGAATAATGATTTTGTTAATTTTTCATTACCACCTTCATGGATGGTCATAAAACTATTATTCTCGTTAAATAAGATTTTAATATGTATATTATAACCTATTTAATGTTCTATAACTAATATATAGTCATAATTTTAAATAAAATAACACTAGTTTTTTATTGTCGGAAAAAACACCAAATTAACCTAAACATTTATCATTTACATTTCATCAAATGAATCATCCTCATGAATGAAATAAAAATGATAAATGTGTCCATTTAAACAAATTTTATATAATTAATACAATTTTATTAAAATTTTGGAGTTTTATTTCCATTCTAAAAGGAAATATATAATTATACACAAATAAACGAATCATGAAAATCGTGAAATGAAGTCACCTACAACAATGGAAATCATGAAATAATATTAATGAATCGGTGGTAATATGTTATAAAAATGTCATATAATGTGTTATAAATATAAATATGGTTCCTTAATGAATTAATAACATTATTTAGACCATTATAATGTAATTTTAAGTATATAAAACTAAAGGGAAGTGTGAGGTAATGGTTTCTCATCTCACTTTTTCTTCTATGAAATATATGCATTATTCACCACTTACTTATTGGGTGTGGGGTGTATATTAACCTTATATATATATAATATCATGAATATAATTATCTTAATTTTATTAATTGTATCATTTTATAGTTATTACTTTTATGGGGCATATGATTTGATTTATTACAAAGTGGTAAGGGAATTATTCACCTAATTTCCATTCATTGGGTTAATCATATACTTCATTTATTATGTCATGTTATGATGAAATTTTATTATCTTATGTTTAATTTAGAAATTTTTTATGTGTATTTACAGTGATTACATATAATCTATTAATTTTATCAATGATTAATTTATAAGTTATTTTTTAAAACAAAATTATTTTTAAAAATTTTCCTTTAAAACAAACTTTTTCTTTCATTACAATGATTCCTAAAAAAATTCCAATTTTTTTTTACTATTATATTTGGATTGTTTAAATTAGTTTTTAATCATGTTTTTATTTTACAAAACAAATTGAAAGGGTTATTTTTATTATTTTCTAAATGGGGTCCTTTATGACTTTTTCAACAAAAAAATACTGAAGGATTTTTTTAACTTATATAGCATCAGTAGCCATTCTCATAATCCAGATTCCTTAATTCCTTGAAGCATAATTTATAATAATAAAAGTTTACTTTCAATGAATTTTTCGTCTTTTATAATTTCATGGAATTTAATAACAAAAATATTTTAAAAAATGATATTTCCTTCAAAAATTATTTCATGTGATCTCTCAAAAGTATTTTCCATATAAGATAACATTATTTGATGTTACATATGCTTTACAGGGGATATTATTCAAGGATATTATAATTAATCCTTTTATGTTTGGTTTATATTTATGATGTATTGATATTTATAAAACTATTTATTTTATTATGTTCTGATATGATGAATGATTTATGTTCTTGTCGCACACGTATGTATGGTTTTTCATTATTTTTTAGGTGGGACCTTTATCTCCCTATAATGCATTGGGTAATGATATTTTATATCATGAGATAGACATAATAAGAATAGGGATTGAGCATGGTTTAGGAAGGACTAGAATGGAAAGTTAAACTAGTTCAACAAAGGAATTTATCAACCATGATAGTCTTGAGAGTGAACCTAGACTACAACGATGGTTTGGGGAGTGAACACATTCCACTATGATAGTCTTTTTAAAGATCCTTGACTACTAATGAAATGATTTTCAATGATATTTTGTTTCCACAATTCTATGTTTCATTCCAATATTATTCTTTTATGATTCATGTCTTATGAATTTTTATGATTTACTCTATGACTCTAGATTATGATATTTGATATGCAAGGCGTGATATTCAAATGTTATGTTAATATTCTTATACACTTATATTTATGTTATGGATTATATTTATCTCGTTAAAACTTATTGTGAATATGATATCACCCTTTTCTTATGTTTCTTTTTAGTGGGATACAATGAAATTGATTTAGTTCAATATGTCAAACAGGGTTCTAGTTATGAAGGAATAAGAAGGAGATAATGTTGATATTTTATAAACATGATGTTTTTTTATTTTTGAGTTTACAAAGAAACTAAACCCATAAAATTCTAGAGTGGTTTTTTTGTAATATGAATATTCATCTATTTATATGCAATATCCCCATATGAAAAGGGTGGTTAATTATAGAGAAGGTGTTTGGAGGTTTTATGATTATAGGGCCTCTTATTCATATAGATTTAGTTCATCGTAAGTTCAGGATTTAGCTCGTCAAAAGAAGGAAGTGCTAGTGAAAATACAATAGATATTAGGAAGATTTGGTTGAATATCTGATGGATATTTTGATCAGTAGAAAATTGATCATGAATTGAGGTTATGATTCTGCGAGAATTGTGATGTACTCAATTTAACAAATGTACCCAATCAGTAAAATATTGCTACAAGATATCGGTAATAATTTTTTGAAATTGATAGATGGCCTTATTTTTTGGAAGTTGGTGTAACCATAAAATCAGGTAAAGCCCACTACATATATAGAGAGAGTTTGTGTGACATCCTACTAATTTTTAACATGATTACTTTACCTATGTGATCCATAGGGGTAGTAATTCATAAGTTATATTTTGATAACCCGTATCTTTGATACATGTTATTTAATGATCTTTTACATTACACAGTCCCAAAAAATCAAGAGGCCTATTATATTTTAGTAATTGAAAACATGTCATAATAACTTGAAATATGGATTCAATAACATTACTTAACAGCTCAAAAATATGCCTTTTAAATTTCATTGATCTTCTAAAATTGCTGGAATAACGTGGGGATGTACATAATAAATGGGTATGTTATAAATCCTATTAAGGGAATAATCAAAAAATATAATAAATTAAAGTAGTATATGTGAGTGATGTATCCTAAAATTATGACATATAAAGTATATAATAATAATCATGAACATCGAAGTGTGGTATAACATAATAACATTAAATCATCATAAAGATATTGAAACAATATAAAACCTAAAAACATTGAAAAATTCAATGATAACCACCATGAAATCATAACATAGTGTTATTAGGATGAATAACTTTTCACCATATATGGTATCTCATGAAAAAAAACATTACTGTTTACATAATATGGCTATATAATTATAGTCACATCTATAATATTTATATCATGTACATGCATTTGTGTGTCACCAAGATCATATAACATAATAACACATTTAATCAATGTTAATACCTTTATTAAGTAATTTATGTTACATAATTGGAATTTCTAAATCAATAAAGTGTTTGTAAAACTATGTTAATACCCTTGATTGGATATTGGGATGGTATTCACAACTAAAAAGTTTGTTATGGAAAATAATGGAATAATTTTAGTAGCATAATATCTGTAGATAAATTTTTATATAATGGATTATTGAGAGTTAAAGGTGACCAATAATTACTTGAGAGTAATTATTGAAGTAAATTTATGTGTAAAAAACATTTAAAAATCAAAAATTAGAAATTATCAGCCATAAAACAAATAATATACTTTGATAAAGAAGAAGAAGAAGAGAAATATTTACCTTGAGTGGTGCTTATAAAAGCTTGGGAGTAGCTTATTAAAATGTTGTGAACACATTAGGATGGATTTAGAGAGGTATATGTAGATGAAATTTGTGATTAATGGGGTTTTAAGAGGAATGGGATGTTGAATGGGTATTAATATTAAAAGGGAGGGTATTTTTTCATTAATTTCTAAATAAAGGTTTTGGAATCTAAGTAATAATGTAATAAAAAAAACCTTCCCATGTTTTGTGCTATTGTTTCTTCCAAAAATGAGTGGTTTTCAATAATTTATTATGACAATCACCAGAATTATTAAAATAATATCATTGATAATATGGATGTGAGTTGTGTTTATAAATAATTTTTTTAATCCTTAAAATATAATATATGTTTTGGAGGATTCATTATTTGTTTGGGAAATTAATAAAATAACTTAAAAAACACCTATTTTAAAGTTAAAATATTTTTTTGGTCATGGATTCATATTATAGTTTTTATTACCCACTTTTGGGCTATTACTATGACTTATTACATGTTGTATATTAATATCATATAAAATTTTTACCCAAAATTTTATTATCTCAGAAAATTATGGAAAATTAAACATTTCATAATTTTGATATTATGAGTTTAACAATAATATTTATTTTAACATGATTATTTTATAAATATACTAATTTAAACTTTTAAATACAATTCATTATTTATTGAACAAAACATTTTTATGACACAAGAAGCATTCTATCCCATAGAAAATTACATGGGACATCATTAAATATATTTTCATTTATATTTAAATAAATATTATTTAATAAGGGAATTTCATGAGAATAATATTGATTGAACTATACGGTGTTGTTGGTTCCACATAGGTGTGACCGGATTATCAATTTATAAATCCCAAACCATACTAGCTACAAAGGCATAACATAACATCAGTATGGGGTCAAACCCATAGGGACATGATATAAAAGCTAGTAACCTAGAAATTTGAACATGAAAGGTGGATTTCATATGTGATTCTTTGAGGTTGGGTTTCTAAAATTAGGTAGATTTATTTTACTTTAGATGATGAAAAGGGTTCGGGGTCAATATTTGGGAGCTTGTGTTACAAATATTCCAAAATCTAATAAGGCTCGTCTTATTGTCTAAGACCACATAGTTGTTCAAGATTAACCAATTTAGATTTGGTCTGAAAAATTGGATCTATTAAAAATAGTAACCACTCATGGATCCATGTGTATTTTCTAATCAAAGGTTTTAGGTTCAACAAAAAATGTGATATATAGACCAAACAATCAGTCCAATCTTGGTCTATTGCAATTAGGTTAGGGTCCTTCTCTTATAATCATCTGATATAGATCATATAAAGGAATAAAATGAGATTTTATTATCATTGTAATTCCTTAGTCAATAAAGTTCCCTATTTTTTGTTTAGAAATTAATTAACATTATAATACCCTTACTCTTGACCCCTGACATTAAGTGGGTTAGCCACACATGGAAAAATCCAAATTGAGCATGGAAATAATAAGTACAATTGAATGAAACATGGATGCATCATAAAAATCCATAATTATTAGGTTTATCTCCATGAGATAAATAAATAAATTCATGCTATTAAATATATAGATAAAATTGGATTGTGGAAACAAAATAATGAACCAAATATCAATGGTCGAAGAAGAATAAAACAAATATGAAAACAATAAAAAAATTGTGATTTATTCAGACATAATCAATTTAGTAATGCTCCAAAAATAAATGAACATAAAAATTGGAGAAAGATGAAAAATGATAGGGAAATAAAAATGTATCACACTTCCTCCATAAATTCATTGGATGACTAGAAGTCAAATATGAAATACATCTTATGGTGTAAAAAAGTTTAGCATTATAAGTATTAATTAGTTTAAGTTTTCCCCAAACTATTATGGAGTTAGTATAAGTTTTATTTTATGGGTGATATCTTTTTATTCTTTAATGATTTGATATCTCCATGATTTACACCTTGATTGGAATCTATAGAGTTTTCTAACCGAAATTCTTTTTTAGTGTAAGTATAAATTTTACACTATAAGTTCTTCTATATATAGAAATTATTATGTCTTGAATGGATCTTACAAATTCTCTTTAATTGGTCTTCCTTGAGGCTTGTATGCTGTAAATTACTTTTTATGATATAAAATGATGGAAACTGCATACTTTTGTAGAAATCCACTTTTTCTAACCCCAACACCTATTTCCTTCAATTTTCAACCAATAATCAACGTAAAAAAATAATAAAAAAGGTTATTAATAATAGTAAATTTAAAACAAATTATATATATGAATTAAGACTATCAATTTCCCCACACATGAATAGTTTTTTTCCTTAATATTAAAAAGTATCTCTACAATAATACTAAAGGAAACAATTTTTAAAAGGAAACATGAATAAAACCCTGTAAATGAAAAAAAAATTAGAAGAAAATTATAGTCCTTGAAAATTATCCCTTTGGAGGATATTATTCATGCCTCATAATAAAGTTATTTATTCAAATCATTACTTACTTTAATTACAATTTTCAATTTTTCCATAGAAGCGATACCCATTTGGAAATTTACCGCACCACGAATTCTATGTCATAACTTGAGGTAAAATGAAATTTGAGTTATTCTCATACCTTGATTACAAGTTCCTAACCATTGGCTTTGATTGGTTCTAAAATCATCACTTTGTAAAGACAACCACACAATTAATCCTAATAACTCTAAGGATGAGTGTAGGCAGGTATATGACAAAAAATCAATCTCAAAATAGAGGGTATACTTGAGTAAAATTAATGTTAATAATGAAAGTTGTAATGAAGAACCACCTCTAAAAATATGAATCTCCATACTCCCAAAATCTCAATGTAGGTTTATGGATGTTTAAGAAAAGTAAAATAAATGTTTCATGTTTCTTATTTTTCTCATTTTTTTATATTATTCTTCTTTTTTGAAAACCATTCCCACTCTAGATCTCACATCCACCACCTAACCCCATATTATCTATTATAAGATTCATTGGTCTAGTAATGGTGATTTTTTACCTTACAAATACAAAAAACCATTCTTTTTAATAGGATAATCAAGAATGGTATATTAGAAGAACCATGGACCACATCCCATAGATCATGTAGAAATGTCACTATATATATATCCTTAGTAGAAAAGACACCATGTCTACCAGTAATGACTATCTCCCCCACAATTATTCAACTGAAAATCATTATGTAATACCAATAGTAGGGTTTTAATGGATTAAATTGTCTTGTAAAATATCTAAATAAAAACATAGTCATTCATGGCTTCTACGGGCTTAGGAGGGATAAATGTTCAAGAAAGTCTCTAGAAATATATCTCAAGAAAATCATCTCAATCATTTTAACAGTGTATTTGTTCATTCATAGCATCAATAATATATCAATACAAGTTCTTATTGGTTAACATGACCCATGTATCTCTTAAGAAATATACTCCTAAAATAATATGAAAATGTAGCTCCATGATCTTCTTGGGAATGGGAATACATAAAATTTGGAAATCACATAGGAAAAAACTAGTAATAATTCAATAAAAATCGATTTTGTGAAACTATATTTAGGATTAAATTAATCAACTTTGAAATTATTTTGAAAATTATTAGTAAAAATTATATATTTTAAAATTTTCCATACAATGTTGTTATTTTATTTACATGGGTACAATGAGATTTAAGTTAAAGAATTATTATATTGATAAATGTATCCTATACTAATGAGAATAATAAATGTTCTAGGTATAAATGAAATACATTCAAATAATTCTCCCCCCATACATAAAATGAAACAGTGTCCACACTATTTTGGAAATTTATATGGGAGAGAAAACAATAATGGCATAGATAGACTAGGAATGGGAATTATGGACTTAAAGTAGGGAATCAAAATATCCATGTAAAAAATGAAATTCCATGTTATAAGATTCATTATTTTGATGTGAAACTATGATACCTATAAAAAAATTATAGAATATACCGGCTGTAGAGAAATAATCAATCCATAGCATATATCCAATAAGAAAGTAGTAATATGGGTAGGTGCACACAATACATAGAATTTAAGAGGAGGTTAGATATAAAGGTGAATGGGGAAGAATAAATATGGGTAACTGAGGGAAATAACTAATAGGAATACCTATATCACAAAAATAAGCGATCTAATAGACTCAAAACAATTAAATAAAAAAATATTATTTTCTTCAAATAAAGTGACATCAAAACATTATCATCAAGATAGACAGAAAAAAATATCATTTGATTTAATCCATTACCTTAGTTATCCTATACCTTTGGTAGAAACAAGATTATGTTTTAAAGATATCTAGAGGAATATTGGTGAGATTAACTACTATAGGAATAGTTCGACCAAACATCTTGTATGGTAGCTAGATCATTTGTACTAGTCATAGTGGTGGTTCTTGTGGAGTTCATAGATGGAGCTCCTGGATTTGACCATGTGGATCCACTAGAAGATGAAATACCTCATGTGAGAGGATATATGGTATCTAAACATACTCATCAACAACCATATCTAAGGTAATAGATCGATACATATTTAATTGAATGCAGAAGTTATAATGATAATGTAAGAAAGCCATGTTTAGTTAAAACATATACCTTCCATTAGATAAGAAAAAGTATACATTAAGGGATAAGGAATATAATGAATAAATGAAAATAAAACAAAAAAATAGTACAATGGGGTTATATGGTGAAAAGGATTAAACCACACAGGCAGACTCTCCTCTATCATCATCAGTGGTACCCACCCAAATAGTGGGTGTCTAAATATTCCTTGCCATATCAATTGATTTAATAGAGGAATGGATGGATTCCATAGTACTAGTATCATTATCAGGCATAGTTTAAGATTGTGAGGTTCTTATATGAATGAGTTCTGAGTTTTTAGTGGTAGGATCAATGAAATGAACTTCTGAAGAAGATAGTGGAGTAGGTCCCTTTCTTTATCATGCGAGATCAATTAAGAATTATTTCTAGTCACAAGGGTCTATGATATATTGAGGATCCTAAATTTTGGTTTTAGGTGGTGTTATAGTGGATAGTGTGGGGATGGAGGTCGATAGTGGGGAATTATTTCTAGGGTGGGGGTGTGTAGAGGTAGTGGTTGTGGATAGAGCATAGAAAGGATAAGAAAAAGGAATGGTGAAGTGTAGGTACATCTACCTATAGTTGTCCAGAATATAATAGAGAAGGAAATCATGGATTTTAACATCCTCCCAAATATAGTAAGTATAATGGGGGGATAAGAAGATGCATGGATCGTGCTTATGAAAGTGTTGGGTGAAGCAGCACAATCAGAAGGGGCGGTAGAAACCACTGGATTGGGGGCCTCATTAGAAGATTTTTTTTACCCAGGTGCCCAAGAATAGTGGTCTCCCACCTTCCAAAGAATTAAAATAATGCATAGAATAGGATGATCCATGGACAAAATTAGGTTAAATGATGATAAGGGATGAGATCTATTAAATAATCCTAGGTGTCAGGCTAGGTGGGTGAAAAAAGGATCCACCCATAAGAGCACCTCTGGCCCTCTTCATCTATGCCACATATTATAGGGTGACTGTTATGCTATGTTGAGTGTTGGGGAACCCATGGGAGTGGTGAGGATGGTTTCTTTAGTCTATTTGATGGCTCATTGGGAATCTCCTCATTCCATTCAAATATGGTCTAAGGGTTAGGGGGTGATGTAGAGAGCTACACCCTTCAACTAGTTTCTCTTCACTATCAGTGGATTGAGAATCTTTTGGGGGTTTCATGTTATCCAAGAATATATAAGTGGGGTATCCATGTTTTTCAAATCAATATGTAGGGTATAATTTTTTTGTATAGGAATAAAAATGATTTAAATAAATCCCAAATCATACTCTAATCTCTCCAAGGGTCTGATCAAAGTCCAAGTTTCCCAAATAGAATGTTACCTGGATGATGTCCAAATTGAACTTTATATAGAAATCTAGAAATTTATCCCTAAATATCTCCACACACACCTGGATGACGTGTAATAGGTTTATCCTTAGGATAATTGATAGTACCTCCTCATTAATGAGTAAATGATGTAGTATGTCCAAATCCAATGTCTTCTTCATATACATCGAATTGACCAATAAATGGTCTAATCATTCTTGGAGTTTGGGATCAGTGAAATGAATTCATGGTTAAAATGGGTAGGTGTATTCAAAACCTATAAGTGGTGGGATTTTGATATAGATCTTGAATCATATATAGAGTATTATGGGGTGGAATTCACTAGTGGTAGAGGCAGGGAAGAAGGTGGGTTGGGATCCTACATCGGGCGTTTAGCTATGGGAGGCTGTGAATCTTACCCTACATGTTTGGTAGGTTTATGGGAGCCACCTATTCAATGAACTATTTTTAAATGGGGGAGACTAAATTTTATGGGAATGAAGGAAGGAATTGGAGGATGCTGGTGGTGTGGAGGAAGGAGGGGTTGAGAGATCGGTGGAGGGGGTTCCAATTTGGTTAAGGGGAGGGGTGAGTTTTTCACCTCAAAAACCCTATAGTTGTGTTCTTTAAAAAAATCCAAAAATTTATGTCATACATTAAATTTTTCTTGTTTAATTTTATCAATTTTTTTAACTGAAAAAACTTATGGTTTAGATAAATTTTCTTATGCTGTAATTTTTTTATTGAAATAAAAAAATAAAACCTCAGTGTTAATTTTTAGATTTTCAAAAATCAAAAATTACTGAAGGATATAAAACATGGGGTTCCTCTCAATCATCACTTGATTTAATATCTATATCAATACATTCCCCTAAGTCATTTGAATTTGATATAAATAATTCCCTCTTCTTGAATTGGCTCTTGGTAAATATTTAATCACTAACTATTAACCTTAATGTATGGTTCATTTCCTTTTTTAATTTATATAGTTCCATATTGGATGACATTGATAGCAACAAACAGACATGACCGTCGGTACTTCATTTTTTGGGGGAATAATTGCATATTTTAATTGAATATTAGAACTTTTTCCTCTATGTTGAAATCCACCATGTGATGCATCGGTCATTCCATTTCTCTATTTTCTCCTAATAGAACCTTCTAATTTCTTCTAGATCATATATTTGAAATAATTTTTTCTTTGTGACCTTATGATCGTCTATTTTTAAAAAATAGGATTTCACAATATGAATGGTACTCTAGTTCTACTATAAATTGATAGGGAATCCAGTACACATGTCAGAAAGGATAGGTACCAATGAGTTTTTTAAAATACATGTATTATTCCCATAGTTCATCATCAAGATTTTTTCTTGAGTCCTTTCTACTGGTATTTATTGTCTTTTCAAGAATTTTCTTGATCCCCTGATTGGACAATTAAACATGCCTTCTAGTCTGTAGGTGGTAAGTAGTGTCAGTATTGTATCAAACTTTATATTTTTTATGTAATACATTTATGAAACTATTATTGATTTTATTTCCTCTATCACTAATGGTTGATCAAGGAAATCCAAATCAAGAGAAAAAAATTCTTTTAAATTTGCACGACCACCTTGGTTGTGTCAATTATAGTGGCCTAAGATTCAACCCATTTTAAAATGTATTACACGATAAGAAAGATATAAAAATTAACATTAGAATTGTGAAATGGTACTATAAAATATATCCCAAAAACATTAAATATCTCTACTTTTGAGATGATATTATATGTAATCTCATTACGTTTCCCAATGGAGCATGTCTGTAGGCACCGATTACAGATTTTCACAAAGCTCCTTGCATGTCGATGGAATGTGGGATAAAATAATCCACTTTGTGGGATCATAACCATAGTTATTCCATGCTTATAATTTCTTCTAGATAGTTATGTGTGACATAATTATATCACCCTTTTTATTTCACCCTTTAGGATATAGCGTCACATTAATCCATCAACACAACACTTAAAAAAGAGTGACTCATCCTAGCAATAACAGGAAGTATCAACAAAGTTATTCTTCCTATGTTGATAGGATATGTCTGGGTAAAGATATCATGTGGAATTATAGGTCAAAATATTATAAATACATGGTCATTTATGAAAAGTTATATTGAAAATTGTTCCATTGGGAAAATAATCTTCAATATTCACCTTGTTTCCATCATCGATACTGTGTAGAGGTAGTCTAGAAAAATTGTTAGAAATAACATTTTTTGTCCCATTTTGTATTGGTTGACTATATGAAACTTTTAAAAGATCAGGATCCACCATATCATCCATGTTTAGATTTCCTCTAAATGAAAATGTATTTTAGTTTTGCATGATTAGTGAAAACTATGACTCTGGAGAGCATGAGGTATGACTAAAATTTATCAACAGAAAAGATCATTACCATTAGATATTTCTTTGTGGTCGTGTAATTGATTTGAGCTTCATTTAACATATGAATCACATAATATATGGGGAGGAATATGTTTCCAACCTGCTATTATAAAACATCACCCACAGTTAAATCACTGACGTCATAATTTAACTTGAAGCCATTATCCCAATCAGGTGATACAATGATAGGACCGGTAACCATGTAATTTTTAGATTATTGAATGTCCACTAACAATATTCCAAAAATTTGAATGAAATTTAATTAAACAATAGGTGTGTTAGTGGGTGGACTATTTTTGAAAAATCTTGGATGAAGTGGTGATAAAATCTTACATTACCTAGAAAACTCTTTATGCCTCTCATGGTTGTGGGCTTAGGAAAGTATATGATCATTTTTTTTAAATCGACTTCCATGTTATAATTTGAATGTTTATGTTGGATTAATATACCTCCTTGGACTATAAAGTGAAATTATTCCTATTTATCACTAGTAAATTCTCTTCATAGAATTGCAATACCAGTTACAAATTTCTTAGTCAAACCTCAAAGTATCATCCACACACTAAGAAATATTCAATGAAGATCTCTAGAAACTCCCCAGTCATATCATGAATGATATGTTTTATACACCAGAGGAAAGTTTCTAGTGAATTTCACTGTCCAAATGACATTATACAATAGTTAATGGTTTCAAAATGGCACATGAATGTGGTATTTAAATAATTTACTATGTCTGTAGTGATTTTATTATTTCTATAATATCCATCTTGAAAATAATAAAATTCATGCCCAACCAATCTCTCAAGCATATGATCCATGAACTGAAGTTAAAAATGTTAATTTTCTATTTTTTTTGTTAATATTTCTATATTCCATAAATACTCTTCATACAGTAAATATTTGAGTAGGAATTAATTAACTTTAATTATATTTTATGACATTCAAGACACCTTTCTTTGGGGTGAAGTGCAGCAGACTCATGCAATCACTACCAGAGATGGAATATATAATATTTTCATTAAGAAGATTTAAAACTTATTTCTTTGTGACTTATTTCATTATTGGGTTGAGTCTCCTATGACAATGGTTTTTGGTCTTATAACCTTCTTCCACTAATATTTTATTTGAGAATATTGTGGGTTTAATCCCTTTGATATTTTCCACACACCAGACTATGTATTTTTTATAAATTTTACGGACAACTATATTTTGTGATTATTAATCTTATTTTATCATATAGATAATTATAACATGTAGTGAAAATTCATTTTCTAAGAAAAAATATTTTAATTTTCTCAGAAGAGTCTTCAACTCTAAAGATAATGGCCTAATTACTCAAGGTATGAATAGTGGAATAGTGTCTATCATTAAAGGTGTACTATAATTAACCACATCATATTCATTGTTCTCATATTTTTTAAAATAAAAATTTTCTCTATTATCCTCAATATCTAAGAAATTAGTCTTTTAATATGTTAAAAATTGGATTGACAATCAAATTAATATCCACATTTATTAGAGGACTTCACTAAATCTAACACTACATGTCCATTTCCAACCTTGAAAAACATCATTCTTTGATTCACATAAATTGAAACCTTACCGGTATTGAGAAATGGTCTCTTAATAATGATGTGGAGATCTCCTTCTTCCTCTATATCAAATATAATGAAATCAATAGGAAAAATGAACTTACCATCCTTGACTAAGACTTCCTCATGATGTGTGTTGAGGATACTTGATTGATCAATCATCTAGATAATGTAAACTCTCATTAGTTTTAAATCATCATGCCCTAATTTCATGAATATTATCATATTCATGATATTGATACTTTCATTGATATCACACAAGGCTTTGTAGAGATTAGATGTTCTTATAGTGTAGGGTATCAATAAGCTTTTGGGGTCTCATATCTTTGGTGGAATCATTCATTGAACAACTATGGAGAATTATTAATTCAAGGAGATGACTCCAAGGTATTCCATTTTTCTATTATTTTAGAACACCTCCTTTAAAAAAATTAAGTAGTTATAATGGATATGTTCTCTAAAAATGTGTTATTCATGTGTAGTTTCCTAAACATATCTATTAATTTTTTTATTTCCCCTATACTTTTCCTTGCATTGTTACCTATATAAAGTGGATAAGGGTATATATAGTGGTGGTTCCATGTAGAATTATTATTTTTTGGGTTTCAATTGTTTGGTTTTTTTTCAATTTTCTCAGATTCTATATTTTGATCTTGACTAGCTTTGTGTGTGTTATTATCACTATCTTTTCTAATGATTATTGTGATCGATTAAGATTTATCCAACCTCTTTTCCTCTCTACTTCATGTATACTAAAAAATTATATCTTTTCCACTCCAAAATACTATATCCTTAGCCACTTATTTTTAATGTTTCTTGGTATTACTGGGTAGCATACTTGGTAATTAGTTTGATGGAGTCTTTGATATCTGTTATAATTGGTGCTTTAGGTTGTAGAGAGAGTCCCTTTGATTTTGTATCTCAGTTTATTGGGTAAAAATGTATTAATGTTAATTTTTTACAAACATTTTAAGATGAATCTCATGATTATATTTTTTAGGTGGGTATTATTGTGTCTACCTCTGTGGATCATGCTCAAACTATTTTTGGGTTGAAATTACAAGGCTCTAGGAGGAATGGGTTGTTGTGGAAATGGTTTCTGAGGTCAAAAAGATTAATTATATGGTGGGTACCTAGGTGGTATAAAATTTAATAGTTTTTATTCACCACTCCTCTATTGATAATATTTTTTATTTCTTTGTTTCAATTTTTGAAATGTTCTTTTCTAGTAATACTACTACTGGTATTATTGTGTTTTTTGTAATTATTGGGTTTATTTATTGTAATTAACATAATTAAAACTCTTTTTTTAGTTTCTTCCATCCCTTATCTATATTATTGGTATGTGTGTGGACCTCTACACATCTCAGAATCTTTTATTTTTATAACCAGGGTATGAGGTGGAAATGGAGGAGATAGAATTTGAAATGTTTTTGTGAGGGCTTCAATATGGGAAGAAAAGTGGGGGTTCTCTTCCACTTAGTGAATTTAATGTCAATTTGTTCCATGTAATACTTTCCAAAGACTAGGATTGTGCGAGATTTAATTCAAAAGTGCTCTACCCACCTTTTCTATTTTGAACATGAGTCCACCATCAATGGCATCATTCACTACTATGCGTGAAACTGGTTGTAGGCCCCAGGGAAATTTCTAAATCTGTTTCCACACATCAATTCCATGATGTTTTCACATCCGAGTAAATTATTTTATGTGATCCCAATCATTCTAGGAAGATTCTTCATCTAATTGATAAAAAAATTAATATCTTTTGATAATTTCTATGTACATATGGGAGTAATGTACTTGTCTTGTAATTTTTTCCCAAAATCATCCAAAGACATAATAGACCTTGGAGATTAACTTTTATGCCAATACTTGGATCTGTTACAAAGATATACTGGAAAAAACCTAAAAATAATTGCATCAAAATATAAACCTTGACTTTAGAAGTTGTTGAATACCACTAAGAAACTTAAAATATTATCATGTTGATATTCACAATGATTTCCACAAAATTATACCTAGTTATGGATCATGTGAATAATTCCATGATTGATTTCAAAATTATGTTCCTAGAAAGGAGGAAGAAATATGGTTGTAACAACACCACTAATGGGTGGAAAGACATAATCCATAATGGTGAACTCTTTTAGTAGTGGTCCCTTATTTATTCAGTTGGAAAATATTGATAATTTTTTGAATTAAGAATCATGAGATTGTGATGATAGAACATTATGGAATCGTGATGAGAAGAAATATATTACTCTATTTCAGTAAATAAATATAATAATTATTCTATTTCCAGGATCCTAGAATCATTCATAGGACCTTATCACATGCACTAGAATAATTAACTAGATATAAGTGATCATCGATATATAAATATTTAGGAACCAAAGGGGAAGAAATGGGAAGGGTAAGGGGAAGTGAGGAAATCCTTGATTCACAATGAATGATATTGTGGATAAGAAATAATTGTTCCACAGAAACATCACAAAAAAAATTTAGACCTGCACAAATTCATTGGTATATACAGCTGTGACCAGAATATAAATTTATAAATCCAAAACTACACTATATATAAAGGCACAAAATAGTAATAGTGCAAGGTAGAAACCATGGGGATAAGCTATCAAATACAGTATCCAAGTGATTGGAGCATGATAGGTGGATTTCACATGTGATTCTTAGAGGTATGGTTTTTAAAACTAGGTAGATTTATTTTAAATCAACGAATGAAATGTGTTTGGGGTTCAATTTATGGATCTTGTGCTAAGTATATTCTTAAATCTAATAAGGGAAGATTGTTTGGCTTAAAATTCATAGTATTTCAAGGGAAACAAATACATATTTGGTTCAAAAAATTGAATATATTTATATTTGTAGCCACTATTTTGTCAGGATTTAGTTTCTAATATATATGAAATAGGTGTAAATATAATGGCGGAAAATAGATCAAACTATTGGTCCTTATATGGTCTATTCTAATTGGCTCAATACCCTTCCTTTACAATCACTTATTCTAGCTCCAGCAATGGAATAAAATTGTATTTAATTAACAACCAAATTCCATATTCAAAAACTTACCCTAGTTTTGGTTTATAAATTCATTATGTACATATTACCCCTAATCTCAACTCCAAGCCCAGAGCGGGTTAGCTACACATTGAAAAGAAAGAATTGAGCATGGAAATAATCAGCATAGTTAAGTCAAACATGGTTATAATATAACATTCAAGAATGAAATTATAGTCACTTTTATTGATATCAATAAATAAAACCATGAAAGTAAATATAGGGAAAATATTGGACCATGGAAACAAAGTAATGAACCAACGATGGGTAGTCAAAGAAGAACAACATCATAAGTGGAAACAATTAAAAAATAAAGATTTATTCAAAAAAATAAATGTATAAATACTGTGGAATTAAATAAATGTAAACCATGATAAATAATGAAAAACCATAGGGAAGTAAAATTTAGGGAACATACTCCATGAAACCATCCAATGTGTTGAAGTAAAATAGTCAAGCCATATTAGGATATAAACATGTTTTACTACATAATCCTTCATTAATTTCATTTTTCACTAAACTCTTATAATGTAATTAAAATATTTTTTCCGTGAATGATAGACTTATGGTCTCAAGTTCTTTTATATCTCTAATATTTATTCCATTAACATATTAAGTGTGTTTTTTGAACCACTATGGTTTTATAGACTAAATATGAATTTTATGTCATAATTTATTGTTTATATGTAGTATTTTATGACTTGAATAGATCATATGGATTGTCTATAATTGGTCTTCCATGAAGTTTTCTTATAGTAAATGACTTTTTACAATGTAAATTGGTTAAAATTACATAATTTTGCAGAAAATCCATTTTTTCCAGCTCCAACTACTCTTTCCTGCAATTGTTAACCAATAATCAATGTAAAATAGTACAAAATATGTATAAATCACAATGAAATTAATCAAAAGTATTCATATCTATTAATATTATCAAAATTTTATTTCAAAATTCTTGATTTTTTAAATAATGAGGGTTTTACTTCAAACTAAATATTTATCCAATATAAAATTTTGGTTTCTTCATATCAAAATGGAATTTTTATCAAACTCCTTACATAATCATGTTTTTTTTAACTAATAATAAAAATGTATAAATATAATCATTATTTTATTAAAATTAAAATATAAAAATCTATAATAATAGTTCCTAGATATATAATCCATTATTACACTCATGTACCCCCTAAGGGTGTGTTGTACGAGTTTGGTACTTTCTTGGGGTGGTTCAATGTACACATTTTTTGTGGTGATATTTATTATCTTGAATAAATGTCATGGATGGTTTCACTCACATTTCAGTTGTTGAAACTTGACATGGAAGTTTTCAAGGGAGAATACCAATGATGCCATCCCCCTTGGAAGCTCTAATAAATAGGCTTAATAGGGTACAATCCTACTGTTGGAACTGGGCGTGCAGCAGAAGCCCCAAATAGATGGGTTTAAAAAAAATTCCACTGAAGATCAACGTAAACTTTTCGACATCGCTGAAGAGAAGCCCGATCATATCTGAGGATCTCACGTGAAGGGTTTTAAGAACAAACATAAATCATAAAATACCTAGTTTAGATTTGAAGCTGTGCATGGCTTCTTCTCATTGTTGGTGATCGTTTCTCAAAGAATCTGAAGTCTGATTCCTGTAGATCGTCCACACACACTTCAAGGAATCTTTTGAAATGATGTTCGTCATAATCTAGGTGCTAGCACAGAATTTCAATGACAACTTCTATGCTCCAACAATCCCTGTATCGCTTCACTGGCGATGACTAAGAGAGTACTCCATCTGATCTCCTTGGATCCAGAGCCTCTCTCTCTAGATCATGGGAGAGGGGAGAGGATATAGAGGCATCATGAATAGTAATTTGAAATCTCCTCTGGATCTTATATTTATAGTGGTTAATTAAAATACCTGGTATAGCCTCTCTGGCCCCAACTACTTAACGCACTATAAATGAAATTTTATGACTACTAAACTGAGTCATAAATATTATTATCATTTACCTATAATATATTAAATATATTACATGATAATAATTAATTCATTAACTCAACTAATCGCTCCTATAAATATTCATTAAACCTTGAATAATTTAATATTCGTCAATTAATATTTTTCATGTATTTAATTAAAACTCGTAAATACATTTAATAAATAAATTTAATACTCATTATTGTAAACTTGAATAATATCAATTCATTTACTGAATTGGTGATCATTTAACCTTTGGACAAATCCTGAACCCCAGAGGTGGGGCCCACCATTTCCAAAACACCTATTCAACTGAATAGGGAAGATTCTTGAATACACTATTTTGTGTTACCCTCTAGACCCTTATCTCGACAGTAGTGAATATTATTCATAGACCAAGAGTGGGATCTAGCAACCCATCATGTCCCCTAAAGAGATAAGGATTGTCACAGTGGCGATAACCAACTTATAAACATGCACTGCGTAATATAATCTCTTTGTCTATAAAATCTCTTAAAGAAGGATGCACTCACGTGTCATCACCCTTTTCTTACTTTATTATTTATTGATTTAACTGGATGGATTTACCTTCGACTACCATGGCCATGGCCTTATAAAGGAACTTCCATCCATATCAACAAGGAAAGATATATGTTACTTCCATAACCTGGATGTGAAAAATCCTTTATTGACCATTCATCCACTGTTATTCCACCAACGACGCACCCAACACAAACTACCTCACCACGACTTCATTTCCATGGTTTTCTTCTTGAATCAATGTATGAAATCAAATGACATACATTGGTAATTATCTCAAGTCAGAAGACCATTACACATGATCGTAGATAGGAACATCCAATGAAACCCAAAACATGTGGTGTTCATATTGGCGGTCCAGTCCTCATGATCTCACATCTAGAGTTCACCAAGTGAGAACTTCATGAGAAGAATTCTCAATGCTTATGAGCCCCCAACACCTGATATTAAAACATCTACTATTTCCAATTTGTAAGATGTATCTAGACCATAGAAAATATATTTAATATTAATTTCATAGTATCTTGAGGTTCTCATTATAGCCTGGGAACTGCTATAACCTTTCGATATGAAAAGTAATCTTTGGAAATTACCATTTAAATAGTGGATGTAGAAAAATCTACACTATAATAGTAAGATGACATCATGTATATCTAACTGTATACAAGATATGGTAATCAAAATCACTGAATAGTTAGGTATAGGGAACCTACTATTTCAACACTCCTACTTGCACTAGATCCAACTTGCTAACCAAACCTGTTAGATACACACAGGATTAAAAACATGTTTCTGGGGAGTAATGGATTTAGCTACTAGGCTTACCACAGTTCCATCACATGGCAATTCTACTATTGTGACCTTGTCTCCTTGAGTAAAACTACTCAAGAGATGGTATCCCAAGTATATCTCACTTGTCCTTTGTTAGAGCTTGACATCTTGGCTAGTAAGAATATAATAATTTACATTTTGATAATACTTATTAGGTGAGATTATAAGAAATAAAACAAATTGTTGCATTTAACTTCTTCTTAGCTTCCTCAAAAGCTGCAACATACTCGGTCTAGTAGGTATGGTCACCACTGGATGATATGAGCTTGACTCTCTCATCATCTTTAGACTAATTGCAATAATTGATCACATTTATATATGGAAGACAATTTTGTATACCCGAAAAATAGTATCCTTTCTTCTCCACTTACTAGGAACATATGTTTTGTTCTTTCTTAAGTACAATTAGTTAGTTCTGACTGCATCCCTTACAGTGCTCTTAGATATAACTGATATTTTCCTACTATAAAATATTCATAGGAAATCTTATTACTTGTACATATCATGGAATATGTGATTGGTCCATTTCTTTGATGTAAGGATCTCAACTCAACACGTTTATCTCTTCCTTATACTAGACAGGTCAACCTGAAGAGATTATGCCCTGTGAAATAGGCAAAAATTCATCTTTAGAATCATTCCAACTTGTATTTTTAAATAATATGTCACTCTATGTATGATTTACTAGAACAAAGAAACCTATAGATCTACCTCAGAAGATCATGTTTCTGAGAAATTAGGTTGCTATTTAATTCGATCACTGGAGAAAGAAATTCATATTGGTCTAAAGTAACAATGATACCAATGTCTATTTTATTTATGTTGCCGAACATATTTCTTCTTGGAAAACATTGGTGCTCCTACTAACCTCTGGTATACACATGGAAAACATTTTTTTCAAATGTATATTCTATGATCATGTTGCTTACTTTAATCCTAAACCAGATTTTAGTAACTTGCTGCCTTTATTAGTATTCTTTGAAGTGACCATCCCTTTCTTGTTGCATTTTATAGACATCATCCACGATTGGTGGTCATGAAATCCAATGATAAATAATTTGATCATATATATTAGCTATGATAAGTAAAATTCTAATGGATTTAGGTATAACAACTGGGTAAAACCAATCGATCCTTATTAGTACTGTTCTTATACCACCCATGTATCAACTCACTTGAATACCCACCACAAAATTCAGAACAATAATCCCCTTTACACTTTGATACATGCAATCCATTAATTTAATTTTAGTTGGTCTTATCAATTTTAGAAAAAATTTATACATTTCTAACTTGTTGGAAATATCATTCACATTGAATAATAGATCACCGAATATGGTGAATATAATAACCATCACCATGGTTTTATCCTTCCTACATAGTATGTGTCTCTAGAACATACTCTTTTCTACACATGCTTGTGGAACTAGTTATTATGCCAGCTATTTTTACATTTTGTTCATTAACTAAACAAAAGTAAATATTTGTCCCATAATCTCTAATAGATATGTTCACCCTTTTATAGAAATTTAGTCTTTTAATTGACTACCACTTTTCAATCATAGGAATTTATGTAATATCCTAAGCATATGTTAGGATTAGTACCTTAGATGCACAATGTGTTTGTCTTGATGCAAGTTTTCTTGTATCCGAACAAACTATTTGCTTCCAAACACATGTACTTATGACATAATGCATTTATTATCATACTATGACTCATATGATATCTATTTTCATTATTTTTGGCATATGGTTTTGGGATTAAGCCCTTATTTGAAAATAATTTCATAAAATAATAAAAGTTTCTGATAGTTGCAAAATTAATATCACTTACATCAAAATTTTGATGTATAACATATGCATTTAGGAATTTCTCCACGCAACAATTTTTTTTATCAATGTTTATTTGTAAGACTTCATCATCAATCCTCCTTGTTAACATCAATTTCATGATGTCGATAATGTAAAGTTTGTTTAGAAATTACTCCATGCTATATTATCTTGATTGATGAATGCTTGGTCAATATATTCTTCAGTTTCCCAACCCAAAGAAACTCATATCTCCTGACCATGCATATAATTCACTTGGTTATTCCTTAATTAAATAAAGAAATATTATAAAGTATATATACCTTTAACTTATACTTGTAATAGTTCACACCTACTTTTTGAACTATTTACAAATGATTTGTGACATACCATTATTTCTAAAGGTTCCTTTTTCCAAACAAAAGATGTCGATAATACAAATAGTATTTAGTTGTGCTGAGCCTAAATATCATACATGGTATAATCATGATTTCCACTTTTAGTTTTACTTGAAAAAGAATTATCTTTTCACAACTTGGTATAAGTCTTACATTTATATTCATCACTAATTGCCTATGATTCTTGTATTTCTGAACTAGAGATTGATTTTTCCAAAACAACATTCATTCCAGAACCTGAATGAATGTCTCCTTACATCCAAGTACACATGAGATTAATGTTTGTGGTCATACTAAATAATATTTCAACACAAATCTTTCATAGGGAAATTAAGAAGTCATGTACATCTCACCACTGGCCTAGGTATCACCCTTTCACAGCCACTTAGAGAATAAACTTGACTTCTAGTATCATATCTGTAACGCCCCGACCCCAGCTACCCAGAGTCGGTGCGTTACTTCGGAACATTGGCATGATCGCAAAAGATCAAGTCTCGAATGACCGATTAGTTTAGTAGCCTTGGAAACACTAGATACATTCGTAAACGTTACATTACATCACAAAGTGAAAAACTATAATAACATAGTCTCCATAGTCCACACTTCTATCCTCTTTGGACTATCCCTGTAGGTCATTCATAAAATACTTCTTCACATCTTGGAAAATACAAAAACATTGAAAGGGGTGAGCTCAGATGCTCAGTAAGGATAACAATATTGCAGAAGCTTTCATAAATAAACATAAACATTTAAGGCAATGTATAACTAGAACAAAAGCCTTTTAAACATGAACATCAACATAATATGGAAAAAGTAAAATGAGATAATGCCATTTACTTCTTCACATGGATATTCTACTGGTCGAATAATCACATGCAATATCAATAACCACTTTCATAATGATGGAATGCATAATGCCAGACTATCATAACCACGTAGTCAAGGCCTCGTGCCAATAACACAAATAAGATTTTGTCAAGGCCTCACCCAAGACGTCTAAAATGATTAGGGCCTCGGCCAAAACCATAAATCAAATTGGGAAAGGGCCTCGGCCAATTCCACGTCTAGTTGTCTCATGAGACCTACCGATGCAATTTTTTTTAGAAGATACTTATGTTTAAAATTGCTCAATTATACTCCAGTGTTTTTCTGAAAACATTATGCAAGCTTCTGAAAACAAAATAACTAATTCTGAGACTGCTCGACTAATTACAGGCCATGATGGGTCCACGCCCAATCCCTTCCTGACTACCACACTCGAGAGTCAGGTTTTCTGAAAACATTTTTAAGCTTGCATTAAATACGTATACATTTGCACTGGATTTTCATATATTGGAGATAAATATCTCTTTTTTGAAATCATTTAAAAATCACATAATTATAAAAGAAAACCTTTTGAATAAACATAAAAGTCAAAAGGGTTTATACACCGTATGAAAGAAAGTTGTGTATAAAACCAAATATGCCTCAATGAAAGGAGATTGAGACGAAGTCCTTAAAAAGAACATTTTTAAAATAAAATAGATCTATTATGTGTATTCACTATAAGTACACATAAAGAAAGTACAAATACATGATAGTACATAAAAATATCATGACATAATTTGAAAGTAGGAGATTAACCCAAAGAATGGAAATTGGGTTAAGAAATTCCCTTACAAAGATCATTTTTTAAATAAAATAGATCTATTATGTGTATTCACTATAGGTACACATAAAGAAACTAAAAATACAAGATAGGACATAATAATATCATGACATAATTTGAAAGTAGGAGATTAACCCAAAGAATGGAAATTGGGTTAAGAAGTTCCCTTACCTCGTGTCCGACTTGACTCAACCGTTCTTTAACCTCCTGAATAATAAACTAGAGTTAATATCTACCTTATTAAGAACCATTTTCAATTTCATTATCCTTTTTATATCACTTATTACAATGTTATTAATATTATGTAATTATTCAAGTTAATAACGATCGTTTTGTCGATCTTTGGTAACTTGAGTCAACAATAAACTTCTTATAATTACAAGTTGTTCATGTGGTAGAATATCCATTATATCCAGAATTATATTCATGATTTAGATGTCATATATATCTTATATATCCAGTATATACATTTATTTAAAATATTACGTAACATTTAGAGGTAAGAAATGAAATGCACCGTTCATGGAGACGGTAAGCCGTACGTACGCATGAACGCTACTTTCATTTCAATTTCATATTTAATGGAACTAAATCATAATGATATAAATGTATAATATAATTCCAGTATAATATAGTCTATAATACCATTTACTCCATCCTTTATACATCCCACATATGGCATTAACGATTCAAATCACTTTGAGGGGGCGGTAGTCCGCACTTCCTAAAATGAAATTATCGTGTTTTACCCATAATGGAAATCATAAAGTATGCCATAAATGGGAAATACAGAAGCATAAGTAAAATATAAACATATTATATATCATATATAAAAATAGTGACATCTTAATGTCCACCTTTGAAGGTGTTATATGAGTGTTGAACAATCATCGTTTCGTGAGGCAGAAATTCACCATCCACAGAAACCGTATGTTCTTTAACCATTAGATGTAGGTGTGTGTAAGTGTAGCTCGAATACTTCTTATAACAACATCCTAGTATATTGAGGATACTGGTGTTGTTACAAAAGAAATGAATAAAAAGATTTTAGGGGGTTGGAGAAGAAAAACAAAACAAAACAACATTAGAGAAGACATTACCTCAAAATCGGGTAACTCTTTTTGATTTGAGCCAAAGGCTTTCTTGGGAAGAGTTCTGCCCAAAGTGAGGCTTCTAGGAGTAAGAGGGTGATGTTGGGAGAGTATTTGGGCAGAGGTTGTCCGAGCCAAATGGCTTGAAAGTGTAAATGAGGTGGGAGAGGTGGGGGCCTTTTACAAGTGGAGAGGAGGGGCACTTTTGGAAAGATTGAAATGTTATATTATTTCACAATGCTTTTCGGATTATAAAGGTCCCACACTTATATAATTAGAGGCCAAGGTGATAATGTTTCGAAATATCCTCATCCAATAGGCTTTGGACAAGTGTAAGCCTTGGATTTTGCATTATCTTTTCATTTTATTAAAATCGTTAAATAATGAGGTCATCGCTGCATCATAATGATGTCATAAATAATTTAATTTATTTAATGTCTAAAAATTATAAAAAAACTACTATGAAATAGGAAATCCTTTTAGATTTCTAATTAATATTTATAGTCAAAATTTGGACTTGTGTAACCCCACTTAAAAACTGTTTTAGTAAACTAACTCATGTTTGTGTCAATTTAATTTTAACATTAAATAAATATATATTAATGTCATTTTCCAACTAAAGTGGATCCATGGGGTCCCAAAGTTGACCCATGGGTTGTCTTGGTCGGCCATGACTCATCCAATAAGAGTAGGACAAGTTTCATGCTCATCTCATATTATTAAAACATTATTTGTACCTTAAACTACACTAATTACCTCTAATCGCGATTAAGAACTTAAAAGTTACTATTCACCAAAAAATTATTTTAATCTCATTGAACCACATTTTACTTCTTAATGACAACCATTTATGTCGGATTTTTGAAAATCAAATCACAGAAGTGGTAATATTTCATTTAAACGAAAAATCAGTTATTTAATTACCACTTAGTGGTTTCACTATTCATCAAAAATTGAAGTTTTTCAGAACAAGGCCAAAATTTCAACCTAAGCTATAATTGATATTATGAATTCAAAAATGATGTCTATTTTACAAAATTACAAACATATAAGTTGCATTAATTAATTTTATAATTAATTCCTGCTGTTACAACAAATATCGTGTTTTTAAGAAACAATTTATATCAAAAGATTGGCAATTGTTTATGTCCAATTTCAATGTTAAATTAATTCTAATGAACACCATTAGATAAAATGGTAAAAATATATTCTAATTATACTTTAAAACCACTCAATAGTATAACTTATCACTATAAATTATTTTGATTAAAAAAGTTGTTTTTAAGTAATTTTCACTATTCATAAAAAATTGGAAGTTCTCAGAAAATTACAAAAAATTCAACTTTGGATAATTTCGATATTACGAATACAAAAATGAAGTCCATTTTGAAATATAAAATTTCTATAATTTTAAAAAGTGATTATTACTATTCATAATGGCTACTTTGATTAGTCGTGGTGTTTTAGAACTCGAAGTTGCGTACAATGCAAGCTATTGCATTATTGAATGAGAAGCGTATCGTGGAAGCTCAGGGTGTTACATTCTCCCCTCCTTCAATAAATTGCGTCCTCACAATTTAAAATTTTTCTTTGAAAATAAAAGGTTGAAAAGAGAAAATACCTTTGAGGAAAACCCACATCGGAAATAAGGTTAAAAAATATATAACATTAAAAGAAAGCAGGATAAGTACAAAGGTCACCCGATATAGCCCATTCTAGGATTATATGAAAATATGGATATGGAGGAGAAACAAACCATCAAGGTCTGATGGAGAGTTATAGAAAACAGGATTAGGAGAAAGTTTAACCACAAGAAAATCACAAACTTGTGATTGGTTAAACGGTCATTGAATCCCCAGTTGGAAAAGTTAACCGACAACATTTTTGTTTTAAGTTACCTTTTATAATGTTGAGGAATTTATTTAGGAGATTTACTAAGAAATTAAGGGAATATACATACTTGTTATGTATACTTTCATTCGTTAATAAATTTTTACCACAAACCCAACTTTTACTCCAAATGGTAACAGAACTCAAAAATATTCTATTTATCCTAATTGTATAAGGTTCAAAATGTTAACACATACCATTTAGATTAGTAAAACTATATTGTAATAACCAGGGACTTCCTGTAGGCTAGTGGTAGGAAATAAAGGCTTGTCGCACTATGGTTGTGGGTTCGATTCCTGCAGCTTTGTCCGACGCGACGGGTTATTCCCCACCCTGCAGGTTGTCCTTTTTCCTAAAACTATAGTATTATAATATTCCAAAAATAATCTTCAGAAATTCTTTAACCTTAAACAATACTATCCATGGTTCAACTTAATCCATTCCAACCTTAATAGTTATCCAAAATACCTCCGTCCAGACTTTCTCTAAAAGGTCTCTACATTCCAAAATCAATTGTAACATCAGATTCCCCAAACAAAGAAAAGTTTCTCTTATTGTCACATACTAAAAATATGATTACCTTAATCATATTAAAACCTTACTGAAATCAACAAGTACTGCAGTACAATCCATATATATATATCACATTATTCTTATAACCAGAATATAATCCTTGAGTCCAAAAGAACCAATACATTAATTATTCCGCTTCAACTGTAGTCACAACATAAGATTGGCCTTGAACCCTTGGCCTTTTCTGAGGTAAGTTTCCTTGACGCTTAGGACATTCATTTGCATAATGCCCTGTTTCCCTACAATTGTAGCATTCAACTTTGACAGCCTCTTTCTTTCCCTTGCAATCACGAGCCTGGTGACCCTTTTCTCCACATTTATAACAAACTCCCATTCCTTTTAGGAAAGTACCAGGGTGATTCTTCCCACAATTATCACATAATGGAAAATCCTTATTTCCCTTTTTCCCTTTATCTGTCTCTTGTTCCACCGTTCTCTTCTTCTCTTGCTTTACTTTGTTGTCATAAGACTTAGAGAATTCCTTTTCTGTCTTGATAGCACACGAGACAATATCTTCGTATGATGAGAAGGATTGTGATACTAAATCTCTATGGAGAAATGGTTTTAACCCATCAAAGAAACGATCAATCTTACTCCTTGGGTTACGTATATAATTGGCAGCATGCCTCGCTAACCTTGTAAAGTTAGCCTCATACTTTGCGACATTCTCATCCTCCTTCTGCCTGAGACTCAGAAATTGTCTTTCCATATCTTCTCGATGGTCACGAGGAAAGTATTTTTCTAAGAAAAGCTCTTTGAACTCCCTCCATTCCATATTCGATACGTCATCATCTTCCTTTGTGTTTTGAATCAGCGACCACCACTGATCGGCATCTCCGGTGAGGCGGTAAACTGCCATGACAACCTTCTCCCTTTCACTACTCCCCAAGGCATGGAATATTTTCTCTAAGGAATTTATCCATTGCTCAGCTACTGTAGGATTTGTACTCCCATTGAAGGTTGGTGGTTGTTGCCTCATGAAACGGTCTAGCATTGATCCTCCACGTTGCGGATCAGGGTGCTCCATACGAGTAAGGTTATTATTCATAACCTGTGTGAGTTGTCCCAGTACGGTGAGAAGCTGATCAGCACCAGTTGTATCTCCAGATCCACAATAATTATCTTGAGCAGGAGGGAAATCCCTACACGGAGTTCGTGCATTGATACGGTTTCCATTCCTTCCACTAGGTGCCATTTCTAAACAATTGCATAAACTATATCATTTTATGAATCAAAATACATAATCCCATACTTATAAAACACTTAACATAAATTGAACTATTTATGGATATAATCCATAATCATAAAAAGAAATGTTTCCTTTGAGAAAGTATATACTCATAACCCTTCATAGTGGTTTGTAAAGAAAATGAGAATTATCCTAAGCATATCCCCCAGGAGTGTCGTAACCAAGAGTGCAGCAAGGCCCGTTGTCGTGCACCAGTTCCCGTTCGAGTCTAGCTCAAAGCGGTGTTTTCGGGTTTTACCCCTAGGTACATCTGTGCTAGAGCCGCCTCTACCTGCTCGTATCCAGACAGGGATGTATTGCTCGGAAAACTCACAAAATCTCTACAATACCATAATTCTAGGAAGTTCTCCTATACTAATCCTCAAAGTTCATCTTAGGTCTACGTGCTCTAATCAGAGTTTATCTAAATCTAGCTTCCAAGGTTAGTACTAAACTGCCTCTGATACCAACTGTAACGCCCCGACCCCAGCTACCCAGAGTTGGTGCGTTACTTCGGAACATTGGCATGATCGCAAAAGATCAAGTCTCGAATGACCGATTAGTTTAGTAGCCTTGGAAACACTAGATACATTCGTAAACGTTACATTACATCACAAAGTGAAAAACTATAATAACATAGTCTCCATAGTCCACACTTCTATCCTCTTCGGACTATCTCTGTAGGTCATTCATAAAATACTTCTTCACATCCTGGAAAATATTAAAACATTGAAAGGGGTGAGCTCAGATGCTCAGTAAGGATAACAATATTGCGGAAGCTTTCATAAATAAACATAAACAATTTTAAGGCAATGTATAACTAGAACAAAAGCCTTTTAAACATGAACATCAACATAATATGGAAAAAGTAAAATGAGATAATTCCATTTACTTCTTCACATGGATATTCTACTGGTCGAATAATCACATACAATATCAATAACCACTTTCATAATGATGGAATACATAATGCCAGACTATCATAACCACGTAGTCAAGGCCTCATGCCAAGACCACAAATAAGATTTTGTCAAGGCCTCGGCCAAGACGTCTAAAATGATTAAGGCCTCGGCCAAAACCATAAATCAAATTGGGAAAGGGCCTCGGCCAATTCCACGTCTAGTTGTCTCATGAGACCTACCGATGAAATTTTTTTTAGAAGATACTTATGTTTAAAATTGCTCAATTATACTCCAGTGTTTTTCTGAAAACATTATGCAAGCTTCTGAAAACAAAATAACTAATTCTGAGACTGCTCGACTAATTACAGGCCATGATGGGTCCATGCCCAATCCCTTCCTGACTACCACACTCGAGAGTCAGGTTTTCTGAAAACATTTTTAAGCTTGCGTTAAATACGTATACATTTGCACTGGATTTTCATATATTGGAGATAAATATCTCTTTTTTGAAATCATTTAAAAATCACATAATTATAAAATAAAACCTTTTGAATAAACATAAAAGTCAAAAGGGTTTATACACCGTATGAAAGAAAGTTGTGTATAAAACCAAACATGCCTCAATGAAAGGAGATTGAGACGAAGTCCTTAAAAAGAACATTTTTAAAATAAAATAGATCTATTATGTGTATTCACTATAAGTACACATAAAGAAAGTACAAATACAACATAGGACATAATAATATCATGACATAATTTGAAAGTAGGAGATTAACCCAAAGAATGGAAATTGGGTTAAGAAATTCCCTTACAAAGATCATTTTTTAAATAAAATAGATCTATTATGTGTATTCACTATAGGTACACATAAAGAAATTAAAAATACAAGATAGGACATAATAATATCATGACATAATTTGAAAGTAGGAGATTAACCCAAAGAATGGAAATTGGGTTAAGAAGTTCCCTTACCTCGTGTCTGACTTGACTCAACCGTTCTTTAACCTCCTGAATAATAAACTAGAGTTAATATCTACCTTATTAAGAACCATTTTCAATTTCATTATCCTTTTTATATCACTTATTACAATGTTATGAATATTATGTAATTATTCAAGTTAATAACGATCGTTTTGTCGATCTTTGGTAACTTGAGTCAACAATAAACTTCTTATAATTACAAGTTGTTCATGTGGTAGAATATCCATTATATCCAGAATTATATTCATGATTTAGATGTCATATATATCTTATATATCCAGTATATACATTTATTTATAATATTACGTAACATTTAGAGGTAAGAAATGAAATGCACCGTTCATGGAGACGGTAAGCCGTACGTACGCATGAACGCTACTTTCATTTCAATTTCATATTTAATGGAACTAAATCATAATGATATAAATGTATAATATAATTCCAGTATAATATAGTGTATAATACCATTTACTCCATCCTTTATACATCCCACATATGGCATTAACGATTCAAATCACTTTGAGGGGGCGGTAGTCCGCACTTCCTAAAATGAAATTATCGCATTTTACCCATAATGGAAATCATAAAGTATGCCATAAATGAGAAATACAGAAGCATAAGTAAAATATAAACATATTATATATCATATATAAAAATAGTGACATATTAATGGCCACCTTTGAAGGTGTTATATGAGTGTTGAACAATCATCGTTTCGTGAGGCAGAAATTCGCCATCCACAGAAACCGTATGTTCTTTAACCATTAGATGTAGGTGTGTGTAAGTGTAGCTCGAATACTTCTTATAACAACATCCTAGTATATTGAGGATACTGGTGTTGTTACAAAAGAATTGAATAAAAAGATTTTAGGGGGTTGGAGAAGAAAAACAAAACAAAACAACATTAGAGAAGACATTACCTCAAAATCGGGTAACTCTTTTTGATTTGAGCCAAAGGCTTCCTTGGGAAGAGTTCTGCCCAAAGTGAGGCTTCTAGGAGTAATAGAGTGAAGTTGGGAGAGTATTTGGGCAGAGGTTGGCCGAGCCAAATGGCTTGAAAGTGTAAATGAGGTGGGAGAGGTGGGGGCCTTTTATAAGTGGAGAGGAGGGGCACTTTTGGAAAGATTGAAATGTTATATTATTTCACAATGCTTTTCGGATTATAAAGGTCCCACACTTATATAATTCGAGGCTAAGGTGATAAGGTTTCGAAATATCCTCATCCAATAGGCTTTGGACAAGTGTAAGCCTTGGATTTTGCATTATCTTTTCATTTTATTAAAATCGTTAAATAATGAGGTCATCGCTGCATCATAATGATGTCATAAATAATTTAATTTATTTAATGTCTAAAAATTATAAAAAAATAATATGATGTAGGAAATCCTTTTAGATTTCTAATGAATATTTATAGTCAAAATTAGGACTTGTGTAACCCTAATTAAAAACTGATTTAGTAAAATAACTCATGTTTGTGTCAATTTAATTTTAACATTAAATAAATATATATTAATGTCATTTTCCAACTAAAGTGGCTCCATGGGGTCCCCAAGTTGACCCATGGGTTGTCTTGGTCAGCCATGACTCATCCAATAGGAGTTGGACAAGTGTCATTCTCATCTCATATTATTAAAACATTATTTGTACCTTAAACTACACTAATTACCTCTAATCGCGATTAAGAACTTAAAAGTTACTATTCACCAAAAAATTATTTTAATCTCATTGAACCACATTTTACTTCTTAATGACAACCATTTATGTCGGATTTTTGAAAATCAAATTACAGAAGTGGTAATATTTCATTTAAACGAAAAATCAGTTATTTAATTACCACTTAGTGGTTTTACTATTCATCAAAAATTGAAGTTTTTCAGAACAAGGCCAAAATTTCACCCTAAGCTATAATTGATATTCCGAATTCAAAAATGATGTCTATTTTACAAAATTCCAAACATATAAGTTGCATTAATTAATTTTATAATTAATTCCCGCTGTTACAACAAATAGCGTGTTTTTAAGAAACAATTTATATCAAAAGATTGGCAATTGTTTATGTCCAATTTCAATGTTAAATTAATTATAATGACCACCATTGGATAAAATGGTAAAAATATATTCTAATTATACTTTAAAACCACTCAATAGTATAACTTATCACTATAAATTATTTTGATTAAAAAATTTGTTTTTAAGTAATTGTCACTATTCATAAAAAATTGGAAGTTCTCAGAAAATTACAAAATTTCAACTTTGGATAATTTCGATATTACGAATACAAAAATGAATTTCATTTTGAAATATAAAATTTCTATAATTTTAAAAAGTGGTTATTACTATTCATAACAGCTACTTTGATTAGTCGCGGTGTTTTAGAACTCGAAGTTACGTACAATGCAAGCTATTGCATTATTGAATGAGAAGCGTATCGTGGAAGCTCAGGGTGTTACAATATCTATACTTAATTGGTAACTTTATTTAAATACACATAATTAAAAATCATATGGTATTAAATTTCCATTTAGTAAAAGAAAACATTACATTGATGAATATACCTGATGTAGAAGCAGAAACATTCTTCTTTAAATTAGTTTATTTCTTTTACACCTCAATTGTTTTATTTTATAATATGTAATGAAAATAACCTTTTTTAATACCTCATTAATTGAAGGACGTCATGAATGTTCCATTGGAATTAAATGACCTTGAACCTTACACATTTTCTTTCAATTTATCCTTTATAAGAATTAAAACTTGACTATTTATTATTCTTATCACTTGGAAAACCTTACCTTAAATGGTAATGGAGCGTTTACTCAATACTTGTTCATTTTATAACTTAAACTGAAACATTAGTAAAGTGGTGAAATTGATATGTGAAAAGGGATCCAATTAAATATCATGATCAATCTTTCAATTTACACAATCTGGTGTGACTATCACATTATTTATATCATTGTTTTGCTTTCTCCTTGCAAACATCTCAGAGATGAGACTTCATGTTTATATCATCCATGTATTGGTGTAACGACCGCAACTGACACCATACATTGATGAAATAATAATGATATAACCATCTTAAGCTTTGTACATTAGTCTCATGTAAATAGTTTCACCCTTGCTTCTTGAGGTAGTTTAACAGTGTTGGGGACACTTGTACCTTGAGTTTCATATATCATAGTACTATGCGCACTTGCCTATACTATTCATGGATACTTGTGTTAGTGTGTAAATTTAATTTTTCCAATATTTATCATAGTTTAAACTTGTGGTATGACTTTCCATTTTTCTACAAAAATAAATTTTAGAAGATTAGAACCTTTTTATCTAGATTATTGGTTTAGACATTTTTGATTAATTACTTAAATCATGTAATGTCTCCCACTATTTTATTAGATTCTAGGAACCCTCTGTGCTAGAATTGGAATAATCTATCACTTGAGTATTCTAGTGGCAAGGATCCTAAAACCTCTCCTCATAGTCTACAAGTTATGGCTACACCACTACTTGGAGGGTTCAAGGTGGACTTTTGGCTGGCTGATCGCTTTAGCTTGTAGTTCCTTGATCTTTTGAGTGAAGTCCCAACTTCTTAAAATTAGAACATGATTAACTCAACTCTTGACTCTAAAATTACAAAAAGCTATCAATTGATATTTGTTTTCTATAATTTTATTTAATTCAACCCATCATTCTTATAAAGACTCCATGATAGTAGGAGACACCCTCAACTATGGCATGACCAGCACGTCAAATAGCCAGTTTTGTCCAAACGTGAATGATAGAAGGCGGTTATGACTTAATATATCTTTGAGGGTTTTATTATTTTTAATGTGGTGAAAGGAATAATTTTTCTTTTTTTATAAACACGTACTATGTGATCTCACTCACATCTAACCATGCGAGAAATAGAGATTTCATTACGTCACATGTTCATTTTATCTTACATGATTGTTTATTATTATTCTATGTGATCACGCCATGAACTACACATTCAACAAATTATAAACCAACCAGAAATAAAATGAAAAGCATGATCATGATCTGATTCTAATTTTTGATCTGTTGAGTGACTAAAGGACCAACCAAAACCCTAGGGGTTGTACCTTGGGTCGTGTTGCCTACGACTTGAAATGCAGTGTATGCCCCACCAATGCATCTCATAATATTGGGTGTGTCACTGTCACTTGGAAAGAAATGCATCATACCTCATCTTGTCAGTATAAAACTATACTCGCACGAAGGAAACGTGGTCTTGGGGTATAAAAATTACAACTCTGAGAATGGGCGTGTAAGCCCTTATACATAAAATGACTTTGAGATGGCATGCTGATTGCCTTTTTTTAATTGAACTAATTATTACAAATAAGAATGCAATAAATAAATAAATACACTGGAAATATATGGGTCAGTATCCAACTCATGATCATTATATGCATTAAACTCGGATATAGTTAATAAATGCGTAATAAAAATTAAACTTGCATTAATATATTACTCGAGGGAATTTGATTGAATTAGAAATTTCACTCTTATTTTTAATTCAATAAATATGTCGTTTGGTCCCAATTTATTAATTTAATTTTAAAACTAAAAATAAATTAATTAACTAATTTAATTAATCAACTAATTAAATTAATTACGCTACAATCATTATTAAATCAAAAATTAATATTTAACTAATTTAATTGTCAATTGTAATTATATTAATTATCTTAATTAATTTTTGATTAATTAAAATTATATTTGGGTCCTGATAACTGGGAAAGACATGTGCGGGTTGGGGCAAACCGGCATAGGCCTTGTCTGTGCCTTGCAGACCCCATGAAGAGGCTTTCAGGAATTGGTTGGTCCACCTAAACCCATTCTAGGTCAGGCAGACCCACCCGGGCGTATTTCGGGTAAGAGTATGTTACCTTCCTACTAGGTGGAATGGACGGTGGCTTGAACGAGGCGATTACAGTGCGGTCCAGTGCTTCTATTGGTCTGATAGATCCCACGGCAGGGGGGAATGTCGCAGAGGCCTGCTAGGACTGAGGAGGGGCATCCAACAAGGAGCCGGTCCGCATGCAACGGGAGTTGTTGGCGTTGGGATAGGGCATGGAGTCATGGTTTAGTGTGGCCCGACTTCACTGTTGGGAGGATTCATCCAAGGCATAGGTTTGACCATCCTTGAGTGGGAGAATAGGCTATTCAGGAGGCCTAGATAGGAGGTCGTTCCAGGTGGCAGCACGCTTCTGCTGCAGCGTAGAGAGGAGGTAAGTCTGGCTGACTTAGATGCACCGGCCTCATGCGATGTGCAGGGGCTCCGCTGCATATTGCAGTTGAACGCTAGAGGAGGGAGGCCACAGGGCCTATCTTGGTTGGTATTCATGGTGGCTAACACCTCGACATCAGGAGGGTGACACTGTGGGAGGTTGACAGGGTCGCAGGGCCGCTGCTCCACACTACAGCAGGTCTCAACAGAGAAGGAAATGAACCAACAGAAGGTGGAGGGGTGGTCTCCCACTCTGGAGATGCAGGGGAGAGGCCGCCTCGCTGCATAGTGTCTCCATGAGGGAGGAGGTGATGGTCGGGCAATCACCGGGGGCCTTGGTGTAGTGGCCTGCTGCATGGAGCAGGGAGGGTGGAGGTGGCCCACAGGGCCGCCATGCACCGTGTGAGGGATACCCGCTCGGGTCTCCCACCTCCTACCTTTTTTTTCTTAACCTGCACACATGCAGGTCATCCCCCCAATTTTTTTTCTCTTTAGACCTACTTTGCACGTCTTCCTTTTTTTTTAACTATTTCAAGACCTATTTTCAGGTCTTTCACCCAACCTAATTTTTTTATTATAATTCTAAAGTCTATATTTAGACTGTAATGAATAAAAACTTATAATAATAAAACATTATTTTAAAATAATATAATAATAATAAAATTATTATTATAATAAAACTATTATTATAATTAAATTATTATAATAATAATCATTAAAATTCACCGGAAAATACTATTCTGGTAATCATAAAACGACCAGCTAAATTCCGATTTTAAATTTCAGATGATCGCAAATGGGTCATCTGATATCGGATTGAGACACGGTCTGTGGCATTGGGTCCGTATCGATGCCCTATTTTAAAATTAATGAAAATTTAATTTATTTGTCTTAAAATTATCATGGGTCCCTTTGATACCACTTTTTGGAACAGGGATTGCATCGAAATCCCCAAATAGGTGGGTTTTAAAAAATTCCCACCAATGATCAATGTAAACTTGTTGACTTCATTGAAGAGAAGCCCAATCAATTCCAAATATCTGACATGTAGGGTTTTAAGGACAAACATAAATAGTAAAATACCCTGTTTAGATCTGATGCCACACATGACGTCTACTAGTCGTTGGCAATCGAAGCTTGAAGAATCTGAATTCTAATTCCTCTAGATCGTCCACACATACTTCAAGGAATCTACAGGAGCGTTGTTTATCATAATTCAGGCACTAGTACAGAATTACGACGACACCTTCGATGCTCCAATGATCACTACATCGCTTCGTTCGTGATGCCTAAAATAGTACATGATTCGAGCTCCTTGGATCCAGAGCCTCTCTCTATGGATCATGGGAGAGAGGAGAGGAGAGAGAATCACCATGAATAGTAATTGGAAATCTCTTCTAGATCTTATATTTATAGTGGTTAATTAAAATACCCAGTATAGTTTCTTCATCCCCAAATACTTAACGCACTATCAACAACATTTTATGACTACTAAACTTAGTCATAAATATTATTATCATTTACTTGAAATATATTAAATATATTACATGATAATAATTAAGTCACTAACTTGACTTGTCGCTCCCATAAATATTAATTGAACCTTGAATAATCTAATATTATTCAATTAATATTTTTCATGTATTTACTTAAAACTCATAAAAATAGTTAATAAATAAATTCAATACTCATTATTCTAAACTCGAATAATATGAATTCATTTATTGAATTTGTGATCATTTAACCTTTGGACTAATCCCTAACCCCAGGGGTGGGTCCCACCATGTCCAAAACTTCTATTCAACTGAATAGGGTGGATTCTTGAATACGCTATTGTGTGTGACCCTCTAGGCTCTTATCTCGATAGTAGTTAATAGTATTCACAGACTAAGAGTGGGATCTAGAAACCCCTCATGGCCCCTGAAGAGATAAGGATTGTTACATCGGTGACAACCAATCTAAAAACATACACTACGTAATATAATATCTTTGTATCTAATATCTCATAAAGAAGGATGCAATCACATGTCATTTCCCTTTTCTAGATTTATTTTTTGTTAATTTAATTGGATGTATTTACCCTATACTTCAATGGCTAGGGTCTTATAAAGGTAATGAAATCCATATCAACGTGGCCTAAGATATATTACTTCCATAACCTAGAAGAGACAAATCCATTCTTGACCATTCAACAAATGTTATGCCACTAAGGACACACCCAAGATGAGCTACCTCACTACGACTTTCATTTCCATGGTTTTCATCTTGCATCAAAGTACACGATCAAATGAAATACATTGGTAATGATCTCAAGTTAGGAGACAATTACACATGATCATATATATAGAAACATCCAATGAAACCCGAAACATCTGGTGTTCATATTGGCGGTTCAGTCCCCATCATCTCACAACTATAGATCACCAAGTGTGAACTTCATGAGAAGAAGTATCAATGCTTATGAGCCCCTACACCTCATAGTCAAACATCTACTATGTCCAATTGGTAAGATGTATCTAGACCATAGAACATATATTTAAGATCAATTTCATAGTATCTTGAGGTTCTCATTATTGCTTGGGAACTATTATAACCTTTAAATACAATAATTAATCTTTAGAAATTAGCATTTAAATAGTGGATGCAGAAAAATATAAACTATAATGGTAAGATAACATCATGTATAGATAACTGTATACAAGATATGGTAATCGAAAGAACTGAAAATTTGGGTATAGGGCACCCACTATTTCCACACCTACTAATCTGGGTTATCGTTTCATTCTTATATATCAATTAGAATATATATAAACCCTTAATATAATAAAATCTTATCGATAAATATATAATTTTTATATTTTCAATGTTTAAAATAATTAAATGTATTTTAAGAATGTTAGGAAATTATTTCTATATTTTTTAAGGTACCAAAATAAAAAATAAAATATAATTCATGTATTTTATATAAAAATATTAATTAATAAAGAATTTATTCATTTAGAATAAAATTTCATTTATAAAATTTATGATCATTACATTCTTCTCCCCTTAAGAAATTTCATTTCATAAACAAAAAGAGATAAGGGTACTTCTGTTTTTTTCCTCATTTGGTTCCCATTTTAAATCATTAAGCATGTGGTTCCACCAAAGTAATTTGATCGGGTTAGTTTTCTTGTTTTTTAGAACTTTTCCAATATGATTTATGATCTTCCCCCGATACTCTTATTATGAAAGATCATTATCTGAAGGTATCACCTCTGGATTCAATACATGTGAGGGTCTTCTATGTTCTTCTTTAAGAGTGATACATGGAACAGATCATATACTTGAGATATGTTTGGTGGGAATGATAATTGATAGTCCATTTCTCTAATTAAATCAATGATCTAAAATGGTGTTATGTATCTAGGATTCATATTTCCCTTCCTTCCAATCCTCATTAAATTTTCCATTGTAATATAAAAATTAATGCCTTATCTATGACCTCAAACTCTAGGTCTCATCGATGAATTTCTATATTTTTTTCTTTCAAATTTGTATATATTTCATATGGTGTTTAATTGTTCAAACATTATCTATTATCTATTATATATGATAAACTCATATCATCTTCCTCAATCTATCTTTATCATTGCATATTGGATTCTGACACCTCTTCCCGTAAAGACTCTTATAAGGTTCTAATTAAATTCTATAATGGTATCTATTCTTATATAGGAACTCCACTAGGAGAAGGTGTCAATCCCAATAACATTGGAATTATTTTTAAAAAGATCTTATCATATACTCTAGATTTTTAGTGATTCTCTCAAATTTTCCATCTATATAAGGGTGATAGTTGTATTCAAAATCAGCTATGTATCCAATTATTACTGAAGGCTTCTCTAGGACCTCATGGTAAACCTCAAACCTTTATCAGATAAAATGGAGAGTGGTGCACTATGAAATATTACCAGTTATATTATTTATATCTTTATGAATTTTTTAAGAGATGAATCAATTGTGATTGTAATGAAATGCATTGAATTTGTTAGGTGGTTGACTATAACCCAAATATCATTTATTTTAGATTTCATTGGGATACCAATCATGAAATGCATGGTTTTTCACCATTTTAATCCTAGTATGGATAAAAGTTTCATCATTACCATATACTTTTATCATTTAGAAATTAATTTTTTTCATACCAGGCATCAAGATATAAATTTTTCAACCTCATTCTTCTTGATATCCCACTAGAAGTTTTCATTCGGACCTATATATATATTATTAAATCATGTATGCATATAAATGAATGATATATTTTAATCATCCATAATATCCCTCTACCATTTTGTTTTTTATGGGACATGTATCTTGGTTCCCAACCTTATCCCTCCATATTTATAAATTTTGAACATTCTAAAATTAGCATCCTTTCTCTATAGATCTATATTATCTTTTTAGGACTCCTTGGTCCTCTCGTGAATATATGGTTGAGATTTTATTTAAACAAGGTAGGTTGAATTTCCATTTATTATTCTCATGTACTTCCTTTTCATGTCCAATATTATTGTATCCCTTTCAATCCCCATCATAGATGGATTTGTTGGATCCTTTATACTAGTACATTCACCACATTATTCACCTTCCAATGATTGTGATAGATAGGACAGTCATAATACTTATTAATTCTAACCACTATCATTGGTATATATTTATATCCTTTTGTTTGGATATAAACTTGAGGCTTTTAATGTTCATATATATGTCACACTTCTCCACATAGAGATAATGTCCCCAAATTTTAAATGTGAATATCACTACAGCCAATTCCAGATCCTACATTTTGTATTTACTCTCATGGATATTTAATTTTAAGTAGAAATAGGCAATAAAATTTTCATTTTGTATGATTACATAATACAATCATTTTTTATACACATCTATCTAGATCACAAATCTTTTTTCCACATTTATATCATTTTAATGAATTTCTGTGCCACATTGATCATAAAATATAAGAATAGCTTTAATCACTTTTAATATAATAATTAAGGAGTTTTTTTAACATATATAAAAAAGTCCCAATAAATGAAAGATATGTGAAACTTTGTGAATACCCTTGAGTGGGGATGGGTACAGGTATTCACAACATAAAATATTGATATGGAAATTCAATTAATAATCTGGGCAATATAATGGTGTATATAAAGGTTTAGGGAAGTGATTAATTAGAGTGAATGGTGGTATCTCATTACATGTTACTCATAAGGATAGAAATGGGATGCATAAAAATACATTTCAATGAGAAAATTTTGAAATAGAAAGGCTTAATACAGATAATGTACTTGAATAATGAAGAAAAGGAAGAGAACACTTACATTGAGGGGGTGCTTCAAAATTTTTGGAAGGATCTTATTAGGAGATTCAAAACACATCAGGAGATCTTTAGAGATGTATTGGGAGATAAATATCATGGCCACTGGGTTTTTAGTGAAGATGAGTGTCTAGTTGGTTGGGTATCTATAGAAAAATAGAGTTTAATTAATTATTAAATTCTAAACATATGTTTTCAACTCTATATAATAAGGTAATTAAAACCAATATACATCCCATGGTTTTCCCACGGTCTATATCAAAGTGAAGTGTTTTTGAATAATTTATTATGCTAATAACAAAACTTATAAAAATAATACCATTGATTATGTTTAAGGTAGTCATGTTTATAAAAGAATTGTTTCTAAAACATTAAAATATAAAATGGAGTTTGGAGGATTCATTTTATGTTTGTAAAATTAATAAAATAACATAAAAACATTATTTTTAAGGTGAATTATATTTTTGGTAACAGATACCTTTTATATAATTTATTACAACACTTTTGGGCTATTATGATATCATAATATATACTTTAAATTTATATAGTATTTAGTTTTTACACACAAAAAATTATAGTCTCGAAAAATTATGAAAATTTTAGCATTTCATAATTTCAACATGCTAATTTAAAATATTATATTTATTTTACCAGAATAATTTTCAGAATTTTGGAATTTAAAAATTGAAATAAATATATTTACTTATTTAAAAGTACTAGCTTTCACGACACAAGAAACATTATAAACCTTAAAAAATTACATATGAAATAATTAAATTATATTATTATTTATATTTAAATAAATTTTATAAATTAAGAGTATTTCATGAATAAAAGATTTATTTAAAAATTCTTGAATTTATAAAGAAGAATGTTTTACTTGAAACAAAATATTTCCCAAAAATGCAATTCTGGTTTCATTATATCAAGATCTATTTTTATCAAACTCAATTTAGAATATTGTTTAAATACATAGAGTAATAATGAAAAAATATATATATAATCATTATTTTATAATACATAATCATAGATTATGGGTTAAGATATATTAACCTTTATTACATTAGAGTATTACCTAAGGGTATTTTGCATGATGGTGGTGAATTTTTTTCATGCCTGGATTTTCAATTTCATGCTTTGTTCAAAGTTCTCTTTTCATTCTTAGCTCTCCTTTGGTTTTTGGGTGTTCTGGGTTTAGAATTTTGGTGTCACTTGTGTTCTTGATCAGTGACCTTGGTCATGAGGATTTTGTATGTAACTTAGCCTCCTATTTTTTCAATTTAATGGTATTTGGTTGTGGTGTTTTGGAGTTGGATTAGTGACACTCATAGTGGCACCACTTGTGGGGAAAGTTTTTGTGGTGGTTTGTACCCAAGAGTTGGATGGGTTTTGGGTTGGAAAGAGTGATCTGTTTTGGGAATTTTTCTCCCTTATCCTTGGACTATATTTACTCCTTTATTTCCCCCTTAAAACCCCCTAAATTTGATGGATTATTTATGGTTTTTGGGTTCCCATAACAATCCGTACAGTTTGGCAACACGGTTCCAAACCATGCGGCCAAATCATGAAAGGGTGTCCAACACATTAAAATTTCGTGTGATTTGACTCTTTTCCCCTTATGAACATAAACCAAATCTACCCCTCTCTTCTACATTTCGTGTTCTACCTCCATGGACAGCCTCCAATCCCTCTCCCCCTCCCTTGGTACTCAATTTTGAAGTGATATTTGTTGGGGGAACATCAAAGTCATGAAAGTAAGTCCTCCTCTCTTTGATTTATTCCCTTTCCATAGGGTTTCATTCACCCTTTCTTGAGTTATAATTTTTCCAGAAACTAGGGTTCATACCTATGGTTTATCTTCTTGTCTTTCAGGTGAAATCGTGAGGTTTTAGGTTGCTTTTATACTCCTTGTGGTGCGGTGATGGTGTGGTTGGAGCTTTGCACCATGATTTGAGGGTTTCTACAATTTCGGCAGGTGATTACATGTGTAACCATTTTATGATGAGTTATATGTCTTGGTTTATTAATTTATAATGTTTCAAATATATTGTGTGTGGTGTTAAAACTATTTTTTATGGTTTTGGTTAAGCATTTAATTTTATAATAACATTTAATATTCAAATTGGGTGCTTTTCATGTGTGACTCTTGGGGTAATGTTTGCTTGTATTTTATAACAAAAGAAAAAAAGTTATTATTGTTTAAAGGGGATGGAAATTCTATTTTTTCAATGCCTTAGTGTCATGTGGTCCTTGAAAGGGGATTTTTAATGGGTTTAATGTGTAAAATTAGGTTGTACTTCTTGAAAGTGATTTATGAAAACATGTGTTTTTCATGTGTACCTTTTATTGTATTATTTGATATATTTTTATAACAATTGTGGGTGGTTTAATAAATGGTTTTAGGGCTTCAAATTCTATTTTGGATTGGTATTGGTATGATTTTGGTCTGGAATGAGGGTTTTGAAATGTGTTTTGTGTGCAAAACATGGTTATACCTCTTGGGTTTGTTTTATGAAAATTGTAAGTGTTTTATTAGGTTAATAAAAGTGGGAAAAGGGTGTATATGTACTATTTGGGTGAGTTTGTTCACCTAATATGTGGTTTTTAAAGGTAAAGTGGTGATTTTTTATGTCAAACATTTTTAGAATGTTTTATAAAATGTTGAAATGTTTTATTAAATTGTGTTGTGCGTGGGAAACATGGTGGTCTGTTGTTTCATGTGAGTTTATTGACAATGTGAATTTTGATGTCGAGAAGGGTATTATGTGATATTTCATTGGGCAGTTATGTGAGTTCTAACATCTTGGAATGGTTTTATAAATTTTTTTAAAGGATTTGTTGAAGTGTTAAAGAAATGTGAAAAGTGTTGTGGGCTATTTTAGTGTGACTATGACTTCAAAATGAATTTGAATGAAAAAGTTTATTTTGTGACTTGTGTGATGTACATGTGGGATTTTTGGTGAATGTGTGATGTGGAAGTGATATTTTTTTGTGAAAATTATATTTCTTATCTGGTTGAACTTTTTTTAGCACAAGAGGGAAACCCGGGTATCTAGGTTGGTGGACCTGTAATAGTATGTTATTGATCCCGTCAGGTTTGACCTCAATTTCATGAAGCAAGATTGACGCTTAAAACACTAACTAAACTATGATGATGATTATTATTGTGGACCACTAGGTTATTGGTATGTTCCCTACTAGTGTCCCGCACATGAGAACGTATATTGTGATGGTTACTTTCACTGAGATACAAGGTACCTAGGACCCACAACAAACTAGTTCCTATGTGTTATTTCCTATTTCTTGGGCTCATTAGTTAAATTGTTCTTACCATTTACATACAGTATGGTTGGATGGAAAATTCAGTAGCATTGGAATTATTTTTTAAAAGTGTTGATTCTTTAAAACAGCCCCCTCGAAAATTGTTTTATTTAAAGTTGCATCTTTTTAGAAAATTGTTACTAGGACTTCATGTTATAGAAAATTGTATACTTTTCATATTTTAATGTTTATCACATGGAACCTCTTAGTGGTGGTATCCTACTGAGATTTGGTTCACATCCTACATACACCTTCGGTTGTAAGTAGATTTCATTTTTTGTCATAGGTTTGGATACAGTTTTTAGTGCCAGTGGTTCGGGTTTCTAGTAGGTCCTTCATGGTGTTTTCTTGTGGAGTTGGCTTGTGGGAGATGACTCTTTCCATGAGGATGTTTCTTGGTCTATTCATTGTGTGTTTTTATAGTTTTTTTTAGTCTTTCATAATTGTTTTAAAATATGTAATTCAGTTATGAATTTTTTTAAAAGTTGGGTTTGTTTGAAAAATCCAGTTTGATTTTATTGGACTTGTTTGTCATTTTAAATTTATAAACATGGTCCAATCATTCCAAATTTTCATTTTATGAAACCAGGTAACATTTTCCGACCTGTATAGATTGGGAATTCCCTTAGAGACTTTTCAGGGGCTGAGTCGGGTGTCAGTTTTGTTGGTGACCAGATCTGGTTCATGACAAAATGGTATTAAAGGAGGTTCAGGTTAACTCTTTGGGCAATGTTATTTGGGGAACATTAAAGATATTCTAGAGTTAAGAATCATAGGACTTGTAATTACAGTCATTGGTAGTGTTCTTGATCACCACACCTCATGGCAGGATTCGAGTTTCTAGGGGATTTTGGGATTTATCTAAGTCCTTCGGTTCTCTTGGTTTGATGATGATTATAGGAAATGAAAAGAGAGTTGGGTTAATGGTTTTAGTGAGCTCACAGGTACTGTCAAGCCATGTGGAGCCGGGGATATTACCTAGAACAACCTCCATGATGGTGAAGTGATTGGTGTGTGGCTGTCATCCCTATGTCCAAGTCACCCACTGAAACTAGTTTCCTCTCGCATTGTCTGGTATTCTTTAGTTTTGAAATCTTAGAAGTTTGGTTTTAAAGAAAAACTGACATGGTTTTAAGAAGTTTAAAGTTTTTAGAAAATGATTTTATAATAAAGAGGGAATGTTTAGATTTCTAAAATGGCTTAAATGAATTTTCATAATTGTTTTGAAATGGAAAATGGTGTGTTTACACCTCTTTTGAAAGCAGGAAATTATGTTAAAGTTAGTTTTGAAAAAGAGTTTCCAATAGAGTTATCTAAAATATTGAAAGGTGTTTTTAATGGTATGAGATGTTTTGAAATTTATGTGAATAGATTGAAAGTGATTTTTCATTTGAATGATTGTTCCTTTCTGAAAATTTTGGTAAGATGTAATTTGGGTTTGATTTCTTGGATAGTGGTTTTGAGAAAAATAATGTATTGGTTGATTTTTTTGGTTTTGAAAAGTGGAAAGAATTTTTGTTTTAACCTTTGGTATTTCCAAGAGTGACCAAATATATGGGTTTATATGGGATGATGTATGGTTTATGGAATGTATGGATGAATACCGGGATGGATATGATGAGGGTTCCCGGTGTGGAATGAAAACATGCATGTGAGAGGCCTAGGTGGTACCATTGGTGGATACGCTAACCGCTAAACCGTTTGTTTTTCAAGGAAATTTTTTTCAGGGAAAACATGATGTTTTAATGAATTTATTGGGATGGTTTGTATTATGTGTTTTTTGAACAATGATGATGTTGTGGTATGTTTTTATTCAAAAAACCCCTCATGTTTGAACTGTGTTTTGGGTTTGTGTTTGGTCAGTATGCTGGGTAGAAGGACCAGTTAGTAGTCTCTTTTGAGAAATGTTTTGGGACACCTTTATGGTGGTTCCCTTCATGTTTTTGGATCTTTTTTGTGGAATGTTTCTACCAAGGGAGCAGCTTGGTTGGGTCCTTGGTTTCTCTCATTGGATATGGTACACCCCTATTAAGGGTTAGTGCATGACCGAAGTGCAACTCAGTTTGTTTTTCCATTGGATGATCCTCTAGTTGATCAATATAAGGAATATTTTTTTATTGAGCTTTGAATATTGATTTGACACATTTTTCATTCTTTATTTTTTGGACCCTCTTGTAGTGAGATAGTTCTCGTGGGAGCTTGAAAGTGTCCTTAGTTTCTTAAGTTACCAGATTCTTTGAAAGAGGATGTGGTATAGGGTTGTTAGTGTGGATGAGTATTTAGATAGTGTCTAAGAAGGCCTCTGGGTCCTTCGTAGTCTCTTCAAATCAGGGGTTTCTGTTAAACCACCAGTTTGGGAAATCTGGTCATGAGAGGATATTATGGACACTTTCTAGAATTGTGTGTTGTTTGGTGAATTTGAATAAGGTCCCCTTCCATGTATTGTTTCTATCAGTCGCAATGGTCACGTTAGGTGAGATCTTGTGATGTTGTATTCTCGTTGGCTGTAAAGCTGAAGGTCATGAAATATTCTGAGATTCTCTACCTTTTTGGGAGTATGTATCTCATGGGAAAACTTCAAAATCCTTTATTTTAGAGGAAGGTGATAGTATGTGTCCTTTCATTATATTGTTTCTCACCCGAAGAAACAAGGTGTGATGTGTGTGTGCATCTTATAAGCCCTTATTTTAGTGAAATGGTTGGTTTGGGTAAAGTTATTTTGTAATGTGTGATATCTTGGTGAGCCCATCAGGGATTGTGGTGTAGTTGTTAGTTGCCTTGAAAGAAGAAGTTTCATTAAGGGGGTTTCAAAATCCTAACTACGAGGAAGAAGATGCTTCAATCATTTGAGCTCTAGCTATAGGTCCCAGAGAGAAGCTTGCGCGTAGTCATGAAAAATCCCAGGGTCATTAAAACCCTTGTAAAAAGTCCAATCCTCAGTATGAAAGATGGGAATATTTTAAACCTCCAGTGTCATTGTAAGAACCTGGTTCTTATTCTTGAGGTACGAGTTTCTTCTTCTTTTCTCTTTTCCTTAATTTTTTTTGAGAAAATAAGTAAAATGGGGAAAATCACACTTTTTGTGACTACATGCCATGTACTTATCCACATGTTGTGTACTATGGCCATGTGAAAGGGGTACACAGGGCGTGTAGGCCGGTCTATGGTGATGGGTGTAAAAACTGACTACACGTCGTGTAGTTCGTATTTACATGCCATGTAGTCAGTCGGTAGGAAAATAGTAAGGCAGTGGCCAGCCGAGCAGCAGTACACGCTGTGTACTCAGGTGTCACATTCTATGCACTCATGTCGATAGATGAACAGTGCCACACTGGCGAGAAGCTACTGAAGGAACAGTTAAAAAAATGAAAACTACACGACGTGTACCCAATAGTACACGCCGTGTAATCTGTTTTTTTGGCTCAAAATGGGCAGTAGACTCCCCTGTTCACAGGGAATGCTTAGAACCAGAGGAGGAGTTGGGAGAGAGTTCCGAACCATAGAAGAGCTCCAGATCACACGCCAAGAATCCGTTTCCGCCTCCGTTGATCTTATTGGAACCGTACGGGTAAGCCTCTCCTTCTCCTTAAGCCATTCATACCAATTCTTTCCTGAGGGGAAGTTATTTAATTTTTAACGTGTTTTCATTCACCTCAGATCTACGTCGATCTTGGATGATTCATGGATCATCATTCGTGTATACGGATCAGGGGCGTTTGAGGTACGTGGCTTGGGGTTTAAATTCCAACTGTTGTGCGTTTTGTGTACCGTTGTGCTACGAACCCACATCTGGTGTCGTGTGGCTGAGGCCTTGGATCTTTTAAATAACTATAATTGTATAGGTAATTAAATGTGATAATAAACTACTATTTGGGATCATTGCTTGGATCCAGGACCAACCTAGGGGTGCATTCCTCTGTTTAGCTGTTTGGCCAGGATATCCGAGGGTATGTCATTGTAATAATGATTATTGAATTTCCTTGAGAGGAATTGTATGTGAAATTCTTATTTATATGTTGGTCATGGCTCAGTTACTTTCCTAGCCTGAGGTAAGTCTTTCCTTTAGCCTGAGGGCAGTGGTTATTTTGACCTGAGGGCAACTTCTTTCGTACATGTAGGTGATTGACTCTATGCCTGAGGGAGACACTTTGTACACCTGAGGGCAATATCTGTTATGCCTATAGGAAATTACCTGCGGGTTACGATTCCGATTACCTAAGGGTAAGGGATTTTGTGTCTCAGGACACTGAATGTTTACATAGAAAATTCACTATGGTGATTTCATTATAACTGAATGGTTAAATGAATATTAAAATGACAATATAATTGGTAAATATTGTTCATTTTGAGTACTGCTTAGTTTATTTCATTTTACTACTGCACACTGTTGTTGCACATTTTCACACAATTGGGCATGGGCCTTTGGTGGGTGCCTACTGGGATTTATTTCTCACACCATGTTTGGGTCATGTCTTCAGCCCAAACAGATTACATTTCTTCTGGTGTGGATAAGGGAAAGGGTCCCTATACAGGTACTTGACTGTTGCCGAGGAGTAGGGGAGCATGGGACCGAGCTTAGGCTCGTGATGTTGCCAGCTGTTTTGTTTTGTTTTACTATACCTCGTATTTGAGCTATATTGTATTGTACTACTATGTAACATGTTCTGGCTGTTTTCTTTGAACTTGGGACATGTTGCATCATTATCTACATGACTGTTGGTTATATTTTACTCTAGTTGTTTATTTTTAACTGTTTATGGTTTATTATTTATGCTATTGTATGATTGTATATTTTATTCCGTTGCACTACACTTTGACAAATGAGGGCATAGTTTCCCCACTATCAGACCTGGGCCCTCGCTGCTAGTCGGAAGCCTCTGGCATTTGGGGAAATGCGCTTGAGTTCATGTGACCAACCGGGTTCGGGGCACCCGTTGAGTTGCACCCAGATCCGGGACGTTACAAAGTGGTATCAGAGGGCTTATTTTCTTTGACTTATTATTTGGAGCCTTAGTCTGGGATAGGACAAGGACGGTAGTTGGTAATAAGCTCTGCCCGGGCCTAGCTAACCCATGTATAGGGAAAAGCCAGTCTACCTCATAGTTTTGCAATTCTTCTGATTTTGTAAATTTAACATTTGATTTGATTTTCAATTTTGGGTGACGCACTTGTGATTGTTCTATTTATGTTTTATCCATGGTTTCTATTTAGTTTCAACCCAATGAGATGAGGGTATGTCATCTCATGCGTCATTTAGGCACATGCTATAAATCACATTCCATGAATAGTTCCATGCCACGTAGGTGCATTAGAAATTGCATGTTGTTGTTATAGTTGTTGTGCTAGAAAAATCATGTTTTTGTGATAGCTTCTTTGATAAATACCTGCTATGTGATAGGGTATTTTTGTGTGAGTCTTTTTATGGAATGGACGCCAAACTTTGGTTTTTGGGGAGTATGGGCCCTCATTGACCGGAATTTGAAGGATCATTGACTGTTTATTTTGTTATAACACATATAAGATTCCCAACTTTGATTCTCGGGGAGTATGGTCCCTCGCGGGTCGGAATTTGGCACTTAGGTGTTGTTTTCAGTATTTTCTGGGTTCCATAGTAGTTTCAGAGGCCTACTGTCTGGAAAACCCAAGATACACGCCGTATAGTTCCTTAGACACATGTCATGTGTTCTTATGTTCAAGAAGAAAAGAAAACTTTTTTAATACACGTTGTGTACCCTCAGTACACGCCGTGTAGTCTCTTCCTGTGTCATAGACCGTGTGGCCGGGGACACGGTGATGGGAAATGCTTGGGGAAAAACATGTCGTGTACCGTATCCACATGTCGTGTAGTGTTGACCTGGAGTCCGGCTGTGCAACTAACAACATGGATGGAGGAGACCTTAATACATACATTTTGTGTCAACTATGGTACACGCAGTGTAGTCTGACCTGGGATCTGGTCATGTAACTAACAACATGGGTTGGTGTAATCCTTTCGTGTACACACCGTGTCCATCTGGAACACACCATGTAGTGTGAGCCGTGTATCCGACCGTGTAACTAACAACACGGGTCGGAGAATCTCGTCTAGTACACGTTGTGTGCCTATGGGACACGCCGTGTATTCCTTACCATTGGAAGACCATATGGACTTATCCGTGTGGCTGGGAGATGAAGTGGTGTACATGCCGTGTGCTGGTGTAACACGTCGTGTAGTTTTAGCTGAGTAGTCAGCCGTGTCACAAACGACACGGTCAGTTGGAAAGTTAAGCCATACATTTCGTGTAGATGATATACACGATGTGTAGTTTTGTTAAATGGGAGCCATGTGGATTAGCAGTGTAGAAGGACTCGGGCAGGGGAAGAGAAGTCAGGTACACGTCGTGTAGTCTTTATAAACTCCATGTAGTATTGTTTTGAAAATATTGAATGCCTTCTTCCTCCTATTCCCTTTTTGGTCCCTTCATTTCATTATTTCATAAATCTTGATCTAAGGTTAGTGTTTGACCTTGTAGAGTCATGCCGCCGAGACGACCACATGTTGTTCGCCAGGAGAGTGGAAACGATTATTCTCCAGAGATGGTGGGCCATGGGCTACCAGTGGATCCTCTAGCAGAGCCAGATGTGGTGCCAGCCATTATATTGGACACAGGTACAGATGCGCAATTCCGTGAAGGCTTCATGTGGTTCATGCAGAACTTTCAGGGAGTACCGTCGGCTGCCACATATATGGTTGAGCTGACTCGTATCTTCCAGCAGCAGGATCCACCTACGTTTTTAGGGGACGGGGGACCACAAGCTATGGAGTCTTGGCTAGATTATATGCAGACTATTTTTCAAGCATCTTGAGACACTTCCAGGGCGGAGGGTCAAACTCGTGACTTATATGCTACGTGATTCCGCCAAGAGGTGTTGGGATGTTACCACTCAGATTGAGAATCACAGAGACATGGCGTGGGAATATTTTCAGACAGCTTTCTATGATTTCTTCTTCCCAGAGACGATGAGGGTAGATTGAGCTCGAGATTTCATGAACCTGCAGCAGGGTGCTATGTCGGTGATGGATTATTCTGCTTGTTTCACCGAACTTCAGTGTTTTGCACCCGTTATGGTGGGTGATGAGACTTTGAGGGCCAGACGCTTTGAGGATGGACTTTGATATGACATCTGAGCACTGATAAACATTTTCAGGTTGCCTATAGTACATTCTATTATGAACCATGCACTGATTACAGAGAGGAACCTTCGGAAAGCTAGTGGTGTGGGCCAGGGTGGTTCGGCACCAGTTTCTAGTACTATTTCTATCGGTAAGAGGAAGAGACTGATGGATTTCTCTCACGGTGGAAGTACCAGCTAGAATAATGTTTCAGGAGGTCAATTCATGTGCTACCTGTGTGGCAAAGAGATTCACAAAAGACCACGGTGTCCACATGATCCAGTGTAGTGTCGAGCTTGTGGCCAGATGGGTCATCTACAACGCTTTTGCAGGGCGAATCTACTAGTGTCTAGGGAGAGGGGTTCTATGCAGACTCCGTGCGCGGGAGCAGGACCAGCAGCTTCTTACTAGTTGGGAAACTGGGATACGTCTGGATGTACAGGCAGAGGTGGTGGTCGTGTCCGTGGTAGCCAGATGCCAGAATCTCAGAGGCATCAGGGTGGGACAACTCAGGGTAGCCAGGCTGTGTCGCAGGGCCGTAGCACTGGGCAGGCATATGCAGTGCAACAGACCCAGCAGGAGCAGGATCTCGGACCTTCTACTATTAGATTTACTATTCTATTAGCTTATGTCTTATCTTTTTTACTTTTTTTATACGAGTGCTACACATAGTTTCATATTTGTGCCCATGGTGGAGAGCCTTGGGCTCTGTGTTTCTTCTTCATCTACTGTTATGATGCTTAACACTCTGTTGGGGACAAGAACGGCTGGTGTGCGTCAGTGCAGGGAGTTCCCACTTGAGGTTGGTGGGTGTCACTTTCTATGGGGCATCTATGTCTTAGAGATTACAACTAATGATTTCATTCTCGGGATGGACTGGTTGGTTCCCTTTCGAGCCTTTGTGGACTGCTATCGTTGTAGGGTGAGTTTCACGTCACAAGAGGGCGAAGAGTTTCTATACAAAAGTGAATGGGATGTTCAGGCGAGTCGAGCTGGACTAGAGCATCGTGGTTGAGGTGGTTTCATAGCCTATATTTCAAGTTTATATCTAGGTGATCAGGGAACTTTTCTGCAATATTTCCCTCTAGTTGTTGATCATTTCAGGGATGTCTTCCCGGACGACTTTTCAGGTCTACCACCGGAGTGAGAGGTGTATTTCTCTATTGAGCATGTTCGAGGGGCAGCACTGGTGTCCATTCCTCCTTATAGGATGGGTACACCATAGTTGCCGGAGCTCAAGAGGTAGTTAGAGGAGTTGCAGGCAAAGGGTTTCATCTGACCCAGTACTTCTCCTTGGGGTTCGTCGGTCCTCTTTGTGAAGAAGGCAGACGGTGCCCCCAGAATCTGTGTGGATTCTCGGAACTTGAACCAGTTGATGGTCATAAACCGATATCCCTTGCAAGGATTGACGATATTTTTGATCAACTTCGTGGAGCACGAGTGTTCTTGAAGATTGAATTGAGATCAGGATATCATCAACTGCGCGTGAGACCATTGGACATACCACTTACAACCTTCAAGAGTAGGTATGGTCTGTACAGGTATTTGGTGATTCCATTTGGACTCATGAAAACTCCAATAGTTTTTATAGCTCTGATGAATCGTGTGTCCCATCCTTATCTGGATTCTTTCAATGTTGTATTCGTGGATGATATCTTGGTGTACTCTCACACTCGACATGACCATGCCACCAATCTTGATATCGTATTGAGTACACTAAGAGAGCATCATCTATATGCTAAGCTCTCAAAGTTCCACTTTTGGATAAACCAGATTCACTTCCTGGGTTATATAATCTGAGAGGCAGGAGTTGCAGTAGACCCAGAGAAGGTGAGATTAGTATTTTCCTCAGAGTATCCTAAGAACATGTTTGAGATATGGAGTTTCTTAGGGATGGCCGGTTACTACAGGTGCTTTATACAGGACTTCTCCTACTTAGCATCGTCGTTGACGGGTTTGACTAAGAAGGGTGTGAAGTTCGTTTGGTTAGAAGCTTGTGAGATAGCCTTTCAGGACATGAAAGGGAGGTTGACATCAGCACCAGTCCTGATACTTCCAAAGAAAGGGAATAGCTATACAGTTTACTGTGATGCATCAGGTATTGGGTTGGGATCAGTGTTGATGTAGGGCGACCGAGTTGTTGTGTACAGTTCTTGGCAGTTGAGGCCACGTGAGAGGAATTATCTGACGTATGACCTCAAGTTGGCTGCAGTTGTTCATGCATTACGTTGTTGGAGACATTATCTATTGGGAGAGCATTTTATGGTTTTCACTAACCACAAAAGTCTCAAGTACATCCTCACTTGGCGTGACTTAAACATGAGACAATGAAGGTGGGTTGAATACCTTCGGTCCTTCAACCTTGATCTTGCCTATAGACCTGTTAAAGGTAGTGTAGTAGATGATGCACTGAGCTGGTGGGCTCAGATACAGGCAGTACAGGAGGCCAGTGGTGAGTGGCAGCTCATGGCTTTGTTCTCTGAGATGCATTTGGTGGTGCACGATAGTCAGGGGCAGAGATATCTTTCTTCCTTAGTTGTGACTTCTACCCTCCTGGATAGATTGATGATGAGACAACTATCTAATTTAGAAGGCCTGGTTCCACGGGAGTCGGTGGAAAGTGAGGACCCTTCTCCTGGTTGGATGATAGGCGATGATGAAATTCTGCATTTCCATGGATGAGTGTGGGTTCCAGGGGATATACGTGAGGAGTTGATGTGGTAGTTTCATACTTCAACTTGGGAAGTTCATCCCGGCATTACCAAGATTTACCGCGACTTGAGACGTCAGTACAGGTGGCCGGGTATGAAGAGAGAAGTAGCTGGTTTTGTTACGATGTGTTCCACCTATCGGCAGGTGAAGGCAGAGCATCAGAGGCCAGCCTGACTATTACAGCAGTTACCCATCCCAGAGTGTAAATGGTATGATGTCGTGATGGACTTCGTGACTAGGTTGCTGAGGCCACCTCGAGGCAATGATGTCGTGTGGGTTGTTGTGGATAGACTCACAAAGTTAGCTCACTTTTTTCCGATCAAGGAGACCTTCGGTGTTGACGATCTCAGGAAGATGTATATCCGATAGGTCGTACGTATTCATGGGGTTCCTCTTTCTATCGTTTCAGATAGGGACTCCCATTTTATGTCTCATTTCTGGAAGATTTTTCAGACGGCACTGGGTACACAAGTGCTTCTGAGCACATCTTACCACCCACAGACCGATGGCCAGTCAGAGCGTATGATACAGGTGCTTGAGGACATGCTGTGTGCATGCATCCTAGACTTTGGGGGCTCTTGGGAGAAGCACATACCTCTGGTTGAGTTTGCCTATAATAACAGTTTTCAGGAAACTATTGAGATGGAACCTTACGAGTCTTTATATGGTAGGCCATGCCGATCACCCTTGTGCTGGTTATGGGTAGGTGAGGTAGCTTTACTGGGACCACGTCTTGTAAATGATACTTCTGAGCAGGTCCAGTTAATTCAGAAGTGGATGGCTACCGCACAGTCTCGTCAAAAATCTTATGTTGATCGCCGTAGATGACCCTTGGATTTCGTGGTTAGGGATCAGGTTTTCTTGCGTGTTTCATCGAGGTTGGGAAACAGGAGGATCAGGAGACAGGGTAAAATTTCACCGAGGTATTAGGGGCCATTTGAGATTTTGGAGAGAGTCGGGCTAGTTGCCTATCGGTTGCAGTTACCACAGAGGTACCCAACCATGCACGACATCTTCCATATATCTCAGTTTCTCTGCTATCATTCAGACCCATCTCACGTCTTTCAGCCTGAGGAAGTTGAGCTTCAGATCGATGCGTCCTTTGAGGATCATCTGATTCGTATCGTGGATAGAAGCATGAAGGTTCTATGAGGTCGACCGGTTCCTATCGTACTTGTGTTATGGTAGCATGGCCGAGTGCAGGATGAAAACTAGGAGTAGGAGACCGATGTACGTGCTTAGTGGCCAGAGCTGTTCTGAGCTTTATCTTCACCACCCATGGAAGGGAAATTCGGGGAAGAATTTCTTTAAGGGGGGACGTTTGTAAGAACCCAGTTCTTATTCTTGAGGTATGGGTTTCTTCTTCTTTTTTATTTTCCTTGAGTGTTTTTGAGAAAATAAGGAAAATGCAGAAAATCACACTTTTTGTGACTACACGCCATGTACTTTTCCACACGCCCTGTACTTTGGCCATGTGGAAGGGGTACACAGGGCATGTAGGCCGATCAACGATGATGGGTGTAAAAACCAACTACACGCCGTGTAGTTGGTATTTACACACCATGTAGTCAGTCGACAGTCAAACAGTAAGGTGGGGGCCAGCTGAGCAGTAGTACACGCCGTGTACTTAGGTATCACACGTCGTGCACTCATGTTGACAGATGAACAGTGCCACGCTGGCAAGAAGCCGCTGAAGGAATAGTTGAAAAAATGAAAACTACACGCCGTGTACCCAATAGTACATGCTATGTAGTCTGTTTTTTCCCCATAAAATGGGCAGTAGACTCCCCTATTCACAGGGAAGTCTTAGAACTGGAGGAGGATTCCGGAGAGAGGGCCGAACCTTCGAGGAGCTCCAGATTGAACCTCGGGAATCCGTTTCTACCTCCGTCGATCTTATTGGAACCGTACGAGTAAGCCTCTCCTTCTCCTTAAGTCATTATTACAAATTCTTTCCCAGGGGGAAGTTATTTACATTTGATGAGGTTTTCATTCTCCTTAGATCTACGCCGATCTTGGATGATTTGTGGATCATCGTTCGCATATACAGATCAGAGAGGTTTGAGGTAGGTGTCTTGGTGTTTAAATTCCAACTATTGTGCGTTTTGTGTACCGTTGTGCTACGAACCCATGTTGGGGTGTCGTGTGGTTGAGGACTTAACTGTTTTAAATACCTATAATTGTATATGTAATTGAATGTGATAATAAACTTCTTTTTGGGATCGCTGCTTGGATTTGGGACCACCTCAGGGATGTGTTCCTCTGTTTAGCCATTTGGACAGGATACCTGAGAGTATGCCATTGTAATAATGATTATTGAATTTACTTTAGAGGAATTGTATTTGAATTGCTTATTTACATGTTGGGCATGGCCCGGTTACTTTTTTAGCCTGAGGGAAGTGTTTCCTTTAGCCTGAGGGCAGTGGTTATTTTGGCCTGAGGGCAACTTCTTTCGTGCCTATGGGCGATAGACTCTGTGCCTAAGGGAGACACTTTGTATGCCTGAGGTCAACATATGTTATGCCTGTGGGAAATTACCTCCGGGTTATGATTCTAAATACCTAAGGGTAAGGGTTTGTGTGTCTGAGGACACTGACTATTTACATAGAAAATTCCCTGTGGTGATTTCCTTATAACTGAATGGTTAAATTAATATTAAAATGGAAACATAACTAGTAAAGATAATTACTTTTGAGTACTGCTTAGTTTATTTCATTTTAATACTTCACATTCTTGTTGCACATTTTCACACATTTCAGCATGGTCCATTGGTGGGTGCCTACTAAGATTTATTTCTCACACCCTGTTTGGGTCATGTCTTTGGCCCAAACAGATTACGTTTCTGCAAGTGTGGATAAGGGAAAGGGTCCCTATACAGGTACTTGAATGTTGCTGAGGAGTAGGGGAGCATGAGACCGAGCTTAGGATCGCGATGATGCTGGCTGTTTTGTTTTGTTTTACTGTACCTGGTATTTGAGCTGTATTGTACTGTACTGTTGTGTAACATGTTCTGGCTAGTTTCTTAGAACTTGGGACATGTTGCATCATTATCTATATGACTGTTTCTTATCTTTTACTGTAGTTGTTTATTTTTAACTGTGTATGGTTTATTGATTCCATTGTTGTATGATTGTATATTTTATTCCACTGCGCTACACTTTGACAAATGAGGGAATAGTTTCCCCACTATCAGACCTGGGCCCTCACTACTAGTCGGAAGCCTCTGGCATTTGGGGAAATGCTCTTGAGGTTATGTGACCAACCGGGTTTGGGTCACCCGTTGAGTGGCACCCGGATCTGGGATGTTACAGTCATCATGGTTGAGAACATGATTTTTTCATGAATAGTAGTGGCTGTGTGCTAGTAATCCATGTGGAAAGAATGATCTACATGGTTAGCACACAACATCCCAAACTTTGCGGACTAACCATGCAGTCATCCCAACTCTTTAAATTTGGGTTTTTACTATGTCATCCCATGATATTCGGTTAATATAGTTTGTTATTATGGTGGGGAGATCCACTATGATTCTCATGTATGTTCCTTTGGAAATTTATAATGGAATTATACCATTTTTACTAGGGAGTCCATTCGGGACTCCCCCTGTTTGTGCCCCAATCTTGTCTCGGGAAAATTTAGAGTTGTCACTTTTTGTGGGGATCCCATTTATGTCTCCCCCTACTAGTAACATAGATTGGTCCTTGGTCTTGGCTTGGCAGTATGTAGTCTTGTTCAGAGAAATCTTACTACCAACATCTTCCTTGGGTAAACGTTGGGATTGGAGAATGCCCAATGGTTAGCTAAAGTAAGGTAAGTGTAAACCTTTTTTGTTATTTTTGTTCATTTGGGTAAATTGCTAGAATCCTGTTTAGATAGATATTGAGGAGTTTTATTTTGAGATAAAATATGAATGTGCTTAATCATTTTAGGAAAATGGTGTAAGTGTTGGTTTGTGGGGATATCCCTTCCTTAATTGATCACTAGAGGTGTTTTGGCTTTTGGGGGTGAAGCATGGAAAGGGAGTGAATCTTGGTTTATCTGTTGGGATTGGTTGTTTATTTTCCCTTATAGTGGATTTTCATGGGAAAATTTTTTTATGGTGGGGATAATTTTCACACCCGGATTTTTAATTCCACGCTTAGTTCGAAGTTATCTTTTGGTTCTTAGCTCTCCCTTGGTTTCTAGGGGTTCTGGTCTTGGAATTTTCATGTATCTTGTGTTCTTGATCTCTAACATTGGTCTTATGGGTTTTTTATGGTACTTGGACACCTCTTTCTTCAAAGGTATGGTTTTATTCTGTGGTGTTTTGGAGTTAGATTAGTGACACTCCTAGTGGCACCACTTGTGGGGAAAGTTGTTGAGGTGGTTTTTACCCAAGAAATGGATGAGTTTTGGGTTGGAAATAGTTCTTTGTTTTGGTAATATTTCTCCCTTATCCTTGGCCTATCATTCCCCCTTGGTTTCCCCCTTGGAACCCCCTAAATTTGGAGGATTATTTATGGTTTTGGGTGACCAGAACATGCTACATGGTTTTGCCGCACGGTTCCAAACCGTGTAGCCAAACCATGCAAGGGTGTCCAATACATTAAAATTTGATGTGCTTTGACCCTTTTTCCCATCCAAAAATAAACCAAATCGGCCCCTCTCTTATCCATTTCATGCTATACCTCCATGAAAAGCCTCCAATACCACTCCCCATCCCTTGGGACTCAATTTTAAGGGAGATTTGATAGGAGAAACATCAAAATAATAAAAGTACTCATTTCTTTGATTTCTTCCCTTTTCTTAGGGTTTCTTTCACTATTTTTTGAGATATAATTTGTCCAGAAACTTGGGTTCATGCCTAGGGTTTAACTTCTTGTCTTTTCTATGAAATCTTGAGATTTTAGGTTGTTTTTATCATCCTTGTGGTGTAGCAATGGTGCGGTTGAAGTTTCACACCATGATTTGAGGGTTTCGACAATTTCGGTATGTGATTACATGTGTATACATTTTATGATGAGTTATCATACATGATTTATTAATATATCATGTTTATAATCTGTTTTTTGTGGTGCAAAAAATGTTTTTGATGGATTTGGTTAAGCGTTTAATTTTATATTTACATTTTAGCTTGAAATTGGGTGTTTTTCATGTGTGACTCTTGGGGTAATGTTTGGGTGTATCTTATAACACATAAAAGTGACTTATTAGTGTTTAAAGGGGAAAAAAATTCAGTTTTGTCAATTCTTTAGTGTCATGTGGGCCTTGAAAGTGTGGTTTTAAATGTGTTTAATGTTTGAAACCATGTTGTACTTCTTGAATTTGATTTAGGAAAATGTGTGTTTTTCAGGTGTACCATTTGTGGTATTATTTGAGATATTTTTATAAAACTTGGTTGGTTTAATAAATGGTGTTATGGCATCAGATTCTGTTTTATATTTGTATTGGTATGATTTTGGTCTTGAATGAGGGTTTTGAAATCTGTTTTGTGTCCAAAACATTGTTATACCTCTTGGGTTTGTTTTATGAAAATTGTAAATGTTTTATTTGGTTAAAAAAGTGGTAAAAGGGTGTATATGTTGATTGGGTGATTGTGTTCACCTAATATGGTTTTTTAAGGTAAATTGGTTATTTGAGATGTCAAAAAATTTTAGAATGTTTTATAAATTTTTGAAATGTTTTTTAAATTGTGTTATTGGTGCGAAACATGGTTGTGGGCTATTTCATGTGAGTTAGTTGACAAAATGAATTTTGAAGTTGAGAAGGGTATTATGTGATATGTGTGTGGGACTTTATGTGAGTTGGAACATCTTGGAATGATTTTATAAATTTTTTTAAAGGATTTGTGTAAGTGTTAAAGAAATGTAAAAAGTGTTGTGGGCTATTTTGGTGTGAGTATGATTTCAAAATGCATTTGAATGAAAAAGTGGACTTTGTGAATTGTGTGATTTAAATTTGGTATGTTTGGTGAATGTGTGATGTAGAATTGATATTTTCAGGAGAAAATTATATTTCTTTTCTTGTTGAACTTTTTTGAGAATAAGAGGGAAACCTGAGTATCTGGGTGGGTGGACATGTACTAGTATGCTAATGATCCCGTGGGGTTTGGCCTCAGTTTCTTGTAGAAATATTCAAACTTAAAACACTAAATAAACTATGATGATGATGATTATTGGGTACCACTAGGTTATGGGTACGTTCCCTACTAGTGTCTTGTGCACAAGAATGGGTATTGTGATGGTTACACTCACCGAGATACGAGGTACCTGGGACCCACAGAAAACTAGCGCCTAGAGGTTATTTTCTATTTCTTGTTCTCATTAGTTACTTTGTCCTTAACATCAGCATATGGTATGGTTGGATGGAAATATAATTAGCGTTGAAATTATATTTTAAAAGTGTTGATTCTTTATAACATCCCACTCTAAAATTGTTTTATTTAAAGTTGTATCTTTTTAAAAAATTGTTACAAGAACTTCATGTTATGAAAACATTCATGATTTTCGAATTTAATGTTTATCACATGGAATATCTTAGTGAGGGTATCCTACTGGGCTTTGGATCACACCCTACTTACACCTTTGGGTGTAAGTAGACTTGGTTTTTTTTCATAGGTTTTCTACAGTTTTTAGTGCCACCGGTTCGGGTTTCTAGTAGGTCCTCTGTGGTGTTGTCTTATGTAGATGGCTTGAGGGTGGTGCCTCTTTCAATGAGGATGGTTCTTGGGTTGTTAATTTTGGGTTTATACAATTGTTTTAGTCTTTTATAATTTTTTTAAACTATGTAATTCTATTCTAAATTTTTTTTATAGATGGTTTTGTTTGAAAAATTCAGTTTGGTTTTATTAGACTTGTTTGTTGTTTTATGTTTATAAACTCCTGTAAATCATTACAAATTTTTAGTTTATGAAACTCGGGAACTTGTTCCAGTCTATGGGGGTCATGAATTCCCGTCAGGCCATGTCGCGGGCTAGGACAGGTGCCAGTTTTGATGGCGACCTGATCTAGTTCATGACAATTTTTGGGGTAGTTCTATGAACATTGTTTGGGTGGTGGTCTCTATGAGAATAAACATCTCTAGGAATTGATTTTTATCATGATTTTTTATTTAATCTTGGATTTTTCTTGGTTAGGGTAAAATTATAGTCATTTAATTTCCCATGGATACTTCAATAAATGTGCTTCACATGGTATGATCCTTCTGGTCTAGGTCTTCGCTTATTCCTTCTATTTCAATTAGATTGTATCATAACCCTTAATATATTATAAACTTATTGGTCACTGTAGAAGGGATATATTATCAAAAGTTATAATTCAAAAAAAATCAATTATTCTTGTTAGACAATTATTGTTATATTCTAAAATGGTCTCAAATAAAAAATTAAATATAGTTCATGTGTTTTATGTAACTACATTACGTAATAAGAAATTTATTAATTCATAATAGAATTTTATTTCAAGAATTTTAGATATTTACATATAATTTTTATACTTCAATAGAAATATATCATTATATGTTTTCCCATTAATGTTAGAATAAAATATAAACCATAAGTTTCATGTTTAGTTATCACTACTTTTTCCCTTTTCTTATTTTTGTACAGTTGTTTTTGTTTTTTAGATGACTGTAAGTTGTGAATTATGGTGAATTCAAGAATCCTTCAATCTAGAGCACTTAGTCTGAGAGTTGTGGCATGACTCTACACATGAATTATAATGGGGGATGAAAATTTTATGTACTAGTAATCCTATATCTTGTGGTTTTAAATATAATGGTTTCACTTTTTCATCTATATTCTATAAACAAGTGGTATTAGAGCTTGGTTCAAGACAAACTCAGTTTACTAGAGTATCTTCATTTTATTTTTCTTCCCTAATTTCATTTGATTTAGTGGAAATTATTGAATCATTATAATGGTATTAAATTAATGAATTTTCAATGTAGAATGTTTTTATGGAAACGACTATGGATTCCAGAGGACTCATATGGAATATTATATTATCCAATAGGATATGGATGTTTTGTTAGATGGAATTAAGATAGAGAAGATATAAAAATTTAATTGGGTTAGTTAAATAATAAGTAACATGGTTTGATTATGATTTTTTGGAAATTATTATTTTTTCAACATATGGGAGAATAAATAAATTAAAAAATTTATAGTTTCCATGATAGATATATACAATAAACTAAAAACATTAAAGAAGGTGACTATGAAGTGTAGGTTTTTTATTATGAGGCTAATATAAGGAAGAAAAATTAATAACTATTAGTGATTTTAACATGATTTGGAGTAATCTGGAGTCAAGAAAATTTACTTTCATAAATGATGTCAGGGTGTTTCTTTTATAATCACCTTTACCGAGGAGTTGGGAGGTGATGGTTAGATATTTAAATGGTTCTACCAAAAAATCCAACTTGGTATTTCAAGAATTAAAAAGAAAAATTAGGAATGGATTATATAGGAAGATGTATTTCTATAACCCTACAAGAAATACATTTAATATAGAAGGGGGGGGGATGTTTTCCCAACTTGATGATTAGTGATATGAAAGAAAATAATTCTAAAGATGAGAGTGTAAATATATATACCAGACCAAGATTTTCTTTCTAGAAATATGGTAATAGGGGTAATCCCAAGATTGAAAAAATCAAAAATTTAGTTCTATAAGTTCCTCTTATGAATTTTTTTGTTCTTTAAATTAATAAAAATTCTTCAATAACATTTTGTTAATTGTCAATGATCTAGTGGAATCATTGATAGTTGACTATAGTGCATCATTACATTCCAAAATATTTTATGGGTGCATAAAGAATTATTTATCTTGAATATTTAGAAAGGTATACTTAGATGATGATGATGATGATGAGTATCTTTATATTTTTTTGAAAGGCTGATGTGATTGTATAGATGAAAAGTGAAATCAATCTCTTATTCAAGGAAGGTATAAAAATTCCTGGTTTACAAAAAAAATATATTTCCATCAGATAAGTGGATGAATGAGGTTATAAAATGTGATTTTATAATGATTTATAGATGATTAATTGAGGATTAGTGGTTATATACATAGGATTTGAGGATGGGAATTTATATCTAATCAAATGGTCATATTGAAGTTCAATTTCCAAAACTACTACTTTTGGAAGTCTAGTGTTATGAAACAATCATCATAGACATATCAGTGAGAGTAACATGAATATTCTATTATAAATCGTTGTTCTAAATCTCAATCATATCAATATTTTACCATGTGACTATCTCATACATGGGAAATAGAAGAAAGTTTTGTTTACTTTGGCTGGAAGGAATCCTCATAGATGAAAGCTTTAACATTTTCATACTCATGTTTAAGTGGTATCCCAATTAAATATCATGGATGTTTCTTATATTAATTTTCATTTTTTATGACACCATAAAAAAAAGTGGGTTATATTTCCTAAAATTGAATTCGTTATTATTTAGTGTTTTCACCCAGTATAAATCTATAGTTGAAAGATACATCAAAAGAAGGGTAAAATTTCATAAGTTTGATAATGGCAGTTAATATAGTGGAAGGTACATTAAGAAATATTATTAGAGGTAGGGAATAAAAACAATATAAAACTATTACTATTACACTAGAATATATTTGAATGGGTGAGTATATGAACATAATGTTAACTAAATGTGTATAACATGAAGCTACACTTTGGAATTTCAAAAGAGATTTCCACAAAAGAACTTAATTATGATGTATATATTTTCAAAATAGTTACATCAACTATAGTAGGTAAATAGATTCTTATGAAGTTATGATCTGATAAATTAATATAAATTCATCATCTTGATGTTCATACAAGTCTTTTTTATGGTCACATTGATTCTAATAAGAGGGATAATCTCAAGGAAAATCCCCAAATATGTTTCTATATGGGATATAGATTTGGGAACATTGGGTATAAACACTATTTCGAAGATAATAAAAAGATCTTTAGATATTGAAATTTTTCCTTTAATGATATTATCTTGTATAAATACCAAAATTTGGATGATTCTAAAGTTGAGTTGAAATAATAAATAAGTCAAACTCTGGTTAGTCTGTATGGGAGCTTTGAAGTTATCCAATTTAAATGAATTTAGTTATTGACATGATATTTACATAATATATTCCAAAAGAATATATATACCTAAATCCTCAATCTATGAAAAGTTAAAAAGTTAAAAATCTAAAATATTATACATTAAAAGTTCCTGAACAATAATATATTCCATCAGAAGGGATAGAATCATATTTTGATTTTGAAATGTCATCTAGAGTTAGATAACCAATATAATGATATGGTTAAAAATTTTATTAAATAATCATAGTAGTTGTGGGAGAGTCTTGATGCATATAATAAAGGGAATTAGTTATTAATTTTGTTAAGTGGGTGTTAGCTATGAATAATGAAATGGATTCATTGCATTATAATGAGACCTACGTGCTAACATATTTACTACAATGAAAGTAAACCTTGCTGAATAAATTGAATATTTTATTGAATGAAGAAGTTTATGGATGTAGGATGTATAATGTTGTGATGGTGATGAGAGGATATTAACATAATGATGTAATGGATTTCTCTTACATATTTTAAGAGGTATTAAAACATACTTCTATTAGGTAGGTCTTTATATTGGTTTCTAATAATGATTTGTTTTTACGATAAATGGTTTTAAAGAAAGCATTATTTCATATTTATTTAAATTAGGAAATTTACATGATGCAACCAACATGATTCAAGGTTAATCAGAACCTAGAATTGGTGTGTAAACTTAAAAATAATCTCTACGAAATGAATATATCACTGAGTCAAGGGATTTAGAAATTTTATTCCATTATTTGTGAAAATGGTCTAATTTTATGCTATCAATATTTTTATTGTATGGTATGTAATGATAGTTGATTTATCATCCTACTCTTATATATTGGTAATTGGATTTTTGTGGGTCAATGCATTCAATGGATTTATGAACATAATTATGATTTTTCTATAAATTTTTAAATGAAGATCCATAATGTTGAAAATAATATTATTGATATGATTATTCAACATGATAGGATCATTGGGAGATTAGTTCTATCTCATAGAGGGTATATCTGGAGGGTCATATAGCTATTTTATATAACTAGATGTATATCAGTTTCAACTCATATGGCTGGGTCATTCCAATTTTAAATGGGGAAAGAATCACTAATAGAAGATGAGGTGATATACATGGAAAAAGTTGTTTCCCTTGGTTATGATAATTCTAAGGAATGTGATGTTACGAACTATCTCTAACATTATATTTTAAGTGGGATCCATTTGCCTAATTATGGTAAATCTGAGGAAAGATCATTTGGAAGTTGTTAATTATATAATCATATGTCTAGAAGATGAGGAATATACTACCTTATGTTTAATGCTATATGAAGCATTTTAGGATTATTTGGATATGTATTTTGTGGTTTATTTCAATACTCATAGAAGTATAATAGGATTTTTTTTATTAGGTTTTACATAATCCAAATTAGCTATATGTTTATGTTGTTCTCACGAGTATCAATCCCTAAAATCAAAGAAAAATATAGATCCATAACGTAATAAATAAAAATATGGTTAGGTTGAAAGTTTTAGTAGTGGAACTCTGACTGAATCAAGAAAGTAGTTTAAATTACTGTAACTTCCAAAGTATAATTCACTTAGCTAAATATTTGGTGATTCATTCCAAGAATAAACATTTTAATTTAAAATACCATTATATATGGATGGTTCTAGTGGATGGAGAGTTAGATTTTTATAATAGTGTTGGGATATAAATTAATTTTGAAATGTGTAATAATGTTCAGATTCATGATAGTCCATGTCAACATTATGCCTTATTTCAATTGTGGTACCCAAAATAATAATCAAGAGAAAAACATATATATATAAGGAGGATGATAAGTTTCAATATTTATATGTGTTGGCCATTAGATAGAAAATCCTTGAATCTATATTAAGGTGGGAGATAGTTAGGATTTTTAATCATCTTCAATGATCATGAATTAGTTCACTAAAATATAAATATTTAGTTCACTGAATGAAGGTAGAGGTAGTGAGACTTCAACATATGACATGTTGATCAGAAGTAATTTCCAATAGAAGTGTTTGTTCAGTATATGATAGATCACATAGTGAGGTCAGGTTTCTAGGAGGATGTTTATATGCTCGATTTACTAGATATATCCAATAAATTGATTATTTTCATACGATATTAGAAGTAACTATTGAAAATTAATAGATTCTAAAATTTATGCAAATTCAGTGCAACTATATAAACTTCTAGACTTTACTATATATATTGGGGGAACACCCTAATGGTGTGTAGTGTGATTACTATCTCTATGTGATAAATGTGGATGAAATTTCACAAGTGGTAATATTTTCACATTTAGAGAAATGTATCTTAATGTTTTCTCCCATTGATGTTGGATGAAAATAAAAACCACATAAACCAAAAGTTCCCTATTTCATTTTTCATATTTTTTTATTTTCTTCCTTATATTCTTGTGAACGTTTTTTGAATTAATTTATGCATGGTTATTTAAGTTTAATTCATGCTTCTTATGTTTGATAGAATGTATTCAGTGAGTTTTGGTATTCCACTATGCAAGGCGTTTCGAGGGATATGAATTTATTAGGCTTTGGTAATATTATTTCAATTGGTTAAACATCCATTGGATTCAATTTTGAGCCTATCACCAACCAAAAACATCACCCTACATTCATTGGGAAGGTATAATTCATTATATGATATGTATGTCATATGAGATGTCAAGGGATGAACTCAACTTTACTGAGAAGGTATTGTAAATATTCACTATAAGTGATAATATATTAGTATATATTAACTTGAGTGAGAATGTTGGGTCCAAGATGTGATGACATGTGATACATGGTGTGTGACCAACCTTGGGAGAAGGGATTAGTAAATGTTTGGTAGCATGAAATGTAGATATATGGCATAAACATGAGTGATAACGTTATGAAGTACATACCTACTTAATATGGTTATGTAAAAAGGTATGGTTTTGTACCCTACTATATGTTAGAGGGTAGAGGTTGAGTCTTAGTGAGATGAAGATATTGTTTAGGATAGGACCCGCCCTAATAGAGAGTGTGGTGGTCTCAATTAAAAAAACACCTACCATGTCTCTTCATGTATGGTTTTAGATTTTGTAAAACACCATAACCTATATCTTCATGTATAGATTGATCTATGGTATGACACCCTAACACATGTATATTTATATGAGATTGTATGGGTGGAAAAAAAGGAATTCTTCTTTCAGTAATAGTCATAGTAGGTATGGTTTAGTGTTGTGGTATCCTAATTAGAACACGATGACTCTATATCCATATTTATTTTATGCCATTTATTTTCCTCACGAAAACACATGTGTATGATTTTTATATATTAATGGAACTTGGTGGGACCTTATTGATATTTATTTAATACACCATGCAATGGAACAAATGTGTGCATATAGACCTTCTATTTGATATTGAAATCTAAGAATAGGCTTTATAGTGGATTGATTTGTATTATATCAATTATGATTAAAGATAGTATATAGGTTAGGCATAGGTAAGGTATTAAATCCTCTTAACTTTATTTTTATTTATCATATATATATGATTAGATCTATGTTTGATTAGTTTTGATATATTATTTTATGATTTTATTACATTTTTTATAGCATGAATATGTTTATTGATTCTATATATACTTATTGTTTATATTGGGGGATTGTTTTTGTATTTTTATTAATGTATATGAATTTAAGATAATAGTCTCCTTAATATATAATGTAGGCCATCACTTCTAGTTGGTATCCTATGTCTCAATGGGAGGTTTTTGTGCTATTGTGGTGCACCGGTTGACACATGAATGAGTGGTTTCATTTGGGGAATCATGCTTAATGTGGAAAACATAAAGTGGATAAGGATTTCAAATGCTAGGGGTTTGAATGGAGATAAAATATATAGTTGGTTTTGAGATATGTTATATAAACTATTTTACATAAACTATGAGAAGTGGAGTATATCTATAAATAGTTCTTAAGGAAGGGGAAATTTTTATCAGAGTTTTGGTTTGTTGTGGAAAAGCTATAATGGGTGAGTAAATCATACACAATTAAAGAGAACTTCCTGTATAAGATTGAAGAATCCAGTAATTAATTTGGAATTTGATAAGTATTGGTGATTAGAGTAACCTCTCATAAAGTGACTTTATAAAGGGGTAGATGTGATTTTATCTCAATTGATACATGACCAAAATAGTAACGACATTTACACCAAGAGGTTTGATAACTCTAAAAAACCATTCTATCATATCATGTGATTTTTAGATAATCAACACATTGATAGAAAATTATTACTCATTTCATGAGGAAATTCATTCTTTTTTAAGGTATTTTCATGTATTGAATATTGAAATCATGCTTATTAATGAGATAGTGGATCATTATAGTTAAAAAGAGTAAAAAAGGATTAAAAAAATCAATAGAGGAATAATAAACCCTATTATTTTCTTTTAGTTGGGTGTTTCTATGATCCAAAATGGCCTATGGGTATTTCTATTATAACATCTATTTCAGTGGTCATTTTAGTTCATAGGTTCTTCATAATATGACTTGGACAAGGTGAAATTCCCAAAGCACAAGGAATTATACGTTGAATATTTTTAGTGTAACGAACCGTTTTTTTAGAGCGGATAAAAATTCGAAGGTTTTTGAACTTTTTCTTTTATCAGCGGGTCGTTTTTAAAACCGAGCTTCGGAACGAGGTCCCGAGTTCTGGAGCCGTCTTAAGCGGTGGTATCGGACTGCGCGAGGTAGGTTCAACCGTGCGGGTCAGCCGTGCGGGGTACCCCGTGTATCTAGTAGCAGGCGCGTGGGTTGCGCACGGTGTTTCAGACGGTGCGGGTAAAACCATGCGGGTTGGGTGTGTTTTAGTTTTTGATTAAAATTAAAATAAAAGAAAATAAAAAAATAAATAAATAAAACCTAAGAAAACTTCACTCCACTTCTCTCGGCAGGACCCCCGCGCACCCCCTCCTCTTTCCTTAGCCGCGCGCGCGGCCCCCCCTCCACGGCGCCGCCTCCTTCCTCCGATTCCTCTCGGTTTTTTGCGATTTCACTCTCCTAATCATCATGGTGAGTCCTTCTCTCCCTTCTCTCCCTGTTTCCGGCTTCATTTTGACCTAATCGGCGCCTGGTGAGGTACGGACGAACCCTAGGGCTTAGAGGTGATCCGGTTTTTCGGTTTCTTCTTGTTTTAGGTCGGTGCGAAGGTTCTCTTGGGGTCCCTTGAGGTGCGTTCCGGAAATCGTCGCCGAAGGCGAAGCGGTTCGGGTGGTTTCGGTTCGTCGCCAACGTTGCGAGGTAAGGTTTTCTACTCGTCGTTTGTTTCTCATCCTCCAAATTAGGGTCGTCATGTGTTATTGACTGCCTGGTATTTAATTGGTAAGGCGTTGGGTGGTTTCACTTCGTTTCGCGTTGTCGCTAACACCTTGAGGTAAGGGTTTATTATTTCTGGTTGGTTTTTCCTGACCTAAATTGGTTTATCTTTGTGTCTTAAGGTTCGTGGTGGTTGTCTTATAGTGCGTTGGAGGTTTCGGTATGATTTCGGGTTGCCGGAGTTTAGGCGACTCACCTGCGCAGGCATAGGTACGTATTTATATATACGTGGGTTCCCCCGGCGTGCGTATATTTGTCCATGGCAGTGAATATACACACGTACGGGGCTAGTTGTCCCCATTACATATATAAAAAGTGCCTGTGCAGGTGAGCGGAGACAGGCTTATGTGTATAAGCATATGTGTAAGGATCCTCTTGCGCACGCTCATGGCCATGCAGAGCGTGTGCATAGAGGCTAGGTGTCCTTATACGTATGTGAAATCACATATGCCTCGTGGGGGAGCAGCTGCGGCAGCTTTAGTTAGAAAGCGCCAAGAGCCGGAGTGGACGGATGGATCCACCTTGAGGTAGGGTCCCTCTCCTTTCCCTTTTAATTTAAGTAAAGTAATAGTGAGTTTAATATTGCACTTAGAATTTTAATTATGCAAGTTTAGTTCCGATTAAATTCTTCTGTGCAAATCGTGTGAATTGCAGGAATAAGATAAAAGTAGTTGCTTGGTCACTAAACTAACGATTTAATAATAAAACCCCTCTTTTGAGGTGCGCTGCCTTCAATCTAAAAATGTAGCAATAGAATTTCATGATTTCCTTCCTTACTGTTTGGCTTCTTAACTTTGTTAAGTGTTGAATGAGTTTTAAAGTAAATGCTAAATATCACTAAATGAATCGTTTGATGAAGTAATGCCATGTTTTCTAATAAAACTCCTCCAATGGAGGTGAGCTGCCTTCAAAATAAACGTGTAGTAGTAGTTTTCCTTTTTTTTTTGTGATTTCTTGCTTAAAAGCCTTATTACTCTTTATGCTTGACATTATACTTGATAAATGACATGCTTGTACTCGTACCTTACTGGTTACCTCAAATGACGTTGCTTCTTGAGAAATAATAAATGAGCCATGACACCTCCTAAGTTCATGGCTTAACATGTAATTAGAACTCTTAGGGTAGGGTGTTTACCCTCTTCCCTTTAATTCGGCGCTTATGTCATGCCACGTCTTGTGTCGCTTGTCTCAACCTTCCGGCGATGCCTCTTTATTTATTATTTAAATGATTGGGTGGTTCACTCTTGCCCATTGTGGCCTTCGTCTATGGTAATGTCCACCCTAGGCACTCGCCTTGCCTCTTGGCTACCCCTTTGGGTGTGCCCCACCTAAATGCCCCTTTTTCCTTGTTCTTTAAGTTATAAATTTAATGTAATAGTTTGAATTGAATGTCTTTCTTGATCAAGTTTGTTAGCTTGTACCATTTAATGTCATTAATCACCTAACATAGAGGCATGTTGATGCCATATGCTTTTGTTTACCTTCTATTGCTCGTGCAAGTTCCAGAATGTTGAACAAGGATAATTAATTATGAGAGTTGATTATTAAAAGTTGAGATCTGATTTGGATAACTAAATGTGAATAATTAATCATGAAATGAGAATTGTGTCAACTGATTAATTAATTGATAAATGGTAATAAATAAATGAGATTATGGGTCCTAGACATGGCGTTCTAGACCGATTTAAACGTTGGGTTTTGGACATGGCGTTCCTTCCCAATGGTTATCCAGGCTTGTGATATAAGGTGTTAGACATGGCGATCTACACCAAATGTGATACGGGGTGTTAGACATGGCGATCTACACCGAATAATTATCGAGGTGTTAGAAATGGCGATCTACACCAAATGTGATTCAAGGTGTTAGACATGGCGATCTACACCAAATGTGATACGGGGTGTTAGACATGGCGATCTACACCGAACGAATGATAATAATGATTTATGAAAAGAATGAGAGATGTGGGTAAAACCCGAGTTAATTGTGATCAAATAAAGAAAGGTAAGAATGAGTGGATTTCCAGTCTGAGTTGAAATGATAAGTGAATAAATAGAGTAAGTGATAAAAATGATAAAAAGTGTCTTTATGCTTGAACCAAATTTACTTGTGTTGTTTTAAACAGGTTCTTATCCCAGCTATGGGCCAAAGCAAGTATTGCTGTCAGGTGTCCTTTTTGAAACCTGGACGGGCGTTTATTGTTTGCATTGTGTCGTTATTGTTTGAAAATACCAGCACTTTGTTTAATTATATTTCATGGTCTAGAGTGGGCTAGACCCCAGTGGTTCCGGCCTACTGAGATATATATCTCACACCCTACTCGGGCCGCCATTGCACTGTGGTACCCGAGTAGATTCCATTTGGTTGCAGGACCTTGTTGTTGTTGTTTCTTGTACTTGGAGTTAGGAGCAAAGGACCGAGTTGGGGCTCGGGATGCTCATGGAGATCGCCCTTGGGGCTTGAGACTTTTGTTCATTTACTTCTGCATTGATGTGTAAGTATGTCACATGATTTAATGCTTCCATTGTATCATTAGCATGTCATTCATGCATCTCTTATATAAACTGTCGTTCGCCAATTTTATTCAAACCTTATAAATGAAAAATGTTTTCCACTGCTTTCTTATTATTATTCACACTACTTCTGTTTCTGTATTTTTGGTCCCTTTTCTCCACTTTGATAAGAGGGTATAGTCTCCCCCTAACTTACCTTACACCCTCGTCGCTAGTCGGCAACCTCTGGCGTAAGGGGAGACGCGCTTGAGGCTATGTCGCGGGCCGACTCAGGTGACCCGGGTGTCCGGTTTAGGGTCGACCTGGGTTGGTTCGTGACAAAATGGTATCAAAGGACCAGTGTTATTTATTTTCCTTTGTCTTACTATTTCGGGGATGGTAGACAAGAGATTAGGAATGTGTCGACGCTTGGGTAATAGCCTTGTCTGGGACTGATCACCCCAGGTACGGTAAATGACCAAGTGTCCAGGGCTGGGAATTGATGTTCAAGTTGTTTGTTGTTACAGTTGATGTGATTTCACATTGGGTGAATGTTGTACTTTCCACTTCTTATTTGTTTATGAAGAGGTTTTGAAAATTTTCCTTGGCCAGATATGGCCAGGAAATTGCATTGCATGCATCATATTAGGCACTTATAGATTCACATGTCATGCATATGTGCCATGCCATGTAGTTGCATTAGTAGTATGCCTGCTGATTTTGATTGTGTGCCTTGAAAATATGTCATGTCTGGATTTATTTAGCACGCCTCTTTAGAAAGCATGTTTCGGTGATAGTTAACATGTTTGGGTGATAATATGTCATGTTTTCTATCTTGCTTGTGTGTCATGCTCTGTGTTATAGCATGTTTTAATGATTTCAACTTGTTGCTTTGTGTTAGCCGTTTGTAGTGGCTTTTAGCTTACTGGCAAGCGCTTGGTTGCTTTGGCTGAAATTGTTGGTTGCGATTACGACGGAGCCAATTTTTCCATTATAAGGTGTATGGGCGCCTTATAATTGGGAAAATGGTAAATCGTGTTTTTGAACTTTTTAAAAGATGGCTGCTAAAGTTTAAATGTTAAATGTTGAAGAGGAAGTTTGTTACAACTTGCCTGTTTTTCCCGTGGGGCGTTGTTTGAAAACCAAGTACTTTGTTGTGAAATAGTACTTGTGTGTTTGTTAAAATCATCATTCAAATGATTAAAGGTTGAAATGAATTAATGAAATGGATAAAATGGAAAGGGTTTTTTGAGCCTAGTAATCCTTGTTTTGCGTGACCAAGAGTTAGGGTCGACGTGTGTGCTTCGTAAGGGACTAGCCCATGCTAGGTAGTACCCTTAGAGTTTGAGTTGCCTTGTTTTCGGTGTGAGCTTATGATGTGGTGATCGTAGCTCGAGGAACGTCACTCGTGCGTTAAAGTGTTTCAAAAAAATAGTGCGCTGGTGAGCGGCCAGTTCTTACGACGACATGGAAACTCCTAAGGAAGGTAGTGTCGCATGAGTTTCTGTTTTAATGTCGGTGCTTGCTTGGTAGCACGACTTTGATAAGGTTGGCAGTGTGCGCAATTCTTTAGAAACTCTGTTAGTGCGGGAAGAGTTTCAGTGGTTAAGCTTCGACGAATACGAATGCCTCGGGTGGTATAGGCATCAGAGTTTGGTCCGATTGATCTTTTCAGCGACCTTGGTTTAATCTTAGTGTACTCTGCTAGATGAGACGAGCATTCCCCCCATCTTGACGTCGTCCTGGATACACCAAGATAGTGTCGTTTATACGCCGCGCTAAAGTTTAAAAGTTTTGGGTTTGTTTCGTAACCTCTCTCTGATTGTGCGTGGGATGCACGACTTCTTAGAGTTACGCTTCGTGCTGAGGCACGATAGTTTTATAATAGTCTTGTGATGGATTAACTCGAGAATATCACCGGAGGTCGTGTAAGGACTTCGGTGTACGCGTGGTTGATAACGGAGCAGTTTTAAAAGCACATTGTTGGTTTAAAGGCGAGTGTGTTTTTTTGGGTTGGCGATGTCTTTCGAGTAAATCATGCGTGACCAATTTTAGTTGGTCGATCGTGATTCGACCGTTTTCTTTGGTTGAGGTCCCTATAATGGCCTCGAAGGTAAGCTCTGCTTTGATGTTTCAGTTGTAACATGAGCGCTTGTTCAGGCTGTAAAGGCTTAAGTGCGGTTTTCTTTGGAAACGCTAAAGATGCATTGGGCATTGGAAACGCGATGCGATCTTGTTTAATTAAACTTCACTACCCTTGTAGGACGTGTGATGTTTTCATCATTTCCAGAAGGCTTCTCGGGGACGAGAAGTTTTTTTTAGGTGGGTAGTTTGTAACGAACCGTTTTTTTTAGAGCGGATAAAAATTCGAAGGTTTTTGAACTTTTTCTTTTATCAGCGGGTCGGTTTTAAAACCGAGCTTCGGAACGAGGTCCCGAGTTCTGGAGCCGTCTTAATTGGTGGTATCAGACTACGCGCGGTAGGTTCAACTGTGCGGGTCAGCCGTGCGGGGTAGCCCGTGTATCTAGTAGCAGGCGCGCGGGCTGCGTACGGTGTTTTAGACGGTGCGGGTAAAACCATGCGGGTGGGGTGTGTTTTAGTTTTTAATTAAAATTAAAATAAAATAAAATAAATAATAATAAAAAAATTAAAACCTAAGCTAACCTCCCACCCCTTCTCTCGGCAGGACCCCTGCGCACCCCCTCCTCTCCCCTTAGTCACGCACGCGACCCCCCCTCCACGGCGCCGCCTCCTTCCTCTGATTCCTCCCGGTTTTTGGTGATTTCACTCTCCGAATCATCATGGTGAGTCCTTATCTCCCTTCTCCTCCCTGTTTCCGGCTTCATTTTGACCTAATCGGTGCCCGGTGAGGTACGACTGAACCCTAGGGCTTAGAGGTGATCCGGTTTTTCGGTTTCTTCTTGTTTTAGGTCGGTGCGAAGGTTCTCTTGGGGTCCCTTGAGGTGAGTTCCGGCAACCGCCGCCGAAGTCGAAGCGGTTCGGGTGGTTTCGGTTCGTCGCCAATGTTGCGAGGTAAGGTTTTCTACCCGTCGTTTGTTTCGCATCCTCCAAATTAGGGTCGTCATGTGTTATTGACTGCCTGGTATTTAATTGGTAGGGCGTTGGGTGGTTTCACTTCGTTTCGCGTTGTCGCTAACACCTTGAGGTAAGGGTTTATTATTTCTGGTTGGTTTTGCCTGACCTAAATCGGTTTATCTTTGTGTCTTAAGGTTCGTAGTGGTTTTCTTATAGTGCGTTGGAGGTTTCGGTATGATTTCGGGTTGCCGGAGTTTAGGTGACTCACCTGCGTAGGCATAGGTACGTATTTATATGTACGTGGGTTCCCCCGGTGTGCGTATATTTGTCCATGGCAGCGAATATACACACGTACGGGGCTAGTGGTCCCCATTACATATATAAAAAGTGCCTGTGCAGGTGAGCGGAGACAGGCTTATGTGTATAATCATATGTGTAAGGATCCTCTTGCGCACGCTCATGACCATGCAGAGCATGTGCATAGAGGCTAGGTGTCCTTATACGTATGTGAAATCACATATGCCTCGTGGGGGAGAAGTTGAGACATCTTTAGTTAGAAAGCACCAAGAGCCGGAGTGGACGGATGGATCCACCTTGAGGTAGGGTCCCTCTCCTTGACCTTTTAATTTAAGTAAAGTAATAGTGAGTTTAATATCGCACTTAGCATTTTAATTATGCAAGTTTAGTTCCAATTAAATTCTTCTGTGCAAATCGTGTGAATTGTAGGAATAAGATAAAAGTGGTTGCTTGGTCACTAAACTAACGATTTAATAATAAAACCCCTCTTTCGAGGTGTGCTGCCTTCAATCTAAAAATGTAGCAATAGAATTACATGATTGCCTTCCTTACTGTTTGGCTTCTTAACTTTGTTAAGTGTTGAATGAGTTTTAAAGTAAATGCTAAATATCACTAAATGAATCGTTTGATGAAGTAATGCCATGTTTTCTAATAAAACTCCTCCAATGGAGGTGAGCTGCCTTCAAAATAAACGTGTAGTAGTAGTTTTCCTTTTTTTTTTGTGATTTCTTGCTTAAAATCCTTATGACTCTTTATGCTTCACATTATACTTGATAAATGACATGCTTGTACTCGTACCTTACTGGTTACCTCAATTGACGTTTCTTCTTGAGAAATAATAAACGAGCCATGAAACCTCCTAAGTTCATGGCTTAACATGTAATTAGAACTCTTAGGGTAGGGTGTTTACCCTCTTCCCTTTACTTCGGCGCTTATGTCATGCCACGTCTTGTGTCACTTGTCGCAACCTTCCGGCGATGCCTCTTTATTTATTATTTAAATGCTTGGGTGGTTCGCTCATGCCCATTGTGGCCTCCGTCTATGGTAAAGTCCACCCTAGGCACCCACCTTGCCTCTTGGCTACCCCTTTGGGTGTGCCCCGCCTAAATGCCCATTTTTCCTTGTTCTTTAAGTTATAAATTTAATGTAATAGTTTGAATTGAATGTCTTGCTTGAGCAAGTTTGTTAGCTTGTACCATTTAATGTCATTAATCACCTAACATAGAGGCATGTTGATGCCATATGCTTTTGTTTACCTTCTATTGCTCGTGCAAGTTCCAGAATGTTGAGCAAGGATAATTAATTATGAGAGCTGATTATAAAAAGTTGAGATCTGATTTGGATAACTAAATGTGAAGAATTAATCATGAAATGAGAATTGTGTCAACTGATTAATTAATTGATAAATGGTAATAAATAAATGAGATTCTGGGTCCTAGAAATGGCTTTCTAGACCGATTTAAACGTTGGGTTTTGGACATGGAGTTCCTTCCCAATGGTTATCCAAGCTTGTGATATAAGGTGTTAGACATGGCGATCTACACCAAATGTGATACGGGGTGTTAGACATGGCGATCTACACCGAATAATTATCGAGGTGTTAGACATGGAGATCTACACCAAATGTGATTCGAGGTGTTAGACATGGCGATCTACACCAAAATGTGATATGGGGTGTTAGACATGGCGATCTACACCAAACGAATGATAATAATGATTTATGAAAAGAATGAGAGATGTGGGTAAAACCCGAGTGAATTGTGATCAAATAAAGAAAGGTAAGAATGAGTGGATTTCCAGTCTGAGTTGAAATGATAAGTGAATAAATAGAGTAAGTGAGCAAAATGATAAAAAGTTTCTTTATGCTTGAACCAAATTTACTTCTGTTGTTTTAAACAGGTTCTTATCCCGGATATGGGCCGAAGCAGGTATTGTCGTTAGGTGTCCTTTTTGGAACCTGGACGGGCGTTTATTGTTTGCATTGTGTTGTTATTGTTCGAAAATACCAGCACTTTGTTTAATTATATTTCATGGTCTAGAGTGGGCTAGACCCCGGTGGTTCCGGCCTACTGAGATATATATCTCACACCCTACTCGGGCCGCCATTGCACTGTGGTACCCGAGTAGATTTCATTTGGTTGTAGGACCTTGTTGTTGTTGTTTCTCGTACTTGGAGTTAGGAGCAAAGGACCGAGTTGGGGCTCGGGATGCTCATGGAGATCGCCCTCGGGGCTTGAGACTTTTGTTCATTTACTTCTGCATTGATGTGTAAGTATGTCGCATGATTTAATGCTTCCATTGTATCATTAGTATGTCATGCATGCATCTCTTATATAAACTGTCGTTCGCCAATTTTATTCAAACCTTAAAAATGAAAAAAAAATCCGCTACTTTATTATTATTATTCACACTACATCCGTTGCTGTATTTTTGGTCCCTTTTCGCCACTTTGATAAGAGGGTATAGTCTCCCCCCTGACTTACCTTACACCCTCGCCGCTAGTCGGAAACCTCTGGCGTAAGGGGAGACGCGCTTGAGGCTATGTCGCGGGCCGACTCAGGTGACTCGGGTGTCCGGTTTAGGGTCGACCTGGGTTGGTTCGTGACATTTAGGTAATCCATCAAGATACTAAAATGAGTGTTTTGAATTTCATATTCCACCATTGAAATTAATTTGGTAATTTCATATTGTTTGGGATTATCTTGGGGGACTCCAATATATAGTTGAAGAGTCACAAATGAAAACTATGTTCAAAATGTGTAACAACCCAAGATTTTTAAATCATATTTGTTTCCTGATAAAATGTGTGTTATATTATATTATATTATACACATAAAAAATATATATGGACCCAAAAAACCTTATCTTATTAATATTTATCATTACATTAGTCAATTATGAAACCAATTAAAATACCAAACATTACAACTAGATATAAAATATAAAATATAAAAGCAAAAATGGGAAAATATGGATCACATCAATCTATTAGAATCATCTCCCTAATGGACAACACTATAGAAATTGAAAAAATATTATCAAACCAATCAACATCTTATAAAATGAAAATATATAATATTATAAGAAATTGTAGTGAATATTAAGTGAAATAATGAAGTGGTTTTTATAGGGTAAAATGGAAATGTGATCATTGGGATTTGATTGTGCAATGAACATTCGTAAAATATGTCAGTTGGTTAATATAATCATTCGTAAATTTTATTTCTGGGAAATATAACCACTGGTGATAATTTTATAGTTATAATTAGTGTTCATAAGTTGTAATGACATAAGATAATTGGTGTAGAAAGGTGAAATGATGGCCTCAACAAGTAGATTCATTCTTTTTGAAGGCCATTTTTTAGAACTTGTAAGGGAGGTAATGTCACTGGAGTTCATCATTTTCCAATCCCAAGACAATATTTAACAATTTAATCTTAAAATAAATCCCCTATAGGAGAAATTCAAGTTAGTGGAGATTACCACCCGGTCAATGTTGGTCGATCTAGCCTATGAAACTACCACCATCGCACACCTTACCCTTAAGACATACATGAGTTTTATAAGGGGTTATGTGTCCAGGACATAGTTAATTAAAGTGTAATTTATTTTTATAAATAAAATTTTTATTCCATAAATTTCATTTTAAAAATAGTTTTCCTTAATAAAATATATGTTTAAATTAGGAAAATTTTGTAAAATTATTTCTAGACACAAATAAAACATAATAGTATTTTTTTAGAAAATATATAAATTTTTATAATAAAACCAAGTTATTCTGAATAATATTTGTTTTAATAAAATAATATTTTAAAATAATCTTATTTAAATATAAATTATTAAATAATTTCATAATTTCCCAGAAAAAGTTTATAAGTGTTACAATTTTGATTATTCCTTAAAAACTAATATTTTTCAATAAATAAAGAATTTTATATTTAAAAGTTAAAATTAACATATTTATGGAATTATTATGATAAAATAAACATTATATTTGAAATCAGAATATCTAAATTATGTTTTCTTTTAATTTATGAGAATTTCCAAAAATACTTTTTTTTTCTTGAATAGTAAAAATACAATTTTGGGTTCTCTATATGTTTTACAAAATTCATATTTATGTCATAATGATGTAATAATTAACTAACCATATTACAAGACCTAGAATATTTTATTTTATTAATATTAATTATTTTAATCGATTTTTGTCAATTTCCAAACCTATAAATGACTTTCCAATGTCTAAAATATAAAATTTTGATTTTAAAAACAATAATTTGTGGAAAATTTACTTTTACATGTCAAAAGAAGTATTAAAATATTGTGTTCAGTTCAATTGGATTAAAATATCATAACATGTGACTCAAATTTTCATAACCATGATAAAAAATCATGGGTAATCCAATGGTTTTTCATTTTCCACAACTTAGATTTCCAATACGCATATTTGGAATTTATTAAACAATTCCTCCACTTTCGCTATATAACCCCACCCATTTCACTATTTCCATTCACTATAAAAGTATACCCCACAAATTTATACTCAATTTTCCTCCCTATTAGTCCCCCTAATGTGTCTTTAATTCTACAAGCTTTCATCATCATGTTTTAGTTACAACTCTTCAAGGTAAGGGAAATCTCAACTTCTCCTTCCATTGAAGTTCCCTTTTTTTGGAATGTATTCTATTTTTCAAACTAATTTTTTTCAATTTATATGATACAATTACTATAATAATAGTCTTTTATCAATGGTATACCATTTTCCTCTATTATTTTACCTTTCCTTAATCCATGTTTTATACATTTTCATGGAGTTGAATTTATTTATCTCTTTTACTTGAGAAATTATCAAAAAAAATTTAATACCCTAACATCCTCCTTTTATATGGGGATTCACCTAGATGTAAAATAATTTATTTTATCAGGTATTTACATATATTTAACCTACAATCCCTTTTAATGTTTTAATAATTATGTAATGATCATTCCTTTAATCACTTTTGTACACCAATATTTTGATAAGAAACCTATTTTTTATTTTCATCATATTATTAATGAAATGATTTATTATAATCTCTATGGATCAAATTAAATTAAGACATATTATGAGTGTATTCTGATTGATCTCTAATTAATTGGTTTAATAATTTAATCTCTGGATATGACATGTTTTATAATACCTTGGTGAGTAACCTTAGTAATTTTTATTTTAACACTATGGTGATAAACCATGGTGATATGGTTATGAATGCCTCATTTTTATGTTGTATCCAGATTTCCTTTCTACGTATCATTTTATTTTAATATTAGTCATGTTCTATTTATCATCTTATATTTCTATACCTCATGTTCTTGTTAATATGTCTCATGGTCACATGTTATATGTATCCCCTACTTATTCCCTTACTAGGCTTCATACTCACTCCTTTCCATTAATGTATGCCTATAGGATATGATATATAGTAAAATAAAACTATGGTGATCCGATGAATATGTATCTCAAGTAGATTAGAATAATGTTTGATGAATTCATGTATTAGGTACCTAATTTCCAAGAAACTAAACCTTAAAATATTATTTGTTTTATTCCATGTAATGAAAATATTATGTAATAAAAAAGTGGGATAGCATAGCTGGTATCAGATGATGGTGTAGTTATTTATGGAAATTAGGAATTTTAAACTTCATTATTAACCCAAGGGATATATTTAAATATAAGAAAAACAACCTACTATTTGGATAGTATTATGTAAGTGGTTTCAAAGAAAATATATCCCTACTTGGATACTATAAGTGGAAGTGGCTCTGGAAAAAATATACCTAGGGGTAACACCTAAAAATACCATATTGAGCTAGACTCGATTTGGAACTGGTCATGATAATGGTTATAGCTACACACTTAGTTTGATACTCCTGAGAGATATGTTTGGTCAATCACAATATTTTTATGAACCATTAAAAAGGATATATTTAGAAAATGTAATTTTTATTAAAGAAAAACACATTTAAACATTATGTTTTCATAAATAATATCCCTTTATAATTATAATATTCCAAAAGTAACAAGTTTCTCACTAAGGTTTTCTTCTTTTATAAAAATGGTCAGAAATAAGATTAACCTCATAATTGATGATTGAAACCTATGATGAACTGATGTCCTTATAATGAAAGATGGAATGGATAAATTCATGAGGATAATGATTCAACTAAATTGAGTTATGAATAATAAATTCAATAAAGTTAATAGATTAGATTCACCTCTAAGGTAACAACTTTCTATTAAGTTATTCATGCATCAAAGACCATTTTATTTTAGTGGATATACCAACCCATTGATTTTTGAGAAATAGATTACCTTTATAAAAAAAAAAAATTTTACTCTATTTTTCATAGATAGAGAAAGATGCCCTGGTAGTATACCACTTAGAAGGAGAAGCCAAACTATAATGGCTTGGACCTCTCTGGTTCATTCCTTTGTGAAAAATATGGTGTTTGAGGTGTTCTGGGAGGTCAAGGTGACTCATCCCCAACACTTTTCCAATTTTCCCTTTCAGTGAACAGTAGCATCGGTGACCCTCGGTAAACAGTTCCAATGGTAGATAGTTGTGAATAGTGCCAATGGTGAGGTCTAACGGTAACCTCTCTTTCCTTTGACAAATTTTCAATTCTATGAATAGTTCCATCAATGAAAAGTTCTATCGGTAACCTCTAACGGTAACCTCACTTTCCTTTTCCAAATTTCCAATTCTATGAACAGTTCAATCAGTGAATAGTTCTATCAGTAACCTCTAATGGTAACCTCTCTTTCCTTTTACAAATTTACAATTCTACAAACAGTTCCATTAGTGAATAGTCTATCAGTATCCTCTAACAGTAACCCCTCTTTCCTTTTCCAAATTTCCAATTCTATGAACAGTTCCATTGGTGAACAGTTCTATTGGTAACCTCTAATGGTAACCTCTCTTTCCTTTTTCAAATTTACAATCCTATGAACAGTTCCATTGGTGAATAGTTCTATTGGTAACCTCTAACAGTAACCTCTCTTTCTTTTTCCAAATTCACATATTCTATGAAATGTTCCATCAGGGAACAGTTCTATCGGTAACCTCTAACAGTAACCTCTCTTTCCTTTTCCAAATATCCAATTCTATGAATAGTTCCATTGGTGAACAATTCTTTCAGTAACCTCTAATAGTACCCTTCTTTCCTTCTCCAAATCTCAAATTCTATGAATAGTTCCATCGGTGAACAGTTCTATCGGTAACCTCTAACAATAACCTCTCTTTTCTTTGCCAAATTTTGAGTTTTGTGAACAGTGTTTCTAGAACGGTAGGTGTATAGTGTTCTAATGGTGAGGTTCATGAATAGTGTTCTATCAGTGAGGTTCATGAACACTGTTCTAATGGTGAGGTTCATGAATAGTGTTCTATCGGTGAGGTTCTAACGGTGAGGATCACAAACAGTGTTCTATCGGTGAGGTTCATGAACAGTGTTCTATCGGTAAGGTTCTAACGGTGACGTTTATGAACAGTGTTCTATTCGTGAGGTTCATGAACAATGTTCTATCAGTGAGGTTCTAATGGTGAGGTTCATGAACAATGTTTTTCCTTTTCCAAATTTAGAGTTCATGAAGAGTGTTTCCAGCTTCCTACAGTTCCCCCCATTAGTGTTTTCCTTTGACGTAAAATGCATTTAAAACCACGTTTTAAGGACTCTAAGGCTGATTCATTGTCCATAACTCCTATATTAATTATTCTTAAGGCTCAGGATGTTTTTACATGGTCAAACCATGTGGTTTAATGCGATCCGCATTTAATGGGAAATCAAGTGTATCTTAAACTGTTGCTCCGTTAAATATTCTAAAGGGATGGGATATATTCCTCCCTAATTCTACCTCTTTGTTCTCAGATATGAGACTCTATAACATTTCATTCCTTCTCATAAGAGTTGCACAATCAAACTTTCCTCCTCGGATTGGTTCTGATCTATTTTGATGCAACCAAGCAGTATCAATCAATCTTTCATATAAGGTATGTTTTATCGTCGTTCTTTTGGGGTTCATCTTCTTCTGTTTCTCCTTTTCATATTATAGCATGTAATCTCCATGCTTCTAAAAGAGTTTTTCTTGGGTTTTGGTTGGTGTGGTCATACCGTGACATCCTCGGGTGGATGTAGTTGTCACGAGAGGAGGATCATGACCCGTTGTGTGGATTGTTCATTTATAAAGAACTTCAAGAAATGTTTGAGGTGGGGGATTCATTTCTTCTCTTTTCTTATATGTGCAACTGTATAGTTAGCATATTTTATCCCACTGGATGACAATGGAATTGCCATAATTAATATTTGAACCAGATAACTAAATTGATATTGATCATATGTTATTTCTTCTTTTTTTCTAGATAGTGTGATATCAATGCTTGTTGTGTTTATCATTTCGTTCTTGATGGAAATTTTTAAAGAACATAAATCCATAGTTAATTGATAATGGTTTGGCTAAAGATAAAGAGGCATGTAACTAAATTTGGTTCTTATTATTGTAATTTGATGTTAATAAAAATGGTTCAGTAAGCAGGTTTAATTATTTGTGATAGCTTACTGATTAGGTTTCTTGAATTTGGAACCTAAGAATAATAATATTTTAATATAAGATGTATTAAAGAACTGGTTGATCGATAAAAGATAACTCCTTGTAGGGTTCTGAGTTACCCTATTGTTTGTTAAAGGTATAAGAGCCCAACTATTAAAATTTTTGTTTTCCTACTGCTTGTGTTGTGATGTGAGCCTGGATGGCTGTTGTGATATGTGGGGGCATGAAGACCTTTTGCTTGTGGCAGCAGATGATGCCTAGAGTGGCGAGATGCATCGTTCTATGCATGAATGTGTGAGAGAGGACACTCGGGATGATGGAATGGGATGGATGTGATTGTTGGATGCTTTCTGTTTTTTATTGGTTGGTTATCTTCTTTACTTTTTCCCACTTCTCAAGGTAGATGGTCTTACTGACCCATCTTCTGAAAGAGGTGAAGACACGCAGGGTATGCCACATGCTTTTCGTGTTTGGATTCTCAAGGGAGTATGGGTCTACTCTCTTGTTATAGGTGGAAAAGACTCAACGGGTAGTACATATACTCACTGTGTTGACCCCCCTTGTGTTTAGTAGCGTAGAATGTTTTTCTAGAATGCATGGGAATGTGGGGAAGTAATTATGTAATGAATAATTTAATAAATGGTGTTAACCCATGGGGTTGGAGTTTGCTGGAACATAATGATGAGGTTGTAATTTTAAAGGAACAGTGTACATTGGTTGTGATTCTAATTAACTTTAATGTGGAATTGGTATTGTTCAATTAATGTTTCAATAATTAATTAATTTAAAGTAAAATGGGTAAAAAGGGAATGAAATAATTTATTAAATATCTTTAAATGGTTGTGTGCTTATAAGATACCTAGTCTTATAAGTAGCAGCTCGGAGTCTGAGAGACGTTAGCTGTAGTTGAGTCTAAGAATAGATTATTCCCAGAGTGTGGTGGTGAGGTATAGTATATTCTTTAATTTTTGTGTTTCTGTATGCTACTCCACCAGGGAAACTAGCACCCCAGGGATTCTGAGACATGGAGTGTGTTTCCCTCAACATTCTGGTGGGAGAATGGATAGCTGACTACCCCCTTTGGCCTCACTTTCTTCTCTTGGTAGTTACATGTGCTGGAAGGCACATTTGTTATTTTTTCCAATATATGTTTGTAGAGGGTTATAATGGCTTGGGGTTATTCACACACATATATTCTGGATATAGTTTCCTATGGACTACTATAGGTGTAACGTGTATAGGTTGTGATGGTTTGAAGATCCTTACTCGGTGTATGGGCTGTAATGGCTTGAGGTAAAATACCTGATGTATGATATACATTATACGGGCTGTGGTGGCTCCTAGAAACTACCCGGTTACTTTTCTTAAGTGGACTGGGTGGTTTCATTTCATGAAGTGCATGTTGTGGTGCTTCGCCCAGGTGTCTACGGGTATGCCTTTTTGGAGAGAGATGCTTAGGATGTGTGACGTTGGGGAAAAGCGGAAAACCAGTGGGGAAGTAAGAGTGGGGTACTTTTGATATTCTTTATTATATGATATTATTTGTGCCCAAATTTACCCTACTGGTAAAAGCGGTCGATGTAGTACATGTAGGGGTCGAATCAACAGGGACCGAAGAAGTAACCTTGAGACGCTATGATTTGGTGAAGGATGAGCTATGAAGTAGCTAACTTTGGGTTTGATTTTGGATGGTTTAAAGAAAAATAAGAAACCTAAGTGAATTCAATTCAAATAAAATGGGTTGATCTTAGGATTATGCTCGGGGTGGATTGAATTAATTTTACTTCTTTAGACAATTTTGGTTTTATTAATTCTTGATGAATCCATTATTCAAAAATAACACTACCTTCATCATTTTCTGGTTTGGTGCTTACTAAACACAATTAATAATCCTCTATACAATTAGAGTACCAAATTAATGATCTCTCTGAGGTATATGGTCATTTAGTAATTGAATTTAGTTTGCTAAAACACAATAAAGATGAAGAGTAGAAATTACTGAAGAATGGATGTCTTAAATTAATTATCCAATTAACAACAATTCGTTCATAAAATAACATTCAATCCTGCCTTTGCATCCTCCTAAGATCAACCCATTAAAGGGTTAGCCCTCCATTGATGGTATACTCTCAATGGTGGGCGGAATATGACTAACAAGAATTGGATTGAAGAAATTAAAACCGCAGAAATAACGAGCACTCCTCCGTGTGTGTGAATGAAATTCACACCTATGTGTGAACTAATTCACAACAACATAGAGATATAAATGTGCTTTGTGATAATAAAGTTTTAATAAATGAAATGGAAAATATATAAGAGAAATAAGTTGATTAAGAACTTAAAGATACAAAAAAAAACTTACATGGAAATGGAAAACATTACAAAGGAAATTTGGAAGCATAACCTTACAATGAAACAAGCAACAAAAAATGATAATAAAAATATCCAACCCTATTCCCTTCACCACTAGCTCCTTATATAGGCATATTAGGAGCATTAGGTCCATACCCCAACAATTAATTCACCCCCCAACAATTAATATAGTCAAAATGAGGGTGAATAATCAAAAGGAAATTTATGTTTCGAATTTGACCCGGAAAACTGTCCAGATTCGTCCACCATATTGACGTGTGAATTTGTAATTTAAGAAAGCCGAATCCGGAGTGGTTGTAGCATACAAATATCTTCTTCCATCTGTCCTCTATGAGATTTAAAAATTTAAGGAACTTTGGCTTAGCCGTTTGGATGTTATGTTCTAAATGGCGGGATAGATTTCTGTGCATTAATGTCGGGTCCACCATTTAAATCTCAAATTCATATCCTTTTATCATCATGAAAAAATTAGAATTATCTCCGTCCACAGTTGAATAAAATGATCCTCATATTTTTATATTTCTACATTATAAATTTGAGCTTCATTGGGCTTGGTTTTTGGGATCCACATTTGTTTGATGGGCCTTAGGCCCATTATGCTTTTTCCAGAAAGTTTCTGCCTTCAGGTGAAAAAATCTCCATCTTCACTTGTGATTCATACATAAGACCTAAAAGAAAAAATGTTGAAAATAAAGTTATGAATAATATACCAAAATATCAAATTAAAATGATAAATATTGTAATTTCCACGAGAAAATTATTGAGTGGGACCAAATTGACAGTTTAAGCATGAATTGTACAATGACGGGAAATGAAGTTCAATTTCTGAATTGGAATAAAATTTATGTTTATGAACTTTTAAACACTTTAATATTAAGATCTTAACAATGAATATTAGCCACTTTAAGTGACTAATCACACCCCCCAACTTGAGTTTTTCTAGTCCCGAGCAAAATATATTACAAATATGAAATTCAAATCCCCTTTTCCAAAAACATTTAAATACACATTGCTCACCCAAAAACCTCATACCAAAAAAATTATGGAACCCATAAAAAACATTTAAAACAAGCTAGGTCCATAATCATATATTAAGCCCAAGCCCATTCGTTTTTTCAAATTAATCGCCACATTTCATCCAATTTCAATTAAGCATTATAAAGTGTTGTGCATCACAAAAGATATGGGGCCCATTTTATTGTTCAAGGGGAAAAAATGGAAGCTCTAGGTGGGAATCACATTAAACCTTAATATGAGTGTCCATTTTTTTTATTTTTTTGATGATTTTTTTATCCAAAATAGATATGAAAAGACTAACTCTGGGCAAGACAACTATGGAGTCACGATCCCCAAGTGCTGGATGCCACACATATTGTCAATTTCATGCTCTACAATAGAGATATAAAGACCAACTCTGGGAAACACAACTATGGAGTCATGATCCCCAAGTGCCGGACGCCACACATTTGGACAAAACATTTCTCTATGTGGTCATTTTTTTGGATACTCAAATTAAACTAAAAGTGACCCCAAAACCCTACGCTATAATGAAAGGGACCCAAGAACTCAAATTTACACCCACGATCCAGTAGACATGCATTGTGGAATTTTTATTAATAGGATTAAAATGTAAACATTGAAAAATCACATCAGAAAACCGCACTTTCCAAAAACTATGCTCATGAACTTAAACTTGCATTAAAATCAGAATCAAGGCATGCAAAATTTATTTGATATCCAATTTTAGAGTTTTCAATGTGTGTTATCATGTTTATGGTTAATGGAATTTTTCTTTTCATGCATGTTTTTATTCACAAAAAAAATCATTTTTTATCTCCCCCCAACTTAGAATAACACTGTCCCTAGTGTTTAAAGAAAAGAAAAGTTAGAAGGGGGTAGGATAGGAGTTAAAATATGAAATTGAGAATGATAAACATGTAACAAATTCACCTGGTTTTTGAAGTTGAAGTTCATGATGCTCCAGATTACTCCTTTGATCTCTTGGGGGATGTAGGAACATCCTTGATTGAACATGTATCACCCAAAATAGTTCATGAACCATAAAAATACGGACAAAGCAGACAAAACAGACAACACAATGATTTATTTAATTCCAAGTACTATCATTTTTATGGTTTTCCATGTTTTTTTTAAATCAAACTAATGATACATTGTCTTCTTTATATTTTTTGGGTAAGGTATTACTCAAGGATCACACCGCGTGACACATATGAATATGGTGCTCCCCTTTCATACCCATCCATACTCATAAAATAATAACAGGTCAAGAGTCTAATTTTTTTTAACCTACAAAAACATAAATAAAATAAAATAAACTGATGATACATTGTCTTCTTTATATTTTCTGGGTAAGGTATTACTCAGGGATCACACCGCGTGACATGGATGAATATGGTTCTCCCCTTTCATACCCATCCATACTCATAAAAGAAGAACAGTTCAACAGTCTATATAATAAAAAATGAAAAAATTAAGCAGAAGAAAACAAAAGATGATTCACAGTGATTGGAAACATGAAAACCACGGGTTGCCTCCCATGCAGCGCTTTTGTTTAACATCGTTAGCCTGACTTATACCCTAAATCTATCCATTTTTCTCTGGTTCATATGTTGGATCAATTAACTCCTCCTGGGTTTCTTATTTATTGAATGATTCAATGAATGGTTTTAACCTATGACCATTAACTTTGAAGACATGACCACTTGTGGGATCCTGAATCTCTATTGCCCCATGAGGGTACACATGATGCACTAGGTATAGACCAGACCATCTAAACCTTAGCTTTCCTGGGTGTAGATGAAGTTTTGAACTATACAAGAGCACAAATTTTCCCAATTCAATGTTTTTTACTTTGATATTCCTAGATTGGTAGGCTTGAACTTTAGATTTATTGATCCTTGCATTTTCATAAGCCTCCATCCTAAGTTCCTCGAGTTCATTAAGATCAAATTTCCTTTTTGTTTCAGCCAATGAAATGTCAACGTTCATTTTTTTTATTGCCCAAAAGGCCTTATGCTCAATTTAAATAGGTAAATGACATGATTTTCCTTAAACCAATCTATATGGGGACATGCCTAGTATAGTTTTGAAAGCATTTTGATATTCCCAAATGGCATCTAAGAGTTTCTCGGACCAATCATTCCTAGAGGGATTGACAGTTTTTTCAAGAATTTGCTTAATTTCTCTATTTTCCAACTCATCTTGACCGTTGGTTTGAGGATGGTATGCAGTGGAAACTTTATGAGTAATACCATACTTATACATGAGTGAAGAGAATGGTTGGTTGTAGAAATGGGTTCCACGATCACTAATTATAGCCCTTGGAATTCCAAATCGAGAAAATATATGCTCCTTCAGAAATCGGATCACAACATGGTGGTCATTGGACTTGGTGGGAATGGCTTCAACCCATTTTGAGACATAATCAATAGCTAAGAGGATATAGAGGTATCCCTTAGAGTTTGGAAAGGGTCCCATGAAATCAATTCCCCAGCAATCAAAGATTTCAATGACCAGAATGGGAGTGAGGGGAATTTGATTCCTTTTGGTAATGGATCCTAATTGCTGACACTGAGGACAACTTTTTCAGAATTTGAAGGAATCCTTAGTGAGGTTCGGCCAGTAGAAACCACTTTGGAGGACCTTTGTAGTGGTTTTATTTGTAGAAAAGTGGCCTTCACATGCCTCTCCATGAAAAATTTTTAGAATGGACTCTTGCTCAGACTCGGGAATACATCTCCTGATGATTTGATCAAGACATAAATTGAAGAGGTAAGGATCATTTAACACATAGTGTTTGATATCAGAAAGGAATTTCCTCTTAGCTTGGGTCCCCAGGAATTTTGGAATGTCACCCATCACCAAATGGTTTGCTATGTCAGCATACCAAGGGCAGTCATTCACTGAATATAGGTGCTCATCGGGAAATGAATCAGACATAGAGAGGTGGTGTGAGTTGTCTTTGAATTCCATCCTAGAAAGGTGATCAACTATAATATTTTCAACACCCTTTTTATCCTTAATGGTTAAATCGAACTCTTGAAGAAGAAGGACCCACCATATCAATCTAGCCTTGGTATCTTGTTTTTTGAAAAGGTATTTTAGGACTGAATGGTCAGTGAAGACAATGATGAGTGATCCTAAGAGATAAGACCTGAATTTCTCTAAGGCAAAGACAATAGAAAGCAACTCTTTCTCAGTTGTGGTGTAGTTTAATTGTGAATCATTTAAAGATTTTCTTGCATAAGCAATGACACATGGAGTTTTCTCACACTATTGTCCTAAGACTGCTCCTACAGAGAAGTCACTTGCGTCACACATGAGCTCTAATGGAAGTTTCCAATTTGGATATTTCATGATAGGTGGAGATATAAGAGTTTACTTGAGTGTATAGAATGATTCCACACAGCTTTCTATCCATAAAAATGGAGAATCTTTTACCAATAGAGCACAAAGTGGTCGAGAAATAGAGCTGAAATTCCTAATGAACCTTCTATAAAAACCAGCATGTCCTAAGAAGGACCTCACTTCCTTAACAGTTTTAGGAGAGGGAAGGTGACGAATGATTTCAACCTTAGCTTTATCAACTTCAATCCCTCTACCAGATACAAGATGACCTAGAACAAGTCCTTCCCTTACCATGAAATGGCATTTTTCCCAATTCAGTATGAGATTCTTATCCTCGCACCTTGAAAAAACCTTTTCAACATTTATAAGGCATCCCTCAAAATTATCCCCAAATATTGATAATTCATCCATGAAGACCTCTAAAAAATCACCCACCATATCCGAGAATATTCCCATCATGCACCGCTGGAAGGTACCAGGGGCATTACATAACCCAAAGGGCATGCGCTTGAAGGCAAAAGTGCTGAATGGACAAGTGAAGGTTGTTTTTCTTTGATCCTCTAAGGAGACTTTGATTTGATTATACCCTGAGAATCCATCTAGGAAGCAATAGAATTGATGACCTACCACTCGCTCGAGGACTTGATCAATAAAGGGTAAGGGGAAATGGTCTTTCTTGGTACAAGAGTTGAGCTTCCTATAGTCAATACAAACTCTCCATCCACTACTGACCTTTGTTGGAAGCATCTCTCTATCCGTGTTGGTTATTACTGTGATTCCAGCCTTCTTTGGAACCACATGGATTGGGCTAACCCACTCACTCTCAGCTATAGGATAGATGATATCAGCTTTTAACAATTTCAAAAGTTTTTTTCTCACTACTTCCTTGAGATTAGGATTGAGTTGCCTCTGAGGTTGACGACATGGCTTTGACTCGGATTCAAGAATAATTATATGAGTCCCGATAGGTGGGCTAATCCCAGGAATATCAGATAGGGTCCATCCAATGGCTTTCTTGTGTCTCCTAAAGACATCTAGAAGCATCCTCTCATGATCGGCATCAAGAGAGGAAGAAATGAAAACAGGAAAGGATTGGTTGTCCCCTAAGAACACATAATTTAGTGATAAAGGTAAGACTTTAAATTCAAGATCAGATTGGTCATGAATTTCTATGAAAGGATGAGACTTTGTATTGAAATTAGTTTCTTTGTTCAGATTTCTTGAAAAAATTGGTTCCTTGTGAACAAAATTTTCATCCACTAAATTTTCCAGAGTAGTGTCATGAATGGCTATGGACTCAATGTTATTAATTTCAACCATGGTATCATTGATTGGTGATTCTATAAATTCATCAATAGAGCTCTCTGAAAGATATTCAATCCAAGGAGACAAATTTCCCTCATTTGAATAAAGAAAATCAATCTCTTCTTGACTTAACCATCCTTCGATAATTCCTTGATGTTCATTGAGTTCATTATCAACACTACCAATCCAATTAACCTCCTGGATCTCTTCATCATCCCTAATTTGAGAGTTTGCATTGTAGATGTTCATGTCTAGACTCATGTTTCCAAAGGTGATGGTCATGTTCCCATTTCGGACTCGGATAACAGATTTGATTGTTGCAAGGAAGGGACGACCAAGGATGATTGGGGTTTTCTCCCAAGGACCTAAGCTTGGGTGATTGTCCAGAACAATGAAGTCAGCTGGGTAAATGAAATTTTCAACTTTCACCAAAACATCTTTTAAGATCCCCTTTGGAACTCGAACACTACGATCAGCAAGTTGAAGAGTGACAGATTTGGGTTGGAGTTCTTAGATCCCTAAATGACAATACATGGAATAAGGAATGAGGTTCACGCTGGCACCTAGATCACAAAAGGCTTTGAAAACTTTGTTCTCTCCTAGTTCAACATTTATGTAAGGGCATCATGGGTCTTTCAACTTAGGAGGAATGGTCCCTTGAATGGTGGTACTCACATTAGCAACCAAAAGGACTTCGTTTTTATGTGAAAATTTTCTTTTAAAATTGAACAAGTCCTTAAGGTACTTTGAGTAGGAAGGTATGGTTTGGATGACATCAAGAAGGGGAATGTTCAACTTGACTTGTGAGAAGATTTCCCTCAATGTGTCACTTAATTCAGGCTTGGTTTTCCCCCTCATGCGTTGAGGAAATGGTGCAGGTTGTTGAGTTGTTTGTTGAAGTGTTGTTTCTTTCACATTGTTATAAGTTTCTTCAGTTTGAGCTTGTGGTTCATTTGAATTTTCATTAGAGTTTGAAGCTTCACATGGTTTATGACTTATTTGCTCAGGTTTTTCAATTGATTTCCCACTTCTTAAAACTGTTAAAGCCTTTAGTTGTTCATGAGTTGTTTGAGAGAAACTTGTCTCTCCCCTTTATGTTTGTTGTGGAATGGCCTGTGTGGGAATGGGTGCCTTTCCAGTTTTGATGGTTTGAAGTTCTTGTTTAATGGATGAGAATTATGAGTTCATTTTGTCCATTTGTTTGCACAGTTGTTCTAGTAGACTTTGTGGAACATTTTGGGTTGGTGCTTGAGCTTGTGGGTTTATCCCAGGAGGATACATTGGTTATTGGATAGGTTGTTAAATGGTTTGTTGGATAGGTTGTTGATATTGGACATTAGGATGTTGGAATTGGACCGGTTGTGGTTGGAACTGATTATGAGGTTGAAAGTTTTGTTGAGGGTATGGGTTGATACATTGTTGTTGTGTTGGTTATTGATTGTCCTTCCAACGAAAGCCCGGATGGTCATTATACCTTGGATTTAAGGTGTTCGTGAATTGTGGATTTTGAAATCTCATTGCATTAACTTATTCTGGTGGTCCTCCTAAAAGAAAATCCTTGATGGAAGGAATGGTTGGGAAATTATCAGTATTGTGGTCATTCTTGTCACAAATTGTACAAACAAGCTCAACAGTTTGGGTTTTTTGGACCTTCCTAAGATCAATCTCCTCAACTTTCCTCGTGAGTGCATAAAGTTTTGCTCTAAGGTTTTATTATTCTCCAATATTGTACATTACACCAGATTTGGGTGGCTTCTCATAGTATGGTGATGTTCCCCATGTTTGGTTTTGTTCAGCAAGATTTTATAGATACTCGTAAGCATCATTTGAGGCTTTGTTTTTGAAGGTTCCATTACACATCATATCAATGAATTGTTTGTTTCTGGGACCCAACCCTTCATAGAAAATTCTCACTTGTTCTGTGATTAAGAAACCATGGTGCGGTACCATGTTTAATGTGTCCTTGAACCTTTCCCATGTTTCATAGAATTTTTCTCCCTCTCTTTCAAAAAATTTTTGTATGCTCATTTTAAGTGCAATTGTTTTCTGATGGGGGAAGTATTTTTTATAAAATTCTCGTTGAAGTTGGTCCCAAGAGTGAATGGATGTTGGTCTCAAATTGGTTAACCAATTCTTTGCTCGGTCCTTAAGAGAAAAAGGAAAAATTCTCATTTTAGCAGATTTAATTTGATTTGGTGGGCACATGGTTTCGATATGTCATTAAATTATTTAACATGAAGGTAAGGCATCTCAGACTCCATCCCATGAAAGGTTGGAAGGTGGTTCAGGACATGGGGTTTGAAAACATATTGGGAATATCCTATGTTATCATGCCTAATGCATCATGGTGCATTGGTCCAGGTTGGTGTGAGGTAGTCATTCATGGTCGGGTCTGCAACAATTCCCAAGTTAGGGTCTTGCCCGTTATTTTGGTTCCCTCCCCAGTTTATGATTTGGTTTTGTGGGAGATTATCCATTGTATCAAACTCAACGTCTGAATTTGGAGTATTAGGAAGATTTAGATCTAAAGGAAATAGACCTCTTTTAGTGATTGACTCCCCAGCCCTAGGAGTATCCACCCTAACTAATCAGTTTGAGTTATCACGGGTGTAGGCGGACATGCGCCAAAAGAAAAAAAAAGAGAGAAAGGGAAAAGATAAGATAATTGGGATGAGAATAGAAGAATGGGGGTAAGAAAAGAAAGTTTTTGGTCTAAGGAACTTACTTGGTCCCCGAAAACGGTGCCAAAATTTGGTTGCGCCCAAATTTACCCTACTGGTAAAAGCGTTCGATGTAGTACATGTAGGGGTCGAATCAACAGGGACCGAATAAGTAACCTTGAGATTCTATGATTTGGTGAAGGATGGGATATTAAGTAGCTAACTTTGGGTTTGATTTTGGATGGTTTAAAGAACACTAAGAAACCTAAGTGAATTCAATTGAAAGAAAATTGGTTGATCTTAGGATTATGCTCGGGGTGGATTGAATGAATTTTACTTCTTTAGACAATTTTGGTTTTATCAATTCTTGATGAATCCATTCTTCAAAAATAACACTATCTTCATCATTTTCTGGTTTGGTGCTTACTAAACACAATTACTAATCCTCTATACACTTAGAGAACCAAATTCATGATCTCTCCGAGGTATATGGTCATTTATTAATTGAATTTAATTTGCTAAAACACAGTAAAGATGAAGAGTAGAAATTACTGAAGAATGGATGTCTTAAATTAATTGTCCAATTAACAACAATTCGTTCATAAAATAACATTCAATCCAGCCTTTGCATCCTCCTACGATCAACCCATTAAAGTGTTAGCCCTCCATTGATGGTATTCTCTCAATGGTGGGTGGAAGATTACTAACAAGAATTGGATTTAAGAAATTAAAACCGCGGAAATAACGAGCACTCCTCCGTGTGTGTGAATGAAATTCACACCTATGTGTGAACTAATTCACAAAAACACAGAGATATCGATTTGCTCTGTGATAATAACGTTTTAATAAATGAAATGGAAAATATATAAGATAAATAAGTTGATTAAGAACTTAATGATACAAAAAAGAAACTTATATGGAAATGGAAAACATTACAAAGGAAATTTGGAAGCATAACCTCACAATGAAACAAGCAACAAAAGATGATAATAAAAATATCCACCCATATTACCTTCACCACTAGCTCCTTATATAGGAATATTAGGAGTCTTAGGTCCATCCCTCAACAATTAATTCACCCCCCCAACAATTAATAGAGTCAAAAGGAGGGTGAATAATCAAAAGGAAATTGATGTTTTGAATTTGACCTGGAAAACTGTCCAGATTCGTCCACCATATTGACATGTGAATTTGTAATTGAAGAAGGCCGAATCCGGAGGGATTTTAGCAGACAAATATCTTCTTCCATCTGTCCTCTATGATCTGTAAAAATTTCAGAAAATTTGGCTCAGCGGTATGGAATTTATGGTCGAAATGGTGGGACATATTTTTTTGCATTAATGTCGGTTCCACCATTTAAATCTCAACTTCATATCCCTTTATCATCATAAAAATATTAGAATTAGCTCCAGCCACAGTTGAATAAAATTATCCTAATATTATTATATTTCTACTGTATAAATTTGAGCTTCATTGGGATCGGTTTGTGGGCCCCACATTTGTTTGATGGGCCTTAGGCCCATTACGCTTTTTCCAGCAAGTTTCTGCCTTCAGGTGAAAAAATCTCCATCTTCACTTGTGATTAATTCATAAGACCTAAAAGAAAAAAATTTCGAAATAAAGTGATGAATAATATACCAAAATATAAAATTAAAATGATGAATATTGTAATTTCCACGAGTAAATTATTGAGTGGGCCCAAATTGACACTTTAAGCATGAATTGCACAATGATGGGAAATGAAGTTAAATTTCTGAATTGGACTAAAATTGATGTTTATGAACCTTTAAAAACATTAATATTAAGATATTGACAATGAATATTACCCACTTTCAGTGACTAATTAGATATATTCTTGTATGCATTACTTGGAGAGAGTAGTCATGGTGAGGTTGGGAACTTAGTATACCTGTTTAGATGATGAGTTATTTTCACTTGTTGTTCACTGTGCTTTAGCTTTCTTTCTTTAATTTTTCACAAGAGGCTTCGGGGAGGATCCTACTTATTATACTATTATACTCACCTTTTGTATATATAAACTGTTTTTTAGTCACTTAGAGAAGGTTGGAGGTCAAGATGGTTTCTACTAGCTTGGGGTTGCAGGAGCTATCTGGGCTTGTGGTTGCTGTTTTTTTACTTTTTGGGTACTTGCAGATTTTCCCCTTCCAGATGTTGTACTTTTTCATGACATTACATATGTACACTTGGGTTTTCTTTTATATTTCAGTTCTGAGTTTGAGTTGGTTGGTGTCTATCTTATCTTTCTCTTCCACATGTGTTCTATTGGAGGTCAATGCCTCCCATTTGTGTGTTTACTATACCCTCGATGCAAGTTTCAAACCTAGGGCCTACTAGAGGCAGGACTCGGGGGTCATTATCTCCCTTCTCACATTACCGGCCCAGGAGGGGTACAATTTGTGGGGAGGGGGTCATGACAGAGTGGTATCAGAGGTCTGGTTGAGGGATAGGATGGAGTTTAGAGTTAGGCACAGGTGAGGTTGCATGGTTTGGTAGGGAAATGGTGTCATTCATGTTTAACAAGTGATGTAAACACTGGAGACCAGTTGATACATAGGTTTTTAGGCCCCCCTATGATCTGATGTATGGACCTTTAAGTTTACAATGGCTAGTAAACAAGGTGATACTAGTTTCAGGGTAGAGACCTAGGAAAGGATCGTGCATCATTCTTCTTTGTGCATGTGTTTGAATGGGTAGACCTTGGGATAGGTTAACCTAAAATCAATGAAAGGAAAAACAAATTAATTAATTAATGTTGAGTCTTCCATATTCCAGGTTTAGGAGCTCTAACATTTTGTTATTTTATAGGTATGGCTCCAGGTTGACGTCCTCATCAGGTTTGCGCAAAAAATTCCCTGCATGTTGTTCCAGCAGTTTGCTACTGGGTACAGTTTGACGATGACAACACATGGAGGAAGACACTCCAAGAGTTTCAGTGCCAGAGTCTGTAGAAGTACTAGGGATCCATTTCAGATGCAGTCACGGAATACTGGTTGGAGGAGGTCGATATAGGCTTCAATTCAATCCGTTCTCTGAAGGAGCACTCGGTGTCCTTGGTTGTGATGCTGCTGCATGGAGCAGTGAGGCAGTGGTGGTTCTTGTTCCTTAGGGATCATGAGGAGTTAGCAATCTCATGGGAGGATTTCTGAGACAAGTTTAGAGTCAATTTTCTTTCTTCGACCATGAAGGCATCTAGTTTCCAGGAGCTTCTTACCCTTTGACCGAGGAGTTCCAGTGTCTGAGAGTTTGGAATCCATTTTAGGAACCTTTTATGATATGCTTCAGACCTGTTGCCAGATGAGGAGGATAGGGAGAGGCATTTCTAGGAGGCTTTGCACCCATAGATCTAGTGCCAGGTCACCCCATTTATGCTGAAGACATATCTTGAGGTTCTGGTGAGGGCATAGGTTCTAGAGAGGACTTTGTCCAGGACTAGATCATCACGAGAGGGGAATCGTCATAATTCCCAATGAAGTAAAGCTTTAGTCCAAGGTTCTTAGTTTTCAGGGCAGAAGAGTTTCCGTTCAGCCAGGGGTAGATCCCAACCCATCACATCTCGTTTCTACAATGGAATCACCACTTAGCCCTATGCCAAGGGATCATGCACTTGTTTTCCTTGTGGTGGTCGTGGTCATTAGTAGAGGGAGTGCCCGACCTTTCAGAGCAATCATCGTGCACCGGGTACTATGCTCCAGGTTCCTCCATTGAGGCAGTTCCAGCTGAGGTAGTAACAGCAGGTTGCACCAGCTTTAGATCATCAAAGGGTAGATGGGGCAGGCAGAGGACATGCCCATGATGCTCCTCATCCTCAAAGAGCGGAGCGCGGCCGTGGTGGTGGTCATCATCAGGGTCAGAGAGGCCATGGAGGAGGTTGTGGTCCGCTTCATGCTCTAGGTGAGCCAGATGTTGTTTGAGGTACCCTTTTCTTGTTTTCTACCTTAGTGTATGCCATGTTTGATTCAGGAGCGACACACTCCTTCATATAACCTCCCCTTGTCCATGCTTTGGGACTTGAGATAGAGAGGCTTCCAGTTCCCTTGGCGTTGACTACGCCAATTGGAGGTTGAGCTAACTTGTTTGAAGTATGTAGAAACTGTGAGATGGTATTAGGGAAACCCCTCTCTTGGTAAATTTACTATGTTTACGAATAAAACCATATGATGTCATCCTAGGCATGGATTAGTTGTATACGGTGTAGGCTATCTTGGAATTCTTCAAGAAGCATGTCATTTTCTTTGGTGCAGATGGAGATCTGGTGGTGTTTGTTGGTGAGAGAGATCCTCGTATGGGTCATAGGCATGTTCCATCCTTATCATCCCTGATGGATGAGATGATGTTGAGTTCTTCAGAGGTTTATCAGTTGGTGTTTCCTAGGGTCGTAGAAGAGTACCCTGATGTCTTTCCAAAAGAGGTTGTATCATTACCCCCTCGAAGAGAGACTGAGCTTGGGATCGAACTATAACTAGGAGCATCTCCTATCTCTATATCTACATATAGGATGGCCCATTCTGAGTTACAAGAGTTACATATAAAGCTAAATGGTCTGTTATAGTGCGGTTTTGTTCGGCCAAGTGTGTCACCGTGGGGTGCACTAGTTTTGTTCGTGAAGAAGGATGACGACAGCTTGCATTTTTGTGTCAATTATCGTCACTTAAAAGAAGTGACAATAAAGAATAGCTATCCTCTTCTGAGGATTGATGATTTATTTGATCAAATGAAGGGTGAAAGTTGGTTCTCAAATATCGACTTATGGTCAGGATATCATTAGATGCGTGTAAAGGATGAGGATATCCTGAATACTGCTTTCTGTTGTCATCATGGGCATTATGAGTTCGTTTTAATGTCTTTCAGCGTGTTGAATGCTCCAGCTATGTTCATGGGATTGATTAATGTTGTGTTTTGTGAGTCCCTTGACAAGTTCATGGTGATTTTCATTGACGACATCCTTGTGCACTCCACAACTGAGGATGAGCATGAAGACCATCTACACGCTATTTTGGGAGTTCTTCGTCAACATCAGTTATTTGAGAAGTTGTCGAAGTGTGTGTTTTGGGCTCAATAAGTCCATTTCTTGGGGCATGTTGTGTCCCAGCAGGGAGTAGTTTTGGATCCATTAAAGATAGATGCATTTGTGTCTTGGGCAGCCCCTAAGACAGTGTCAGAGGTGAAAAGTTTCCTTGGTCTCGTAGGCTACTATAGGAGGTTTGTAGCTGATTTCTCACGAGTTGCGACTCCTCTGACAGCTTTTACCAGGAAGGATCAGGAATTCATATGGATTGATCAGTGTCAGGTAGCTTTCAAGTATCTAAAGGAGAAGTTAGTAAGTGCTCCATTTCATTGTCTTCCAGCTGAGGGAGTTGAGTTTGTTGTTTTCTACAATGCTTCGTATCTGAGGTTAGTCTGTGTTCTGATGCAGTAGTGATCAGTTGTTTCTTATGGGTCTCAGAAGTTGCGTCCCCATAAGCGTAACTATGCCACCCATGATCTTGATTTGGCAGCTGTATTGTTTTCTCTAATGTTTTGGAGACATTACCTCATTGGTGAGAACTTTTTGGTTTTCACTGATCATAAGAGTTTGAGGTATGTTTTCTCCCAGTGTGACTTGAACTTACTATAGTGTCGTTGGATGGATTTCTTATAGAAATATGACTTCTAGATAACATATACACCTAGAAAGGGGAATGTTGTAGCTGATGCACTGAGTCGAAAGTCACGTAGTGATGTTGTGTGTAAATCTGGTGATTCCTGGAGAGTAATGGAAGAACTATCAACATTACTTCTTGATATGGGAGAAGTTGGTAGTAGATGTTGTCTTTTTCAGATGATGGTGTAGTCATCCCTGGTGCAGAAGTTGGAAGTCCCAGTTGGGGGATCTAGAGGTGGAGTTCTAGAGAGATCAAGATTTTTGCGGCGAGGCCCCTGATGAGTGGTCTGGGGATGAACAACATCGAGTGTTGTGTCATGGAAGGATTTTTGTTCCGTTGAAAATGTATGAGATGGTCCTCAGAGAGTTTCATAGTTCGCCTTTAGCGGTGCATCCTAGCGTGAAAAAGATGTACTGAGCCTTGAGGAGCCAGTTTTGGTGGCCTAGGCTGAAGTGTTTAGTTGGGGAGTTTGTGTCTCGGTGTTTGGTCTGTCAGAAGGTGAATGTCTAACACCTTGTTCTTGGTGGTCTTCTCCAGCCATTAGAGATTCCTAAGTGGAAGTGGGAGGACATCTCAATGGACTTTGTTTCTGGTTTACCTTAATCTATGGGAGGACATGATGCTTTTTGGGTGGTATTGGATCATTTAACAAAATCGGCCCACTTCATAGCGATTAAGGAGTCGAGCTCAGTGGAAGTTTTGTTGAGGAAGTCTCTCAAGGAGGTGGTGAGAGTTCATGGAGTCCCAAGGAAGATCATTTCTGATCAAGATTCTCATTTTACCTTCAGGGTTTGGAGATTCCTCTATAATGCTTTTGGTTCTCAACTATGCCTTAGTACTGCTTTGCATACTCAAATGGATGGTCAGACAAAGAAAACCATCCAGACTCTTTAAGATATGTTACTCTCTTGTGTTCTTGATTTTGGAGGTTCATGGATGAGGCACTTACCCTTGGTGGAGTTTTCTTACAATAATAGTTTTCACTCCACCGTTGGTATGACACCGTTTGAAGCCTTGTATGTTCGGCCTTTCCGTTCTCCGTTGTGTTGGACTGGGGTCAGAGAGTCAGAAATTCTCAGACCAAAACTAGTGCAGAATACAACAGAGATGGTTTAGGTGATTCATGAGATGATGAAGACAGCTCAAGATCGTCAGAAATCATATATTGATCAAATAAGAAGACCCTTAGAGTTTAATTTTAGGGATCATGAGTTTTTCAAGGTGACTCTCTATCATGGGAAGCAAAGTTTTGGTCGTGGGAGTAAGTTTTCTCCCCGGTTTGTTGGGCCTTTCGAGGTGTTATCTCATGTTGGAGATGTGGCGTATCGAGTAGCACTTTTCCCATATATGATTCAGACACCTTATGTTTTCCATGTATCACCGCTCCATCATTATCTTCATGATGACTCTCAAATCATCTATTGGGGATAGATCGATGTTGATGATGATTTAACATTCGAGGAGTGACCTATGGAGATCCAAGACTGTAAGTAGAAGATGTTGCACAAGCATTCTATCCCCTTGGTTTGTGTCTTGTGGAGAGACAGTGGCATGGAAGAGAGTACCTGGGAACATGAGTTACAGATACATGCTCAGTACCCAGAGTTTTTTGATATTTAACTCTTTTCATGTATCGATGTAGCCTTTGTGGTTATGAACCTTTCATGTGTATTAGATGGCTCCCTTTGTTTCTTTTGTGGCTTGCTCTCTTTTGAGAGGTATCTTGATGGGTGGTTGTTCAGGCCCCGTTTCATTTTCACTTTATGTGGGTTTTGAATTCTCGGGGACAAGAATGTTTTGAGAGGTATATGATGTAATGGACCAAACCTCTCCAGTCCATTCCTTTGTGAAAATATGGTGTTTGAGGTGTTCCGGGAGGTCAAGGCGACTCATCCCCAACAATTTTCCAATTCTCCCTTTTTGGGAATAGTAGCATCGGTGACCCTTAGTGAACAGTTCCAATGGTAGATAGTTGTGAACATAGCCAACTGTGAGGTATAATGGTAACCTCTCTTTCCTTTGACAAATTTCCAATTCTATAAATAGTTCCATCAGTGAACAATTCTATCGGTAACCTCTAACGGTAACCTCTCTTTCCTTATCCAAATTTTCAATTCTATGAACAATTCCATCAGTGAACAGTTCTATCAGTAACCTCTAACGGTAACCTCGCTTTCCTTTTCCAAATTTCTAATTCTATGAACAGTTCCATCAGTGAACAGTTATATTGATAACCTCGAATGGTAACCTATCTTTCCTTTTCCAAATTTCCAATTCTATGAATAGTTCCATCAGTGAGCAGTTCTATCGATAACCTCTAACGGTAACCTCTCTTTCATTTTCCAAATTTCCAATTCTATGAATAGTTCCATCGGTGAACAATTCTATCAGTAACCTCTAATGGTAACCTCTCTTTCCTTTTCCAAATTTCCAATTCTATGAACAGTTTCATCGGTAAACAGTTCTATCAGTAACCTATAATGGTAACCTCTCTTTACTTTTCCAAATTTCCAATTCTATGAACAGTTCCATTAGTGAACAGTTCTATTGGTAACCTCTAATAGTAACCTCTTTTTCCTTTTCCAAATTTCCAATTCTATGAATAGTTCCATTGGTGAACTGTTCTATCAATAACCTCTAAGAGTAACCTCTCTTTCCTTTTCCAAATTTTGAGTTCTTTGAACAGTGTTTCTAGAACGGTAGGTGTATAGTGTTCTAACGGTGAGGTTCATGAACAGTGTTCTATCTGTGAGGTTCATGAATAGTGTTCTAACGGTGAGGTTCATGAATAGTGTTCTATTGGTGAGGTTCTAATGGTGATTTTCATGAAGAGTGTTATATCAGTGAATTTCTAATAGCGAGGTTCATGAACAGTGTTCTATCGGTGAGGTTCATGAACAGTGTTTTTCCTTTGCCCAATTTTGAGTTCATAAAGTCTGTTTCCATCTTCCTATAGTTCACCCCTTTAGCATTTTCCTTTGACCTAAAATGTATTTAAAGCAACTTTTTAAGGACTCTAAGGCCTATTAAAAGGCCATAAATCCTATATTAATTATTCCTAAGGCTTGGGAGGTTTTTACGTGGTCAAACCGCATGGTTTAATGCAATCCGCTTTTAATGGGAAATCAAGCGTATCTTAAACTGCCCCTTCGTTAAATCTTCTAAAGGGATGGGATATCTTCTTCCCTAATTCTTCTTCTTTGTTCTCAGCTATGAGACTCTAGAACCATTCATTCCTTCTCATAGGAATTGCACAATCAAACGGTCCTCCTCAGATTGGTTTCGCTCTGTTTTGATGCAACCAAGCAGTATCGATCAATCTTCGATATAAGTTATGTTTTATCATCGTTCTTTTGGGGTTCATATTCTCATATTTCTCCTTTCCATATTATATCATGTAATATTCATGCTTCTAATGGATTTTTTCTTGTGTTTCGGTAGGTTCGTTCGTACTGTGGCATCCTCGGGTGGATGCAGTTGTCGTGAGAGGAGGATTGTGACCCGTTGTGTGGATTGTTCCCATATAAAGAACTTCAACAACTATTTGAGGTAGGGGATTCATTGCTTCTCTTTTCTTATATGTGAAAATATATAGTTAGCATGTTTTATCCCACTGAATGACAATGGAATTGACATAATAAATATTTGAACTGGATAAATAAATTCATATCGATTGTATGTTATTGCCAATTGTTTACTATATAGTGTGATATCAAAGCTTTTGGTGTTTAGCATTTAGTTCTTGATGGAAATTGGTAAAGAACATAAATCTAGAATCAATTAATAATGGTTTGGATAATGATAAATAGTCATTTAACTGAATCTGGTTCTACTTATTTTTAATTTGATGTTAATCAAAATGGTACAGTAAGCATGTTAAATTATTTATGATATCTTACTGATTAGGTTTCCTAAATTTGGAACCTAATAATAATAATCAGTTAATTTAAGACGGGTTAAAGAACTGGTTGATCGATAAAAGAAAAATCCTTGTAGGGTTCTGAGTTACCCTATTGTTTGTTAAAGGTCCAAGATCCCAACTGTTAAAATGTTTGTTTTCCTGCTGCTTGTGTTGTGATATGATCCCGGATGGCTGTTGAGATATGTGGGGGGCATGGAGGCCTTTTGGTTGTCGCAGCAAATAATTCCTAGAGTGGCGAGATGCATTGGTTTATGCATGCGGGTGTCAGGGAGGACACCAGGGATGATGGAATGGTATGGATGTGATTGTTGGATGCTTGCTGTTTCTTATTGGTTGATTATCTGCTTTACTTTTTCCCACTGCTCAAGGTATCTAGTCTTGCTTACCCATATTCCGAAAGAGGTGTAGTTGCATGGGGTATGGAATGTACATTCCTTGTTTAGCTTCTCAAGGGAGTATGTGTCTACACTCTTTATATAGGTGGAAAATACTCAATGGGTAGTACATCTACTCACCGTGTTGAGCCCCCATGTGTTTAGTAGCATAAAATGTTTTTTCTAGAATGCCTAGGGATGTGGGGAGGTAATTCTACAATGAATAATTGATTAAATGGTGTTAACCCATGGGGTTGGATCTTGCTGGAACATCATGATGAAGTTATAATTTTGAAGGAATATTGTACTTTGGGTGTGATGCTAACAAACTTTAATGTGGAATTAGAATTGGTTAATTAATGATTAAGAATTAATTAACGTAAAGTCAAACTGGTAAAAAGGGAATGAAATAATGTATTAAAGATCTTTAAATGGTTTTGTGCTTATAGGATACCTAGTCTTTGAAGTAGCAGCCCAGAGTCCGAGAGACGTTAGCTACAGTTGAGTCTAAGACTAGGTTATTCCCACAGTGTGGTTGTGAGGTATAGTATATTCTGTACTTTTTGTGTTTCTATATGCTACTCCACCCTATCAGTAAGGGAAACTAGCACCCTGGGGATTCTGAGCCCTGGGGGGTGTTTTCCCCAACATTCTGGTGGGAGGATGGATGGATGACTACCCCATTTAGCCATGCTCTCTTATCTTGGTAGTTACTTGTGCTGGCAGGCACATTGGTTATTTTTTCCCATATATGTGTGTAGTGGGCTATAATGGCTTGTGGTTATTCACACACATATATTCTGGATAATGTTTCCTATGGACTATTATAGGTGTAATGTGTATAGGTTGTGATGGCTTGAAGATTCTTACTCAGTGTATGGGTTGTAATGGCTTGAGGTATAATACTCAATGTATGATACACGTTATGCATGTTGTGGTGGATCCTAGAAACTACCTGGTTACTTTTATTACATGGATGTGGTGGTTTTGTTGCATGAGGTGCATGTTGAGGTGCTTCACCCAGGTGTCTATGGGCAAGCCTTTTTGGAGAGAGATTCTTAGGACGTGTGACGTTGGGGAAAAGAGGCAAACCAGTGGGGAACTAGTAGTGGGGTACCCTTGATATTCTTTATTATATGATATATTCTTGTATGCATTACTTGGTGAGAGTAGCCGTGGTGAGGTTGGGAACTTAGTATACCTATTTAGATGACAAGTTAGTTTCACTTGTGGTTCACTGTGCTTTAGCATGATTTCTTTACTTTTTTATGAGAGTATTTGGGGAGGATCCTACTGAGTATACTGTTATACTCACCCTATGTATATATAAACTGTTTTCAGGTCACTTGGAGAAGGTTGTAGATCAAGCTGGTTTCTACTAGCTTGGGGTTGTAGGAGCTATTCGGGATTGTGGTTGCTGTTGTTTTTACTTTTTGGGTACTTTCAGTTTTTCCCCTTCCAGTTGTATTACATTTTAATGACATTACATATGTGAACTTGGGTTTTCTTTTATATTTCAGTTCTGAGTTGGAGTTAGTTGTTGTCTATTTTATCTCTCTCTTCCACATGTGTTCTCTTAGTGGGTAATGCCGCCGATTTGTGTGTTTACTTTACCCTCGGTGGTAGTAGCCAACCCGGGGCCTACTGGAGGTGGGAATCAGGGGTCATTATCTCCCTTCTCACATTTCCATCCCTAGAGGGGTACACTTTGTGGGGAGGGGGTCATGACAAGATCGATTGTGGAATCTGATTAAAAACACAATTCCAAGAAGGGGGATTGATTCTAGGGTGTCAAAAGAGTTCAATGGAATCTTTTCAATAATTATCATCCTTTTCCAATGCAAACAAAAATAGAAAAGGAATTTATAGAGTTATATAATAACTAAAAAGAATCAGTGGGAACCTATTAAATAAAATTACAGTACTTACTTGATACACCTCTATCATTATTATGGATCCTAAGGGAAAGGTTTACTAATTATTTAATGTATTAATACCCAATACACAAATAAATTTAGAAAATTAAGTCTATGAAAGATATGAAGAGATAATATAGAGTATTGTGAAGGTTTAATTATAGTTTGGAGAGATACAGGGGTCACATAGGTCAATTCAGAAGAAGATATAAATGGATCCAAACTCGGGTAATAACATTCACAGTGGAAGATAAAGAAAGAAAGTAAAACTTACCATGTGCAAAAAATGTGGGATGAAGCATTCTAGGAACTTCTTTCTTAGGATTGGAAAAATCTACAAGTGTGTAAGAAATAGATATATAGCTCAAAACTATCATGGAAATGTGAAGCCTTGACTTATTTACACTAAAAAAGGGAAGATGGTGTAGGCCCAACCTAAAGTCCAATGCTTCAATTTTATGAAGATTTCACACTTGGTCAATCAATGTCAAAATTATAAGATAATAGAGGTAAATCACCATCATCCCCAGAATAGTCCAACTGATAAATTTCAAGCATTTTCTATCATAATTACTGAAGTATACACTCCAAATGATGTGTTTGTTGGTACACTCATTGTTCTCTCAAATATATTAAATACTTTGTATGATTATAACTCTATGAATTCCTTTATTTCATCCAAATTTGTAAAGAAAATAGAATCAGTCAATGATATTATAGAATTAGATTTATCATTCAAGACTCTTGGTGGTATTATCCTAGAAATAGTAGTGAATAAAAACACTAGTATTAACATTGGTGAGTATAATATCATCATAAATATAGTATTCATTCCCATCATGGAATTATACACTATACTAGGTATGTTATAGCTCTCAATGTATAATTATAAGATCAAATAAAGGAGAAATTAAATTTTAAAAGTATTTAATAGACAACCTCGAGTTATTTTCCAAGTATAGATTTCTCAACCATATATTTTTATAGAAGCACCTTTCATTTCATTCTTTTTTGATATGATCCGTGAAGAGGGAGAAGGAAACTAAAGCATAAGGATAGAAAATGTCCCCATTATTAAAGAACACATTGATTTATATCCAAAATATTTACCTAGACATCCCCCAGAAAGAGAGGTATAGTTCTCCACTAAACTCATATTTGGATCCAATCTAATATTTAAGACCCCATATAAAATGGAAAATTAGGATTTAGAGGGATTAATGAAACATAGTCAATAACTTGTAGTGAATGGAATTATCTAACAAAGTGTGTCTCCTTGGGGGGAACCTATTCTATTTGTAAAAAAGAAGGATGGATCAATTTTTATATAAAATGATTAAAGGGAACTTAACGAGATCATAGTGAAGAACAAGTACCCTCTCCCAAGGATTGATGATTTATTTGACCATCTTTTGGGGGCTCAATTATTCTCCCATATTGAAATCCTATCATGGTAACATCAATTAAGGGTGAAGAAAGAAGATATTTCAAAGATTGACATATGAAAAAGAAATTATCATTTTTATTTTTCTATTATGTCAATCATCTTGACTAATGCTCTTGCTATATTTATGGATTTGGTGAATAGTTTCTTTAAATAATACCTTGATAATTTTGTGGTTGGTTTTATTGATGATATTATTATATATTCCAAAAGTAATTAAGATCATGAGGATCATCTAATAGTTATACTGAAATTTATGAGGAAGAATAATCTATTCTAAAATTCAGAGGCTGTGAATTCTAGTTACAAAAAGTTACATTATTGGGCCACATTATAACAAATGAAGGAATATCAGTTGACCCTACCAAAAAAAGTTTGTAGAGGAGAGGCCCCATCCTATAATAGTAACTAATATTTATAGTCTCCTTGGTTTGGAATGATATTATATGAAGTTTGTGAAAAAAAATCAAAACTTTCTAATCTTATAACCAAGTTAACTCAAAAAAGACAAGTTTTAATAAGAAAAATGAGTGTGAATAAAATTTACAAGAAGATACGAAGAGATTAGTTACTGCACTATTGTTAACTCTACCCTCTTTCAAATAAATTTTTTTTTGTAGTGATTCATCTATGAATGTTATTGGGTGCATCATTATAAAAATTAAAATGTAATAGCTTCTGCATCTTGAAAGTTAAAGCTTCATGAGTATAATTATACTATGCATGACCTGGAGTTCACGGAACTTATTTTTTCTCTAAAGATATGAAGGAATTACCACTATGCGGAGAAATGAAATATATACATAGAAAAATAAAGTTTGACCTTCTTATATTCATGAAAAATGAATTTAACATGAGATAAAGAATATGGTAGGAACTTCTTAAATACAAGGACTACTCAATTCATTATCACCTTCGAAGAGAAAAAATTCACTGATGCATTAAGTAGGAATGACCTTGTTATTTTAGAAATGATGAGGATTCATGGAGATCCATTAATCAAGGACCTAGTAAGGTTGGACATAGGAATCATAAGGGAAGTTATATATTCAATCCTATCCCAAATTATTTCTCAACCATCATTACTAGAAAATATCAAGAAATATAAAAGAGAATATCTATTGATACAAAATATTAGGGAGGATGTGAAGAATGGGAATTTTCATGAGTTCAGTATTGATCAAGAAGGTATATTGAAATTTTGTTCAAGTACATGTGTCATATCTATCTTGGAGATAAAGAAGGAGATGATGGATAATTCTCATAGATTTATATTATATATACAACTTGGAAGCACTAAAATGCATGAGGACCTTAGTGATCATTATTGGTGGGGTAGTATAAAAATGGAGATTTCTTAATACACTACAAGGTGATTGGTGTTTCAATAGGTGAAGGTGGAGTGATGAAATTATAAAGGGGTATTAAAACCACTATCAACATGGAAGTGGAAAAATATAAATATGGACTTTATAATTGGTCTCCCAATAACATCCAATGAAAACAATTCAATATGGGTTATAGTGGATTTAATCACCAAGATTTCTCATTTCATTGATATTCGGGAAGATTTATCTCTTGACCAAATTGCCAATATATATGAAAAGGTAGTGGTGAGGATGCATGGGTAACCACATTCAATCATTTCTAATCTTGATCCAATATTCAAATATATCTTCTATATACGTATTAAATATTCTCTGAATACTAAATTGAATTTTAGTATGTCTTATCATCCCCAAAGTAATGGAAAATTTGATAGGACTATTCAGATACATGAGGACATACTGAGAACATGTTCAATGAAATTTAAAGGTGGATAGAATCAACACGTCCCATTAGTTGAGTTCTCATGAAAAAATAGATTCCACTTAAGTATTAAAATGAAACCATATAATTCTCTATATGGTAAGAAATTTAAAAATCATAATTATTGGGAGGAAGTTGGTGAGAGAATGTTTATTGGGTTTGATCTTGTAAAGGAGATGACCAAAAATGTTCATTACATCCAAAAACATATAAAATAATCCCATAGTTGGCTTATGGTATATAATAAAAATCATTAAAGGTACTTGGAGTTTGATGATGGAGACAATTTTTTCCTTCGGATACCACTATGTAAGTGATTCGTGCAATTTGGATTGAAAGGGAAGCCTAGACCTAGGTACATTGGCCCCTTTAAAATCCTTGATCGTAATGAAGTCGTGGCATATAATATAGAACTTCCAAAAAATCTAGCACAAGCTCATAATGTAATCAACATATCTTTCTTGAGTAATTGAATTCTTGATCCCTCTCATGTATTGAATCCAAAGGTGGTGAAATTGGAACATGACCCCTCTTAAGAGGAGCAGTTGATGGGGATATCATAGTGCATAGAATCATTTCATTTCAATGAGATAATAAACCTTGTAAAAATGTTATAGAGGATCCATAAGTTTGAAAAGGAAATATTGGAACAATAGGAATCAATAAAATATATGTACACTCACCTATTCTCAATCAAGAATATGAGTTTAATTTCGAGGATGAAATGTTAAAATGGGGGGGAGAATGTAACAACCCAGGATTTTTAAATCATATTTATTTCCTAAGAAAATTTGTGTTATATTATATTATATTATAAATATATTAAATATAGAGGAACCAACAAAACATTATCTCATTAATAATGATTGTTACATTAGTCATCTCTAAAACCAATTGAAATTCCAAACATTACAACTGGACAAAAAAATAAAATAGAAAAACCTAAATGATAAAATATGGATCACCCCAATATGTTAGAATCATCACCCCATTGGCCAACACAACCGAAATGAATTAAAATATTATTAAACAAATACAAATATTAGAAAATTAAGATATATAACCTTATGAGTAATTTTAGATAATTTTGATTGAAATAATGAAGTAGTATTTATAAGGTATAAGGGAAATGTGACCATTAGGATTTGACCATCATGTGACGAGTGATCAAATAATAAAATTTGTTAATGTAACCATTAATCAATTTTAATATTGGGAACTATACTCATTGGTGATAACTTTACCATTATAATTAGTGTTTATAGTATTAATGAAAAAATATTATTGATACATGAAGAATAAATAATGGCCTCAACAAATAGAGTTATACTGTTTGAAGACCATTTTTCAAAACATGGGAGGGAGGTAGAATAACTATGGTTCACCCTCTAATATATCAAGATAAGATTAAACAAGTGAATATTTAATTCAATCACCTATGGGAGACATTCAATTTTTTTTGGATATTTTCACTCTATCAATGTTAGTTGAACCACATCATGAAACTACCATCATTGTACACCTTACACATAGGGAGTATGCAGATTTTTATTAGAGGTTACGTGTCTAGGGGTTAGTTATATAATGTGTAATTATATTTTATAAATAATATTTTTATTCCATAAATTCAATTTTAATAATCATTTTTCTTAATAATATATATGTTTAATTGTGAATAATTTCATAAAATGATTTCTTGATATAAATAAAACATAATTCTATATTTTTTAGGAGGAAATAAATTTTTATAATAAACTATGGAATTATGAATAAATTTTTTTAGTGAAATAGTATTTTAAAACTCTCTTATTTAAATATAAATGATAAAATAATTTTATAATGTCTAAATAAATTTGTTTAAGTGTCAAAAATTTGATTGTGCCTTAAAATTACTAGTTTTCTATAAATAAGGATTTTTTTATTTAAAAGTTAAAATTATCATATTTATAGATTTATTGTAATAAAATAGGCATTATGTTTGAAAAAATAATGTTTAAATTATGTTAGGGTGGATTTATGATAATTTTCTAAAATGTGTTACTTTTCTTTGAATAGTAAAAATACGGTTTTGGGGTTTCATTAGGTTTATGACATCATATTTATGTCATAATAATGTAATAATTATTTAACCACAATAAATGACCTAAAATATTTTATTTTATTAATATTAAGTATTTTAATATATTTTAATCAATTTCAGAGCCTATAAGTGAATTTCCAAAGTCTAAAATGGAAAATTTGATTTTAGAAACATTACTTTGTAGAAAATTTAATTTTACATGAAAATATAGGTATTAAAAATGGTGTTAGGTTCTAGTGGATTAAAACGTCATATAATTTGACTAAATTTTCCATAAACATAAGAAAAAATCATATGTAAGGTGATTTTTTTTCATTTTTCACAACCTAGATTTCGAAGACTAACATTTTGAAATTATTAAACAATTCTTCCACTTTTTCTATAAATACCCACCCATTTTACCATTACCCTTAAATAAAAATTCATCTTCCATAAATTATTTCTCAATTTTTCTCCCCAATAGCCCCCCCAAGGTTTTCTTAATCCCCTAAGGTTCCATACTCAAGTTTTAGGAATAACTCTTCAAGGTAAGAAAAATATCCACATCTTTTTCCCATTAAAGATCCCTTCTTGTGGTATGTCTTATATTTTAACTAATAATTACTTTTTTACATTTTATATTATAAATTACTATAATAATATTCTTTTATAAATGTTATTACCTTTTACTCTCTCATTTTCCTTTTCTTTAATCCGTGTTTTATACCCATCATGCTGCCAAATTTATTTCTCTCTTCTACTTGAGAAATTATCATTTATTTTCTTTTTTTAAATTCCAAAAAATATTACTTTTCCATGGGTATTCATCATGATAGAAAATGATTTGTTAATTCATGTATTTACATATATTTAACCCCCATTCCCTTTTCATGGATTAATAATTATATAATGATCATACCTTAAAGCGCTTTTGTACGCCATGATTTTGATAATAAACTCGTTCTTTATTTTCTATAGGTTATTAATGAAATGATTTATTATCATATATGTGGTTTTTAGCAATCCAATTAATTGTATAAATAATTTAATCTCAATATATTACAAGTTTTATGATACCTTGGTGAATAAATATAGTAGTTTTCATTTTATGATACCTTGGTGACAAACCTAAATGACATTCTTATGAATGCATCATTTTTATATTGTAGCCACATTTCTATGTTATGTATCATTTTATTTTTATATTTATCATTTTATGTTTTTATATCTCATGTTATTATTTATTTGTATCATTATCACATGATATATTTCTCCCTTTCTTATTCCCTTACTAGGATTCATTCTCACCCCTTTCATTTGATGTATTTCCACAAGATATGATATTTAGTGAAAGTAACCTAGGATGAACCTATGAATATGTATTTCAAGTTTATTAGAATAATTTTTTAGGTTTTCATGAATTATGCACCTAATATCAAAGAAACTAAAATAAAAAAGATTCTTATTTTTTTCCATGTAATGAAATGTTTAAGTAATAAAAAGGTCGGATTCCATAAAAATGGTTAGGTTTATCCTATTTTTGATGAAATATATTATAATGTAAAACAAATTAGAGTAAAAAAATAATTTTCTAGTCATTTAAATTGAAATTTTAGATGAACAAAACTAATTCTACTCTAGAACATGGTATAATGGACCAATGGTGAACCATGGGGAGCATATTCGATGTTTCAAAAGGAGTTTTAGGATAAAGGGGTACTTTCAATGGTCCAAGAAAATTGGTATATTTAAATAAGTTTTAAGTGATGATTTTGGATTATAATAGCTTCATTGAGTACAATAGTCATGGTGAATCCCCCCATACTAAAGATATGGTCTACCTATAAGTAAGTGGCATCACTCATAAACCATGATTTTATTGTAAAAAAATGGAAAATGAAACCCTATTAGAGTTTTTATCTCCCATTACAAGAATAATTAAATGAGGATTTGGTCTAGTAATTGAGGAGAATAAAAAGGGTACACAAATGATTAAAATAATTGAGGCATATAAGGTTATTAAAAGAAAATATCGATAATCTTTTTAGTGATTTTCATTATTTAATAAAAATTAAAGGTATCAGATATATACTCACTCATTTCCTTGTTATTATTGAAAATAAACTAGGAACAAGTATGTAAGATTAAAATTCAATTCTCACTAGGGATATTCATCTTGATAAAAAGATTCAATGAACCTTTAATTTTTTTCATATATTATGTGTTCTATTTCTTGATATATCTTTCAATATAATATCATTACCACAGATATTGATCCTATCTAACTAGTGGTGGGGAATATTTTTAAAATTTATTATTTCCATAACATCTTATCCCTCTCTCCTATCGGTGGAATACTCTCTCTTGGTTTTATTGAGATGAAACCTTTATATAGATCAAGATCTCACATAAGGAAATTGTGTTATATGGATTAAACCCTTTGATTATTTTAATTTTCATGATTGATGAACCAAATTATTTATAATTATGATTTTAATGAGGTAACAATTATATGTCATGATGTTTATTTCCATGAAACAAGGTGTGGATTTATTATGAATTAATATCATGTGATTAATACTATAGAATTTATAGTTAATGTTTATATGGTTAAGATTATGCGTGGTTTAATTTAAACTCATGAAGTAAGGAAAATGTGGCATGTAGTTTAAGGTCATATGATAAGGATTGTATATCATGTATTATATGAATTTTTAATGATGAATTTATTCATATTTTTTATGTTATTATGATGAGGACCATTGAATCTGAACTATATTTATGTGAATTATTTATTCATAAACATATAATTGGTGAGATGAATGATATACTCTCTTTATATTGTGATCAAATAATATTTTCTCCTATAGTAATCATTGGGTATGATGTAAGGTCCTTCCTATTTTTAATCCAGCTTTGGGGAATTAATTCTAAATATAATTAACATTCTAAAGGAAAAACTGGTTCACCTTATTTGGATTAGTAGAGGAAAATAACATTGATATAAGCACAAACTATAAAGTTATCATGGATTTTGAGGTTATATAATTACTCTATCCTTTAATAGTAAATCCTTTCCAATTAATAATGAAGGATTTTTTATTTTTCATCTTCTTTTAGTTGGTTGTAAATTACTATTCAATGTAAATGTTACTAAACATCAATTTAGAGAAATGAACTATTTCCAATACACTATAAAATATTTTTTAACATGAATGGATGTATTTTAATTTGTATCATAACCCTATAAGTTAAGAATAAGTTTTTCAAGATAATAATTTTAATCCATAATAGTCATTTTTATAGGATATTTAAAAGAGTATTTTTTAATTCCTTAACTTAGGATACATTTACTTATGATAACAAGGTTAATGAATGGTTTAAATGTTTAAATCCAAATAAAACTTCTTTAGATTGTATTAATTAATATTTCATCTATTATATGTAATAATTGGTCTAGGAAGTCCAAATATAGTGATTATATTGGACATCACAAAGTAAATAACTGATTTTGTCCAAAGTTCCTTCATAGTTAAAGATACATCCCATTTATAAAAGAATCCATTGGTAGTGAGGATAAATTTGAACTTACTCAAAGTGGATATATGATACATAACTTTGACCTTGATAATTTAAATGGAATTTATCCATTATTATTTTCACTATGAATCATCTCTAGGGGTTGATGATTAATATTATAATGTATCAATCATTTGTGTATTTGAATATCAAACAGTCATGCATCATTGATGTCCAAAAATACACAAGACTAATAATTTAGGGAATTATTTTGATATCATTATATTCTTCACCAATGGATCTTTCATGTAATTATATCATTATTATGAGAGTTTCACCTCCTTCAATGCATCTGAGAAGGACCCCATCAAAGCCACACTTATAGAGGAATTTATATAAATTTTGGATATTGTAAAGAATAAGGTTTACTTCACACCGAATAATATTATTCAAACTGAATCAATCTTATAGGGGATCCCCATTATAGATATACTTTTTTTATTAGAGGCATCTAGTTTATTTTTTTTTTAATTTGATTGAGATGAGGACCAATTATTAATTAACTTTATATCATCATCATGGATTTCTAGTATATCCTTAATGAAAAATTAAACAAAAATAATTTGATATATAATATGAATCATTATCTCATAAAAATATAGATATAAAAGAGTTGTAGTTATATTATCTAGTGTACATTTTGAAGCATTTTGTAATAAAAAAAATGATATGACACTGGTTCTGAGGGAATCGAAGATATTAGTTTCTAGGTGGAGTCATGTAGGTGTACTAACTCTTCATACCTAATGGGTTACTCTATATGGATCTATTTAATCATATACTCTTACCCACCTTTAAATTTTATTTAAATTAACAGAATATATAAAGAAATATATAGTCTTAAAATAATTTATTTCTATTCTATTTAATTATCATTGCATCCTTATTATAGATGTAAAAAATTAGAGTGAGATTTCCTTTTCAAGGTAAATTAACATGATCCCTATACTGATCATATTAAACCCTAAGTTGTAACACCCCAAGCTTCCACGGTACGTTTTCATTTGAATAATGCAATGGCGTGCATTGTACGCAACTTCGAGAATCGAACACACCACAACCAATCAAACTAGCTGTTATGAATAGTAATACCTACTTTTTGAAATTTTATAAATTTTATCTTTCAAAATGGACTTCATTTTTGGATTCGTAATATCAAAATTAGCTTAGGGTGAAATTTTGGTACTTTTCAGATAACTTTCATATTTTGATGAATATTGAAAATTACTAAATTTTAATTAAAAAAAACTTTTTTAATCGAAATAATTAATAGTGATAAATTATGAATTTGAGTGGTTTTAAAGTATATTTAGAATATAATTTTACCATTTAATACAATATTGATCATTGGACGTAATTTCACATTTAAACCAGACATAAACAAGTGTCAATCTTTTGATAGTTATTATCTCTTAAAAACAAGCTATTTGTTTTGACAACGGGAATTAATTTTTAAATTAATTAATGCAACATATATGTTTTGAATTTGGTAAAATAGACATCATTTTTGAATTCATAATATCAAATATATCTTAGGCCTAATTTTTGGTATTTTTCTGGAAACTTTCAATTTTTGATGAATAGTGAAAAAACACTATGTTATAGTTTAAAACCGGATTTTTATTTAAATAATTATTTATTTTATTTAAATTTATTTAAGGTAAAAATAGATACATAATACCTATATAAGTCTAATATAATTCTTTGGAGTTAGTTTAGAATAATTTTAGATATATAAAAATTTTATTGAACTTTTCACCGTCTTTTACCCACCTCCTAAGAGAATTTGAAAATTCACATAAAACTTAATTTTACCACTTCTGTGAGTGGAATTTCAAAAATCCAAGAGACATGGTTAATATCAAAGAGAAAATTTTATTCAATGAGATGAAAATAATTTTTGGTGAATAGTAACTTTTTACTTTTATTTACCACGGTTAAAAGTAAATAGGGTAATTAAGGGTAAAATGATATTAATATTACCTTAACACATGTCCTAATTCTATTGGACAAGTGTATCTCGACTAGAAACAACCTTTGGAATAAAATATTATCATTTAGGTCCACTTGGATTAGATTAGGACATTTATTATTATTTAATTAAAAGAAGAGTTAAAAGAGTTAAAATCAATGTTTATTTACTAAAACATTTGTAATATAGGGTTATACATAAGATAAATTCGATTTTAAATATTCCTTAGAAATATAAAACGATTTTCTACTTAATGGTATTTTATTTATAATTTTTAGACATTAAATAATATAATTTATTTATGACACAATAGTGATGCAGTAATTACCTAAATATTGAAATATTAAAATATTTGATAATATAAATAACAAAATAAATGTAATTTGAGACTTTTTATGAATGAAACTAATTTTATAGGTTAATATGACATATTAGGATTGGTTATATAATTTGTTTTTGCAGTAATAATGCTGTTATAAAATTATCAAAAACAAAATACCCAATAGTGTCAAAATTGACATAAAAGAGTTTTTTAAACAAATATGATATTATTAATTGATATTCAATTCCTAAAAATCTAAGGTTCAGCCAAGAGACTTATATCATGATATTTGTATCATTAATTAACCACTTGGGGGTTGTTTGGATGTATATAGTAAGTTTATTAAATATATAATATAAAAATACAACGTGACATGGTAAGTGTCAAACTAATTAACTAAGAGTTAAAACTAAAAGATAAGGTTAATATAATGACCCAAACCTGTATAAATTCCATTGGTTGAGTGGTTTTCGACCTATACCCACCTTAACCTTTAAATAATACACTTTTTATCCATTATAAACCGAATATGAATTTATTATAAAATAATATTTCTAGCTTTTCCAAAGGTGCCCCTCACCCCTCTTATAAATGGGAACTCCTCCTTCTCAATAATTCACACATTCAAAGCCTTTTGTCTCGGTCAAACCCTGCCCAAATACTCTCTCAAATTCCTTCAATTCAACCTATAGGCCTTATTTTGATCATAAATCCAACCTATGGAGCCCTTTTGATCAAATCAAAAGGAAGAACCCGAAGAAGAGGTAACGTTTTCACCACCCTCTTTCAAGTTCCTTTCTTCTTCAACTTCTTCTTTATTTGTTATTTCTATTATAAAATAATAACTCCAGTATCTTCTATATACTGTGATGTTATTATAAATATGGTACAACCATATTACATATTCTATCCATCCTTTGAATGACATGTCACCATATGTGCATACGTACGGCTTACCGTTTCCACGTCATGGTGTAATTATCATTCAATAAATTATTATTTGGATGGGTATAATAACAATGTGTAATTAATGTAAATAATAAATATAACAGGATAGTTATTCTGTCTATATGATATACCATCCAATTATATATTATTTTTATATCAAAAGAATGATATTGTCGCTCATGCGTACGTACGGACTACCGTCTCCACGAACGCGATGAGATTCATTCCCCATCATATCCATTTGAGTCTAATTCTCATTTAATGATTAAAAATAATGTTTAAGGAATTTATATAATCATGTATATGAATAATATAAAACCTATCCATAACAAACACAGCTTACTTAACAAAGAATATAAAGGAAAACGAATAAGTTAACACCTGAAATGACGATAATACTAAGATATTATTAACAAATCAATGTTAAAAGATCATATATGATATCATATTAATGTAAATGATTCTTGTATAATTCAATAACAATTATTTAACCATTATACAGGAGGTTAACCTACCGTTAACCAAGTAAAAAGTACAAAGTAAGGGGTTTCTTATCTCACTTTTAATTCCGTGAGATTTCCATTGTTCACCACTTATTTATTTCATGTGGTGTGTGTACTGCCCATGATTGTATTCATTGTGTAATATAATTTAATTTATGGATATTTACATCATCATTGTATTATCCTTATTTCATGGGTGCATGTTTCATAAGTTACCAAATTGATAAGGGAATTTGAAATTTCAATTTCCACTCATTCGGATTTGCGCATACTTCATTGATTATTTTACTCCAAGATTATGTGTAGAATCACTATTCATTTGATTATGTCATAAATTCCACTCCCCTTTCTGTGGATATACTTTTTATATACATAATCACTCCATTGATAAATTATCAGGTCATCGGTATGAACTTGATAAGAGTAATTTTTACTCAATCTCGATTTGTTGAGTTAAACATCCAATTCATTGGTGTTGTTTTTACAAGAATATGTGTGAATGTCCTTTGATTGTTTTACACTGAATATCCAATCATATTTAGTGTATTTATATTTGTCACACATAATTATGTCGTTTATTTATCCTTAACCTAAGGATACGTCCTTTATGAGAGATTTCATCTCAATTTACATTCCATTGAGACTTCTTTGTTATTATACACCAAATCACTTTTATGTGGTGTATATAATGTACTTTGACATAGTATAACATGAATCCCTTTATTCTCATGATATTACAAAGTTTTTATTACCTCAATTATTTGTATTCAAGTGTCTCTCTTTTGGTTAGAAACTCTAACTAAAATACCATTTTTAAATGTTTTAAAGACTTATTATTCTAAATCTTGCTCATTAATGTCCATGTTTTAAAAAATGTTTTTAAGGATTTATTTATATGGAAATTAAATTTTTAAAATTAAAACTCCTTTGAAAAGTTTTAAAGTGGTATGGGACACTTTGATTTAAAAATCTATTTTTAAATGGCTTCTTAACAAATAGTGTGGATTTTAAATGATTTCAAGAAAAATGGGGATATTTATCTCTAATAGTTTTGATGATTATTTACATCTATGTCAATATCCTTCATTATTCTTGATTGAGGGTAATATGATACAATAAAATCTTTGATATTGTATCGAATGAGTTATGTTTGACTGTGGATGTGCAATTTTTATACCATTCATGGTTTGTGGTTAAAGTATCGACATTTTGTATGCTAGTTTTAATACGAATGTTTATGTTATGTTTAAATCTATTCATGTGAGGAATGAATTGGACTTAGTAAATGACGGGTGGAGCCCACTATAGCTCCTCGATGCATCTGTAGGTCTCATGAGACAAACTAGTGTCTTGACACGAGCCCTTGACAAAATCTTATTTGTAGTCTTGGCATGAGGCCTTGGCTACATGGTCATGATAGTCTGGCATTATGCATTACGTCATTATGAAAGTGGTTATTAATATTTTCATGTGATTATTCGACTAATAGAATATCCATGTAAATAAGTAAATGGAATTATTTCATTTTATCCTTTCCATATTATGCTGGAGTTCAAGTTTAAAAGGCTTTTGTTTTAGTTATACATTGCCTTAAATTTTTATGTTTATTTATGAAAGTTTCTGCTATATTTTCATCCTTACTGAGCATCTGAGCTCACCCCTTTCAATGTTTTATTTTTCCCAGGATGTGAAGAAGTATTTTATGAATGACCTGCAGGGATAGTATGAGGGGATATGAAGACAATATGTTGTTGTAGTTTTTCACTTATTGATGTAATGTAAACTTTATGAATATATCTAGTGTTTCCAAGGCTACTAAATTAATCTGTCTTTAGAGACTTGATCTTTCTTGTGATCATGATAATGTTATGTAATAATGCACCGATTCTGGGTATCTAGGGTCAGGGTGTTACAGTTGGTATCAAAGGAAGTTTAGTACAAACCTTAGAAGCTAGATTTAGATAAACTCTGATTAGAGCACGTATACCTAAGATGAACTTTGGAGATTAGTATAGAATAACTTCCTAGAATTTTGGTATTGTAGAGAATTTGTGAGTTTTCTGAGCTATACATCCCTATCTGGATACGAGCAGGTAGAGGCGGCTCTGGCACATATGTACCTAGGTGTAAAACCTGAAAACACCGATTTGAGCTAGACTCGAACGGGAACTAGTGCATGACAATGGGACTTGCAACACTCTTTGTTACGACACTCCCGGGGGATATGCTTAGGAAAATTTACATTTTCATTACAAACCTATTTAAAGTATTATATATATAAGATGAGAGTAAATGAACTTGGTTAATACTTATGTGTTTCAAATTGAGAATATGGTGACATGTTAATCTCTAAATGATTTTATGACTACTGTTACTCACACAATTCTTTCTGGTGTTAGTCAATGGATGGTAACCAAGGAAGTCATAGTGACTTTGAGAATGATGTACAAGGTGGGAACGGTGGTAGCAACGAGCAAAAAATGGAATGTTGATAGGTGTAAAAGATATCATCTTTATTCCAAATCAATTTTCCAAAAATATGATCAACAATATATATATTAACCATTTCTCAGACTCAAAAAATAAGAGAAAGGTGATGAATGATAAGAGCTCCAGTAGTGGAGACCATAGAAAAAGGAATCCTCAATTTCCATCATGCAAGAAATGTGGAAGGAGACACCCAGGAAAGTGTCTCAATGGGATAAATAAATTCTTTATGTGTGGGAAGGAAGGACATAAAGTGAATAATTGCCGAAGAAAGATGAAGAGTACTATGGAAGAAGATAAAAATGGTCCCAAGAATCCATTTATAGTCATTTGCCGTAAATGTAGGGGACCTGGACATTACTCGAGTGAATGCCCTATTCTATAGGATATTTTCTTGGTCAAAGAAGAAGCTATGTAGGAATAAATGGTTGGAGAAATGTTTAAAAATTATTAGTGCTCCTTGTTGATGGGTTTACTTTGGAATAATTTTCTCTTGTATTTTTAACCCCACAGTTTTCCATGTGAGAATGATATTTGAGGAAGAATTATCTTTTCTCTTGTGGATATAGTTATAAATAACCATTTGATTTTATATGATCGTTGGGTTTGAGGCAATTATATGTTATTATAATTTGGGATGAAAATGTAAGGTATGAGATAAGATTTGTGATTAAATTATGTTATGGTTATTTTGAGAAATTTATCTCATTTTGTAATGTTATAAAATATAGTTTTTGAAAAAGGACAACACGTAGACCGTGTGACAACCCGTCGCATCGGACAAAGCTATGGGAATCGAACCCACAACCAAAGTGCGATTGGGATTTATCGCCTACCACTGGACTACGTGAAGTCACTGGTTAGTGTGACTATTATTTTTAGCTAAATTATTTTATTGATAAAAAATAATTTGATTTGGGATCTTATGTCTTATCAAATGAATACCCTTAGTATAGGAAAATGATTTGGTGATTAAGTGATAAATGTTATTTTGGAAGTTGTTCGCTTTGTTGTGAACACTATATGCCCAAGGAAAATAGAATAGTATGGGATTTCATTTGAGAAGTAATGGTGGATTTTTATCTATGTTTTTATTGTGGATTTATAGTGATTTGGGTTATTTATGGAAATGATTAACCTATAATAGAGAATATGTGACTAGGTTAATTACTTTTAATAATGTGACTTTAAGAGTAATTGATGTCATTTGGAGATACAATTTAACGTGGAAGAATACATTCTTATAAGTTTTGGGTTTCAATATTAGTTTGGATTATATTGAAGGATTTTAAGGACAATTGATTATTGAATGGTATTTATTTAACTTTGGGGTATTAATTTTAGAAATTAAGATTAGTGTTTTTTTCTCTAATGGAATATCCATTTGGGGGATCATCAGAAATTATACTAACCATTTTGGTTTTGATTAATCTCTAAATACAAGGTAAATATATAGTTTATCCTACGTGGATCATGTATTTCTATAGAATTTTATTCTAGCTCTTCCATTATGACCAAGTCTTCTTGAATACTCATTGTTCAAAAAAATGGTTAGTGGTAAAAATTTATTAAAGAATGAAAGTCTACTTAAAAAGTAAGTATCTATATTTATGTTCTTAGTCAATATCATAAATGAATTCCTCGTCCTTATGTAATGTAACTTAAAACAAAAAATTTTGTCAGTTTACTTTTCCTATTGGGAGAATAATGACTGTTTGTCCCAACACAAGTTTGTGATTTTCTTATTGTTAACTTTCTCCTGATCATGTTTTCTATCCCTCTCCATCAGAACTTAACACTTAGTTTATCATCCATATCCATGTTTTCCTACATGGAATCCTAGTATGGGTTATCTTGGGTGACCTTTATACCTCTCTTACTTTCTTTTAAAGTGAAAGTTTTATTGACTCATTTTCCGATGTGGGACTTTCCATTATATTATCAAGCCCAATTTTAAAAAAATTGTGAGGATGCAATTTATTGAAGGAGGGGATAATATAACACCCCAAGCTTCCACGGTACGTTTCCCTTTGAATAATGCAATGGCGTGCATTGTACGCAACTTCGAGATTCTAACACACCACAACCAATCAAACTAGCCATTATGAATAGTAATACCTACTTTCTAAAATTATATAAATTTTATCTTTCAAAATGGACTTCATTTTTGAATTCATAATATCGAAATTGGATTAGGGTTAAATTTTGGTACTTTTAGGATAACTTTCATATTTTGATGAATAATGAAAATTACTAAATTTTAATTAAAAACAACTTTTTAATAAAAATAATTAATAGAGATAAATTATGAATTTTAGTGGTTTTAAAGTATATTTAGAATATATTTTTACCATTTAATACAATATTGATCATTGGATGCAATTTCACATTTAAACCAGACATAAACAAGTGTCAATCTTTTTATAGTTATTATCTCTTAAAAACACGCTATTTGTTTTCACAATGGGAATTAATTCTTAAATTAATTAATGCAACTTATATGTTTTGAATTTGATAAAATATACATAATTTTTAAATTCATAATATCAAATATAGCATAGGCCTAATTTTTGGTATTTTTCTGGAAACTTTCAATTTTTGATGAATAGTGAAAAAACACTGAGTTATAGTTTAAAACCGAATTTTTATTTAAATAATTATTTATTTTATTTAAATTTAATTATGCTCAAAATAGATACATAATACCTATATAAGTTCAATATAATTCGTTGGAGTTAGTTTAGAATAATTTTAGATATATAAAAATGTTATTGAACTTTTCACCGTCTTTTACCCACCTCCTAGGAGAATTTGAAAATTCATATAAAACTTAATTTTACTGCTTCTGTGAGTGGAATTTCAAAAATCCAAGGGAAATATTTAATATCAAGGAGTAAAATATGATTCAATGAGATGAAAATAATTTTTGGTGAATAGTAACTTTTAACTTTTATTTACCACAGTTAAAAGTAAATAGGATAATTAAGGGTAAAAATGATATTAATATTACCCTAACACATGTCCTAATTCTATTAGACAAGTTTATCTCGACCAGAAACAACCTTAGGAATAAAATATTATCATTTAGGTCCACTTGGATTAGATTAGGAAATTTATTATTATTTAATTCAAAGAAGAGTTAAAAGAGTTAAAATCAAAGTTTATTTACTAAAACATTTTTAATATAGGGTTATGCATAAGATAAATTCGATTTTAAATATTCATTAGAAATATAAAAAGATTTCCTACATAATGGTATTTTATTTATAATTTTTAGACATTAAATAATATAATTTATTTATGACACAATAGTGATGCAGTAATTACCTAAATATTGAAATATTAAAATAATTGATATTATAAATACCAAAATAAATAAAATTTGAGACTTTATATGAATTAAAATAATTTTATAGGTTAATATGACATATTAGGATTGGTTATATAAATTTTTTTCTAAGTAATAATGCTTTTATAAAATTATCAAAAACAAAATACACAATAGTGTCAAAATTGACAAAAAAGAGTTTTTTAAACAAATATTATATTATTAATTGATATTCAATTCCTAAAAATCTAAGGCTCGTCAAAGAGACTTATATCATGATATTTGTATCATTAATGTACCACTTGGGGGTCGGATGGATGTATATAGTAAGTTTATTAACTATATAATATAAAAATACAAAGTGACATGGTAAGTGTCAAACTAATTAACTAAGAGTTAAAACTAACAGATAAGGTTAATATAATGACCCAAAACTATCTAAATTCTATTGGTTGAGCGGGTTTCGACCTATCCCCACCTTAACCTTTAAATAATACACTATTGAGCCATTAGAAACTGAATATAAATTTTTTATAAAATAATATTTCTAGCTTTTCCAAAGGTTCCCCTCACTCCTCTTATAAAAAAGAACTCCCCCTTCTCCCTAATTCACACATTCAAAGCCTTTTGGCTCATAAAAACCTACCCAAATACTCTTTCAACTTCCCTTAATTCAACCTAGAGGCATTATTTTGATCAGAAAGCCAACCTAAGGATCCCTTTTGATCAAATCAAAAGGAAGAACCCGGAGAAGAGGTAATGTTTTCACCACCCTCTTTCAAGTTCCTTTCTTCTTCAACTTCTTCTTTATTTGTTATTTCTTTTCTAAAATAATAACTCTAGTATCTTATATATACTGTGATGTTATTACAAATATGGTACAACTATATTCCATATTCTATCCATCCTTTTAATGACATGTCACCATACGTGCGTACGTACGGCTTACCATCTACACGTCGTGGTGTAATTGTCATTCAATAAATTATTATTTGGATGGGTATAATAACGATTTTTAATTCATGTAAATAATAAATATAATAAGATAATTATTCTGTATATATGATATAACATCCAATTATATATTATTTTTATATCAAAAGAATGATATTGTCGCTCGTGCGTACGTATAGACTACCGTCTCCACGAACGCGATGAGATTCATTCCCCATCATATCAATTTGAGTCAAATTCTCATTTAATGATTAAAAATAATGTTTAAGGAATTGATATAATTATGTATATGAATAATATACAACCTATCCATAACAAACACGGCTTACGTAACAAAGAATATAAAGGAAAATGAGTAAGTTAACACCCGAAATGACGATAATACTAAGATATTATTAACAAATCAATGTTAAAAGACTATATATGATATCATATTAATGTAAATGATTCTTGTATACTTCAATAAAAATTATTTCTCCATTATAAAGGAGGTTAACCTACCGTCGACCAAGGAAAAAGTACAAAGTAAGGGGTTTCTTATCTCACTTTTAATTCCATGAGATTTCCATTGTTCACCACTTATTTATTGCATGTGGTGTGTGTACCGTCCATGATTGTATTCATTGTGTAATATACTTTAATTTATGGATATTTACATCATCATTTTATTATACTTCTTTCATGGGTGCATGTTTTATAAGTTACCAAATCAATAAAGGAATTTGAAATTTCAATTTCCACTCATTCGGCTTTACACATACTTCATTGATTATTTTACTCCATGATTATGTGTAGAATCACTATTCATTTGATTATGTCATAAATTACACTCCCCTTTCTATGGATATAATTTTGATACACATAATCACTCCATTGATAAATTATCAGGTCATCAGTATGAACTTGATAAGAGTAATTTTTACTCAATCTCGATTTGTTGAGTTAAACATCCAATTCATTGGTGTTGTTTTTACAAGAATATGTGTGAATGTCCTTTGATTTTTTTACACTAAATATCAAATCATATTTAGTGTATTTATATTTTTCACACATAATTATGTCGTTGATTTATCCTTAAGCTAAGGATACATCCTTTATGAGAGATTTCATCTCAATTTACATTCCATTGAGACTTCTTTGTTGTTATACAACAAATCACTTTTATGTGGTGTATATAATGTACATTGACATAGTATATCATGAGTCCCTTTATTCTCATGATATTACAATGTTTTGATTACCTCAATTATTTGTATTCAAGTGTCTCTCTTTTGGTTAGAAACTCTAACTAAAATAGCATTTTTAAATGTTTTAAAGACGTATTCTTCTAAATCTTGCTCATTATTGTCCATGTTTTAAAAAATGGTTTTAAGGATTTATTTATATGGACATTAAAGTTTTAAAATTAAAACTTCTTTTAAAAGTTTCAAAGTGTTATGTGACACTTTGATTCAAAAATATATTTTTAAATGGCTTCTTGACAAATAGTGTGGATTTTAAATGATTTCAAGAAAAAAAGGGGATATTTATCTCTAATAGTTTTGATGATTATTTCCATCTATGTCAATATCCTTAATTATTCTTGATTGAGGGTAATATGATACAATATAATCTTCCATATTATATCGAATGAGTTATGTTTGACTATCGATGTGCAATTTTTATACCATTCATGGTTTGTGGTTAAAGTATTGACATTTCGTATGCTAGTTTTAATACGAATGTTTATGTTATGTTTAAACCTGTTCATATGAGGAATGCATTGGACTTAGTAAGTGATGGGTGGAGCCCTCTATAGCTCCTCGATGCATCGGTAGGTCTCATGAGACAAACTAGTGTCTTGGCACGAGGCCTTGACAAATTCTTATTTGTAGTCTTGGCACGAGGCCTTGGCTACGTGGTTATGATAGTCTGGAATTATGCATTCCGTCATTATGAAAGTGGTTATTAATATTTTCATGTGATTATTCGACTAGTAGAATATCCATGTGAATAATTAAATGACATTATTTCATTTTATCCCTGCCATATTATGCAGAAGTTCAAGTTTAAAAGGCTTTTGTTTTAGTTATACATTGCCTTAAATTTTTATGTTTATTTTTGAAAGTTTCTACTATATTGTCATCCTTACTAAGCATATGAGCTCACCCCTTTCAATGTTTTATTATTCCCAGGATGCGAAGAAGTATTTTATGAATGACCTGCAGGGATAGTATGAGGGGATATGAAGACAATATGTTGTTGTAGTTTTTCACTTATTGATGTAATGTAACCTTTATGAATATATCTAGTGTTTCTAAGGATACTAAACTAATCGGTATTTCGTGACTTGATCTTTCTTGTGATCATGCCAATTTTATGTAATAATGCACCGACTCTGGGTATCTAGGGTCGGGGAATTACATAAGTCCTTAATCATTTTTAAAGCGGGAGTTCAAAAATATCCATCAAAATATAATTACCTTGTTTGATAAGTATCACTAATTTAAAAAACCCCTTTTTAGGGATATCTATTCATTATGGTGACTCTTATTAATAGGTACATGACACTAATAAATATTTCAATACATTCCCTTTGATCATGTTTTAAGATATAAATGGATATCAAATTATTAATGTATAAAATATGCTATTTCTAGTCATCTTATTATCATAGGTAGAATAAGAATATATTTACGTAGATCCACATAGTATATCAAGTGGATCTCATTATTCTATAGATAGTGGAATTAATTCTGCGCTATAAAAATCAAAGTGATATTACTTTTCTCGATATTAGAATATCATTTATTGTCTTCCACCATTATTAATCTATGATTATAGATGTTTTTTCCATGATCATGCCATTTATAAAGTAAATAATGATTAAAAGTAATCACTCTATATCATATACATAGTGGAAATTAATATTTCCTTCCCTTTGTGTCATCATAACTAGCGGGTGCAAGAGATATGTCTTCAGACTATGAAAATAATTTTTAAAACCCTTATCCTAATTTTAGGTTTCTTCTGTCTTCATTGAATTTTACATTATAAAACACATAATGGAAAGGTTTACAATGAAGTTCCTAATTTAAGTGAGGATCCCATGAATCCATTTCAATTCACAATGATTTTTATGTTTGAATATTTATATTATATTTTTGGACTTCTCATGGTTAACTTTAATTATGTGATGATGAACCACAAAAATGAGAAGCTTCTATGAAGTAACCCTAACCATGAAATTTATTGGGTGAATCTTTAATTTATTCTATCAAAGACTAAATATACCTAATTCAATGTTAATGAATTGATCATGTCACTAAATGGGTTTGACTACCAGTTCATCCACATTAAACTTCAAATCTATAATGAATTGAACACTTATATATGGAATTTACCATCTGAGTAAACATATGTGTAGTATTTAGGAATATAGTATAATATAAAACACAAAAACCACATATTAAAAACCAATAGTAATTTATTATATTAATTTAGAATATTGTATATGGAGCTTAAATATACTATATAAAATATTAAATATTTCAATGGGAAAATAAGATAAAAAATAACTAGAATATAAAAGTTTTGATCATTTTGATCTCCTATAATTATCACACCTATGAAAAACACTATAAAAAATAAAAAATAAAAAATAACAATGTAATTAGTAAACTGAAAATGAATAATATAAAACCTTTAGTCTAATTAAAGTGAATTATGGTGGAGAAAAATATGGTATATTTATAGAAGGTAAAAAACTATAATGACTATTGAAATAAAAACCAGATCATTAGGAATATTAGCTAAAGAATTGATGTTTTATTCTGATTGTTAAAATAGAATTTTGGTGAAAGCATGGTCAATTGTCTCCTATCAACTGGTTAAGGTTTCGGTGCTCTTCTAATGTATATAGCAGCACTTGGGTCGAATCCTCGGTGATGATACTTTTTAATAGTCATTAGTTTTTAGTTGATTGTATTTTGATTGGGGGTTTGTTTGCAGAGCTCAAATGAATTGATTAATAATTTTTGTTTTATTTAACAGTTTGATAAATATTGGGGTGAGTTCAAATTTAGGCAGTTAAACTTGTGATATCCTTGAGCTTTGCTTTATATTGCATTTAAATCAACACTCACTTCACAAGATAATGTTGATTGGAATTCCTAAGTGTTTAGGCTTTTATCCAAGACTTAACATAACTTAGGGTTCTAATATCAATCATATAAAGTTTATGGTAGTGTATTTATGGTTTTAATAATCCATGGAAACCACATGTTAAACAAAACAAGTCATTAATCTGTGACATGTTAAGTCCAACATACACAATGTTGATTTGAAGAATATTCATCGAGAAAATACTCCCAAACACTTAACATCCCTAAATTATTACTCAACCCAATGATAGATTTACTCAGTCATTGAAATTATTAGTAATCTGATTATAATGATTATGATGATAAATTAAGAAGATAAGAAAAAAGGGATAAGAAAAGAGTGGTGTGTCGAACACACACACAAACGATGATGATAATTAAAAATGAACTTTAGATTGAATGAGAAATCAACAGAAGAGAAGGGGATTCAACTGTATTTGAACTATTTTAAGAACATTAATATTAAACTACATATGTTGGATGAGAATAAGATATATTGAAGAAGAAACTTTCATTAAAACATAATTACAAATACAAACACTTACGAAATTACAATTAAAAATGAACAGAAATAGCATGAAATCAAAGAGAGGAGGAAGGGCATATCAAGTGAAAAATTGAGTATGGAAGGTCCTCCCAAGAACTTTTCAAGGATTTGGTCGTGCCAATATATGCTCCACTCTTTTTAAATGCCAACCCCTTTGAAGGAGAGGAAGTGGATATATTTACAGCCCAAGGAATTGGACTGTTTGCATTCCCAATCAGTCCCTCAAATTTTTTCAACAATGTGACTATTCAAAAAGACAAATCTCGAGAAAGCGTCTTCTTAAACGATGTATATAATTATGTTTTCTGACTTAGCACAAAATTTGGAGTCATTTGGACTTATGAAGCCAGAGTTATGGTGATTTTATTAAACAAATCTAAACTATCCATTTCAATCCATACTTTTTAGAAGGCCAAAATGTGAATGGGTTTATCAGTAGGAATATTCCTTAAAATCCGAACACTTTATTCAACAAAGTCGTCCAACTATATCTCCGTTTTCATACTAAAAAATATCAGCTTTATTTGATGATTACATCATGAGATATTTCATGAATAATGTACTGAGTTTATTTCACAGTCAGAATGGTGGGCGGAGTTTAAATGAATCCTTTGGGCCCCTTTTATTTTGAGTTGGGACATGAAATTTTTATCCAAGACTCCTTACATTGTCCCCAAAACGTTTGAGGAGAATAAATGAATTTTAATTTTTTTTATTGAGCCCAGTAATTCAATATTCATGGATGGGCCAATTTCTTCACAGATTGTGTGGTCCTTTTTGTGTGATCTATATGACCATTTAAATGGAATAATTGGACCATGATACCTTCTAATGAAATGTTATATATTTAATTGGGAAGCCTAAAAAATTAGAATCACACAATGTTTATCATTATGGTGATAATTATAAATTAAATAGTAAAGTGGCTCAATTGGACTACTTCTAAAAATGCTCAAAAATTATATTTAGTTTTAAAACATTAATATTTCACAAAAATTATGCACATTTCATATAAAATCTATAAAGGGAGTATATAATAAGTTATGAAAATATTAATATCATCAAATTCCCTACACTTATTCTAGTGCATGTCCTCATGTGCAACAAATATAAAAATATGACAGTATCATTTTCACTCACCAACAAATATTAACAGTTTGTTTTCCCCACTTAGGGGAGGTTTATACAATTTCACTCATCCATATTGAATTCCACAAAAATTTGTTATAGAAACAATGTTCAAAAAATAATTAATTTTTTCATGCTCAAATTTAGAAATGGAAAATGGTGGCACACAAAACTTACTCCTCTAAAGATGCGAAAATTAATTTATAGAGATTCACTCATTCACCAACCAAAAGTGAAAATCTTAGAGTTTGAAAGAGCTCTCAGCTTCCATTCCCTATCCAAAAGTAATCAAAAACCAAGAGGTCTCTTTAGGTAGTTTTATTTGGCTATGGGATGGTAGGATGATGATATCCAAAAGATAGGAAAAAGGGGGTAAAACACCAACATGGAAAAGGCAATGCACTTTTTTTTAAATGAGACATGAAAGGAAATGGAAACATATATTTATGAGGGAATTATTGTGTGAAGAAAGAAACAAGATAGGAAGAAAATTTGAAGGGGGCGAGAAGATAAAATATTTACAAAACACAAAACTTCTCCCAATGACATAAGTGTTCTTTTTTCACTCTCTTTTTTCTGCATTTTTTGAAAGTTGAACTTGAAAAGGATCTCACAGTCATATTCCAACCCATGATTGATCTCCTCACGACACTAATTGTAATAGTTATAAAAATATCAATGGTTGAGGTAGAGTGATTTCTACCTACCCAAGACACAACCCATTTTTTTGTTCTTTTATTTATTTATTTATTTGTTTGTTTATTTATTTTATTTTATTTTTTGGTTTTTTTTAACACTTGTCAATAACATTTACAAAATTACATAAATGAAAGTACATTACATTCCCCAAAACTCCCTGATTGACAACCTCTCCCCCATACTAAAAGATTATTTCCCTCAAGCATATGATAACTCATTGAAAATCAAAAAAAGGGCACCCAAAAAATTAAATCCATTCCCTCTACACATAAATTTCAAAAACAATTATGCAATGAAAATCCATGTTGATATTGGGTGGGATAAGGTATTGGGCTTGTAATGTGGATATCAAAGAAAATGTTTTCATAGGCTCGAAGGGGCTTTTAAAAGTAGGATTAATGTATGGTTAATGGGAGGCTATTTGGCTATTATAATTCTCATAGGGTTCAAAAATTCCTCTATCATATTAATGCACACCAGAGTTAAAAATTCATGTCAAATGTCCACAAAATCAAGACTCAATAATGGGGGTGGAAAACACACATTTTAAAAAGATATCCATAGGTAGCCTTGGCCTGAAAGAAAATTTTGTTCCTCATAGGTGGGGAAAATCATTTTCCAAATCAATAACTGAGCATTCAAAATTTATTACACTTTACAAAAAATTATTTATCCAATTTCATGATGAAAAAACAAAAAAAAATTAGATGAAGACATGTCTTTTTGACTCACCAAAATTGTTGGACAAATTTTAAAAATTTGAAGGTGATTAATCATGATTTTTCTTTTCATATGGTTTTTAAATTATTAATTTTTAGTTTTTTGGTTTTTTTAGGTTTTTTTTAGATTTTTAAAAAGAATCACCTATAAAAAAAGAAAGACCGAATAAAAAATGTGATGAGGAAAGTGGTAAAAAATGAGAATGATTGAGCAAGAAGAATAAAGATAGAGAGAGAGAGAGAAGAGAAGTTAAATGGAAAGAGGTTCCCCTATTTTGGATTTGGTGGGTTGCCATCTCCATCCAGTGGTGGGTAAACTATAGAATTTGGGGATCTAATAGAAGTTGATGAGGTTCCAGGATTGTATGTACTTTCATGGTGATGCTTTAACCAATGTCCATTAACTATGAATGTATTTTTTGAAGAGGGGTCTTGGACTTTCACCGCACCAAATGGGTAAACATTAGTAATAACAAAAGGACCTTACCAAAAAGAATTAATATTAACTAGGTGAAGCCAAAATCGAGAAATTAAAATCAATACCTTTTAACCTTCATGTAATAACTTTATCAGGATGTGTTTATCATGGAGTGCCTTGGATTTTTCTTTTTAGAGATTAGAATTCACATAAAATTCAAGTTGATTCTCATCCAGTTTATCCAATTTCAAAAATCTATCTTCACCATATTTTTCAAGATCAACATTACAATTTTTCAAAGCCCAAAATAACTTATGTTGGATTTCAACTGGTAAATGACATGTTTTTCCAAAAACTATCCTAAAAGGAGGCATCCCAATGGGTGTTTTATAGGCAGTTCGATAAGCCCAATGTGCTTCACAAGTCTTTCAGGCCAGTCTTTTCTGGTGGGTTTTACAATTCTCTCAAGCACTCTTTTCAATTCTCTATTTTAAAGTTCAGTCATGCCATTTTTTTGGGAGTGATATGCAGTTTAAGTTTTATGTACAACACCATTATTTTTTAAAAGTGATTCCATGGTTTATTACAAAAATGGGTTTCTAAGTCACTTATCAAAGCATGTGGTGTGCCAAATCGGTGGAAGATGTGTGTCTTTAGGAACTCACTAACAGTATTTGAATCACCCTTTCTAGTGGGTTTAGCCTCAACCCACCTAGAAACATAATCAACTACATGAAGAATGTATGAGAATCAATTGGAAGGGGGGAATGGTCCCATTAAATCGATACCCCAAACATCAAAGATCTCATAGAAAATTAAAGGCTTTTGGGGCATTTCATTTCTCTTTGAAATTGTTCCAAACCTATGGCAAGTGGGATATGATTGAAAAAAATCATGTGCGTACATGAAGAGTGAATGGAAAAAGAATCCAGAGTCTAGGACCTTTCGGGAGGTCCTTTGTGGTCCAAATTGGCCACCACCAGCCATTAAGTGACAGAATTCTAAGATGGAAGAATGTTCATTTACATCAACACATCTTCTAATTATCTTGTCTGCCCCAGTTTTCCAAAGATTGTTATCTTCCCAAAAATAGAATTTTTAATCACTTTTAAAATTCATTTTTGTTCTTTTGAAAAAAAATTAGGAAAAACACCAAAAACCAAGCAATTTACAATTGGGGCATACCATGGTATTTTTGTAGTGAGATATGAAATGTGCTCAGTTGGAAATTCTGGATCAATTATTTGAAAATGAGAAGAATTAAAAATTCTACTCAAGTGAGTAGCCATATGGTTTTCTTTTCCAGGTCTGTCATTGATTTCAAGGTCAAATCTTGGAGCATTAGGATCCATCTTATTATCCTTGGTTTGGAATCACTTTTCTTTAGTAAAAACATTATTGCAAAATGGTCTATGAAGATGATGATTTCGGCACCTAAGAGATATGAATGAAATTTATCTAAGGTAAAAACCACTGCTAAAAGTTCCTTTTCTATCACAATGTAGTGAGATTGAGTTTCATCTAGTGTTTTTGAGACATAATAGATTACATGAGGAGTTTTTTCTCTTCTTGGACCAGGAACAGCCCCAACATCTCTATTAGAAGCATCACACATCATCTCAAAGGGTAAGGACCAATATGGGGATTAGATTATTAGGGAAGATGTAAGACATGTTTTGAGTTCAATGAAGGCTCTCTTGCAAACCTCATCGAAATGGAATGTTACATCATTTTGGAGAAACCGAGTGAGTGGGAGCTAAATCCGACTAAAGTTACGGATGAATTTTAGATAGAAACTAGCATGACCGAGGAATGAACGGATGTCTCAAACATAAGTGGGTTTAGGAAGTGATTGGATCACTTCAATTCTGGTAGGATCGACTTTAGTACCATCTTTTGAAACTATGTTCCCTAGATCAATCCCATTTGCAACCATGAAGTGACATTTTTCAAAATATAACACAAGGTTACACTTGACACACTTTTGAAGGACTGGAGAGAGTGAATTTAAGCAAGATTCAAATGAATCACCATAATTGGTAAAGTCAAACATGAAGACTTCTTTGTAGTGTTCAATGAATTCAGAAAAGATACTCATCATACACCTCTATAATGTTGTAGGGGCATTGAAAAGGTCAAACAACATTCTCCTATATGCATATGTTCTAAAGAGGCATGTGGAAGTAGTCTTTTCTTGGTCCTTAGGTGCGATTGGTATTTGAAAGTAGCTGGTGTATCCCTCAAGAAAGTAATAGTGTGACTTTCTGGCTAATCATTCCAACATTTGATCAAGGAATGGATGAGGGTAGTGATATTTTCTTGTTTCAACATTCAATTTTCTATTGTCAATGCACACACACCATTTGTTCTTTACTCGAGTTGTGAATACCTCTCCATGTTCATTTGTGCCAACAGTTATCTCACCCTTCTTAGGTACAAATTGAATTGGATTAACCCATTCACTATTATAAATCATGTAGATAATACCAGCTTGAATAATCTTGGTGATTTCTTCCCAAACTACCTCATGTATGAGTGGATTGAGTCTTCTTTGCGGTTGTCAAATTGGTTTGGATGATTCCTCAATATGGATTTGATGCATGCAAAGAGCATGGTTGATTCCTGTCATGTCATCTAGGGTCCAACCTATGGCCTTTTTTTCCTATAACACTTGAACAAGTTTGGACTCCTTAGTTTCGGTAAGTGAAGCAGAAATAATGATAGGATAAGAGTGATCATTGAAAAGGAATGCATATTTCAGGTGTTCAAGAAGAGGTTTCAGATTAGTCTCATATTTCATTTGTGGGTTAGACAACTCAATAATGGAGAAAGGGACTTCGGTTGATTCATATTCATTTTCCTTAATATTGTCCAAGTTGGATCAGTAGAGATTAGAGTTGATGTGGGATTTAAGAGATTTTTCTAGATCCTCTAGATTAATGGAGTCTATAAATGAAAGGTCCACATAAACTTCACCATTTATGACTTGGTTAATCATGGTATAGATTTCACATGATTCTTTATCATTTGAACATGAAGAACATGATGGATTGGGGTTCAATTGACACTCAGAAGTGTCCTTAGAAGCATTGATTGATAATGAAGAGTAATCCTCATATGGGTATTGCATGGCTGGGAAAATGTTTAACTTGACCAGTTGGTCACCAAATTCAATGGATAAGATTCATGAATGGACATCAATGTTGTTTCTCGCTATCATTATGAATGGTCTTCCTAGAATTAGGGAAGATGGAGAAGAGTTTGTATCACCTTCCATGTGAAGGACATATAAATTAGTGGAGAAGATAAGATCATTGACTTGGACAAGGAAATCCTCAATTATACCCTCCGGACTAGTAGTGCTTAGATTGGCCAATTTAATGAAAACACCTGTTGGATGTAAGAGACCAATAACAATATTAGAGAATATGGATTTGGGCATGACATTAATTGAGGCGCCTAGGTCTATGAGTGCATCATCAAAGTTGGAACTTCCAATTTTTCATGGAATTGTAAAGGTCCTTCGATCTTTTCAATTTAAGGGAATAGACTGCTGGGTGGAAAATTTTTCAAAGGTCCAAAGTTGCCTCTTATGGGAGCACAGTTACTTGAGAAACTTTTCATAATTGGGGATTTTTTTTGTGGAATCTAAGAGGTGTGTGTTGACTTCAATATGTCTAAAAATGTTGAGAATTTTAGGATCGGGTTCAAAGGACTTATTTGGATTAGAAATGACTTAAAGAAAATGAATTGGATTCCTAAGTTGAATAGAAAGAGGTGAGAGAATGGCTTCAGGTTCCTTTTGAAGTTTATTTTTCATTTCATTTTCTAGGTTAACATTTAAAGGTGGTTTGGATGATTTATCGTGTGGCATAGAAATTTGATTCCCAGATCTAAGTTCAATTGTACATACATTACCCTTTGGGTTGGGTAATGGTAGATCTAGGAGTTGGGAAGAATTTGAATTTTGTTGCTAGCTTAGGTGGGATTCAAGTTGACCAATTTGGGTTTCAATGTTTTTGAGGCTGGAACGGGTGAAGGAGGAAAGATCTTCTACTGTACTTTCCCATGGTTGCTTGGAAGAAGAGGCTTGTCCCAGATTGGGATTACCATGATTTTGGTTATTGGGAAAGCGATTGTATTGGTTTGGGAATTGGGAAGGCTCATTAGGATAGTGGAATCCTGGAGTATCAGGAGAAGGATTTCTCCTTTTTTGTTGAGGAACAAAATGATAAGGTTGTTGGAAGTTACCAAAACCTTGACCATATTGAAACTGGTGTGGGTTTTGAGGAGGAAATTGAGGGGAATGAGAGATGAGATTACCATACCTCTGGACTTGGTTATAGGAAGAAGATAAAGGTTCAGAGTGAGGTTGGTTTAAGTTTCTAACAAACTGACCAGATAGTTGAGGGTTGGTGTTATGCTGAGCATAGACTACATTGAGCTCCATTGGTCTAGATGAATTAGAGGGATGTTCTTGAATTTGTGGACATCTGTCAGTTGTTTGAGGTAGAGAGGTATAGATTCTAAAGTTTTTGATAGGTCCAGGAAACATTGATTGTCGAGAAGATGAGGTTGGAGATTTGGAATCCATAGCTAGTTGTTGCACAAGACTTGTAAGTTCACTCATCCACTCGGTAATCTTGTTCAGCACTATGGATTGATTTTCTTGGACTTGTTTTACTTGATAATGTTCTTGAGTATGTAATTTTTGTGTGTTTTCAGCCATGTTACTTATGAGATCTCTTGCAGCTGCAGGAGTTTTATCAACAAGAGCACCACCACTTGTGGCATGAATGAGAGTTATCTCCATAGCCAATAACCCCCCATAGAAGTATTGGATCAAGATTTGGTCAAAGATTTTGTGGTGTAGGCAGGTTGTAACAATCTTTTTTAACCTCTCCCAGTACTCATGGAGTGATTCATTTGGGAATTGATACATACCACTTATTTACTTTCAGATAGAAGCAGTACGAGAAGCTAGAAAAATATCTCTAAGAAGAGTCATTTCATGTCATTCCATGTGGTTATCAAACCAAGAGGGAGGTAGTAGAGACACGACTTAGCTGTTTCATATAGGGAGAAAGGGAATTCTTAGAGTTTGATTTCTTCCTCAGAAACCCCTTGAGGCTTCATGGTAGAGCACACCACTTGGAACTCTTTAAAGTGGAGATGTGGAACCTCACCGGATAGCCTATGGAAATGAGAAATAAGATGAATCAAACCCAATTTCAGTACAAAGTCAGCTTCTATGTTTGGATATTAAATACCAAGAGGTTACTAATTCATATCAGGGTAAGATTGTTCTTTAAGAGTGTGTTTCCTAGGATTGGCCATATCTAATTAAATGGGTTGGACAAGGACATGATCTTGAATTTTTTGATTATCTTTTAAGTTCCTCCTAAGTTGGTGAAGTGTTCGCTCAATTTCAGGGTCAAACAAATTTGAGATATTGTTTGGGAGGCTATGGGGAATTCAAAGATATTTTGGAAGAAATAGGAAGGCATGTTTTTCTTTTTTTTTTGTTTATGATTTTCATGAGAAGGCGGGTTTTTCTTTGTTTTTTTTTTATTTTATTTTTTTTAAAATAACTATAAACTAATGACTACATAAATCACCATACCTGGAAACGGTTCCATTTGGAATTGTGAATTATTTTCACCTATCTACCGGTCAAGGTTCGGGTGCTCTACTAATTTGTATAACATCACTCGGGTCAAACCCTCGGTGATGATACTTTTTAATAGTCGTTTGTTTTTAGTTGATTGTATTTTTATTGGGGGGTTTGTTTGGAGAGAATAAATGAAGTGATTAATGATTGTTGTTTGATTTAATAATTTGATAAAGATTGGGGTGATTTCATTTTTAGGGAGTTAAGCTTGTGATATCCTTGATCTTTGTTTTATATTGCATTTAAATTAATACCGAATTCACAAGATAACGTTGATTGGAATTCCTTAGTGTTAAGGCTTTAATCCAAGCCTTAACTTAACTTAGGGTTATAATATCAATCATAACTTGTTTATGGTAGTGTATTTATGGTTCCAATAATCCATGGAAACCACACGTTAAACAAAACAAGTCATTAATCCATGACATGTTAAGTCCAACATACACAATATTAATTTGAAGAATATTCATTGAGAAAATAATCTCAATAACTTAACATCCCTAAATTATAACTCAACCCAATGAGAGATTTACTCATCCATTTAAATAATTATTAATCTAATTATAATGATTATGATGATAAATTAAGAAGATTAGAAAAATAAAGGGATAAGAAAAGAGTGGTGCATCGAACACACACACAAACGATGATGATAATTAAAAACGAACATTACATTGAATGAGAGATCAAAAGAAGGGGAGGATAATCAATTTTATTTAAACTATTTTGAGTACATTAAAATTAAATTATAGAATTTGGATGTGAATAATAGATATTGAAGAAGAAACTTTCATTAAAATAAAATTACAAATACAAACACTTACAAAATTACAATTGAAAATGAACGGAAAGAACATTAAAACAAAGAGAGAAGGAAGGGTATCTCAAGTGAAAACATGAGTATGGAAGGTCCTCCAAAACCCTTGTAAAGTATTTGGTTATGCCAATATGTTCTCCTCTCTTTTTAAATACCAACCCCTTTAAAGGATAGGAAGGGGATATATTTATTGTCCAAGGAAGTGGAATGTTTGCATTACCAATTTGTCCCTCCATTTGAATCGCAGATGTGTCTATTTAGATAGCCGAATATCGAGATATCCTCTTCTTAAAATTTGTATAAAATAATGTTTTCCTACTTATCTCAAAATTTTGAGTCATTTGGATTTATGGGGCCAATGTTATTGTGGTTTGATTAAACAAAGTTAAACTGTCCATTTCAATACATACTTTTTAGAAGGTCGAAATGTGAATGGGTTTATCAATAAGAATATACCTTCAAATATAAAAAAATTATTAAAAAAAGTTGGATGACTATATCTCCTATTCCACTTTGAAAAATCTAAGCATGATTTGATTATTACATCATGAGATATGTCATTAATACTGTACTGATTTTATTTCTCATCTAGAATGGTGGGATGAGATTAAATGAATCAGTTGGGCCCCTTGTATATGGAGTTGGGCCCTGAAATTTTTATGCAAGATATGAAAGAATCCTTACATTGTCCCCAGTACGTTTGAGGATAATTAATGAATTTTAAATTTTTTTTAGCCCAGTAATTCAATCTTCATGGATGGGACAGTTTCTTCACAGATCCTGTGAGCCTTTTTGTGTGATCCATATGACCCTTAAAATGGCATAATTGGACCACAATTCCTTCTAATTAAATATTGGATATTGAATTGGGAAGCCTAAAAAACAATAATCACACAAAATTAATCATTATGGTGATAATTATTAAGAAAATAGTAAACTGACTCTATTGGACTACTTCTAAAAATGCTAAAAAATTATATTTTGTTTTAAAACATTAATATTTCACACAAATTATGCACATTTCATATAAAATCGGTAAAGGGAGTATATAATAAGCTATTAAAATATTAATAACATCATTTGGACACTAAAATATGAAATTTATTTTTAAATATTGTTTACTATGAAAAAAATAATGAAATATAAATATTATTTATCAATAAAATTTAAAATAGAAAACTAAAAAAGGTATATGTGCATTTTTTGATAAAGAGTATTTCAATGTATTTTCTAAAAACCCAAAAAAATAATTTTAATATGTAGAACTTCCTATTTTATTAAAAAAATTAAAATTAATTTCATTTTTAGAATCATCCTATTGAAATGTTCTAAGGGTTAATTTTTAAAATAAAATCTAAAATACTTTAATTTTTATATCAATAAAAAATCATGTTTCAAATACAAATTCTTTTAGGAAATATTAATGATGTAATAATGACTTGATATATCCTAAAATAATTTTATCACTAAAAATTTTATTTAATAATATTAGTGAATAATTTTAAAACAATAAACCATATTTAAAAACCTAAAACATAATTTTCAAAGTCTAAGAATGTTAATTGTTTCATTAAAAAATAAACTTTTATTATTCTCTTCTTCTCTTCTGTATGAAAAAATATATCTAGTACTAAATAGATTAAAATGTCATAAAAATAAGTAATTTAAATAAAATATGATTCATAATTTCAAAAATATCATTATTTAATTCTTTACTATGAAGATATTAATCTATTAAATATTTTAACTCAAAAAACCCCTTCGGTCAAGTATAAATACCCCACATCCCTTCCCTCTAAAAATCACATCCCATCCACTTCAAAAAATAAAATATCTACACAATTACCTCATAAAAAGTCTCCTTAGAACCATAAGGACATTATAGTGTCATCTAAACCCAATACCTTAAGTCTTATATTCCATGGAAAAAGAGTAAAGCTTCAATGATCATGTAACCTTGTAATCTACTTATTTTCATTTTTTTTATTTCTACTCACCTAATATCCTTATTTTTCTACCATCCTAAACTATTTTAAACTAAATTATATGACATAATATTTTTATTATGATATGGTATATCTACTTTAATTCATTTAAGTATATATACTCTCTCTCCCTCTCTTTTGTACACATACTGTTAATGGACAGTCTCATGCACCAGTGAGGATATTGTCAATACTTTACCTTCCAGCACATATATGGCTAGTTAGTTTAGTTTATATATTATATATTATATTTTTTTTAATTCATTAAAAAAATACTGAATAAATTTTATAAAAATTTAAATTAAAATTCATCAAAATGAGGAAATTGAAATGAAAAAAAGATAGTTTAATGAAAACATGTCACCAAATCATTTAAACTTTAAACAAAAAGACCTATAAATAAATTTTAAATGCCATAATTAATCAAGAATAACATAAATAATTAGATAATTATTATGTATTAGTGTTTTAATAAATATAATTTTATTATATTGGAGGTGTAAATGTGATAAACCAAAATGATAATGAAAGAAATGTGACTCCTCGCCCAAAATCTTGAAATATTCCATTGATTATTCATATGTTTATTATTATTCTCTCCATGAAATATATTCTATTATTTTCTATTGAAAACCTTTAATTATAAAAATAATTTTTCCGTAACAATTTTAGGAACCACAAATTATACTCTGTTACATATTCTTTACTATATCATAAATTTTCCAATTCATTTCTTATGGGTTCATGTCATGTTTATGATTAATGTACTTTTTTCCAATTTTGCACCATGAATTATTATGGGAATATTATGATGAAAAAATGGGATCATAAATATATATCCCTCCCATTCATAAATTAATATGAAATATATTTTGAGATTACAATTATTCAGGAAAGTGATTCTAGAATTGTTCACATCTTATGATGTGATGATTTCTACACATATGATATATGTGAACATGATGATATCTTTAGTCACAACATTATGATGTTTCTTTATTATGAATGTTCCACAATTCATGACTCATTAAAATTATTTTTATATAATTATAATTTTGATCCTATTATTATGATATGATGATTATTATTATTCTCAACCATTACCTCACACTTATTTATGTCTCATTTTCATTCCTTTTATACATCCCCTTACTAAAATTTTAGCTTACCACTTCATTGATGTTTTTCCTCAGGTGATTACATGTACTATGGAATTTTCTAAGAGAACTATAAATAATTATTTAAATAATTTTTAAATATTATTATATACTCATGTTATATGAACCTAATTTTCCTATGATATTAACATTTTTATTAGAGAATGTATTATTATGATATCTTTTATCTTAAAATGATTTGATAATCATATATGTAAGAGGTAGCTTGTTGTAATTAATATGAGTAGAAGGTTTAGTTAGTTTTGGAATTACCATAGTAAAATAAAATTTAGGTTAAACATAGAGACATCATAAGTTAATAATATAGAATTGATTTATTCTTGTGAAAAATTTATTTCCCATGATTTATTGACTTTTTATTTATTCATAAATTTTATTCTTAATAAATTAGTGGGAACCTAAATCAATAAAAGAAAATATTAAAATTTAAATTTAATATTCACTAAATTCTTATGAATTCTATATTTAATTAGAGTTTTATGAATTCTTTTATATCATACAACTCCTTTGGAAATATTGAATCAAATCATTGATACACTAAAGTAAAAATATTAGTGAAATAACTATGTGGTTCAATCATTAAAATTATTTTTCGAACTCTTCCCCAGTTATAAAATATGGTAATATTATTACAGTGAATATCATAATGCTTCTATTAGAAAATTTTGATTATATATTAGGCACTAATTAAATCTCATTATATAGATATCACATTGACTATTCGGAAAAATAAATCTGCTTCCATATCCTGGAAAATCCTATGTTAATATAAAATTTCAAGTAATATTATATGTTTCCATTGGAAAAACATTCAATGTAATGGGTTTTCATACCCAATTAATAACTTTATATTTCTCAAATGGTTGAGATAAAGGAAAGACTTAACCTTAAGTGAATGCCACATGTGATGAAATATACTAATGTATTCCCTGATGAATTACATATCCTTCCTCACAAATAGTGAGGTAGATTTCTCAAAAAAAAACATAGACCTTGTGTTTAACCTATATCAATAGTCCTATATATAATTTCATTGATAAAAATAGAATATTTAAAGAAGAAACTACTAAATAATTTTGAAAAAGGGTTCATACAACCTACTTCTTGACCTTTATGTGTACCAATTTTCCTTATTAGGTAGAAGGATGGGTAAATGTGGCATTGAATAAAAAATATTTAGATCAAAAAATTCATCATAAAGGACACATATCCATTACCAAGTATTTTTTACATGTTAAATAAAATTTAAGGAGCTATATACATCTCCAAATTATACCATTATTCTTGGTTTCATTAGCTAAACGTGAACAGAGAAGATATTCAATAGATAGCTTTCCATAAAATATATGGACACTTTGAGTTCATAGTTATATCATTTAGACTTAAAAAATTCTATAGAAATATTCATGTAATCCATAAAAATACTCTTCAGAGAATTCCACCAATAAATTTATTATGGTATTTATTGATGATATTCTCATATAATCTATGAAAATATAAGAATATGAGGAGCATTAAAGTATTATTCAGGTGACATTAGGGAAATTAAATTTTTACACTAATTTTATCAACTATGAATTCTGGATTAAAAGAGTCACATTCATGGGGAATATGGTCATATGTGAGCGAATAAATATAGATCCTTTAAAAAAGGAGATTGAGGTGTGGTCGAGATCCACAAGTGACATTGATATCTATAGTTTTCTTAGATTAATTTGGTAATAATGTTGCATTGTGAGAAACTTATCATGATTTTTTATCCCACTAACTAAGTTAATACAAGAATATGTAAGATATATATTAATGGAATAATGTGATTAAATATTCATGGACATCAATAAGAGCAAAATAATTTCACCTATACTCATACTCCCCTTAATTAAAAAATGCTTTGGGATATAAAATGGTGTTTTAAATAATTTCATGGGTTTTGTACTCATTCAAAATATTAAATTTGTATTATGTGACTCTTGAAAATTAACGTTTTATGAATAAAATTACTTTATTAAAGATTTGAATTTGTCACTTATTATCTATTCATTAAATTTTTGGAGAAAATTCATCGACAAAGGGAATTGTGACATATATATTAATCAAAATAGTTTAAATTATATATTCACATTAATGGAGATGAACATGCATAAAAAATATGGTTGGATTTAATCTTGGAATATTATTTCTCAATTAACTATTATTATAGAATGTTTAACATTGAAACTAATTCTCTTAGTATAAAGGAACATGATACTATATATATAATGAGGATTGAGAAAGACCCAATCATCGTAGATATTTAAATAATGTACTAGGAAATAATAAATACAGAGAACACATCATACCATTTAATTGCACAAAAATTTAACATACATTATCACCCTTATACATGTGTATTACAATATTTATGGTTTTTATTAAACCAATATTAGAGCCTTTTAAACTAATTATTTATTTTGAATTAATTTTTTTGAAAACATGCTTAAAAAGATGTAATTGAACAATGGCCCAATTTGATAGCATTTTACTATTTATAACATGGAATTCACTACATTGATCAAAATGTTAAAATTCAATTATTTAGGATTATATGGTCATAGGGAATAATCCATCTAACTGGAAAAAAGTCTGAATTTGAGCACAAGGGTCCCAAAAGATTCCCATAAGGGAAGACATTTGGGGCAGGCCAGATTAGACCACCCTTCTGTATTTGGTCATAACATTGGCATGGGGCCTCCAATTGGGAAAATTCAACCTCCATTGTAAAGATAAATCAAATTTACACATATCCAAAATAAATTAATACATTTCATGGATTTTTTTCTATCATCCATGTGGATAAAGAAGTAAAATTTCTTTTATGAATAGTGACATAGTCCCTCAAAAACATGACTTATTTTGTGAAACTTTTCATGTATTTCCCCATTAAAGTACCCCTAAAATCTCATTATCCGATTTTTCTAGAATATGGATTAATTTTTATATATTAATAAAATATTATCCATAAAATTTAGCTCCACCCCACCCTTGGTGTTCTAAACTCTTTTGGGGAGGAATGTGATATAAATATCGGGCATTGTGTTTGTATTAATTGATTGGTCTTTTAAATTCATTGTTTTTGTGATGTTTTTCTTTATCCTATCTTTTTATTTAATTGATTTTTTTATTATTATTTCATGTTAAAACTCATGTGATCATTTTTGGGGTACCCATTCATGCGCTGTTTCACACAGCATTTCGCAACTTCTTATTCCCCCTATCAATTACGGTTATTGTGTAGTTCATATTGGAAAATTGAACTCCCATAAACACTACCATATACATGTAAATTTATTTCATAGTATCACATTTAAATAACATACAATCCTGGAAAACACATTGAGTTATTAATGTTTTTCCTTGGTGAGTTTCAGTTATGAAGTCAAACAAAAATCACTCAATCATCGGCAATAACTGGTGAATCATTTTTTGTTTCAAATTGAAACCTAAAAGGTATCATAGTATAACCTTGTAAAATATTGGTTTTAGGTGTTAAAAAATATATATTAATAGATATATACCCTTTGTATTAAAGTGATAAGGATGATAATCATGATATTTCCTCGAGTTGATCACTCTTAATCATATCTGTTAATTTCTACTTTATTTTATCACTTGATTTCATATGATTTTTTCTTAAAAAAGTTTTCTAAAATAACATTCCCATCTTATTTTCTTAATAAAAAACTTTTTCATAAATTAATGATCTAAGGCTCTGTAGATAGATGACCCAGAGTTCCTACTATACTATAGAGATTCCCATAAAAACTAAACATATAATTTTATATGCTCTAAAACACAATCAAATTTTGGTGTCTTTTTCAAGGATCCAATATCATTTTTTCTTTATTTAATTTATTTATTTTCCTTCCTTTTATTTCTTACACATTAAAATATTCACCCCTTCCCTTCTTATGGGTTTTTTGTTTGTTTTTTGTGTGTTTATTTTCTCTCTCTCTCTCTCTCTTCTTCTCTCTCTCTATTTATATAATATAGAATTCAATTTTATTTTACTCTTAGTTTTCAATTAATTGTTTTATATTATTCATATTTTCCTTAACAAACAAACAAAAAATTGGACATCATTGTTTCATTATAGGATCTAGAAAAAAAATACTTGATTTTGACCCAGAAATTGAAAAGACACTTTACTCACAAATAAGGTTATCTAGAGTAAGATAGTCAAGTAACACTGAGGAACCCTTGTGGTATCTAAATTGGTCCTAAACAATATAATATTGAACCAAATCAAACCTAAGAAAACATGGCTACAAATAACTAGACCTTAAAAGAACTGACCACCCCAGATATGGAGTACTAACCCACATACACCAAATATTATGAGGAAGATGAAAACATTGAGATGATATTGGGCCTCATACACCTCCTTCCAAAATTCCATGGTCTTCCTTGTGAGGACCCTCATAAACAACTCAAGTAGTTTAATAATAGTGTGTTTCACCATGAAACTTAAAAATGTAACTGAGGACCTAATTATGTTTAGTGCCTTAACTTTCTCCTTTGATGGTTTAGCCAAAGAATGTATATAATATATGTCTACCACAATTTGGGGATAGAATGACCTTAAATGACTATTTATAGATAATTTCTTCCCTTTCTCCCAAACTACAAACATTAGAAAATAAATATGTGCAATTATACTATGACAAAGAGATACCCTTCATGAATGTTGGAAAAGATTCAAAAGTCTTTGTTCAAGTTACCCCCACCACCAAATTAGTGAAAAATTTCTAATAAAATACTTATATGAGGGACTTATCCCCAAGGATGATGGAATTATAGATTTTGTATCTCATGGTTCCCTCGTTGATAAAACTCATGTTGTTGCCCATGAATTAATAGCCAACATGGATCAAAATGCACAATAATTTGGAACTTAATAAATTTCACCAACTTGAGGGGTTCATTATGTAAGTCCTTAATCTCTAGAAAAAAAGATAGATAATAAAATTTATGAGATGGATAATCTTCTAAGACAATTAGCTCAAGATCAAGGTAATTCAAACTCTCCTCTCCTTACATTTCTTTGTTGTTTTTTATAGTAATACTCATTTTCTGACCATTTCCCCCAAATTTAGGATTCATTTGAGTTGTTTACAATATTATTTCATAGGAATAAATTTCAATAAGAACCACCCTTAAATCAAGAACCATTTAGGCCAATTCCACACCTAGGGTGGTGAGAACCTCCGTAGTACTGACACAGAGAAAACTTGAGCTACCCTAAACAGAACTGGTATCAATAAGGTCAAGATAAGAAACCTTATTATTATTCACCATCTTGACACAATAATACTCCTCAAAAATATAAATCAAGACTTGATGACATAGTGAATAAAATGGAATCCCAAAACCTCCAGTTCCAAAAGACCACACAATCAGTTATTCATGACCTACAAACTCAAGTGGGAAATTTAGAAAACACTATCGGTGAGATAAAGATGCAAGTTTTTGGAAAAATACCATCACAAACTTTTCATAATATTAATGAAAAAGGTAATTTATGTTCTATAACACTTTTTAGTGGTAAATAAGTTTCTTCTTCAAATGATTCGAACCAATTGTTATGGCCCCCATTTGAAAACTCTCTTTCTCTACCCGTAAAAGACTCTAGTGAAGAAAACCAAACCAAAAAGGGTAAACAAGTTATTATTGAGTATTACACTGAAAAATACATTCCTCTTACATTCCCCTAAAGACTCTATAATTCGTAGAAAATTTGTGATAATAATATTGATAAAGAAATAATGGATACAATTAAAAAGTTGAAAGTTAACATTCCATTATTCGATGTAGATAAAAAAATTCCTCACTATTCTAAATTTATTAAAGATATTTACACCCACAGATGGTGACTAAAGGGTAATGAGAGATTCAACCATGGAAGGAATTTCACAACCTTGATACATCTAGTGATGACAACCAAATTTAGTGATCCAATAACTCTCACGATACTTGTCACTATAGGGGATACTTTATTTTCTAATGCAATGCTTGATTTAGGTACTATAATTAATATAATTCATCACTCAGTGTATATTTATCTATTGGAATGAGACATTCAACGAAAATACATCATTATACAACTTTACAATTGGAGAAAAACACACCCATCAAGGGTGGTCGAGGATATCCTTACAAGAGTGAATAATCTTATCTTCCATGCAAACTTATACATTATTGATATGGAAGATAACTGAACCTAGGGACATGATTCTATCATACATGGATGTCCATTACATAAAATAGAAAATATTATAATCAATGTTCACAATGGTATGTTGTCCATGGAGTTCAGTAGAGAAAAAATATGTTTCAATATTCTTGATACTATGAAACACCCCATTAAAGGGAACTCGTCTCTTCATATCTATTCAATGGAAGTTCCCAATAATGACACACACACACACAAACAACATTCTCTACTCTCACCAAACATTTATTAATTTTTTACTTATTCACTCTTTGATTATTTGAGTATATATTCATGTTTTGAGTGTAGTGTGGGTTCATAAAAGTGTACATTTTTTCATTAGTTTACGAGTGTGTTCATTATAAGGTACCCATGACCATAGCTGATCCTAAAAATATAATTTCTATTGATTATATTTTTTAATATAATAAACATGAGAATTTAAATACTTTCATTTAACTCCCTCCCCCTAAATCCCCACCCTCAAACCAAAAACCTCCAGTGTTTTAATTAAAACCACTTCAATATAATTTAAAATTTGACTATGTTTAGGGTATTAACCAATTTCCCATCATTATTTACAAAAAAAACTCTATACAAAATAAGAATAAAAAATTCTAGACCTTTTTAGATAGTGTAAAAAGGTGATAGAATGGACATTGGATGATATTCTTGGGATTATCCCATATATTTGTATGCACTATATAATTTTAGATAATGATGCTAAACCCATATGAAAATCTTAACGCTTCTTAAATCCTACTCTCTTTGAAGTTGTAAAATTGGAAGTCAGAAAATTACTTGTTATTGTGATCATCAATCCCATATCTGATAGTAAATGGGTTATCCCTATATAAATTGTTACTTAAAAAACTAGAATAATGGCAGTTTCAAATGAAATGAATGAATTAGTTCTAACATGTGGGAAAAATAGTTAAAGATACTCTATTGACTACCATCAACTGAATCAAGCCACGTGAAAGGACCACATTACTATACCTTTCATTGATCAAATGTTACAAATATTTTCCAGTAAGTTCCAATATTTTTTCATTTATGTCTATTTGGGTTGTTTTAAAATACATATAAACCATAAGAATCAATAAAAGATAACATTTATCTATATATTTGGAACATTTTCATATAAAATTTTTCTTTTTGGTCTCTATAATGCTTCTAGTAATTTTCAGTGATGTATGTTGAGTATTTTTTCAATGTACTGTGATAATTATATGGAAGTTTTTATGGATGATTTCACAGTTTATAAATCATCATTTGATGACTATTTGGAACACCTGTTTTTTTTCTCCTTTGTTTCATTGAAAAAGATCTTGTATCAAATTATGATAAATTCCACTTCATGATTGAGTGGGGGATAGTTCTTAGGAATGTCATTAGAAATGAGGTAATAAAAGTAGATGAATCAAATGTTTAATTAATTGCATCCCTTAAACAGCCAAAAAATTTTAAAATAGTTTTATATTTCTTAGTTCATGCTTGTTTTTAACTACTGATTCATCAAATACATTACTAAGATTTCACTTCCCTTATCCTAGTTATTACAAATAGATTATAATTTCCTGTTTGAAAAAAAAATTAGGATGCATTAAATTCACTAAAAAGGAGTCTCATGTCACCTCCCATCATCCAACCACCATGTTGGAATATCCCCTTCAAACTTATGTGTGGTGCCTCTATGTTTTCATTTGAGGAAGTTTTATCACAAAGTGTTGAGAAGGAACCTCAGGTCAATGTGTATTCCTCACATACCCTTGACACATACTATGAAAACTAAATAACCACTAAAAAAGATATTCTTTCTATTGTGTTTTACTTGGAAGACTCTTTCAATATATTATTAGTTCAAAAATCATTATGTTTCTAATCATGTTACCCTTTTTTTTCTCTTAAAGAACCTTAAAGATAAGGCCCACCTCATTCAGTGGGTGCTCCCCTCCAGAAGTTTGACCTTGAGATTTCAGATAATAGAGGAGTAGAAAATAAGGTAGTTGAACACATTAGAAATATTTTTCCAGCATTGGACCACCATGTTGACTCATCACTCCTCATTGGATAATTATTTCCTCATGAGAACCTTTTTTATGTTGTGGACCTTACCCCTTAGTATGCAGACATTTTGAATGTTCTAAAATCATCTCAGGTTACCACTAATTCATCAATTCAAAATATCATAGACTATAATATGATTCACGATTGTACATTTGGTATGATGCATATTTATATATATTTTATAGTGACCAAGTTGTTTTTTAGTGTGTTCCTACACAAGAGTTCACCTCTTTTTTTAGCTTCTACTGCACTTTGGATTTTGGGGGCCACTTTGGCTCTCAACGTAAAACTCAAAAGGTCCTTTACTCTAGAATCTGTTGGCCATCATTGTATATATATCCCATCAGTTTGTTATGTCATCCACATGATGTCAATTCATAGGTAATATCTCCAAGAGGATTGAAATGATCCAACAATCCATTTTATATTGTGAAATTGTCAATGCATGAGGAGTTTAATTCATGTGGCCTTTTCAAAAATCATTTGGATTCATATACATATTACTATCTATTGAATATGTATCCAACTGGTTGGAATTAAAGGCTGCCATGACCGATGAGTTTTGAGTGTTTATTGATTTTGTGAGGTTCAAGATTTTCAGTAGGTTTGGTTTTTCAAAGATTCATCATTAGTGATCAAGGTTCGTATTTTTTCAATAAGAATATTACAAACATGCTCTATATAAGTATGGGGTTCTTCATAAAGAATCCATTTTATATCACCCCAAAAATAATGAACAAGAAGAGATTTAAAATCGATAAGTAAAGAGAATCTTGGAAAAATGTTACAACTAAATAGGAAAGATTAGATTTTTCACTTGGATGATGCACTTTTGATGTACTATAAATATTTTAAAACCCTGGTTAGAATTTCACCATATAAGATTATTTTTGGAAATTATTTTCACCTCTTGGTGAAGGTATAACACTATCAAATTGGGTTACTAAAAAATATAATATGAATCTTTTAGTTGTTGGTGAGTATAGAAAGCTACATCTTTAAGAGTTTGAATAAATTTTACATGATGCATATGAGAACTCTTAGATATATAAATTGAATAAAATGTCTATAAACTATGAGTTTATTCATTAATAGATGTTTTATATTGGTGATAAATTCTTCATGGACAATTGTAAGATAAATATACACCCAGTTAAGCTTCATTCCTAATAGCTCAGTCCTTATACTATTACTAATGTTTACCCTTTTAGTGTAATATAGGTCTTTCATGAGCAGTGTGGATAGTGGTTTACCGTCAGTAGGAAGAGGCTCAAACACTTCAATAAAGATTTTCTAAAGCATCTTATGGGGGAAATCTAGGTGATGAATGTCATATAAAACACAACATAGTAGTTTTTCCCTTATCCTTTTATTTATTTATTAGTCTATTTATTTAAATTACATGAATTTAGGTGTGGGGAGGGTTACATAGGATAGATACGATTTAAATTAAAAAACAAAAAAAATATTTTTTTGTTTCTATTTTTTATTTATTTGTTTTCCTTTTTTCTTTGTATTTTTTAAATTTATCTTAAAGAGAATATCCAAAATCAGTTCTCATAATAGAGTAAATTCGGCGGAAATCCCTTTATTTTTGGAAAAATAATTTTTAAATAAATGTTGATATGTAATCTTTTTCTAGAATTTGTATTTCTAACTAATTCTTTATAGTTTAATGTACTTTTTAAACCCATGCCCCATTATCACTGACTTATATTTAAAATCTCATAACCGAGAGACATTATACACCATTTATTTTATATAATTCATTATAATATATTTCTTGAGAGTCTCATGTCATATAGAGAAACTAGAACATTCTATGATTTTGTTTTAAACCATAAGAATCAAGTGTGCTATATTCATGATATAATACATCTTTCATTGAAAATACATTTATAAAATTAACTTATATTTTTTTCCACGTTGACATTATACCCTTATTAATACATAGAGACCATGAAATTTATGTCAGTTGGACACATTAAAAGATAATTTATCACAACTAACCCATCTCTTGTGTACATTCTTGTTTTATTTTTAGTAATTGTGGGGGTGAGGGTGATTCCATGGGAATTATCATGAAAGATTCATTATTTTTGGTTGATAGAAATGGTTCCTAAATTTTTTTTGGGAAGGGGGTTCATAATCCATATTTTATCATTATTTTACACATGTTTCCCCATTTATCTCTAATTAAAATTATAAAAATAATATTGTTCTATGCATTGAAAAAAAGTAGAAAAAACCAAAAGAATAGAGAAATTAGGAAGTTTGCTCATTATTATTCACTCATCGGTTATGAACCGTACAAATGGAAAATGGGGATATTGATCTATAAGTTATAAACTTTGCGAGTGGTTTAGTATGTACATTCATTGTGGACACTTTCTAAATTTTGAAATTTTTTGTACTTATGAGATTAAACACTCTCCTTTTTCCTCGGATTTTTAAACATTAAATACTCTAAACCCTTTAACCTCAAAACAGCATATTGGAAGTACTATTGAGTAGCACACTAGTTTAATATAGTAGGGAATATAGAATATCATCATGCATATGGTAAGATATCATTACCTCTGGGAAAATATTATAACTCCACTTTCACATGTTTTTTGAGTAAAGAGGGAAAATTTCTAGGTGACGTAGGTTGTGACATGTTTCATGGGTGAAAAAAATAATTTGAAAAAAAACTATGTGAGAGAATAAAAATTATCATAAAATTGATTTCATAAATGAGACGTGATGAATTTTATTTCAATATAATATTTAAGTTTTCTCCTATTTGATTTAAGAATGGGACTTGGTTAGGATATAAGACTTTTCTTATGAGTACAATGTTTTAGGTTTGGGATGTGATGGAATAATGATATAACATATATTATCACCATTATACTTGTGTATTACATTGTTTATGGGTTTTAATAACCCATTATTAAATAATTTTTTCTTGTTATTTATTTTGAATACATTTGATGAAAACATACTTAAAAAGATGCAATTTTACAATGGCCCAATATGATAGTAGTTAATTGTTTATATCATAAAATTCACAACACTAATAAAAATGATAAAATTTATCTTTTAATATTATATTATAATTTTTATATGATTCATTTAATGGTATCAAAGAATTTATGTGAGCAGAAGGGGCCCAAAAGATGCCCACAAGTGAATACATTTGGTGCGATCTAGAATGCACCACTCTTCGTTATTTGGAAAATAACTCCTAAATATAACCTCAGATTTGGATTATTAAACCTCCATTGGATAGATAACTCCAAGGGATACCTATCCACCAAATTTTAATACATTTTAACATGTTTTGATCAGCTATCCATCTCGATAAATGAGTAAAAAGATTTTCATGAATAGTGACCTAGTCCCTTAGGTACTTGACTTATTTTATGGAAATTATGATGTATTTTACCATAAAATCACCCCTCAATATAATTATATGATGTTTCTATACTAGGGCTTATTTTTTATAGATTTTTATATTCTTATTTATCATATGTGTCTTCTTCCCCTCCAATGGAGTTCTAAAATACTTATGATCACCTAGGGAGGAACATGATGTAAATCCAAAGCATCATGTTTGTATGAATAGATTGATATTTTAAATTATATATTTGTGTGTTGTTTTTATTAATCCTAAATTATTATTTAATTTATTTTTTTACTATAATTTCATTAAAAAACTCATATGATCATGTTTGTAGGTACCCATTCATGTGATGTTTCACACACCGTTCACAACTTCTTAATCCCACTTTCAATTGTGTTGTTTTTATGGTTCATATTGGTCAATTAAACTACCATAAACACTTACATAGACATGTGAATTTATTTCATGTTATCTTATTGAAGTAACATAAAAATATGGAAAACACATTGAGTTATTCATGTGTTTCCTTGGTGAGTTTTGGTTCTGAATTCATTCACAAATCACCTAATCATCAGTAATAATTGGTGAATCATTTTGTGTTTTTGAATGAACCCTATCTGGTATCCTAGTATAAAATTAGTAAAATTATTTTCTTAGGTTTTATAAACAATGGATTAAAATATCTATACCCTTTTTATGGAAGTGATTAAGGATAAGAATCTTGATATTTTCAAGGGTTTATCACTCTTAATCACATCTGTTAATTTCTACATTCTTTTATCACATGATTTCATATGCTTTCTTCTTAAACCAAAAAACACAAAGATTTATAAAATACCATTCCCATTTTATTTTTATAATCAAAATATTTTATTAAATTAGTTATCTAAGGCTCTATAAAGAGAAAACTAAGTATTCCTACTATACTATAGAAATTTAAGTAAAAACTAAACACTTAACTTGACATGTTTAATAATGAGATCATCATTCCTAAATAATTTCTTAAACAAATATCCAATAGAAAATATAATAGTCACGAAGGTATGATTAATAACATAAATGATGGTTATAGAAAAAAAAATTAAATGAAGCTTCATAAATTAAACATCAATAGAGATGGGTTCACTTGGCTTAGAACTATAATATGTGTTATATAATCACCTGAGATATATTAAGGATCAATTGGATAATGCACATGGAACATCATCCTCCATCCATAATGGATGTACCAAGATATATCAAGAACTTTCAGAATAATTATAGTGGGAAAAATTAAGAATAAGTTTTTTGAGTTAACCTCAAAGTACATGATATGTTATTAAGTAAAATTATAGAATTATAAGTTCAATGGGATAATGAAACTAAAACTAGAGCAATGTGGATGTGGGTGTATATCACCATATAAATTTTCAAGGTTCTTATGAAGACATATAATGAATGAAACATCATGTGGGTTTTTTTATATCAACAACCATGAATTCTCCATATATTTTTATTGAGGTAGATTAAGTGCTTGATCAACATTCAATGATATATGTAAAAATGTGGTGAGGCCATATGGGGAACCACATTTGATTATATCTAATTTAGATACAATCTTCAATTTTGTGTTATTAAGGTGTCTTCAACATGGAATGAATAATTGGTTGAACATTAGTGCATCATATCACCCCTAGAAAGTTAGTCAATCGAAAGGAATATTTAGGAACTCAAATACATTTTGTGACCTTGCACGATATAATTCAAAGGTGGGTGGTAACAATATATTTTTTTATTGAGTACCCAATCAATAATAATCTCTACTAAAGTATTTGGATACCACTATATTAATCTCTATATGGGTATATATGTATAACTTATTTATGTTGTGATGAATTTTCTGAAAGAAATATTCATGGACCCAGACATGATTCAGATATGAAAAAAAGTTTTAAGATATTCAAAAATACTTTAAAACTACTCAAAGTTGATAAAAGAGATACACTAAAAATATTCCAAGAGGATTTTAGTTTGATATTAGAGATAAAATGTTCCATAAAATATCACCTTGTAAGGGAGTAATGATTTTTTTTAAATGGAATTTCTCAACCCTTGTTACATTGGACCCTATGAGATATTTGATCATGTATGATTGTTGAACTATAAACTAGCTCTTACACCAAATCTAGCTCAAGTTCATGATGTGTTTCATCTCTCTCTATGAATAAATTACATCACGATCCAACACATGTATTGAATATAGATGTGTTATAACTGGATCATGACCTCTTCTATGAGTGGTAACCAATGAAATCATAGATCATAAAAACAATGTTCTAGATTACAAGATAGCATACCTTGTCAATATAATTTGGAAAAAAAATAAGAATGAAGGGTCAAAATATAAACTTGAGGATGTAATGTTAAAAATTTCCCATATATATTATCATTCAAGGATATGTGATAACATGTTGAGGATTAAATTTCTATAAGGGGTAAAAATTTAATGATATAGTCTTTTATATATATAACTTACCTTATGAATAAACATATTTTTGATATTTAAAAATATAGGATAGTATAAAATACATGCACTGTATAATAAAAACCAAAAATACATTATTATATTAATTTAAAACAATCCATTTAGAGAGAATATATACTCTATAAAATTGTAAATAATATAATGGTTCAATAAAAAAATAACAAGAATATAAATTTTTTTATTGTTTTGATCTACTAGAATTATCGAACCTATGAACAAAACTTGAAAAAAAAGAAACAAAACATAATTAATGTAATCTATATATTGAAACTAGAGAATAAAAATCCTTAAGAAAAATTTAAGTGAGTGATGAATGAATGAAATAAGGTGTATTTATAGAAATTATATAATGGATATAATCGTTTGAATTGTATCTGACTGTTATGAATAGTAACTTGAGCATAATAAATAGTAATATGTTTGTTATCATAACAAAATGACAATTAAAATAGTAAAATAAATTTTAAATAAAATTTAATGTGAATAAAATAATTACATATAAATATTAGAGTGTTATAAAATTAAAATTAGAGGACCCAAATAAATTAAAAGCTCATTTTTAGTGTATTTTAATGTAATTTGTAAAAACATAATTTTTATGTTAGTAATTAGTATTTCCAATGTTATAAAATTGTTTTGAAAAAAATATATTTCATTTTTACAATCATCAAGTAAAAATTTTAAAAGGGAGAATTTTTAATAATTTTCAAAAAAAAAAAATTTTAGTTAAATAGAAAATATATAGTTTTAACATATTAATGTTTTATAAAATAGTATTTATATAATAACAACCTATTAAATCATAAAATGGTAATATCTACCCAAAATTTATTTAATAAGATAAATGAATCATTTAGAAATAATAAAATTCATTTCCAAACCAAAAAATAATTTTCTATTTCTAAAAATGAAAAGTATTGGATGAAAAGAAATCAATTTTCTTCTTTGATATTGTATAAAATAATAAATATTATGTTAAGGGTGTAAAAAATTATAAAATATTTAATTTTAATAAAATATAATACAAAAAATTAAAAAAAATATTACTATTAAAATTTTCTCTATGGAAATAATAATTTATTCAATATTATAACCCAAAAATACCCATCCCCTAAAGTATAAATACCACATACCCATTACATTGGAAAATAAAGTCCCAATAACTTGTTAAATAACATAATATACCCAAGTATATTATAGATTTTATGGTTCTATCCAACCCCAATCCCATAAGGCATAAGTTCCACAAAAAGGAGTAGATCATCAACGAAGTGGTAACACGATAATCATTTTATTTTTATTATTTTTCTTTCTACTATCCTAATATCTTGGTTTTTCTACATTCCTAGAAAATTAAATTCACAATTATATGAAATAATAATTTTATTATAATATGGTGTAAAAATTTTAATCCATTTAAATAATATATACCCACTCCCAACTCGTTTTGACGTGCCATGTTAATGATTTGCTTCGTCCTTAAATGAGGTTGTTGTCAGTGATTTACTTATCACCAACAATAATTATTATTAGTATAGAATATATATTATATTTATAAATTAATTTAAATTTATTTTATTCTTTTGGAATTAGTTTTTAAAAAATAATTTTTATACAATCAAAATTATGAAACCAAATTAAAAATGTGATAATTTAAAGAAATAATTTCATTGAGAATTTTCATCTTTAACTATAAGAGATTAATAAATAAATTATAATTAAAACAATTTATCAAGAATTACAAAAATTAATGGAATGCACTTCTATATTAGTGTTTTAATAGACTTATGTTTATTACGTGGGAAGCATAAATCTGTGGAAACAAAACAAGAACTAATGTCAAGGTACTCTCAAACCCAACTATTCTTTTAGGTTTATCTTATGTTATTTAATCTATTCACCATGATTAATCTATAATTTTATCATAAATTTATATTAGTTTTTATTAATTTTTATTCTAGGGATATTCATGTTTCTACATCATCAAAATGCATTATTATCTACCATCATGATTTTGGATAGAGATATTTCTTCATGAAATATTTTATTGATTATAATTATGTTTATTATTCTTCTCTATAATAAATATGATACCATATTTGATAATGATATCCTATGATGAGGAAAATAATTTTTCATGTTCCTCTTTTGGCAACCCATGTGTATTTTTTATCATATGCTTCATGGTATCACTGTGGAACCCCTTATTTTATAATTGATTCATATCATATTTATGATTGATGTATGTTTCATATTCTATATGGAATACATGGTTTTGAGAATATTATGTTTCTATAGGTTGGACTAGATATATATATATATCTCTAATTCATTAGGTAATATGACATATGATATGATGTTATGATAATGTGTGAACATGATGCTATATTTCCGCACATTTTATGTTGTAATTATTTTTTTATATACATGATGTGTTAACATGATACTAGATCTGTTCAAAATATTAAGATGTTCTATATTTCATTCCTCTTTCATATTATTCCCATATTCTTATAATGATGATCTTATACTTTTTATATTATTTTTATTAAAATGATCACCCATGTCTTTAAATTTTTTCATGTATCATTTTTTTTCTATTATCCCTCCCATTATTATTATTTGAGCTCACCCATTCACTATTTTTTTCATAATTTTATTATATGTACTAAGGAGAATATGGATGATTTACAAGTTCTATGAAGAATTATTTAAATAATTTTTAGATTTTCATATGTATTCTTGTTGTATAAACCAAATTTTCCAAATATAATCAACCTTTAAATTCTGAAATATATTATTGTTATGTCATTAATATTAAAAATTATGTAATATTAATGTACATATTAGGTGATTTATAATAATATCCTTCCTGAGTAGTGACTTAAATTTATAGTTCCTGGAATGTTAATAGTGTGTTCTATCATTATTTATGCCAAAGGTATCATCTGATAAAAAGATGACCATTAGGGTTCTCGAGATGTTATGTACTCCTCATCATGAAAGGATATATATATATATATATATATATATATATATATATATTAGATTATATTTAGAGTAACCATCCATAAAGGATAGGGATTCAAAATATATTTTTTCATTAATCCAAAATCTTATTTTTTGAAATGGGAAGTTATATTTTTTAAAATGACTATTTTAATCCTTGAAGTTGATGTTGATAATGAATTTTCTATTTTTCTTCTTAATAGGAAAAATTTTGGTCATCCATTTGGGAGCTACAAGTGATCAATATAAACTATAAGTTTTATAACTATCATTTCACTATAATTACATGAGTATATATCCTCATTATATTTAAGAAATTCAATATATTTCCCCTGATACTTGGGATTTATGGCTACACTAATCATTGTAGGTCATAGGTATTCCTAGTTGCCTAAATTTATTTGTTTGATCTCAAAAATAGTTGTTGAACCACCTTCTTAAAAATCAAATGTGGAATATCTATTCACTTATTCTTCTTCATAATCAAGAATGGGTAATAATTCTTTTTTGAGAATTTTAGGTGATTTTTATTCAATGTTCTTGAATATTACTTCTTTAAATTGGTTAATAGTTCATCGGGGTTGATAGATGTAACATACCTCCCCTACTAATTGGATTAAGAATATATAAGACATTACTAGGCCTTAAGATACATCATTAAGATTCCAAATGTTTGTAATAAATTCCAAGGGATTCAATATATTTGGGGGATGATTTTCCCTTTCAAAATAAAACAAACACTACCATGAATACCATAACCAAAAGACCACTTTATGATGCATGATAATAATTTAATACAACTAAAATAAATACCAAAATATAATAATACCAAAACTACACCAATACCAAAATCATAGTATGAAAGTAGAAGACTAAACCACAAAGCTAAAAGCCTCCAATGAAATAACTCCACATCTCCCAACATGTTCCAAGATCCAAATCCACAAAATATCCCAAGTATCATGAAGAAACACTAAATAAATGTGATTCTTTGACTTTACCTATTTCTCGATAAACAATATCTTCAAAATATATAAAGTACCAACGAAAGGTTGAGTAATGAAACACAGTAGGTTTCCCCAAATTACTTCCCTACTCACACAACTAGGATAGTGAATGTTATAACATTGATATAAAACAATTTTTATAATAAAATTTGAAAAAGTTTATATAAAAATATAAAACAATTATCATACCAAAATAGTTTCCATGAAAAATAACCAAAAAAATCTTTAAACCATTTCATATATCCTTTTTTTCATACTCATTCCATGATTCATACACACACCAACACATGCGTACTTCATTGATAGTTTCATACTCATGATCAGTCTCTCATCCATCCACCAATTTTCCATTAAGTGGTCAATCTCCTTGTGCCCCAATAGAACATTCCCCTTATCTAAGGTCATTTCTCTTTTACCCCAATGGTACATGCCCCTTATCTAGGGTCACGTCGAAAGCATAAACTCACACCAACCCATGTATTGCAAAACCATTCCAAAACAACCATTTAAATCCATTTAAATAAAGTATCATTTTTATTCAAAAACGTTACAAAAAAAATTTATTTAATAAATAAAAAAACCAAATTTTAAAATCATCATTTTAAAAATCACAAATAAAACAATTTGCACAACAAATAATTTCCATGAAACCACAAACCATCACTAAAGAGGGTTCCTACCTTGATTTTCATATAACTTTCACAACTAATTTCATGAAATTAAATCAATTTGAAATTTATAATTCATTTTCTAATAAAATTAGTTGAGATTCAAGCCTCATACCTTAGAATTTATGGATAAAACAAAGAAAATCCCAAATTCTCCAACAAAACTGGGTGGAATCTCCAAAAACCCACCTTAGATATTGTTCCCTAACACCAACATAGCCAAATAATATCATTATTGTAGTACTTTATCATAAATACATCCCTAATCGATCATATATATGAATCCAAGATAGGTCCGAGGAGTGATCTAAGGAAAACTACCAAAAATAGGGACTTACCAAGGGAATCGGGCTTCAACGCACCAGGGTTTTCAAATTAATCATTCTTGGGTCGAGGGGGAAAGTCTTCATAGCCTTTGGTAGGAATAAGAACCAAGTTAGGGCTGATAATAGGTAACAAAAAGAGGATTAGAGGTGAAAATGAGTGTAAGAAACTTTTTTAGGATCTAAGTTTTAAACTGTTCATGGTTGATTTGCATGGTTAGGCAGACCATATTCCAATCATGTGCCAAACTCGGCCTCAAGGAACACCTTGCATAGGTGGATCGCACGGTTAGACAAACTATGTACCAAATGTGCATAATCCATCTACCTAAAATTTCATAGTTACTTCTAGGTGGTCATACGGTCTGGCTAAATCATGTGCCTAACCACACACCTTCCCAGAATCCCATGTTTTACCATCACAATTTCATATAAGAGTTATACAGTTTTCACTAACCATTCTCAAACCATGCACCTTCAAAGAATCCCCAAAAACATTTAAAAAGTATTCCAAATTCTCTGAAACTTCTCCCAAACACATTATGTACTTAAAATACATAAATGAAGGGTTACTTACTTGAAATACAATGAGCTAAATTCTCCCCACCATTGGCCTTTCCATCCTAAGAAAGTAAAAACCCATCATTTCTCTAGAAGATTTTTGGACCTTACTCGATAATTTCCCTCTCCTATTCCCTTTTTTTCATGAATTCAAACATGTTTTCACAAAACTTGTACTATAATGATGCCTTTTTCATGCAATACATTCTCTTTCCTATCTATAATTTGTATTGAAAAATGTACCAATGAAACATACATCTCTATTTCAATGTGATCCCATTGAATCACATGGTCAGGATTAGGCTAATACTTTTTTCAACTGAGATAGATGAAACACATTATTCATAGAACTTAACCATGGGGGAAAATCCAACATATATGCCACCTCACCAACTAATTCAAGTATCTCATAAGGGAATATGTATTTAGTATAAAACTTTCCTTTCTTCCCAAAATGACAATGCCCAAGCCTTGGAAAGATTTCCAAGAACATGTGATCACTAACCTAGAACAAAAAAGGCCATCAATGATGATCTTCATATGACTTTTTACAACTCTGATCCATCTCCATTATTTTTCTAATCAACTAAATATTTTTCATTGTCTCCTGAATAAGGATTTTCCCAACCAGTGAAGTCTCACCTGTTTCCACCCAACCAAGTGGTGATTGATAAGGACTATAATAAAATTCTTCAAAAGGTTCCACATGTATCAAGTATTGATAAATATTGTTATAGTATAACTCCACTAACAGTATGTGATCCTTCCATGGTCCACCAAAATCCATTACACATGCCCAAATAATAGTTTCCAACATTTGTATCTTCTGTTCAAATTGTCCATCTATCTTAGGATGATATGCCATATTGATTGTGAAATAAGTCCCAATGAATTGTAGTAAGGATTCCTAGAAATGAAAAGTAAACCATGGATCTCAATCTAATACAATCAAAATAGGTAATTCATTTCTCTTTACCACTACTCAAATATATATTTTTGACAAGTCCTCCACCATATGAGATTCAAGAATAGGGATGAAATATGACACCTTTGTGAGACGATCCATTATCACCCATATGGAATCATGTTTCTGATCCATTCTTAGGATACCTATTACAAAATACATGTATATCTACTCCCATTTCCAAATATAAATAGGTAAATACTACAACATACATGTTTCTCACTGGTGATCTTCTTTAACATCCTGACAAGTTAAGCATCACAAAACAAACTCATCCACCTTCCTTTTCATGCCAACCCACTAAAATTATGCATTAAATTCCTTATACATCTTATTTATTCTAGGATGAATAGACAATCTTGAATGGTGGTAATTATGAAGAAGTTTTTTATTAAATACATAGGTACAACCTTTGAATTTTGAAACCACAAAATTGAATTCTCATCTAGTTTTCATCCCTCAATTATCTCCCCACCATTGAGTTTTGATCTCATATAAACACATTATGAATCAGAAATTTGAACCTATTTAACCATCTTTACAAAATCAAGAACAAAAAAAATATAAAATAATATATCATCATTTCTTCTGTCATCACATTCCAAGAACATGTCAGCTATCAATAACATCAACTTCCATTGATCTAGATTCTCCTTTTCCAATTGAGTATATGAATTTATTTTTAATGCATCTACCACTAAATTGCTTTTACCTGATATATGCATCAAGTAAAATTAAACAATTTATAGATAATCCATCCATTTTATTTGTGTCAACTTCAATTCCCTTTGTGTGAAAATATGTTTCAATATCTTATGATCTATAAACACTGTAAATTTCTCACCAAATAGATAATGACTCCAAGACTTCAAAGCATGGACTACAACAGAAAACAAAAAATCTTGGTTTGGGTAGTTCTTCTCATTAAATCATAAATTCCTTGATCCGTAATCAAACACATGATATCCCTATATGTGAACACATCCTAACCCAGATCTCAAAGGATCACAATACATTATGTACCATTTTTCTAATTATATAAATATCATTATTGGTGCTGATTTAATGAGAACTTTAAGCTCTGGGAAAGACTTCTGAAATTCATCATTCAATTTTAATGGAACATTTATCCTCATTAAAGTTATCCTTAGTGGAGACAGTTGTGAGAATTTAGGAATAAAACATTCATAATAACTAGCTAGACTAAGGAAACTGTGTATCTTGAAGACATTATTTGCTGGTTTCCAATAGATAACAGCCTCTATCTTTTCTTGATCCATAGAAACACCTCTTTCTTAGATAACATATCTAGGAAAACAAACCTCATTATCCAAAAATTATACCTTGATAATTTTTCATATAGAAGATGATTCTACAATATTCCAAACATTTTCGCTAAGTGTTTCTCATGCTCATCACTTGTCCTTAAATACACCAATATTTCATACACAAAAACAACCACAAAAGAATCTAGATATCTCATAAATATATGATTCATTAATGCCATGTAGATGGGTGGTGCATTCATAAGACTGAAATGCATTACCATATATTCATAATGTCCATATCTACTCTTGAAATCTATCTTTGGGATATCCTATTTCTGAAATTGAAATTGGTGGTATCTTTATTAAAATTAAATTTCATAGAAACATTGGGTTCCCCTCAATTGATTGAAAAAATTATTAATGTCGGGAAGTGGATATTTATTCTTTATTGTAACTTGGTTATACTTATAATAATCAACACATAGTTTTACAGTTCCATCTTCCTTTTTAATGAAAAATACTAGTGTTGACCATGGATACATGCTAGAATTAATGAACCCTTCACTTTTCAACTCTTCCAATTTCACTTTTACTTCCCGTAATTCTGTTGGATATATCTGGTAAGACAAAAGGGAAAAGGTAATATTCCCATAAAGTTGATCAATCATAAACTCCACTTATCTTAAGGATGGGAAACCTGAGAATTTATAAAGAAATACATACATAAATAGATCAATAACCACTGGAAAAATGGTATCCACAATCTCTTATATCGATGCCAAATTCAACACTACCAACTAGTATGAAATATTTCAAACTATTGGTTCGAACAAGACTGTGGAACCTTCCTTTAAATTCTGGTATCATCTAAAAAGATACTAAATGCCAGCCTTATTAGTAAAACTATCCCTTCGAGTATAATAGTCAATGTGATCCTTAAACATAGTCAACTAATCCATTCCCAAGATTATGGCATAAATATCCATCAATTGTACTCAGAATTACCATATCAACTCAACTCAATCAATCTTTATAGAACATGCTTTACACATAAAGTCTTGACATTCTCTTTGACTAATAGGATTTTTCATTTTCAAAAGTGAAGGCATCATCTCAACATTTAAACCCAGAAGATCAATAGTCCAAGAAGAAATAAACAAACAAGATACACTTGTATCAAAAAAAAATTCATAAGGGTAAAATTTAAAAGAATCATTCCTCTCACTATTGATGGTCCAGAATGGTCATACATAATAACTTTATCAAATCCATATAGTTTCTTACTCACTACACTTTGTTCATTATTTCCCTATTGATGTTTCCCTGCTTTAGGAGTCAAGGATAACTTACTGGGAATTAAATTTTTATTATTTTAAGACATACAAATTACTCCATTTTAAGTTGGACATAAATATTTAAGGTTGAGGTCATCCCCCATGAAAAATAACATATAATCATCTAGAAGGGACCACACCCCCTCATAAAGAATAAAATTATTAATTGGACTTCCTTTACTATCATGCACATCATCTATGTAGTTACCTTTTCTCCAAATGTGGTTGACTATGATTCCCCGATTGAGGAATATTCTGTTGATTACAATATTATAATTCAACCACCAAGGATTCTTTTTTTCCCCTAGAGAAATTCCACAAAAAAATAAAATTCCAATTCAACTACAGTGATGTGAATATTATGCCTCCAACAAAGCATCATGCCTATATGAAAGGCCTTAGCCTCTTCTTCAACTGAGTTCCATACCCCAAAAAAACACACTAAATCCTTAGGGAACCAAGACCATGTTCTCTCTTTCCAATACTCCACATAGCATATTCCCTCACATATATAATCCATCAACATTCAATTTCATCCCTGATATGGTAGGTTTCAATCGGATCTATCTGCCTTGTTGTCCATACCTACAATCCCATGAAGAACATAGATGCCGAAAAAGTCCTTATAAATGCCAAATCCAAAATCCCACCTGGATTAAGTTCCCAGAGTTCTATCACCATCATTTTTACATAGACATGGAAAAACAAATGCTAAATTATTATTCCTTCCCTCTCCTTTTTCCAGTCCTCCCAAATATTCTAGTAGACATCAGAAAAGATATTCATGGGATCCTCCCTCTCCACCCCATTGATGCAGGTAGTGTGAATCCTATCTAAGATGACCTTATGAATTTAGTCACCATATATATTAATTTTATCATTTGTATCTAATAACCTCCATATATCCTACTCCAATTCACTCATAAAAAAGTGATTTATGAATCTTCTTATGGTGTATTACAAAAATAACATCTAGACACCAACATAATACCTTTCCTCTATATGTTTTCATTTGTAGGAAGATAATTGTTGTAATTGGGAAAACAGTGATAAAGATTCCCAATATATTTTTAATTGTGGAATTATCTAGGTGGTTTTGTAAACTATCACTTCATGTGGTCAAAAGAACCACATTAAAAACATCTATCTTTGGTCTTGGGACTTGGAGGAATATTTTTTGATCCATACGTCTGATTCTGAGTCGTCTTCATAACTTGAAATAGGTTTCCCTCTTCCTCATTCTCCCATAATTAAATTTATCACCATTTCCTATAGGTATCAGCATTATTTCTCCACCCGTATCTCCTGATATGTCCATTTTTCTACTATTTATCTATTAACCATATTTTTATATTCTGTTATATAGATCACATCAATCATTGAGTGAATTTTCAATCTCATCCCCGATTCAAAAATATGTTCCTTCAAGGATTCACTCGCAGTAAATTCATGTACAAAGAATACTAAATTCATGAATTTAGATTTATAATATATAAATGAGAGGATTTCATGATTTAAGCTAAAAAATTTATTCATTCTTTCAATCCTGAATGTGTGAGGATAGAAGTTTTAGTCGAAAAATTATTAAAAACCCTCACAATAAATTCCATGGTCTAATTCATCCTAAACTACTAAATCCTACAATTTGTGTCCTGAGTGGGAAGCATTATGTATATTATCCTTATCAATCAAGAAGTGTAGGTGTTGTTTTTAATAACATCTATGAGTTGGGTGGCCTTATTTCTGGAGAACAATATTTCTCTGCTGATTCTTTATCTGACAACCAAAAGGTTTGTAGGATTTGCTCTTTCATTCCGTGCCTTGTTGTCATGCATTTCCTATTTTTATTTTTATATTCTGGAGTTTTTTAGTTAGTTATTTTCTCGATGCTGCTCATGTGTTATGATGTTTTTCCGGCTCATGTTATTGAATGTGAAACGGTTTTCCTTTTTTTAGTCATACTTTTTGTTTTTATTTTTAGGCATTTCTTGGTTAATAGAAAATAAATTGAAAGAATTGAAGAAAAAAGAAAACATTAACAGTGGAAAGAATAATTAAAAATGAATTTTGGTTTGTTATGGAGAGGAAAATAATTTAATATAATTAAAATAAGTGATATTTACCGATAAATCCAATTTTTTGAACTTATTTATTAGGAGGTCCAATTGACTATTAAAAAGAATAAACTTTTGGAACTCCAGGTAAATAAGTTTAGAAAATTCATTTATCTTTAATTTTCTGTTAAATTAATGACATGGTAATAAAAATTAATAAAAAATGTAATATTAATTTTTATAATATTAAGAAAACCAACCATGTCAGAAGAGGGAAACTGAAAATCTGTCCTCTCCTTTCCAACCATATAGGGTCACAGTCACTTGGCCTATTAGCCAATCTCAGTGACCTGTGAGTTAAACAACAGAGGCCAAATGCTTTACATTATTCTGTCCACAATATTAAGAATAAAATAAGGTGTTTTCATGGTCTGAAGTATAAGAAAAAGTATCGTATTTAATTAATTTCTTCCAAAAATGACCTTCATTAATTATGAAAATAAATTTCATGTTTTTGAACCAATAATATTTTACCGAATATATTATAATTTGTGATAAATTCAATGTTTCAAACCACTTTTAATTGATTTTCTTAGTTATTGTGAAACTGTTATTTTTTTGTTATACTATGGACCGGAGGTAGTATTTAATAATAGGCTGGACAAAGCTTAATAAAATGCAATGATTCAATTATCTCTTACCCAACATATTATCTTGGGTGAAAATTGAATATGAGGCTTTTAAAACCTAATAAGTGCTTTCATTATTGGATCTTTGCAGGTATACGTGGACACCTTGCTGAAGAAGGAATATGATAATTTCATCCAGGTTATTGAGTATGATGGCAGATCACTTTTGAGCTTCCAACAACACAGTAGGACTTCAAGTGCTCCCACAAATGAATTTCCAGCTGATTTAGTTGATTACCATGGCGCATTAGAGGATAGACCACTCCCAGTACATCACCTTTCTTCAGCGCCTTCTGAACAATCATCAATGGGGCACTGTCTTCCAGTTGAAGGTAAACACTTCTGGTTGCTATCATTAAACCTGACATTTCTGACTATTCATTGTAGCACAAATTCTCTGTTTCCTCTCTGTTTCCGGCCATAATTGGTATGTGGGATGCATAGTGAATCAACATTCTGGAAGCTGAAAGTGTTCTTGAAGGGTGCGCTGGAAACGCAAAGCAAGTGCATGGGTGAGGTGGATGTTAACAAAACCACCCAGAGCAGCCACTTTAATCGAATCTTGACCGATGTGTTGCTCGCCCCGCAATAGGTATGTTCTCGTAATATTGTTGAAATAATCTCTTAGACAATTTGCAGTATTTCCCTTCGCATAATAATTTTTCATACGTTATTACGCACTTCATATTTTAAGATGAATATTTATTATTTTTATTTATATATTACAGGTGACTCACTCTACACATGAAGAGATCAATAGAATCCTGCACTAATAAGTGCCATATCTCTACAACAGGTATGTTTTCCTAAAATTGTGGAATTAACCTCCCTACCATGCATCATTTTTCATTTCCATTTACACACTATATGAATGTAGGTTATTGGTCGTAAAATCATTGATTTAACCTCCCTTTCATCCAACATATGAATGTAGGTGATATGTTTTCACTATTGACTCCACTGTATATTGATTTTTGTGGGTCATGTCTAAGAGTTTCTAGACATACTTTGATTGTTCTCATCCCATCATAGCGATGAACCAAAATATTGGTGAATGTGCATGGGATGATGGAATGAATGCCTTCAATTTACAAGCATGGAGAAGAAACATAAGATATGTGTATCATTTATGTCTCAGCGAGGATTGATGAAGGTATTTTTTTCCCAAATAACTCATCAACAGGATAGGATGTATGGAAGTTTATATTGTTTACAACTCAAGCAGTAAATGATACAGTGATAATCACATTCTTCATGAGTTTGACTGGTATTTCTTGTGTTATAATCTGTTTTGTATTACAATGAGTTGTATTACCTTAAATAAACATACCTTAAGGGAACATATTTATTTGGACACCTAATTTTAGATTTGTTTTCTGTTATGATCTATTCTGTAATACAGTGAGTTTTAGTACCTTATCAAAATTTTAGGATGTTTTCTAACAGTTGCAGTACCTTACCGAGTTGGGTCTGCATCCAAATAAAACATGTCATGCATCTACATATTTCATGCAGGGAGATTTAGGGGGAGGGATGGGTAGTGGGGAGGGAGGGGGAGGGGCTGGGTAGGGGGGAGGGGGAGGGGGCTGGGCAGGAAAGGGCTGGGTAGGGGAAAGGGGGAGGTTTGGGCAGTGGGGAGGGAGGGGGAGGGGCTGGGCAGGGGGAGGGGGAGGGCTGGGCAGGGGGGGCTAGGCAGGGGGGAGGGGGAGGGCTGGGCAGTGGGGAGGGAGGGGGAGGGGCTGGGCAGGGGGAGGGGGGATCATGTATTTAACCATCAAAAAAATTAAATTAGAGAACTATCTTTGAAATGGGTCAGGTTCCTCTTGGAATCTCCTGGTTTACTAGGCATGGTGATAAAATAAAGGGTCTCATCCCTGTCACTCTAGAATGAATGTGTTAAAACACTAAATAAAGCACATGATGATTATATGGAACTTCTAGAACAATGCCTTCATTTTCATGTACATGTTTGTGTACCCATATGAGACCTATGGTTTTGGTTTAAAATCTAAAGGATGAGGCATGTTTCGATGCAGTAGGTCCCTTAGAGGGGGAGTAAAAGTCATGTACCTTTAAAATAAAAAATGTGATCTTTTTAAAGAGTATGTGGGTTGGGCTATCAACATATGTAAATGGGATTGTGATGATTCATTCAAGTATGATTGGGGCGAGTATAGCCAGGATAGGTGATTCTAGACTTTGGGTAGTTAATCCCCTTGGTTTTGTACCTTGGAATCAATTAATGGATGCCTTATACATGGGTATAAGTGTAAGGTTTTATTCTTGGATGTTTAGACCTTGAAAGTAACATTTTGGCTCAGAAATGGGTTGAATAACATTTCTCAATGATGTAGAATGTTGTGTGAATTTTACTCTTTCTTTCATTGGGTTTTCATTCATGATGATTCATGGGTAATTTTTGGCTTCTCGGTGTTGTAAAGATCCATGTATGATCTTATATTCTGTTTTTAGGTGCAGAATTTTTAGAGGTGCAGAATGTTCACAGGTGCAGAATCGTAGAGGTGCATAATTGTAGAGCGAGGTGTTGCTGAGGTACAGCTGCTCTGCTACAGGGGACCTACCTATACCCACGGTTCATTGAACCGTGGGAAATTTCTGGCACTTTAAATCAGTATACCCACGGTTTTGAAACCGTGGGAATACATCTATACTCACGGTTCATTTGAGCTGTGAAAAATTTTTGCAGCAGCTGCAAATTAGTATGCACTGATGTAAATCAATATACCCATGGTTTTATAACCATGGGTATACATCTATACCCACGGTTCAATGAACTGTGGGTAAAATAAATTTTTCCGGGTCTATACCCACGGTTTTCAAAGAACCGTGGGTATAGGCCTATTGTGACGACACTGCAACCCACGGTTACTGAAAACGTGGGTATAGGGTATACCCACAGTTTCAAGGGATAAACCCACGGTTTAAAATCGTGGGTATAGGTGCTATTTCCAGTAGTGACACTACATCACCTATGTAGTGTGTTGCAACAGCACACTATAGCACCACTGCAGTGTGCTTTAAAGTACAACACAACACCAGAAACACACCAGATGTCAACAAAAACAAGTCCTAATAAAATATTGAAATGATATGAAATTTACAACATAAACATAAGAAAAAACACAATATTATAGACATTTCAAACATTGGTTCATACAATTACATAAATAAAAATTATTACAAACATTCAAAAACATCAATGTTCCTTTATATTTTAATCTTAACCCAACTCATGCTATTTCTGAACAAACCACCCCCACTCGATCAAAAGAATTCACCTATATAATAAAAAAATTTATGTTAGTAATAATATAAAGAAATAAATTAATAGAAATTGTTAATTTTACAAAAATTGATGTCAATTTTAAATAAAAAGATACACTTGGAGTCATACCGGTCACACTATGAATCATATTGAGGTGTGGATGATTCCAACACATCTCAAATGACTTTTGGATAATTTTTATAATGTATCAAAATAGTATTAATGTGTTTTCGCATTTTTGAGTATGTCAGTTTCCTTTTTTAATAAAATGTAATTTTAAAATGGAAACACGCACTTTTGATTAATTATGATCACATAATGTATCAGGTGAAATGGATTCTTACCTGTCTTAAATTACTTATGAATATTTCTCCTAAGTTAACAAGAAAATCTAAGCATGTTTTATTGGTTTTCGGTGAGTGAAAATTTTTGAACTAAAATGTCAATTTTAAACTGAAAACAGACACTTTGAGTCATACTAGGTACATCATGTATCGTATTGAATTGAGGGTGATTAGTACATGTCAAAATGAATTATGGATCATTTTCATAATGTATAAGAATAATCAAAATGTATTTGCTCAGTTTTGAGTAGGACAGTTTTCCATTTTACTAAAATTGATGACAATTTTAAATAAAAATATGCACTTTAAGTCATACCGGTCACACAGTGTGTCGAATTGAGGTGTGTCTAGTTCATAAATGTCCCAAATGACTTATGGATTGGTTTTCCTGAAGTATAAAAACAATATGAATGTGTTTTCTCAGTTTTGGGTACATCTCTTGTCTTTTTTACCAAAATGTCATTTTATAATTGAAACATGCACTTTGAATCATACCAATCACAATTTGTATTGGATTGAGGTCCGGTTGATTCCTACACATAACAAATGACTTATAGATAATCTTACCAATGTATTTAAATAGTTTTAATGGGTATTATTGGATTTGAGAAGGTTAGTTGGCCTTTTTACTAAAATTGATGTCAATTTTAAATAAAAACATGCACTTGGAGTCATATTAGTCACACCATTCATCGGATTGAGGTGTAGCTAATTTATGAAAATCTCAAATCACTTATGGATCGTTTTACAGAAGTATCAAAACAATATGAATGTGTTTTTTTGGTTTTGAGTAGGTCAGTTTTTTTACAAAAATTGATGTCAATTTTAAATAAAGATGCACTTAGAGTCATACCAGTCACACCATGCATCAGATTGAGGTCCGACTAATTCCTACACATTCCAAATCAAATATGGATTTTTTTCTTAATGTATAAAGAAAATATGAATTTGTTTTCTCAGTTTTTATTATATCTCTTTTATTTTTTACTAAAATATCATTTTAAACTTGAAACATGCACTTTGACTCATAAGAATCATATAATGTATTAGTTTGACATGAAACTGATTCCTACACATCACAAATTATGGATGAAAAGATGTCCTAAATTATTAAGAAAATATGAGCGTGTTTTCTCAATTTTAAGTGAGTGGAACTTTTTAAAGTCAAATTTTAATTTTAAACTGAAAATGGACACATTGATTAAGTTGCCTTTTTTACTAAAATTAATTTCAATTTAAAATATAAATAAGTACTTGGAGTCATACCCATCACAATGTGTGTCAGATTGAGGTTTGGACGATTCTTACATTTCACAGAGTCTCAAAACAATACATGAGCATCTTCGAACTGCCAACACTGCATGAGCAGCTTCGAACAAACCACGTCAACTCAAAAAAAATAATCCACCTATATAAGAAAAAATATTATTTGTAATAGTAAAAATAAATAAATAAGACGTAAATGTGAAATAATATATTAATTCTATGAAAAATTATTTTATTGTGAAAATATAAATATTACCTATGTGATTGGACAGTGGAGAGAACATGGAGGAAATTGATAAATTTCAACACTATAGGGGTGAAAGTTTTTTAGGGAGAAGAAGTATGTGGAATTTTTAGTGTAGAAAGAGATAAAAGCTGGACAGAACACCTCAACTTGAACAAAATAATCACTCTGTATAATAAAACAATTATTATATGAGTAATACTGAAAATATTAAACATAAATATGAAACAATACATTAATTTTATGGATTATGATTTTACTTTTCAAACATCAAGATGGCCTCAATAATTGAGCAGAGGAAGAATAGTTTCACTTATAGAAAAGGAAGTGGAGAGAACTTGAAAGAAAGTGACAAAAGAAACACTATAGGGGTGAAAAGGTTTTCAGTAAAAAGAAGCATGAAAGTTGGATAGAGCACACCAACTCAAATTAAATAATATACCTATGTAAGAAAATAATTATTATGTGAGTAATACTAAAAATAAGTAAATCAAACATAGATATGAAATAATACATTAATTATATGGATAATGATTTTATTGTGAAAACATCAAGATTACCTCTATAATTTAGCAAAGGCAGCATTGTTTCTCTTCCTTTACAGGCAATGGAGGGAACTTGAAAGAAATTGATAAATACAATACTATAGGAGTGAAAAGGTTTTTAGGGATAATAATACTATGAAAGTTTTGGTGCATAAAGGAATGAAAGATGGATAGAGCACCCCAAATCGAACAAAAGAATCCACTTGTATAAGAAAAAAAATATTATGTTAGTAACACTAAAAATAAATAAATTAAACATAAATATGAAACAATACATTAATTCTATGGTCAATAAATTTACTATTAAAATTTCAAGATTACCTCTATGATTTATCATAGTTAGCGATGTTTCTCTTTCAACACTGGTAGTGGAGAGAACTTGAAAGAAAGTGATAAATGCAACACTATAGGGGTGAAAAGTTTTTGAGGGAGAATAAGCATGAAAATTGGATAGATCTCCCCAAATCAAATAGAAGAATCCACCTATATAAGAAAATAATTATTATGTGAGTAATACTAAATAGAAATAAATAAAATATAAATATGGAATAATAAATTAATTCTATAGATAATGATTTTACTGTGAAAACATCAAGATTACCTCTATAATTGATGAGAGGTAGTTTCATTGCTCTTCCTACAAAGGCAATGAAGAAAACTTGAAATAAAGTGATAAATTCAACACTTTATGGCTAAAAAGGTTTTGAGGGAGAAGAAGTATATGAAAGTTTTGGTGTATAAAGGCATAAAAGATGTATAGAGGAACCCAACTCGAACAAAAGAATCAACCTATATATGAAATCAATTATTATGTGCGTAATACTAAAAAGAAATAAATTAAACATAAATCTGAAACAATATATTAATTTTATATACAATGATTTTATTATGAAAACATCAATATTACCTCTATGATTGAGCAGAGACAGTGTCATTGCTCTTCCTAAAATGGCATGACACATGAATATAAATATTTTAAAATAAATGAACTCTACAAGTAATATTGAAAATTAAATCAACATTTCATTATATAATTTTTTGGTAAAATAGATAAAGTATATCATATCATTACCTTTACATGTTTCCAAAGGGTTTATTTGGTCTAGATATAAGCTAATAACAAAACTAAAGATCCATTGTGCACTTCATTATGATTTAGAAGACTATATAAATGTCAAGAAACCATGAGAAAAATATTTATATTGATGTATATTTGGATACATTGATCAATGGATCCAAAACAAGATTTTTTTATGCATCACACATAAAGTGAATAACAAAACTAAGGATTCTATGTGCACTTCACAATTATTGGTTAAATACTACTTAACAAAACATCTGACCTGAACTTCCCACCTGGTGTCCCTATTATTCTCTCATCCCACACACACTCACCACCATCTCAATCATATCACTATTCATTATTAACTTTTCCTTTTCTTCCTCTCAATTTTACTCATTATTTAAATAATTGGGAATATTTTTCCATCATAGCATTTTCTGATTCTCATGTTGCTTCTTCAATCATATTTGTTTTCCAAAAAACATTTACCTAATGAATTACCTTATTCTATAAAATTTTCTCTCTATTTTCAAGAATATAATTAGTTTGTTTCCCTTTATCTGTGGTATGAGAGCATCACGGGGATGCAGGGCAGGAAGTTTAAGTCAGATGTTATGCTAAGCTGTAGTTAACCAATAGTAGTTAATTGAACATACAATCCTTAGTTTTGTTGTTGAATTTGTGAGTGATGCACAATCAATCCTTGTTTTGGTTTCATTGATTAATGGATCCAAATAGAGATCAATATTCTTCCAACTCTTCTAGCATAATTTGTCTTGAATAAAAATAACATAAACACAGACATAGGATTTTAGAAGGATCAATTGCATGATCTCTTACAAACATGATGAACTCTTTAACTCCATCTTTCTATTAGATTGTCAAATGATTATCATGCATCCATTTTTGGTTCATATACATCATATTGGGTTCATAAAATATTAATTTTATACAATATATAAATAAAAACACATAACATATTCAGTAGCATGTATCCATTTAAATGTTGATGATTAGTGAGTTAATATTTTCCATCGTTTATGAGAAACTCATGGAGTTTATGGGATATTTATTTCCCAATCCATTTATGTGAGGGAAGTGTTTTATATATTTCAAAAGGAAGATAGAAAAACCATGTTGAAACCCATTTAAAATTTAATAAAAGTTTCAAATGTTGTGGGTGGAATGTCAATACATATCATTGATTATGGGAGAGTCATTATATGCTAACTTTTTTTATAGTAAAAAGGTTTCACATACTATTTGTCTACATGTCATATATCTATGTATCAAAGTGATTCCATGGAAATCCACTTATTATTGGTTATATAAACACTCAAAAGGGGGTGAAATTCTTGAAAATCTATATTTTCGATCAAGAAATTATAATGTTATATAGTGGTATATAGGCCTCAAAAAATTGGTATAACTAAAAAAAATGTAATCTCAGAAGGATATTTTTTGGAAAATTATTGAGATAGGTGGAGAAGGATGATGATGAAAAATTATAATGTAGTTGTAAAATAGTACATAGCATTAAGGTATAATATTTGATATATTATTATTAAATGGATTTATAAATAATGTTGGATTAATCTAAAGAGAGATAAAAATAAAATATATTTTTTAAAAAGTGTAGAGACATAAGAAGTTGTATTATCGATAAAATGTATAACACATTTAATAATAGATATAGTTTCCAAAACAAACCCAAGACAACCATATATCAAACACCCAAGCTAGCCCCTGATAGTGTCCAAGAGACATTCTCGATCCCCCATGGGATGACAATAAGAACTAGGGCATGAAAAACAACACCGTGGAAATGATTTGGCCTAAAAAATATATAAAAATAGTAGAATGAAAATTTAAATAAAAACTATCATGATGCATCTGTACATTGGATTACCACACTAACCCATATAAGTATAAAAAAGAAAATATGAAGCAGTATAATATAAAGGAAATCCCTTAACCTACCTCCAAATCCCACACACACAAAATCCCTAGTTTCAATTTCTCAAAGTTCACATGTATGGAATACATTGATAAAATAAAGAATGAAAAATATGTATGATAACTTTGGGCAATCAATTTGGGAAATGTAAAAAAATAAAACAACCAACTAAACTCTATGTGACTCTATCTATCACTATTGATTCTAGAAATAATAAACTCTCTATCAGCAATCAATAGTTGAATCAAAATTGGAAACTGAGAAAATTGAAAGGTCTGCCTCGCTAGTATACCATCATTAGACTATAAATAAAGATATCATCAAAAAATAAATCAAAACTGAAATAAACAATACACAAAGAAAATTGGAAGGACTACCTCGCTAGGTTGAATAAAATCTGAGACCATCATTGGAAACCCTAACTACATTCGAACACTGGATGTCAGAAGAGATATTTGAGCAACTATAAGCAATCAATTGGTGTGATTAGAGCTTCGATTCAACGAGTAGGAGCGCCGGAAATGGGTGGCTTCTATACAAAGATTCTGATTGCAATGCGTTCACAAATGGTTTGGGTTTTTTAATTAGATTGGGACACTTTTATTAGTGCTTATAAAAAATCACTAATAAAAGAACTCTTTATCAGTGCTAAACTTATAGCACTGATAAATGTTTACTTTATAAGTGATTTGTTTAGCTCTAATAAAGCCTCATCTTTATCAGTATGAAAAAAGTGATGATAAAGATGCATTTATCAACACATATTACTTAAGTGTTGTTAAAGGATTTATAATTATAATTATAAATAAAAAACTTGTAAATATTTATATATACTCAATAAATATATATATATATAGTAAATATATTCAATTTTAAATATATCTATTATAATTTTAAATTTATTTATTTATATTTATAGATATATTTTTTAAAAATAATATTTATATCATTATATATATTTATATAATTATACATATATATATTTAATAAATAAATATAAATATAAATATAGTAAACATATGCATTATTTATGTAAATTTATTATAAATTTAATAATTATATAAATATATATAATTATTTATTTATAATTATATAAATACGTTTAAAAAATTTATTTATTTATAATTATAAATATATAATTGTATAAATATAGTAAATGTACATTTATAAATATATTTATTTATAAATATTTTTTAAAAAATATATATATTTTTACATCATTAATGAATATCTAATTTTAAGTGCATCCATATATGTTAAAAATGAGCGAAATTGAATAAATTTAGAATAAGAACACTTTAACAATATTGAAAAATGGATAAGTTTTATGTGTGTGCATTTTATATAAAACTACAGTGATTTCATATATGTGAAATCAATATAATGCATATTTGATCTATGTTAAATTGAAAAATCAAACAACATTCAATTATATGTCAAGTAATGTGTAATTAGTCAATATTTTTAATTCATATTAATTTTTAGTTATAAACCATTATTTAATAAATATATGACTATTTAATGTAAAGAACATAAATATATTTTAATACATAAATCATATATATATACAATAATATATATCTATATATTTAATATATACAATTTAATAACATTAATTATCATAGTTATCTAATTAAAAAAATGTTTAATGTTTAATATTGTATAATAATTTTATCCATTTTTGTCAATAATTATTAAATTAATAAATTTATAATATTTTTTTAATAAAATCAATTCTAACTTTTAATTTATTTAATAATTTCATTATATTTATTTAGACCTTTATCGGCACTAAAAAGTGCTGGTGAAATAAATATTTATCAGTGCTAAAAATAATATGATGATAAATGTTACCCTTTATCAGCACAACTAAAAGATACCCTTTGTCAGTGCTAAACATAATACTCTGATAAAGGTTCCATTTATTACTGCTGATAAAATGTTAAATTTATCATCACTTTCTTTCGTGCTGATAAATATGCCATTTATTAGCGTTTTTTTCTAGTGCTGATAAATACTAGTGTTGTTAAAGGTTAGTTTTGTAGTAGTGATTGAAACTGATCAAATTATGGTTATATTAGGGAATCTGAATTAGGTTATGACAAATAACTATTATTGAATTGAGAAACCTTTACCATAGGGATATTCTCTTTTGTTGGATCACTTTATGTGTCAGAATCCCACATCATTTTGTGGGACTACTAATCCAATGGCTAATGAGTAATGGATTATGTCTCTTGAGAAGATATTTATGGTGTAGGGATGTGATGAAAAGGAAATGGTTATACTTGTGGTGTATAACCTCAAATTAGATGCTGATTAATGGTGATTCTTGATCCAGAATACGATAGAGGAATAGAAAATAGAACTCATGGAAGGGAAATATTTTAAGTGTACATTTTTCGACAAATATTTCTCTCATCAGAAAAAAAAACTAAAATGAAGATAACAATCCTTATCTTAAATTAAAAGGAAGAAGAAGTTGTTGGGTAGTATGATGATACTTGTACAATTTTATCTAGGTATACTATGGATTACATATAAAACATGGAGTGTAAGATTAACCATTTATTTTAAGGGATTAATCCAAGTATTCAAAGGGCTCTAATCTCCCAAACTTTCTCATCATATGAGTACATAGTAGCATTCTATATAAATGAAGAGAAATAATTATCTAATTCCCATGAATTATAAGTGAATAAAGATAATAATAGGATGGTATAGAAAAAAATAGATAATGGTAATAAGGGAATTAATGATTTTCCCACATGTGATGATTGTGTAAAGAAACACCCTAGTACTTTCTTGAATAGAATGTGAGTTTTCTACAAGTGTAGAGATAAAATACATCATGATTATGAATTAAAGGGTATGTGATAATCCCTCAATGTATAGTACTTTAACTATAAGGATATGGGGATCTATTCTAAAAAATTCCCCAAGAATCAACAGAATATACCTCAGAAGAAGATAAGGGATCAAGGTTAAGCTTATGCTATTAATACATCCAAAGTGGAATGATTATTGTGATTTTATTTTTGGATCCAAGAAATATGTACTAAAATTACTTTTATTGGTTATATCATTATTATAATAATCGTGAAATTTATAAAGATTATATTGAAGTATTATTTCTTTAATTATTTGAAATCAACTGTTGAATGGTACCAAGATAAGTGATTCAATGAAAAGTCAGTCGTTTTGGAAAACACATGATTAAGGTAAGATAACCGTTAATATGTTCTCTATATTGAGATAATAATGGCAATGATATTTTTATGGGATAGTATTGATGTCCATGAAACTATATATTGATTTTATTGTTTACGTTATCTTTGTTGAAGTTTACTGCATGTTTGGATCTATGGAATATATTTGATAACATGAGATTTTATTTTTGGAGACATGTATGTTTTCATTTATTTTTTATAGTGATCAAGGTATTCACATATTTTTAATGTGAAATAAAGAGTAAATTTATATTATTTAGGGAATGCAATGTTGATTTAGTGTCCTTCCTTCAAAAAAATTGGACTTTGAATTTGGGAATACATATTTTGGATGAGAATTAAGGTTAAATATTGATGGAATGGATTAAGATGAACTTTGGGTGTTATTTGGAAACTTTTATAAACATTTTGGTTTAGTAAATATAGAAGGAATAACTTTTCACTCTTTTATGGATCTTATTATCCATTAAAAGCTAATTTTAGTGTTTCAAGCATAAAAATTCATCTTGGATATTCATTTATTATAGTAAGAAATGAAGTGGGTAATGATCGAGTCACAACCAAAATATGAAATAGTGAATATGAAATGAAAATATATTAAGTAAGTATATTTTAAAATTTTGTAAGTCAAGATGGTAATGGAATTAATCAAAACTAAGGATCTTGGAAAAAATACCATCATTTATGATGAATCAAATGGTCTCTTAACTCATCACATGTTTATGGTTTTTTTGTCCTTAACCTTCACTAGGTCATCCACTTTCTTCTAATCAATGATCTCTATCACTGTCTATTAATAATTGGGCGTTAGTATTATCTTTCATGTCTATGTTTCCATTTCCCACCTATATTATCACGTCTAGAAAACTAGTAATGTGTTATTTAATATGACCTTCATACTTCCTTTTCTATCTATTTATGATGATGTTTTTTTAACCATTCTACGATGTGGGTTTTTCAACAATGGTATTTCCAAATTTCAAACCCTTGATAATCAAGATAATGTTTGAATAATGACTAAATGATTTATTTAAGGTGTGGAGAATATAAAATCACAAATTTTAAAATAATAACATCAATTTAAATAGCATTTATGACATGAAACATCAATATTAGAAGAAAATATGACAACTGAGACATTATGAAATTTATTTTTAGATAAATTAAATCTCTTTAATAGCTGGTGGAACACAAAACCTTGAGATGAAATGAACCATAATATAGTAAACTATTATAACCTAGTCATTAAGTTGAAAAGTATGAATATTACAAACAAAATATGGAAAATCAAGGTTATATACTTATTATAACTAAAATAATAATCAATTAAAAGAAAAATAAATGTTTTCTGAAAAATTGTATTCTTTTTAAAGGGTAGTTTAGTCATGATATTCACAGATAATTTAAAATAAATTTTTACCAATTTTATAAAATTTATTTGATAAAATTAAATTCATTTTTTAAATAATAATATCAAAGTTATTTTAGGTTGAATTTTTAGGATTTTTCTGAAAAGTTTCATTTTCAATGAATAGTGGGAAATCGTGAATTTAATTGAAAACAAAATTTTCATTTAAATTATTTATAGTGTTAAATGATATTTTTAATTTATATTAAAGTAAAATTAGTTCCTTTTTATATTAACTAAACCAATTTAGTTCATTTTAATAATTTTCATATTGAATTTTGGCATAAAAACTTTCTAAACTTTTGAACATTTTCTTTTTGAAAACCTGTTTTCTTGGTGCGTCTACGAGATTAATTTTAAATTAAATTTTTCCACTTATTGAATGAAATTTTTTGAAATGTATTACATTTTTAAAATTAGAATAATTTAAATTTTTTTGATAAGTTCAAATTATTTTTTTACCAAATTTAATAGTGAAAATCTTAAAAAGTATTTACCGTAGTTAAGGTGAAAGGGATTTACAAGGGGATTAAAATAAAAAAAAGGTAATGGTTAAAATGGACAAAAACAATTGTATATAATAGATTTTATGGACATATTTTAACCTTATAATTTCTAATTATATTTATTTTTCCATTTTATACCCTTTTGTAATGTAAAAACATGGTTAATCCTTTGTCGTTTCAAACAATTACAAGTGTGATACTCACCACACTTATAAAAGGCCACCCCTCTCCTCTCTTACTCACTATAAAACCCATTTGTTTTGGAAAATACATAACCATATCAATTTATAACTTCTTTTTAACTCATCTTATAATCCTTTTTCTTTAATAAATCTAACCTAGGAATGCTTTTGGTCCGAAACTAAGGAGGTTTCTCGAAGAAGAGGTAATGTTCTTCAATGAGAATCTTTATTTTATTTCTTCCTCCTACACCTTAAATTATTATTATAACATGAAGATATAATAAAATCAGTATATTAAATATACTTATATTTTTTATGTTAATTTAATTACCAAAAACCATCTCCACATCCATTAAATGGGTTACGAAATCATCATTCATGTGTATGGAGGACTACCGCCTCATGAACCGGTGTCATTCAATTTTTCATTACCACCTCTCACAGTTGGTTATGATGATAGATATAAAGTGTTTATGAATATATATATATATATGCATATATTATTTATGAAATTCATATACCTATGTATTATTTATATAATATATACCTTTTTACATTCTATTCCACATGGGATATGATAACATCGCACGTGTGTATGGAGAACTATCATATCGTGAAGAGATGTGATTTTTTTTCACTGACATTTTATATTGATGGTAATAACGGTAATTTTAATTAATATGTGTGATATAATTGAAATAATTATGATATTAATGACATATTTATTATTATAAAAATATAATATATCATTTTACTTCTTACACTGAAAGACGATAACATCATTCCCGTACGTGTGGACTACCACCTTCACAAAGTGATGTGGTTATCTTTTCATCACCACACCACATGAATGATATGTATAAGTATATTAAAATAAATAATATGATATTATTATCAATATTTAAAAATAAAATATTAATTACCTTTTTTCCATAATGATCATTGAAAAATGGAAATGTTACTCATGCGTATGTATGGCATGTCATCTCCATGCTTGTAACGCAATTAACTTCTCAAAAACATCTTTACTTATTGGTAATAAAATTATAATTGATTTATAAATATGATAATTATTTCATGATTATTATTCAGGAGATTATGGAACTATATAATATTCATAATAACTCTAACTTTCATGAAAAAAATATGAATGAGAAAACTAGACAATTAACACCCAAAATAATAAAAATAATGAAATATTATTAATGAATGGGTAATAAGATGTTATAAAGGATAAAATATGATATTATAAATATTAATATTGTTCTTCTATAAGTTAATTAATTTTTAAAAACCACTATATATGAGTTTAAATCATATTTAAACAAAAGGAAGTTTGAGGTAAGGGATTTTGTCTCAATTTTCGTTCATTAATGCACATTTGTATATTATGAACCAATTTCTTTTATATGGTGTATAAACTGCCCATTTAACATTTAATATCAATAATACTTATTAATTCATGGTATTTTTATTTTCATTTTTAATTATCTCATTCATGGGTATTTGACTTTAAATATACCAAGTGGTGAAGAATTTTATAACTCAATTTCTTTTAATTGGGTTATATTACTTCTTCATCATCTTTGATATCCTAATATTATGTGTGATAAATTTTCATTATATTATGTTTCATTTAAAATTGTTTTATTTGGATTTATAGTTGATACAAAAAAATGACTAATTGATTAATTCTCACTTCAACATTATGATCATTGAAAGTATTTATTTCACAATCCAATTTTAATTAGGATTTTTTATACATGAATTTACATTAAATGAAATTATTTAATCATTGTTTAAAAATCCCATTAATTTTATTATCCTCTATTTATTTATGATGTTTTCAAGTAATATTACCATTTTCCACTATTTTTTACTTAAAAATATTTGAGAAAATGATTTTATAAAAAAAACTTCATTTATCTCTTCAGTTAAAATCTGTTTTCTTCTAAAACCATGTTTTTAGAAAAAATTTGAATTTTTTTTTAACATTTTAAAAATGATTTATTAAATTCAATCTTACCCATTTTTACATTTTACAAAACAAAATTGAAAGTAATCATCATTTCATTTTCAAAACAATGCTCATTTGGATTTTACCTAAAAAATGAAAGGAGTGTTTATTTTTATGTGTATAGAATGAATGAATTTTTCGGCCATTAGGACCACTAAAATGTTTTAAATCTTAAAGTGTAAGTTTCAAAGATTATTTTCAATGAAATTAATTTTCAATTTTTTTGTGAACTTTTAGTTTTAAAAAATGATTTTCAAAAAGAAAAGGATATTTTCCTCAATAATGACTTTAAATATATTTTTATGCTATTTTTATTCATCAGAAACAAAAACCCTATATTCTTACTCAAATAAGTTGGATTCATAAAATCCTTATTCTTTCTATGGATGGTTTATGATTATTTTATCGAAGGAAAGTATTGGCATTCGCTTTCATGATTCATCTTTGTAGTCATCAACTTTCCATTGAAATATTCACTTACCTATGATCATTGTACATTAAATTTCTCCTAAATATAATTTTTTTTATCATGGATATTTTTAATTATTAAACCTCATATCATGTCTACATATAGTGTTCTATATTGAATTTTATTTATTTATTTGGGGAAATATTGATAAATATGTATTCTTTACAGATATTTGATAATAAGGCACATTGTTCATGATTGAAATAGATTATTCAATATATAAGGAATGCTTTGAACATATAGATGTGGGTGCATTCTATTTATATATATCCCCTCACTGCATTGATAGGTCTCATGAGATGAATCAATTGGATATCTTTAGATAAATGGGTTTCTACCCATCAGTTTTAAACTATCTTGATGATATATGTTAATGGAAGAGATATCATATTCCTGAGACAATACATCCAATAATTATAAATCTACTTTATTGAGAATTAATTTATTAGTATCATCCGTGAGATTTTTTCTATGATATTATCTCTAGATGAATTTTGTTCTCAGTTATTGTTTAAATGGATTGTGTTTTCAATTATTTACCTTTCCATATTGATTTTATATTATAATATCATGATAGAAAAGTTATTTAAATTTAATATGTGCTCAGTTATTATCCTTTCCATGTTGATTATGCTTATTGATTCATGATAGATTCCACTTTACACAATCCTTATTGAGAATTTGAACTCATCCTTATTTTTTTCTTTACCCATGATTTGAAGAATATATCCTTGAATGAGTATTCAAGGATGCAATTATTTTTATTTAATTTTTCATTATGTTTTATTTTTATTCTCAATATAAAATGGGTATCATGTATGTATTTCATTCTCCAAAACATAAAATTCGATCAGTCCATCGGGATGGGATTCCTTGTATCTTATGGAATTGTAATAAATTAGACACCATCTTTGCAATATTGGGGTCAGGTTCACTACATTTATTGATCTCATTTCTATTGAAAAAATATATCTAAGCCACCATATAAAATAGAACTAGTAAAAATATATTATTTAAATAATTAACAACAATATTTATATGATTAGGGATCTATTCATCTAATTATTTTACCTTAGGTTGTGCCTATTTTTTGTAAATAATAATGATGGGTTAATGATACTATGAATTGATTATAGGGAAATAAATAGAATTACTATAAAAAGTATATATTTGAAGGACATTAAGAAGATCAATAATTCCCAAATATAGATCATTTATTTTTTATCAATATTTGAACTTTAAGAATAATGAAATACCAAAGATGGATTTTTGTAAAATATATGGTCATTATAAATTTAAAAAAGAAAATTAATTTTGAATTAAAATTTTCACTCTCAATGTTTATGGATTTGATAAATAGTGAATTCTAAGATTATATTAAAAAATAAATAGTGGTATTTATTGATTATATTATTGTATACTCTAAGAGTTATGATGGTCATGAAATACATTGTTAAATTATGTTTTGAATTTAATGAAAAAAGAAATTATGTGGGAAATTCAATAAATGTGAATTATGGATTCAAAAAAAAATTCTTAATCAATATTTTGTCTAAGGATGTTATATATAATACCCCAAATTTTATGCACTTTACTATTTTATTTTTTATTTTTATGTGATACAACACTTGGATTATGTTTTTGTAGTTTCTAGAAGGTTTTGGTTTTTTAGAGTTTTTTAGTGTACACTATTTTAGCATGGTTAGAGAAAACCATGCATGATCTCTAGAAACTGTGTAAGGAGATTTTGGGACTAACTAGAAATATTCATTATTTTTTAAAACATGTAGGTTCCAAGGAGAAACCATAAAGAATGGTAGTATTTGGATAGTAGTAGTGCATGGTTGGGGTATGGTTTTCCAAACCATGCGGCATAACCATATGTCTCCCTGGGTGATGTCTAGTAGCATACACGTGGTTGGTATATGGTTTGTTAAAATATATTTCATGGCCATGTGATGTACATTAAATTCTATGAAATTTAGATTTTAACTTTATTTTACACCCGAAAACTTTCTTTTTTTTGTCTCTCTTAGGATCATGAACTACTCAATTATACTAGGTATCCTTGGTCATTCCCTTCAAATCAGATTTTGACTTTTATGTTTAAAGTCTGTTTGATCTATGAAATCAATGTTAAGTCATATTTCTTACTTTTTATATCTATATTTACCCTTATTATCTCTCACAGATCCATGGAACTAAAATTTTATTGATAGATATAAGTACTATTATTTTTATTTTTATTATATGTAGTTGGGATCTATAATGGGAAGATGTTTCATGGATAGATCTAGAGGTTTTGTGCTCTGTTTCTCATTTTCTTTAATGGTTGGGAGGTAGGTTGCATCTCTATTTTCTACACTTTTTCATGAACTTGATGGATAAGTTTTTATTTGAAGTTTTTCTTGGATTTGTAAGGGAAATATAAATAGATTTATTTTACGAAACTCTTTTAGGTTTTTAATAAGGAAATATGGTAATTTTAAAATTATTTATAAAAACCTATTTTATTTCTAATTATAAAGTGTTGTTTTAAAATAATTGTTTAGTTTAAGGAATAAATATGTTCTATGAATGTTTTAAAGGGAATAAATTGTTCGTGTGTAATGAATTGATATGATACTTTGGAATACATGGCTGTTGTGAGTATATTTTTATTTGGTTGTGGCACTGAATAAGGATCATGTACCATTGGAGCACCTAGGGATTGGCCACCTAGAGAAAATTTGGTTGATTGATGATTAGATGATCATGAGTATGGAAATATCACATGGAAATCATGTGTATGTGTGTGTGTGTGTGAAACATTGAATGGGTATGCCAAGTGATTTAGTTCAATTTTATTTCTTAAAATGTTTTCTTATAGATAAATTATTATGCTTTACATTTGAACTATATTAATTTGAATAACAATTATGATGTTCCACTTTTGATAGAAATTATTTTATAAACATTGATATAATGTGTTATTTTCCTAGTTTCATTAGTTGGGAAGTTTACTAGGGAAAGCATACTAGGTTTGATTACTCCACATCTGTATATTAACATTGGTGAAAATGAAAATTTTATTCTTCATGGAATATTTTTTCTTCAAGATTCTGCATGAACATGAAATGGGCTTCCCATTTGATGGTTTTATTGAGGGATATCATAGGTCCTCGCTTAATTGCATGCATCGGGTTTTCCATCTATTTCAACTCCCCTAAAAACTACCAATGGTTTCCTCATCCATAAATGGATACATACCTTATTTCCAAAGGTCGGTGGTCATCTGATATTTCAGACCCAGTGACTCTTAGGGGCTCGCATCGGTTGAGATTATGGGAGGTCAGGCTCATCACAACCTTTTGGGGGGATTATTACCTACCTCATGACTCTCTTATAGATTTAAGATGTGCTTGTGAATATCTTCCTAATCTCAATATGGGACTGGTTACCCTAACAAAATTATTATAGGTTAATTCTTTTTTATATGAAAAAGTTGGCGATCTCTCTAGTGAATCCATCTGTACATATCTAAGGTTCTCCATCATTTTCCAAAAACATCTGGTTTCTTATTTGTTGATGACATATAACCAAATGATTCAAAATATTCTTCCATATATGGAAGCGGTTAATATTACAAGGATGAGATTGAGCCATTATGAGGAAACCTACATATCCTAGTTATTGTAGGAATCAAACCCCCCATAGTTCATTAGTGCCATGCAGTTCAATTTTATGTGGAGATGACATATGTTCGGGTACTGAGACACCAAATATTTGAGCTTGAACTGTGAGGGGTGTCCTATGTATCCAGAGTATAATAATAACAAGAGTTGTAGTTCATTCTTATAGGGGTTTTGTATTGGGGTTTCCAATTTCATTATAGAGACTCATAGTGCATATGATATGATTGTCGAAACTCCCTAATATTACATGAGCTATGATCGGTGTGAGAAATAATGGATGGTGAATGATCATTTCGTTTCTCATGTTGTAGGACATAGAATTAGTACTACCTTGAATTGATTTATCATATGACTCAGGTCTTGTAGAAACATCTTACATATCCTGGTTATGGAATGAATTAGAGTCATCGTAGTTTGGTGAGTTCCTTAGCTAATTGATGGGTGAGTTAGGGTGATCATCTCCCAGGATTGATTGAGTCTCACTGGTTAAGATGTCTGAGTTGTGAAAATACTTATAGATTAAGGGGTGTTTATTTGAGATCGAACCTTAAGAAGGAATCCTGTGTATCCAGGTTATGGTAGGAATCAGAGTCATCATAGTTTGGTTTATATCGGGGATTATACACAGAGCATTCCCTTTACCATTGTGGGGGTTTATAGTGAAGATGATATGATCATTGTTACTTTTTAATCCCATGTGAGTCATGATCATTGTGGGAAAAAAGGGACATAAAATAATGAATGTCATTTCTTTTAATAAGGGACTAAGATGTGAGGGTTTCTATGGATGATCAATATAGAGATCAAACCTTAGAGAGATGTAGCCTATGTATCTTGGATATGGAATGAATTAGAGTCATTGTAGTTCTCTTTATGTAGGGTCTTACACACTGATGATGCCTTTTCCCATTATGGAGATTCATATTTTCTAATGATTTTTTTGTTGCATCCCCCAAATCCCATGTGATTTATGCTCAGGGTGAGAAATAAGGGGGAGAAAATGATCAGCCTCATGGCTCATAGATATGGCACTTGTGCATTAGAACATCCCTTGGGGTATTTTTTATGGAGCTCGGCCCTTAAGAAGGGGTCCTACGTATCTAGATTATGGTGGGAATCAAGGTTCTCATAGTTCATTCACTACGAGAAAACCGCCGTTTAGCGGCAGCTTTTTCGCAGCGGTTTTAAAAACCGCCGCGAAATGCATTTCGGGCCGGCATTTTGCGGCGGTTTTAAAAACCGCCGCGAAAAAACCGCCGCTAAACGGCAAAAAAATTATTATTTTTTATTTTTTTTATTTTTTTTAATTTTATTCGATGATTAGCGGTGGTTTTTTTAAAAACCGCCGCGAAATAGCGGCGGTTTCAGTAAAACCACCGCGAAATGAAATGAAAAAAATAAAAAAACACGAGAACCCCCGAAATCACTAAAACGACCATAACTTTTGATCCGTACGTCTGTTGAAGCGCCACAACCAGTCAAATCGAAGATCATGAAGAGATCTAGAGGCACATATAATCAAAACTGTGAGATGGTCTAAGGTGCGTAAGATATTAGAGTTATAAGAAAGTTGAAAAAAGTTCTCCAACTTCAAACGGCCATAACTTTTGCTCCTAGTGTCCGTTTGGGCTCTACCACATATCAAATCGAAGCCAGCGAAGAGAGCTACGCACAAAATTGATAGAAGATAGTTTCTGTCATGTTTTTCGACCCCAAAAACCCCTCTGAAGGCCTCCAAAACCACGTTTCTGTCACCGGTGTCCCGTCGAACTTGTCTTCAAACGGACCTAACTTTCGATCCGCGTGTCATTTGAGCCTCCTCCATCTGCCAGATCATAGCTCGTTCCATGAGCTTCAGTTTGACTGGTCGCGGCGCCCACATGCACTCCTAGATCATATGTTATGGCCTTTTTAGTGGGTATCGGGTTTGTTATGTTTTTCAATGCCTCGTTTCTAGCACCCGTTCCCCATCATCTTTTTTTTAAACGGTTGTAACTTCCGATCCGCCTGTCCATTCGGAATCTTTCACCTTTCAGGTTGAAGATCGTTTCAGGATCTTTGATTTGACAGGTCGCGGATCTAAAACGGACTCTCGGATCATAAGTTATCTCCGTTAATGTGAGTCCAATGTTTTTGTCTCTTTATGACCGTTTTGACGGGTTTTAACGATAGCTCCATTTATTACTGTTTATTTGGGTATCTATGACTTGTTATCTTTATCAATGGGTTTTTGTGGGTTATTATGATGATTATGTTGAATTATTAAGGAGTTTTCCAAAGTTGTCATGAGTTTTCATGCGTTCTCATTCTTTCTAATGCCTCATTCTTCATATGCTTTTCCATCCTTTTTCATGCGTTTTCATGATTTTTCATCCCTTATCACGTCTTTTCATACTTCTTCATGTGTTTCCTTTATTATTTATTATTTATTATTTATAATATACTTTAATTTATTTATTATCTATTATTTGTAACTGGTTATTTATTATTTATTATTTATTCTTTATTCTTTATTCTTTATTCTTTATATTTATTAATTATTAATTATTTATTATTTATTATTTATATTTATTTATTAGTTATTATTTCTTATTTCTTATTTCTTATTTCTTATTTATTGTTTATATTTATTTATTATGTATTATTTATTATGTATTATTTATTATTTACTATTTATTATTTATATTTATTTATCATTTATATTTATTTATTATTTATTATTTACATTTATTTATTATTTATTATTTATTATTTATTTATTATTTATTATTTATTATTTATTATTTATTATTTATTATTTATTATTTATTATTTATTATTTATATTTATATTTATTTATTATTTATTATTTATTATTTATTATTTATTATTTATTATTGATTATTGATTATTGATTATTGATTATTTATTATTTATTATTTATTATTTATTATTTATTATTCCTTATTTATTATTTATTATTAATTATTAATTATTTATTATTCATTATTGATTATTGATTATTGATTATTGATTATTGATTATTGATTATTGATTATTGATTATTGATTATTGATTATTTATTATTTATTATTTATTATTTATCTTTATTTATTATTTATTATTGATTATTGATTATTTATCTTTATTGATTATTGATTATTTGTTATTTATTATTTATTATTTATTATTTATTATTTATTACTTATTATTTATCTTTATTTATTATTTATTATTTATTATTTATTATTTATTATTTATTATTTATATTTATTTATTATTTATTATTTATTAATTATTATTTATCTTTATTTATTATTTATTATTTCTTATTTATTATTTCTTATTTATATTTATTTATTATTTATTATTTATATTTATTTATTATTTATTATTTATTATTTATTATTTATTATTTATTATTTATTATTTATTATTTATCTTTATTTATTATTTATTATTTATTATTTATTATTTATTATTTATATTTATTTATTATTTATTATTTATTATTTATTATTTATTATTTATTATTTATTATTTATTATTTATTATTTATTATTCCTTATTTATTATTTATTATTTATTATTCATTGTTGATTATTGATTATTGATTACTGATTATTGATTATTGATTATTGATTATTGATTATTGATTATTGATTATTGATTATTGATTATTTATTATTTATTATTTATCTTTATTTGTTATTCATTATTTATTATTGATTATTTATCTTTATTTATTATTTATTATTTATTATTTATTATTTATTATTTATTATTTATTATTTATTATTTATTATTTATTATTTATCTTTATTTATCTTTATTTATTATTTATTATTTATTATTTATTATTTATTATTTATATTTATTTATTATTTATTATTTATATTTATTTATTATTTATTATTTATTATTTATTATTTATTATTTATTTATTTATTATTTATTGTTTATTATTTATTATTTATTATTTATTATTTATCTTTATTTATTATTTATTATTTATTATTTATTATTTATATATTTTTTTTATTTATTATTTATTATTTATTATTTATTATTTATATTTTTTTTATTATTTATTATTTATTATTTATTATTTATTATTTATTATTTATCTTTATTTATTTTTTATTTTTTATATTTATTTATTATTTATTATTTATTATTTATTATTTATTATTTATTTATTTATTATTTATTGTTTATTATTTATTATTTATTATTTATTATTTATCTTTATTTATTATTTATTATTTATTATTTATTATTTATTATTAATATTTATTTATTATTTATTATTTATATTTAGTTATTATTTATTATTTATTATATATTATTTATTATTTATTATTTATTATTTATTATTTATTATTTATTATTTATATTTTTTTTATTATTTATTATTTATTATTTATTATTTATTATTTATTATTTATCTTTATTTATTATTTATTATTTATTATTTATTATTTATTATTTATTTATTATTTATTATTTATTATTTATTATTTATTATTTATTATTTATTATTTATTATTTATTATTTATTATTTATTATTTATTATTTATTATTTATTATTTATTATTTATTATTCCTTATTTATTATTTATTATTAATTATTAATTATTTATTATTCATTGTTGATTATTGATTATTGATTACTGATTATTGATTATTGATTATTGATTATTGATTATTGATTATTGATTATTGATTATTGATTATTTATTTATTTATTTATTTATTTATTATTTATTTATTATTTATTATTTATTATTTATTATTTATTTATTTATTATTTATTGTTTATTATTTATTATTTATTATTTATTATTTATCTTTATTTATTATTTATTCTTTATTATTTATTATTTATTATTAATATTTATTTATTATTTATTATTTATATTTAGTTATTATTTATTATATATTATATATTATATATTATTTATTATATATTATTTATTATTTATTATTTATTATTTATAATTTTTTTATTATTTATTATTTATTATTTATTATTTATTATTTATTATTTATCTTTATTTATTATTTATTATTTATTATTTATTATTTATTATTTATATTTATTTATTATTAATTATTAATTATTTATTATTTATTATTTATTATTTATTATTTATTATTTATTATTTATTATTTATTATTTATTATTCCTTATTTATTATTTATTATTTATTATTTATTATTTATTATTCATTGTTGATTATTGATTATTGATTACTGATTATTGATTATTGATTATTGATTATTGATTATTGATTATTGATTACTGATTATTTATTATTTATTATTTATTATTTATCTTTATTTGTTATTCATTATTTATTATTGATTATTTATCTTTATTTATTATTTATTATTTATTATTTATTATTTATTATTTATTATTTATTATTTATTATTTATTATTTATTATTTATTATTTATTATTTATTATTTATCTTTATTTATCTTTATTTATTATTCATTATTTATTATTTATTATTTATTATTTATTATTTATTATTTATATTTATTTATTATTTATTATTTATATTTATTTATTATTTATTATTTATTATTTATTTATTTATTATTTATTGTTTATTATTTATTATTTATTATTTATTATTTATCTCTATTTATTATTTATTATTTATTATTTATTATTTATTATTTATTATTTATTATTAATATTTATTTATTATTTATTATTTATATTTAGTTATTATTTATTATATATTATTTATTATTTATTATTTATTATTTATTATTTATTATTTATTATTTATTATTTATTATTTATTATTTATATTTATATTTATTTATTATTTATTATTTATTATTTATTATTTATTATTTATTATTGATTATTGATTATTGATTATTTATTATTTATTATTTATTATTTATTATTTATTATTTATTATTCCTTATTTATTATTTATTATTAATTATTAATTATTTATTATTCATTATTGATTATTGATTATTGATTATTGATGATTGATGATTGATTATTGATTATTGATTATTGATTATTTATTATTTATTATTTATTATTTATTATTTATCTTTATTTATTATTTATTATTTATTATTGATTATTTATCTTTATTGATTATTGATTATTTGTTATTTATTATTTATTATTTATTATTTATTATTTATTATTTATTATTTATCTTTATTTATTATTTATTATTTATTATTTATTATTTATTATTTATATTTATTTATTATTTATTATTTATTAATTATTATTTATCTTTATTTATTATTTATTATTTCTTATTTATTATTTCTTATTTATATTTATTTATTATTTATTATTTATTATTTATCTTTATTTATTATTTATTATTTATTATTTATTATTTATTATTTATTATTTATTATTTATTATTCCTTATTTATTATTTATTATTAATTATTAATTATTTATTATTCATTGTTGATTATTGATTATTGATTACTGATTACTGATTATTGATTATTGATTATTGATTGTTGATTATTGATTATTGATTATTTATTATTTATTATTTATTATTTATCTTTATTTGTTATTCATTATTTATTATTGATTATTTATCTTTATTTATTATTTATTATTTATTATTTATTATTTATTATTTATTATTTATTATTTATTATTTATTATTTATTATTTATTATTTATTATTTATTATTTATTATTTATCTTTATTTATCTTTATTTATTATTTATTATTTATTATTTATTATTTATTATTTATTATTTATATTTATTTATTATTTATTATTTATATTTATTTATTATTTATTATTTATTATTTATTATTTATTATTTATTATTTATTGTTTATTATTTATTATTTATTATTTATTATTTATCTTTATTTATTATTTATTATTTATTATTTATTATTTATTATTAATATTTATTTATTATTTATTATTTATATTTAGTTATTATTTATTATTTATTATATATTATTTATTATATATTATTTATTATTTATTATTTATTATTTATTATTTATATTTTTTTTATTATTTATTATTTATTATTTATTATTTATTATTTATTATTTATCTTTATTTATTTTTTATTTTTTATATTTATTTATTATTTATTATTTATTTATTTATTATTTATTATTTATTATTTATTATTTATTATTTATTATTTATTATTTATTATTTATTAGTTATTATTTATTACTTATTATTTATTATTTATTATTTATTATTTATTATTTATTACTTATTATTTATTATTTATTATTTATTATTTATTATTTATTATTTATTATTTATTATTTGTTATTCCTTATTTATTATTTATTATTTATTATTTATTATTTATTATTCATTATTGATTATTGATTATTGATTATTGATTATTTATTATTGATTATTTATTATTTATTATTTATTATTTATCTTTATTTATTATTTATTATTTATTATTTATTATTTATTATTTATATTTATTTATTATTTATTATTTATATTTATTTATTATTTATTATTTATTATTTATTATTTATCTTTATTTATTTTTTATTATTTATATTTATTTATTATTTATTATTTATTATTTATATTTATTTATTGTTGATTATTGATTATTTATATTTATTTATTATTTATATTTATTTATTATTTATTATTTATATTTATTTATTATTTATTATTTATTTATTTATTATTTATTATTTCTTATTTCTTATTTCTTATTTCTTATTTCTTATTTCTTATTGATTATTTATTATTAATTATTAATTATTTATTATTTATTATTTATTATTTATTATTCCTTATTTATTATTTATTATTAATTATTTATTATTTATTATTCATTATTGATTATTGATTATTGATTATTGATTATTGATTATTAATTATTGATTATTGATTATTGATTATTGATTATTTATTATTTATTATTTATTATTGATTATTGATTATTTATTATTTATTATTTATTATTTATTATTTATTATTTATTATTTATCTTTATTTATTATTTATTATTTATTATTTATTATTTATTAATTATATTTATTTATTATTTATTATTTATATTTATTTATTATTTATTATTTATTATTTATTATTTATTATTTATTATTTATTATTTATTATTTATTATTTATTATTTATTATTTATTATTTATATTTATTTATTAATTATTAATTATTAATTATTATTTATTATTTATTATTTATTATTTATTATTTATTATTTATTATTTATTATTTATTATTTATTATTTAGTATTTATTATTTATTATTTATTATTTTATTATTTATTATTTATTATTTATTATTTATTATTTATTATTTATTATTTATCTTTATTTATTATTTATTATTTATTATTTATTATTCATTATTTATTATTTATCTTTATTTATTATTTATTATTTATTATTTATTATTTATTATTTATATTTATTTATTATTTATTATTTATATTTATTTATTATTTATTTTTTATTATTTTTTATTTATTATTTATTTATTTATTATTTATTATTTATTATTTATTATTTATTATTTATCTTTATTTATTATTTATTATTTATTATTTATTATTTATATTTTTTATTATTTATTATTTATATTTATTTATTATTTATTATTTATTATTTATTATTTATTATTTATTATTTATTATTTATTATTTATTATTTATTATTGATTATTCCTTATTTATTATTTATTATTAATTATTAATTATTTATTATTCATTATTGATTATTGATTATTGATTATTGATTATTGATTATTGATTATTGATTATTGATTATTGATTATTGATTATTGATTATTGATTATTGATTATTTATTATTTATTATTTAACTTTATTTATTATTTATTATTTATTATTGATTATTTATCTTTATTTATTATTTATTATTGATTATTTATTATTTATTATTCATTATTTATTATTTATTATTTATTATTTATTATTTATTATTTATTATTTATTATTTATTATTTATTATTTATTATTTATTATTTATTATTTATCTTTATTTATTATTTATTATTTATTAGTTATTATTTATTATTTATTATTTATTTATTTAGTATTTATTATTTATTATTTATTATTTATTATTTATCTTTATTTATTATTTATTATTTATTATTTATTATTTATCTTTATTTATTATTTATTATTTATATTTATTTATTATTTATATTTATTTATTATTGATTATTGATTATTTATATTTATTTATTATTTATATTTATTTATTATTTATTATTTATATTTATTTATTATTTATTATTGATTATTGATTATTAATTATTAATTATTAATTATTAATTATTTATTATTTATTATTTATTATTTATTATTCCTTATTTATTATTTATTATTAATTATTAATTATTAATTATATATTATTTATTATTCCTTATTTATTATTTATTATTAATTATTTATTATTTATTATTCATTATTGATTATTGATTATTGATTATTTATTATTGATTATTAATTATTAATTATTTATTATTTATTATTTATTATTTATTATTTATTATTTATTATTTATTATTTATTATATATCTTTATTTATTATTTATTATTTATTATTTATTATTTATTATTTATTATTTATTATTTATTATTTATTATTTATTATTTATTATTTATCTTTATTTATTATTTATTATTTATTATTTATTATTTATTATTTATTATTTATTATTTATTATTTATCTTTATTTATTTTTTATTATTTATATTTATTTATTATTTATTATTTATTATTTATATTTATTTATTATTTATTATTTATTATTTATATTTATTTATTATTTATTATTTATTATTTATTATTTTTTTATTATTTATATTTATTTATTATTTATTATTTATATTTATTATTTATCTTTATTTATTATTTATTATTTATTATTTATTATTTATTATTTATATGTATTTATTATTTATTATTTATTATTTATTATTTATATTTATTATTTATTTATATTTATTTATTATTTATTATTTATTATTTATTATTTATTATTTATATTTATTTATTTTTTATTATTTATATTTAATTATTATTTATTATTTATATTTATTTATTATTTATTATTTATTATTTATTATTTATTATTTATTATTTATTATTTATTATTTATTATTCCTTATTTATTATTTATTATTTATTATTTATTATTTATTATTATCGAGTTTATATCTATTATTTATGTATTATTTGTTTTTTCAATTAATATATATAAGTATATTAAATTCTGTTTATTAACCACATTGCGAGCTTGCTGGAATGGTAAAGTCTTTGGAAAATATGCAAGAGGTTAGGGGTTCAAATCTCACCAAACCCAGAATTTCTTTATATTGCATGGGCATGCATGTGCATGTGCATGAGATGTGCATGCATGGATAAATAAAGTAAACAAATAAATAAATAAATAAATACGAAATAAATAAATATACAAATATATAAATATACAAATAAATAAATATACAAATATATAAATATATAAATATATAAAGATATAAATATATAAATAAATATATAAAATTAAAAATAAAAAAAATACAAAAAATAACAAAAAATAACAAAAAAATAAAAAAAATAAAAAAACCACCGCTGAATCATTTAGCGGCGGTTTAAACCGCCGCTAAAAAACCGCCGCGAAACGTTCTGCGACCGTTTTGAAAACCGCCACGACTAGTTTCCCGACGCATGATTTAGCGGCGGTTTTTGAAAACCGCCGCCAATCAATTTAGCGGCGGTTTAAACCGCTGCGGAACGAAAAAAAACCGCCGCTAAATGCTTTTTTTGCCGTAGTGATTTTAGTTTGGGGATTACACATAGAGTTTTCCCTATGATTAGGGCTTACATACAAAGGATGGGATATGTTATCAAGTCTCGGGATTCCCTATTAACATGGCCTTATTCTCTGGAGGGTGTTGCATGACCCAGATGGCATGTCCTGGGAACCATCACATGACCTAGATTGACACATATGGAGGGTGTCTCAAGAGTCAGTGTGAAATGACCCAAAGGATGTGGCATATCTTTCCTGACAACTCTAGGAGACCTCACAAGACCTAGATGACATTTTTGGAGGGCATCATGAGTCTCAGAAATCCTACCCAGAGGTTTTCATGAGATCTTGGTTGTCATTCCCAGATGAAATCAATAAACTCAACAGATATGAACAAATACCATTGTATGAGTCTGGAGATGTATCCGAAAGATGTTGTAAGCATTAGGTGACAGACATAAAGGGTTTCACAAGATCAAAGTGATGTACATAAGGGGGAACTGCATGACTTTCTCTAACATGTCTCGTGTATTTTGTGTGTCCCATATGGCATGTTAAAGTAGTGTCTCAATGTCCAAGCTACATGACTTGGTGTTTTCATGTGTCATTTTATGACTTACTTGAAGTGCATGAGGGTCAGTGAGCAAGTCCTTTTCTTAATTCTTCCACTTTTAATCTTGGCTCCAACCCTTGTATTGTTAGGGCCTTAGATTTATTCAGTATTAGTTGTCTTTGGGTATTGAATGATCTAGAAGACATGTTGTATGCTCTTCACACGTATTTCCATAATTCCTTTACATGATCTATGATTGATCACACTGAGGGCTTTATTCTAGGTGCATGACTACTCTGGATTCTCATTGATGTATTACCTAATGGAGGGTTATCTTATCGCATGATCAATTTCTCTGAGAAGTCCATTGTGATTCTTGGGACTCTTGTTGTTGATTGTTTCCTTGGTGTAGTATTTGTTTAGAGTCCAGTACTTTCTTCATGTTAGAGTGTGGAATTTATAGGTATTTTCACCCTTGTTTTCCAACACTTTTTATGACATATCCAGCATGAGTCTGGGAAAAAGTCGATAAAGGGATCAGGTTCCATGCATCTTCACGAGTCACTATCATGGACCGATCCATGTGTGTCACCTAATTTTTAGTGATCACAAGTATATGACATCAAAACCTCCAATATTGTATTATATCTAATTAATTGGGACTTGTTTGATCATGAGGATATGTTGAAGGACTTCGATGCCATTATGATTACATTCCCAAGGGCCTTCGTAAGATCCAAATACCTATTGAAATGAATTTGTGAGACCTTAGGTGACTTTTCTTGGGGTCTTGGGAGATAAAGATGGTTTGTCCAAGGGTATCATAGGACTGTGCCATAGACTTCCTTTGGTGCATCGCATGTTTTTCAGTGACCGTGAGTACCTTCCGCCTCCTCCCTCTTTTATTTCCATTGATTTATGTGAAAAATTTTGGATGTCATGTGGGATTTCATGAGTAATGTTAAGATAATTTTATCTATTTTTTGGTGATGTGTTACATGACTAATATGGGTCATATGGGGAGGTTCAAGCATTTAATTTGACAAATACATTCATTTTTCATTACTGCACTGAAGGGTTTCCTGGATATACCTGATAACTTCTTTCTGGCGAGGCTGAAAAGCCAAATGGATTTTTCGAGATAAGGTGGGCATGTTGCTGAGGTCTCGTGGTGTCTCGCGGGTTGCTAGGGGCGTGTAACAACTATTTTAGTGACCAAGAACGCCTCTAACCTCCTCCCTTTTATCTACCTTGTTTCATCCAACAAAGGTTCAGAGGTCTTGCAAGTTTTCTTGGATATCATCAAAGAATTTTATTCTTTTAAGTGATGATATGGTGTGAGAGCTTCCTGAACACTGGGGTCTCTCTCTTGGGTTATTATCCCTTCTTTTTTAATAAGGATTTTGAGTGGTTTTCCATGCACTTTTCAATGACAATCCATATGGCCTAGGGTGCTTGTTAGGTTATCCCAATGTGGCCATCGGTTGTCTAGGGATCCTTTGCAAGTGAAAGAAGGTTTGTAAAAGGGGGATCTATGGGAATTACGGTCAGTTAAGTTCCATGTGTTGGAGCCTTCATGTGACCTTGAAATGATCATTTAATTATGTTCCCCTCATAGGATCATTCGATTTTAAGGTCTCGGACATCCTCCTCTTCCATTGTATTGTGGGGAAAATAAGACCCATATTTAGGTCTTTATTCCTTTTTTATTTTTTTCAATTCTTATATGGAAGGCATCGGCAATTCCCCCCCCCCCCTTAGGAGAAACTTTTGAGGCGATGAGGACTCGGTTCTGAGGAAAAATAATGCCTACCAAAGTCTTTGGAAGTGTCATGAACTGGTGCTTTAGGCGATGTTTGGTCTACCAGGCATCATTTGGTATTTTGCGAAATGGCATATATATATAGGGAGTAGAGTGTAATTAATTCCATTGGTCACCTCCTTTCTAGATTGTTCCCACCTTTTCCTCCATCACAAGACCCTACCATGAACCCTGATCAGGATACCTATCCCCAAGCCTTTATTGCGAGTCTATTTCATCAGAGGTCTCCCACAAGATTGTTTCATTCCTAGGCTCTTGTATGCCCGATCATAAACTACACTTCTGTAATTTATTAGACTTTGAATATAATGTCTATAATTGCCTAGACATATTTGAGAGATCCACTAGACTGATAATTCAAGAATTTGAGACTCACGTGACCATGTTTAGGTCACTTGATCGTGGGTCTCCAGGGGGGTCATGTGGATCGCGAGATACCTTGTGGAGGTTATGCACCTCACAATTCCTCTAGAGTTCAGGCGATCTGAGAACCATTTATGCAGTTCATGAATCCTTTTTTGAATCATGCGATGTGAATTGTGTCACCAAAATATTCATATCCTCATTTTCAATAAGATTTTATGTTTTGTTTGTCTGAAATGCCCCTAATTACTTATATTCATATGGATTTTGATTCTCATCAAGGTTCCTCCGTTGTGGTCAACCAAAGAGTCATGATTTTCAAGAATCGCAATGCAGATCACCGCTATCATGTGAATACTGATAGTGAGACCCTAAAGGGGAAACTTCTATCCAAGATTAAATATTATCCCTTATCTAATAGACTTCCTCTATATGGGTTTGTTCTGCAAGATAAATCCTCCATACCTCCCCCATATTTTAATCTTCCATGCTGATGGGTATCTGATTCTCTCGATTATTTTTAGTCAACTACTACTGAGGACGGATAGCTATTTATAGATCAACCCCATAGTTTGGCTTGTCTATTGGCCAACTATCCTCTGAGTCTATATTTTTAGGAATTCAGTTAATAACCTATTGGCCAAAGCTATCTAATTATACTCACCTCTTCCCTAGATACTCTCGACAATGGATGGTACTCTAAATGGAATCTTTGTCCTGGGGGTAATTTTTGATGAATTGGCATGGTCATTTTGGGTGAGACATAGTTGTTTGGAGTTTTTTTATAATATATACAGGTTTTATCTTTACTAATCCATGTTTATCTCTTAATTCATCATTTAACATCAGTCTGACCTTCTCTAGGAGATGATTATTTGTTGGTGTCCTGGAACTAATGCATTCTGTCTTCCCCATGGTAAGGTGCGCATCAGCTTATGTGATATTCATCAACTAGGAGGTATTCCTACTATTAGAGAGATGTATTATGAGTTATTTCCTACTAAAAATGTCTAGGATGATCCTTTACAAACTCAAATTTTGGTGAGGGAGATTCTTCTTATTATGAAGAAGAAATTAGAGAGAGATCTGACAGTGCACTCAATTATTTCCTTCACAAACTAGATCAATAATTTTCTGTATGGTAGAGGGTCTATAAAAACTATTATTAATTCTCATAGGTTCCTTTCCCAATAATTATATGATAGTGTTGGATCATATTGGGAGATTTTGGAAGTTGGGGACTACACCTCATGGGGTTATCGAGTGAACCCATAGGTTCCTTCAAACCTTAGGTTGGTAGGATTTCTATCCATTTCTCATGAACGGGTGGCTTTTTCTAGTCAGGGCCACACGTTCGGGAATCTGTGTAATCATTTTGGTGATTCTAACATGACTTTCAGTAGGGAAACACTTTTTATAGGATTATTGTCCCACTACAGTTCTTATTTGGATTGATAGGGGAGTATTTCCATTGTTATGAGTACTATAATGCTTCCATGATCCTTAGTGCCCCCTCCCATCCAATATTGATGAATATATATGGGGTTTGGGATATGTCCATGAACCCTATTGTGTTCATAGGTTCATTGTTCCAATCTAATAGTTTTAACTTTAATACCTTCGGTGAACTGAGTGGTCTAATTTTAGATGATGGCAGTGGTTCCCTTGATGAAAGATCTTATATGGAATCCCTTCATGATGGGGTCCTTTCAGCCAGGGTGGATGAGCTGATCATCTATGAGTCATACACACCATACTAATTCACTTGATAATTTGGCTATATTCAGAGTGTATCTCCCATTCCTTTGGTCAGTTTCAATGGGAATGACATTTTTGGAATATCTTCCAATTCTAGAGGATGTTGTCATGTAAAGACATTGGGGATAAGATTATGCTTCCACCTACTAATGATTTGGCTTCCCTTACCCAAGATTATTCCCAGGCTTGGGTGATGACTTATCCTAATGGTGTTTTAGGCCAACTGATCCGTCATGTGGACAAGCCTCTTGGGTCACCAACACCTTTATCTACAGCGTCAATGGAATTGATTGAAGATTCAGGTGAGGCATCAAGGAAGAGACCCCACTCTAATGATGTTCATTTGGATAGTGGGTTAGAATCTATTGAGGATATTAGTTATCTGACATAGGCTATAGGAAATACTCTTATTTAGAGAGAGGCATATGGGTATTCCTTTCCAATTTCATCATTGTTTCGACTGGTTAGTCATCCTTTTCTACACCTACCTCATCGGTTGTCATGTATTAATCACATCATAAGCTAATCTGGGAATGCATTATCATCTTTATTACTGAGAACTACTTAGAAATATTCTATAACCAAGGGGAGGGCCTTCACCAGTTATTTCATGACTTAGGGGTAGACGGATTTGACCGACTGCCTTTGTATGACATTATGCAGAAGATCATCTTGACTTGAAGATATTTGGTCACGAATGAAAAGTACATGCATGATTTTGTGTATGAGGTTTCCTTTTCTATGAAAATGAGGGAGATAGTAAAGGAATTGTATTAGGGTCATCAGCTATTTTCTAAACTAAAAGCTCAGATGGATGCTTGGATGGAGAATATTTGGAGATATGAGGAGATCATTTCCCATCTAAGTTATAGCCTTTCGGCATCATCAACTGAATTAACCATAGATCAGATGAGGGTTGAAGAGTTTACTACTTTGGTCTAAGCTCTTTTTACTTATAGATAATAGGAAGAAGTGGGAAGGTCAGCACTCCAACATTTTATTGATGCCTTCCACTAGACTCTTTCTGATCTTTCTAGTGACGCCGACTATCTTTTGGTGTGACTCAAATTTTACATTTCACTCCATTTCCTTTTTTATGAGGATTCATAGATACCCAGAGATTTGTATATTCCTCCCTCCTTTTCAAATTGTGAATGGATAAATTTTTTGAACTTTCTATAAAACTATCCAATTTTATTTTCCTCGAGATGTGTTTGATATCTTATGACTCCATCATTTCCAAAGTCGTCATCGCTACCTATACCTTGATTCATATCCAATGAACTTAAATTAAAAGAATTTAATGTTGAAATTCTTATATATTCTCTTTTGTATATTCTCATGAATTCCCACTAATATGATATTCCGTATTGGAAATCTATTCCAGTTATCTTGAGATCAATTGATCTATAGAGGGATCACATGGATAATAGATCCTAGAGGGAGAGTGTTCTATATATTTCTATGACTAATACTATTTTTGATCATATCTTGATTTTTAAGTCCATATGGAGATCCTTTAAATATTTTACAAAATGATTTGTTTTCATGATTTAGTTTAGGGTCTTTTAGCTTGGACCTAATATTTCATTAGTTTAGGGTCTTTTAGGTTGGACCTTCTATTTCTTTAGTTTATGTTCTTTTAGCTCAAACCTTCTATTGATTTAGTTTAGGTTATTTTATTTGGATCTAATATTTCTTTAGTTTAGGGTCTTTTTAGATCAGAGATAATATTTCCTTATTTTAGGGTCTTTTTACCTTAGACCTTATGTTGCTTTGGTTTAGGGTCCTTTATCTAAGACCTACTATTTCTTTAGTTTAGGATCTATTAGCTCAGAACTTCTATTTATTCAGTATATGGTATTGTATCTCAAACCTATTACTTTTATTTAAGGTCTTTTAGATAGAATCTAATATTGATTTATTTTAGGGTCATTTAGGTCGTACCTTCTATATGATCATGGGATATGGTGCAGACATACTAGGAATGACCTAAAGCATCTTGAGGTGCTGGGTTCTACCATAACATTACCAAGGTGCATGTGGATCAAAATTACCTTTTTGTAGAGTGACACATTTGGTTGACATCCATAGGCGTATATGCAGGAGCCTTTCGCACGTATGCATAGTCAAGCAGAGGGTCCTTGAATCTGGGTATCTTTTCCAGGGGATGTGAAATATTAATGGAGAGAGAATTTGTTGAGTTGGAATACTAGGGATACTAGGCCCGCCTTGGTAGTTGGAGTGTGTATTATTTAAATTATAACTCGAAAGTTTGAGTCTATGAATATGAGATTGTGAACACATGTCGGGAATGTCCCTCGACATTATAGAATTATAGGTTCCTCCACAATGTTGCTAAGGATTGCAAGGATTGAATCTACTTTATATAAAGGAGAATATTCCTTTAGTTTTTGGGTCAAGACCCTTATGTGTTGGTATAATTCCAAACTAAATATGACCTCCACTTATTTCTGAGGGCTATGAAAGATTTGTGAAGACTCAAATGTTTCGATGATGAAGTAGGATATGGGGAGAAATTCACCCAGGAAGGGTTCTGGCACCCTAGGAAACTTTATATCTTAATGTAAATCTCAAGCTCTATGACATGTGGTTTTGAATCACTAGGTGAAGACCATCAAATGTTCAATAATGGAATGTTTCATTATGGCCTTCAAAAAGGGTACGAAACATGGTTACTTAACGTTGAGGATGTCAAATCTTTTGGGAAAGTTTGGTGTAGGGATTATAAATCATGGTTTGGAGAACTCGAGTCAGGAGAATGATATGGGGTAGTCATACACTAAATGGCTCAGACACACTGGGGTTTTGATTGTTTCCGTGATAATTCTAGGGATCACAATAATTGCAATGTCCTTTTTAAGAGTGACACATTTGGTTGATGGGAATAGGCACATATACAAGATCCATAGGAATGTATGAATAGTAAAAAAGGGTCCTTGAAGTAATATATCCTTTCCAAGATCCATGGAAGGTTATGGTGATTTGAGACACCCCTACTCATGAAGTGTGACTTGTGGAAATTGTAAAATACAAGGAGGGTTCAAGTACCCTAAAAGTTGTGTCTCCACTTAACGAACATATTCTTGCGATGAGGATATGTGAAAAATATTTCTCTAACTTTTACCTAGACCATTGGGTATAGTGATCATAGCTTGGATTTTACTAGGGCCATGAAACAGACCCTATGATATTTATTCCTTTTATGTTTGTACACTAATTGTTTCCTAAACTCTGCAGATGAAGATTTTAGTGGGAACCCAACATTTTCTCAAGTATCCCTTTTTGGGTTTTCATATTGAAAAGTTCTATGTCAATTCTGTTAGCATTTTAAGGTATTTCGGTTTGGACCATTAATGACTAGATTTTAAGGTCGTATAGATTTGACCAAATCATAGGCAGTTTAAGGTCATGACTGATATGGACCTAATATGGAGGATGGCATACAAGATCTTAATCAGAATATCCAAGGCCAATAGTACTCCAACATCTTCTCGAGCATGGGATGAAAATATTTTAAATCACATCTCATGTTATATTAGGTCATGGGTAATGACATAAGACAGTCATACTGGGAGTAGTTCAGACACACTTGGGTGTTTATTATTGTTGTAGTGGTGTCAGGGATCATGGAGGTTGGAACTTTCTTTTTTAGAGTGACACATTTGGTTGATGGCCATAGGAACATATGTAGGATCCATAGTCATGTATGCATAGTCAAGAAGAGGGTCCTTAAATCCGGATATCCTTTCTAAAGTCCATGTAATATTATGATAACCTGATAATCATGGGAAATGAAGTATGTTATATGGATTCTAGGTTATCTTAAAAGACAGTGGAATCTCCTCATACTTTGGTTGAATGAGGTATGTCTCTTGTGTCCCTTTGATGAAGGATGAGAAATAGGATATGGTTTGTAGGGTTTATTATCATGTAGTGGGGATGTTTTTTCATGTAGTTTAACGGCATGCGGTAAGGAAATTTGTTGTGAAATTTATCGTCATGTGGTAAGGATGTAATTCCATGCAATTTAATGTCATGCAGTTAGGATATCTTCCTTGTAATTTATCTTCATGCAGTAAGTACCTATTTCCATGCAGTTTAACGTTGTGTGGTAAGGTCGTACTTCCATTCAATTTTACATCATGTGTTAAGGACGTAGGAACTGATGTAAATGTGTGGGGATGTTGTGGATATGCCTAAAGATGGAAACTTTTTCATCACTATATATCTCACAAGGATGAGAATCAAGTCACACATAGTTCTAGAAATATTTCAAGTTTAACATCTTGTGGTGAGGATTGATGTGGACTGACATGAAAAGTGGTAGTGTTGTGGCTAGGTCCAAAGATGGGGACTTGGGATTCACTACAAATCTTATGAGCATGAGAATCTATCCACATATAGTTTTTGATTGGGAAATACTCTAAGAAGTTCTAACCCATACATAGAGGTGGGAATTTTTTCCATTGACCATTGTAGCTAGGCCCAAGATTAGAGATCCAAGCATCACTGTATATCCTATAATGACAGGAATCAAGCTACACATAGTTATTGATGTTTCATGTAGTTTAACATCATGTGGTAAGGATGAAGGTGAGTTGTCATGAATTGATGGGAACATTGAGGTTAGGCCCAAGGTTGGATGTTTGGGCATAACTACGTGTCGAATGAGAATGAGAATCAAACCACACGTAGTTCTAGAAAATCCATACAGTTTAACATCATGCAGTGAGGATAGAGGCAGATTGACATGAGTAAATGGATATGTTTCGGTTGGTCCCAAGGGTGGAAGTCTAGGTGTAAATATTTATCTCATTAAAATTGGAATCAAACCACACATATTTATAGAAATTCCATGAATTTTAATGTCATTCGGTGAAGATGAAGACATGCCAAGGATGATACGCCTTGCCTTGTCTATGCGAGGAAGCCTTTTTCATAATTCTTAAGCTTATTTGAGCCATGCTCAGTGTGATAAACAAGGAACGAAAAGGGACCTATGCAATATAGGGTATTGTTCATCATGTGGTGGCTAGATGAAGATACAATATTGATGTGTCTCTACGTATCCCATTTAAAAATGAGAGTCAATCCATACATATTTCTATAAGAACTCTACAGTTTAATTTCATGTGAAAGGATGTAGGTTACTCGATGTGAATGGGGATGAATATAATAGATCCATGCGGTTTTATGTCATGTGGTGGGGAAATTGGCCCACCCGTTATAAAGGGGGAATTCTGGTTCCATTATGTTTAATCTTATGAATTAAGGACACCAGATCACTTGATGTGAAATAAAATAATCCTACATCTAGAACCAAAAAGAGAGGTTCAGACACCACTACATATCCTTTTCTGATAGGAATCAAGTTAGACATAGTTTTTATGTTACCATGCAGATTAATGTCTTATGGTAAGGACGCACTCTATATAGTTTAATGTCATGTGGTCAGGATGAACTTGTATAGTATAACATCATGCACTTAGGAAAAATGATGAGACTTACACTGATGTGGATTACCTCATGGTGACGACTAAGAAAAGTATTTATTGACAAATATTGCATTGGTGGGTGGTGTGACACACCCCCCATCCATTGTGTCCAATGGGTAGGCTCCATTATGATAGACCATATGTATGATGTAATGTATTTACCCATTGGGATCCAATTTTTGGGGCTTCTTTCCTGGTATCATTGTGGTTATAAGAGCCGACACCAGTTCTCCTTAAAGGAGTGAATAGAGGAGATCCTTTTTATTGAAGGATTGTGAAATCTGGTTCTGATGAATTTCTATATTTTGCAATGTGCACAACCTTTTCTCATATAATCATTTAAACTCATCCATCCACATTTTAGATTGTTCATCATCTAAAATTTTTCCACAAATGGGTATTATAAGTGAGGGAAGTTGGAACTCTATGTGTAATACTGCCTTGGTTTTGTATACTAGTGAGTACGGTGTTGCTTCTGTCGCATTACACATGGTGGTATGGTAGGCCGATAAAGCATGGAGGATTTTTTCCAACCAATACTTCTTATCCTTGTTCACCATATTCTAGATTATATTTGATAGACTCTTATTAAAGGCCTCTATCTATCCATTTGTTTTTGTATGATAGAAAGATGAGTGATTTTACTTGATGTTGTAATCTTGGTAAAGCTTATTCAACTCCGTGGAATAGAATTTGGTGTCATTGTCTATCAATATTGTGTAAGGGACTCCAAACCTGGTGATGATATGGTACTTCATGAAGTTGATGATATTCTTCATCTGGAATTATTTGAGGGGTATTTCCTCATCCCATTTTGAAAATAATTTGGTAGTAGTAAGGATGTACTTGAACTACTCAACTATGGGTGGGGGATATGGCCTCACAACATCCATCCCCCAAAAAAAAATGGCCAAGAATATCTAGTTGTATGTAGTAATTCCAAGGGATGATGGATGAAGTTTTCATGGACCTAGCATGCATGAAATTTCTTGGTTAATTTCAAATAGTCTTATATCATGGTTTTCCAGTAGTATCCCAACCTCCTGATTTTGTGGGAGAGCCTGGTTCTAGATTTATGGGCACCACAGTAACTAACATGTACTTATTCCATGATGGTGATAACTTCTACTTGTGTTATTCACCTGAGGATAATTCCATCAAATCCACATTTGTAGAGAAATGTTTCTTGTTTGGACCATCGTATAGAGTGAAGTTGTCCACCGGGTGTCGAATCTATTCCCTTCTGGCTCAATTTGTCAAGGGAGTCCTTTTTCAAAGATGATCAATTATAGGATCTATCCATCCAGGGGTGGCTATCAGTTCATCACACTCTAGGTTAGTGCGAACCTAATTGATCTCTTCTATATCGCATACAATGATCAATGATACCATTCTTCGATGTTTAATATGGAAGGTTTCTGACTCCTGATCAGGTTCGGTGAGGATGGCAACTACATTATCCAGTGCATTAACATGAGCATTCTGTGATTGAGGAACATAATGCAATGTGGACTAAAAATAGAATTCTTCCATCAATCCCCTAACGTAGCCAGTGAGGGGGTTAGTTCCTCCTTTTTGATGGAATGGTTTCCATTGATTTATTTTATCACTAGTTATGAATCCCCTTTGATATTCAGGTAGGCTATTTTTAGCTATAGATATATTTCCAATCCAGTGATAAGTGGTTGATACTTGGCCTCATTATTTATGCAGCCTATGGATAGTGATAAAGAGTAGGAAAAGATTTATTTTTCTGGAGACGCAAATGAAATCCCTAGACCAACCCAATTGAGCTTTAGGTTTTCCATTATTATATCAATAAGACTCTAAGAGGTAACATCAAACTATATCTCTCATGTTCAGGGGTTTCATGGTAATATAATACATCTATATTAGGGAGCTCAGTGTTTTCTGGTGTATTTTCTAGTGTAGGATGTGCTACAAAGAAATCAGCTAGGGCTTGTCCTTCTACTAACTTCTTTGATATGAATTGAATGTAATTTTGTTAAAGAATAACTTCCCATATGACCAATCACCTAGTCAACATCAGGTGTCCAAGGATGTACTTGAGCAGGTCAATATAAGAGACTAGATGGACTTCGTGGTACTGGAGGTAATCCCTCATATTTTGAACCGTGAATATTATTGCAAGGCAGTTCTTTTCAACATCATAATATATGGTCTTAGTACCTATCATGGCCTAGCTAAGGTAATAGATACTATTCCCTATTCCTACATCTTTTTTTTGCATGAGGAGGGTGCCCAATGAGCACTCCGTGGTGTCCACATATAAGATGAGTGGCCTCCCTTCCATCGGAGGAATCAAAATCGGTGAGTACAGTAGGTACTGCTTGAGGCTTTTGAAGTATTTTTTACACTCATCATATCATTGGTATATGAGTCCCTATTTCATTATCCTAGTGAAGGGGAGATATTTTCTGGCCAGGTTGGATGTTAATCCTTGAATTTAGGGGATGTTCCATTGGATTCCCCTCAGTAATTTGAGGTTTTTTGGGGGTTAAATTACTAAAATAACACTAGTCTTCTTTAGGTAAACCTTAATGTCATGGTGGAATACCATAAAGACAAGGAACATGGCTAATGTTACCCTAAAATCACACTTCAATAGATCCGTCTTTAGACAGTGTTGTCATAACTTGTCAAACATTGTTCATAGATATGTGAAGTAATCACATCACTATCAGGATTTAACAACTAGGTCTTTGACATAACACTCAACTATCTTCCCCAACAATGTGTTAAAGATGTGGTGAATGGCCTACTAATATGTGGTGCCAAAGTTATTTTATACAATGGGCATGACCTAGTAGAAATATATCCCCTGAGGTGCTCTAAATGTGGTGGATTCTTCATCCTTAGGGGCCAAATTGATCAAACTATGCCCTGAGTACTTTTCCATGAAGTAAAGGTCTTGGAAGCCAATGGTTTCATTGATCAAGAGTTATATGATTAACAATGGGAAGCCATATTTTGAGAAATTTTGACTAATGTATCTGAAGTCAATGCAGACCCTAATCTTCTCATTCTTCTTATTGACGAGGATGGTGTTGGAAATCCACCTTAGGAATTTCACTTCTCAGGAAAATTTGTCTTTGATCAATTTGTAAACTTCCACCTCTATATTGGTGGCATGATAGGGGGAATTATCCTGGATTATTTCTTAAATCCTCGATGTTCATCAAGCAATCTAATATTGTCTGTATCCACATCTGTTTTCATTCTAGGAATTTATGTATAATTCTGACCGAACACATATTGGTTTTTCTTTAGAAATGAAATGTACATATTTTTCTCTTTGATGAGCATGGTGAAACTTATTAGATTAGGCCACAGGTATTCTTCTGTTCCTAGATTTATCTACCTGATCTCATCTATGGTGGTGGAGACACCTTCCTTGAATGTTGTACGGGAATTTATAAGATCACCCTCATCCATTTTTGAGTCTATGGAGATGTATTCAGGTGAAGACGGAAATATGGGGTCCTCTACATCAATATCAGGGTTAGATATGATATTAGAAGACACATCATCCTCCATTTCTATTTGAGTCATTTTAGAGAGACACCAGAGTTAGTTTTTGTCTCCAATGACAGGTGAGGATTAGGCCTCTAGGATTAGATCTATTAATTAAACCATGTTTATGGGGAGAACATAATCATTATTGATCATGCTCCATGGATTCAAAGGGGTGGTCCCTAGGACATTAGGAGATGAAACCTGTATATCATCATCCACCATTGGTTTCTTTCCTCCCTTCTTATAGAAATCTGATTAAGCATGTGTGGATCTGAAAGACTCTAAGGGGACATTTTCCCCAAGTAGTATGCTGACTTTTCTATTGATGGGGTACTTCATACATTGATGGAATTTTCATTATACCACCAAGTGTCTATAGAGACATGGCCTTCCAAGTAGGGAATTGTATATGGTTTCTTGCTAGATAACCATGAACTTGGCCTCATATGTAAGTTCCTCAAATTATGCCTCAAGTTTGATCTTCTCAAGAGGTATTTTCTCATGATTATCATATCCCTAAATGGTCATCTTTGTAGGATATAATTCCACTTCACTATAACCCAATCATCAAAGGGTTTGAACTAGGATGAGATTGATCCCATATCCATTATCAATCAGCACCCTTTGGACATTAACATCATTGAGTCTTCCCAAAATGTATAAGGGCTTGATTTTACCTTGGATGGACTCCTCCTAATCTTGATCTGTGAATGGAATGAAAATATGACATCCTAAGGATATAGTCTCCACTCGATAGACCTTGTTTGTGGAGAATTCTATCTCAGATTATTGTCAGATTCAGAGGAATTCAAAAAGTTCCTTCCTGAGCTATTTTGAAAGAAGAATTTCATAAAGTTTTGAAAGCTTGGACGGGAATATATCTAGCTATTTCATAACATTGTAATTTTGTTCCATGGGTTAGTGCTTCCTGATATGGGGTTTATTCTGTCCATGCAATTTAGGAGTTGGAGAATCTGGGGGAGGTGGTCTTGGTGCTTTCATGGAGGCTGAGGGAGTATCTATTTCCAGTGGTGTAGGTCACTCTAGCCTTCCTAGTTTCCTGGGTTGATCGGATTAAACCTCTGCTACAAATTTATGCAAGAAAATCAGGAACAATAGACTACTGGAGGGCTCTCAAGCACCTCCTTGCCTCTTTTGAGTCTATTGGATCGGTTTCCCATGGGTTTCAAGTGAATATATATCTTTCATTGGGATATGATCGGAATATTGAGTTTAACCATTCCTATGTTTTCCCCAGTATCCTCAGATCCAGTGCATGCAGCCTCTTGTTCCCCTATTATATGATGGAAAACCATATTTGGGGGCATAGTCATCCCAATAAGGTGTTTGAAAAGTGTATCACATTGATAGAACCAAATATGACTTCTTCATCCGATGAGGGTTCCATTTGGTGGGGCGGTTCCCATGTTGCAAATGTTTTAGGGAAGAAATCTGCAAGAGTTAGGGCTTACGTTGGAGAAGAATATGTTTCTTCCTCCTTTGTATCATCCTATTTCTGGTGGTCATGCCCAACCATGGGAGGCACATCCAATTTCTCCCTTTTAGGTGGTGGAGCTATCGTGAGTTTTCATAACTATGGTTTTAGAGCAGTATGAGCTCAATCAATTATTTTCTTAGTCATAGAGTTTTCAAAAAAATTCACTCACATGGATGGGACTTTCTACCAACCATCATATTCTTTTGACCAGGCAATGGTTAGGGAATCCACCTGCTCTAAAGAATTTTCTACTGTCACTTATCTAGAGTCGACCATGCCTTAATGGATGTCTTTGAAGACAAATCAATTATGGATATTGTGACCCATACTTCTATGGAAAGGGTAGTAGTTAGGATGGTCAGTGATATTGAATCCATTTGGCCTCCTGAGTTGTGGAAGTTTGAGCAGGTTATTATCCATGAATTTTAAGAAATAACCCATGACTTGTTCATTTCAGAAGGAGTTTACTTTGTTTATCTATTCCTCAAATCCGAGGTGACCTAGATTTCTCTATAATTATATCTAAGTGAAATTTTTTGGTTTTCTCCAATCGATAGGAGGTGTTGGGAAGTTTGGGGCTTACCTATGTGCTTGGATGGGCATTTCTATAGGATTGAGTGTGATAGATGAAGCTCCTACTCTGACTGGATTCTTCCCTCATGTTGAAGACATGAGTCGAGACTTGGATCAGGTTTTCTAAATAGACTCTTCAAGACATTGGGATATTTTAGTGAACTCTCAAACCCCTAATAGATATTGCATGGGGATTAGGGGTGTTTGTAACTCATACTTGAAATTTCCAGCTGAGAGTTCCAATTGTTTCTCCTATGAGAGGGGTATGCTGAGAGAATAGGTTAAAACTTTCAACCTTGTTATAAAATCAGACACCCTCTTGTTCTCATGCTACTTGCAGTTCATTAGGTTTATGATCTTCATTTTCCTTAGTGTTTAACTAAACTAATAAATGAATTGATGATGAAGGTCTTTCCATCCTGCAACAGATCCCTCTAGCAGAATTCTATACCAAAAAATGGTTGTCACTGTTAGAGTTTGTATGAAACACCATAACCTTGTGGCCTCCTATTGATCTTGATGTGCCACCATCAGCCCGTATCAGGATATGAAGTGTGTGAGATTCTATTCAGGGTTTCATGCACCATCAAGGGTAGAAAATGTGGGGTTTTTGAAGTTTGGTGGAGGTGGAGTATCATCCACCCATTCAGGATATGGCTTCCTTTCAGGCTACATAGGTGTATGCTGCCCTTCCATGGCTTCCATTTGAGTATCCATAGATTTAATGGTGGTATGTAAATTTAGGGGCACTGTTGTTTGAGCCACCTCTCGTCCATAGGGAGCATGTGGGGGCTGATGAGGTGGTCCCACTTTCATCTCCTGCTGATCCTTGATCTATCCTATGACTGAATGATTACCCTAGAGAGGGAGAGGTTTTTTACATAATGGAGGAAAGTCCCAATCATTTTCACCTTTCAAATTTATGTAGGATAGCATTCTAGATCCGAAGCCAACCCAAAACTCAGATACCCCTCTTTCTGGTATATCTACTTTGGGAGGGGGAATATTCGTCTCTGGATGGAAATGATACCCAACAAGAATATTTCCCCTGAGTAACTCATCATTGTGTTTTCAGAGAGCTCATATTTCATTCTCATATTGTGAAAAATGTTCCCCTGTAGATGGAAACTGATATGTAGTCACATATTTTCTTTTTTTATTAGTTAGTATTCAACTGAGGATGTGGAAACTCTTTGTTCAGTGGTGCCAAATTTTGAATCCTTATAAATTTTCGGGTATACGCAATCTCATTTGGTGCATCCAAATCACCCTCCTCCTAGGGTACATGTTCTGTGTTGTGGTCCTCTTCATTTTATACTTGATCAACATTTTCCATGTTGACAGTATCTTTATTCACAAAGTTATATTATAAAATAGTGTTTATTCCATTAATTTCTATGCAACAAGATAATTCTTCACAGCTTCCATCAGGGTCATTATTTGAACCCTTGGCCTTATTGGGAAATTTTTTCTTGAGACCCTGATTGGGTCTCATTTATTTTTAAAAGCACTCCTCTTATCCCAGACTATAAACAGTGACTCTGAGGGAGTTTTTGATCGTGATTTTCAAGATATCCCCAGAAAATATAGGTTTATCTTGTGGTGGGAGGAATAGGTGGGATGATGACCTTTGGTTTCTTCCTCCCAACCTAGAGAAGACTAATTCTATCTATGGTGGTGATGATGATGAAAATACCCCCATGCTTGTGGGATGGGGGTCATTTGGGGATGCCATTATCTCTATTTGGTCATATTGTTGGGGATCTAATGGATCTAGTTTGGGACTTAATGATTCCCAGTGTGGACATGAAGATATAAATGCCCACATCCCCATGGGGTGGGGGTGATCTAGAATCATTTCTAATGTATCCAAGGTCTTATATGAGGGAAATAAACCTGGTGATGATGGTTGAGATATAAATTCCATATCCCAAAGGTCTGGGGTTTACCTATGACTTTTGAGGGTATGTCCAGAATCTTCTTAGGGATTGAAGACCCAATGGGTGGAGTTAGTGGTAGATATTCTCCTAGCCCATGGGGATAAGTCCTCTCGTAGATGACTTCTAGGGAAGCTACTATTGTAGTCTGGGTGATGTGGCTTAGCTGTGCTCATGTTGAAGTTGGGTACAATGGCATCCCATGGTCAAAATTATTCCTTATAGAAAGTTTTATGGGCGATCACAACATTGATTTATGTGTTTAGAATGTCCTTCTATTATCTCGAGGATCCCATTTTAAAGTCATGTTGGCTATCCTTTCTCCCTTTCTATGGTGTAAGGGCACCATTGAAGTGGGGGGAATTCTATTGCAGTGACCAACTAGCCTAATAATTACCTATTCCCCTAATTTTGTAGGAGTATATAACATTGCAGGATGTCATGTAAAATCAGTTATGATGTTCCTGTGGAGAGTAAAAGTGTAACACTCCATACCTTCCCCGTCCTCATATACAGATGCATGATGTGGCTTCATAGATCAGTCATCGAAGTGTCACGATGCAATGGGGGTAAGTGTGTTGCATATTTCTGTTTCTCTTTTTCGATTTTGGATCCTAATCCATAGAGATAGCAGCTTGGTGAAGCTGGAAATAGAGTATCTTGATTTTCTTAAGGTGACACTCATATATTGGATAAGGTATATATCAATACATTAGTCATCGATTAGTATCCCAAATATTTTTTTGGAGGTAAGGAATGTTCCCCTTCTCTATATCATTTGGGATCTCGTAGATGGAAGTAGTGAGGGGCCATAACATAATGGGGAGGTTTTTTCTAGATAACTCTCTCCATATATCAATATCGGCCTCCTCCTCATCAAACTTACACACCTCTATCTGGTAGGACCATAAAATATGGCTCTGATGGTCGCATGTTGACGGGAGTGGAGTGTTACTAGAAGTTTTTGGGGAATCATATACAGTTGACTTAGATATTTCATGCACATCTCTGTACGAAGGTGTCAAGGTTTGGTTCACCTCTCTATACAGATCTTTCTATAAAAAGGGAGGATTTCTTTTCCCATGGGAGATATCATCATGGGGAGGTTGACCATAGTGGATGTCAAGAGTAGATTCCCTATAATCTATCACCACACTACCATGATGAGGACTATCATGGTAATGAACTTCTTCTAATTACGATTCCCTAGAATATCCAAAAGACCTTTGTGGTGTTGAGAATATGTCTCAAAAAACCCCAAGGAAACTGGCATTAAGAAGATTAGGAATATGGGGCATGTTCTACATCATGGACAAAATATGTTGACTTGCCTTTTTGTGATTATGAAGGTATATAAGCTTGTTGTGTGAGGGTTTTGAGAACCTATATATAATCACTTGTTCTAATTGGAGTATGAGTCTGCTGTTGATAAGCTATTGGAATATGCCAATAAGTTGTCTCATTATTGATGGGGATATGAGCCAGTCTTGAGGCATGTGTCCTTCTCACATGGTGAGCCTCAATCAAGATGGGAGTATGGTCCCAATATTTATCTTTTGGGATATACTACTAGTCTTTATTGGTAGGAATATGAGCCTACCCTGAGTTATGTTCCACTATCACCTGGTGAGACCTGGTTGGAATAGGAATATGAGTTTGGTCTAATTATGCATTCCATGTTGGAATATACTGACAGACCTTTGGAATGGTAGAAGGAATATTAGCCTCCTCCTTTATCCCCTTGGAATGATGTTGTCATAGTAATTCATTAGAGAAAGTAGGAATATGTTCCTTCCTTCTGTGATATACTGAAGTATGCCAAGAAAATTCACTAATAGGAATATGAGCATGTCTTAAGACTTGTGTCATTATCACTTGGTTAGGCTTGGCCAGAATGAGGATATATGCCTGATCTTGGGCCTTTGGAGTATGTCACTAGACTTTTTTGATAGGAATATGAGAATGTACCGAGTCTTGTACCCCTATCACATGGTGATCCCTGACCAGAATGGGGGGATGAGCCCGATCCTGGACCTTTGGAATATGTCATCAAACTTTTTTGATAAGCTTGTGCCCTGATACAAAGACATGTTCCGCTCTCACCTGGTGATCCCCAGTTGGAATGAGAGTATGATCGTAGTCTAATGCCTCACCCTTTATCAGAATATACCAATAATCCTCATGGGTGGGAGCAAGGATAGACATTTTCTCCAGTATAATCACTTGTTCATGATGATCAGAGTGATGATTTTCCCTATCTATAGGGATAGGAGTGTGCACCTGTTTTATCTAAAATAGTATAAAAATATGTCGATGGAGTTCTTCAGGTATTAATAAAATATATTGGCATTTTATTAAAGTGTGTGTAGAGATATAAGCCTACACATTCTCCATATCCTTTATTTGTCAATATATATCTTTGATTGAAGTAGGGATATGTACCAATTTCTATCCTCCTTGTTCCAACGGAATATGCCGATGGGATTTGTGTACTGAGATATGGATATGAGCCTCCCCAAACATACTATGGGAATATGCCCATAGAATATTCCTGATCAAGAAAGGATATGTGCCTGCTTGATGGTTCCAGCCATAGTATACCGGTAGGCATCATCAGTTGGAGCAGGATTATGATCCCTCTCTTGAACATCCATACTTTTCCTCCTTCAATGAGTCTTCCTTGTAGCCTGTGCATGGGAGTCATAGGTGTGTCGGATGGTACCCTCAGTAGGAAACTGATGGGTACCGGCAGGGCGGTGTTGGTGATGGATGTTGAGAGGTTCCCTCTTCAGCAACACCTAATCCAAAATGGATCCATATTCATCCTCATGTTCCACCTTCATCAGATATGTAAGGTGGAATTTTTCATGCTCTGAGGATAATATTCTAAAGCATTTGGTCTAAGAGATGAGGGCTATTGGTTTAGCAGGAACCTTTTTTGAGCAATACAGATTCACCGGCTTCCATGCTTGGAGAATCTTCAAGGTAGATTCCATGGTTTAGATCATACTATGTTGTTGGTATCCTGGACCATCTTATTTTCCACCTACCATTGGAGCTGTTGAGAATGTGATATTGCTTTATGATCCATGAGGGTCACAATGGAAGATGAGTTACCGAAACAAATTCGGGATAATGAAGACATTTCCCCGGGATTGGATTCTATCGATGAGAAAAGCATCAATAATCATGAAGATAACAAGGATAAAGGGTATTGATCAGTGGTATATAATTGGCATGCAAATACTCAATCATATATGCAAGGTAAACACAATTTTCCTATATTCACTTTCCAGACATTATGCTCACGTGGACTTGACAACACAAGGATGGACTTACAAGAATCATGGTTTATGATGTTCTTACTACTTTTTTTGTTTATATGTATTGAAAAAAAAAGTGTCTTGATAGATTCACATTGATCGTATCAGTATTGTTTACATGTAGGGAGAAATCAACACAGCTCTATGGATTATAACCCAATCAATTTATATTCATATAGATTCACATTGGGTTCACCATTTTATGTTCATCAGGATTCAATGTGAATTTGGAATGGGTTCCCCTTTTATGGGTTTACTGAGGGATATCTTAGGGCCTCGCTCAATCGCACGAATCAGGTTTTCCATCTATTTTTTCTTCCCTAAAAACTCTCAATGCTTCCATCATCCATAGATGGGTACAAACCTTCTTTTCATAGTCTAGTGATCATCTGGGTTCTTAGGCCCAACAACTCTTGGGGACTCTCATTGGCTGAGATGATGGGATTTTGGTCTCATCGCACCCTTTTTTGGGGGTAATTATTTCCTACTCAGGTGCTCTCTTATAGATTTAAGATATGTTCATGAATATCTTCCTAATCCTAATAAAGGGTCAGTTACCCTAATGAAATGGTTATAGGTTAATTCTACTTTATATGCAACATATTGGGATCTCCCTAGTGAATCCATCTATATGTATCTAAGGTTCTCCATCATTTTCTAGTAACGGGGTGTTTTTTATATGCTGAATCTACATAACCAAATTCTTTGGAATATGATTCCATATAAGGATGTGGTTAATATTTTGAGGAGTGGATTGAGCCATTATGAGGTGTCTTAAATATCATGGTTATTTCAGGAATCAAAATCCATGTAGTTTTTTAGTCCCATGTTGTTTAATTTCATGCATAGAGGATATATGTTCAGGTATTGAGACACCAAATATTTGAGCTCAAACCCTGAGTGGGTGTCCTACATATCTTGAGTACAGAAAGAATCGGATTTTTCATAGTTAATTCTTGTAGGTATTATTTATTGGGGTTTCCCAAGTCATTATAGAGACTCATAGTATAGATTATATGATTACTGCAACTCCCTAATCTCACATGAGCTATGCTTGGTGTGAGAAACACAGTATAGAAAATGGTAATTTCATTTCTCTTGTTGCAGGAGTTATGAACTGGGACTGTCTGGAAATTATTTATCATGGGACTTGGGTCTCAAAGATATGTATTATGTATCCTAATTATGGAAGTAATCAGATTCATCATAGTTTGGTGGGTTTCTCATCCTGCTGATGGATGAGTTAGGGTGATCATCTCCTAGGATTGATTGGGTCTCATTGGATGAGATGTTAGATTCAGAAAAATACTTACATCGAAAGGGGTTTTTATTTGATCTTGGGCCTTAATAAGACATCCTACCAATCCTAGTTATGGAAGGAATTAGAGTAATCATAGTTCAGTCTATTTTGAGGCTTACACACTAAGGATACCCTATACCATTATGGGGGGTTTATAGTGTAGATGATATGATCATTTCTACTCCCTAATCCCACGTAAGTCATACTCATTGTGAGAAACAAGGGATAGAAAATAATAAATTTTATTTCATTTAATAAGGTATTTAGATGTGAGGGTTTCTCTAGATGCTCAATATAGAGCTCGAACCTCAGGGATAGGTAGCCTACGTATCCTGTATATGGTAAGAATCAGATTCATCGTAGTTCCATTTATGTTAGGGCTTACACATAAATACTTCCTTTTCCCATTATGGAGATTCATATTTCCTAATAAGGTTTTTATTATGTCCCCTTAATCCCACCTAGCTATGCTTAGGATGAGAAACAAGGGGGGATGATCAGTCTCATTGCACATAGATATGGAACTTGTGTATTAGAACAACCCTTGGGGTGTTTGGTATAGATCACGGGACTTAAGAATTCCTCTTATGTATCTAGGTTATGGTGGGAATCAAAGTTCTTATAGTTAATTTTAGGTTGGTGATTACACACTTGGGTTTCCCTATAACCAGGGCTTACATACCAAGGACGAGAAATGTTATCAAGTCATGGGATTCCCTACTGACATGGACTTCTTGTATGGAGGGTGTTGAATGACCCATTTATCATGTCCTAGGATCCATTTCATGACATGGGTTGAAAAATATGGAGGGTGTTGCAAGACTTAGTGTCACACACTCTGAAGGATGTCTCATATCTTGGTTTAAACCACTAGGAGACCTCACGAGACCTGTACGACATTTCTGGATGGCGTCGTGAGTCTTAGCTAGCCTACCCAGAGTTTGTTGTGAGGTCATGGATTTCATGAGCAGATGAAACTGTGAGACTCAACTAATATGAAAATATTATGTTTTATAAGTTCAGTGATGTATTTGAAGGATGTCGCAAGTCTCAGGTGATAGATTTGGAGGGTTTCGTGAGATCAAAGTGATGTATGTGGGGGGAAATCATGTGACTTTATTTTACATGAATGGAGTATTTTATGTGTACTAGATGGCATGTTTTAAGAGTGTCTCAAGGTCTGGGTGACATGCCTTGGTGTTGTCATATGTCTTTGGATGACTTATGCAAAGATCAAGAGGGTCAGAAATCATGTCCTTTGCTTAAGTCTTCCACTTTTAATCTCAGATCCAACCCTTGTATTGTGAGGGCCTTAGATTTATTCAGTATTAGTTGTATTTGGGTCTTGCATGATCTAGAAGATGTGTGGAATACCCTTCACACATATTTACAAAATTACTTCACGTGATCTATGATTGATCACATGGAGGGATTTATTCCAGGCACATGACTACTCTGGTTTCCCACTGGTGTATTACCTAATGGAGGGTCAACCGATTGCATGATCGGTTTCTCTGAGAAGTCCGTTGTGATTCTTAGGACCCTTGCGCTTGATATTTTCCTTCACATAGTATTCGGTTATATTTGAACCCTTTATTCTTGTTGGAGTGTGGAATTCATAGGCATCTCCATCCCTCTTTTTTGGCACTTTGTATGGCATATCTAGCACAATTCCATACTGGAGTCAATGAAGGGATATTGTGCCATGTGTCTTTGTGAGTCTTTTTCATGGACTGCTCTGAGTGTGTCACCTAATTTTAAATTATCATGAGTCTCTTCCATCAACTCCTCCATTATTGTATTATATCCAATTAATAGGTAATTTTTTTATCATACATATGTGTTGAAGGAATTCCATGTTTTTATGTTGGCATGTCCAATGGCCTTTTCAAGATCCAAATGCTTTTTGAAAGGCATATGTGATACCTTGGGTGACTTTTATTGGGGTCTCGCAAGATAATGATGGTTTTTCTAGTTGTCTTGTAAGACCGTTCTATGGACTTCCTTGGGCACGTTGAATGTTTTTCAGCGACCGAGAGTACCTTCCACCTCCTCGCTCTTTTATTTCCTTTGTTTTATATGAGAAAGGTTAGGAGTCATGTGGGATTTCTTGAATAATGTTAAGGACATTTTCTGTATTTTTTTGTGATGCGTCGTGTGACCAATATGGGTCATATGGGGAGGTACAAGCATTTTATTGTACAAATCCATTAATTCTCCCTTAGTGTGTCAACGGTTTACCTAGACATACTTGAGGACTTCTGTGTGGAAAGGATAAAAACCCAAAGGGCTTTTATGAGATGAGCCAGACATGTTGATGAGGTCTCTCGGGTCTCCAAGGACATGTGTCATGTCTTTCAGTGACCATGAACACCTCTCACCTCCTCCCCTTTATCTCCCTTTTTTATCTAAAAAAGGTTCATAGGTCTTGCGAGTTTTCATAGATATCATCAAAGAACTTTATTATTTCAAATGATGACATGGTTCATGAGCTTCATAACTAAAGGGGGTATCTCTCTTTGGGTATCATCACACTTTTTTTGAAGGATTTTGGGTGGTTCTTCTAGAACATTCAAATGACAAGCCATACGGCCTAGGGTGCTTATTTGGTTGTCACCATGTGTATGTAAGTTGTCTGGGGATCCTCTACAAGAGCAAGAAGGTTCATCGACGGGGGCTCCATGGGACTTTCCTTGGGTTATGCATCATGCATTGGAGCCTTATTGTGACCTTGAATTGGTCACGTGATCATGAGTCTCTCAGAGGATCATGGAATCTTCATTTCTCATCCATCCTCCTCCTCCTTTTATTTGTGGAGAAAATAATACCCATATTTAGGTATTTCTTCCTTTGTGATTTTTTAGAGGATTATTTGGTGGGAATCAAAAAATATATAAAGGAAAGGTATTTTATTTCTCCAGTGTCTCATCATGAGTCATCTTCCTTAGTGTAGTGTTTGGTTCTTGTAATTTTCCCTCTTAGTGTCATTGGAGTGATGCCACATTGGTGTTATTGCATTAGGATGTACCTTTGTTACTTTGTTTCATCTTTAATACTTTTTTGAAACTAATCTGATGTTATTTTTTATTTTTATTTAATTTTAGTTGTATTAGTGTTACTCATGCATAATATAGTAGGTTTGGTTTTTTTTATCTTGTCTGATTGTGTTTTTTCTTAGTGGAATTCATCCCCTCGCATCTTATTAATCACTTAAGATTTATTACCATCCTTGGGTGTATTTTGGATGTCACATAATGTTTGTAGAACCTTCAACCAAGACTAATATACAGGGTTGGGAAGGGATGTTACAAATGGTATTATTAATGGTCGGTCCATCATCTTAGGATGGTATAGAGAAGATATGAATTTTGGAACATGAAATGTGTTGAATAAAAAATCATCAAACCAATTTATGATTAACATCAATTAGCTTGGGGGTTTGTGTAAAAAAGGTTTTCTAAGACACTTGTAGATATATTTTATGTCATTAAACCCTTTTTTACATAACTTTTCATTATGTGGTACAAAAAGAGGATCTTTTAAAGTTTAGTTTCATGAGAAAAATCTATATAATACATGGAATCATAAAACATTATTCTAAAACCACTTGAGAGACATCTTCATGGGTTAACCCTGAGTGGGGCAGAACAATAAGGCATGAAAAAGAGGCATATGATAATAATAATAATAACATTAATCATAACATGGAAATGTGGCTGAAAAAATTAAAAGAGGTATTCATTATCATTCCACCAAGTATTATCCCCAAGGTATCAGAAATGAGAATTAACAAGGTTATCACCATGGTATCATAAAACAAATCATTTATATAGATTAAATTCTTTACCCAATGCATTGGATCACTATAAGGGAACACCATTAATATGTCTTAGTTTCATGTGATCCACATATATCATAATAAGTCATTTAATTAATAACCCATACAAAATTAATAATGGATTTTTTTTCAAATTTTGGGTATACAAAAGAGCTTAATTACGTGATCATTACGTCATTTTAAACCCATGAAAATAAATGCAGGTTTCATATATGTAAATCTCAGAATATAAAATTAATTTTTAAATCTATTTGAATACCCATTTAAAATAAAACATGTTTGGTTATTCAAATAAAATGTAAAATATAATTTCTATTGTAAAAGAGGGAAATTTGTGAAATAAATTCGACAACATGATAGGTATAAAACACGGTTTTAGAAAATAGTAAAATGAGAGGTTAAAAGGGTCTCAAATTCATAAAATAATCTTCTTAAAGTAATGGGATAATATAAAGTGGTCAAAAGAACTTAGTTTTGAAATTACAATACATACCACATGAAAATTGAACTTGAATGGAAAAGAGAAGTGAAGATTTTTCTTACCTTGAAGAGTTGTTCCTAAAACATGAGAATGGGACCTTGGGGAATTTAGGACACCATGGGGGACTCATTGAGAATAAATACACTATAAAGTCATGGAGGATGGATTGATAGTGAAGGGAAATAGTGAAATGGGTGGGTATTTATTGAAAAAGTGTAGGAATTGTTTAATAATTTTCAAATATAGGTCTTGGAAATCTAGGTTGTCGAAAATGAAGAACCATTGTCTTAGCCATGGTTTTTCCTCATGTTTTTTGGAAATTTGGTTCACAATTTTATGATATTTTAAACCACTAGAACCATAAAACATTTTTTAATACTTCTTTTGGAATGGAAAATTAAAGATTCCATAAAGTAATGTTTTTAAAAATAAAATTTTGCTTCTTAGACTTTAGAAAGTAACTTGTAGTTTAAAAATTGATTAAAATCAATTAAAATAATTAATATTAATAAAATAACATATTTTAGGTCATGTATTGTATTTAATTTTTTATTAAATCATTATTAAATAATTATGAAGTCATAAAATATACCAAAGACACAAAACTGTAGTTTTAACTATTCATGAAAATAATAAATTATTTTAGAAAATTATCATAAATTTAACCAAAAATAATATTGAACTGATGATTTAAAATATAATTTTTTCAGAATAATTTTATAAATATGATAATTTTAGCTTCTAAATATAAAAATCTTTATGTATTTAAAAATAGTACTTTTTAAGGAACAGACAAATTTCTGACATTTATAAACAAATTCCTTGGCTATTATAATTTTTTTAATAATTTATATTTAGAAGAGAGTGTTTTAAAAGGATAATTGATTAAAAAAATATTATTTATAATACTTTATTTTATTACAAAATTTTATATATTTTCTATAAAAACACAATTATGTTTTATTTTTATCCAAAAATAAAATTATCAAATTCATCTTAACTAACCAAATATTTTATTAAGAAAACTATTCCTAAAAGGAATTTATGGAATAAAACTTTTATTTATACAAATTAATTTACACTATAATTAACTAAGTTCTGGACATGTAACCACTTATTAGACCCACATACACCCTAAGGGTAAGGTGTGGGATGGTAGTAGTTTCGTGGGGTGGCTCGGCTAACATTGATCGAGTTGTAATCTCTACAAACTTGAACTTCCCATATAGGTGATTTCATTCAAGATTCACTTGTTAAAGTTCATATTGGCCTTTTTCATGTTCAAAACTTAGTGATGATACCACCCTACCATGTTCTGATAAATGGGATTCAAACGGAATGACTCTAGTCATTGAGGCCATCAATCCTCATTTCCATATCAATTATCCTTTTTCATTAATACCTATAAACACTAATTATAATGGTAAAATTATCAACGAAGGTTATAGTTCCCAATGGTCATGTTGACTAACAGTCATATTGAAAAATGGTTATATTTGGCCAACAATCATATTTGACCAACATTTATATAACAGTTGAATCCCAACTATCAAATTTCCCTTTATAACCTATAAATACTACTTCATTATTTCATTGAAAATTCACAACAATTTAGACCTAAGGTTATATTTTTTGTTTCTAAAGATGTTGATTGGTTTACTATTATTTTATTTTATTTCTATAGAATTTGTAGAGGGGCGATGAGTGTAGTTTTTTGGGTAGATCCAATCTTTCCCATTTTATCTATTCTATTTTATATTTTTTTCCAATTAAAATAGTCAGTGTTTTAATTGGTTTCATAGATGACTAATGTAATTATTATTGTTAATGAGATAAAATATTGTTGGTTTCTATTTATTTTTTTATGTGTAAAATATTATATAATATATAACAAACTTTTATTTAGGAAACAATTATCATTTAAAAAGTATAGGTCATTACATTCCTCCCCCTTAAGAAATTCCATCCCCAAAATTTCAAATAATTCTCTCGGTTGCGAAAAGATAACGACACTTTTTGTCTCATTGACTCCTCTAGTTCCCATTTTTCTTCTCCATATTTATGGTCCCTCCATAACACTTGAAAATTTGTGTAGTATTATTGTCTATAAACTTGTCTCTAGGGTCCAAGATCTTCACGAGATTCTCCTCATAAGAGAGGTCATGTTCTAGTTGTACCACCTTCGTACTTAGTACAAGTAAGGGATTAGGTATGTACTTCCTCCAGAGAGATATGTGGAATAAATAACGAACTTGAGAAAGATTTAGTGGATGTTCTAGAAAATAGTCCACTTCTAATATGTGATCTAGGATTTAAAAGGGGATAATGTTCCTAGGGATAAGCTTATCTTTCATTCCAAATCACATGAATATCTTACATTGTGATATCCAAAGGAAAAAAATTCCACAACATCAAACTCCAAGTACCTTTGATGGTTGTAAGAATAGATCATCTCTAGACTCTGGGAAGCCTTCATATGTCTTTGGATATCATGAACCTTTTCTATCATCTCTTGTGCAAGATCAGGCCCAAGCAATTTCTTCTCAACAACTTCATCCCAACAAGTAGGAGTATTATATCACTTACCATATAGGTCTTTATATAGTGCCATTTGAATACTTGAATGTAATTTTTTGTATTATAAGAACACAACTAATGTTAGGTGTTGATCCTATCCACCTTTAAATTTTATTGATATTTTTTGTAGCATATCCTCAAGTGTTTTATTAGTACTTTTATATTATCCATCATTTTGGGGGTGATAGTTCATACTGAAATTAAATTAAGTATTCATAGATTTTCAAATAATTCTCTAGAATTTATATTTGAACCTTGAATCATGATAATAAATGATAAAAAGTTACACACCATGAAACCTCACTACTTCCTTTATGTATATCTTGGAAAGTTGGTCAAGAGAGAAATATTTCTGAATGGCAATGAAATGGGTATTCTTGGCGAGTTGATCCACTATAGCCCATATCACATTGTTTCCTTTTGCTATTCTTGGGAAACATGTGATGAAATCTATAGTGATATTGTCTTGCTTCTATGTCGGTATGGGTAATGGTTCCAATACCCCTTTATAAAGTTTTCACTCTGCCTTCACTTGTTGGAACACCAAGCACCTTGTAGTGTAGTTAGAAATCTCCTTATTCATATTATCCCACCAATAATTAACACAAACGTCCCTATATATTTTAGTGTTTCAAAGATTTATAGAGAATGTAGAGCTATAAGATTCATACATCAGCTACTTATTTATTTACTAGAAGACTTGTATGAGATTTCAATACACCCTCTTGAACAATATTTAACTTAGTAAACTTCTCATTCTTCGTATCCTATATCTTATTTTGTAATGAAGGGTCTTATATATGATATTTAATTATATTCTCTAGGAATGATGGTTGATAAATCATTTTTTATAGGGTTGATGATGTACCTTCCCTTACAATTACCGTGTCCAATTTTACTAGGTCCTTGATCAAAGGATCTTATTTAATCCTCATCATTTCTATCACAACAGGGTGTTTCCCATTTAATGAATAAATGACTTTTTTTCTCTTCCAAAGTGATATTCAATTGAATAATTATAGTCTTCAATAAATTCCAACCATATCCTTTATCTCATGTTCAATCACTTTTTCATGAAAATATACTTAAAACTTTGGAGGTCTATGTATATATCACATTTCTCCCCAAAAAGATAGTTTATCCATATTTTTAGATAAAAAATAACTACATCTAACTCTAGGTCATGCATAGGATAATTCTTTTCATGAGGATTTAACTATTGAGTGGAATAAGCAATCACCTTGTAATTTTTCATTAGGACACACCCAATCACTTTTAAAGATGAATCAATATAAATAATGAATCCTTATTCAACATAGGGTAGTGTTAAAGTAGGTGTAGTTACCAATATCTTCTTTAGTTCATGGAAACATTCTTCACAATCCTTTTTCTAGATGAACTTAGCCCCTTTTTGAGTAAACTTGGTTAGTGGATTATAAATTAATGAACAAAAATTCACAAACCTTCTATAATATCCATATAAACCAAGGAAACCATGAATATCTGTTACTATTATAAGATTATTCCACTCCTCTACAACCTTTTTCTTTACACGGTTTATTATGATTCCTTGATTTGTTACAATGTTCCCCAACAATGCAACTTGTTGTAACTAGAATTCAAATTTTTTGAATTTTATAAAAATATTCTCCTTACTTAGAGGTTTCAATATAACCCTTAGATGATCCTCATTCTCCGTGAGAATTTTAGATTATATTATAATATCATCAATAAAAACTACCGAAAATTTATCAAGATAGTCCTTAAAGGAACTATTCTTAAAATACATAAATATAGCAGGATAATTAGTCAAGCCAAATGGAATGAAAAAAAACTCATAATGATCATATCTTTTTTAGAAGGAAGTCTTTTTAATATCATTTTTATTTACACTTAATTGATGATACTCATATCATAGGTCAATCATGAAGAATAATTGAGACTCATGAAGCTAAAAAAATCATCAATCCTTATGAGAGGGTACTTGTTTTCCACTATGATCTCATTAAGTTCACTATAATCAATGCACATCCACATTGATCCATCCATCTTATTAACAAATACAATATTTTCTCCCCTAAGGAGACACACTTGGTTAGATAAATCCCTTCTCTAAAATATCTTTAAGTTTTTTCATTAATTCCTATGACTTCATATTTTCCATTCTATGTGCGGTCTTTGATATCATCTTAGATCTATGTATGAGTTCAATGGATAACTCTACATCAATTTCTAGGGGAGGTCTAAGTAACTCTTTAGTAAATACTTCAATGTATTCTTGAATGATATGAACACTCTCTATCTTTATACACTCATTACCTTATCCCTATTCACTAATCATCTCCATGAAAAAGGCTACGGGAGGTGCTTCTAGGCAAAGCTTTGGCCAGAATATCTCTCCTTTAAAAATGATTGTAGGTTGTCTATTAAAGAATAATGAAATTTCCTTACCTCTATAGTTTATCTTAGAATTATACTTTGAGATCCAATCTATCCCTATTATAGTTTCAAATTCCACCATGGGAATGAATACTATATTTAAGATGATATTTTACTTTCCAAAGTTAATACTATAGTTCCTGTACACTGTTGATTCTAAGATAATACCCCAGGAGTATTTACTAATAACACAACTTCTAGAAGCTTAGTTATTGTTTCTATATTCATTGTATACATGAATTAAATAAATTAATGTGTAGAATAATAATCAAACAAATTAATTCATAGCTTTGAGATCATGATGAGTGTACCTGCCTCCACATCATTTGGAGCCTCTACTTCAGATATCATGATAAAAATGTATGACCTTTATACCTTGGCCCATGTTGAGGCTGATGTTGGTTCCCCTCCATTATCTTCTGATTTGGGCATTGATTGATAAAGTGCCCATCCTTTCTACCCTTGAATCATTGAACTTCTGGTTGGGCCTACACTATCTTATCTTTGTCATTAGTGTTGAGAAGTTGAGTCTTCACCTCACCATGAAAGTTACAAGCCATATTCCCATATCTTTCACATTTTTATAAATTTCCACTACCAAGAAAGAAATTCCTCAAATGATTCATCTGACATTTTTTGCGCATGGGAAGTTTCACTTCCTTTCCTCCTCTTCTAAGATCAAAGTTCCTTCCTGAGTTTGGATCCATTTCTCTCTAATTTTAATTCAATCTATGTGACCACTGCATGTCTCCAAAATCAAATTCAACCTTCATAGCACTCCCCACTATCTCCTCGTAGATTTTATAGTATTTATTTTCTTGATTCCTCCCCAAATGGGGTTTCATTCCACAAAAGAATCTATCAAACTTTCCCTTATGATCCATAAAAAATCTATAGTTATGTCAATAAAGTCTTATAAATTTCATTTCATAGATTTCCACTGATTAATTTTCCTTCCGCTTTAGTTCATGGAATTCCTTCTCCATTTTTTGTTCCCATAAAACTATGGAAATATTTATTGAAAAATATTCCCCTAAACTCTTCCCACTCTATAGAATAGATCTACCTTCTTGTATTTGGTTTTTTAATCAGTTTTCACCACTGATCAAATTATTATTCTAAGTGGTATACTGCCAAGGTGACTTTCTCTTACTCCAAACAATTGAGTACAAAAACGATATTTTCTATATAGCTTATCCATTGTTCAGAAATAAATGGGTACATAGATACACTGAAAGAAGGTGGTTGTTGATGCATAAAGGACTTGATGGAAATTTTTTCCCTTCGAGGTGAATCTGGTCTCTCAAATTGATTCAATTTATTGTTCATAACTCGACTTAGTTGATTCATCATCCTCATGAAATTTTCCATTCTAGATTTCATCAGAATTTTGGCAGTGCATCATCTATTCCACTCATCATTTACATGGTTCCTCCAATTTCCCACCATTTTTTATAAAATAATAAAAACTTAGTAATAAATGTGTTACATTTAGTAATATTATAATTCAAAAAAAATTATATCTTCAAACATCATGCTTAAATATTTTATTCATCAATAACAATTAAATTTTCTATATATTGTTCATAGTGGTTCATAAGATGCTTATTATTAATTAAAAATATCCCTCAAGAGTGTCAAACTAGGAGTGAAATAAGAACCATTTTCATGCAATAGTTCCTGATCTATTCTAGCTCAATGCAATGTTTTTGTGGTGTTTCCTAGGGATTTCTTTTCTGAGAAACCACTTAATTAATTCTTCACCAAAATACCAGGATGTTTTCCTATATTTAAACTTTTCCAGGGGTTTCTTATGAATTTTTTACAGTCCTAATTTCCCCAAATAACTAAACCATATTTTGATACCAACTATGGAATCCTACCCTTTTTTTACATAACTTTTCATTACATTGTATAAATAAAGGATCTTTTACAGTTTAGTCTCTTGGAAAAAAGGAACATGATACATGAAATCATAAAAAATTATTCTAAATACACTTTAAATACATATTCATGGGTTCACCCTAAGTTAATTTTACTACATATCATATCCTAGGGAAATACATCAAAGGAAAGGGGTGAGCATGAATCCTAGTAAGGGAACAAGAAAGTGAGAAAAAAATCATGCGATCATGAGACATATCAATAAGAACATGAGGAATAACAATAAGGAATTAAAAAGAGTCATATGATATTAATAATAAAATGAATCATAACATGGAAATGTTGGTAAAAATTTTAAATTATAAATCCAAAATAATATCACCAAGTTTTATCACCAAGGTGTCATAAATGAAAATTACCAAGGTTATTCACCATGGTATCGTAAAACATGTCATATCTAGAGATTAAATTACTTAACCAATGAATTAGAGCACTATGGAACAACCTTAATGTTTATTAATTTCATGGGATCTGTATATATCATAATAAATAATTTTATTCAAAACCCATGGAGAATAAATAACTAGTTTCTTATCCAAATCATAGCATACAAAAGAGCTTAAAGACATGGTCATTCTATCATTTTTAACCCACGAAAGGAAATGTGGGTTCTATATATGTAATTCCATGAATAAAAAAGTAATTTTTAAATCTATTTGAATACATATTGAAAATAAAAGAGGTTTTCTTGTTCAAATAAATAGGAAAATAGAATTTCTCATGTATAAGAGGGAAATTTGAGAAATAAATTTGGCAACATAATGGGTATAAAACATGGATTAAAAAAAAGGTAAAATGAGAGTGTAAAATGATATCTAATTCATAAAATAATTTTAATACATTAATTGGATAATATAAAGTGGAAAAAATAACTTTGTTTGGAAATTATAATACATACCACATGAAAAGGAAACTTGAATGGAAAAGAGAAGTGAAGATTTCACTTACCTTGAAGAGTTGTTCCTAAAAATTAAGGATGGAACTTTGGGGATTGAGGACACCTTGGGGGACTCCCTAGGAGAAACAATAACCATAAATTCATGGAAAATGGATTGTTATTTAAGGGGAATGGTGAAATTGGTGGGTATTTATAGAATAAGTGGTGGAATTGTTTGATAATTTTCAAATATAGGTCTTGGAAATCTAGGTTGTGGAGAATGAAAAGCAATTGGATTACCCATAGTTTTTTCTCAGGGTTTTATACATTTGGGTCAAATTTTTTGATATTTTAAACCACCATAACCGTACACCATTTTTTAATACTTCTTCTAGTATGGAAAATTAAAGATTCCATAAAGTAGTGTTTTTTAAAATAAAAGTTTTCTTTTTAGACTTTGGGAAGTAACTTATAGTTTTAAAAATTGATTAAAATATACTAAATTACTTAATATAATAAAATAACATATTATAGGTCATGTATTGTGTTTAATTAATTACTAAATCACTATAAAATAAATATGAAGTTATGAAATATACTGAAAACCTAAACTGTATTTTTTATTATTCATAAAAAAATAAAGTATTTTAGAAAATTATCAAAAATTCACCCTAATATGATTTTAACATGATGATTTAAAATATAATGTTTATTGTTTCAGAATAATTATATAAATATGATAATTTTAACTTTTAAATATAAAAATCCTTATTTATTTAAAAATATTAGTTTTTAAAGAATAGACATGTTTTTGACACTTATAAAAAATTTCCTAGGACATTATAAAATTATTTTATTGTTTATATTTAGATGAGAATGTTTTAAAATAATATTTTATTAACACACATATTATTCAAAATAGTTGAGTTTATTATAAAATTGTATATATTTTCTAGAAAAAATACAATTATGTTTTCTTTACGTCTAAAAATAAAATTATTAAATTCATCTCAATTAAACATATATTTTATTAAGAAATACTATTCTTTAGAGGAATTGATGGAATAAATATTTTATTTATAAAATTTAATTTATACTTTAAGTAACTATTTTATGGACATGTAACCCATTATTACACCCACATACGCTCTAAGGGTAAGGTGTGTAGTGTCAGTAGTTTTGTGGGGTGACTCGGCTAACATTGACTGAGTAGTAATCTCTACTAACTTGAACCTATCATATAGGTAATTTTGATAATGATTTAATTATTAAAGATTGGATTTGTCTTGGTCAGGGGATAACCCTAATTACGACACCTCCTTTTCAAGTTCTGATAAATAGGCTTCAAACGACACGAGTCTACTGGTTGAGGCCATTGATCCTACATTCTATATAAATTATCCTTTTTCATTACTACTTGTAAACACTAATTATAATGGTAAAATTATCAACCAATGGTATAGTTCACAATAGTGATATTGACCAATGGTCATATTTTACTAATTTTCATATAATGGTTTAATCCCAATGGTCACATTTCCCTTTATACCCTATAAATACCACTTCATTCTATTATTCAAAATTAACTAAAATTTATTCATAAGTTTATATTTTCATTTATTAATATGTTGATTTGTTTATTATTATTTTGTTTTATTTATATAGCATTTTCAGTGGGGTTATGATTCTAAAATATTGGGGTGATCCATACTTTCCCATTTTAGTTATTCTATTTTATATTTTTTGTCCAGTTGTAATGTTTAGAATTTTAATTGTTTCATAACTAACTAATGTAATGATCACTGTTAACAAGATAAAACTTTTTCGGTTTCTCTTTATATTGTATGTTTATAATATTATATAATATGTAACAAACACTTATTCGAGAAATAGATATCATTTATGTTGTTTTTTTTCTATATATAGAAAATTTTAACCTATTGGATGTCGTAGAAACTCACTAGGAGATTCCATGGAAAATTTTGTTATACCTGATCCACAGGTGAAACAATATCTTGTTCAGTTATTTGTTTCATAATTTTAAGAAATTTATAAGGGAAATAAAAATGATGAACCAAAATAAGTAGATCTTTCTCTTTAATTTGGGAAAAATAATCCACTAATATTTTGGTGGGATTCAAAGCCTAAAAAGATGAAAGTGTGGATTATTAAATTGAATCTGATTTTTTATTTCTTAAGAACATTGGATTATCTAAAATTTATGTTAGCAAGCCACATACTGGTGGATCTTTCATGCCAATGGTGAGATTTATTGGTCCATGGTAAATTCAACCAAGGACTTATATGGGAGGATATTAAAGTATTATTCAAAGACATTGTAGAAAATTCCCAAACATAGGATGTGGACAAATATGGAATCATTATAGTGAACTGAGTGTAATATTTCTTTATTTTACAACATTTACAAAAGGCAAACATTAAATATCACAAAATAATCAAAAAAAATACCAAGAATATAATTTTTAGTGTCTTTGAGGACTATATACATACGTAAATTATTTTAAAACCATTCTAATCAATTATATATAATCAAAAAATTATAGAATCCATTATATACTTCTCATAAGTTACACTCATCTTCATAACTTGGGGATGGAAACATAAGAAAGGGGTGAGCTCAAATGCTCAGTAAGGATAAATATTTTAAATAATAATCAAATATAATGAGTGAAAAAACAAATAAGGGTCGACTGTTGACCATGTTCGAAATACAGGACCGCAAACTTTTCTGTTCGGGAGGTCGACATTTTCCATTGCACCCTTATGCGCAGCCATCTTCCACCTATAGAATACAATGATTCGAAATACTCCTACAAACACTATGAAATACGTTGAGTCTACATATTTCTCTTGGTACCTTTCACATGTCGTGAGTTGATAATCTCATCTACAATTCTCAAGTACATTGAGTCGAACTATTCCCCAAGCGACTCATCCAAACCCTATCACCTGAATCCTATGCCAGGTTGAACCAGAAAGGGCTGATCCTATGTAAGTCCCAACACCAACCATTCCTAGGTGCCTTATGCCTAATAGTCCTCTCTACATGACTATAAACTGTAGTACTCCCTATGTGACAATCATATGATGTCTCTTTCTCCAAATAAGAGATACCTTATTCTCCAAGAATAAGATTCAAATAGTCCTCTCTACATGACTATAAATTGTAGTACTCCCTATGTGACAATCATAGGATTCCTCTTGCTCCAAATAAGAGATGCCTTGTGTGCCGAGCATAATGTGATAATAGTCCTCTCTACATGACTATTAACTATAGTACTCCCTATGTGACAATAATAGGATGCCTCTTTCTCCAAATAAGAGATGTCTTATGTACCAAGAATAAGATGCCAATAGTCCTCTCTACATGACTATAAAATATAGTACACCCTATGTTTCAAACATAGGATGCCTCTTGATCCAAACAAGAGATACCTTATGCGCCAAGCATAAGATGCCAATAGTCCTCTCTATATGACTATAAACTATAGTACACCCTATGTTCCAAACATAATATGCCTCTATCCAAACAATAGATGCCTTATGCACCAAGCATAAGATTCCAATAGTCCTCTCAACATGACTATAAACTATAGTACACCCTATGTTCCAAACATAGGATTCCACTTAATCCAAACAAGATATTCCTTATGCACCAAGCATATGATTCAAATAGTCTTCTCTGCATGACTATAAATTGTAGTACACCCTATGTTCCAAACATAGGATGCCTCTTGATCCAAACAAGATATGCCTTATGTGCCAAGAATAAGATGCCAATAGTCCTCTCTACATGAATATAAACTGTAGTGCACCCTATGTTCCAAACATAGGATGCCTCTTGATCCAAACAAGAGATTCTTTATGTACCAAGTGTAAGATGTCAATAGTCCTCTCTACATGACTGTAAACTGTAGTACACCCTATGTTCCAATCATAGGATGCCTCTTGATCCAAATAAGAGATTCCTTATGTGCCAAGCATAAGATGCCAATAGTTCTCTCTACGTGACTATAACTGTATTAAACCCTATGTTTCAAACATAGGATACCTCTTGATCCAAACAAGAGATGCCTTATGCACCATGCATAAGATTCCAATAGTCCTCTCTACATGACTATAAACTGTAGTAAACCCTATATTCCAAACATAGTATTCCTCTTGATCCAAAAAAATAGATGCCTTATGCGCCAAGTGTAAGATGCCAATAGTCCTCTCTACATGACTTTAAACTGTAGTATTCCCTATCATTAAATAATAGGATGAATCTTGTTCTAAATAATAGATGGATTATGTGAAAAGCATAAGATACATATTGTTGTGATTATAGTGGCATAATTTCAAGAGCGTTGGAATCCGTTAAAACATTCTATCACTCCACCTCACGCTTTGTGTGTCCTTCATTCGGATCTTCATCCTCTTCCATGTCGGAAGGGACCCCCTAATAGCCTAGTCACATGCTGCATTGACTCACCTACCGTCCTAGGCCAATGCCCCTGAAGAATTTTGATGACACTTTGAGTCAGGTCTTGTATTTTGAACATGGTCAACAGTCGGCCCTCATTTGTTTGTTCCCATTTCAGGATAACACGATATGAATGTTGTGTTTCAAAAATGGTAAACAATTATCCTCCATCACCACACCACCCTCATTGCATTCTGAATATCAGGAATGTGATTCACACTTTTCATCTCCCTTTGCTTGGACTGATTCCAATGCCCTTGGAATTATCCTGATTATGTACTAGTGCATAAGTGTAGACCCCAATTACGTGCCTCGACCCACCCTCTAGTTGAGATGCCCTCATGAACAGACATGAGGAATACACCTAGGTTTCTTCCTTGCGTAAGCCCCATTCACCATTGTCTCTCTATAGTGGAACCTTGGCTGCTTCTGTGTGTAAGCCCCATTCATCATTGCCGCTTCATAGCGGCACCCGGGCAGCTTCCTTGTGTAAGGCCCATGCACAATTGTCTCACCATAGACGCACCCGGGCTACTTCCTTGCATAAGCCCCATTCACCATTACCGCTCCATAGAGGCACTCGGGCAGCTTCCTTGAGTAAGCCCCATTCACCATTTCGACTCCTTAGCGGCACCCGAGAAGATTCCTTTCTTAAACCCCATTCATCATTGCTGCTTCATAGTGGCACCCAGGTAGCTTCCTTGCGTACTCCCCATTCACCATTGATCCTCCATAGCATCACTCAAGAAGCTTCCTTGCATAATCCCCATTCACCATTTCCACACCATAGAGGCACCTGAGATGCTTCCTTACGTAAGCCCCATTCACCATTGTCGCTCCTTAGCGGACCCGGGATGCTTCCTTGCGTTAGCCCCATTCACCACCTTCATGGATGCACCTTTGCATAGTGATCTTTAGGACCTTGCTGCATCTTGTTTCTCACACCGAGCATGGATCACATGGGCTTAGAGTAAGCATCGACCATCAAATCCTCTCTGGGAAGCCTAGAGTATAAGCCCCAAATACCATCCCAAACTACATGGACTTTGTTCCTTGCCAAGGCAAGGTACGTAGGAAGTCTCCATGAGGTTCAAGCCCAACACCCATTGGTCCAGACTATCTTCACGTCAGCTCACCAAACACCATCCCGAACTACATGGAATTTAATCCTTGCCAAGGCAAGGTACGTAGGAAGTCTCCCTGAGGTTCAATCTCGACACCCATTGTTCCCAACCATCTTCACGTCGGTCCACCACCATCCTGAACTACATGGACTTTGATTCTTTACAAGGCAAGGTATGTAGGAAGCCTCATTGATGTTCGATCCCAACAACCATTGGTCTCGACCACTTCACGTCGGTCCACCCCCATCCTGCATGACGTTAAACTGTAAGCCCCCCTTTTCGTCTTTCAAGACATTAAACTGTACCCATTCAAACTACGTGGGATTTGATCCATGTATCCTAGGCAAGGTACGTAGAAAGCCTCCCTAAGGTTTAGCCTCATTCAGTAGTAAGCTATTGTTAACCACATTCACTGGTAAGCCGTTGTCAGCCCCATTCGGTGGTAAGCCATTGATGTCCCCCAATTGACGGTAAGTCGTTGAAGTCCCCAATCGACGGTAAGTTGTCTTCAGATGAACTAGGTGGACTTTGATTCTCTGCCACGAGGATACGTAGGAATCCTCCCTGAGGTTAGAGCCCATCACTCATGTCTCATCCTAATCTCTCCCTCAAGCCTATGTGTTTTGAGAAGGTTATGACCCAACTTGGAGGTTCTATTTCCTCCGGATCCCATCCATGCATCCATTCTCATGGGCCGCCTCCTTAGGTGTCTCATCATCCCACCAAACTATGTAGACATTAATTACCTACCATAGGGATACATAGTAAGTATCTTCGAGGATCAATCCCAACACTACCATCACCTTCACGGTGGTTCCATCTCATTCCCCCTCCACTTGATTCAACTCTCCATCATCCATCCTGATTCTTACCTGAGCCGCCACATCCTAGTGGGATCATGTTATCCACATCCTCACCACTCCTAGTAGTACCTGGGCTGCTTTCCATGCATAAGCCCTAGTATATATCCGAGTTGTTGTGCTTTATGTACACCCCGATTCATCACCCCTTCGAACTACATGGGTTTTGATCTCTGTCGTCTATATAGGGTATGTAGGAAACATCCCTGAGGTTCAATCCCGACCAATGGTAAACCTTGGTGTCCCCCATTCTGGGGTGCACTCTCCCTGATCCGCCCTCAGTGGTGTTCAGATCAGCCATTACGTTGTGACATCTCCCTCCATGGGACACACCACCTTGGATCCATCCCCATTGGGCATTCTGATCCATCTATCTTCCAGGTGTTCCCTCCTTGGGATGTACCAATCTGATTCATCTCTATGGGACGTTCTGATCACTCCCATTCCATCTCCGCAGGACATTAAACTCGCAGCCTACCTCGTGTTAAACATGAGATGCCTGAGGAAGACCTTGGAAGACACACCTTTGGTGTAACAATCTCTTCTAGATGTTAAACTCATGGCATGCCCTGTGTTAAACATGGGAAGCTTAGGAAAACCTCATATACATGACTCCGGCCTAAGATAACCTCTGACTGATGTGGGATGCCTCGGGTTCTGCGCCCTTGAGATGCCCTCTTTTGAGGAATAATACAGATTCCCCAATGTCCACACATCAAGAGATTCCCCAACATGCCTAATGTTGTCATCTACTCTGACCGAAGGTTTCTACCATGTCAAGACCCCATGGAATGTCCTGAAAAAAGTAGTGTAATTAACCGACATCCATAAAGATATGGCACCAGGGACGATATTCAAGAACCACTACTTAATCTTTAAGGGAGACCCAGACAAGGTAATGAGTTCTGAGGAGGAATCCACGGAAAGAAGAACCAACATCCCATCATCACGTTTCAATCAAGGAGCAAACATCCCTGAATAAGGAACGAATGATTCCCTCCTTTAGAAAGTGGGAATGCAGGGAAACAATTGTGCGTCCTCCACAGACGAATGTGTACGCCCTAGTGAAAGCGTCAGAAATAATAACATAATACATTAATCATAAGATTATATAATCATTAGTTAATAAACATGATCCATGATATAATAACACAGGAATAATAATTTTAATAAGATTGTGGTATAAATAGATGCATAACAAAATAAATAATTGTGAACATTTCGTAACCATAATTATTTACATGTACAGTGTTATGAGAATTTCTTAAACACAATTATACTAATGAAAACCCTTTTGGGAAAATAATAACGGAGATTATACTGACACACAACATTGTGATCATAGCTAATCTGCAATGATACCCATTCACAACTATTTGTGCATAGATAAACCACAATTATACATATGCATAACCTTGTGAGCATAAATAAACTACATTTATACCCACACACAACCTTTTTAGAATATCTAAACTATAATTATACATATTCCCAACCTTGGGAGTATAGATAAACCACAATTATACCCACACACAACCTTGCAAGCATAGCTTAAACACAATTATGACCACATGTGAAATCATTATCTCATGAGATATAAAACATTAACCAATGCATTAGATGTTGATATATGACCCAACCAATAAATAATCCAAAGAAATTTATGACACCTTAAATCAAAAATTCATTATATCATAAAGACCCTATGGAAATAAATATTGGTTTCACAACATTTTTAAATTGTATCACCAAAATTTTCCTCAAGAATGTAAACAGTTGATACAGTAAAATTGATCACCCCAAATGAGTATTTTTTATGAATATTTGGAGGGTGGTTCATGAAAATAACATCCATAGATATAATAAATTTTGAGATAAAGATGAAAAAAATAAGTGAAACAATAAAATATTTTTTTATAAATTTCATTTAACATTGTTATCAAAGGATATGTTATGGGAAATTTTGAAAAGTTGTTTTCAAAAATATCATTTTTCAAACATTTAAAATATATTTTTTAATCATTGTTCATAAAAATATAAATTATTAATCCTTGAAAGAAACATAAAAGTTTCAAAAAATTTAAGTGAAAATATTTCTAAAAATTTTACTTTAAAAAAAATATTCAATAATAGAGCCTTAGAAAGGCAGAAAATTTTAAAAAAATTGATGTGAAAGCATTAGAAAACATTTATATTTTAGAAAAAATAAATAATTGGTCATTAAAATGACATAAATTTTATACAAATAAATTTAGTGTGAAATATATAACATTTTATTTTTAAATAATTGAAAAAGTTTTTAATTTTTTGAAATACTATTTTTTTAAAAACAAATTGTAAAAATTATAACAATTAATCATTTATAAAATGGAATAAGGGAAATATAAAGAAATAAAGATAAATTAAATCATTAGGATTCAAAATATAAAGGAGAACATTTCTAGGAAAGGAAAACATGGAAATTGAGGGGAAACCATCATTAAAGAGGATGAATATTATTCTTAACCATGATATAAATTTTGGGGAAGAATTTCATCATTGTAAAAACATTGAAATAAAATGGGATTATACAAAAAGTTTAAGGGAATTTAATTTTAAATAATATATTTCAGTGGAATAAACCAATCATAGAAGAAAAAATTTCATTAAGAGGCATTATAACTCAATAAAGGGAGTTGAGTTTACAAAAACCATTTCAAATTTATCGCTTTTGAATCGAGAAATATTTAAAGAAAGAAAATGATATGGATATAAAACCCCCATTAATTTTATGAATTTGTAAATAGACATTAAATAGGAAGAAATAAAGAAATATCAAATATATAATGGTTTATAATAATAAATATGTCTTACAAAATTAATTTTGAGACATTCAACCCCTTACGACATTACAAATTTTCAAATCAAAACCCCTTAAAGGATATTATTTCCAATGAAGAAATGAATACCATTGGAAATAATTTCGTAACCTTTTTCATATAAATAACCTATTATAAACTTAAATTAAATTTTTCTATATGAATATATTAGTTAGTAATTATATATTTCCCTTATCGAGTATGAGTATTGTTAATCATTTTGAACTAGTTTCGTAATAGTGTTGTTTTTATTCTTTCTTCTCCCAACATTCATCCTTCCAAGAAAATAAATGTTATCTTAATTTATTATTTTTAATTATTAATAATTTTATAATTTTATTTTATATATATTTTTTTGATTATTCATGATGATGTAGTTGGTGAAGACCTTGTTTTAGTAATTTATAACAAACAAACAATTTTTTCTTAATTAATTAATTAAATTAATATATTACAATTAAAAAACAAAAAAATAATAATTATTATTTACTTATTAATATATAATTTGTTGTTTCAAAATATATTCTTGATAAAAAAAATTATATCATTTTTCTTATAGGTGGATAAACAGATCCAACAAGAACATACTACAGTCTATGAGTATGCACGGTCATGGAAGAGATTATTTTTCTATAATATCATTGTTAGAAAAGTATAATAACATTATTTAGATGTTTTTAAGGTGATTTTTAAGAATTTATAAGATCTATAAGAATAAGGTACATGAAAAATATGTTTTCAATTATAAATAAATTTCATTTTCTCTTGGCATGTTCATTTTAGGCTGATAGTGTTAAAATAATTGCATATTTATAATATTAGTTATAAAATAAATAATTTATATTTATATAAAATGAATCATGTCATAAACAATATATAAATTTACTAAAATCTTTTCTTAAACCATAATTTAAATGTGGTTTTAAAAAAGAAACATTTTGTTCATGGAGGTGGTAGTCCTCACACAAACATGAGAAACATTTTCATTTTTTTATTTAATGGAAGGGAAATGGATAATGTTTATATAATCAATATAATAATGTAAATATATTATTTATAATGGTTTAATTATATATGAATGGTTATAATTGTTTTTATTAGGGTGGATGAGAAGGATAATGAAATGATGTAAAAGGGTATATAATACTTTTGCTGAGAATTTGGATATTCTCTTGAAGTATCCTTTGGGAATGAAAAAATTTAGGAAATTTTATTGAGGATAGGGACTGCCAAATAGGTATATTTGATCAATAATAAGTAAATATATTATAGTTTCATCATAATTTCAAACTATATGTGTGGCTTGATGTGGGTGTAATTGATCCCCTTCAACATGTTAAAACAAGGAACAAATCATTAGAAAAGAATGTTAAGTAAGAGATAAGAATATAATTGAATGAGAGTTGGGTAGTATAGCTGTGGAAATTTTGTTGATAAATTTATTTATGAATTTTAATCCTTTAAATGGTATTATATAAGGTCTATGTTTCAAATTTATTTAGTAAAAGTTTATCTAAATTAGATTACCCATTTTAAAACTTATTAATCTTGATAAAAATATTAGCATGGTAATTATTTTATTACTAAAAATAAAATATGACCCATATTAACAAATTTTGACATGATGAAATTTAATTTAGGCTCTATTTAATTTATTTTAATTTCTAAATATGATAATATTAACTTTTAAATTAAAAATTATAAATAATTATAAAACTGTTTTCTAGAAGAAAAAAAAGATAGTTTTATTCACTAACTGTTCTTAATATTATTTAACATTTATGATCAATTAAATGATTTATAATTTATTTTTATATATTCTTAAAAATCATACATTACTCTTTATTTAATAATATATCAATTTAATTAGAAATATAAATATTCAAAAAGTGTTATTCCTTGAAAAATAACTACTTTACCATAGTAATTAATATATGTCATGGGATCTTAGTTTTATGACTAAAAATAAAATTGATATTGTTAAATAATATAAAAATGATAATAAAAAATATTCAAATAATTTTATGAAATAAAATTTTTAAAAGTGATAAAAAAATAATAAAAGCTTTCATGTAGATTATAAAGACTCGTTTTTAGAAAACATGTTTTTTTAAATTAAAATTTATGTGCGAGGTAAAATTATATATGTGTTTTATATTCATGATATGAATTGTTCTATTATAAAAAAAATTATCTAGCTTTAAAATCAATCTAATATCGAATGTTACCAAAAATAATATTAATTTATATAAAATACCAATATGGGTTTCTTTTATTTTAAATGGTTAATTATCTTAATAAACATATAAACACAGGTTTTATAAATTCATAATAGAATTTTTAAAAGGTATATTTTTACTCATTAAATAAATATTTTACCTTTAAAAACGTTTTATAAGTTTCTAGGTTATACATTATTCTGGATATAGTAATAAATTCCATGATTTTAGTAAAACTGTATTTTTAATTATTCACCAAAAAATAAATATATTTAAAAAATATATCAAAACCCCATATTAGGATAAATATGATATTCTAAATTCAAAAATTAAATTAAGTTTTTAAACAATAAAATTCTAAAATTTATAACATTATATTTTAGATTAAAATAAAATATATAAATAATAACATTTTTATTGAAAAAATACCTTTTACAAGTGTTATTAACTATATTTTATATGAATTTATAATTGATTACAATATTTTTATTTATTAAAGTTTTTATTATTCTTATATTTTCATCATAATAATCATTTAATTTTTCACTGCTTTTTTTAGTTTGGTATTGTGTGTGAATAAAACTATCAAACATAATATTAATATAGAGGAAAAGTATTCCAAAATCAAGACTTGTTAAAATCATATTTTTCATTACATATTCATACGCCACTCACTTAATGGAATTTGAACAAAGTTATAATCATGTTCATGTATAATAATATCATGATATATAAAACATTAACCAATTAATTAGAGGGATATATAATTCTAGGACCACCCATCACATCATAATACACTCATAATCATGTATTCCACATATAAAGTAAAATTTACATCAATCATAATCTTGAAATAAATCCATAATAAAATAATATATTACATAGTTATTTCCTAAAACAAAATTCAATGACTAAATATAGATATTCCAAAAATTATAATAGAAAATATTATTTTTTATTGTTAAGGGTTTCATTTACAGATAAAAAATTATAATTCAACAAGAGGATGATAATAAAAAAGAATATTCAAAGAGAGGCTTTAAGAAGAAAGTCATTTTCAATGATTAGTGAATATTGGCTATTATTTTCTCTCAATAAAGTAGAATAATTCATATATATTTAATAAAAATGGTGGAATAAAATTAAAATTCATTTAGGATATATTTTATAGGAATCATGGAGAAAATATATATGAGGATATGATAAAACCAAAACAAATAGTAGGGTTTGGGAGTCCTGTAGCAACATTGACCCAAGTATCCGAGAGCCTATGACTGCTTTATTACCTTGGCATAATATACAAGGAATCACATCCTAAAGGAATAAAGAGTTTCATAGTCTTATTAAACTCGATACATACATGATTATTATAATAAATTTTAAGACACAAATTATAACATAATTTGTTTTAGAATAACATTATTCCCTCCAGCATATCTTTGCATATCAATAATAGTAAACTTCATGGATTCTTGAGAAAATAAATAAAATAAGGGTGACCTAAAATAATCATTGAGGGTTAAGTATATCTAATGTTGTCATGAATAAATAAGCATAATCAACATGGAAAGGTAAATAAATAAACACTCATGAAATTTAAATAACTTAACTATCAGGATATAATAAGTCATAATTAATATAGAAAGATAAATAATTTAAAATACGTGAAATTTAAACAATAAACTGATAATTAAAAGCATCCAGAGATAATATCATTGGTAAAATATCATGGATATAAATTATTTAATTATTAATGAGGGAAATTCTTAATTATTATATGTCATTTCTTAGGAACATAATACCTCTACCATTAATACCTTTGAAAACATGGTTTAAAACAACAGGTAAAAATCCATTTAATGATAGATTACTGATTTATCTCATGATACCTACTAATTCATATTGGTGATATTTATAACAGGGCTCCACCTGTGTCTATATGTCCAAATAGTTCCTCATATATATAATAATAGATTTAATTCATGAAAAATATTCTTTACCATTAAATATTCATATTAAAGAAAGAATACTAATTATAAATATTTCCCAAGTCCATTAAATAAATTTCAATTTAAAACACCATATATAGAAATGAGATACAGTTTAAGAAATAACTATATATATGATATGTAATATGGATATTTATGGGAAATTTAAGGTCCAATGATCATAAAAAGGTGAATATTTAAAGGGAAGGTTAGTGACTACAAAAATGAACAAACAAAGTAAATGTCAACACTTTCATTGGAAATAATTATCCTAAACCATCCATAGAAATAATAAAGATATTAGTGATCCAATATATACCCATTGAGGTAAAAAAAAGGATTGTTTTCATTGATTAATAAACTTACCATAAAAATATATTTAAAATATTACTAAGGAAAATATCCTTTTTATTTTGAAATTTACTTTTTAAAACTAAAAGTTCACAAAAAAATTTGAAAATAATTTTTATTTCAAATAATATTTGAAACTTATCATGTAATATTTAAAACATTTAGTTTTCATGATGGTAGGAAATTCTATATATGTTAAGTATGTTAAAACAAATATTCCTTTCACATGTTTGGTAAAGGATAAACAAGCCTTGTGTTGTAAATGACTTGAAGATTCATTTAAAAACAAATTTTAAAAATTAATAATGTGTAAAATTTTATTTAATAATTTTTTTTAAAAGGTTAAAAACATTTTTTAAAACATTTTTAGAAAACATGTATTTGGAAGAAAATAGATTTATGACTGGAGAGAGAAATAAAATTGTATTTTATTAAAACAAATTTCAATTATTCTAAGTACCAAAGAGTGTGAAATGGTATTATTACATGAAAAAATCCCAAATAACTAGTGTAGAAGAAAATAAAATGGGTTTATTAGTTAATGGTCAAATAATTTCCTTCAACTGAAAATCAAGAATAAACAATCTTGATTATAATGAGATTTTTTAAAAAAACCCTTACAATTATCATAACATTTAATTGAGAATTAATAAATGAATCAATTAAATGTATCAACTATAAATACATACAATTAAAGTGTAAATACAATATAAGATAATAAAAAATCATTTTGCATAATCTTAGAATATCAAACATGATGAATAAGTAATATAACCTAATGAAAATAAATTGAGTTATGAAATTATTTACGACTTGGTAACTCTTAAGTCAAATCCCCTTGAATGTAATAATTAAAATTGAAACTAAAAATACCATTAATTATTAAGTAATATTTATATTACATGTCAAATGTGTTGTATATACACCATTAAAAGTAATTAGGTACATAACATTACAATATTCCTCAATGAAGGAAAATTCAGATGAAATCCATTACCTCATGCTTCTTTTTGATTGAATGTGATTTAACTTCATTTATATTGTTTTAAACATGATATTATCTTATAAAATAACTGTATTAATATTTATAGAATATTATATTATCCTTATTTAATTTATTATCACCCTTTTGTTAATAATATATTATTATTTTCATCATTTCGAGTGTTAATTGCCATGTTTTCTCATTATTTTTTTGTTATGAAAGTTTTGATTCTTGTGAATATTATATAGTTTCATAATCTAAAAAATAATATTAATGAAATATTTATAATATTTATACATAAATTATAATTTTAAGACCAATCATTAAAAAGGGTTTTTAAAAATGAAGTATGTTATGATCATGGAGACGGTTGGTTGTATATACGCATGAGTAACGTTTCCATTTTTCAATGATCATTATAGAAAGGAGGTAAGTAATATGATATATTTCCAAAATGATAATAATATGATAAATAAAATATTATTTCTTTAAATATAATTATATATATCATTCATGTGTTGTGGTGATGAAAATAGAGCCACATCACTTCGTGAAGGCGGTAGTCTACACATACACAAATGATGTTATTATTTTTCAGTATAAGAAAAAAAATGATATATTATATTTTAATAATTATAAATATGTAATTAATATTGTAATTATTTAATTTATATCACATATATTTATTAATTTTATCCTTATTATCTTCCATGTAAATAGTTAGTGAAAAATGAATCACATCGCTTCGTGTGGCGGTAGTCCGCTGTAAACATGAGTGAAGGTATAATTTCCCCTATAAAATGGAAATTAAAAAATTTATTTATGTTATAATGACTAAATGGTTATAATTATGTTATAAATATCATATATATACTTTATATACATCATCATACTCAACCATAAGTTGTGGTAATGGAAAAAATGAATGGCATCGGTTCACAAGGTAGTAATACTCCAAACACACAAATGATGATTTCGTAACCCATTTCATAGAAGTGGAGACGGTTTTAGGTTATGATGTTAACATAAAAATATAACAGTATATATAAGATAATTATTTATTTATATCATAATTTTTTAATAAAAATTAAATTAGGTAGAGAAAGAAATTAAATAAAAACACTCATTGAAGAATGTTGCCTCTTCTTTGGGTAACCTCTTAAGGTTAGCACAAAAAAATTCCTTGGTTGGATTTACGCCCAAAATAAGGATTATAGTATGGGATGAGGTAATTTGGGAATTTATTTTCTTATATATTGTCTAAACCAAAAGGTTTTTAAGGTGTGAAGAATAAATGAGAGTGGGTGGCCTTTTATAAGTGAGGTGAGTTCCACACGTGTAATTTTTTAAAAGAAAAAGGTGTACCCATGTTTTTTACATACCAAAAGTGTAAAAATTGAAAATTATAGATATTCATGAATTATAAGGTCTAAATATGAAAAAAATAGATTTTATACAAGTTTCTAGGTTATTTTAACTCTTACCTTTTTAGTTTAACCCCTGGATAAACCCATTTTTACCTTAACTATGATAATTTGTTTTACTATTTTACAATTCATTACGGAAAAAAATTAAGTTGAAATTATTAGATAATATAAATTATTATTATTACATTATTTAATATATTTTTTCAAATTTCATTTATATAATTGTAAAATCTAATTTAAAATTAATCCCGTAGACGTGACAAGAAAGTGGGTTTTTAAGGAGAAAATGTTCAAAAGTTTACAATGTTTTTATTTTAAAATTAAATATTAAAATTGTAAAATGACCTAAATTGGATTAATAGATATATATTTTTTCTTATTTAACTTTAAAACCAATTAAAAATATAATTTAACGTTATAAATAATTTAAATAAAAATGTAGTTTTCAATTAATATTGAGTATTTTTCACTATTCATCAAAAAATAAAACATTTCAGAAAAAACTGAAAAATTAAACATGAGATAATTTTGATATTATTATTTCAATAATTAAGTTAATATTATCAAATAAATTTTCTAAATATGCTAAAAAATAATTTTAAATTATTTTTTCAAAGCGCGACTAAACCATCTTTCAGAAAAAAAATACACTTTTTCTGGAAACATTTCTTTTTATTTTAAATGACTCTTATTCTATTTATAATAAATATATTACCATAATTACCATAATTTTGTTTATAATATTCATACATTACAATTTAATAGAAATTTTATAATGGCAGTATATTTAGACTTTAGGTTGTGTACTCTCCAAGATATCAAAGAGATTAAATTTAAAGAAATGTACTTCAGGGGTTTGTTTACGTTTGGTGTTTAATGACACATATATTATAAAATAAAATTTTATTCTTTTATAATTTTAGGGTGTTACATTATAAACACCTTAAATAAATTGTTTCATCTCAATTTATACTTGATATTTGTAATTAAGTGTTTGAAATTTGGAAATATTATTATTAGAAAACCCACATTATAACAAGGGTCAATAAAATATCCTCTTAATAAGAGAGATATGGAAGTAAGAAAGGTCATATTTAATAACACATAACTAGGTTTGTAATTATGATAAATTTTTTGAAAATTTAATATATAGACATGGAATAAAAGTTTAAATAATTATAGTGAATGATAGAGGTCATTAATCACAATAAAGTGAATTATCAATGGAAAGTTAAGGACCTCCAATCGTAAATCTATGATGATTTAAAATACCATCTGATTTTTCAGATATGAATATAATAAAATAACATTTTCATTTTAAGATCCTTCTCTTAAATTTTAGGAGTTATTTTACTCTCTATTAATATAAGGAAATATAATTACTTAATATATTTATATTTTATAATCATAATTTCATCCTTTGGGTTTTCTTCAATAAATTTCAAGTTCATCCCTTACCCCAAGAAATGAATATCCAAAAATGAATTTTTTAGGCCTGAAGCATTAAAATCCAATTTTAATGGATCATAATATCCATAATAGAATGATAAGTCATTATTTAAATATCCATTTATTATTATGAAAAAATGGTGAGCATGGGTTATCCAATATGTATAAATCTTCATATGGTGAAGTAATATAATAATCTCTAAAACCTCATCTAAATCTCAACTTAAACTATTTCAAAAATGGTTAACCTTTTGAACCTTCTGAATTATTAAGATCCAAAAATTTAGAAATAAGATCACTAAATTTCCAAAATGAACTTATCATTAATCCCCTAGAAAACATAGAGTAGCTATTAATCATTACATATGAAAAATATGAATAAATTCATCATGTATTCTCTTGAAACATGGTAATAACCTAAATTACCATAAAACCTCATTAAAACATGAATAATTCATTATTACTTAAGTAAAACAAATATTATTATATATATTCTGTGAATACCAAAATGTTGTAAACTCCATCAATAATATCATAAACCACTTTCTCAAAAAATCATTAATCATTCCCAATATAGTCAGTGATATCCAATTTACTTATCCATGTCAACCATATCTTTATCCTAATATCATTATCTAAATATCATGAACATTTTAAGGGTTATCTTCCCTTTAATCACGTGTCTTCTAAGAAGTTCAACTTTCCCCTTGATCATTTTTCTTCATTATCGATATTGTTCAGCATATGCTTTTAAATCCTTAATGAAAAGGTACTTTATAACAATCCACATAAATTTTATAATTCTTTTAACTAGGATATAATTAATAAAATACTCTTATAACATAATTTTTGAATCCAAAAATAGACAATTTAATCATTCTACTTCATATATTGAAATAGAATAAGCTTTTCCATGATTCATTGGCTTATTATAAGGTATATTTATTTAATTCTAGAGACATTGATTTTTATAGTACCACATCTCCTTACATTTGAAGCATTATACTTTGGAAACGTTTTTATTTCCCATGTAATCACAAGAATATTGGACTTTTATTCACACAATTTTAGAAAAAAAAAACTGATTCCTTTTATGAAAGAACCAGGGTATTTATTTCCATAATTATAACATGTTGTAAAATCCTTCTTTCCCGTCTTCCCTTTATCCTCTTTTTTACCTATCTTCCTCTTATAATATTAATTCCCATAAAATTAATAATATATAGAGAATTTTTCTCTTTCTCATTAGAACATGCTATTATTTCCTTATATGATGAGAATTTTTAAGATACTAGTTTCATTCATAATAATATATTAATTCCATTAAATAAAAACCATTCTTACTCTTTGGATTACGTTCATTGATATGGTTATCATTCCTTCTATTAAGCCCCATTTCTAAATGATGGAATTCACTTTATTAGATCATATCATTATAAAACATAATAGAATGTACAAAAATTTGTGAAATAATTACATAAATTGAAGGAAAAAATAGGTATATCTAGTTATATAATCAAAAACATCGTTTCTTTAGGGATATATCTAAATCCTCTATAATGTTTTATAAAGAAATTTTAAATTATCCTAATCATATCCCCTAAGATTATCAAACTAAGTGCATAGTAAGACCCATTTTTGTTCAATAGGTGACGATTGGGTCAATCCCAATGCGCAATTTTCAGTGTTTTTACCCATGGATACATATGTACTAGAACCATGCCCAATTTTAGTATCTATATAGGGATGTATTTCTAGGAAAAAACACATAATATATACCATACCAAAACTTTGTGATGTTCTTATATACTAATATTCAAATTATATAATAGGATTATGATCCCTAATCTATGTTTTCTTAAATCTAGTTCCCAAGTTTTCTAATGAACCTCCTTTGATACCAACTATAGAAACCATGACCCCAGTAGCCTGAAGTTGGTGTATACTTTATTACATTAGCATAATATACACTAAATTGCATCCTGAATAGGAAAATATTTTATTATTCTTGGTAAACTAGATTCATACATGATTCCCATATTACATTTTAAGACACCAATTACAACATAATTTTTTTTAGAATAAAAATATTCCCTATATAATATCCTTACATATCAATCATAGTAAACTTCATGGATTCCTAGGAAAATAATAAAAAATAGTGATCTCAAATTCTCAGTAATGGTTACGTATATCATAATATATCATGAATCAATAATTATAATCAAGATATAAAGTTAAATAACTGAATGCACATTCCATTTAAATAACATCAAAATCATGATTGGATAAGATGTGATTAATATGGAAAGGTAAATAACTGAACACGCATTCCATTTAATCAATAAACAAAGAATGAAATACATCCAATGATAATATCATTGTGAAAATATCATGTATAATAATAACTTAATTATTAAAGAAGTAAATGCTTAATTATTAGATATCGTGTCTCAGGCACATTATACATCTATCATCAAGACCTTTCACAAGAATGTTTAAAACTATAGTTAAAAATTTGTTTAATATTAACTTATTGATTTTCCTCATGAGACTTACTGATGCATCAAAGAGATAACAATAAATGGGCCCCACCCATATCTGAATGTACAAATAATTCCTCATATATCAAATAATCAATTTAATTCATGAATAATATGATTTAACATTAAATATCTATATTAAATAAATAATATAGATTATTAATATTTCCCTAATAAATAAATTAACATACAAAGTAAGAAACTATAAGTATAAAGTATATTCAATTTAATAAATAACCATATCGATGATAAATATAATGTATTTTTAAGGGATATTTAATATCCAATGATCATATGAAAGTGAATATTTCAATAGAAAGTTAATGACTATAAAAATGAACCAGCAAAGTTAATTTAAATAATTTTCTTGGGAAAAATTATAATAAATCATCCATAAAAAGAATAAGGATAGTATCAGTCCAATATATACCCATTTGAGTAAGAATAATGGGTTGTTTTCATTAATGGATAGAAATACCATAAAAATGTTTTTAAAAACATTTATGAGGAAAATATCCTTTTCATTTTGAAAATTTCTTTTTAAAAATAAAATTTAACAAATAATTTTGAAAATAATTTTATTTTAAAACAATATTTGAAACTTATAAAGAAATATCTAAAACATTTAGTGGTCATATTGGAAGGAAATATCATACATGAATAGTATGATAAAACAAATATTCCTTTCACATTTTCAATAAAATCCAAATAGACCTTGTTTTGAAAATGACATGAACATTCCTTTAAAAAAAATTAAAAATTAAAAATGGGTAAAAATGAATGAATCATTTTAAAAAGTTTAAAATCATTTTTGAAAACAGTTTTAAAAAACATGGTTTTGGAAGAAAATGGATTTCTGACCGAAGAGAAAAATTAAGTCATATTTTCTTAAAAATATTTTATCAATTATTTTAAATACCTAAGAGTGGAAAAATGTTATTATTACTTGAAATTTTCATAAATAACCAAAGGAGATAAAAATTAAATGGTTTTATCAGGCAATGGTCAAATAATTTCCTTCCACTTAAATTTAAGAATAAACAATCTTGATTAGAATGAGACTGTAAAATACACCCTTAAACTCATCATAATGTTGAAGTGAGAATTAATAAATGAATAGATTATTTGTATAAAATATTAATATACATAAAAAATTTAAAATAAAATATAATATAATCAAAATTTATTTCACAAAAAATCTTAGAATATCATAGATGATGAAAAATTAATATAACCCAATGAAAAGAAAATGAGTTATTAAATTATTTACCACTTGGTAATTCTTAAGTAAAATCCCATTGAATGTAATAATTCAAATTGAAACTAATAATACCATAAATGGTTAATAAATCATGATATTATATGTCAAATTTTAATTATATGCACCATATAAAATAAATTATGTGCATAACATTACAATATGCCTCAATTAATAGAAATTAAGATGAAGTCTCTTACCTCATGATTCCTTTTGATTGAATGTTTTTTAACCTCATTTATAGTGGTTTAAAACTTTTTATTATCTTATAATTGAACCATATTAATATTTATAATATCTTATCACCCTTTCATTAATAATCTTTCATTATTTTCATTATTTTGGGTGTTAATTTCCTTATTTTTCATTTGTGATATTTTCTAGAAGTTTCGATTATTGTGTATATTATATAGTTACACCATCTCAAGAGTAACAATCATGAAATCATTGTCATATTTATATATAAATTATACTTTTAATATTAATCATGAAATATGTTTTTGATAAATGATGTACTTTATGATCATGGAGATGGGAGGTCGTACATACGTATGAGTAATGTTTCAATTTTTCAATGATTATTATAGAGATTTAAGTAATAATTTATCTTTAAATAATGATAATAATATCATAAATAGAATATTATTTCATTAAATATAATTTATATATATCATCCACATGGTTTGGTGATGAAAATATAGCCACATTGCTTCGTGAAGGCCGTAGTCAACACATACACAAACGATGTTATCATTTTTTAGTATAAGAAATAAAATGATATATTATTTTTTAATAATTATAAATATGTAATTAATATCACAATTATTTCATTTATATAACTTATATTAATTATTTTTATCCTTTTTACCTTTATTTAAATCATTAGTATAAAACGAATCACATCGCATCGTGAAGTGGTAGTCCGTCATACACACGAACAACATAATCATATCCCCCACAGAATGGAAATTAAAAAACATTATATATGATAAAATGAATCAATAGGTATAATTATGTTATTAATTTCATATATATAATTTATATCCATCATCATACCCAACCATGAGAGGTGGTAATGGAAAAAATGGCATCGGTTCGCAAGGTGGTAGTCTGTTGTACTCACAAATGATAATTTCATAACCCATTTTATATAAGTGGAGATAGTTTCAGGTCATGGTATTAAATAAAATATATATCACTATATGGAAGATACTGAGGTTATTATATCATAATGGTTTGGTAAAAATTTAAGTATGTGGAGGAAGAAATAAAATAAACACATTCTTTGAATAATGTTTTCTCTTCTTTGGGTAACCTCCTTAGGTTAGCACCAAAAGCCTTTATTGGTTGGATTTATGACAAAAATAATAATTCTAGGATTCTAGTATTGGATTTTGGAAGTTATTTGGGAATTTATTTGCTTAAAATGGGTTTAAAGGTGTGAAGAAGAGAGGATAGTGGGAGGCCTTTTATAACTGAGGTGAGTGACACACTTGCAATTTTTTTTAAAAAAAAATATTACCACATTTTTTGCATTCTAAAACTATAAAAAATTGATTATTATATATCCTTATACACCATAAGGTCTAAATATATCTGTCCAATATATTTTAGACAAATTTTTAGGTCATTTTAACCCTTACCATTTTATTTTAACCCCCAGTAAACCCATTTTTACCGTAATCGCGGTAAATAATTTTTACTATTGTTACTATTCAATATGGTAAAAAATTAAGATGAAATTATTAGATTATATAATTATTCTAATTAAAAATATGGAATCTATTTTTTCAAATTTCATTAACAAAATTGGAGAAATATAATTTAAAATTAATCATGCATACGTGATAGGAAAGTGGGTTTTCAAAGAGAAAATGTTAAAAGGTTTACAAAATTTTATATAAAATTTCAATATTAAAATTATTCAAATAACCTAAATTGGATTAATAGATATAAAAATAATATAATTCTACATTAAAAATAATTTAAAATATAATTTAACATTAAAAATAATTTAAATTAAAAGACTACTTTTAAATTAAAATTCAATATTTTCACTATTCATCAAAAAATGAAACATTTCATCAAAATTCCAAAAATTGACCATAATCTAATTTTTATATCCTGATTTAAAAAATAAATTTTCTAAAATTTTTAGAAAGATATTTTAAATTATGTGTGCAAAACGTGACAAAACGTTCTTTTAGAAAAAAGACTATTTTTTAGAAAAAAAAATATTTTTATTTTGCATGATTCTTAATCTATTTCTATTCACTAGATTATCATAATTTTAATTATATAGTTAGTAATATTCATACCCACTACTTTATAGTCTATTTTTTAATGGTATACTATATTATAATTTATTTATACTCGGGGTTTCATGTTCTGCAAGCTATCAAAGAGATTAAATTTAATGAAATTTATTTTGTGGGTCGTTTAAACTTGGTGTTGCATGTCACATAAACTATTGAATAAAATTTTATTCATTTATAATTTTAAGTTATTACAAGTCCCATAATCTTATGTCTCATTTTATTTCATAATATTTATGCCTTCTATATAATAAACATATGTTTATAGAAACATGAATCATGAAATGAATCATATTCAACTATGTTTTTGTGATAATTTATAATTATTAAATTTATTTTATTGATGTTTTTTAAAGAATTAAATGGTTTAATAACCTTATTATTTAAATTATCCTTTTTTATTATAGGTTTTTGATTTAATCTTATTTATTCATTATGAAATTTTCCCCAAAAGAGTAAAAATGCCTATAATTACATGTTTATACAATATAAAAAAATTAACCCTCCATGAAGTTAATTATAAGTAAAGAATAGAAAAAGTCATGGTAGGCCATTAACCGACCATTAGTTGAAAATTCCAAAAGTGTGATAATATATATATATATATATATATATATATTATAATATAAATATTTCATTATATGTATATGGTATATAATATACACTAAAAATCTATATAAGTGGAAATACATAAATAATTGGCATTTTCCTCATATATGGTAAACTGACCATTAAGGGGACTTTCTCATAGAGTGTTGGAAGGATGGAGATATAATATATATATATATATATATATATAATTAATTATAATAAATATCTATAAGAATAATAAAATTAGTATAATTTTTTAAAAACTCATTAATTAATTATGGATGGATTTTTAAAAAAATATTGTGTAGATAGTTATATGAGAGAAGGAAAAAAATTAAAAGTAGAATGAAAGAAATATTACCTCATTCATCATATTTTCTCCTTTTCTTAAACCTTATTTTCATTGGGGATTGTATATGGATGAGACCAAGACATATCTAGGAGTCCAAAAACGCATAGCAAAGTGGAATTTGGTATAGATTGAGAAATGATAAATATTTAGAGATTGATTATCCCATGGGGAGAGGGGTATTAATACTTGATGTGAGATGTATTTTTTTGTTAAAATATTGTATAAAGTATTATCTCATGACTAATACTTTTAATTTAGGTATTAAATGTGTCTATAAATATTATTTGATTAAAAAATATTACTTTCAAACCATTTAATAATAAAAATTATTAATTTATAAAAAAAGAAGAAAAAATGAAATAGTATTTTTTAAGGAATACATTATATTTATATATTTTGGAAATTAATTTTAGGTTTTGAATTTTAGTTTATTTTTTTAAATGAATTATTTATATTATTGAAATCCATTTGGGGTTGATATAACTATTTTATATTTTATTAGATCATTACTAAATCATTATTATGTCGTAAAACATAAATTATTTGAAAAAATGGTATTTTTTAATATCACTTAAAAAATCATTTTTTTCAAAAAATTAAAAAAAATCCCACTTTATAAATTTGATGTATTGATTTAGAAAAAAATTATTTTTTATCAAACTAATTTTCTATCATTCTTAATGTTAATATTTAATAATTAATATAAATATAATGTTTTTTATGAAATAAGTTAAAATAAACTTTATTAAAAATATACACTTACACTTTCTCTAAGTTTCATAATTAAATCATTTTTTTTGTTTAAATCAAGTACTTATATTTAATTATTTTTTTCAAAATAAATATTATTTAAAATTAATTTTACTATTTTATTGGTTATGTTCAAATTCAAATAGTTAGATTACTATTATAATGTCCATGTTATTACTTTAATAGTTATATTAATATTCCAAAGGTTGTATTGGGTTTATTCTTCCTTTAAATACATATTATTTCATTAATTATTCATGCATATAGTTTTATCTTTGAGTCCAGTACATACTTTATTAAATGTTTAATCATATTAATAATGTTTTATTTTATTTTTGTAGTATTATTCACAGGGGTGATATTTTTAAATGACCATGACCCGATTTATTTTCAAATAAAACATATGTCATTTATTTGTTTTTATTATCCAATATTAATATTTTTAATTTTATTGGTCATATTTATTCTTCATATACAATGTACAAAATTAATAAAATAATATAGTGTTGTTTTTTTATTATGTGGTTCACATGTTTTATAATATACCATTTTCCCAAATATAAAACACATATATATTAAGAAGGATGCTTTCATATTAAAAAGTCTATATTATTATATTCTTCCACTATTTATAAATTTTATCATAAAAAATTCAAATCATATCCTTATACAATAATAGATGAGGTAAATTATTTTTCATTTATTATTTAAATTATCATATTTATTCTTGATACTTATGGTTTTGATAATGTACATTGTCAAGGTGAGATAAATGTTTTCTTACAGCTTTGACTCTACAATCCAAAATATTCACCAATTTCTCAATGTTAAAGTGGACATTATCCAATTATACCACCTCTTGATTTGGTATATGTGATTGATATTTTATGTACTTCCTTTGTAGATATATTTGGAACATGTCATATACTTGATCTAGGTTTGGTGGATGTGCTCGTTGATAGGCTACATGTTCTATAAGATCAAGGATATGAAAGAAGATTATGTACTAAGGGATAAGGTTTACCTTTATTCCAAACATCAAAACTCACTTATCAGTTAATATTTTAAGAAACACTTTTTATAACTTTAAACACTAAGTCACTTCAATGATTGTTAGCATATTTCTTATATAAACATTATGATACTTTAATGTGTTGTTGGATGGATTAAACCATCTCTATTATCTATTTCATATATTCAATTCCTAGTATTATCCATTTACTAACAACATCCCATCGTATTAGAGTTCAAAATATTTTCCTTCAATGATATTTATATAGTTATATCTGATTACTTGAGGGAAAATGGTCATTATATAGGAATTCAAATAAGGGAAATATTGATCCCAGACTCCTTTCAATTCTATCAAGAAATATCACAATATCCATGAAAGTGTATGAATGTTCATCTTAGATTTTATATCTATTTGGGTGGGGGGGTTGTACTAAATTTCAACTCTATATTCAATTAATCAATAAAACATCTCTAGAACATAGTGGTGAACCATGGATCTCATTCAAATATAATTAAAATCAGTTCCCCTTACACACTCACTACATATTTTATGTATATCATTATAATTTGATTGATTAAATAATATTATCAAATAGTAATGAAGTGACATGAAACAGTGAGTCAATCCACCATAACCCATATGGCATGATTTCATTTAGAAGTATTTAAAAGTTATGTAACAAAGTCCATTGTGGTTCTCTCCCATTTCCAAATCCGTATGGTTAATGTTTTCATAATAACATTCTATTTTAGAGTCTTTACAACAAATATTAACATACTAAACACTTGTAGCTATACATAGAAATATTTTATCCATGTTAACCCACTATAAGTACCCTATAAGATCTTAGTACATCTTAGTACATCCATGGTTGATGGAGAAAGATGAGATATGTTCATCATCCAAGAGATATTTTGTTATATCTGATGATAACATCACACATATTTTAGTTTCCAAACTAAATAACCCTATATTTATTCATATTAAATTCATAAAACATACCCCCTTTTGTTCCTCCAACTTTATTTTGAATATATTGATCATCTCCTCATGCATCCTTTATTTTCTCCAAGATACATCATTATAAATAGTTTGGGTAAGGTAGAATGGATTCTCTACCATTATGATTTCCAAATTCTTCCTTTACATATCCATGAAGATAGTGTCTTTCTAAATCCTCATCATATATAGAGTGGTAGATTAATTTTTTCAAAGATAATTGGATGCCATATTTTTCTTTCCAAGATGGTATTGTATTACAAAATCATATTCATTTATTAACTCTAACTATATACAATGAAACATATCCATCTCCTTATATGTGAATATAAACATTAAAATATTATAATCAGTATATAAGTCACAGATCTTTCAGTTGAGGTACTACCTCTAAATCATAAAATAAAATATCATATAAGGTAACTATAAATCATGAATAGAGTGAATTTTCCCATGGGTCTTCAATTTTTAAGATTCATGAGATATCAATTTATAATTTTCCATGAGTATAAAATTGAATCCTTTATCCGCAACATCATTTTTCATCCCAAACACTTATCTACTTAAAGGTAGTGTGAGTATAGGTGTAGTAATTATCCTTTCAACAATATCCTTAAATGTTTATTCATATTCTTCCATAAATCCATACATTACTCCCTTCCATGTTAACTTATATAATTGGATAAATATTTACAATAAATTTAACACAATTCATGGTTAATACCAAACTAATACAGGAAAAATATTTATATCTGTGACACATTCTAGTCTAGGCTACTCCTCGATTTCTTTTTTCCTTTGAGGGATCTTTATGAATTCTTTCTCTTGTGAAGAAATTTCACCAGAATGGGACTTTTAGTCTACAAAATTGAAAAAAATTAACTTTGAGTACTAGTTCCCGTTACACAAATTCTTCAACACAATCCTTATATATAATTCATGTTTTTTCATTCCTATAGATTATATAATAATATCATGAATAAAGACTACCACAAATTTATCAAGGTAGTTTATAAAGACTTTATTCGTCAAATCCATAAACATTTATTGGAATTTTGTAAGTCTAAACGGAATTATTATGAACTCATAGTGTCTATATATTATACATAATGATATCTTTTCAATATATTTTCTGATCAATATAAACTCATGATATCGAAAATAAAGATACAATTTTTAAGAAGTAATGAGCTTATAACACCTCGTTGTCATTCTATCAGGTATGTTTTAAACCTTTTTTGTGCTTTTCCTTTTTCATTGGTTTAATAAAGAAGATAATAAATTGGTAGGATACTTGTAATGGTGAAGTTAGGGATTTATAGGAATTTTTAGTATAAAACCTATAGTTTCTATAGTCTGTTTGGGATTTACACATCATGTAATGGGTTTAGATTATGTATAATAACTTCTTGGAAGATGATATGAATTTGTTACACAAAATTAACAATTACACACTTTGTATTATTTACAATCCATATAAATATTAAAAATATGATTTTTAATAAATATGTAATGTTTTTTTGGCATATTTGGGACTCAACAATTACACGATGTGAAATTGGGTTACACACAGTGTAAAATCATGAGTGTTTTTTGGAAGTAGGAGGTTTGGATGAAATCATTATTCATATCCTCTAAGTTTCCTTACTCTCAACCTAGATCCATTCCTAGGTGTTTTTCAGTGATCTCTAATCCCATTGGATCATCCGTTCAATGATTGATCATCATTTTGGTTGCATATCATCTCTCCTAGTAAGTGGTATCCCTATATCTTCATTTGTATCTCTCTATTTTCCTCTTTGGGGTTTTATAGATAATCTTGGTATTTATGTATCTAAACCCTATTTTATTTAATCTTGATTCTCGGTTGAGTTCCTAGATCACTTATGCCTTCATTATTTGTTAGCGAGTCATGTTCTGTGGGTTGTGTTCTCATGAGAAAAAAGTATGTGGTTCTGTTTAACATTTTACAATTGATTAAACCTTGAATTGATTAGGTTTGAAATGTATTTCAATTTTTTTGTGAAAAACCAATTTGATGTGAATTGGAACATGGATTTGACTTGGCATGGAATTTTGGGAAAATCCCCAATTTTAACTAAAATGGAATTTGGGGTGTATATTGAAATTGATGGAAGTTTTAAATTTATTTAAGAATTTATTTTTTGAAAATGGATTAAATTGATTTGATAAAAACCTATGATTTGTTTTGAATTTTAAAAGGCATGAAATAATGAAAAAACCTATGTTTTGGTTTTAGACATGAATTGGAATTTTGAAAAGGAAAAGTGGGAAATTGTGAAGTATTTTTGAAATAAAATGATTTTCCCCTTTCAATTGATTGATTGAGAACATGTGAGCCTGGGTAGTTAGTGGATTATTTAGGACAAACACACTAGGATAGTAATGTACTAGAAACTAATTGATAGTTGAAAACTCTAAAAAAACCTAGTTTGGAATATATTATCCCTGATAAGATATTGACGGGTCTTATTCAGCATGAGCCTAAGGGAAGTGTGTACACATACTTTCCATGATCACTGATATGAGATGTGTGAGGATCCCATAACTTATAACTATAGTACCTTTGGGAAGATTACCATAGTGATATTTGTGACTACTTTGATTATAAATTCCATTGATTGTGAAACTATTTACTCATGAATAAGGATTTATATAAATTGTTTTATATAATGTGTTTATTTAAGACATGTTTGAAATGTTTTTCATCTTTGTGAAATGAATCATGTTTTTATTCCAATATGAAACTATATTTCCATGCCTATTTTTATTAAAAATTTAAATCATGATTTAGTTTATTATTCTGGAATATTATTATGGAACACTTAGTGAGACACTAATGGAATTTTTAGCTCACATCCTACCTATTATTTCGGCCGTTTATAGATTTTCTCTTGGCATGTTTGAGTAAAGGGAAGGCGACTCTTGGATGAGGTCGATGTTCTTGATCCCTTTGGGTTTAGAGTTATGTTTCCATTGGGATGTGGAGTTTGTCTAGTTATAATTATATTACTTTGATGATGTACAGTTTGGTTTTTTGATATACCTATTTGGTTTTTGGTATTGTCTCCTTTTTTAGTTTTATTTGAGCATACCGATATGTATCTATTTCTTCCACTCTATTTGAGGAAAATTGGTTCGCAATTTTTTTTGTATGATTCTATGTATCAGTCACCGACCCATGGGTATTTGGAACACTCTTCTGTCTATGTTGAGATTGGATCATGTATCAAGGTGCTAGGGTATCAGGTATAGTTTGTGATAAGGTGGTACCAAAGGTGGAGGTTAAGCATCGTTCCTTGATGTCATTATGCAGTTAAGAAATCTTATTGGGACTTCAGAGGTAGCTTTTAGTGAGTTTCTAACCTGATCTCATCGTAATGAGTGTTAATTCATCATGGGTGGTTTTAGAAAGGTATATTTAGGATTTATTCTAGTCTTTTACCTAATTTTTATTTGGATGGGGTGAAATCAAAATCTTGTTTATCTATTTGATTGGATTAATTTTCATTTATGCTCTTATTTGATTATTGATTTAAGTAATTTTATAATGTCTTCAATGTTTTTTTTCCAATGTTGTGTAGAAACATTCCAATGAGAATATGTGTAAATAAGATCCATGAGAAAGCTACCAGTGAACCACAGTAATAAAATCCTCTCATGTAACATAATCTGGTTGAGGCTTCCATACATGATGTCCAAGCTCTAGGACAGGCACTTGCACTTATTCCCATTTAGGCTTCAACTATGGAACCTAAAAGGGAAAAATACTAGAATCATTCTTATGAGTTCCTTCACCAGAAGGCACGTTATTTCCTAGGTTCTAACAATCCTCAAGAGGCTAAGGAATGGCTGAGAAAGAAACATATTCTCTTTGAATTAATGGAAACTCATGAAGATAATAAGGTAAAATGTACTACCTTTAAGCTTGAGGGATCTAGAAAGAGATTGTGGGATTCGATATATACGGTGAAAAAGCATGAGGGTTTAGAGTATATGGGATTTAAATATATTTTCACCAACCAATTATATCCAGAGTATATGGTGTTTGCCATGGATATGGAGTTTTTCAAACTCGAGCAGCATAACAGGACCAGGACAAAATATGTGAACTGATTCACTAATCTTGTGTAGTTTTTACTCTAGAATGTATCAAATGAAAATATAAAGACTATATTTTTTGAGATGGTACTTTGATAAGATATTTGTTGTCGTGTTTTCTTGTTGAATCTCTATTCTTATACTGACATGTTTGATAGGGCACTGATGGTTGAACTTGATCTAGCAAGTAAGTCAAGGTTAACAAGAGTTCCTTTTTCTCCCAGTGTAAATTCTATGAGTTCCCATAATGGTAAGAGAAAGAATTATTAGTCTCATAGGGAATCTCAAAATTAGGATTCTTCTATACCCCCATTAGTTCCTAGAAGAGGCCCTTTGACTTGATACTAGTGTGCAAAGTATGGGAATTCGAAACAGTTTTTCACTAAGGAACCCAAGATATTTGGTTCCTATAGTCATTTAGGACACTTGAAATTTTTTATTATATCTTATTTTATCCACATAGTGGAATGGGATTATCAGCACCAAAAATTACTTTGTTAAATTTGATGCTTCAATATCTAATAGTTTCCACCCACAAGCATCCAGAACAAAGCTTATTCACATAGTGGAAGAGTCTTCAGAGAAAGAATACATGGGTCCAACAACTGTAAGAGGTACCATCACTATAGATTCATCTCCAGTGACTTCTTTATTTGATACTGGTGCATCTCACTTGTTTATATCAACTTTTATTATGAATATGTTAAATCTTCCTATAGAGAATTTGTCATATGTGATGAATATTACTACACCCCTTAGAACAAAGAGAGAGGAGGGTATTCATTATTCTTCTTATGTTTTCTCATAATTAGATATAGAGATTACCTAGGATTGTATATTTCTCAACATGAAACCTCTTGATGCCATTTTTAGGATAGATTTGATCATTGTTAATGAATCTTGAATTGATTGTTATCTTTGATCAATCTTCTTTACTACACCCGATGGGTTGTGTCACATCTTTCAGGAGGAATGGTTCCTAAGGTAGACTAGATCTAGACCTTATTATCTAGAGTTGGGGAAAATAATATCAGTTTTTTTTCCTAGAGTAGGAATCCTTGAGAGGTGATCTTCCTCTAGTTTTCAATGAGTTTTCTGACATTTTTCTTTCTAACTTCTCTAGTTTTCCTTTGGTAAGATAGGTAGAGTTTTATATTGATTTAGTGCATGGTACTCAACCAGTTTCTATAAATTATTACCATATAGAACCAAATGAAATTAAAGAGTTTAATACTCAGTTGGATGATCTATTATTGAAAGTATTCATACGCCTGATCATGTCACCTTAGGCAACACCTATTCACTTTGCTAAGAAATTTGATGGAACAATTCATCTTTTGTTGATTACCGAAACCCCAATTGAGTCATGATAAAGAAAATATATCTATTTACATAGATTGATGATCCATTTGACTATCTTAAAGGGTAGAATTCACTCTTGAATATTGATCTTCAATATGGTTATCCCTAGTTGAGAATAAAAGAATCTTACATTCAGAAAACTACCTTCTGAAGCAGGTATATCCATTATGAGTACCTTTCCATGCTATTTTTTCTAATAAATCCTCCTATAGTCTTTATGGATTTTATGAATAGGATTTTCCATGAGTATCTTGATATGTTTGTGGTGGTATTTGTGGATGACATCTTGGTTTACTCTAAGTCCAAGGAGTATCATGTGTGTCATCTAAGTGAATTTCTGGAATTTTTGATAAACCTCTGACTTTATGCCAATCTATTGAAATGTAATTTTTGAATTTAGGAAGTTAAGTTTCTAGGACATGTGGTCTCAAAAAATGGTATTTCAGTTGATCCTAAGAAGGTGAAATCTATTATGAAATGGAAGAAATCATGAAATGTTTTGTAGATTTATAGATTCTTGTGTTTAGGTGGATATTATCATCAGTTCATAAAGGATTTCTCAAAGTTGGATTCTATGATAACCGCTATAACTCAAAAGGGAGTAAAGTTTTATTGGGATGATAAATCTTATATTTATTTTGTTGATATAAAACATCTTTTGAATACTGTTCTAATATTGAATCTTCTAGAGATCGGGTAGAGATATGTATTCTTCTGTGATTCATCAGGTTTGGGCTATTTTCTCATGTAGGTTGATCACATAATTGTATATCCCTATCGAAAACATAGGCTACAAGAAAATAATTATCCATCCCATGACCTTGAACTTATATTTGTGATGCATGCACTTAATATTTAGTAGAATTATCATTTTAGACAAAGTATTACCATCTATTCTAGCCTCAAGAGCTTGAGGTATATATTCTAAAAAATATATTTTAATCTTCAGTAAAGGCATTGGGTTTAGTACATTCAATATTTTGATTTTCATATTTCATATACCATAGGGAAAAGGAATTTCATTGCAGATGATATGAGTAGGAAACTTTTAACCTAGTCCTTTAAAGAATCATAGTATTAGTGTAACTTGATGGATCTTTTTGTACAGTTTCATATAAGAGTTCGGGAAATAGGGGATAATGTTTTTTACCCACTATTCAGTTGACCTACTCTCTTATCAAGATGATTATTTAGTAATAGTTGCTTAATGATGAATTATTTGGCATTAGGAACTCTATTTATGGTGGGGAGACTGTTTTTGAGTGGTCATTCTCCATAGAGGTTATCCTATGTTTTTGGAACCAGTACATTGTACCTTTTTTTATAAGGAAAGATGTGATGGGGTATTACCATAATTCTTAGTGGGTATTTCACCTAGGAACAACAAATATGTTTTATGATATGCAATGATGATTTTGGTGGTCGGGTATGAGATGAGACATTGTTGATTTTGTTTCTCAAAGTTATACCCACCAACAGGTCAAGGATGAGCACCAGAGACCATCGGGTTTTCTTCAGTCACTTCCAGTGCTAACTTTGAAGTGGGATGAGTTTTATAAGGAATTTTTGGTTGGGTTTCCATGTACCCAAAGAAAGAATAATGTGATATGGGTTGTGATCGATAGGCTGAACAAATCAGATCACTTTATACCCATTCATGATACAACCAAATTTTATGAGCTTAGGAATACCATTTGGGAATGTTTTAGTTTTCTTATAATAATAGTTACCAGTCCATGATCAGAATTTCCCCTTTTAGGGCATTGTATATAAGGACATGTAAATCTATATTGTGTTGGTCAGAGATTGGTGATAGTTCCTTGGTTCGACCAATTGTAGTTCAAGAGATAAAAGAAGATATTCGGTTGATTAATTAACGGATGTTGATGGTATAGATTTAGCATAAATCTTATGTTGATCATCATCATAAATTGTTGGAAATTTCAGTTGGAGATCAGATGTTCCTGAAAGTTTCATCTCGTTTAGGCCATTGACAACTTGGGCGGTAAGGGGAGATTTCTCCTCATTTTTTGGGACCTTTTTAGGTTATTAATCATGTGGGGAAAGTGGATTACCATTTAGAACTTCTACCATAGTTGAAATCAATACCTAATATTTTCCATGTATCACAACTATGCAAGTATCTTTCTGATCCATCTCGTGTTTTGAGTTGGAGTGATCTTGATGTTGAGCCTAATTTATCTGGGAATGAGCATCTTGTTAGGATTTTTGGTTCTGGGATGAAGGTAATTCATGGAAGATGATACCTTTGGTCTGTTTTCTATGGTAGTATGGTTTTTAATCTCATGAGACATGAGAGTGTGAGGTGCTTATGAGAGAGAAATGGCCCCACCTTTTTGATACATAAGCTTCTTAACAAGATTTCTAGGGATATAATGTTTTTATGGTGGGTAGGTTGTAACACCTCATTACCTTTCTGTTAGGTATATTTTAAACCATTTTTGTGGTTTTTTTGGTTGAATAATGCTAAAAATTAATTGGAAGGATACCTGTAATAGTGAAATTTGGTATTTTTTAGAATTTTCTGCATAAAACCTTCATTTTTTGTAGTATTTAGGGGATTTACATGCCATGTAATGGGTTTACATGACATGTAATCACTTCTTGGTAGATTCCATGAAATATTCACATAGAATGAATTATTACACGTCGTATACTATTTACATGTCGTGTAAATATTAAAAATCAGGTTTTTAATAAAAGGTAATCTGTTATTCAGTATATTTGGGAATCGACAATTATATTATGTGAAATTTGGTTACACGCCATGTAAAATCTTGAGTTCTATTTTTAATTAGGTTATTTGGATGAAATCCTTATTCCCTTCCTCTATATTTTCTTTCTCTCAAGATAGAAAAAATACTAGTTGTTTCTGTGATCTCAAATCCCTCCATATCATCCATTTGATTATTGATCATCATGATGGTTGTGGTTCATCTCTCTAGGTAAGCAGTATACATGTACGTTCCATCTCTCTCTCTTACTCTTTGGGGGTTGATATATCATCTTGGTATTGATGGATATAAAATCTATGTGGTTGAATATTGATTCTATGTTTGTTTCCTAGATCTCTTGGACATTCATTATTCATCGATGAGTCTTATTGTGGGCATTGTGTTCTCATGAAAAAGTTAGGTGATTTTATTTAATATTTTCCAATTGATTAATACTTGAATTTATTATGTTTGAAATTTATTTCAATTGATTTTTGAAAAACCAATTTGATGCAAATTGGAAATTGGATTTGACTAGGCTTGGAATTTTGGGAAAAAACCCCAATTCTGATGGAATTGGAATTTGGGGTGTACATTGAAATTGATGTAATTTGTAAATTGATTTGATAATTGATTTTTGGAAAATTTATTAAATTTATTTGATAAAAACCCTATGATTGGTTTTGAATTTAAAAGGTGACTTGTGTTTTACTTTTAAAATTGAATTAGAAATTTGAAAAGTAAAAGTGGGTGATTATGATGTATTTTTTAAATGAAATGATTTAACCTTTTCTATTGATTGTTTGAGAACATGTGAGCCTGGTTAGTTAGTGGGTTATTTGGGATAAACAATAAAGGATTCAAATTACCTATAAATAGATAGATGATTTACAACTCTAAAAAAATTTAGTTCTTCATATCATAACCTCGATGGGATTTTGATGGGTCATATTTGGAATGATCCTAAGGGACATGTGTACACGTACTATCTGTGATCACTGATATGAGATGTGTGAGGATCTCATAAGAACTATCAGTGCTTATGGAATATGACCATGGAACTATTTGTGACTAGTTTGATTATAAATTTTATTGATTGTGAAAATATTTACTCAAGCCAAATGATTTATATAAACTATTTTATATAAGTTTTTTATTCAATCCTTGTTTTAAATGCTTTCTATAATTGTGAAATGAAGCATGTTTTGATTTAAATATAAAAATTTACTATCATTACTATTTTGATTAAAATTTGAAAGCATTATTTGGTTTAATTTTGTTACATATTATTATGGAACACTTGGTGAGATCCTATTGGGATTTTTACCTCACACCCTACCTTTTCCTTCTTGAGTTTGTAGATTTTCTCCTTCCAGGTCCAAGTAAATGGAATTCACCTCTTAGAGGAGGTGGTTGTTCTTGATACCTTGAGGCTTGGAGTGATGTGTCCTTTGAAATAGGGAGTTTGTATTGTTAGACTTCCATACTTTGAGGATCCATGGTTTGAGTTTTTGAAATACCTATTTGGTTTCTAGTACTATATCCTTTGGGATTTTCCTTGGATCATACTAGTATGTATCTATTTACTCCATTGTGTTTGAGGAAAATTCATCCCCAATTTTGTTTTGTATAATATCATGTACTAGTCTCCAACCCATGGGAATTAGGAATTCCCTTCAGGCTATGTCGGTGTCCGCTCAGGTATCAAGGTACCAGGGTATCTGGGATGGTTCATAATATATCATCTAAATGTTAATGAAATAAATATTCAATATATTAGAGTAGGAACTTTTTTTAATGGTAATATTTTTATTCTATTGATAATCAATGTAAATCTGCATTAACCCATCATTTTTTATGACATATCATTGGTGCACACCAAGGTGAATCCTTATTATATTTCAATTTCTTATTTAAATCCTTTAATTCTATCAAGACCATCCAATAAGGGTATAGGATAAAAATATCATACTAAGTATATGTTATATTTATAATTATACCTCAGGTTCTTAGGGATGGATAGAAAAATCATAAAGTAATACATTGGTATGGTCACTTATAATTAGAATTTCTTTGTGGTTTATGTTTTCTTTACCTTAACCATTTTAGAAAGTTATTCTTCTTTATTAGTTATCAACAACCATACATTTGATGTATTTTTATAAATGTGATTCATAATCTTCCATTATTTTGTATAGGACTATTGGTTAATTCAAGATATGGAAAGTGAATTCTATTTTCTAGTTGTTGATGTGAGATCTGAAAAATTGAATTCAATCCATTACCAATAGATCATTAAATTTAACTAATGGAATAATTATGGGATTTATTAGAATAATCATACAAAAAATTCTAATTGGGTAAGATCTTAACTATTAGGTTTCAATTATTACACTACATGGTGTTTTCATAAATATCTCTACTTCAATTTTATGAGGAAGTGATTTAATAGCTATAGCCAAATTACTGGATAAAAAGGAATGAGTATATTTCAAATTTCAAAAATTTCACCATTATTGAGTGAAAATTAAATGTACATTTTTAAATTTCATTATATTAATTGGTGTTTCCATCATTTTCCAAAGATGAGAATAGTAGAACAAAACATAAGTCAATGTAGCATATGTGAATAATTTATTTGTATGAGAAGATCAATGATAAATTTTTAACTTATGATATCCTTAATTTTAAACTAGGTATATTTTACTAACATATTTCCAAAACTAACTAAACCATAATTTTATATGAACTATAAAAAACCATATATTTTAAACATAATTATTACTTAATTTTTCAGATAAAAAACATAACAATACAAATCCCATAATAGATAGGTTTAGCATCCTAAGTAAATTAGGTTTATAAAACATGAATACATAAGAAACATTAATCTTTACATAAAACCTTATTTAGTAATTATAAAATCTCTCACCGTATCATTAGTACATGTAATCACCTACTGAGATACATCAAAGGAAGGGTGAGCTAAAATCTCTATAAAGGGAGGAATAATTGTTCGGAGCGTGAGACATGAATCAAATGGGTGCATGGGTGAGCATAATCATCACTGTAATATCATAAGAATAATATTATAATCATAAGAATAATATATATATATATAAGGCTTAGAATGTGGAACATTCATAATAATGAAACATCACAAACATGGTGGAAAATTCCCATGTATAGAATATGAATAAATATTGCCTCATATTTATGCATAACATATCTATACAAAACTCACTACATATAATGTGAACAAATATACCATCATGTTCGTCAATAATAATCTCATGATATATAAAACACTTCCCAATTAAATGAAAGTTTATATAATTCTTGTCCCACCTGTCACAACATAATATGCATCGAATCTTGCATTCCATTTAGAAATCAAAATGCACAGTAATAATAATCATGAAAAAAACCATGAGAAAAGAACGGGTTTCATAGTGATTTCATAAAGCATTATTCAAAGTATAATATTGTATATTTCTAAGTGAAAAGGTTAAAATATCATTTTTGGATGCTCAAGAGTTTCATTTATAATTAAAAGATCATAGTTTATAAAGTTTAGAAAAATAATCAAGTAGAGACTTAGAGAATAAATATTTTATCAATAATCACTAAATCATGGATAATAACTCATATCAATGAAGAGAATTCATGTATATACATAGAATAAATAAAGTTAAATAAAATTAAAAAATATTTAAGAGATATTTTATAATAATCATAAGGTAAATATAATGGAAGAGAGGATAAACCTGAAGAAAAGAGTCAGGATTGAGGGTCCTCGTACCTTATGCGTTGTTTTATTTAATCCCATTTTTACATCTTATATAATATGAATATGTTTACTAAAACATGAATCAAGAAGTTAATTAAATTCATTTATGTTATTATTTATCTATTATAATCATTAGATTCTATTTTTTAGTCATATTATTAAGGACAAAATGGTTTAGTGACATGTTTCTTTGAATTATCCTTTTTTTATTTTATAGTTTTGATTGATTTTTATTTATAAATTAGAAAAATTAACCCAAAATGAATAAAAATTTCTAAAATTTCATTTTTATACATTATAAATAATTTACACTAACCGATCAAATAGAAATGATAAGTAAAGAATTGACAATGTCATTGTAGGAAGTTACTTGACCATTATTGGAATGTTCTAAAAGAGGGATAGAGAAGAAATATATATACATTATAAATAATTCATTATTGTTATATATTATAATATTATTATTTAATGATATATAATCTATTTTGTCTTTCCATATAGGTAGCGATGCATAAATAATTGACATCATCATCATAGGTGGGAAACTGGCCATTAACTAGACTTCATCTTAGAGAGGGAGATAGATAATATACATATTGTAAACATTTTATAATAAGTATCCTATAGAATTAAAAAACTATATATTTTCTATATACTCAAAAAATGAATTTATGAAGGATTTTTTTTAGAAGACTACGTGGTAATAGATGTATAGAAGAGTGAAAATGTGAGAGCAGATGAAATGTTGCCTCATTCTTCAAAATATCTACTTTTATTAAACCTTATTGCCTTGGAGTCTTGGATTTGAATGAGAAATGAACATCTATCGAAATCCAAGTATTCTTAGGGTAATGGATTTAGTATGATCTTGGGTAATGGGAAGTGTTTGGGAACTAATTTTTCAATGTAGTGAGAGGGGTTTTTATACATGAAGGGAGGGGTATTTTGGGGTTAAAATATTGAATGAAATATTATTTCAAGACCAAGAATTTTAATAGTTTTATAATTTGAGACTATCAATTTTATTGTATTAAAATTACATTTTTTTAATTTCGAACCATTAATCAAAAAATATATCTATTTATAGAAAATAAAGAATGAAAAAATGAAAAACTATTTTTTATGGAGTACATTATCTTTTTAGAATTTACAAATTACTCTTGGATTTAAGTTTTATTTTACTATTTTTAAATAAATTAACTAATTTATTAAATCTTATTTGGGTTAATATAAGAATTTTATAATTTATTAGGCATTACAATTTAATAAAATAAGCAATATTTGAAAAAAATTGTATTATTACTATTTACATAGAAATTATACTTTTACAAAAATTACCAAAAATTCTCAAATACATTTTCAATGTATTGATTCCAAAAAATAATTAATTTTATCAAAATAATTTTCTAACATATGTAATTTTAATATTTATTAATTAATATAAAAATTAATTTTTTTTTAAAATAAGTTAAAATATAATTTATTAAAAAGATAAACTTATATTTTATTTTAGATTCCAAATTTAAGTATTTATATAATGGAACTAAAATATATGTAATTAAAAATTTTATTCATATTAAATATTATTTAAAATTCATTTTACTATTCTATTGGTTATTTTACTATTCCAATTATCAGATAATTATTCTAATGGTCAAGTTATTATTCCAACTACCATATTACTATTCTTGTGGTCATATTGGGACTATACTTCTTATAAAACCCTATTATTTCCATTATTCATCATTAAAATACTTTTCACCAAATTTTCTAAAAATCCTTTAAAAAAATGAAATCATATTCTAATGTTTTATTTTCATGTTTAAAATATTTTTGGTGGGTGTAATATTTTGAGAAAACTATGACCCGATGGATTTTAAAATATTTTTATCTTGTTTTTTATTTTTATTTAATGTTCTAATATTTTTAATTTTATGCAATTTATCTATTTTCCAAATGTAATTTTATAAATTAATTAAATAATGTATAATTGGGTTTTATTATTTTGTGCTTTTTTACATTATACCATATTCTTAAATTTGATACATAAATATTACGAAGGAAAATTTCTTATAGAAAAGTATGGGTCATTATATTATAGATACTTCAGCATTTTATAAAATAAGGTTGCAAAGCCTCAAAAAGGTAATGAGTCCCTAAAAAGAAATATGGAAGCTCAATGAATAATGGGTTTCTCACGACCTGAACTATACCGGGGCTCGAGCAGAAACTACCCTAGGCCCGCCTCCATAGGCTAGGGGCTGGTGACTATCTCTGAAGGCATAACAAACTTAGGGAGGAATTTTCCAAAGTACATGTACACACACACGCAACCAACTCAATACAAAAGTGCAGATTGAAAGGAAAACAAGATACAAAACTACTATATATAAACCACAAATATGCATTGACCTCTAATCAGTACAAGTACAGAAAAGTAAATTGAAAAGGGAAAGGGGAAAAATACACGCCCAACCAAAAAAGTTCCACAACCTAGAAACATGTGGAAGAGTAAAATATCTTAGCACCCCTCTCTTGGATCTCAAGTTATGACCACTGCATTCGGTCTAAGAACCCCATATCCCTATGATCCTCTAATGTCATGATCAACATGTTCATCGTCTGCAAGGGAACACAGAGTGCAGGAAAAGTCCAAGTAGGTGTGATTATAAAAATACTCAGTAGGATGCCCCTAAGGCTCAAGGGAGCAGCAAGTGAGGTACTGAAGAGGGAAGCAGTAGATAGAACCAGGTACATTAAAAGAGTACAACTCAACCCAACCAAGAAGTGAAGTAATCTCGTCCAAACTTTAGGAGCTAGAAATAGTGAGAATATTAGTGTCTTGTCATGTCAATGCTACCTACAGTAGGAGAGTAGACTCGTCCAACCACAAGAAGCTAGACACGGAAATCACATGGAATACCCCGTGTGTCTTCACCTCTCTTGTAACGCCCCGACCCCAGTTACCCAGATTCAGTTCTTTATTACATAACATTGGCATGATACAAGGAATTGTGTCCCAAAATATCAATCATTTTAGTATTATTGGAAACAAGATACATACATAAGTTCAACATTACATCTTGAAAAGAAATACAACACTAATTTGTTCCGTTTAAGACAACTAAGTCTCCTAGATTATGCATGTAATTCATTAATAACTAACTTCTTCATATCCTGGGAAAATGAAATATAAGAAGGGGTGATCTCATATGCTCAGTAAGGGTAAGAAATACAGCATAAGATAACATAAACATTAGGTATGATGAATAATTAAAAACACATGCCTTTACAAATAATAAACATGAACACTTTATGGAAAAAATATGATCTGAGTAAATAATTCCATAATAAAACATAGTCATGGGTATTCTACTAGTTGAATAACCACATGAACCATCAATAATATTTTTATAATGAGGGAATGTATAATGTCGGACATTCTGAAACATTTTGTCAAGGCCTCGGCCAAGACATCTAAAAATGATTAAGGCCTCGGTCAAAACCATATATAAAATTGGGATAGGCCTCAGCCAATTCCATGTCTAATTGCCTCATGAGACGTACCGATGCACCAAGGAGATATAGCGGGTTACACCTATCACATACTAAGTCCAATACATTACACATATGAAAAGTTTGAAACATAACATAAAAATTTGTATTAAAAATAGTATATTAAATTTCAATACTTTAACCCTAAACCATTAATGGTATAAAAATAACACATCCACATTCAAAAAAACATTCTTACCTTAATTTTGTCGAAAAGGTCATAAAGTACCATGTTTGGAAAACGACGAAAAGATTCCTTTAAAAACATATAAGGTAAAATAAGGGAATAAATAACTTTAAACCATAGTGTAGAAAATTGTAAGAAAATTTAAAATACATTTTTAAGAAAACATGAATGTGGATGATAAAGAGGTCTCAGTAGATACTTACGTAAAAACAACCTCGGATAATAAAGAGATTGTGAAATTAACCCTTACATTGTAATTTTCCTTAGTCGATGGTATGTTAACCTCCCGTATAATAGTTAAAACACTATTATTAAATTATACAATAACTATATACATAAATATGATATCATATATGATCTTCTAATATTTCTTTGTTAATAATATTTTATTAGTATCATTGTTTTGGGTGTTAACTGACTCGTTTTCCTTTATATGCTTGGTTACGTAAGCCATGTTTGTTTTAGATATGATGTATTTGATTCATATCCATAATGATATTATTTTCATAAACATTATTTTTAATCATCAAATGAAAATTATTCTTGAATGGTTACGGTGGGGAAATGAATCTCATCGCGTTCGTGGAGATGGTAATCTGTATGTAGGCACGAGCGACAATATCATTGATGGAAAAATCGTATGTAATTGGATGGTATATCATATATAAATAATAATTAACATGTTATATTTATTATTTACATCAGTAATACTCATTATTATACCCATCCAAATAATGAAGTGTTTGAATAACAATCTACGCCACAACGTGGAGATGGTAAGTTGTGCATACGCACGTATGGTGACTTTGTCATTTATAGGATGGAAAGAATAATGAATATGGTTGTACAATTTTTATAATAACATAATATTATATAGAAGATATTAGAGTTATTATTTTATAATGGAAACATCAAAGAAAGAGGAAGTGGAAGAAGAAAAGAACTTGAAAGAGGTGGTGAAATATTTACCTCTTCTTCGGGTTCTTCCTTTTGATTTGATCAAAAGGGATCCTTAGGCTGGATTTATGACCAAAATAATGCTTCTAGGATGAAGGGATGATATTTGAGAGGATAGTTTTTCAGGTTTGTCCGATCCAAAATTCTTGGAGTTCTGAAATTAAGATAAGGGGAAGTTCCCTTTTATAAGAGAGGTGAAGGTCACTTTAGGAAAAGCTTGAAATGTTATTTTATAATAAAATCATTTTCAATTTTTAATAGCTCAAAAATGAATTATTTAGATTATAAGGTTGGGGTGGGTATAAAACCTCTCATCCAATAGGTTTCGGATAGGTTTAGGTCACCATATTAACCTTATCTTTTAGATTTAACTCTTAGTTAAATAGTTTGACATTTACCATGTCTCTTTGTATTTTTATATTATATGGTTAATAAACTTACTATAACAAGCCAAGAGAAAAAAATGTGGGTAATTATTAATTTATATAACCTTATCTAAGTTCTTTTTTTTGAACCTTATATTTTTAGGAATATTATATCAATTAATAATATAGTATTTGTTTTAAAAACTCAATTATGTCAATTTTAACACTATTTAGTATTTGATTTTTTTAAAAGCCATAAAAAATTTATTACTTGAAATAAAATTTATTTGACCAACTATGACATGTCATATTAACCTATAAAATTAGTTTAATTTATCATAAGTCTCAATATACATTTATTTGGATATTTATAATATCAATTATTTTAATATTTCATTATTAAGGTAATTACTACATCGTCATTGTGTCATAACTAAATTAAATTATTTAATGTCTAAAAATTATAAATAAAATACCATTATGTAAAAAATATTTTTAGATTTGTAATGAATATTTATAGTCAAATAGATCAATTATATAATCCCATATAAAAATTATTTACTAAAAGATACATGCTTTTTTTATTTTTGTCTTTACTTTAGATTAATTAATGTAAAATGTCATTATCACTCCAAAGTGGCTCCATGGGGTCCCAAAATTGACCAAAGAATGCCCATAGTCAGACATGTATCAACCAATATGAATAGTACACATGTTAGGGTAATTCAATATTATTATAATATTATTTTTTTACACTTATTTACCGGATTTACCCTTTAACCATGGTAAATAAAATATTTTCCAAAGTAATTATTCAAAATGTATAATAATAAAAGTTACCTATTTACACAATTTGAACCTCCTGATTCTAAATATGGAATCCATTTTTCTAAATTTAAAACACAAAAGTGGCATAAATTAATTTAAAATTAATTCCCACTGTCAAAACAAAAAGCGTGTTTTTAAGAAATAATAACTATCAAAAGATCGACACTTGTTTATGTTCAGTTTAAATGTGAAATTAAACACAATGAAAAAAATTATATTAAATGATAAAAATATAATATAATACTACTTTAAAACTACTCAAATTTATAATTTAACACTATCAATTATTTCGATTAAAAAAGATGTTTTTAATTAAATTTTAGTATTATTCATCAAAAATTGAAAGTTTTAAGAAAAGTACAAAAAATTCACCCTAAGATAATTTTGATATTCTGAATTTAAAAATGAAGTCCATTTTGAAAATAAAATTTCAAAAATTTCAAAAAGTGGGTATTATTATTCATAATGGCTAGTTTGATTGGTCGCAGTGTGTTAGAATCTCGAAGTAGCATACAGTGAAAGCTATTGCATTATTCAAAGGGAAACATACCGTGGAAGCTTAGGCTATTTCATTCTTCCCTACTTCAAATAATTTCTTCCTCATAATTTATATAATACTACTGTACAAAAATATTTGGGTGGTTCTTCATCATAAGATCCTCTGGTTCCCACGTTTCCTATTCCATCTTATGGTTTCTACATAGAACTTTTACCAGATGAGTCGTCCGATTTCTCAACACTTGTTCTCTGGTATCAAGAATCTTTACAAGCTCTTCACAATAAGACAAATTAGGTTCCAGTTCTATTTCCTCATAGGTGAGTACATGCATTGGGTCAGGCATGTATTTTCTCAACAGTGATATGTGGAACACATTGTGAACTTTGGAGAGACTTGGTGGCATTACCAAACGGTAAGCTACAACCCCAATTTTTTCTATAACTTTGAAAGGTCTGATGTACCTAGGACTTAATTTACCCTTATTACTGAATCATATAACTCCCTTCAATGGAGATACCTTCAAGAAAACATGATCTCCTACCTTAAATTCCAAATCCTTCCTTTGGTTATCGTCATAGCTCTTCTGCCTACTTTGTGCTGATTTGATGTGGGTTTGGATAACCTTCACCTTTTCCATCGTTTCCTCAACAAGTTCTGGGTCTATGAGTTTTCTTTCACCGACATCATCCCAACAAGTTGGTGTGCAGCATCTCTTTCCATATAACGCTTCATATGGTGCCATATGAATACTTGAATGGAAGCTATTGTTATAGGAAAATTCTACCAGAGGTAAATATTGGTCCCACATACCTTGAAAGTCAAGTGAGAAAGATCTCAACATGTCTTATAAGGTTTGAATAGTCTGTTCTGATTGTCTATCAGTTTGAGGGTGGTAGGCAATGCTCAAAAGAAGTTTAGTATCCAAGTATTTCTGAATACTTTTCCAGAATCTTGATGTAAAACGGGGATCACGATCAGAAACAATCGATAGGGGTACTCCATGAAGTCTTACAACTTAATTAATATAAATTCTTGCTAAATGTTCATTTATTAAATCTTATCTTATAGTAAGAAAATGTGCTTACTTGGTAAGATGCTCAACAATGACCCATATTGCATCATTCCATCTTTGAGTCTTTGGTAGCCCCATGAAAAATTCCATCATAATATTATCTCATTTCCACTCAGTTATGGGAAAAGGTTTCATGACTCTTCCAGGTTGTTTCCTTCCAGCTTTCACTTTTTGACAAACCATACACCTCGACACAAAATCAGCAATCTCTCTCTTCATGTTGTCCCACCAAAAATGTTCTTTCAAATCTCTATACATCTTGGTTCTCCCAAGGTGTATAGAGAAATTGGAGCTATAAGCATCATCCAACAATTCCATTTTTTATTAGGTATGTTTGGAACACAAAGTATCTTCCCAAATTTCAAAATTCCATCTTCATATATAAAGGCACTCAATCTCCCATCATTCAGAACTTTAATCTTCTTTTGAAACTCCTCATCATAAGTCTGAGAACTCTTTATCCTTTCTAGTAAAGAAGGTTTGGAAACCATTTGAAAAAGTATTGATGTTTCACCTTCCATGGTTATTCCCATATCCATATTTACTGAATCCATGAAAATAGGATCCCTTTCAACTCTCATCTTGTTCAAAACTCCATGATCCTTTCTACTCAAAGCATATGCCACCTTATTTTCCTTCCCCAAGTGGTAGTGTATAGTGCAATAGAAATCCTTGAGTAGTTCAATCCATCGTCTTTACCTCATGTTGAGTTCTTTTTGTGATAAAATATACTTGAAACTATTGTGGTCAGTATAAATATCACATTTTTCACCATAGAGATAGTGTCTCTATATCTTCATAGAAAATATTACAGCTGCTAACTCGAGATCTTGAGTGGGATATTTTTTATCATTAATTTTTAGCTATCATGATGAATAGACAATAACTCTATCATTTTTCATAAGGACACAACCAATTCCTTTCTTTGAAGTATCACTATAAATAAAAAACCCATCATTCCCTGATGGTAGAGTCAAGATAGGAGTGTTTACTAATCTTCTCTTTATTTCTTCAAAACATTCTTCACACTATTTTGTCCAAACAAATTTAACCCCTTTATGTGTGAGCTTGGTTGATGGGTTAGCCAACCGGGAAAAATTCTGGACGAAATGTCAATAATAACCTACTAAAACAATAAAATAATGTACCTCAGTTATACTCATCGGTGCGGTCTATTCTTGGATTTCCTTGGTCTTTGAAGGATCAATAGAGATTCCATCCTTAGATACAATATGGCCAAGAAAATAAATCTCATGAAGCCAGAATTCACACTTGCTAAATTTCACATTTAATTCATTTCTTCTAAGAGTCTTTATAATAATGCGCAAGTGATTTTCCTGATCTTCATAGCTTTTGGATTATACCAAGATATAATCAATAAATAACACTACAAATTCATCAAGATATTCCTTGAAAACTCTATTCATTAGATCCATGAAGACAGAGGGTACATTAGTCAATCCAAAAGGCATTACTGTAAACTAGTAATGCCCATACCTAGTTCGAAATGTTGTTTTCATAATTTCTTCCTTCTTTACACGCAACTGATGATATCCAGATCGATGGTCAATCTTTGAAAAATATTGAGCTCCATGAATTTGGTCGAATAAATCATCAATACGAGGTAGGTAATACTTGTTCTTTGTTGTTATAGCATTGATCTCCCTATAGTCAATGTGTAACCTCATAGATCTGTCTTTCTTCTTAACAAAAAGGATAGGGGATCCCCATAGAGAAACACTAGGGTGAATAATCCCTTATTAATCAATTCCTCTAGTTGTTTCTTTAGTTACACTAATTACACAGTGGCCATTATATATGGGGTCTTTGATGTGGGACTTGAACCAGGAATTAAATCAATGGAAAACTCAATTTCTAGTTCTAGAGGATGTCCAGGTAAATCCTTTAGAAACACATCAACATATTCTTGCACAATAGGTACGTCCTCTATTTGAACATTCTTTTCCTCACCCATATTTATTTCATTCTCATCCTCCCCAATAATTGAATTTAGTATAGCTACTGGGGGTGGATCTAGATAAGAATTAGATGGTGACGTTTCTACTCTAAAGATAAGGTACTCCTTATCATCATCGAGAATTGTAACCTCCTTCTTATTACAATAAATTTTCACATAATGGTCCAAAATCCAATACATATTGAGGAATATATCAAATTAAATCATGGTTATGATGATTAGATCAGTAGATAAATATTGTTTATATGCCTTAATGGGGACTGATTCACAAAACATTGTTGCAATGATATTTCCCTTAGGGGTTTTGACTGACAACTCCCTTGTTAAATAAAATTTTAAATATCTAATTTTATTAGAAAACTAGGAATATATGAAACAATGCGATGATCCATAATCAAATAAAGCATTGGATAAACTTGATGAAACCATTAAATTACCTACCACCATATCTTTCGGAGCTTCAACCTCAGCAGTAGTGATCATAAAAGCTTGGCCTTGATCCCTTGGCCTTTTCTAAGGTACGTTTCCCAGACACTTAGGACATTCATTTTCATAATGTCCCATCTCCCTGAAATCGTAGAATTGAACATTGGTAGCTTCTTTCTTCCCCTTACGATTACTATAAAGATGGAATTTCTGTCCACATTTGTAGTATACTCTTTTTCCCTTTAGATAGGCACCAGGGTTATTCCTTCCACAATTATAACAAGATGGAAATTCAACTCTTCCCTTATTCCATGTTTCCTTATTTCCTTTCCCATAGTGTACAACAGATCTTATCTTCTCTTTCATTGCTTTAAATTTGGAAGAAATAGAGAATTCCTTTTCTGTCTTGATAGCACATGAGACAATATCTTCATATGATGAGAAGGATTGAGAGACTAATACCCAATGGAGAGATGGTTTTAACCCAAAAAATAAATAATAAATCTTACTTCTTGGGTTTTGTATATAATCTGCAACAAGACTTGATAACCTTTTAATGTTAGCTTCATACTTTGCGACATTCTCATCCTCCTCTTGTCTCAGACTCATAAATTGCCTTTCCATGTCCAATTGATGGTCACAAGGAAAGTATTTTTCAAAGAAAAACTCTTTAAACTCCCTCAATTCCATACTTGATACTTCTTCACCCTCCTTTTTGTTTTGAATTAATGACCACCATTGATCTGTATCTCCGGTGAGGCGATAAACTGCCATGACTACTTTTTCCCTTTTCGCTACTCCCCAAAGCATGAAATATTTTTTCTAAGGAACTTATCCATTGTTCAGCTACATATGGATTTTTAGACCCATTTAATGTTGGTGGTTGTTGCCTCAGGAATAGATCTAACATTGATCCTCTGCGTTTTGGATCAAGGTGCTCCATACAGGTAAGGTTATTATTCATAACCTGTGTGAGTTGTCCCAATATGGTGATAAGCTGGTCAGCACCAGTTGCATCACCATCTCCTCTATAATTATCTTGAGTAGGAGGGAAATCACTACATGGATTACGTGCATTGATACAGTTTCCATTCCTTCCACTAGGTTCTATTTCTAAACAATGGCATACATTAGATTAGTTTATGAACCTTAATACATAATTCTGAACTTGTAAAACACTTAACATAATTTGAAAAGTTTATGGATATAATCTATAATCATAAAAAATGATTTATTTGAGGAATTATATACTCATAAACCCTTTATAATGGTTTTTAAATAAAATGATAATTATCCTAAGCATATCCACCAGGAGTGTTGTAACTAAGATTGCATTAAGGCTCGTTGTCGTGCACCAATTCTCGTTCGATTCTAGATCAAAGCGGTGTTTTTGGGTTTTACCTCAAGGTACATCTATGCCAAATCTGCCTCTACCTACTCGTATCCATACAGGGATGTATTTCTTGGAAAACTCACAAAATATCTATAGTACCAAAAATCTAGGAAGTTCTTCTATACTAATCATCAAAGTCTATCTTAGGGTAATGTGCTATAATCAGAGTTTTTCTAACTCTAGTTTCCAAGGTTTGTACTAACCTTCCTCTAATACCAACTGTAACGCCCTGACCCCAGTTACCAAGATTTGATGCTTTATTACATAACATTGGCATGATACAAGAAATCATGTCTCGAAAGACCAATCAGTTTAGTATTATTGGAAATAAGATACATACATAACTTCAACATTACAACTTGAAAAGAAATATAACACTACTTTGTTCCATTAGAAACATCCAAGTCTCCTAGATTATGCCTGCAAGTCACTCATAACTAACTTCTTCATATCCTGGGAAAATGAAACATTAGAAAGGGGTGAGATCAAATGCTCAGTAAGGTTAAGAAATACAGTGGAAGATAACATAAACATTAGGAATTCTGAATAATTAAAAACACAAGCCTTTACAAATAATAAACATGAACACTTTATGGAAGGAATATGAGCTAAGTAAATAATTCCATAATAAAACATAGTCATGGGTATTCTAATAGTCGAATAACCATATGAACCATCAATATTATTTTCATAATTAGGGAATGTATAATGCCTTACATTATGAAACATTTTGTCAAGGCCTCAGCCAAGACGTCTAAAAATGATTAAGGACTCGGCCAAAACCATATATCAAATTGGGAAAGGCCTTAGCCAATTCCACATCTAATTATCTCATGAGACCTAATGATACATCAATGATCTATATCAGACTCCACCCGTCACATGCTAAGTCCAATACATTCCTCATATGAAAAGGTTGAAACGTAATATAAACATTCGTAAAAAACTGGCATATAAAATGTCAATACTTTAACCCTAAACCATGAATGGTATAAAAATAACACATCCACAGTCAAAAATATCACAAAACCTTCAATACAATATTGAATATTTGTATCATAATGAATCAAATTCAAACAAGTTTAAAATCCATCAATGGATGTTGACATAGATGAAATGAAAACTATTTGAAATAAATACCTCTTTCTATTTTGAAACCATTTAAGAGTCAAATAATTATAAAAGAAAACATTAATTTTAAAAATATCCTTATAAGCATTTAAGGGAAGCTTCAATGATGTTATAATAGTGGAAAATATCCTCACCCGCCATATAAGTTTAAAAAACATTCTTACTTTAATTTTGTCGAAAAGGTCATAAAGTACCTTGTTTTGAAAATAATGAAAAGATTACTTTAAAAACATATAAGGTCAAATAAGGGTATAAATGAATTTAACCCATAGTCTAGTAAATAGTAAAACTATTTTAAAATAAATTTTTAAGAAAACATGGATGTGGATGATAAAGAGGTCCCAGTAGATACTTACGTAAAAATAAACTCAGATAATACAGAGATTATGAAATTAACCCTTAACTTGTACTTTTCTTTAGTTGATGGTATGTTAAACTCTTTTATAATAGTTAAATTTTTTTATTAAATTATACAAGAACTATATACATGAATATGATATCATATATGATCTTCTAATATAGATTTGTTAATAATATTTTAGTAGTATCATCATTTTGGGTGTAAACTGGCTCGTTTTACTTTATATGATTGGTTACATAAGACATGTTTGTTATGGATATGATGTATTTGATTCATATAAAGAATTATATTATGTTCTTAAACAATATTTTTAATCATCAAATAAAAATTATTCTTTAATGGTTACGATGGGGAAATGAATCGCATCGCGTTCGTGGAGACGGTAATCTGTACGTACGCATGAGCGACAACATCATTGATGGTGAAATCATATGTAATTGGATGGTATATCATATATAAAGAATCATTAAAATGTTATATTTATTATTTACATCAGTTATACTCATTATTATACTCATCCAAATAATAAAGTTTTTGAATAACAAACTACACCATGACGTGGAGACGGTAAGCCGTACGTACGCACGTATGGTGACATTGTCATTTATAGGATGGATAGAATAATGAATATGGTTGTACCATGTTTATAATACCATCACATTATATATAAGATACTATAGTTATTATTTTATAATGGAAACAACAAATAAATAGGAAGTGGAAGGAGAAAATAACTTGAAAGAAGTGGTGAAATATTTACCTCTTCTTCGGGTTCTTCCTTTTGATTTGATCAAAAGGGCTCTTTAGGAGGCCTTTATGACCAAAGTAAGGCTTCTAGAATGAAGGTAGGATATTTGAAAGGACATTTGGGTAGATTTTTGTAGATCCAAAAGGCATGGAGGTGTGACATTAAGAGAAGGGGAAGTTCCCTTTTATAAGAGAGGTGAGGGTCACTTTAGGAAAAGCTTGAAATATTATTTTATAATAAAATAATTTTAGGTTTATAATGGCTCCAAAATGAATTATTTAGAGGCTAAAGTGGGTATGGGTCGAATAAGTTTCAACCAATAGGTTTTGGATAGGTTTAGGTCACCATATTAACCTCATCTTTTAGATTTAACTCTTAGTTAAATAGTTTGACATTTACCATGTCTCTTTATATTTTTATATTATATGGTTAATAAACTTACTATAACAAGCCAAGAGAACTCCATGTGGTTCATTATAAATATATATAACCTTAGATAAGTATTTTTTTTCAAACCTTATATTTTTAGGAATAATATATCAATTAATAATATAGTATTTGTTTTAGAAACTCAATTATGTCAATTTTAACAGTATTTAGTATTTGATTTTTGTGAAAGCAATAAAAAATTTATTACTAAGAATAAAATTTATTTAACCAAACCTAAAATTTCATATTAACCTATAAAATTAGTTTAATTTATCATAAGTCCTAATTTACATTTATTTGGATATTTATAATATCAATTATTTTAATATTTCATTATTAAGGTAATTACTGCATCATAATTGTGTCATAAATAAATTAAATTATTTAATGTGTAAAAATTATAAATAAAATACCATTATTTAGAAAATATTTTTATCGTTCTAATGAATATTTATAGTCGAAGAGATCAATTATATAACCTCAGATAAAAATGTTTTACTAAAAGATACATGCTTTTGTTATTTTTGTCTTTACTTTAGATTAATTAATGTAAAATGTCATTATCACTCCCATGTGGCTTAATGGGGTCCCAAAATAGACCCAAGGATGTACATGGTTGGAAATGTATCAACCAATATGAATAGGACAATTTTTAGGGTAATTTAATGTTATTATAATATTATTTGTTTACCTTTATTTACCGGATTTACCCTTTAACCATGGTAAATAAAATATTTATCAAAGTAATTATTCATAATGTCTCATAATAAAAGTTACCTATTTACATAATTTGTACCTCATGATTCCAAATATGGAATCCATTTTTTCAAATTCAAAACACAGAAGTGGCAGAAATTAATTTAAAATTAAATCTCGTTGTCAAAACAAAAAAGCGTGTTTTTAAGAAATAATAACAATCAAAAGATCGACACTTTTTTATGATCAATTTAAATGTGAAATTACAAAAAATGACCTAAATTATATTAAATTATAAAAATATAATCTAATCATGATTTAAAACCACTCAAATTTATAATTTAACACTTTGATTAAAAAAGTTGTTTTTAATTAAAATTTAGTACTGTTCATCAAAAATTCAAAGTTTTCAGAAAAGTGCCAAAAATTCACCCTAAGCTAATTTTTGATATTAAGAATTCAAAAATGAAGTCCATTTTGAAAAATAAAATTTATAAAATTTAAAAAAGTGGGTATTACTATTCATAACAGCTAGTTTGATTAGTCGTGGTGTGTTAGAATCTCAAAGTTGCGTACAATGCAAGCTATTGCATTATTCAAAGGGAAACGTACCATGGAAGCTTGGGGTATTACATATCCTAGAAGGAGAGTAACCAAATACCAAAGAGTGGGTACTGAAAATATGATATATATATATATATATATATATGTGCTCTACCAAAGGAACCCAAACGAAAGAGTAAGTGGATCTCCATATCACTAGCTCAGCCCAGGAAAAGAGTTGCTAATAGTTATAGAAGTAAACACCATCGATGCCAAGCATCCCTCATGTATACCCTAAACTGTAATCTATAGGGGCTCAATCACCGCACCTTGATACTATCCACTCTGGGCGGTTCTGTCTCACCCACGCGCTTTTAGGTCGTGTCACAAGGACACATCTTGGTGGGAAAAGCACCCTTCTTTATTGAGAGTCCAAAGTCACGTCAAGTACATCTCATCACTATGCCACACAATCGAGAGATTGTGTCACAAAGTCATGAACCCACTATTGAGCCCTGCTAGAGGATATACTTATAAAAGTCACTGGTGAATGCCACTACCTAGCCCAACTGGAGGGTTAGCCCCAAAGAGTAACTGGAAAACTCCACTGCCTAGCTATGCTGGAGGGTAAGCCCTAAATGATATCAATGAACACCACTGCCCAGCTGCACTGGAGGGTAAGCCCTGAAAGATATCATTGAACACCACTGCCTAGCTACACTGGAGGGTAAGCCCTAAATGATAACTAGTGAACATCATTGCCCAGCTGTAGTGGAGGGTAAGCCCTGAAAGATAACTGGCGAATGCCACTTCCCAGCTACACTGGAGGGTAAACCCTGAAAGATAACTATGCCCAGCCTCACTGGTGGGTAATCCAGAAAGAGAACGGTGAACACCACTTCCCAGATTCACTAGAGGGTAAGCCCCAAGGAGAATGGAGAATGCCGCTACCCGTCCTTGCTGAAGGGTAAGTTGGGATGTCTATGGTGATTCTAAAAACATCACTGGCATCATTGTCATCATCAATCATTACCTCAGATAATCATCGCACTCGCAGCATCTCAAATCATACCTCAAAATCCACTACGGAGGGCACCATCGTGTTCTATGTAGATAAACACTCAGTATAGCCTACTCGCATGCCAAAATTTGAGATCATAAGAAGTAGATATGAGAGGTAGAAGATTCTTAGTAGTACACGACACATGTGAGGACCACACGACATGTGACCCCTCCTCATAACTTGGCCATGTACCTAACCATACTCGGGTACTAAACTACAAACTAGTACCCACAAGTCATGTCAATGTACTCCCAGATTATATGGCACCTCTAGACAAAAGGATGATGAGCACGTGGTGCTCGTTATTGATTTAAAGGGAAAAACTGTAAGTCTTCCGACATGCCTCTTATAAACGGTCCCGGATAACCAAACAGATCACACCATTGTGATCCTTGCGGAAAAGTGAATAGGATCAATTATTCATTTTTCCTAAATGGACTCCTGAGGAAGAAGTTTCATTCCACCATAAAGTGTACAAATAGTACCCCATAGGGCCCACACCTCGATCTTGAAACACATCACACAGATCATTCCATGGAGATCCCTTCTGAAAAACACACAGGATCAGATGTTCATTCCTCTAAAATAGAAAACCGGTGAAAAATGATCTTTTCACTACAAAGGCACGCTCGGTTCTCAATCACTACTGATCACGAAAAGGGTATGCACATCCAAACGGATCGCACCATTGCGATCCTTGCAGAAAAACATGAAAGGAAAACTATTCACATTCCCCAAACGGACGTTCGATGTAGAAGTCCTAAAATGATGCATTATGCTCGAATGATGTCCCGTGAGGCCCATGCCTCGACCCTGAATTTAGTCGGGCAGATCATGCCGTAACGATCCTCATGGAAAAACACACATGATCGTCTACACGATCATCCAAAACAGATACCCAGTGAAAAAGTCACATTTCACCGCAAACGCCCGAAACGGGCCTCGTGGGTCCAACACCACTATTTTGGTTTAAGCACTCAAAATTGGCCTTGAAACGTCTTCCTCAACTCTAGGGTCACAACGCCTTTGACGACACATCAATCGGATGTCGTATGCAGACATACAGTCTGATACAAGTTTCTCGAATAATAATAATTATATTATTATTTTTAAAAACAGACATTTCGTGCCCTAGAGAATCAATTATGATAAAAAAAAATGTCCTAAAGTAATCTAAAAAGGTCTGTCTCAAAGCAAGGGTCTCATGGCTGAAAACGGCATGCAAATCAGACACCTGGTTTGAAAGATACGGGGGTTTAAACGCCCCGGATCAATCTGGTCGGACCGTCACCAGAGCGCCTGCCAGACCGCCGCCACCCTACCAGAAACTGCCACCGTCAGAGCTGCCAGACCACCACCGGAACCATCATAAATCTTCCAGAAAACTTGCATAGACCACCACGGTCACTCTGGTGCTCCAAAACGCAATCTGGGACTAGATCTGGAATCCTCGGGATGAGACCTTTACAACCCCTATCTCTGTTTGGCGATCCGTCATTGTTTCAGCATCACGAAAAGTAACTGCCACTTCCGCTCATAGATACACTTCTTATAGCACCTAAAACTCAAACCTGAGCATATATTGGGACTCCTCGGGTCGAGAGCTTCACAAACATATGCCTTTCTCTTCAATTCGTCGATGATTTGGTGAGACCAAAAGTTGGTGGATGAAGAACGTGAAGAACGTGAAGAAAGGGCAATCGTAAATTTAAACAGACGATGATCGTTGTTTGTTTGTCCATAGTTAAAGGATTCCATATCAGAAAAAACAAACATAAAGGATTTCCAATAACAAAATATTTAACTAGGGGGCTGCAGAATCCAAAATAGAAATCTTACATTGAATAGGGATTTGTCGTTGCATTCGTTGCACCCTGATATATCGGTGTCTGAAGTTTCATCACGATCCGATGACATTCGGACATCGACTCGTCATCAGCCAGGGATTCGCTGTCTAAGAGGGAAAATGAGCTAACTCTTCTCATTTCCTTAATTCCTTATTTATAGAAATTTTGCAGCAGATGAAAAATTTGTATCTCCCATGCCCTCTCAACTTAGTTCACCCCTAGGGTAAAAACCACACTATGAACTAAACGCCAGTCTCAGATTTCCACTCTGAGTCTTTATTTGGAAGTTATTCAAATTAGAATTTCAAATAAAACAATATAATTTAATTATTTTATTTATGGTTTTGCCCTCTGGAACTTTTTCTATGAAAGACCTGCACCGACAAAGCTTATACCCCTCCTAGGGTAAACGGAACGCTCTGGACTCAACCATGGATTCATATTTCTGATCTGAGTTTCCATTAGAGAGTTTTTTGGTTTTTCAGCTATTAAATGAATGAATTAATAAATTAATTCATCCATTTACTCATCGCTAATGAGCGAGGGGTCTGAACATCCTGCATCGACACACTTTATGTCGCATCTAGGGTAAAAACTATGTTATGGACCCAAAAGTGGTCTCAGATTGCTGATTTGATCAACTATTTAATAGATATCAAATTTCCATTGCGTGAATAGTACAAAAGCACTTAATATTTTTGTAAAATTTATTCCATCCACACCAAGCCTCAAAATTTCATGTCGTCTCAATTCCTGGCTCTGGAAACATGTCTAGAAATATTCCAATGTCTTACATGTCAAAAATCAGGCCTCTACATCATTCCCTCATTCAATATTTTCATCCCCGGAAAGAAAAACTAGGAGAAACAACTCAGGAAACTGAGCTAACACCTGGCTCTCCCACTCCTAAGAAAACTTTTACATTACCACACTAGCACAACACCCAAGACAAAGGGATGATCAATCCTCATAAGGTCTATTACTTTCGATGATGTGTGTAGGAATATGCACGTATCTCATCTGCTGCGACACATGGAAGATGTTGTACGCCCACTCCTGTTATTGGGAGGGTAGGGAAAGGTGGTAGGCAACATCGCCATCTCTTTCATGATTTTCAAACGTCCATAAGAAATAAGGGGAAGGTTTACTTCTATGTCTGAGCCAATGCATTCCATTTCACGACTGGAATCATAGTTTGTCCTTGGAACATGGTCTCGTGATTCCCTCATTTAGAATATCCATCTCATAAAACACCCAAGGATATCTAGTCATAAAATATTTCATAGTTGGTGCATAAAAACTGTGACTCTCTTACACACTCATGAAGCAAAGGATTCAACACCATAAACTGAAGAAAAGTTTCCCCTTCCTGCTCCAATAGGGTCAACTATAGGGAAGCTAACTACTATGAAACTTCCTGCACCTGGTGAGAATGGGACCCCCTGCTAAGGAATTATGCTACAATGCTGTAACGCCCCGACCCCAGCTACCCAGAGTCGGTTCATTACTTCGTAACATTGGAATGATCACAAAAGATCAAGTCTTGAAAGACCGATTATTTTAGTAGCCTTGGAAACACTAGATACATTCATAAGTCTTTCATTACATCAAAAAGTAAACAAACTACAATAACATGGTCTTCATATTCCACACTCATATCCTCACTGACTATTCTTGCAAGTCAGTCATAAAACACTTCTTCACATCCTGGAAAATATTAAAACATTGAAAGGGGTGAGCTCAGATGCTCAGTAAGGATAACAATATTGCGGAAGATTTTATAAGAAAACATAAGCATTTAAGGCAATGTATAACTAAAACAAAAGCCTTATTGAACTTGAACTTATGCATAATATGGAAAAAGTAAAATAAAATAATGCCATTACTTACTCTCATGGATATTCTACTAGACGAATAATCACATGAAATATCAATAACCACTTTCATAATGAGGGAATGTATAATGCCAGACATTCTGAAACACTTTGTCAAGGCCTCGGCCAAGATGTCTAAAATGATTAAGGCCTCGGCCAAAACCATAAATCAAATTGGGAAAGGACCTCGGCCAATTCCACGTCTAGTTTTCTCATGAGACCTACCGATGCATCGAGGAGCTATAGCGGGCTCCACCCGTCACTTATTAAGTCCAATACATTCCTCATATGAATAGGTTTAAACATATCATAAACCATAACATAATTGTATCACATAAAACATGCATAAAGGAAACATAACATTTCCACATTTCAATCACATGATATCAATACAACACATTGATATAATAAAAACGATTTCAAAACCATTTTCAATACCAAAATAAAAGAAAGTTAAAACTTTGTATTTATTTTTCATTAAAAAAAATGATGGCTTGTAGAGGAAGCCGAAACTCAAATAATGGTCACGGCGGTGGAGAAGTCGTTGTCGCCGCATAAGTATGGAAAGAAAAACAATCCCTTTTGTCGTTTAGAAAAACGATTCGTATAAAAAAGATTCCTTTTGAATAAACGTAAAAGTCAAAGGGGTTTATACACCGTATAAAAGAAAATTGTGTATAAAACCAAATATGCCTCAATGAAAGGGGATTGAGACGAAGTCCTTAAAAAGATCATTTTTTAAATAAAATAGATCTATTATGTGTATTCACCATAATTACACATAAATAAAGTACAAATACAATATAGGACATAATAATATCATGACGTAATTTGAAATTAGGAGATTAACCCAAAGAATGGAAGTTGGGTTAAGAAATTCCCTTACCTCGTGTCTGACTTGACTCAATCCGTTCTTTAACCTCCTGAATAATAAACTAGAGTTAATATATACCTTATTAATAACCATTTTAAATTTAATTATCCTTTTTATATCAATTATTACAATGTTATGAACATTATGTAATTATTTAAGTTAATAACGGTCGTTTTGTCGATCTTTGGTACTTGAGTCAACAATAAACTTCTTATAATTACAAGTTGTTTATGTGGTAGAATAACCATTATCTCCAGAATTATATTCATGATTTAGATTTCATATATATAATATATATCCATTATATACATTTATAATATTACGTAACATTTAGAGGTAAGAAATGAAATGCACCGTTCATGGAGACGGTAAGCCGTACGTACGCATGAACACTAATTTCATTTCAATTTCATGTTTAATGGAACGAAATCATAATGATATAAATGTATAATATAATTCCAGTATAATATAGTGTATAATAATATTTACTCCATCCTTTATACATCCCACATATGGCATTAACGATTCAAATCACTTTGAGGGGGCGGTAGTCCGCACTTCCTAAAATGAAATTATCGCGTTTTACCCATAATGGAAATCATAAAGTATGCCATAAATGAGAAATACAGAAGCATAAGTAAAACATAAAAATATTTTATATCATATATAAATATAGTGACATCTTAATGGCCACCTTTGAAGGTGTTATATGAGTGTTGAACAATCATCGTTTCGTGAGGCAGAAATTCGCCATCCACAGAAACCGTATGTTCTTTATCCATTAGATGTAGGTGTGTGTAAGTGTAGCTCGAATACTTCTTATAACAACATCCTAGTATATTGAGGATACTGGTTTTGTTACAAAAGAAATGAATAAAAAGAGTTTAGGGGGTTTTAGAAGAAAAATAAAACAAAACAACATTAGAGAAGACATTACCTCAAAATCGGGTAACTCTTTTTGATTTGAGCCAAAGGCTTCCTTGGGAAGAGTTCTTCCCAAAGTGAGGCTTCTAGGAGTAATAGGGGGAAGTTGGGAGAGTATTTGGGCAGAGGTTGGCCGAGCCAAATGGCTTGAAGGTGTGAATAAGGTGGGAGAGGTGGGGGCCTTTTATAAGAGGAGTGGAGGGGCTCTTTTGGAATGATTGAAATGTTACATTATTATACAATGTTTTTCGGATTATAAAGGTCCCACACTTATATAATTAGTGTATAAGGTGATAAGGGTTCTAAATATCCTCATCCAATAGGCTTTGGACAACTGTAAGCCTTGTATTTTACATTATCTTTCCATTTTATTTAAATCGTTAAATAATGAGGTCATCACTGCATCATCATGATGTCATAAATAATTTAATTTATTTAATGTCTAAAAATTATAAAAAAATACTATGATGTAGGAAATCTTTTTATCTTTCTAATTAATATTTATAATCAAAATTTGGACTTGTGTAACCCCACTTAAAGTCTGTTTTAGTAAAACAACTCATGTTTGTGTCAATTTAATTTTAACATTAAATAAATATATATTAATGTCATTTTCCAACCAAAGTGGCTCCATGGGGTCCCCAAGTTGACCTATGGGTTGTCTTGGTCGGCCATGACTCATCCAATAGGAGTAGTACAAGTGTCAAGATCATCTCATATTATTAAAACATTATTTTTACCTTAAACTACACTAATTACCTCTAATCGCGATTAAGAACTTAAAAGTTACTATTCACCAAAAAAATTATTTTAATCTCATTGAACCACATTTTACTTCTTAATGACAACCATTTATGTCGGATTTTTGAAAATCAAATCACATAAGTGGTAATATTTCATTTAAACGAAAAATCAGTTATTTAACTACCACTTAGTGGTTTCACTATTCATCAAAAATTGAAGTTTTTCAGAACAATGCCAAAATTTCACCCTAAGCTATAATTGATATTCCGAATTCAAAAATGATTTCTATTTTACAAAATTCCAAAAATATAAGTTGCATTAATTAATTTTATAATTAATTCCCGTTGTCACAACAAATAGCGTGTTTTAAGAAACAATTTATATCAAAAGATTGACAATTGTTTATGTCCAATTTAAATGTTAAATTAATTCTAGTGACCACCATTGGATAAAATGGTAAAAATATATTATAATTATACTTTAAAACCACTAAATAGTATAATTTATCACAATAAATTATTTTGATTAAAAAAGTTGTTTTAAGTATTTTTCACTATTCATAAAAAAATTGGAAGTTCTCAGAAAGTTACAAAAAATTCAACTTAGGATAATTTCGATATTACGAATACAAAAATGAAGTCCATTTTGAAATATAAAATTTCTATAATTTTAAAAAGTGTTTATTACTATTCATAATGGCTACTTTGATTAGTCGCGGTGTTTTAGAACTCAAAGTTGTGTACAATGCAAGCTATTTCATTATTGAATGAGAAGCGTATCGTGGAAGCTCGGGGTGTTACATTCTCCCATCCTTCAATAAATTGTGTCCTCGCAATTTGAAGTTTTTCTTTGAAAAAAAAAGGTTGAAAAGAGAAAATACCTTTGAGGAAAACCCACATCGTAAATAAGGTTAATAAATATATAACATTAAAAGAAAGCAAGATAAGTATAAAGGTCACCCGATATAGCCCATTCTAGGATTCTATGAAAATATGGATATGGAGGAGAAACAAACCATCAAGGTCTGATGGATAGTTATAGAAAATAGGATTAGGAGAAAGTTTAACTATAAGAAAATCACAAACTTGTGATTGGTTAAACGGTCATTGAATCCCCAGTTGGAAAAGTTAACCGACAACATTTTTATTTTAAGTTACCTTTTATAATGTTGAGGAATTTATTTAGGAGATTTACTAAGAACGTAAGGGAATATACATACTTTTTATGAATACTTTCATTCGTTAATAAATTTTTACCACAAACCCATCTTTTACTCCAAATGGTAACGGAACTCAAAAATATTCTTTTTATCCTAACTGTATAAGGTTCCAAATATTAACACATACAATTTAGATTAGTAAAACTATTTTGTAATAACCAGGGACTTCCTGTAGGCTAGTGGTAGGAAATAAAGGCTTGTCGCACTATGGTTGTGGGTTCGATTCCTGCAGCTTTGTCCGACGCGACGGGTTATTCCCCACCCTGCAGGTTGTCCTTTTCCTAAAACTATAGTATTATAATATTCCAAAAATAATCTTCAGAAATGCTTTAACCTCAAACAATACTATCCATGGTTCAACTTAATCCATTCCAACCTTAATAGTTATCCAAAATACCTCCATCCAGACTTTCTCTAAAAGGTCTCTAAATTCCAAAATCAATTGTAACATCAGATTCCCCAAACAAAGAAAAGTTCCTCTTATTGTCACATACTAAAAATATGATTACCTTAATCATATTACCTTAATCAAAAAGTACTGCAGTACAATCTTTATATATATCACCTTATTCTTATAACCAGAATATAATCCTTGAGTCCAAAAGCACCAATACATTAATTATTCCGCTTCAACTGTAGTAACAGCATAAGATTGTCCTTGATACCTTGGCATTTTCTGAGGTAATTTTCCCTGACTCTTAGGACATTCATTTGCATAATTCCCCATTTCTCTACAATTATAGCATTCAACATTGATAGCCTCTTTCTTTCCCTTGCAATCATGAGCCTGGTGACCCTTTTCTCCACATTTATAACAAACTCTCATTCCTTTTAGGCACGTACCAGGGTGATTCTTCCCACAATTATCACATACTGGAAAATCCTTCTTTCCCTTTTTCCCTTTATCTATCTCTTGTTCCACCATTCTCTTCTTCTCTTGCTTTACTTTATTGTCATAAGACTTAGAGAATTCCTTTTCTGTCTTGATAGCACACGAGACAATATCTTCATACGATGAGAAGGATTGTGATACTAAAGCTCGACGGAGAAATGGTTTTAACCCATCAAAGAAACGATCAATCTTACTTCTTGGGTTACGTATATAATCTACATCATACCTCACTAACCTTGTAAAGTTGGCCTCATACTTTGCGACATTCTCATCCTTCTTTTGTCTGAGACTCAAAAATTGCCTTTCCATATCTGCTCGATGGTCACGAGGAAAGTATTTTTCTAAGAAAAGCTCTTTGAACTCCCTCCATTCCATATTCGATACGTCATCATATTCCTTTGTGTTTTGAATCAGCGACCACCACTGATCGGCATCTCCAGTGAGGCAGTAAACTGTCATGACAACCTTCTCCCTTTCACTAATCCCCAAGGCATAGAATATTTTCTCTAAGGAATTTATCCATTGCTCAGCTACTATAGGATTTGTACTCCCATTGAAGGTTGGTGGTTGTTGCCTCATGAAGCGGTCTAACATTGATCCTCCACGTTGCGGATCAGGGTGCTCCATACGAGTAAGGTTATTATTCATAACCTGAGTGAGTTGTCCCAGTATGGTAATAAGTTGATCAGCACCAGTTGTATCTCCAACTCCACAATAATTATCTTGAGCAGGAGGGAAATCCCTACATGGAGTGTGTGCATTGATACGGTTTCCATTTCTTCCACTAGGCGCCATTTCTAAACAATGGCATAAACTAGATCAGTTTATGAATCAAAATACATAATTCCATACTTGTAAAATACTTAACATAAATTGAACTATTTATGGATATAATCCATAAAAATGTTTTCTTTGAGGAATTATATACTCATAACCCTTCATAGTGGTTTATAAAGAAAATGAGAATTATCCAAAGCATATCCCCCGGGAGTGTCGTAACCAAGAGTGCAGCAAGGCCCGTTGTCGTGCACCAGTTCCCATTCGAGTCTAGCTCAAAGCGGTGTTTTCGGGTTTTACCCCTAGGTACATCTGTGCCAGAGCCGCCTCTACCTGCTCGTATCCAGACAGGGATGTATTGCTCGAAAAACTCATAAAATCTCTATAATACCAAAATTATAGGAAGTTCTTCTATACTAATCCTTAAAGTCTATCTTCGGGCTATGTGCTCTAATCAGAGTTTATCTAAATCTAGCTTCCAAGGTTAGTACTAAACTGCCTCTGATACCAACTGTGACGCCCCGACCCCAGCTACCCAGAGTCGGTGCATTACTTCGTAACATTGGCATGATCACAAAAGATCAAGTCTCGAAAGACCGATTAGTTTAGTAGCCTTGGAAACACTAGATACATTCATAAGTCTTTCATTACATCAAAAAGTAAACAACCTACAATAACATGGTATTCATAGTCCACACTCATATCCTCACTGACTATTCTTGCAAGTCAGTCATAAAACACTTCTTCACATCCTGGAAAATATTAAAACATTGAAAGGGGTGAGCTCAGATGCTCAGTAAGGATAACAATATTGCGGAAGCTTTTATAAGAAAACATAAGCATTTAAGGCAATGTATAACTAAAACAAAAGCCTTATTGAACTTGAACTTATGCATAATATGGCAAAGGTAAAATAAAATAATGCCATTACTTACTCTCATGGATATTCTACTAGACGAATAATCACATGAAATATCAATAACCACTTTCATAATGAGGGAATGTATAATGCCAGACATTCTGAAACACTTTGTCAAGGCCTCGGTCAAGACGTCTAAAATGATTAAGGCCTCGGCCAAAACCATAAATCAAATTGGGAAAGGACCTCGGCCAATTCCACGTCTAGTTGTCTCATGAGACCTACCGATGCATCGAGGAGCTATAGCGGGCTCCACCCGTCACTTATTAAGTCCAATACATTCCTCATATGAATAGGTTTAAACATATCATAAATCATAACATAATCGTATCACATAAAACATGCATAAAGGAAACATAACATTTCCACATTTCAATCACAAGATATCAATACAACACATTGATATAATAAAAACGATTTCAAAACCATTTTCAATACCAAAATAAAAGAAAGTTAAAACTTTGTATTTATTTTTCATTAAAAAAAATGATGGCTTGTAGAGGAAGCCGAAACTCAAATAATGGTCACAGTGGCGGAGAATTCGTTGTCGCCGCATAATTATGGAAAGAAAAACATTCACTTTTTTCATTTAGCAAAACTCTTCGTATAAAAAAGATTCCTTTTGAATAAACGTAAAAGTCAAAGGGGTTTATACACCGTATAAAAGAAAATTGTGTATAAAACCAAATATGCCTCAATGAAAGGGGATTGAGACGAAGTCCTTAAAAAGATCATTTTTTTAAATAAAATAGATCTATTATGTGTATTCACTATAATTACACATAAATAAAGTACAAATACAAGATAGGACATAATAATATCATGACTTAATTTGAAAGTAGGAGATTAACCCAAAGAATGGAAGTTGGGTTAAGAAATTCCCTTACCTCATGTCTGACTTGACTCAATCCGTTCTTTAACCTCCTGAATAATAAACTAGAGTTAATATATACCTTATTAAGAACCATTTTCAATTTCATTATCCTTTTTATATCACTTATTACAATGTTATGAACATTATGTAATTATTTAAGTTAATAACGGTCGTTTTGTCGATCTTTGGTACTTGAGTCAACAATAAACTTCTTATAATTACAAGTTGTTTATGTGGTAGAATAACCATTATCTCCAGAATTATATTCATGATTTAGATGTCATATATATCATATATATCCAGTATATACATTTATAATATTACGTAACATTTATAGGTAAGAAATGAAATGCACCGTTCATAGAGACGGTAAGCCGTACGTACGCATGAACGCTACTTTCATTTCAATTTCATGTTTAATGGAACGAAATCATAATGATATAAATGTATAATATAATTCCAGTATAATATAGTGTATAATACTATTTACTCCATCCTTTATACAGCCCACATATGGCATTAACGATTCAAATCACTTTGAGGGGGCGGTAGTCCGCACTTCCTAAAATGAAATTATCGCGTTTTACCCATAATGGAAATCATAAAGTATGCCATAAATGAGAAATACAGAAGCATAAGTAAAACATAAACATATTTTATATCATATATAAATATAGTGACATCTTAATGGCCACCTTTGAAGGTGTTATATGAGTGTTGAACAATCATCGTTTCGTGAGGCAGAAATTCGTCATCCACAGAAACTGTATGTTCTTTAACCATTAGAAGTAGGTGTGTGTAAGTGTAGCTCGAATCCTTCCTATAACAACATCCTAGTATATTGAGGATACTGGTGTTGTTACAAAAGAAATGAATAAAAAGATTTTAGGGGGTTTGAGAAGAAAAATAAAACAAAACAACATTAGAGAAGACATTACCTCAAAATCGGGTAACTCTTTTTGATTTGAGCCAAAGGCTTCCTTGGGAAGATTTCTGCCCAAATTGAGGCTTCTAGGAGTAAGAGGGGGAATTTGGGAGAGTATTTGGGCAGAGTTTGGCCGAGCCAAATGGCTTGAAGGTGTGAATAAGGTGGAAGAGGTGGGGGCCTTTTATAAGAGGAGAGGAGGGGCTCTTTTGGAAAGATTGAAATGTTACATTATTATACAATGTTTTTCGGATTCTAAAGGTACCACACTTATATAATTCGTGGATAAGGTGATAAGGGTTCGACATATCCTCATCCAATAGGCTTTGGACAAGTGTAAGCCTTGTATTTTACATTATCTTTCCATTTTATTTAAATCGTTAAATAATGAGGTCATCACTGCATCATCATCATGTCATAAATAATTTAATTTATTTAATGTCTAAAAATTATAAAAAAAATACTATTATGTAGGAAATCTTTTTATCTTTATAATGAATATTTATAATCAAAATTTGGACTTGTGTAACCCCACTTAAAGTCTGTTTTAGTAAAACAACTCATGTTTGTGTCAATTTAATTTTAACATTAAATAAATATATATTAATGTCATTTTCCAACCAAAGTGGCTCCATGGGGTCCCTAAGTTGACCCATGGGTTGTCTTGGTCGGCCATGACTCATAAAATAGGAGTAGTACAAGTGTCAAGCTCATATCATATTATTAAAACATTATTTTTACCTTAAACTACACTAATTACCTCTAATCGCGATTAAGAACTTAAAAGTTATTATTCACCAAAAAATTATTTTAATCTCATTGAACCACATTTTACTTCTTAATGACAACCATGTATGTTGGATTTTTGAAAATCAAATCACAGAAGTGGTAATATTTCATTTAAACGAAAAATCAGTTATTTAACTACCACTTAGTGGTTTCACTATTCATCAAAAATTGAAGTTTTTCAGAACAATGCCAAAATTTCACCCTAAGCTATAATTGATATTCCGAATTCAAAAATGATGTCTATTTTAAAAAATTCCAAAAATATAAGTTGCATTAATTAATTTTATAATTAATTCCCGTTGTCACAACAAATAGCGTGTTTTAAGAAATAATTTATATCAAAAGATTGGCAATTGTTTATGTCCAATTTCAATGTTAAATTAATTATAGTGAACACCATTGGATAAAATGGTAAAAATATATTATAATTATACTTTAAAACCACTAAATAGTATAATTTATCACAATAAATTATTTTGATTAAAAAAGTTGTTTTAAGTATTTTTCACTATTCATAAAAAAAATTGGAAGTTCTCAGAAAGTTACAAAAAATTCAACTTAGGATAATTTCGATATTACGAATACAAAAATGAAGTCCATTTTGTAATATAAAATTTCTATAATTTTAAAAAGTGGTTATTACTATTCATAATGGCTACTTTTATTAGTCGTGGTGTTTTAGAACTCGAAGTTGTGTACAATGCAAGATATTTCATTATTGAATGAGAAGCGTATCGTGGAAGCTCGGGGTGTTAAAAATGCTGCCACTTTATAGAGCATAGACTACATAAAAGTCATAGTCCTTCAGAAATTTCAACCAGCACTTCTATCTTAGGTTCAAGTCTCTATGAGTGAAGATGCACCTGAGGCACTGGTGGTCTGAGAAAACCACAAAGCACTCTCCCAGAAGACAGTATCTCAACATTCTCAAGGAGAAGACCAGCACTATTAGCACCACATAGTGAGTTACATAGTTATTTTTATGGGGTATCCATCACCTCGACCTGTAATTGATAACATTATCAATATTTATGTAGATCATGCAAGGTACCAACAAACAGGGAAGGTGAGAAAACTCATCCAACCGCAAGAGGCTAGACATGGAAAGTACATGGCATACCCTGAATGTCTTTTCCACTCTTAGAAGGAGTGTAATCCTCAAAATAGGAACTCTAAAAAACACACTAATGGAACCTCAATCAAAGGGAGGTCAAGTAGAAAACCCCCTGGAAAAGCCAAGACCTGCTCAAATACTCCACTGCACAACCCCGCCATGAACACACAAGTCAGATGGACTCATCCACCACACCTCGATACTATCTGCTTTGGGTGGTACTAACTCTCCCTCATGGGTTTTCTCATATCAAAAAAATGCATATCTGCGAGGGAATAACCCCTCTTTCTCATGAATTCAAAGCTACATCAAACAACACTGAAAAAGGGTTACACTGACGCCCTGTGTCACCCTCGGTAACTCCTCGAACAGGGAGTTGGACAAAAAGAGTACCTCATGTGGTGTATAACAAGTTCTTCTGAAAAAGGTATAAAATATGCAAAGTGTACCTCTTATCATATCAAATACTGTAGGATTGTAGACATATTTATCATGTATCCACCCACGGCCTCATCCGCCATCTCCCTAAGCCTGACATGGGCTACCTGGTGGTGGTGGAAGGACCTCAAAACATTGTCCACCAACTAAAGTTCTTCTTACTCTTCTGCCAACACCGCCTCCCTAGGGACCACCCTGTACTCACCTGGGAGATCTCTTATCATGACACTACCTCCGTCGTGGTGGTGCATCTACCAACTACCTGGAAAAATCCGCACATATGGTCGGGTAGTTTCATGCCTCATGACCCCGCAGATCACAAGCATGGTACTAGCCCTCCCTAGTTGTCTAGGTGTTGTATAGTGTCCCCAACCATGTGCATGAGTCATATCAAGGGGAGTCCTCTTATGTCTAGGCCCTTCCAACTGATGTCTGCTAGTTTTGGAAGACGTCCCAACTCTATTGCACCCACTGCTAAAACCGGCCAACTGACATCCCTCTGAAAGAAATTTCTTTGTCACCAGTGCCTGCTTCTGCACCCTAAGATGGGTGAGGATTTACAAGGGAACTACGTTAGAACGAATCTCCTATACATAGATCCTACTCAAACTTCTATTCCCATAAGTTCCCATCATTAACCACGTCCAAAGAGTACCAAGTAAGGTCTGTGAACCCAGCCGTGTACTCAACCACTATCATCACTCCCCGCTGAAGCTCTAATAGCTTCTAAAACCATGTGAAGTGTAAGTAGGAGGGGTAGTACTCCTCATGAAATAGTTTCTAGAAGTCATCCCATGAGAGTACCAACTCATCATGCATCTAAGTAACCCGACTCTACCAATTCCAAACTACTCAATGGAAAAAGACTGACTGTCAAAGCCACCATCTAACCTGTCAGTGTTCAAACAAGCCAGGAGAGGTGAACCACTGACTCTAGACAAACCTTCACTACTTGAGGGTATGGATCACTACAGAACCTCGGTGGTCTCTAATGTCGGAACTCACCTAGTGCACTCAGCTTGCGCTCGTCATCGTCATTCATTGCCGATACTAATTGTTACTCCACATGTGGAGGTGCTACTGCCTATCCTCCTAGAGAAAGGGTAACCGTATGATGGATCTTGAACTGAGGCCTCATTTCTCATGGAATCATCATCACAACCAGAAGCTAGTATCCTAGCTGGCTATCATCGTAGAGGCATCCTCAATCCGATCAAGGAGTACCACGGTCAAATGAGCATATATATATGTCAACAATGATGGGGAGCTGAATCAAGAAGGACATTCAAAGACTCAATACTATATGATGCATGCACCAATGATCCCTGTAAAAATGGTATCAGCATGCTGAGTCGACAAGAGGGTAATTAGGGTCCTAATTAATGGTTGCATCAGCCTCCACACCATCACTGGACTCCTTGGCTTGAGAGATACTCTCGAGATATGTTGAAATTGTATCCCTAAAACCCAACCAATTCCTTTTTAGGGATCGTCCGAACAATGTACCAAGGAAAAAACCACCTCTGACATAGCTTTGTCATGACCCGAGCCATACCGGGGCTTGAGCCGCAACTACCCCAGGCCTGCCTCCATAGTCCAGGGGCTGGAAACCAGCGTTGAAGGCATAAAAATCTCAAAGAGGTCTTTTCCTAAGTACCTGTACACACACATGTATAAAACTCAATGCAAAAGTGAAGAGGGAAAGGAAAACAAGAAACAACACCACTATATATAAACCACAAATATGCATCGACCTCTAATCAGTACAAGCACAAATAATTAAACTAAAAAGGGAAAGAGGAAAAATACACGCCCAACCAGAAAATTGCCACAACCTGGAAATAGGTGGAAGAGTAAAATAACTGAGATCCCCACTTCTGGATCCCAAGCTAAAACCACTAAACGTGGTCTAAGCACCCCAAATCCCTATGCTCCTCTCGTGTCATGATCAACTTGTTCGTCATCTGTAAGGGCACATAGAGTGCAGGAAAATTCCAAGTAGGGGTGAGTATAAAAATACTCAGTAGGATTCCCCGAAGGATCAAGGGAAAAAAAGTGAGGTACTAAAGAGGGAAGTAGTAGATAGAACAAGGTACAATAAAATAGTACATCTCAACCGAACCAAGAAGTGAAGTAAGCTCATCCAAATGTAAAAATCTAGAAATGGTGAGAAGATAAACTTCTCGGCGTGTCTTCTCTACCTACATTAGGAGAGTAGACTCATCCAACCATGTGAAGCTAGACACAGAAATCATGTGGCATACCCCGCGTGTCTTCGCCTCTCCTAGAAGGAGAGTAACCAAATCCCACAGAGTGGGTACTAGAAATAATATATATATATATATATATATATTTTTGTTCAACCAAAGGAACACAAATGAGAGAGTAAGGGGATCTCCATATCACTAGCTCAGCCCAAGAAAATAGTCTCCAATAGTTCTAGAAGTAAACACCATCGATTCTAAGCATCCCTCACATCTGCCATGAACTGCAAGTCAAAGGGGCTTAATCACTGCACCTTGATACTATCCGCTATGGGAAGTTCTGTATCGCCCGCATAGTTTTAGGTCGCGTCACAAGAACGTGTCTTGGTAGGAAAATCACCCCTCTTTCTTGAGAGTCCAAATTCGCATCAAGTACGTCTCGTCACTATGCCACACAGTTGAGAGATCATGTCAAAAAGTCATGAACCCACTATACAGCCCTGTTGGAGGATATACTTATAATAGTCACTGGTGAATACCACTACCCAGCCTAGCTAGAGGGTAATCCCCAAAGAGTAACTAGTGAACGCCACTGCACAGCTACACTGGAGGGTAAGCCCTGAAAAATATTGGTGAACACCACTGCCCAGCTACGTTGGTGGGTAAACCCTGAAAGATATCAGTGAACGCCACTGTCCAGCTATGTTGGAGGGTAAGCCCTAAAAGATAACTGGTGAACGCCACTACCCAGCTATTCTAGATGGTAAGCCCGGAAAGATAACTGGAGAATGCCAATGTCTAGCTCTGTTGGAGGGTAATCCCTAAAAGATAACTATTCCCATTCTCGTTGGAGGGTGAGCCTAAAAGAGAATAGTGAACACCGCTACCCAAACTTTCTGGAGGGTAAGCCCCAAAGAGAACGGAAAACGTCACTACCCAACCTCACTAGAGGGTAAGCTGGGATTGCTCTGGTGATTCTGAAAACAACATTGGCATCACTGTCTTTATCAAGCTTCACCTCAGATAGGCATCACACTTGCAACACCACACATCGTACGTCAAAATCCACTATAGAGGGCACCATCGCATTCCAAGCAGAGAAACACTCAGGATAGGCTACTTGCATGCCAAAATCCGAGTTCATAATAAGTAGATACGAGAGATATAATATTCGTAGTAGTACACGACACATGTGGGGACCACACAACATGTGACACCTCCTCATCACCTAGCTGTGTACCTAACCATAATTGGGTACTAAACTATGAACTAGTACTCACATGGCATGTCAATGTACTCCTAGAGTATATGGAACATCTAGACAAAAGGCTGATGATCACGCATTTCTCATTACTAATCTGAAGGGAAAAAACATAAGTCTACTGACATGCCTCTTACAAACGGTCCTGGATAACCAAACACATAGCACCATTGATATCCTTGTGGAAAAGTAAATAGGATCAATTATTCATTCACCCAAAATGGACTCCCGGTGAAGAAGTTTCATTCCACCATGTTGCGCACAAATAGTACCCCCTGGGGCCCACAACTTGATCCCAAAACACATCACACAGATCGTTCCATGGAGATCCCTTCAGAAAAACACATGGGATCAGCTGTTCAATCCTCCAAAATGGAAAACCAATGAAAAATATACTTTTCACCACAAACACTCGATTAGTGCTCGATCACTATTGATCACGAAAAGGCTATTCCCAGCCAAACAGATCACATCATTGAGATCCTTCTGGAAAAACATGCAAGGTAGATTATTCACTTGCCCCAAACGGATGTTCGATGCAAAAGTACTAAAATATTTCATTACGCTCAAATGATATCCCATGGGGCCTATCCCGCAGCTCTGAATTTAGTCAAGAAAATCATTCCATTGCGATCCTCAGGGAAAAACACACAAGATTGATAACTCGGTCATCTAAAATGGATACCCGGTGAAAAAGTCACATTTCACCGCAAAAGCCTGAAACGGGCCTTGTGGGTCACGCACTAATTTTTGGGTTTAAGAACCCAAAATCAACCTTGAAAATTCCATCTCAACTCTAAGGTCACAACACCTCTGATGGCGCATCAATCGAACGTCGTATGCAAACGTACGGTCGGATACAAGTTTCCTGAATAATAAAAATTATATTATTATTATTAAAAACGGACATTTCATACCCTTGAGAATCGATCCCAAAAACATTTCCTCAAATTATCCTCAAAAGTTCTGTCTCGAATCAAGGGTCACGTGGCCACAGAAAGCATGCAAATCGGACACCCGGTTTGAAAGATATGGGGGTTTAAACACCCCCGGACCAGTCTGGTCGGACCATCACCAGAGCGCCTACCAGACCACCACCGCTGAAGCTGCCAGACCACCACTGGAGCTGCCGGAAAACTACTTCGAACCACCATGTTCACTCCGATGGTCCAAAATGCAATCTAGGACCAGATCTGGAATCCTCGGGATGAGACCTTTACAGCCCTTAGCTTTGTTTGATGATCCTTCGTCGTTTCAGCATCATGAAAAGTAACCACAACATCCACTCACCATTGCACTTCCTCCGGTGCCTGAAAATCAAGCCCAAGAATATATTGGGACACCTTGGGTCAATATCTTCGCAAACATATGCCTTTCTCCTCAATTCATCGATGATTTCACGAGGCCAAAAGTTGGTGGATGAAGAACACGAAGAACGCGAGGAACGGGCAATCAGAAATTTAAACAGATGATGATTGTTTTTTGTTTGGTCATCATTAAAGGATTCCATAGTAGATAAAACAAACAGAAAGGATTTCCGATAATGAAATATTTAACTAGGGTTTGGAATAATCTAAATTAAAAATCCTACCTCAAATCTGAATCTGTCATTGCATTTGTTGTGCCCTGATCTATCAGTGTCTGAAGTTTCATCACGATCCAATAATGTTCAGATGTCGAATCATTATCAGCCAGAGCATAGCCATCTAAGAGGGAAAATGATCTAACTTTTCTCATTTTCTTAATTCCCTATTTATTGTAAATTGCCGGCAGATGTGAAATCTGCATCTCTCGTACCCTCTCAACTGAGGTCACCACTAGGGTAAACACCACGCTAAGAACTGAATGACGGTCTCATATTTCCACTATGAGTCTCTGTTTGGAAGTTATTCAATGTAGCGTTTCAAATAAAATAAAATAATTTAATTATTTTATTTATGGTTTTTCCCTCAGAGACTTTTTCTACAGAAGACATGTACCGACAAAGCTTATACCCCTCCTAGCGTAAACGACACGCTTTGGACTCAAACATGGACTCGGATTTCCGATCCGAGTTTCTATTTGAGAGTTATTTGGTTTTTGAGATATTAAATTAATTAATAAATAAATTAATTCATACATTTACTTACTGCTAATGAGCGAGGGGTCCGAACATCCCACGTCAACATACTTTATGTCGCGTCTAGGGTAAAAATTGTGTTCCGGACCCAAAAGTGGTCTCAGATTACTGATCTGATCAACCATTGAAGAGATATCCCAATTCTGTTGTGTGAATATTACAAAAGCACTTAATATTTTTGTAAAATTTATTCTGGGCACACCGAGCCTCAGAATTTCACGCTGTCTCAACACCTGGCTCTGGAAACATATCTAGAAATATTTTAAAGTCGTACAAGTCAAAAAAACAGGCCTCTACAGGGTTTCTTTTAGAGTAAAATATTTTTTAAGATGAAGTCTTAAGATTTGGTACGCAGTTATGTGTTTAATTAATTATTATGGTAAATAAGTATCCATTTGATTAGGTTCATAGCTTGGATATATTTATACATCTTAGTATCACTATGATCTATAGGAATATACAATAATTTTTAGAAATAAAATATAAAATTATAGATTTCAAATAACACTATATGATGCTTGGTATTCCAATAAGTGAAAGCTGAAGAAAAATTTCCTAAATGATTTTTTTATATCTATACTATTGTGTAAGTGGGATAATATTACTATATACATCATCACTAAGATTCTTACATCCAAATGGAATAATTAAATGTGTTTCATTTTATATTTTCTTATAAATTCAAGTAATTAATTAATAATTTCAGAATATTTCTCTCTTAATCACTTTTTTAGGTTGTATATAATTGAGATATGAGATTCCATGGTAAAAAATTATAAATTTTATTAATTTTAATCCAAGGATTACATCAAAATTTTATAGGATTCTTTAAAATTAATTAACTTTAAATGTAACTCTTGGAACAACCTTTCATCCTCAAAATGAAATGTAATATGAATGCAATATCCAAGAACTTGGGTATATGTTATTGTCATACTAACTTGACAACCATGGATGTTGTGATTAGTATTTACCTATAGTGTATTTTTCATGGAATAAAATTTTCTACTCCATTATTAAAATGTTTTCTTATAAATCCTTGTATAAGGAGATATATAAGACTCTAACATGATGGTATAAAGTTATATAATAGAATTTATGTGGTCTATGGATTAGGGAAGAAACAATAGAGGATGTAAGATCAATTTATAAAAATATAAAGTTGAAATAGAGTATATAGAATATATATAGTGACATCTATAGGAAAGATCAGTAATTCTATAAGGGTGACTATATCTTACAAAATATATCACCACTAAATGTATTTAAAAGATTCCTTATAGAAGTGACCTCCATAATTAAATAAAATTAAATCAAATATCTCATTACAATACGGTGATGCACTCCAAATCATAGGTATTATTTATTTTGTAGTCGGTTTATCCATTGTGTCATCCTAGAGGTTCCCAAGAGTCATAGGTTGAAACTTGGATTATTAGAGAAAATAAGCCAAGTATATAGTTTAGGTGTATAATTAGTACTAACTGTGTGGTATGGAACTATAAATCCCCAATGCAATTTACAACGTTTGACCAAGGATAATCAAACTTTATAGCTTTCTATGAGAACTGTTCAGGTGTATGGGTGGTTTTATATAGGTGTCACATGGCTTGATAATGGTTTCACCAAGCCATGCGTCTCTTCCCACGTAACTATAGACCTCAAATATTCAAAGGATAGAGGCCTCATATATTTGGCATGTGGTTTGTTAAATTGTATATCCTAACTATGCACCCTAATCTTAACCTTTAAAAAGATTTAATTTAATTTTTCATTCATATTTTTTATATCTAATCACCTCATAATCCCAATTAGTATTAAACTAAACCTAACCCAATACTCTAGAGGCATCTCCCCTTTCTTCCTTGGTGGTCTTCCTTCATTCTTAATGGATCTCTTTAAGGTATACTATAGTTTTTTTTCAATTTTCTCTCATATTCTTAGATACTTGCATGATATATTCCTCCTTATTATGTTGGAAACCAATTAGGCTATGGTTTCTAGATCTAAGAGGTTTATTATAAGTTTGTTAATTTTTATTATGGATCTAGTGTTTTTAAAACCTTAACTACCCTTTTCTAATCTCTAGTCTAGAAGGTGACTTTTTTTCCATTATTTATATAGTTTTCTCTATAAAACTATTCTAATTCATAAAATACATGATTTCATTCTAAATTATATTAGTGTAGTCCATGAAATAATTTATTTGATATCAATGATTATTTGTTTCAAGAGATGATTTTTTTAAATGGGTATTTCATTAAAAAAAATTAACACAATGTCTTTGATGAAATGCCTCCAAGGGGATTTTTACTCTAAATGGATTTTCAATTATGGGAGTGGTGATGCTTCACTATGAAAATTATTTATAAATTATGAGAATGGTTTTCAAATGGTTTTTGGAAAACATAGAATATTGGGTACCTTAGGTTCCTCAGTAAATAGGTATATGCATCCTTAGTGTTTATCACACCACTAGGTGTTATTTTATTGATATCGACAGACTATGCAAGGACTTGGTATCAGTAATATTCATGTTATGCATATATTAGTGCTTAGAGTTCTTTCACATGTCTTAGTATGTATTCCCATAGGGTAGAACCCAAATTTTGCTTAGATTTTTATATGATGTTCATTTTATGTTTGGTTTCTATCATATTTATATTATATTTTACTTATGAATAGTTTTTATTATTCTTTCATTCTATCTTTGATGGACTTATCATATTCTAGGTTGTGGTGTATATGGACTTTTTTTATACAAACCAAAGAATTTTTTAAAAATTTATTCTCTATTGAAAATTCATTATAAATTAGATTTATTTTAAATATTGAACTAATGGTTTCATGGTATTATATTTTTTTAAATTATTTGGTGAAATACTACTAGGATTTGTGATCACACCCTACGTTTTACATGGTTAATTTTTAGATGTGGTTTTTTCAAGATGCAAGTAAGGGAAGGGTATCATGTAGTTATCCAGCTTCTCTTAGTTTTCATTTCCTTATTAGTGAGATGTATTGGTGGTGACAAATAGTCACATAGAGACTCAACTTTTGTCTCTTATGGTGTTATTTTCATGTTTAGCCTTTTGGATTTTCATTGTATGTCTCATGGATTTATTCTATTCTTCTATATTGTACTATAATGGTTTATCTTCTTCTGGTTATTCATGAGACTTGTTAAGTTGTTTGTGTATATTTATATTATAGAAGAACACTTTGGGTGACATGTCAAGTTAACCATATATGTATTATTAAAAATTGATATCGGATACATTACCTAGATAAAAGTGTTATAACACTATTTGTGTTAGGTTCAAGGTCTTTAGTAGATAGGAGTTAGGAATTTCAGAACTCGGGTAGTAAGAACATGAGGGTTTTAGGATAGCTCACTTCTGTGAATAAACTCAAGTTACCATGGGTGGTAAATAATTTTTTTTCAGGCTTCATACATGTTGTTTGAGGTTATTTAATTGAATTTTAGATGGGGTTTATTTAAATAAACATATTCATTTTTAGTGTTTTTTCTTTCATTTTTAGAACCCATGATTGATTAAAATTATTTCCATTTAAAAGAATTAATAAGGATTATTGAGCTCTTCATTGATTTTGGGATTTCTCTTAGTCTAATTGATTATTTCATTTTGTGTTTATTAGAAAATTCCTCTGAGAATAGATCTTTTGAAAACAGTAGTGGGAGATATAAGACTTATTTCGCATGTGAATTCTCTTATAAACCCTTCTTTGGTGGAAGTAGTTATCTGCAAAGTTTAGGATCTATGTTTGGAAACAAGGGATGAATGATAGATCATAGCTTAGGATTTACCAATAATAATTCAACCATACTCTATGGTGAAAAGGGACACTAGAAATATGAAGAGTGGATCAAGTGGATTGAAAGGATATTCCATTTTCTGTAAACTCCAAATGACTCTAAGATGGGTTTTGTGGCATATAAGAATGAATGGATGAGAAAGAAATAGTGGGATTCAATCATGAAATGTAAGTTACTTGATCATCATACTTAGATAACTTTAAAGTATATATTTAACCAAAAAATATACAATGAAAAATTTCAAGTTGAAAAGACCTATGAATTTCTTACCATAAGGTAAGGGGAGCATTCAGTTTTGTAGTATACCATCCATTCCACCGATTTGGTTCACCTAGAACCTAATCATGTTATAAATGATTAACTTAAGGATCAAAGCTTTTATATGGATCTAAGGTATGATATTTCATCGATGATTATTATCTTATCACTTATTACCTCTATGGATATGATCTATAAGGTTTCTATGGTTGAGGTATAAATAGCTTGGAAAACGGGTTTAAGTGAAGCTCCGGTTGTTATAGGTGAAAGCCATGGAGTGTTTTCTATCTAGAAAAGGGATGCATAGGGGTGAAATGTTTTCTTATGGATTGATTTCTGAGGCTTATTTAGGGTAGCAGTGTTGTAAATACTTATGTTTTTATAACATATCTCAATTTTTATGTGTGTTTTTTAGATTCACAAAATCACTATTTTTATTCTAACAAGTTTATATTAAGTGTTTCATATTATACTATTAACTTACGAGAACCAAAGTTTTGAATGATTATCTTTCCATCTTCTAAGAATCATAAAACTCTATTTTGTAAGTTTATCTTAATACATAAAATATTATATTATGAGGAGAATGAAAGTTGCTACATGTTCAAAGTCAGATACATTAGTCAGAATGAAGTCATGATAAGTATTTATCTTACAAAAAGTATATTCATAAAAAATTATCCTACAAACATCAGAAGAAGTTTTGAAATCTAATTATCAAAATTTAGTAACATACTTATCTTACACTAAATAATCCTCAAATAGGATTATTGAATTTAGTTTATCTTACGCTCCAAAGAAGAAAAAGATCTATTTTATCTTATGCTGTCTCTTAGAAGTTTATATTATAAGAAAAATACTACCAGTTATATGTCTTTTGAATAATTAGCTATTATGAAGAATGTAATAATTTATTTCATAATCTATTAATAATTTATTTAATTTTTATAGAGTGTGTCATTAAAGGGATTTTCCATTTAAGGAAATATCAATTTTTACAAAGATTTTCTTTTTCAAGAATAGAAAGATCCAAATACGAAGATCTTTATTTATGATAATGCATAAGCATATTCCATATTCGGAGAGAATTTACACATTCCATTAATAACCTTTCATATAAACTTTTCAATGGATTATCAACTCAATTGTTGGGATTATATCACTGCTTAAGTTCAAAATAAAAGAGGATATATAAAAGGAAGAGTGATCTATTACATGGGAACATATGAAAGAGAATCCTATGGTGATGCACAAACACATGTAATTACTCTAATAAAAGTAATAAAAAACTCTTGTACATAGACAAGATCAAACAAAAATTCTCATGATGTGCTTACATGTTTATCAGTTACAATAAATATCATACAGAGCTTTAACTTGAAGACTATCATCTTCCTAGGATGTATCTTCAACTATAGTCAGTTGTAGCTTACAATTATGTGCTAAAATAGTTATTCAATGGTTTATTCATGTTATTTTTTTATACTCATTGTAAGAGAGTGTGTTAAGGTTGTGGATAGGTCTTGAAAAGGGAGATCCTGTTTGAAATCTCTTGGACCTTTATAATAAGTGAAAACTACTTTTACTCACCTAGGAGACCCTAGAAAAAGGTATATTATAGTAAAAATCACTAAACTAGTGGAGTAGAGTATTTGTGGAGTGGATTAGGGATTTATATTCCTTGGACCACTATAAATATCCTATATTTAATCTCTTTAAGTTAATATTTTATATTTCCACTACCTATTTTCATTAAGGAAAATATTTCAACTCTCATACCAAGAAGAGGGTGGTTTAAAGTAATGAAATTTTTTAGGAACTCAATTCACCCCTCTTGAGTTTTCAATTATCCATTACATAGGGAAAAAATTGGTATAAAATCTTGTGACTCTTGAGTTCACTGATCTCAAATTTTTAAGTCTAAAGAATCGTTTTTAAATGGATGTTATTTCTGATAACAAAGAAGGTGTGTTAATGGTTAGAGCTCCATAATTAATGGTGAGAATTACGATTACTAGAAGGATTGCATTACCATCTATTTGAATATTCTTGGATTAAATATTTATCTTAAAGTATTAAATCCCTATAAAATACTAAATACATAACCTAAAACCTGGGATGCTACAACCAAAGCAGACTATGATCTGAATTCCAAAGGTATGAGCACTATAATCTATGGATTAGGACCAAATGAGTTCAATAGGGTTTCTCAGTGTCAAACAACTCATGAAATGTAGATCACTATAGCAGTTTCTTATAAAGGTACAAACATTTTAAAGGATATTAGATATGATACTACCAAAAATAAGTCTAAAACATTCAAAATGGTTGAAGTAGAAAGTATTAATCAATTTAATTAAAGACTCACTGAGATTTTGAATATTTTTTCTACTCTAGGAACACCTATAATTGAGCGTGAGAAAGCACTGAATGTTCTCAGAGTTTTACCACCCATGTGGTGTTGAATCTCAACTAACATCAGATAATCAACAGAGGTCAATAATTTTAAAATAAAATATCTCATTTGAACTCTTATGATGTAAAAAAGCTGAAATGGAAGCTAAATCTGGGGAATATAAAATAGTCAAGAAAGAAAATTCTTCTTTGAAGATTTTTACTTATAAGGATGATAAAAAGAAAAAATGCATACAAACCTCTAAAAACTCTAAATAAGAAGACTCCTCAAGTTATTTTGGATCAAATTATGAACTTGTGTAGTTTTCTAAAAAATTCAAAAGGTTATATAATAAGAGAAAAGTCTTCAAAATACCTTTCAAAAAGTACAAGAAGCATGGTGACAAATCTAAATAAGTAAGAAATTATGAGTGTAAGAAATTAGGACACATAAAGCCTAATTTTCCACATCTTAAAGACAATAAAAATTAAGATAATAAATACCATAATAAATTTGGTTATAAGAAGAAAAATAAGAAATCCATGAAGGCTACAAGGAGTGATTCTGAAGATTATAGTTAATACTCATCCTTGGAATCAGAATTTTAATCTCTTAATCATAATTCTAACATATTCTCTATAGAACATTCAGATAAGGTTCATTATTATTACTCCTCTAAGCATGGGTATGAATCATAAATTAAAAACTGCTCATATAAAGAATTAAATTAATATAGTACCATGTTAGAAACTAAATATGAAAGATTAAATAAGAAAAAAAAATATCTTAGAAACACCTATAATAAAATTTCCAATGAAGTCATGGACTTAAACAGATAAACATCATATTTGAAAAATCATTTATAAAAGTCTATTACCTCATATACTGAATAGGTTAACATAATAGAGAAACTATAGAAGAAGTTTAAAAACTTTAAAGATATTGAAAGTTTTTTCAATTAATGGGAAGATTATCTAAACAAAATTATTTGTCAGAATCAACTCAAAAAATAAATTTTTTTAATATGAATTCTAGGTAAAATGATCAAACTTTAGAAGAATTATTTTTTCCTAGTTCTGAAAACAAAAACCCTTTCAAAAGATACCTATTTTAATTGTGTATAAATAGGAAATTATGCTAACATATGAAATTTTAAAAATACTCAATTATATGGTATCAAAAAATATTTTATTAAAAAAAATTTAAATATGTTGCTAATTTTTATAGAAAAAAATAGATTTGGATTCCCTAGTCTCTTATAGCTAATATTTCTATACCCAAGAGCATTTGGATACAAAAAAAGCTTGATGTTTTATTTTTCATTTTAGGGAACAAATAATATGAATAATAATAAAAATTGGCTTATGGACAACGGTTGTTCAAGACATATGAGTTGGGATTTATCAAACTTTCACTCACTATCTTTGATCAATAGATGATATGTAATATTTGGTGAGAATGAAAACAGAAGATTTTTTGGCATTAGATCTGTTAAAAATCCTCAATCAATTCTTATTAACAAATTTCTCTATGTTGAATTATTAAATCACAACCTGATGATAATATATCAAGTTGTGATGATGGTCATTCAATTGATGTTTATAAAAATGCATGATAATTAGTCAAAGATAAGACTCTCAAGTTTAAATCACCTATAATAGATATTTTCTATACATTAGATCTGAATTCCTTATGTAGAAAAAATGTAAATTGGTTTAATATTGAAGTTTATGAATCATAGATTTTACATAGAAGTATTAGACACTTTAATGTTAACTCCTTGAAATTTTTTTCCAAGAAACATCTAATTTCTGACTTTCTTGACCTTAAATTGGACGATAAAAACTATGTAATGCATGTTAAATGATAAATAAACACAAGTCATATTTTAAACTAATTAAAATGGTTGTTATATCTAGACTTATAGATCTAATTTTTATGTATCTATTTAGACCTTATATAACTACAAGTCTTGTTGGTAAATCATTTATCTATCTATTGGTTGATGATTTTTTAAGATTTTCATGGGGGTACTTTTTAAGACATAAAAGTGAATCTTTTTATTTTTTCATTGATTTCTGTAAGATTGTGCAAAATAAAAAAGTTGCTAAAATTTTGGATTTGAGAAGTGATCATGGAGTAGAATTTTATAATCATGAATTTCATTCATATTTCTCATAGAAAGGAATTAAAAATACATTTTCTACCCCCAATAAACCTCAATAGAATGGTGTTGTTGAAAGGAATAATGGGAATTTTCAATAAATTTTTAGAACCCTGTTATGTGAATATAATTTGACCACTAATTTTTGGGATGAAACTATTAATACCACATGTTATATCATTAACAAAGTTTTAATAAGTCCTGTCTTAAAAAAACGGCCTATTAGTTATGTAATAATAGAATGAAAAAGGTAGTATACTTCAAAGTATTAGGATTCAAGTCTAACATCCTAAACACCAAGAATAATCTTAGTAAGTTTGATGTAAAAACTGATGAAGTTATTTTCCTAGGTTACTCTACTACTTCCAAATCATACATAGTTTTAAAAAAATGTTCAAGGATTTTTAAATAATGAACTCATGTGAAGTTTGATTAATGTTATACTTTTTATCTAAAAATGACTTAGACTGATAAGCTAAGCAATTCCCTTAAAGGACATGAGACCTGAATATCTCTTTAAAAACAATAAGGATGGTGATTTGGAACTTTATTATTTTGAACCAAATCTTGTAAGGGTTGATACTAGTGGACCAGAAAGTGTGCTTCCTAAATTTCTTAGATATCTTAAAGACAATCATTTATATATAGTTATAGGAATATTAAATAAAAAGGTTAGAACTAGAAGAAATGTAGGTAACTTAGTAAAATTTTCTTCCTTTTTATTGCAGATAGAACCTAAATATGTAGAAGAAGATTTTTTTGATGAAATTTGTTTTTTAGCTATGTAAGAAGAGTTAAATTAGTTCAAAAGATAAAAATTATGGGAATTTGTTTATAGCCCATTCTAAATATCCTATAATTGAAAAAGGGAAATTTAGAAACAAAAAAATGATCACAGTGTAATCACTTGAAATAAAGTTATATTAGTTTCAAAAGGTTACAATTAGGAAGGAGTAGACTATGAAGAAACTTTTTCCCCTTTAGTTAGGTTAGAAGAAATCAGGATCCTTCTATCATATTCATCATATATTAATATTAAATTATATAATATGAATGTTAAATTTCATTTTTTTTAAAATGAATTTTTAATGGAGAAAGTTTATATAGAAAAACCTCTTGATTTTGAAGACCCACACTTTCAAAATTCTGTTTTTATATATACCAAATCTCTATATAAACTTGGACAATCACCCAAATCAAGGAATAAAATATTAATTACTTTTCTTTTATTAAATGTTTTTATAGTAAAAATATAGGATCCTATATTATTTAAGAAAACTTCATCCTTAGATATTTTGTTAATATAAATATATGTTGATGATGTTATTTTTGGATAAATAGATTAAAAATTATGTAATGGTCTTTCAAGAATTATAAAAAAGGAATTTTAAATGAGTATGATGGGTGAGTTAAAATATTTATTAAGATTTAAAATTTAACAAAAATGTTTTTGAAATTTTTTAAAACAAAGAAAATACGTAATTGATTTACTTAATAAGTTTAGACTTGAAAACAATAAGACTTATTCAACATCTATGAGCTCCAATATTAAACTTGATATGGATGAGACTAGAAAACCAATTGATAGTAAATTATATAGTGGAATCATTGGAATATTATTTTATCTTAATAAAAAAGGATAGATATTATGTTTTTAGTGTATCTTTGTGCAAGATTTCAATATCATCCTAAGAAATCTCATTTAAATGCTTCCAAAATAATTTTAAGATATTTAAAAGGAACTGTATCTCTTTTACTACTTTTTCCAAAAACATATAATTTTAGTTTAACTTTATATTTAAATGTTGATTTTTGATGGGTGTATACTATATAGTAAGATCACCTTAAAACCGATCATTTTCTTAATAAATCTCTAGTATCTTAGTCAAGTAAGAAACAACACTTTGTATCATTATCAACTGTTGAAGAAGAATATATTACAACAAGAAGATTTTGTGAACAAGTGTTGTGGATAAAACACACTTTAATGGATTTTGGATTTAATTTTAATTGTGTTCTAATAAAATGTAATAATACTAGTGCTATCAACATTTCAAAAAATCCAATTAACCATTATAGAATAAAGCACATTGATTTGAGACATCATTTCTTAAGTGATCATGCACAAAAAGGTAATATCTCTTTAGAAATAATGTTAAAAAAAATAAATTAGAAATTTTTTTACTAAACATTTTCCTACTAACATATTTTATTTCATTAAATTAGAATTATGTTTTCTTAATTTTACATGATTTTATTTGAATTTTTCTTTTTAACATAGTTTCATATTCAAGTAAACATTTTATTTTCCTTATTTTATTTAATATTTGTAATCTCTATTTCTAGTATTAGTCACATGAAAATAATACATGTTATCTAGATTTCAAAATCAGTACTCTGTATATCACTATGCGACCCCTCTATTACCAAAAAACAAAAGAAGGTGTGACATCCCTATGTGTGAAACCTTTGAAAGACTTCTAACCCTCTTCTCTCTTCTATCTAAACCCTTTTACCCTAACCCTCCAGTCTTCAAAATCCTATCAAGAGTGGAAAAACTAAGAAAATTTATGGAAATTACTCAAGAAAATTTAAGTTTCAAATAACTTCAAGGAAATTTCTATGTGGAATAGAAATAGATTTTGCTTGGATGAATTAAACAGACAAACTTCTTAAGAAATTTATAAACCATTATGGTTGGGAATTTGTTTTTGATGAAAAAAAACTAAATTTGTGTCTAATAAAGATGTTCATTCATTCTATGAATCTAGAGTTTTTCATTATAGTCATAATGATGATTTTTTCAATTCAACCATGAATTAGAAAATTTTCTTGATAACCTATTTGGTATTAGATGAAACGTTCAAGTTCCCTCATAAAGGCTGTGTAGACTTTAACACTTCATTTATAACTGTAGATGAATTCAATTCACCTAAAATCGTGAACTCTCTAAATGGAATTATAGATGTTAATAAGAATCCTATGAAGTACTTGGAACCAAAAATAAAGGTTCTTATAAAGTTCATTCAATCTTCCATTTCACCATGCAATGGTGATTTTTAAAAAGTTATATTTCAATATTTTACATTATTTTATTTGTTTATGGTTGATAATTCCATGAATCTAGCAAGATATGTTATGAGACACATGCGTTATTTATATAATAATTCAGTAAATTTATATCCTTTTGAAAGAATGTTAACATTAGTTTTTCAAAATGTTGGTGTTTGTATGGATGATAAAAACGCAACCCGTTTTCATGGACTGGCAATGTTGAGCACAAATATTTTAATGAGAAGTGTTTTTTACTAGAATTATTCTTTAAAAAATTTAGTTCTAGTATGTTCTAAAGAATACATTGGAGTAGTCCCTACTTATAATCAGGGGGAGTCATCTTATATGGAATTTTCCAATAATGTTGTAATTCCTATAGTTTTTCATGTTTCAGTAGAAAGGACAGTTCAATCTATAGATATAAGATATTTTCTTGATAATGATACTCTTATATAAAGAAGAATTTGATTAATAGTTGTTGTTTAGTCAAGAGGTGAATACTCTCCTGAAGTCAATTCACCTATTGCTGCTACATTGGTTAGACCTGAGGTTTTCATTTTTTCTTCTGGTGGATAATATTTGGTCTCATATATCACAAGATTAGTGAATGTTGGTCATAGAAGGACCATATAATTAGTGTTGTTTGTAATACATCTAGTTGAAATATCTTCATATAGTAAGATTATTAGATAAATTAGAACCGAATTTGATGAAATTTTTATTCAAAATGTCACCAGTGAAGAGGAATAAGAAGAAAAGAATGCAACTCAATTAGTTGTAAGTAGAAGAGTAAGATCAAAATATATAGAACTGTTACATGAGGAGAGACCCAATATTTATATAAATAAAAAACATATGGAGTTAGAAGCACAAAATTTCATCAAAAAACTTTTTATCCTATTTGTTCTTAGCATACATGATTAGTAATTCCTATAGCTGAATTAGATATAGCTAAGGATAGATCTAGAGAAAGATTCTCAAAGTTAATTTTAGAGGTAGAATCATTAAAAGTTCAATTTCTATAGTACAAAAATGAAATTAAAACTCTCTATGATCTTTCTATCTCAAAAGATGATGATAATGAAGTAAAGCTGTTAGTTAAATATTTTTTATAGAAATGTTCAGTATAACCTACTGGAGAAGCCACCAACCATGTGGATGTTCTTTCTAGATTAAAAGGGGTGTCTTAGAAAATATTCATGATTACTTCTACCATTGCTTCAATGTAATGTGAAATCTTCTCTAGATAAATGGTTTTGGATTTTAAAAGGGGTGTAATAGATGAAATAAAAAGGTTTCCTATGTTTCCTCAAAGTTATATTGTATCTATTGATCAATATAGATTGGAAATAATAACTCTGCTAAAATAAAAGGTACCATATATTCATATTATCTTGGCTCAAGTATAAAGGGATGTAATTTTTATTATTACTAGATTACAAAGAATGGATGTATCCTTAGACAAAAATTTTAATGTTTTTGAAAAGAATCTTGAAGATTTAAATCAAGTATTTTTAATTATTTTTAAGGAAGAATGTTTAGAAGATAATAAAGAAGAAGAGGTTTATTCATTTTTTGAGCATCAGTGACATCAAGTATCTACAAAATGGAAAGAAATTGTTTCTATTGATGGTATTACTGGAATTTTAAATAGTCAATTTGAAGTATTGAAGAAGCTAGTAGTCATTTTCACCAAGAATGGATATATACAGAAATTACTTGTAAATATTTCTTAGTGGGTCTAGAATGGTTTTACAACACTCCTTTATTACTATAAGAATGACATGTTAAAAGGATTGATTCTTGTCCTGATTCTTTATTTCAAATTTAAGGGTGACATATTCCTAGAACTCCTATCATTGATCACCACAATTATACCTCTCAAATACTAAAGGAAGTCTTTTACCCGACTAAAATCTATCAATGGGAAAATATTAGGTTTTCTGAAGAAGCTTCTTTTTCTATACCCATACTATTTTCTAAAATGTCCTTTATACCTAAACAAAACACTGATATGGTGAGAGCTCGGAAATTTTCTCTCAACATCCAACCCATTTCTATAAGTATCACTCATAGTTATTGAGTAGGACTTGGAGCATATTTACTGATGTTGAGTGGTGTTTTTAGAGGAACATAAGAAGATCATATGCCTTTATTATCCCTTCCCTCTAGCTAGACTCTATCATTCAAGAAACCACCTCCAAATAATCATTGCATATTCCAGAGTTGATACTCTTTCCTAGTCTGCATGCCTGATTTCCTGGTTGAAAATACATTTTATAAATATTTGAATCATGTTCGTTTAATGGTGTCTATAAAACATTTAAATTCTTGCATTCTTATCTTGAATTTTTTTAATGTATTTATCTATTTCATATTAAAGTGTTGGTGAATATGTTTTCAATATTATTATATATTGTTTTCAGAATTTATTCACTATTATTATCTTATGATTTCTTTCTCTCTTTCCTTTATATTATACCTTTTTTTAATCTATTTATCTATATCATTAATATGTTTCTATTTTATTCTTATTTTCTAATCACTATTTTTTTTATATTCAATTTTCCTTAATTACTTAAGGGTCACTGTTACTTTTTTTATACGAAATCACGAAAAATTTTGTTCATAATCAGCAGTATTTACTATTTACAATTTTTCATGTGTAATATTGATTATATTCATTTATTCTATTTCTTTTTTATATCATAAAAAGTGAGAGAATAAAAATAAGAATAAAAAAAATTAAGGATTTAAAAATTTTATGTTAGGTAGAAGAAAATGGAGAATATGAAAATTAAAATCTAAATTTATTATAAAAAGGAGATAATAAAAATGAAGAATAAATAATTTAAAAGTTCTATTTTATGAGGATAAAAATAAAAAACTTAAATTATTTTTAAATATTCTTTTGAAAAAAAATTATATTCAATGGGTTTTGTGATCATCTAAAAGGGGAAGATTGTTGGACTTGATTATGTTGTCTCAAAATATCTCAATTTTTATGTGTGTTTTGATGATTCAAAAAATCCCTATTTTTATTCTAATGATTTTATATTAAGTGTTTCATATTATAATTTTATATTACAAGAATCAAAGTTTTTAAGGATTGTATTTTTGTATACTAAGAATAAGAAAAAATATGTGTTGGAAGTTTATCATACTACATAATATATTTTATTACAAGAGAATGATTGAGTTGTTGCATGTTCAAAGTTAGATACTTTAGGCAGAATGAATTTATGAGAAGTATTTATCTTACAAAAAGGATATTCTTAAAATATTATCTTACAAATGTTTGAAGAAGTTGTGAAAGCTAAGTATCACATATTAGTAACATATTTATCTTATGTTGAGGAATCATCCCATGAAATGATTTAATTTATTTTATCTTATGATCTAAGGAATAAAATATCTATTTTATCTTACAAAGTCTCTCAAAAGTTTATCTTACAAGAACGATACTTCTAGTTGGATATATTATGAAGAATTATCTGTTATATAGAATGTAATAATTTCTTTTATAATCTCTTGATAATTCATTTCATGTTTTTAGAGTGTATCGGGAAAGGTATTGTCCATTTAATAAAAGATTGAGTTGTACAAAGTGTCATTTTTTCTGGAATGTAAAGATTCGAAGAAGATCTCTGTTATTTCTATTATAGAATCATATTCCATATTTGGGAAAAATGGAGTCATGTAATTAATAACCAGTTTTATTAACTTTTTAATGAATTATAAACTCAACTGTTGTGATTATCATGCTTCTTGTCTTCAAAGTCAAAGAGGATATATAAAAGGAAGAGTGAGACAATGCATGGAGACAAATGAAAGATTAATCTGTAGTGATGCACACACACTTGAAAATAATCTAATAATAGTAACAACAAATGCTTATATATAGAAAATATCAAACACAAATTCTTATGTTTTTCTAAAAAATTTATTAGTTTAAATAAATATCATACATATTTGTACCTTAAATAATATCATCTTCTAATGATGTATCTTCATCTACTATTATTTTCTTCTTAAAACTATGTGATGCAATAGTTCTTCAAAATTTTATTCATATTATTTTTTTTACACTCATTATAAGAGAGTGTGTTGATTAAATGGATAGGTCTTATAAATGGATATCCTGGTTGAAAGCCCTTGATTGCTGTAATAAGTGACAACTACTTGTACTTAGCTAGGATCCCCCGAAAAAAGGTCTGTTATAGTGAAAATCACAAAACTCATGGAGTAGAGTGTTAGTTGAGTGGACTAGTGCATTTTTTCCCAAACCACTATAAATATCCTTTATTAAATATATTTACATTGAGATTTTATATTTATAGTTTTTATTTTCATTAAGGAAAATATTTTAACTCTTATATCTAAAATAGGGTAGTTTAATATAAAGAAATTTTTTAGGAACTCAATTCACCCCTCTTAAGTTTTCCCCAAACCACTATAAATATCCTTTATTAAATATATTTCCATTGATATATTATATTTATACTTTCTATTTTCATTAAGGAAAAAATTTTAACTCTCATATCTAAAAGAGGGTAGTTTAATGTAAAGAAAATTTATAGTAACTCAATTCACCCCTCTTAAGATTTCAGATATAAATTATCTGGGAAAACAAATAGAATGTTGTTTTATATTGGTGTTGAAGGCCTAGTCATAACATGACTAACTATATGGAAGATCCTAGGACATGTAACCATTGTGTAAAATCTAGTCATATTAGGTGTTTTTTTGCGAGTATGTCCCAAGGTAATGGATCCAGATCCACTATCATCAAGGGTCCACAGGTTCGTTCTGATGTATCTAAGGGTGGTGGGAATCACACTAATTACATGGGAGATATTCATGTGGGGAAGAAGGTTCATGGATGTGTTGAGACTAGAGGTCTTTATGTAGTAGATTATATAGTAGAGGAATCTGATGCAGGATTGGATACTATTAAAGGTACAATGATTATTTCATCCTTTATTTTACTATCACTATTTCTTATAAGTGTGGTACACTATTTTATATTATCTATTTTGATTGAAATTTTGGTCTTACATTCTAATATTATGTCATTTGTTTTGGAACTTTCCATACCTTTTGGAAAGTTTTTAGAACAAGGTATTGAATTTCCTTCTTATCGGGTGATGATAGAAAACTCTGAATCAATGTGGGATATTTTTTTAATCTCGATATCTTTAACCTTATAATTTGATTGAATTGTATGATCATATTTAAGGCTTAAGTCAACTATTATCATCATCAATTTTAGTATTTATCATTTTATTGTGTCTCTCATGTCTTTTAGGGTGACTAGGATTCTAGATCTAGGAGAGATTTCTCTATTTTTCCTTATGTTGTAATGATCACATACTAGTTCTTGGAAATATTCCTTGATGTTGTTGATTCTCACTTGAGCATCCCACTTCCTATAGTTGTCATTTCATACCCTGATGTATTTTCTAATGAAATTTTTTGGTTACTACTGTAGAGAGAGGTCGAGTTCTCTATTCACCTTCTCCTTGGAATGATGAAAATTTGTATGCCATCATATCCAATGGAACCTACTGAGTTAAAGGAAATTAATGTTCATATTATAGATATTTATTTCAAGGTATTTATTCACCAAAGAATGTAACTTTGGTATTCTCTTATACTCTTTTCTTGTACGGCAGACAGAAGCCTCAATCTTTTCATTAATTATCGAATGCTTAGTCAAGTGATCATTAAGAAAAAATACCCCTTACCAATAATTTATGATCTCTTTGATCAACTTATTAGATCTCATCATTTTTCTAAAATTGAACTATGGTCGGGGTACCACCAGGTGATATTCTAAGAAGAGGATATACCTAAGATATCATTTATTAACTAGAATGGGAATTTTGAGTTTTAGTTTATGCCATTTGATACCAATAATTCTCTTCTAGTATTCATGGAATTGATGAGCTAGATATTTCATTTGTTCATAGACTATTTAGTTTCCATTTTTCTTGGATAATTTTTTAGTGTACCTTAAGTCAGAGGATGAGGACATGAATCACTTGTATATCATCCTTAGAATCTTCAAAGAACATATCTTATACGCTAAGATCTATAAATGTGAATTTTGTATCCTAGAAATAATGGTTATAGGGAATAATATATATGAGAGTAGAATCTCAATGGATCCTAAAAATATTATGGTGGCAATGTCTTGGAAACAGCCCAGAAATGTGCTTGAGATGTGAACTTTATTGGGCTTGGACATTTTTTACAAGAAGTTTTTCAATAATTCTCCATGCTTGCATATATGATGATATATTTAACTCATATTGGTGTTGTGTTTGAGTGTAATGAAAAATTTAAGAGTCCTTCTGAGGAATAGAAGATGTTTTTGACTTCAAATCAAGTTCATACACTTTTAGATCTAGGTTTGGGTTTTTTCTATGATTCCTCAAGTACATGATTTGGGTGTGTCTTGATGCAAGGAAAGTAGGTTATGAATGATTTCTCTATCTAATTATGTACTCATGAGAATTACTACCATAACTATGACCTTAAATTAGTAGATTTTATGCACACTCACAAAACAAGGTGCCTCTATCTCGTTGGTGAGTGGTTTATAGTATATTCTGATTATAAGAGCCTGAAGTATATTTTTACTTAGAGGGATCAGAATATGTGATAGAGATCTTATGTTAATTATCTCTAAAATTTTGATTTTGATATTTTTTATAAACATGAGAAAGTTAATATGGTTTCTCATGTTTCGAGAAGGAAATTATCAACTCAAACCTTGAAGGAATCAGTGGAAGAGTTTTATCTGATGGGTTTTAACTGAGATGATCATGGGAGTAAAAGAGGATAGTGGGAAGGTATTATTTTCTTCAGTTAAGGATGACTCATCATTTAATACCATATTTGGTTTGATTAGGTGTTATAATATTATTTATAGTGCTTGATTAAAATCTTAATTGGTGGGGAGACCTTGGATGATTGTTCTCAATATCTTGTGGACACTTTTTGTTTCCTTGGTAGGTTGGTTGTTTCTATGTCTTTGAGGTAGGAATTAATAGTCAGTGGACACTGGTCTTGTGGGTTCGTACACCCTGGGACTACCAATATGTATCCTGATATGAAACATTGGTATTGTTTTCCATGGATTAGGTGTTAAATTCCAGACTTTCTATCATGGTACCTTACTTGTTAGATAATTAAGTTGGGGCACCAAAGACCTATGGGCTTGTTACAACCTTTTCCAATCATGGTATAGAAGTGGGAAAGGGTTTCAATGGACTTCATTGTTATTTTTCCATGGAATCCTGATGGGAAGGGTATGATTTGGGTTATTATTGATCAACTTAAAAAATATCACCATTACCTCATTATCAAGGAGCTGATGAATGTATAGAAACTAGGGAACTTGTATATATGAGAGGTTGTAATGATCCATGGAGTCCCCTCTGTAATTGTTTCTGATAGTGAAACATGGTTTACATCAATTTTATGAAAAAAAATCATGAGGTGATGGTTTCCTAGGTAAAATTAATAATGTTGAATCATCCATATATGGATGGGATAACTGGGAAATCAATCAAAATACATGAGGATATTATTTGATCATGCATTATTGATTTTGGTGGTTTGTGATAAAAGAATCTACCTATGGTTAAATTCATTGATATTAATAGTTCTCAAGATTTGATTAAAATGGGTCTCTTTGGAGCATTATATAGGTGGCCATATAGATTTCCCTTGTGATTAACATAGATGGGAGAGTGATCCTTAGTTAGATGGAGTTGTATTTAAGAGATGATGTAAAAAGTGAAATTCATCCATAAGACATTACAAACTACATAGAATCAACAAAAATCCTATAAGGATAATCATTATCATCTGCTAAAGTTTGAGGTGATTGGGTATTTCTTAGAGTTCCACCTTTCTTGGGACACCATTAGTTGGGTAAGTAGGGTATGTTGGCACTATGGTTGGTTGGACCCTTTGAGATCATCAAACTATTTAGAAAGGTGGAATATCAGTTGGACTTCACATATTATATGACATAGATTACTAACATCCTAGCTAAGGAGGTATCAATCAGACCCTTCCCATTTTATTTAATGGTATTATATTGATCTTGATCTTGAAACATATATGGTTGAACAATTGGTTCAGAATATAGATTTCCAAGATAATAAACTTTGTGGTAAAACAATTCCCCTAGTTTGTGTACTATGGAAATGTGGATGATATATCAAGATATGTGGGAGTGGGAATTATTGATGAGACAACTATGGCCTTCTATTTTTTTTAGAATCTTGATATCTTTCTGGGGGAAGAAATATTTTATGGTGTGGAGAATTTTGATGCTCTCTTGGACATAGGTATGATTTAGTATGAGATTGGCTTATCCTTTGGTTCATTCTAGAGGTTCCCAAGAGTTATAGGTTGAAAACATGTATTTTTTGAGAAAATAGGATAGTTACATGATTTAAGAGAATTTTTAGAGATAACCATGGGGTATCCATATAGTACGGCACTATGAAGCGATGTTGGTGTTTTCATGGTTTAAGATTGGATAGTAAAATCATGTGTCATTCTAGGAGAACCATGCATGTATCTAAGTGGTTTTCCAAAGGTGTCACATGACTTTATCATGGTTCTCCCAAACTGTATGTATATTCTTATGTAGTTTTGTACCATCAATTTCCAAAGTACAGAGGCCTTGCATGGTTAGTGAATGGTTTTTTAAACCATTCCACATAACTATGCACCCCAATAAAAACTATTAAATATATTTAATTTCCTCCTTTCCTATGATTATTTTTATATATAATCACCTCCATATCCCCATTAGGATTGAACTAAAAATTACCCAATTATCTAGATTCTTCTCCCCTTTATTTCTTTGTGGTTTTCATTCATTCATGATCAATCTATTCAAGTTATGTTCCATTTTTATTAGTTTTTCTATCCTCTTCTTAGATCCTTGTTTTATCTATTCTCCTATAATCCCATTATAATATGAATTAAAAATGTTTTTTGAATTAAATGGGTTTTATAGAGGTTTTTTAATGTTTCTCATGGATCTAGTCTTATGAGAAATTCATATACTCATTTCCAATCTCTGTTCTAGAAGGTCGCTAGTTTTTCTCTATTCTTAAAGTAGGTGTCTCTATAAAAAAGTTTTAATTCATCAAATACTTGATGTTTTCAAAAATTCCACTGTTCTAGTTCATGAAAATAATGTATTTGATATTTAAGTATATTTTTTCAAGGGAAAATGTTTTTAAATGGGTTTTTACTTAAAATAGATTTTTGAACACTACGTGTTTGGTGAAATGTCTCAACGGTGATTTTGACACTAAAATAGATTTTCATGTATAGGAATGATGATGATTAACTATGAAAATTCTTTATAAATCATGACCATTGTTTTAAAATAGTTTTTAGATAATATAGAATATGGGGAACCGTGCATACATCAGGAAATAGACATATGCAACCTTAGTGCGTGTGATGCTACTAGGGTTTTTTTGATATAGATAAACTATGGTAGTACTTGATATCGGTATGCTTCACATTATACCTATAATAGTTCTTATTGTTCCTTCATTTTTATGATTACATATTCATATATGATATATCACAACTTGTTCTTGGTTTTAAGCCTGATGGTATATTTTTGTTAGGTTTCTCACATGTTTATCTTATGGTTTACATATAAATTGTTTTTATTATGATTTTATGTTATCTTTTGTTTACTTTTCATAATCCATGTTTTGGTGGATATGAAATTATTTTTATGAAAGCCAAAGTGTATTTTAAAAAATGATTCTCTTTTAAAAATTATCTATAAAATAGATTTATTTTAAATATAACTAATGGTTTCATGGTTTCCAACATTGTATATATTAGTTGGTGATATACTAATGGGATTTGTAATCACAACCTATGTTTTCCTTTGGGAATATGTATATTTGTTTTTACATGATATAGTTAAAGGGAAGGGTGTCATGTAGTTCATCGACTTCACTTGGTTTTCATTGCATTCTTTATGAGATAGATTGGTGGTGGTGGATGGTTACATAGAAATTTAGATATTGTATCACCTATTTTTATTTTTTGAGTTTATCCTTTTGGATTGATATTGTTTTTCTGAGGGATGTATTCTATTCTTTTGCATTTTAATAAGATGTTTTATCTACTTCTAGTTATTCATGTGAATTTTTAAGTTGTTTTATGATCTTTATCTTATGGTGGGCTAAATTGGGAGATGTTTCATGTTGACCTAGGATATTTTGTGACAAATACATTCCCATGATTTTTTAGGTTTCATGTTTTAGAGAAATAGGATAAAACTTTAACTAAAAAAACCCATGTCTTTTTTTATTAATAAACATTTTTTACTATATAACAAAATAATTAATATATATTAATTCTTTAACATCTTCCACAAATTCTCCACACACAATACACTTCTTGTAATATCCTACATATTACTTTTTATCATAACATAAGGAAATAAAAACATGATAAAGGGGTGAGCTCATATTCTTAGTACAGGTAAACATAAGTGATAATAGTTAAAGATCATAAGTCAATATAATATGAGAATATGTGTATAATCATTATACATAAGACATTTATACCCAAAAAAATAAGAAATTTTAAATTAAGGAATAAGGCATGACATAACATAATAAATGAATCAATATAGTGTGGAAATATTACATAATAATCATGATTTGTGAGAATGTAACATCAAGATAACTTAGAAATAATAACAAACATTACTATAGAGAATCATCACCTTTGTGTTTCATGAACTTACACCGATACTTGAGACACAACATAATTAGACCTGTATATAAATCACCTTTGTGAGTCACACACTTACACCCATTCTTGTAATAAAAAAATAATTATACTCATATATACATATCTCATGAGATTTAAAATTTTAACTAATTCATTGGAGAGAAATATAATACCCCACACATCATTCATCCATATATATGCTTCCAAATGATATCAATAATTCATCATATCAATAAAACCTATGAGAAGAAATTGGGTTCCATAAACTTTTTATATGGAATAAAATGGATAAAACATTCATAATTCCATCAATAATAATAACATGATAATCCCATGTAAAATAAATTATTATCCAAATATATTTAGTAAAATTATAGTAAAATACTCCTCAATCATGGTAATAATGAAATTTGATATTTACAGCATATAGAGAGAGATTATATGGTTAATTCATTAATATCTTCAATCAATAAATATATGGAATATTGGTAAACATATTTAAATAAAATAAATATAAAATAGGTTGTTCATAATGGAAATAAATTAGAAGAAAATTTATTTCCATTTAGAGAGGATGGTTAGTCAAGACGAAGGTAGTGATGGATCAAGTCTTTGATAGAAAATTAAATTACATAATCAATCCAAAAAAATAAGATAGATGGTAGAATTTAAATAATATCATTGATCAAGCATAATATATTTCAAAGAACTACTACACATATTAAAAACAATTTTATATGAGTTTTAGTAAGAAAATAACTTTGGAAATAAGAAATAACCATGATATTTTGAATGTATTTTTAAAGAAATGTTTTATAAAACTAGTAGAATAATAGTTTATTTTAGAAAACATTAAAACATAGAGATAAATATTCATATAAAATAATAACAATGGTGGAAAGATACGTTCACATAGAAACACTAAAATTTAATTTTTGTTTCTGAAATAACCCCATTAGAAAATGTTAAAATGAAATTCTTTTAAAAAATCATTGCAATTCAAGTTATTTGAAAATGAACTTTTATAATTTTTAAAATAAATATATGGATATCCAAAAAAGGTGGAGTTTAAGATAAAATATGAGTGAAAAGATATTTTTTTTTATTATATAAAAAACTATGATGAAAACTGCATTGCTTAAAGAGATTATAAAACTTCTAATTTAAAAAAGATAAAGAGGAATAAAATCACACATGGGATAACTATAGGGGATGAAAATTATTTTTATATTAAAAATAAAGACTATAGAAATTCCCCATATGGGTTATAATATTTTATAGATGTTGATTTTAAAATGGGATTGGGAAAAGAAAATGGACGGCTTAAGTAATATTTAAATAAAAACCTTTAATGGATAAATATTGGGAAATTGAACTTCAAATAAAATTAATTAAATATAATTCATTATATAATATAAAAAATAGGTATTATATACACCATATAAAGGTATATTAGTTCATAATAATAAGTATTTCTCGATAAAAATTTATCGAGGCCAAGAATACCTTTCATGGAACATAATCTTTGAGGAAAGAATCATTTGATAATGAGGTTTTAAGGAAGAATTGTAAAAAAAATAAGTTCGAAATACAATAAAAATTATTTATTAGGTCAAATAAATAAATAATGGGACAATAGATTTAAATAATACTATTTGTAACTCAATAAAAGAAAATTGAGTTAGTATAAACTCTTATAATATCATATCTTTTGAATTGAAAACCCGTGAATGGTAAGACATTATATATAATTTTAAATCCATGATATTACATGATAATTATGATAAATATAAATATATGGAAAATATAAACACTCCAAAAAATAAATAAGTGATTAATATGAATTATATCTCAATGAAACAAAATTGAGATCCAAAACCTATACAACTTTAGTATCAATTGAATTGAAATCAATTTCAAGAAATATAACAATGTTAAACTTCAAACCCCCTGAATTAAATAGATATTTTAAAAGTATTTAACTTGGTAGTAACTACACCTAATTAATGATATCATGGGGCACAATAATAATTATATCACTATAAATTAAATTTGAGACAAATAACATGTTACTTTGTGTATGACAACCCTGATTTTATTACAAACTTAAACATGATTTATTACATAAACTATTCACTTGATACAACAAGGATGATCGAGAGGTATAGTGTATTTAGGGCTTAGGATTATTACATAACAACTTAAAACATGAAATACAACATCTTTATTGAAATATTCCTTTACATGATCACTACATTCCCTCATACTTAGCATTGCATGGGATAACCTGAGGACATGCATAAGAAAAGGGGTGAGCTATAAATCCCAGTAAGGGAATAAACATGGAATACATGAGGAGTACAATACATGTTAGAAAATAGGCATATCAATAGATCATAAGAGAAACATGAACATAAAGGCATGATAAAGAATGATAATCATAACATGGAAATGTGGAAACAACACTTAACATGGAATTAGCATGAGCCAAGGCTCATTGCACATGGAGCATGAGTAAATCCTCATTGCACTTGAAGCACGATTAAACCCTTATTTCACTTTAATTATCATGATTCAACACTCATTGCACATGACGTTTCATGATACTATACTTTACCCAATGCATTGGAGCGCTATAACGGCGCACCCTTCTTAAACATTTCATTTCATGCATAAGTGTGCCACATGGATCATAAAACATGGATTCATAAAACATAATCATTTATTCCACGAAAAAGGAATGTGTAATGAAACTTTATAATCAATAAGTAAATGTGAAAGAAGGTGAATACCCTTGATGGAGAAATGGGCATGGTATTCACTACACAATGGCATTGGCTTAGAAAATCGGTGCAATTTCAGCAGCGTAACAGCGTGATATAAGAATTCATAAAAAAATGGTTGATGAGAGATAAAGGGGTGTCTCATAATATCTACATGAAATGGACAGTAAGGTGGTCATATAGATACATGTCCAAACAATTTTAATGGAATCTAGATTTATGATACAAAAGTATTGCTTGAATGTAAATGAGGAGAGAGAAGTTCCTTTCGGAATTTCCGCATAGTAACGGGTGTACATGGGATGAATTTAATGAGAGAGAAAGGGGTATCCCATCATTAAAACAATAATAGGGCAGTATGGGGGAGGTGAGAAACCATACCCCAGTATTTATAATTGAAATTAAAATGGCATAACAATATTAAGAAAATTGGACAAAAATGTGAAAGGAAGAAAAAACCTTTACTTGGAAGTGTGCTTCCAAAGGCTTGAGAGAGGCTTGGGAGAGGATTCGTGGGAGATTGGGGCACCTTGGGAGGATTATAGAGAGAGTAGGGCAGAGTTTGGACGAACTGCAAAGGCTTTGAGTGAGGATAAAGTGGGAGCTTGGGTGGGTTTATATAGGAAAGGTGAGTGAATTCTTTATTATTTAGGTTTGGGACCGCTTACATTAAACTAATCCAAATCAAAAATCATCTCATGGTTTTTGCCCATGGTTTTTGGAAAAGGGTATAAGAAAAAAATATTTTATAAGGCCAAAGTCCTAACTTCTTAAAATAATGGGGTTGATTATGTGAAGGTGAGTCACACTCCCATGGAAAATAATTTAAAAAGACAATATGTTTAATAAGTCTTGAGGGGTCCATTAATGCTTTGTAAAATAAGTAAAATAAACCCAAAATTACATTATTTTAATGGTAAAACATATATTGGCCAAACATAAAGCTTATAGTATTTTATTACATCACTATTGGGTCATTATGATGTCATAAAACACATTATATATTTAAACGGTATTTAATTTTTACCCAAAAATATGACTATCTCAAAAAATTATGAAAAATTCACCATTGGATAATTTCGATGTCTTGATTGCAGAAATAACATTTATTTTATCTAAATAATTTTCTAAATATTTTAATTTTCACTTTTAAAATAAAAACCGACATTTATCGAAAATTCACGGGTTTTGACAAAAATGGCTTTCAAACCTTAATAAAAATTACAATTGCATTCATAAAATTATAAGATAATTTATATTTAATAAAAATTAATTTAATAATAATAATAATAATTTGTTAAAATATTATTTAATTCAAAAATCCCTTAATTTAATAGAATATAATTCTTAATTAAATAATAACTAAAAATACTCTTTGTACTTTAAAAACTATTTACAATGTATCAATAATGACAAGAAAGTATATTCATTATTATATAAAAAAATAATGTAAATGAACATAGTACTAGAGATTTGTTACATAAACCCTTAAAACAGTTGTATAAGACCTAAGGGTAAGGTGTGTGATGGTGACAGACTCTTGGGGTGGCTCAGATAACATCGCTCGAGTGGTAATCTCTATAAACTTCCACTTTTCCTGTAGACGGTCCCATTCGAGCTTGACATGATGAAGCTCAGCTTGGGCTTGGTGAATATCAAATCCCAAAGATGCCACCTCTTTTTCAAGCTCTGACACATGGGCTTCGTATGGAGCAATTCTACTGGATGAGGCCATTGATTCCTTTGTTTGAGTAAATTGGGTTTGTTAAAGCCCTATATTTATACTAATCATGTGATCACTGTTCAATGGCTATAAAATCAATGGTCACAATTATTAACATAAAACCAAAGAAGTTGACATTTTATATAAACATTTTACATAAAGAGACATTTAATTAGATCAAGAACGATTTCCATTAATGAAACTTTGGGTCGTTACAATATTCCCACCTTAAGAAATTTCACCTTTGAAATTTCCTTTTCCCACACTAAAACAGATGTGGGTAACTTAGCTTCATCATTTCTTATGATTCCCAAGTCGCTTCTTCAAACTTTTGGTTTCACCACAACACCTTGACGAGGGGCATTGTCTTATTTTGTGGAACTTTTTCTCTATGATCTAAGATCTTCCCTGGTTTCTCCTCATAAGAAATATCATCCTCCAACTGTACCACCTCATAAGAGAGTACATGTGAAGGGTCTGATATGTACTTCCTTAAGAGGGATACATGAAAGTCATCATGTACTTTGGCCATGGTAGGTGGAAGTGCTAGTCAATAGGCCACATCCCCGACATGATCAAGAATCTTGAAGGGGCCGATGTACCTTGGACTTAACTTACCTTTATTTCCAAACCTCATGACCTTCTTCCACGGAGATATGCATAGAAAAACCATGTCCCCAACTTTAAACATAAGGTCTCGTCAATGATTGTCTACATAACTCTTCTGTCGACTCTGGGCTGCCTTGATATGCTACTGAATGTTTTTCACCTTCTCCATCATTTCCTCGACCATTTCTGGTCCAAGCAGCTTACGTTCACTGACCTCATCCCAACATGCTGGTGTTTTGCACCTTTTCCCATACAGAGCTTCATATGGTGCCATTTGGACGCTCGAGTGGAAACTGTTATTATAAGAGAACTCAACCAGAGGAAGATGTTGATCCCATCCCCTTTAAAGTCCATTGAGCATGCTCTCAACATATCCTCAAGTGTTTGGATAGTCTGTTCTGATTGGCCATCATTTTGAGGATGATAGGCCGTACTGAATTTCAGTTCAGTATTCAGAGCTTTTGGAAGACTCTTCCAAAACTTAGAGGTGAATCTTGGATCTCGGTCAGACACAATAGATAGTGTCACTCCATGCAGCCTTACCACTTCCCTGATATATATTCTTTCCAGTTGATCCAAAGAGAAATCCTCCTGAATAGCAATGAAGTGTGCAGTCTTTGTAAGACGATCCACAACAACCCAGATTGCATTATTGCCTTTGGATGTCCTCGAAAGTCCGGTGACAAAGTCCATGGTGATGATCTCCCATTTCCATTCTGGTATGGGAAATGGTTGCATCATTCCCTTAGACTTCTACCTGTCTCCCTTCACTTGCTGGCACACCAGGCACTTTGATGTATATTCAGTGATCTCCTTTTTCATATTATCCCACCAAAATTTTTCTCGAAGATCTCGATACATCTTTGTGCTCCCTGGGTGAATAGAGAAATTTGAACTATTTGCATCATCCAAAAGTTCCTTCTTCAGCTCGGGATGTGATGGAACACATATCCTTTTCCCAAATCACACAATTCCTTCTTCATTAACATTAAACTCCAAGGATTTACCTTTTTGATAGCTTCCACTTTTTCCTAAATTCCCACATCATCCTTTTTTAGCATCCTTTAACCTTTCCAAAACATACGGTTGAGTAATCATTTGTGAAATTATTGATGATGTTCCCTTATTTATGATTCCCCTGTTCATATTTATCAAGTCTAAGAATATTGGATCCTTCTCAATTCTCATCATTGATAGAATCGATGGGTCCTTTCTACTTAGAGCATCTGCCACCTTGTTCGCTTTCCCAGGGTGGTAATGTATTGAATAGTCATAATCCTTGATGAGCTCTATCCATCTTCTCTGGCGCATATTAAGCTCTTTCTGTGTGAATATATATTTAAGACTCTTGTGGTCAGTATATATCTCACATTTCTCCCCATAGAGATAATGCCGCAAGATTTTCAAGGCAAAGATCACCACTACCAACTCCAGATCATGCGTTGGATAGTTTCTCTCATGGATTTTCAACTGCCGTCAGGCATAGGATATCACTTTATCATTCTGCATCAACACACATCCTAAGCCCTTCTTCGAAGCATCACTGAATACCACAAAAATTTCTCCACTTGTGGGTAAAGTGAGCATGGGTGCAGTGATAAGCCTCTTTTTCAACTCCTTAAAGCTTTCTTCGCATTCATCACTCCAATAAAACTTTACTCCCTTCAGAGTTATCTTGGTAAGAGGGTTGTACAATCGTGAGAAATTTCTCACAAATCATCGATAATATCCAGCTAACCCCAAGAAGCTATGGATATCTATTACTGATGTTGGCCTCAGATATTCCTCAATTGCATCTATTTTGGAGGGATCCATGGATATCCCATTGCTTGTGATGATATGGCCCAAGAATGATACTTCCTTCAACCAGAACTCACACTTACTGTACTTTGCATAGATCTTCTCCTTGCGAAAAGTATCCAGTACAGTTCTTAAATGCTCCTCATGATCCTCCTTGGTTTTGGAGTATATTAGAATATCATCTATAAATACTACCCCGAATTTTTCTAGGTAATCTCTAAAGACTCTATTCATCAAGTCCATAAAGATTCTTAGAGCATTGGTGAGTCCTAAAGGCATTACTATGAATTCATAGTGCCTGTATCTTGTACAAAAAGAAGTCTTGGGGACATCTTCCTTCTTCACCCTTACTTGATAATATCCCAACCGCAAATCTACCTTGGATAAGTATTGTGTTCCACACAGCTGATCAAACAAGTCATCGATCCATGGCAGAGGATACTTGTTCTTTATCGTGATTTTTTTAATTTCACGATAATCGATGCAAAGCCGCATTGACCCATCCTTCTTCTTGATGAAGAGGACTGGTTCACCCCATGGTGAAGCACTTGGGCATATAAACCCTTTATCCAGATTCTCCTGTAGTTATTTCTTCAACTCTTAAAGTTCCACGATATCCATTCTATATGGAGTCTTGGATATTGGTAGAGCCCCTGGTATAAGTTCAATTGAGAATTCAACATCTCTTCTAGGAGGAAGACCAGGAAGTTCCTCAGGAAACACTTCAGTGAATTCCCTCACAATAGGCATTTCTTCATGGATGGTTTCTTCCGTGGACTCAATCATCTGAGCCAGATATGTGTGCTCATAGGGTAGTAATATCCATGCTTGAGATGATGGAGCTAAAGGAGATTCATCTTCCTCCTTACACTTGTAAATAATCGGGGGTCGATTCTCCATATTGAGTGTGATTTCCCTCTCCTGACAATTTATGTTGACTCTATATAAGGAAAGCCAATCCATGCCAAGAATTGCATAAAATTCCACCAAAGGGAGTATGACGAGGTTTTCTGGGAAATTAAATCCATATATTATAACAGGGGAGGACTTATATTCATGGGATGCAATGATTTCCCCATTTTCTGTACTCACCAACATCTTATCTTCCATGGTTTGTGGTAGTGCTGGGATTGTTCTACTAAACTTTTGAGATATAAAAGAATGTGTAGAACCTAAATCAAAAAGTACTTTTTCTATTCTTGAATGAATAACTAGCGTACCTATCACCACTTCTTTGTCGGGGTTCACTTCGGCAGAAGTGATGGAAAAATCTCTTCCTTGCTTCCTTGGAGATTGTTGGTTGCCTCCAAAAACCTTTGGATTAGGGCACTAATTTGCAAGATGCCATGATTCTTTGCATTTGTAGAAATGAACAACGCGTTGAGGTTCAAACAGAGCGTTCCTCTCATCTGTCGTAGCCGCGGGTCTTTTTTGCCGACAGTTAACATCTAGGTTCCCTTCTCTTCCACATCTAAACCATTTCCTCGTCCCCTTGAGGCAATGTCCAAGGTGCTTCTTTCCTCACTTTTGGAAAGTGGGGTGCTGGATCTTCTTAGCACCGTTGGATTTATCCATCAGACCACCAGCATTGAAGTCCACCTTACGCTTCTTGTCCCCATGATACCCCTGTGATTCCCTAATCTCCATTTCGACCTTGAGGGCACATCGGAAAATTTCCTCATAGCTGTCGAAGTCACGGATCGCTAATTCTTTCTGTAGGCTAGGCTTCACCCCACCAAAGAAGCGGTCAACCTTGCATACAGGGGTAATGACAAAGCTGGAAGCATATCATGAATGCCTTGTAAAGTTTTCCTAGTACGCTCTAACAGATTTTTATTCTTTTTTCTTGAGGGAAAGGAAGTCCCTTTCCATCTTAAGCCGGAGGGTGCACGGAAAATATTTATCGAAAAACATCTCCCTGAAATCCTTCCATTCCAACGCCTTGATCTCCACCTCAGGCTTCGTATTTTTTATCAACGTCCACCATTGATCAGCTTCACCCTCTATATGATAAGCCGCTAGGAGAACCTTCTATTATTCAGAACATTGAAGGGTGGATAAGATTTTTTCAATGGAGTTGATCCATTGTTTAGTGATCATGGGATCGGATGATCCACTAAAAGTAGAAGGCCTTTGTCTCATAAATATCTCGATATATACTTGTTCCTTCTTAGGGGAGTTTGGACATTCCTCTTGGCCTGTGTTTCTATTCAAAGCTTGAGTTATCTAAGAGAGAAGTGTGACAGAATTCATGATTCCCACTCCCATTGGATTGGGCATCTCATTAGTACAGTCATCACCCTAATCTTCACACCGATTGTTAGCCCGAATCCTCCTATTACCGGACATTGGCTAGAATAAAAGGAAATTTAGGGGGTAACAAATAAAGGGTAATCCAAAGACAAAAGTTGATGACTTAAAAAATAAAATTTTATTTCATTAACTCATGAGTCTATAGGCTTCAACCTAGGCTTTTCATGATCTACTTTCTAACATATTTTCTTAGGGGCATTTTTTTAATTCCCTTAATAAGGGTTCATACTAAGCTTGTGAATCTATCAAAACATATCCCTTGGGAGTGTTGTAACCAAGAGTGCAGCAAGGCCCGTTGTCATGCACCAGTTCTCATTCAAGTCTAGCTCAAAGCGGTGTTTTCGGGGTTTACCCTAGGATACATCTGTGCTATAGCTGCCTCTACCTGCTCGTATCCAGACAGGGATGTATTTGTCTGATAAACCACCTAATCAGTACTTACCAAAACTTAGGGATTTTTTATTATAATTAGTCTTATCTCTAAGTCTTTACTTGGGTTCTATAATCCTAATCCCAAAAATAACTAAACCTATCCTCTGATACCAACTATGACAACCCTTCTTTTATTACAAACTTAAACATGATTTATTATATAAACTATTCACTTGATAAAACAAGGACGATCAAGAGGTCTATTTTCTTTGGGGATTAGGATCATTACATAGAAACTTAAAACATGAAATACAACATCTTTATTGAAAACTTCCTTTACATGATCATTACATTCCCTCGTACTTAGCTTTTCATGGGATAACTTGAGGACATGCATAAGAAAATGGGTGATCTATAAAGCCCAGTAAGGGAATAAACATGAAATACATGAGGAGTAAAATACATGTTATACAATAGGAATATCAATAGAGAACAATAGAAACATGAACATAAAGTCATGATAAATCATGATAATCATAACATGGAAATGTGGTAACAACACTTAACATGGAATTAGCATGAGCCAAGGCTCATTGCACATGGAGCATGAGTAAATCCTCATTGCACTTGAAGCATTAGTAAAACTTCATTGCACTTGAATTAGCATGAGTCAACACTCATTGCACATGACATATCATGATACTATACTTTACCCAATGCATTACAGTGATATAAGGGTGCACCCTTCTTAAACATTTCATTTCATGCATAAGTGTGCCACATGGATCATAAAACATGGATTCATAAAACATAATCATTTATTCCACGAAAAAGGAATTTGGAATGAAACTATATAATCAATAAGTAAATGTTCATGAAGGTGAATACCCTTGATGGAGAAATGGGCATGGTATTCACTACACAATGGCATTGGCTTAGAAAATCGGTGCAATTTCGGTAGCGTAATGGCGTGATATAAGAATTCATAAAAAATGGTTGATGAGAGACAAAGGGGTGTCTCATAATATCTACATGAAATGGACAGTAAGGGGGTCATATAGATACATGTCCCAAAAATTTTAATGGAATTTATATTCATGATACAAAAGTATTTCTTGAATGTAAATGAGGAGAGAGAAGTTCCTTTAAGAATTTCCGCATAGTAACGAGTGTACATGGGAGGAATTTAATGAGAGAGAAAGGGGTTTCCCATAATTAAAACAATAAGAGGGTAGTATGGGGGAGGTGAGAAACCATACCCCAGCATTTATAATTGAAATTAAAATGGCATAACAATATTAAGAAAATTGGACAAAATGTGAAAGGAAGAAAAAACCCTTACTTGGAAGTGTATTTCCAAAGGCTTGAGAGAGGCTTGAGAGAGTCTTATTGGGAGATTAGGGCACCTTGGGAGGATTATAGAGAGAGTAGGGTAGATTTTGGATGAACTCCAAAGGATTTTAGTGAGGAGGAAGTGGGAGCTTGGGTGTGTTTATATAGAAAAGGTGAGTGAATTCTTTATTATTTAGGTTTGGGACCGCTTACATTAAACTAATCCAAACCACAAATCATCTCATGGTTTTTTCCCATGGTTTTTGGAAAAGGGGAGAGGAAAACAATATTTTATAAGGCCAAATTCCGAACTTATTAAAATAATGGGGTTGCTTATGTGGAGGTGAGTCACACTCCCATGGAAAATAATTTAAAAAGACAATATGTTTAATAAGTCTTGAGGGGTCCATTAATGCTTTGTAAAATAAGTCAAACAAACCCAAAATCACATTATTTTAATGGTAAAACATATATTGGCAGAACATAAAGCTTATAGTATTTTATTACATCACTATTGGGTCATTATGATGTCATAAAACAGATTATATATTTAAACGGTATTTAATTTTTACCCAAAAATTTGACTGTCTCAAAAAATTATGAAAAATTCACCGTTGGATAATTTCGATGTCTTGATTCCAGAAATAACATTTATTTTATCTAAATAATTTTCTAAATATTTTTATTTTCACTTTTAAAATAAAAACCGACATTTATCGAAAATTCACGGGTTTTGACAAAAATGGCTTTCAAACCTTAATAAAAATTACAATTGCATTCATAAAATTATAATATAATTTATATTTAATAAAAATTAGTTTAATAATAATAATAATAATTTGTTAAAATATTATTTAATTCAAAAATCCATTAATTTAATGGAATAGAATTCTTAATTAAATAATAACTAAAAACACTATTTGTACATTAAAAACTATTTACAATGTATTAATAATGATAAGAAAGTATATTCATTATTATATACAAAAATAATGTACATGAACATAGTACTAGCGATTTGTTACATAACCCCTTAAAACAGCTACATAAGACCTAAGGGTAAGGTGTGTGATGGTGAGAGACTCTTGGGGTGGCTCAGATAACATCGCTCGAGTGGTAATCTCTATCAACTTCCACTTTTCCCGTAGACGGTCCCGTTCGAGCTTGACATGATGAAGCTCAGCTTGGGATTGGTCAAGAGCAAATCCCAAAGATGCCACCTCTTTTCTAAGCTCCGACAAATGGGCTTCTTATGGAGAAATTCTACTAGATGAGGCCATTACTTCCTTTTTTATGAGTAAATTGGGTTTGTTAAAGCCCTATATTTATACTAATCATGTGATCACTGTTCAACAGCTATAAAAGCAACGGTCACAATTCTTAACATAAAACCAAAGAAGTTTAAATTTTATATAAAAATTTTACATAAAGAGACATTTAATTTGATCAAGAGGGATTTCTATTAATGAATCTTTGGGTCATTACATTGTGCCCCTTTTTAGTGGAATGTGCTCTAACCTCCTATAAAATAAACATAACAATATTATTATTATATTTAAGAAAATTGTTCATATAAATTAAATTTTATACAATTAATTTATGATAATTTATTTTTAATATATTTTTATATCAAATTTCTACCATTAGGTGTTGGTAACTTTAATTGTTTCATGCATTCATTATGATATTGATTTTGGTGCAAATTATTTGAAACCATGTTTGTAACACCCAGAGATTTTAAAAAGAGGAACATCATATTTGATAGAATATATTTCATGAAATACTGATATTATAAAATAATGTAACACCCTAAGAATTTATAATATATTTATTTTTAAATATATTCATTATATCTGATAGTTTGTGATGCATGCAATACCAGATTTCAACAAAACATGATACTCTATAAAAATATTATTAATTAAACATGGTCGTTATAACATAGAAATTAAGTTGGGGGGAATAAATAGTAATATAAAAATAATTAAAAATATATTTTTTACACATGTATAAAATAAATTCAATGGTTATATATGTATTAGAATGAAATAAGAATAATTTGAAAGAGAAAGAAATGTTTTCTAAAAAACAATATTTTTCTAAAAAGTGGAATAGTCCCACCTTGTTCGCATAATTTAAAATTAGTTTTTAAAAATTTTAGAAAATTTATTTGAAAAAATAAAATTCATTTTTCAAAATCTACATGTTAAAATTATCTTTTAGATAATTTTTTAGAATTTCTTAAAGAGATTAATTTTTTTATTAATAGTGAAAAATAATGATTTTTTATGGGAAAATGAATTTTTGTTTCAATTATTTAGAAAGTCAAATTATATTTAAAATTTATTTTAATGTAAAATTAGTTAATTTATATTAAAATTTATCTAATTTATTTCATTGGAATCAATTTAATATATAATTTTGATAAAAAAACTTTATAAACTTTGGAATGTTTTTCTTTGGAAAACCCGTTTTTTGAAAAGTCTGCCAGTTTAATTTTAAATTGAACTCTTCCACTAATGGAAATTTTATTTTGATAAATTAATTACATATTTTTAATTATATTAATTTATATTATCTAATAATTTCAAATTAAGTTTTCACCATAATGAATAGTGAAAATAGTAAAAATTAATTATCGTGATTAAGGTAAAAATGGGTTTACTGGGGGTTAAAATATGAAGAAAATGGTTAAAATTACCTAAATGTTGTCCATAATACATTTTATGGAAATTTTTAGACATTATAACCTCTAATTTTATATAATGAACCATTTTTTAGAATTTTTTTTAGAGGAAAACATGTGTATCACTTTTTCTTTTCAAAAATACCAAGTGTTACATATCCCCCACTTAAAAAAGGTCACCCCCACTCTCCTCATTTTCACACTTACAAAAATATTTTTTCAGATAATATATACCTAAAATACCTTCCTTACTTCCATACCAACATATTATAGTCCTTATTTTGATTATGAATCCCTCCTATGAATGATTTAGATATAAAACTAAAGAGTCTCTCCGAAGAAGAGGTAAAATTCTTAAAACTGTATATTTTTTTTATATCTTCTTTGACATCCTTAAAACATATTAAACTATGATAATATAAAAAAAATATTTATAATATATACTTATATTTTATTTTGATAATGTAATAACCTATATCCATCTCCACTTCCATCAAATGGGAAACGAAACTGTCGATCGTGTGTATAGTGGACTACCACCTTGTGAACCGATGTAATTTGTTTCCCATCACCAACTTTCAAGGATGGATATAATGATAGATTAAAAATATTTATATGAAACTTATAAAATTATTATACTTTTAAAATTATTATATCACATATACCTTCTTATTTTTCATTCTGTGGGGGGATATGGTAATTTTGATCATTTGTACGATGGATGTCACGACCCGTCCTCGGGGCCTGTGCCGTGACTACCCCAAGCCCGCCTTCCATAGGCCAAGGGCTAGAGACTAGGACCAAAGGTGAATCCCCGATAAAAAGGGAAGGCAATGCCTTTAAACCTGTAACACACACAATTTGAACACAAGTAGTAAAAGAAACAAGTACTAATATCGAAAAGAAAGGTGTGATGAAAGTAAGTGGGCCAGTATACAAACCCAACTGAACAAAAAGTACAAGTAAAAGTAAAAAGGGTAAACAGCTCCTGGATTGTCCACTGGGGAATCCTAACTAAAGGGTAGGTACAGATATCGAACAACTCATCCATGAGGTATTTCCCGTCTAGTCCAGCTCCGAGCAGCCTCCCGTCCGTCACCCTCATCCTTGATCAGTGCTAACCGTCATCTGCAAAGAACACAACAAGGTGCGGGCGGAGCTCGTGTAGGGGTGAGTATAACAATACTCAGTAGGGGACCCCGAGACCCCTTAAGGTCTCCTAGAATCCACTAAGGATAAACCACAGTATTATGATACCATCATGAAGTATCAATGATCCCTACTTATGTATATTCACATACATATACCTAAGATACCAATCACAGACTGGCTCTAACACTCGAGCCCAAGCACAACCCATTCCACAAAGGAAGTAAATTCAATCATCTTGATGGTATCAACTGAAATTCAAGACTCGGCTCACATAGGTATACAACCCATGAAGAGGGGGTAGAGATGATTAGATGTAGCCTCTGAATCATCTCCTATGTCGAACCCACATAGGATCCTAGAACAATATCAGCATTGTCGAACCCACGAAGGATCCCGGTACAGAAGTCATTGTTGTCGAACCCACGGAGGATCCTGGTACAGTATTCATTGTTGTCAAACCCACGGAGGATCCTGGTACAATATCATCGTTGTCGAACCCACAGAGGATCCTAGCACAGTAGTAGGTCCACGTAGGATCCTATCATCTCAGTCGCAGCCAGCCATAGTGTTCCCGCACACAGCACGCTCGATTTCAGGAGGGTCTGCTCCTCGAGCCTAGTGTTGATACATCAACTACCACAAAGTCTCGAGTTGATGTATCATGTAATTCTATCTCATCATAAGGAACCCAACGCGACAGACGACGTGTCAATCGAACACTCGGTCTGTGAGTTATTGGCTTTTCCGTTCCAGGGGCCCGGTTTATTTTTAGGTTCAAACCAACGTGTCCATACCCCAACTATGTCCAAACCTCAAGTGGGGTATGCAAAAAAGAATAGTTCTTCTCTAATACTTCTGTCGCTGCAGACGGTTCATCGTTCATACACCCGCAGCCCAAAATATGGGTGAAATGGTGAAAACTAGCCATAGCGGGTCTGGATCTGGTCCGACCTAGTCAGAGCGACCTGGCCCGACCCGGTCTGGGGAAATGGCCCAGCCCGAGGGGGTGGCCCATCCCGAAGGGGGTGACCCAGCCCGATAGGGCGGCCCGGCTCTTGGGCGGCCCGACCCTTGGGCAGCCCAGGCGAGGGTGGCCCGGCCGAGGGCGGCCCGGCCGAGGGCGGGGGGCGGCCCAGCCGTGGGGGGCCTGGTCGGTGGGCTAGCCCATGTGGCCAGGATAGCCACACTGTGGGGGGGGGGGGGTGCCCCCCTCCCCCCAGCTTCTAAAGGAACCAGCACTAAGCGTCGGTTCGGTGAACCGCGAGACACGAGGGGTCCTACCTGTAGTGCGCACCGGTAGCCGGCTCAGCCGGCCACCCTGGTTCCTCCACCGCTATGCGACGGCACCGCGGTTCTACTGGCCTCCGCACGGAACGACGGTGTCATGCCTCTTATATCCGTTGTGGCCCTCCTGGCCATGCTTCCTCTCCGGTGTGATGCGACAGCACTGCGCCCCTCCGGCTCTGCCGCATCTTGGTTTCCTCTACGGTGTGATGGCGTCGCGCTTCTCTGGAGTCCTGACAGCCCTTGCACCGTTTTTTCCTTCACGCTCCACCTCCGTCATCATAAAACGGAAACAAATAAAAGGGGAGGGTCAGGTCGTGTTTTTGGTTTCCGAACCCTCCTCATTACGGTGATATCATTCAGTTCTCTAACCATAAATTCTACAACAAAGAATGGGTATAAAAATAATTCAAATCCCCCTACCTTGAGTTCAGTGATCGATGACGAAGACGCGGAAAAAGGCGGGCGTCGATTTGACGTTCGTCGCATTCGTCACGCACTCCAAATTCCCAAGCTCAAGTGTCAGAAAGAGTTCAGAGGTGACAAAGTCGAAGATGGCATTCTTCGTGTTCTTCATCGGAGAGGATGAAGTTCTTCCAAGAGTTCTCCAAAGCTCCACCAAAAATAATTGCCAACAAAATAATGGGTCAAGCCAACCCATTATTTTATTGTTGGGAAAAGAATTCAAAAGAATTCAAATTGGATTTAATTAATTAATTGAAGGATCTAAATTAATTAATAAAGGGAAGTTGGCACTTTAATGAGGGAAGTCCAAGAGCCTTCCCCCACATAAAGAGAGTTACAAGGGGGTTTAAGCTTTTGTGGGCCCCACCTAGTAATATCCTCCCAAGGGAGGTTATGTGTGGATGGGCCCCACCTCCAACCTCCACTTGGTGGTTTTAACGACCAATAAAATAAAAATAAGCACACCCTATTTTTATTTAATTTTAATTTTAAAAGCCCAAAACTATCTTCCATTCTCATCAGGATGCAATTGTGGTGAAGGTCTCACTAAGCAATCATCGGCGCTGCGAGTTCATCCGTGCCCTTGGATTTCAATTCCAATCATCAGATCAGAAGATATAAAATCTTGTACGTACGTTTACTAAAAGTACCTGAAAAAAACTTCAGAAATTGATTTCGGGCACACTGGGCCACGAAATCAAGCACCATAAATTTTTGTGGACTCGTAAAAATTCCATGAATTTAAGAAAAAAATTCCACGAAATTTTCAGGTATTTACAGTGGACTACCTCCTTGTGAAGCGATGTGATTCATTATTCACTTATTTGGTACATGGAAGTTATTAAGGATAAAGTTAATTAAATATATGTTATATTTATAACCTAAAAATACTTTTTGAAATATAATATCCCATTTAAATTCTTACCTTCCAATCCATTGGAAAATAATAATGTCCCTTGTGTGTACGTGTGGACTGTCGCCTCCACATAGCGATCAGAAATTTTTTTCATTTTATTTTTACATGGATTGAAATAAGTATGTATTTAATTTATATAAATTACATATATAACATAATAATTATTCTATAAATTTTAATTAATATTTATTTTTTGTTCATCTCAATAAAATAAGAAACAACGTTCATACGTATATACGACCTACCGTCTCTATGAACTGTGTAATCCATTTTATATATCAAACTTTTATAGATTAATATAAATAAATATATAATGAATATATATGATATTTATAACATGTTTAAAATTATTTATATTATTTAACCATTATCAATATAGAAGGGATGAAATTACCGAACCAAAACATACATGAAAAACGAATAAATTATCACATGAAACTGTGATGTTAACAAATTATTATCATTAATAGAGTGATAAAATAATATAAGTAAATAATATATGGTATTAGATTTTTGAGTATTGTAAATTAATTTATTTATAATAAACCTATATTTACTATATAGGGGGATCAAAAAATATGGAGGAATTCGAACCTGAGATAAGGGTTTCACATCTCACTTTTACTTATGTGGGACATATTCCATATTCACCACATATTTCTTTTCTGTGTTGTATATATTTTCACTTTTATATATTTTATCATGAATATATTCATATTCATGGTATTTAAAGTTTCATTTTATTATTTTTTATTTTATGGGCCTTACAATTCATAAGTTACAAAATTGGTAAGGGTTTATTTCACAATCTCATCATTATTCGAAATTATTTATGTTTAAGTATCTCTTGGGGGAATTATATGGTATTAAATTTTTAAAACCAGTATATTTTCAGATCATATTATTATTCATGAAATTTTAAAGTAATATTCTCATTTTTACACTCTCTGGTACTTAAAATTATTGGGAATTTGTTTAATAATATCTGATTTCATTTCTCTCTTTGGTCGAAAATCGGTTTTCCTACAAAACCATGATTTCTAAAAATGGTATTAAAAATTCCTTTAACATTATCAAAATGTTTTATTAAGGATACTTTTACCCATGTTTGATTTTTTTATAAAAAAAATTAAATGAATATTCATATTATTCTCCAAACAATTCATGTTTGGCTTTTACCAAAAATTTGAAAGGAATATTTATTTTAACATGTATAGCATGAACAGAATTTTCAGCCATCATGACCACTCATTATTTTAAAGATTATTTTATATATTTAAAAGTTTATTATAACGTAAAGGTATTTTTAAAATTTTTTGTAAAATTTTAGTTCTAAAAGTTGATTTTTAAAATGAAAAGATTATTTTTCTCAAGATAGTTTTTATGGAATCTTTTCATGGTATTTCTATTAATCAATGACATAAACCCTTTATTTTACTTATGATACATAGGGGAAATGTTGTGTTGATTGAATCCTTACTATATAACTAGATTTTTTATGATCTTTTTGACTAAGGATGTACAATTTTATTAGCATTCACCATGTTACTCTAGATAGTTTATGATTATGTTTATTTGATTAGGGTAAGTATTAACATATCATATGTTGGTTTTTTCATACAAATATTTTTTTTAGTATTATTCACCCATTTTATAGAAGGGATGTATTAAATATATTATGTAATGTGTGGTTCCTGGTTATAGATATACCCTTGATGCATCGATTGGTCTCATGAGGCAAATCAGCTGGCCAAATTAAATGTGTGTTTACTCATAGTATTAAACTATCTTGTGAACGATCATGACAATATGTTTTAGATGTATAAAATTGTGAATTCCCTCATTATGAGATTAGTTATTGATATTCTATGTAATTATTTGATTATTTATAATATCCTTGGGAATTTTTCAAGCCCATGTGATTATTTATATGGAATTATCTAATCATCATTTATTCCTACCACATTATTCTCAAGTAATTGATTAAATGGAATGTGTTTTAGTTATATTAATTTCCATATTGATTATTATTATTTATTTATGATATATTTTGTTGTATGAATACCCATAATAAGAATTCTATATCACCCCTTTCTTATATTTATATCTCTAGGATTCCAAGATGTGTATTGTAATTGATATGCAAGGTTATTCTAGAATAAATAATGATTCACTCAAAGAAAATACTATGTCATGTTTTATGTTTTCAATTTTACCATGAGATTAAATTATGTATCTAGATTACTAAAAATACTAAACTATTCAATCCTTTAGGATTTGATTCCTTATATATTATTCCAATGTAAACAATTAACCACCTACTTTGGGTAACTAGAGTCGAGGTATTTATAGTTGGTATTAGAGGATGTTTAGTAGAAACCTTGGGAACTAGATTTAGGAAAACATAAATTAGGGAATATAACCCTATGAAATAATTTAAGGATAAGTCTAATTATAGGATAATATCCTAAAGTTTGTTATGATAGAGATTATGTGGTTTTCCTAGCAATACATTCCAGTCTGGATACTACAAGTGGACATGGTTCTCTCACAGATGTACCTAGGGGTAATAACTCTAAAAAGGTTATGCTAGGCTTGACTCGAGCATTACCTAGTAAATTACAATGATCCTTACTGCGCACCTAGTTAGACACTCTTAGGGTATATTCCTGGGTTAATTAAAATTTTCTTTATCTACCATTATGACTTATTTGATAATATTTATATTATTTGGAAACATTCCAAAGAAACCATATTTATGATTATGATATTATCCAAGAATCAGTTTTTCAATTTATGTTAAGTGTTTTAATAGTTTTTAGGTTATACAATATGATAAATAATGTTTTTTTCTAATATAGTGTATTTCATTATTTAGAAATGGAACCTATCAAAAGTAATGTAAATTGTATCAATTAATATAATATAAAGTGTAAGAATGATCATTTCCTTGATGATATTAAGCCAATATTTAAAAGAAAACTAGTCTCCCAAACATCCTAAACATACGAGGATATATTATCATGTGCTATTAAGATAGAGAAATAATTATCCATATATTATGGATTTTGAGGGAATAAATATAATAAGAGGGTGATAGAGAAAAAAATGGATAAGGCGAAGAATGGAAATAATGGTTTTCCCACATGTGATAGTAGTGGAAAGAAACACCCAGGTGCATGCATAAATGGAATGATAGTTTACATAAACTATAGAGTGAAAGGCCATCAAAAACATGCATTATAGTGTAATAAAACCCTTTTATGTTTATTGTTTAAATATTAAGAAGATGAGGCACTATATAAACAAATTCCCCAAGCATTAAGGGAATATACCTCAGAAGAATATATAGGACCAAGGTAAATATTATTCTATTAATGTAAGTGAAGTGGAATAATTAATATTCTTATTCTTAGATTCAAGGTTTATTTTATAGGATTATTTAATCAATGATATTATAGGTATAATAATTATGAAATTTATAAGGATTATACTATAGTAAATTTTCTTTAAGGACTTGGGAGAATATATTGAATGGTAGTAATGTCCAAGAAATATAATTCAGTGGAAAGTTAAACCTCTTTTAAAACACATTATTGAGGGAAGTTAACTATTAATATGTGCTATTTATTGTTATAATAATGATAAATATATGTTTATGGGATAATATTTGTAACTTTAAATTGGTTAGTGATTTGAGGGTTTATGTTATCTTTGTTGGAGTTTATGCATGTTTGGGTTTATGGAATATATTATACAACTTGATATTTATTTTTGTAATAATTAAAGTTTTCATTAAGGATTTATGGTGATAAAGTTATTTACATATTTATAATGTGACATTAAGATCCAATTTATATTGTATGGGGGATATAATGTTGATTTAGTGACCTCTCATCTAAATTTTTGGACTTTGAATTTATAAAGACATATTTTCAATGAGTCTTAAGGTTAAATATATATGGAATGGACTAATTTGAACATTGGGTGTTATTGCATAACTTGTGATAGCCATTTTGGTCTTATAAAATATCTAGAGATATAAGGTATGACTTGTCATTTTTTTTGAGCTAATAAGATATTAAATATTAATTTTACTTCTATAAGCATAAAAATTACTATTGGATATTCATTTAATATAGAAATAGATGAAGTAGGAACTTATCTATTCAAAACCAAAGGATGAAATTGTAAGTATATTTTCTGGTGTTCACTATCAAAATGGTAATATAATTACTCAACTCTATGAAAAGGATCTTGAAACAAAAAATTATCGTAGTACCTTAATTTTTTATGAATCAAATGGTCTTTTAAATCATAAAATATGTATTATTTTTAGGTTATTAACTATCTATTGATCATTTACTTTATTATGACCAATGATCTCTATCACTCTCTAAAATTATTTACACTTTTCTTCCATGTTCATATCTTTACTTCCCTACTATGTTATCATATTTAGAAACCCGATTATGTCTTATTCTAGATAACCTTTATACCATCCTTTCTCTATTATCAAGAAAAAAATTACTAATTTTTTTTTACAATTTGTGGTTTCACTAAGGGAATTTTAAAATTTAAAACCCTAGATTATTGATATCAATATTAAATTGTGAGGAAAAAAAATTTATTTAAGGGGGTAGAATGTAACACAACAAGATTTTAAAAATAGGAACATAATATTCAATAGTGTATAAGAAATGTTGAACCAAGATTAGAAAGGAACGTAAAAACCTGAGAATTTATGATATTTAAAAAAAAAATGCAATCTCTTTTATAGCTTTCAATGCCAGTAAAACCAGTTTTGAATGAAATGCGATACTCAATTAAAATATTATGATTTAAACATGACCATTATAACCTATTCATTAAGATAGAGGCTATGAATAGTAATGACTAAATTCTGAAAAATATATTGTTTAATCATGTATAAAAGTAAATTAAATGGTTATTTATTGAAAATAAATAAAACAATAACCATTTGAAAGATAAAGAAATGTTATTTGAAAAACATTATTTTTCTAAAAGTTTAATAAGTCATGATTTTCTCACATAATTTAAAATTATTTTTTAAGAATTTTAGAAATTTATTCAAAAAAACTTAATTTTTGGAATCTACATGTTAAAAATATGTTTAGATTAATTTTTGATAATTTTTTGAAAAGATAATTTTTTTGATGAATAGTGAAAAATACTGAGTTTTAATAAAAAAATCATTTTTCATATAAATTGTTTAAAAAAGATAAATTATATTTTAAATTTGTTTTAATGTAAATTTAGTTCAATCATATCACTATTTAACTAATTTATTTCATTTTAATCAATTTCATATTGAATTCTGATATAAAACTTTTTTAACTTTTGAAGGTTTTTCTTAGGAAAAAATAATTTTTGAGGTGCCTGCGGGGTTAATTTTGATTTGAATTATGGAAATTATACAAATTATGTTTGGAAAAATGGATTAAATAATTGGAATAATAATAATTTATATTATTTAATAAGTTCAAGTTAATTTTTTCCATAATAAATACTGAAAATTTTAAAAATTAACTACAATGGTTAAGATAAAAATGGGTTTACCATGTGTTAAACTAATAATATGAGGGTTATAAATGACCTAAAACTTTTCCATCACCAATTTTATGTATATATTTCAACATTATCACCTCTAAGGTTATATAATGACCCATTTTTTAATGATAAAAACTTGGATATCAGTTTTTCTTTTCCAAAATTTCAAGTGTGACCTCTCTGCCACCTCTCCTATCCTATTTAATCTTTCAAAACCATTTGTTTCAACCAATACATAATGAAATACCTTCCTTAAATCCATCCCCAAATCTTGGTGGCATTATTTTATTAGTAATCTCTCTTAATAAGGATTTCAGTATAAATCAAAAGAGGCTCTCCAAAAAAGACGTAAAAAATTTAAATGTGTGTTTTGGTTTTATTTCTTCTTCCATGTCCTTAAAATCATCTTAAGATACACTAATATAATAAAAATAGTATATCCTGTATACAAATATGTTATTATTTTAATTTAATTACCTATATGTATCTCCACTTCTATCAAATGGGAAAAGAAATTGTTGATCATGTGTACGGTAGACTACCACCTCGTGAATTGATGTAATTTGTTTTCCATCACCACCTTTCAAGGATGGTTATAATGATGTATTTAACATATTTATAGGATAATTATGTCATTATTATAATTCTTTAATAATGATATCACATATACCTTCTTACTTTCCATTCCATGGGGGGATACGATAACATCGCTCGTGTGTACAGCAGATACCGTCTCGCGAAGCGATGTAATTCGTTTTTCACTTATTCTTTACATGGAAGTTAGTAAGGATAAATTAAATGAAATATATGTGTTATTTATAATCTAAAAATAATTATGTAAATATAATATTACATCTAACTTCTTACCATTCAATCCATTGTAAAACAATAATGTCGCTCGTGCGTACGTGTGGATTACCGTCTCCACGAAGTGATGTGAAATGTTTTTCATATTATTTTACATAAATAGTAATAAGGATGTATTTAATTAATATAAATTATATATATAAAATAATAATAATTCCATAAAGTTTAATTTATATTTATTTTTTTTTCATTCCATCCGTCGAGAAAAATGGAAACAATGTTCATGCGTACGTACGACATACCGTCTCCACGAATTGTGTAATCGATTTTCTATCTATAACTTTTATAGATTACTATAAATACATGTATAATGAATATATATTGTATTTAAATAATTTTTAAAATTATGGATATGATTTAACCATGATCAATATAAAATGATCGAAATTACTGAACCAAAACATACATGAAAAATAAAGCAATTATCACCCAAAATAGTGATTTAAACAAAGAATTATTATTAAACAGGAGATAAAATGATATAGTTAAATCATATATGGTATGAAATATATGATTATGGTTTTTTAATATATTTATAATAAACCTATATTTATTATATAGGAGTTTTGGACATATAGGAAGGAATTCTAACCAGAGGTAAGGGTTTCCAATCTCACATTTACTCTTATGAGATAAATGTCCTATTCACCATTTATTTATTTTTTATGATGTATATACTTCCCCTTTGATATTTTATATCAATAATATCTTTATATTAATGATATTTAATGTTTTATTTGATAATTATTTCTTTTATTTGGATTACGATTTAAAAGTTTCCAAAGTGGTAAGGGTTTATTTCACAATTTCATCCTAATTTAGCATTGCTTATGTTTAAGTATCCCTTGGGGTAATTATATGTTATTACCATATTAAAACTATACTATTTTAACCTTCTATGTTCATTCATGAAATTTTCATGTAATAGTAAAAAATTTCACTCCTTGGTACTTAAAATGATCAAGAAAATGTTTTTAATAAAATCTGATTTCATTTATCTTTTCAGTCGAAAATATTTTTTATTCCAAAATCAGGTTTTATAAAAAAAATTAAAAAATATTTTTAAATTTATCTAAAATAATTATTATATAACTTTTTACCCATTTTTTAATTTTTTACAAATTTTTTTAAATGTGTCTTCTTATTATTTTCCAAACAATGCCTATTTTTCTTTTCCTGAAAATGTGAAATGAATATTTATTTTAACATGTATGGTATGAACTGAATTTTCTATCATCATGAACACTAAATGTTTTAAATATTTCTTTATAATTTTCATAATTTATTTTAAAATAAATTTATTTTCAAAATATTTCATGAACTATTAGTTTTAAAAGGTGATTTTTATAACGAAAATGTTATTTTTATAGGGAATGATTTTAAGGAATATTTTTATGTTATTTTTATTCATCAATGACATCAACCATTTATTTTACATATGATATACTAGGTATATGTTGTGTTGATATCATTATTATTTTTCTTTGTATATTTTATTATTATTTTGACTAAGGATGTAAAATTTTATTACAATTTACCCTATTACTTTGGATGGTTTATGATTATATTTATTTGATTGGGGTAAGTATTAACATCTCATTTGTTGGTTTTTTGATATTAATGTATTTATTGATTATGTTTCACCCCTTTAATATTATTAATTCATTGTACATAGTAATTTGTGGGTGGATTCAGATACAGAAACCCCCTCGATGTATTGATAGGTCTCATGAGAAAAAACAGTTGGCCAAATTAAATGGGTTTTTACCCATAGTTTTAAATAGTCTTGTGAAAGTTCTTGACATCATGTTTAAAATCTCCAGAATTATGAATTCCCATATTATGTTATTAGTTATTGATGTTTCATGTGATTATTCAATTAGTTAGAATATCTATTGAAATGTTTCAAGCTTGTGTGATTATTTGTAGGGCAGTATCTCATCATATTTTATTCCTAGCATATTATGCCAAAGTAATTGATTGAATGTAATCTTTTTCATTTATTTACATTTCAATATTGATTATTATTATTTATTCATGATATATTCCACTATATATATACCCATACTAGGCATTTGAGGTCACCCATTTCTTATGTTTTTGTCCTCGGGATGCCAAGATGTGTATTATGATTGATATGCACGGTTATTCTAGAGGAAATATTCATGCACTCAAATAAAATACAATATTTTATTTTATTTTTTAAATTTTAAAATGATATTCTTGTATGTATCTAGTTTTCCAAGACTACTAAACTATTTGGTCCTTCAGGATGCGATTCATTGTATCTGATACCAATTTAATAAAGTAACCACCAACTCTTAACTACTAGGGTCATGGTATTTACAATGTTAATAATTACTTGATCATTTAAGGTATAATAATATATAACTTGTATTTATTTATAAACATTGTATTTTATTCCATAAGTGTTTTAGTTGTTTTGTGTGAAAATTGAATCAATGTCGGCTTATTTTGGTAATTTTAACAATTGAAGATGATATTTTAATAATAAGTCAAATACATAATATTACCATTAAAAATCATAAACCAATCATGATTTTATTATTAACTTATTAAAAAATTATTATTTATGTTTCTATAGTAATCCTTGATATATTTTTAAAGTATCATTCATTTAGGTGGTTAAACCAGCCCAAAAAATAATACACTATATATTAATGGGTGACTAGGGTTAAAGAATTTTATAAAACTACTATAAAAGAATAATAAAAAAATATTTTTATGTTTTTATGTTTTCATTCATATTTTAAGAGGTTTTGATAAAAAATAAAATTTAGATGAAAAATGAAAAACATTACCTCATAGAGGCGGTACTTTACACAATGCACAGTTAAAACATTCATTTATCAGTGAATTATAGGGAATGATAGTGGATTATAATTTTTCAATTTATAATAATAATAATAATAATAATAATAATATATTTCACATTTTTTTATTTAATTACATCCATATAACCATATATGATAGGGATAGTGTTAAATAGAAGTGGTCGCTTCGTGGAAGTGGTAGCCCGCATAAACACATGATTGACATGATTTTATTTTTCTATGTTGATGGGAAGGAATATGTAAGGTTTTTTACATTAAATATAATAAAACTTTAGTATAATAATTATAATTAAGGTCATTATATTATTGTGGTTAGGGTAGGCTTGGAATAGAAATATTAAGAAGAAAAATTTAAGTATTAATTAATACTCGTGTTGGGACTGTGAACATTATTTTGAAAGTATCCTTGGATATAATGGGCTTAAGCTGACATATTGTGACCATGGGATTTGGGACTTTCAAGGGAACTCTATGAGTTTATAATTATGTATGGTTTCAAGAATATTTTATATGATATTTTTAACTTTTATAGGGTGTAAGTGATCTCATTTTATAAGGTAAGAAAAGGGAACTTTTGTGAACACCCATTATTTTTCAATAATTAAATGATGCTATAAAAATGTTAATGGAAGGTATTATATTTGTTTAGTAAAACACTCTTCATGTTTTCAAAGCTCGTGGTGCTTAGAGGAGTCCTAGAGTGGTTCTAGAGGTATTTATCTACTAAAATATGGGAGTAGGGGGAATTGGTGACATGTAGATGTTTCACGTCAGGAATTAACCATTAATAGCTTAGGTGTGATCCCATTCATGGATTCAAATACATTCAAGGATTTATTGAGTCCAGTTCATGGGGTGCTACATGATGTGTAAATATTCTAGATTAAATGATTCAAGGAAACACATTTCTTGGCAGAACATAAATCCTGACATTTACACGATGTGAAAGGGTCTCACGCCATAAAATTTTCTAGGAATAATAGATTTATAAATATAAGGGTTCTCAGGTTTTCTCAAACCCTACATCCTTCCCCTTTAATTATAGTAAATCAATACTAGTACTTTAAAATTTTTTGGGATTCCATTGATGAGGATTGATTTCAGGCTTCCCATCTTCGATCTATGGTGATCTGAGGTATGATCTACCTCTTCTCTCATGGTCCTTCAATCTAGTTCCTCTTATTTCTTCTTTCCATGTGATGGAGGATTACCTCCATGTTTCTAATATATTTTTTCTTATTTTTTATAAGAACTTGTGTTTTTATGGACTATCCTTTTGAGAAGAAATTTGAATTTTTTCTATTGGATTCTCATGAGGGGTAAAATTGTATTTTTACCCAACCAGTTTACCTCAGATATTTTTTCTGACAACTCATTTGGTTCTAGAAAAGGGTGTTTACCCTAGGACAGTAGTTTGGTGGAAATCTGAACTGTTCAAATTTTAGCGGAATATTTAATATTTAATATTATTAAATTAAATATTAAATTATTCATGCAGGTTCATTTGGAAATAACTTTCAAACAGAGTATCATATTTAAATTTTTTCTTCTCCTTTGAGTCTGGAATAGGGAGTTTAGCCTAGGTGAGGCATAAACTTGAGTCGGGCATCGGGGCCGGCCCGAGCCCCTTTTTCTTCTTTTCTTTTCTTTCCTTTTCTTTCTTTTCTATTCCTTCCTCCTACTTCTTGCACACTCTCCATGTGTGGATACTATTTTTTTGTTTCCCCTAGGATAAAATGGGTTATTTGAAATATTGAGAGATGGAAGGTATGTTCGGTACCATTGCGAAGCCCTCAACATGTTGATTCAGCGAAGGGCAACCGTGAGCTGTGAAATCAACCGAAGCTTTGACGATTTTTGCACGAAGGTAGGGAAGTTTATGTTTTGTCCAATTATATCCTTTAAACATGTTGTTTTATGTTTTTAAGGCCTTATATTTCTAAATTTTAATCCCATGGGGCTCGATCTGTTGTTTTGGTGGCGAAAATGGGCATTTCAGGCATTTTGAGGGATTTCCCATCGAGAAACCCAGGATACACTGCGTGTGTTCCAGGGGAACACACCGTGTGTTCTTCCCATTTAGGGAAGATTAATTTTTATTAATTACACACCATTTAATTTGAGTACACGTCATGTAGTGGTTGGCCGTGTGATCGGTCGTGTGAGAAGAAACATGGAATATAGGTTTTTAAGGAGTACAAGTCAGGTACTGGGAGTACACATCGTGTACTGGGAGTACATGCCTTGTAGTGGCACATGGTTGTGTGTTCAGGTGAAAACACACATAGGATGAAATTTTTTGAATAGTACACGCCATGTACTACTACATGGGCAGACCCCATGTACTCCAGAGTACATGTCATGTACTCCTTCCAGCTTGTTTTCATCTAGGGGTTCTTTAAACCCCTGTAACTTGAAATCTAGGGGTTTGTTTTGTGTTCCTTTTATGGACACATGACCATTACTTTTAGGAATACCTTTTGAGGCAATATGGAGAAATTTTTGTGTTGGGAATGATGCTTAGTGATACGAAACGTCCAAAAGAATAATAATATCTTAATTATTATTATTTGGAGTTTATTGAATCAGGCGTATCTTCTGCACCCGATGTCTATTTGAAACACCGTCAATGGAGTTGTGACCCTGATTTAAAGGTGAAAATTTAGACACTGATTTCATATCCTTAATACTGAATCAGGTGTGGACCCAACTCGGGGTCGTTAAGGTGAATAGTACCTTTTCACTGGTTGATCGTTTTGGGCGTGTGAGTAGTCCTTTCTGAGCGTTTTTACGCATAGATTACAATGGTGGAATCCAATTGAATTTTAGAGGTCATATAAATGGTTTTTTGTGGATTTATATATTAATGGATAGGTTCTTCCTCTAGTTATCGAGTTCAGTTGTCACCTAGAGTGAGACTTGGCGTGAATGATAGGTTGGGTGTTCAGACCAACCTAGTTGAGACCTTTGATCTTAGATGAGCAGTGATTTATCTCCCATAACCTATGATTTTTAGGAAATTTCCCTTGTTAGACGTTCCCTTCTATCCTATGAGTCTGTGAGACCGGATACTTTCAAGGATCCCCTGAGGGATTCCTTTACTTATGTGTTGACCTAGGAAGTCCCTTGTAGGATCTCTCTCCTGTTTTCCTTTGAGAGTATCCCTATTGTAGGATAACTCTGTTGATCTTCATTCAAGGATCCCATATAGAATTTCTCCCATGATTTTCTCTAAGGATCCTTTGTAGTATTCCTTCACTCATGTTTTCCTAGAGGATTCTGAGTAGGATGCCTCCTTAGTGTTTGACTTGAGGGACCTATTGGGTTCCCTTGGTTTGACCAATCCTGAGTTGTACATTGGGGTTGGGTAGAGATGTTGTTCATATGTCACCTAGAACTTGTAACAAACCGGTAATCCCATGGGGTTGTGGTTGCAGTTTTGGGTTGGGAATTCGGTCCACCCTCAATCGTTTGTTTATATATCTGACTTGGTTTTGTTGATGCAGCAGTGGATACTAGAGGTGCTCCCTAGTTGGTGGTTGTGGAGCCTGATGTGAGGCATCTTTCTATATTTTTTTGGGATGTCTAGACATGATCTCCTGGGATTCGGCTTCTGATCCATGTTATTTATGATATTTTACAGGTACCAGAGGTATTTTCCTAGGACTCAGCTATTAAGCCTTATGTGTTGACTTGTATGCCCTGAGTGATACATGGATTCCCGTTGTAGGAATTCCTTGGACAGAATCGTTAGGTTGTTTATTTATATACCCTGAGTGATACATGGATTCATGTTTTAGGAATTCCTTAGATGAGCTCATTGGACTGCTGAATGTAATTAAACCTTAAGTGATACATGGATTCACGTTGTAGGAATTCCATGAATGGGATAATTGTTTGGATATGGTTATACCTTGAGTGATACATGGATTTCCATTGTAGGAATGCCATGAACGGTCTCATTGGTTTGATATGTTTATATACCCTAAGTGATACATGGATCCAATTGAGGGATTCCATGAATGGGGTCAATGGGTGATAGACTTATATACCCTGAGTGATATATGGATCCAATTGAGGGATTCCATGAACAATCTTAGTGGGTAATGGAATTATGTATGCTGGCTGATTCTTGGATCCAGTGAGGGATGCCTTGGATGAACTTAGTGGGTTGATGACTCCTACACGTTGAGTGATATTTGGATTCCCATGTAGGAATGCCATGTACAGGCTCATAGGCTGGATGTTATATGATCAGAATGATTATTCTCTTCTAGATCAGCCATGATTGACCATTGGTATATGGTATCCTTCTTTATAGGGTTGATTGTTGGTATACAACAATCTAGTTTGTGATTGGAGGCAAGTACGAGTGAACCCGGGTGTAGGATGAGCATTCCCCCTATGGTTACATAGCTTTCTCAGAGATATAATTCCAGTTTTAGATGAAGTAGGTATATTTTTATGGGATTATAGACCCATAGATCAACTTAATGATACACAGCTTGAGTGGCACGATGTCTAGATCAATTCCCTTACACAGGATGTCCAAGCGATTGGGATTATGGACCCAAGGATTGACTGCTAATGTGGTTTATTATTGTTTGATCACATAATCATGAATATTCATATTTATGTATATGTTCATAGGTATGGGACTATACATGTATACATATATAGATATGAACATCCATGGTGGCACTTGCCTAGTTGACAGGGATTACGGACCCTAAGTTCGATTGTGGTTGCACATTTGGTTTTCTTCTTTTTGTTGTGTTCCAACTAGGCTAAGCACATTGTTGTTGCATACACTTTTAGCAGCACAGTTATAGGTTTCTTTTTGGGGTTCCCTACTGAGATTATTTCTCACCCCTGTATGCGCACCTCGGTGTATGTATAGACATTATAACTAATTTTCAAGTTGAGCATGATTTTCATGGTGGATAGGGATGAGGCCCAGTGTTGCATGATTTATTGTAGCTACTCTAGTGGTTATATGGATTGGGCTAGTGCGGTTCAACAGTGTCTCGAGATCGGGTATGTGGGTTGGCTCGGAGTTTGTAGTTGAGCCCTGTACTTTTACTTTCAGTTTCTCTTTTACTTATATCTATATGGTCAGCCTAATGGGTGACCAGTGTTGTATTGTATTGCATAGTTATTTGGGATTTTATAGAATTTTACTATTATAGATTGTTCTATTTCAGTTGGTTATTGCTTCTGCACTCTATTTACTTTTTTTGTGTATGATACTTAGTTATTTTCATTGTTTTCTTACTCTGGTATGAGGGAATAGTATCCCCACTATCACACCCTAGGCCCTAACTACTGGTCGGAAGTCTCTGGCATATGGGGAGGTGCACTTGAGGTATTTTGGAGAACTGGCTCAAAGCACTGGTTTAGTGGCTTCTGGGTCGGGACGTTACAAATTGGCATTAGAGGTGTTTCTTTTCATTATATTTACTATTTGGGATATGGTAGATTGTAGTATTAGGAATGTGTCGGAACCTATGATGGATATCAGAATGGTGCATCGATAACACTTGTTCTGATAGAAATTCATGGTTTCTAGGGTATGGGATTGTTGTTTTGATTTTGTGATGTTACAGTTGTATATGATTTTCTCCTTGAGCGACACACATGTTGTGTGGGTGTTTTGATTTACTATGGGTCTCTAGATCTTGGCCATTGGTAAGATGTGAGGGATGGTTTTTGACTCTTGGATGAAAAAGGCAAGAGTCATCTCATGCATCATACTAGGAACGTAGGATTCATAGCATATAAGTCTGCTAGTGTGTGCTTTTACTGATAACTGAGACCCTTGGTTCTGCTTACACATACTTTTTACTCTGGAGGCAGGTTAGGTCGATCTACGTTGAGGCATTTTTGTTGATAGGATGACGACTCAGTCCTCATGCACCACCTATGTAGTAACCCTAGTAGGTCAATATGTCACGTGATGCCTTTCTATTTAACACCTTGTTAGGTGTTGTTTCTCAGGTCTATGGTTATCTAGTCAGATCTCTAAGTATAATACAGATTGATACCAACACTTTCCTTGTGAACTGGACCTCCTTGGGGTGTTGTCGTATACGAATACCCGATGATTATTAGTTCAACATTTTTCTTCTTCTTTGGTTGTGACCTCCAAGGAGCAGTTTCTTCTAAGGATGCTCAGATAGGATCAGTTCCCTTGTAGGCCATGTTTTTAGTTTTGACTTTCATTATTCATTGTGATCTTACCTACTTTTTAAAAGTTTGGATATTTTGGGATAGGTTGTTAGAACTTGTGACCTAATTGTGAGGCTTGTTCTATAAGTCTAGGTGGGATACCTAAAGACCCTTTTTATATACTTAGAACCTTGTTGGTCGATGTCTATTTTGTTCTAGGGAAACCTGTGTGTAAGACGGTTAACCCATGGATGAATCCTGGTCAGGTTTTGATAGGATAGTGAGTGTGGCTCGAAGGGAACTGGACGCACCTTTTTATAGAATCTAGGTGTACTCTTGTTAGAGATTATCATGCTCTATCTTGATTCATCTTGAGTATGATGAGATAGCTTCGACCCTATGACAAGCTCTTTTTCTTTCTTAATGTTCTTCCCTATTAAGGAGGGAACCTGTTGTGGTTGTGTTTTAGGAGCAGTGTAAGGAAAGACTTATGGTGGGGAGTGCACCATTGGTCATTTTAGGGTCGTTTTCCTCATTTTGATTAAACTTCGGCATTGTTATGAGTTGTTGAGCTCTAATTTTTCTTTTAAGATGATGATAGGGGTATTCCTATGGTGGGGAGTACTAGATCGGTCATAGTTAAATATCTTCTATGTAGAAGTTGGTTGTTACTGTTATATGACTAGTAGTTAGACAGTCAAAATAGCTTGGTTGTGCAAATACTTCGGTTGGGATCATGGTTGATGGTCCTTTCACTGGGCTTCTCGGGGACAAGAATGTTTATAGTGTGGAGTTTGTAAGAAACCATGTTTTTCTAGAATGTCGTTTTGATAAAAAATTTGAATTTTTGTTGTTGGATGCTCATTAGGGGTAAAATGGTATTTTTTCCCCCAACCATTTGACCTTAGATATTTTTTCTGACAACTCTGTTGGTCTTGGAATAGGGTTTTTTCTATTATAGGAGTTTGGTGGAAATATGAAATATTCAAATTTTAGCGGAATATTTAATATTTAATATTATTAAGTTAAATATTAAATTATTCGTGCTGGTTTGTTTGGAAATAATTTTTAAACGGAGTATCAGATTGAGATTTTGTCTTCTCTGTTGAGTTTGGAAGGGGGAGTTTAGCCTAGGTGAGGCATAAACTCGAGTCGGGCACTGGGGCCGGCCCGAGCCCCTTTTTCTTATTTTCCTTTTCTTTTCTTTCCTTTAGTTTCACTTCCTTATTCCTCCTTCTTCCACACACTCCATGTGTGGATCCTCCTTGGTCATGTCCCCTTGGAGAAAATGGGGTTTTTGAAATAGTTAGAGAGGGAAGGGATGTTTGGTATCGTTGTGAATCCCTTGATGTGCTGATTCAGTTAAGGGCAATCGTGAGCCGTAAAATCAATCGAAGCTTCTGTAGTTTCCTCCCAAAGGTAGGGATGTTTATGTTTTCACCATATATCCCCTTTAAACATGTTTTTATAATTTTTTAAAGCCTTATATTTCTAACCTTTAATACCATGGGGCTCGATCTGTTGTTTTAGGGGTGAAAATAGGTGTTTTAGGCGTTTTGAGGGATTTCTCGTCGAGAAACCCAGGATGCACGGCGTGTCTTCTAGGGGAACATGTTGTGTGTTCTTACCATTTAGGGAAGAATAATTATTCTTAAGTACATTCCATGTACTTTTAGTACACTCTATGTAGTGGTTGGTCGTGTGACCGGTCGTGTGAGAAGAAACACGGAATAGTGGTTTTTAAGGAGTACACGCCGTGTACTGGCACACGGGCGTGTGTTCGGGTGAAAATGCACATAGGATGACATTTTTTGAATATTACACTCCATTTAAAGTAACATGAATGCAGTGTATTACTACATAGGCAGACCCCATGTACTTCAGAGTACATGCCATGTACTCCTTCCAGCCTGTTTTCATGTAGGGGTTCTTTAAACCTCTGTAACTTGCAATCCAGGAGTTTGTTTCACATACTGTCTACGACCACATGACCCTTTCTTTGAGGCGGAACTTTTGATGATATTTGGAAAAAAAATTGCGTTGGTAACGATGCTCGGTGATACAAAATGTCCAAAGCAATAATAATAATAATAATAATAATAATAATAATAATAATATCTTAATTATTATTATTTGGCTTTTATTGAATGAGACGTATCTTCTACATCCATTGTATGTTTGATGCACTATCAGTGGCGTTGTGACCCTAATTTAAAGGATAAAATTTAGAGACTAATTTCATATGATTAAGACCAAAATCATGTGTGGTCCCCACTTTGTATCATTATGGTTAGTAGTACCTTTTTTATCGGTTGACCATTTTGGGCGTCTGAGTAGTCCTTTCTGAGTGTTTTTATGCATAGATTGCAATGGTGAAATACTATTGAATTTTAGAGGTCATATAAATGGTGTTTTGGGGGTTTAAATATTAATGGATAGGTGCTTCCTCTGGTTATCGAGTTCATTTGTCACCTAGAGTGAGACTTGGCATGAATGATAGGTTGGGTGTTCAAACCAACCTAGTTGAGACCATTGATATGAGATGAGTTGTGTTATATCTCCCGTAACCTATGATGTTGAGGACATTTACCTTATGAGATGTGCCCTTCTATCCTATGATTCCATGATACCGGACACTTCTAAGGATCCACTGAGGGAAGCCTTTACTTATGTGTTGACCTTAAGAGTGCCTTATAGGATCTCTCTCCAGTTTTCCTTTGAGAGGATCCATATTATAGGATGCCTATATTGTTCTTAATTCAAGGATCCTATGTAGGATTCCTCCCACTATTTTATATGAGGATCTCGTGTAGGATGTCTTCTCTCTTTTTTACCTGGAGGATTCTGAGTAGGATGCCTCCTCAATGTTTGACTTGAGGGACCTAGTGGGTGCCCTTGGTTTGACCAATCCTGGGTTGTATGTCAGGTTTGGGTAGAGATGGTGTTGGAGTGTCACCTAGAACTCATACCGAACTGGTAATCCCATGTGGCTGTGTTTGTAGTGTTGGGTTGGGTGTTCGGGCCACCCTCACTTGTTTGTTTATATATCTAACTTGGTTTTTCTGATGTAGCAGTGGTTACCAGAGGTTCTCCCTAGTTAGTGGTCGTTGAGCCTAACGCGATGAGTCTTTATATATTTTTTTGGGATGACAATACATTCTCTCATGGGATCTATCTTCTAAGACATGTTATTTATGATATTTTATAGGTTCCATAGGTATTTTCCTGGGACTCAACTATTAAGCCTTATGTGTTGACTTGTATTCCCTAAGTGATACATGGATTCTCATTGTAGGAATTCCTTGGATGGACTCATTGGGCTGTTTATTTACATACCATGAGTGATACATGGACTCTCGTTGTAGGAATGCCTTGGACAGACTTATTGGACTATTGAATGTAATTAAACCTTGAGTGATACATGTATTCCCATTGTAGGAATGCAATGAATGGGATCATTGGTTGGATGTGGTTATACCTTGAGTGATACATGGATTTGTTTTGTAGGAATTCCATGAATGGACTCATTGGTTTGATATGTTTATATACCCTGAGTGATACATGGATCCAGTTGAGGGATTCCATGAATGGGATCAATGGGTGATATACTTATGTACCCTGAGTGATACATGGATCTAGTTGAGGGATGTTATGAACGGTCTTAGTGGGTATTAGAATTATGTATGCTTAGTGATTCTTGGATCTAGTGAGGGATGCCTTCGATGGACTCAGTGGGTTGATGAATCTGGTGCTTTGAGTGAGATTTGGATTCCCATGTAGGAATTCCTTGGACGGTCTCATAGGCTGTATGTTATATGATCGGAATGATTACACTCTTCTAAATCAGTCAGGATTGACCATCGGTATATGGTATCCTTCTTTACAAGGTTTATCATTAGTATGCAACAATCTAATATGTGATTAGAGGCGAGTACGAATGAACCCCGGTGTAGGATGAGCATTCCCCCTGTGGTGATGTAGCTTGCTCAGAGATATAATTCCAGCATTGGTCGAAGTAGGTACATGTCGTTGAGATTACAGACCTAGAGATAAACTTAATGATACACGGCTTGAGTGGTACGATGTCCAGCTCAATGCCCTTTCACAGGATTTCCATGCGATCGGGATTATGGACCCAAGGATCAAATACTGATGTGGTTTCTTGTTATTTGATCACATATGCATGAAAATTCATATTAATGTATATGTGTATAGGTATGGGACTATACATGTATACGTATATAAATATGGACATCCATGGTGGCACTTACCCAATTGACAGGGATTACGAACCCTGAGTTTGATTGTGGTTGCACATTTGTTTTTCTTCTTATTGTTGTGTTCAAACTAGGCTGAACACATTGTTTTTTCACACACTTTTAGTAGCACAATTATAGGTTTCTTGTCGGGGTGCCTTGCTGAGATTATTTTTCACCCCTACATGTGCACCTTGGTGTACGTGTAGACATTATGACTACTTTTTAGGTTGAGCACGAGTTGCATGGTGGAGAGGGTTGAGGCCCAGTGTTGCATTATTGGGCGGAGCTACTTAAGTGGTTTTATGGATTGGGCTGGTGTAGTTCGAAAGTGTCTAGATATCGGGTACATGGGTTGGCTTGGAGTTAGTAGTTGAGCCATGTAGTTTTACATTTAGTTTCTCTTAAACTTGTATCTGTAAGGCCGACCCAGTGGGTGACCAGTGTTGTATTGTATTTCATTGATTTTCAAGCTTTTGCAGCATTTTAATATTATATGTTGTTCTATTTCAGTTGTTTATTGCTTATGTGATTCTTTTTACTTTTTGTTGTGTATGATACTTAGTTATTTCCACTTTTTTTACTCTAGTGTGGGGGCATAGTCTCCCCACTATCACACCCTAGGCCCTCGCTTCTAGTCGGTAGTCTCTGGTGTACGGGGAGGCACACTTGAGGCCTTGTGGTGAACCAGATCAGAGAACCGGTTTAGTGGATTCTGGATTGGGATGTTACATTTTTTTTGTATGGTTGTGCTAAGTTGTCTTTAGAGGGATGCAACTTATTGTAGCAGAGGTGATCAGGATTTGTAACATTGGTATGTTCTCATATGTAGAAAATTTATGTCTTTGAGGTATGGGATTCATTTACTATCTTATTTTATATATGTTCAATCATAAATTTATCATAGTTTATCCCTTTGTATTGAAATTTAATTAACCTAATAATTATTGAATCTAATTAATAATTAATTGGATAGTGATCATATGTTAATGATGTTGCTTTATATTGTGATAATAGTTTTCCTATTGACTTTCTAGATAGTATTATATCTATGATATGATTTTTTAGCATTTTTTTATTCTTGGAGTAACATATCAAAACTATTAAAGTATGTAAATCTATAATTAAATAAATATTTGGATTAATAATTAAAGAAGAGTGTGTTTGAATATGGTGTTTCTCATAACTTTATGATAGTAAAATTGATACATTGTGTATGTATAATTGAAAATGATATTCCATGTAATTAATGGAATAGATAAATAACGTAAATCATGATAACTCTTATTGATATTTTTGAAAATAATAATAAGTCATTTTAATTGAGAATGATCCTTCTCATAGTTTTTTTAAACTAGTTTTAATGCTAAGAACATGTTTAGATTTTGATAGCTTGTTATAGATTGATACCTTAGGTTTCCTATAGTTGGAACCTATGGATGATAAATAATTTAATTCAATATAGAATAAAAACCAATTGTATGATAAATATAATTTACAGGGCCTGAGTTTCCCGTCTTCTTGAGAAGGTCAAGTACCTTCAATTTGTATCCAAGATAAATTGTTTTGTGTGAAGGTTGAATGACTTGTTTGAGGATCTAGATTTCCTTATTGGTTATTATTTTTTGTTTCCTAATGCTATTATGATTTTATCAGGATATGAGAATTACTATACAATGTTATATTGGGTAGGGAGGACCAAATATGATATGATTCTAGGATGACTGACCCTATATGGTTGATTTTTTTTGAAAGAGATGAGGGGGGATAGCCCCAAAAATTGATCATAAATCGTGAAATCCTCTTTTGACAAATGGGATAAGAGGTAACCCATAACAAAAAGGAAGACATATGCCAAAAAATCAAACCTGAAATATGGACAAAATGATTAACGAAGAGCATATGGCAGAAAAAGAAGGGAAGAGTTTTATCGCCCCCCCCCCTGAAAGAAAGTGTTCCAATGTGATTGGTCAAATAGGAGTGTCACCCCCTTCCAAGAGGTTGTACCATGTTGGAAGAACAATAGGGTAGGGCATTCCTCCCACACACATAAAATTTGGAGGGAGAATCAGACGATAGATTCCAGCACATATCTCTCTCTTTCGAACCACCCACCCGACAATGATAGTGAAAAAAACATAGCAAGTCAACCTGATGCAACACATCTCAAGACCAACAACACAACACAAATTCAAGAAATGCACCCTTCTATCAACAAGGATAGATGGATGGATGATGGGGGTCAACACACTCATCCCTCTTTCGAGGTCGCCCACCGAACAGTACAAAAGCACTGAAACCAAATTTGATGAAACAGAATTCCCAACCCTTAACAAAACAAAAATTCATCAACCATGAAAAACAAAGAAACAAGAACCACAAACAAAGATGCAAAAAGTAGATCATACCTCACACGAGAGTTCCTTAATGGGGTAGGGAGGCCTAGATGATGTGGCAGCAATTGACTCATGTGATGGCGAGATGCATTGAGATATGCATGTGAGTGTCAAGGATAGCACTTAGTATTATGGAATAGGTTAAATCTAGTATTACCCATTGATGTGATTATAATATCTAGTATGCTCATTTTTCAATATTTTTAATAGTCAATGGCTAGGTTGTTTTTTTATATACATTCCTTTCCCCTCTAATTGTGGCAGCCAGTTATGATTGGTTGCATGTTTCCTCTTGGTGGTAACTTAGGGTGGTTTTCCTAGAGTACATGGATTATGTAATGATGATAATAATTAATAAATAACTCTTAAACCATGGGGTTGGTAATGATGTAATGAAAATTCTGAAAGATGTTACTCTTGAGAAATCATGGAATCATTTTAGATTATTCCTAGAAGGCATGGAATTAGATTGATGATTAATATAATATAATTTGGAATCAATTTAATGGTTAATTTAATGGATAATAAATTAATTAATGGAATAAAATGATAAAAATGAAATAAGTAATTAATGTAGCTCTTAAAATGCCTATTTGGTTATAGGATATCTAGTCTTAGTAGTGGTAGACGGGAGTCTAAGAGACATTATCTTATGTTAATTCCAAGACTTGGTTGTGTTCATAGTGTGGTTGTTAGATATGTTATATCATGTATATTCTATTATTTCATATGCTAAACCACTCATATTGGTTAGGGTGACTGAAACCCAGTGGACTTCGGGAGGGTGTTTTCCCCAACATCCTGGTGGGAGGACGAATAGATGACTACCATCTCTAGGCCTACTATATTCTCTTGGTATTTACTTGTGCTGGTATTAATAGTGGTTAGTTTCTCCATATATGTGTGTAAGGGGTTTTGATGGATTTTGTACATTTCACACACATGTATTACCAGATATAGTATCCAAAGAATTATTATAGGTATGATGTGTATATGATGTGATGTCTTGTGGTTCCTTACTCAATGTAAAGGCTATAATATATTGAGGTATAATACCCAATGTATGTTACATGTCATACAGGCTATGGTGGATCTTATAAACTACTTGGTTACTATATACATTGATGTGTATGGGATGATGTGATGATGTGATACATGAGGTGCATGTTGTGATGCCTTGACCAGGTGTCTTCAAGCTAGCTTATTTTGGAGAGAGGTGGCTTAAGATGTGTGATGTTAGGGAAAAACGACAAACCAGTGGGGAAGCAGGAGTAGGGAATTCTTTGTGTTTCATTATTATATAATATTCTCTCATGTATGTGATAATTGGTGAGGGTTATCCATGGTGAGGTTGGGAACTTATATACCTATTTAACTGGAAAGTTAGTTTCACTGTTGTTCATTGTGCTTTAGCATGATTTCTTTATCTCTTGAATGAGAGGCTCTAGGGATGATCCTGCTGAATATATTGTTATGATCACCCCACTTATATATAAACTTTTTTTCCTAGTCATCCAGAGAAGTTTGGAAATCTAGCTGGATATTAATAGCTCATGGTTTTATAGGAGTTGTTTGGGCTTTGTGGTCACTTTCACTTTACCTTTTTGGTACTTGTAGTTCTTTTTCTATTATTTCATTACTTTATGAAATTGAATTTTTACACTTGGGATTTCATTATACATATCTCTAAGAAAGTTTTGATTGGTGCATATATCTTATCTCTCTCTTTTATATGTTCTCTTATAGGGTAATGCCTCCCATATATATTCTTATTATACCCTCGGTGTTAGTCTCCAACTTGAGGTCTACTAGGTGTGGGACATTTGTATTCACCATCTCCCTTCCATCATTACTTTCCTAGGAGGGGTACACTTTAGGGGGAAGAGGTCATGACATAGTTATATCATAGGTTCGGGTTTGTGGGATATGATGGAGTATGGAGTTAGGTACATGTGAGATTTCATGAGTTGGTATGGAAATGTTGTCAGCTAAGATTATTCAGTGATGTAAACATAGGATACTAGCTAATACATGGATATTTAGGTGCCCTTTTGATCTAATGCGTGAAGTTTTAAGTTCACTTAAACAACTAAATGAAGTGATATTAGTTTCAGGGTAGAGACCTAGGAAATGATCATGCATCATTCTTCTTTTCACCTATGTTTAAAATGGGTAGACCTTGGGTTAGGTTAAAACATTAAAAAGATAGTAATTAATTAATTAATGTTGAGTATTATATATTCCATGTATAGGAGTCTAAAAGTTTGTTCTTTTTTCTAGAATGGATCCAGGTTGACATCCTCATTAGGTTCACACCAAAGATGTTCAGTAGGATGGGCTAATATATTATTATAGAGTAGAGATCAACGGTGATGAAACTTATAGTAGGACACTCTGAGAGTTTCAAAACTAGCTTCTATATAAGTATGAGGGATCTGTTTCAGATCATCCAGAGAAGGATTGTTAGAGGAGGTTGAGATAGATTTCAGTTCAATCTGTTCTCAGAAAGAGAACTAGTTTTTTTCCTGTGATGATGATGCATGGATCGGTGAGGCAATAGTGGTTCTTATCCCTCAGAGATCATGAGGAGTTAGAATTATCATGGGATAAGTTACAAGACTAGTTCCAAGTAGAGATCCTTTCTTTGACCATGAAGGAAACTAGTCACCAGGATCATCTTACCCTTTGATAGGGGAGTTTCAGTATGTGAGAGTTTGGGATCCATTTTAGTATCCTTTTGTGATATGATTCTGACCTCTTTCCAGATGAGGAGGCCAAGGAAAGGGATTTATAGGAGGATTCTCATCCAAATATTCAGTTCTAGGTAACCTTGTCTATGTTAAAAATATATCTAGAGGTGCTGGTCAGATCAGAGGTTATTGAGAGGACACTATACAGAACTGGATCATCACAATAGGGGAATCATTAGTATTCCTCACAAAGCAGATTTGTGGTTCGGGGTTCCTATTTTCAAAGACATAAGAGCCTTCAGTCAGCTGAGGGTAGGTCCCAGCCCTTATCCTTTCATTCCTTCTGAGGTGAAATATCTTATCCCTATTCCAAGGTATCATATTCATGATATTCTTGTGGAGGTTGAGGTCATCAATATCAAGAGTGAACAACCTTTTTATGTATTCAGCATGTGCTAGGTATTCCACTTCAAGTTCCTCCATTGAGGTAGTTTCAACTGAGGTAGCAACAATTGGGTGTTCTAGTTTGGGAAGAGCATAGAGGAGATGGGGAAGGTAGAGTAAAGAACACAAAAACTCCTCATAATCATGGATAAAAGTGTGGTTATGGAGTCAGTTCTCATTAGGTTCAGAGAGGTTGTGGAGTAGGTCATGTTCAGCTTCATGATTTAGCACTGTTAGTGCTAGGCAAGACAGATGTAGTTTGAGGTACACTTTTCTTATTTTCTACATGTGTGCATGAATTTTTTGATTCTTAAGTGATTCACTCCTTTATATCACCTACCCTTATCTATTATTTAGGACTTTAGGTAAATAGGATTCCATCATGCTTCTCATTGACTACACCAGTTGGAGGTTTAGATGACTTGAATGAAGTATATAGAGACTCTGATCTAGTTTTATGGAGGCACTGCTCTTAGGTAGATTTACTATGTTTAAAGATAAATCTATATGAAATCATCATAAATATGTATTTTTTTAGGATATCATGGATTTATTCTGGAGGAAGGTTGTGTCCTATGATGATGATGGAGAGCTAGTAATGTTTTTTAGTCAGAGAGACCCTCAAATGGGTTGTTGGCATGTTATATCCTTATCATCTTTGATGACTGATCTGATACTAAGTTTTTATAAATTTTAGGGGTCAATGTTTCCCAGGGTTTTAGTAGAGTACCCTGATGTCTTTAAAACACATGTTTTAGCATTACCCCCTCAATGGGAGATCATTTTTATGATCGATCTACATATAGGAATGTTCCTTATCTCAATGTATTCGTATAGAATGGTTCCTTCTGAGTTATAAGAGCTACAAGTATAACACGGTGATTTGTTGCAGTGATTTTTTTATTTAATGAGTATTTCTCCTTAGGGTGCACTACCTTTTTTCATGAAGAAGGATAATGGTAGTTTGTAGCTTTGTATCAATTTTTTCTATTAAATCAAGTGATAGTGAAGAACCACTACCCTATTCCATAGATTGGTGATTTATTTGATCAAATAAAGGGAGAAAGTTGGTTCTTGAAGTTTGATCTATGGTCAGGATATCATCAGATTCAGGTGAAGGATGCAATTATCCTAAAGACTTATTTCCATTATTTTCATGGTAATTATGAGTTCATTGTGATTCCATTCAGTGTAACAAATTTTCCAGCAATGCTTTTGGGGTTAATTAACATAATGTTTAGATATTACCTGAATATGTTTGTGGTGGTTTAAATTGATGGCATCCTTGTGTACTCTGCATCTGAGGAGGATCATGAAAAACATATGTGTACTATTTTGAGATTTCTTCATCATGAGAAACTTTTTGTGAAGTTATCAAATTATGGATTTTAGGATCATGAATTTTTTTCTTAGGGAATGAAATATCTAGGTAGGGAGTATTTATGGATCCCTCAAAGATAGAGGCAGTTGTGTCTTGTTCATCACCCAAGATAGTGGTAAAGGTGTGGATTTTCCTTGGTATTGCAGGCTATTGAAGGAGGTTCGTAGCTTATTTCTCTCGGGTTTAAACTCCTATGATAGTCTTGAACCATAAGTATCTATCATTCATGTGTACCAACCAATTTCATATATATTTTAATTTCTTGAAGTAAAAGTTAGTCAGTAATCCAGTCCTTTTTTCCCAACAGAGGGAGTTCAGTTTGAGGTTTTCTGGGACACTTTGTGTCTTGTCTTGGGTAGTGTTACGATGCAGCATAGTTTGGTTATTTATTATGGGTCTCAGTAGTTACATCCTGATGATCATAAAAATTCCAACCATGACCTTTATTTGGTGTAATTTTTTGTTTTCTTTGATTTTGTGTTCACATTACCTCATCGACAAGCATTTTTTTGTCTTTACCTATCATATGAGTATGATGTATGTATTCTCCTAGTGTGACTTGAAATTGTGTCAGTATTGGTAAATTGAATTATTATAGTATAATAACTAAAATATTTTCTATATTCCAGTAAAGTAAAATGTTTTATCTAATGTGCTGAGAATGAAGTCACATAGTGATGTCATGCATGAATCTGAAGATTACTAGAGGGTGATGGAAGAACTCTTAGAGATGAATCTAGATATGGGAGAGGTTATAGGTGTAGTTTTTATTTTCTAGATGAAGGTGTAGTATTCATTGGTGTAATAATTGTAGTATTACTAGTTAGTGGATTCTGAGGTGTAGATCTAGAGGGACCAAGTAATTTTTGGCGATGGTCATATGGTTGGTCTGAGGATGGACAACACCAGGGTTTTTTAGGGAATTATTTTAATTACTTCAGTGATGAATGATATATTTATACATGAGTTCCATATCACTCATTTGGATGTACATACCAGTGTGAAAAATATGCACTAATCCTTAATAAATTGGTTCTTGTGGGCTTGTTTGAAGCATGCAATTTCAAATCTTGTTTCTCGATGTTTAGTCTTCCATAAGGTGAAGGTCAACCATTGTGTTCCTGGTATTTTTCTCTAGTCATTATATATTCCCTTGTGGAAGTGGGGGGATATATTGATGGACTTATTTACAGGTTTACCTTGAGATTAAAGAGGATATAATGTTATATGGGTGATAGTGGATCATTTGGTGAAATCAGACCACTTTATAGTAATCAGGGAGTCTAGATCAGTTGAGTTTTTGTCAAGGCAGTATCATGAGAAGGTGGCGAATCTCTATAGAGTCCTAAGGAATATTATCTCTAATAGGTACCCTTATTTTTCCTCTATGTTATGGGGAGGTCTCAAACATTCTTTTTGCACTTAATAATGCCTTATCACTACTTTTCATCCATGAATTTATGGTTAGATAGAGCAGACTGTATAGACTCTTAAAGCTGTGTTGGGATCTTGTGTTCTATATTTAGAAGGTTTGTGGATGAGGCACCTACCCTTGGTCAATTTTTATTATAATAATAGTTCCCACTCCACCATTGGTATGGATTTGTTTGAATATTTTTATGGTCAACCTTCTCATTATCCTTTATGTAGGACCAAGGTTAGAGAAACAACAATTCTAAGACTAGAACTTGTATAGAATATGATAGAGATGGTTTAGGTAATTCATGAAAGGATAAATTCAATGTAGTATCATCAAAAATACTATGTTGAACATAGGGGGATACCTATATATTTTGAAATTGGAAATCACATGTTCCTGAAGGTGACTCCTAGTAATGGGTAGTGAAGGTTTGGTTGTGGGAGTAAGCTTTATCCCTATTTTGTTGGGACTTTTGAGGTGTTGAATCATATTAGAGTCATGGAATATCATATAGTACTTCCCTTACAGATGATTTGGATACATTATGTCTTTCACATGTCATGGCTCTATTTTTATCTTTATGATGACTCTTATTTCATCAATTAGGGTGAGATCAATGTTGATTATGATACGACCATAAAGGAGTGGCATTTGAAGATCTAGGACCACCAAGTGAAGTTGTTTCATGAGATTTTAATTACCTTGGTTTGTTTCTTGTGGTTTTAAAGCACCATAGAGAAGAGTACCTGGGAATGTTATTTATATATTCACACTTAGTACCCTAAGCTATTTGATGTTTAACTCTTCTCATGTAACATTATTCTTTTGTGGATTTTGACTTTTCTAGTTTATGAGATGGTTACCTCTTGTTAATTATTGTGGATTTACTCTTATTTGAGAGGTATCTCCCACAAGAGAGTGTTTAGGAACTAGTTTTTATTCTTCCATGGTTCCATGTTGTTCCTCTGATGAGGTGGTTTAGCTCTTATTATGGTGAGATCCTTGAGAGGTATCTCACATGGTAGTTGTTCAAATAATGCCTTTTCATTTTATCTCTAGGTTGAGTTTTAGATTATTAAGGATGAGAATTGTTAGAGAGACATATAATGTAATGGAATGGATCCATATAGTCTGGCTCTTTGTGTGTTGTAGAAGCTTATAGTTCTTGGAGGAGTCCTGCAGTGGGTCTAGAGGTGTTCGGATACTAAAAACTAGGAGAAGGGAGATTTCACGATGTGTAAATGTTTCACGTCATGAATTAAAAGTTCAAGGCTTGGGTTAGATCCTATTCATGACTTGAAATCCATTAATAGTTTTTTTAGTTTGGTTCAAGGGGTGCTACATGACGTGTGAATATTCAGGATTAAATGATTCGAGGCAATGCATTTCTCGGTAGAACTTAAATCCCAACATTTACACGATGTGAAAGGGTTTCAAAGAATGTAAATATGCTATGCAGCATGAATTTATAAATAGAATAGACCTAGTGTTTTCTCAAACCCAACAAATTTCCTCTTGAATTTCAAGTTATTATTATCACTCCCTTCATGTTTTTGGGATTCATTTGATGGGGATCAATTCTTAGCTTCCTATCTTCATTCCATGGTGATTTGAGGTATATTCTACCTATTCTCTCGTTGTTCTTTGATCTGGTTCCTCATGTTTCTTCTTTCCATATGATGGTGCATCATCTCTATGTTTCTAATATAGTTTTTATTGGTTTTTTGTTGGTGAGGTTATGTCACAAAATCCTTGGATGGATATAGCTTCTTTTGGGAGAGGTGATTAGGATCTGTTACATTGTTCAATTCTCATGCAAAGAATATTAATGCCTTTGCATGGGGGATTTTTTGCTACTCTTATTTTATTTACGTGAAATTTTAAAGTTAGCATTGTTTATACCTTTGGATGAAAATAGAATTAACCTAGTAATTATTGAACTGTATTGATAATGAATTGGGTAGTGATCACATGTCGATGTTGTTTCTTTATACTATGATAATGGTTTGCCTCTTAATTTTCTAAATAGTGTTATATTTATTCTATACATTGTTAGTATGTTATTATACTTAGAGTATCATGGTGAAACTTATAAAGAACATAAATCTATAATTAATTGAATAATTGGATTAATAATTAAATAAGATTCATCTTTGAATCTAGTGTTTCTTGTAATTTGATGATAACCAAATTGATGCATTGTGAATGTATAATTGAAAATGATCTTCTATGTAATTAATGGAATTAATGAAGAATGTGAAGAATGATAATGCTTGTTTATAATTTTGATAATAATAAAAAATCATGTTAATTGAGAATGATCATTCTCGTGGTTTTTTAAATGGGTTTTAATGCTGAGATAATTTTTAGCTTTTGATAGCATGTTATAGATTGATTCATTAAGTTTCCCATAGTTGGGATCTATGAATAATGAATCGGTTAATTAAATATGGAATAAAAACTAGTTGTTTGATAAATATAACTTCTAGGACTATAGTTTCATGTCTTATTAAGAAGGTTGGGTGTAACACCCTGAGCTTCCATGATACGCTTCTCATTTAATAATGCAATAGCTTACATTGTACGCAACTTCGAGTTCTAACACACCGCGACTAATCAAAGTAGCCGTTATGAATAGTAATAACCACTTTTTAAAATTATAGAAATTTTATATTTCAAAATGGACTTCATTTTTGTATTCTTAATATCTAAATTATCCTAAGTTGAATTTTTTGTAATTTTCTGAGAACTTTCAATTTTTTATGAATAGTGAAAAATACTTAAAAACAACTTTTTTAATCAAAATAATTTATTGTGATAAATTATACTATTTAGTGGTTTTAAAGTATAATTAGAATATATTTTTACCATTTTATCCAATGGTGGTCATTAGAATTAATTTAACATTGAAATTGGACATAAACAATTGCCAATCTTTTGATATAAATTGTTTCTTAAAAACACGCTATTTGTTGTGACAGCGGGAATTAATTATAAAATTAATTAATGCAACTTATATGTTTTTAATTTTGTAAAATAGAAATCATTTTTGAATTTGGAATATCAATTATAGCTTAGGGTAAAATTTTGGCATTGTTCTGAAAAACTTCAATTTTTGATGAATAGTGAAACCACTAAGTGAAAGTTAAATAACTGATTTTTCGTTTAAATGAAATTTTACCACTTCTATGTTTTGAATTTCAAAAATCCGACATACATGGTTGTCATTAAGAAGTAAAATTTGGTTCAATGAGATTAAAATAATTTTTTGTGAATAGTAACTTTTAAGTTCTTAATCGCGATTAGAGGTAATTAGTGTAGTTTAAGGTAAAAATAATGTTTTAATAATATGAGATGAGCTTGACACATGTCCTACCCTCATTGGATGTGTCATGGCCGACAAAGACAATCCATGGGTCAACTTGGGGATCCCATGGAGGCACTTTAGTTGGAAAATGACATAAATACCTTTTATTTAATGTTAAAGTAAAAAATGACACAAACATGAAATGTTTTACAAAAACAATTTTTACATGAGATTATACAAGTAATATTTTTGACTATAAATAGTCATTGGAAAGATAAAAATCTTTCCTACATCATAGTATTTTTTTTATAATTTTTAGACATTAAATAAATTAAATTATTTATGACATCATGATGATGCAGCGATGACCTCATTATTTAACAATTTAAATAAAATAAAAAGATAATGTAAAATCTAAGGCTTAAACTTGTCAAAAACCTATTGTATGAGTATATTTTGAACCCTTATCACCTTAGACTCGAATTATATAAGTGTGGGACCTCTAAAATCCGAAACTCATTTTATAATAAAGTGACTTTTCTTTACTTTCCAAGAGTGCCCCTCCTCTCCACTTATAAAAGGCCCCCACCTCTACCACCTCATTAACACTTTCAAGCCATTTGGATCGTCCAACCTCTGCCCAAATACTCTCCCAAATTCCCCCTCTAACTCCTAGAAGCCTCACTTTGGGCATAACTCTTCCCAAGGAAGCCTTTGGCTCAAATCAAAAAGAGTTACCCGATTTTAAGGTAATATCTTCTCTAATGTTGTTTTGTTTTATTTTTCTTCTCCAACCCTCTAAACACTTTTTATTCATTTCTTTTGTAACAACACCAGTATCCTCAATATACTAGGATGTTGTTATAAGAAGGATTTGAGCTACACTTACACACACCTATATCTAATGGTTAAAGAACATATTGTTTCTGTGGATGGAAAATTTTTGCCTCACGAAACGATGATTGTTCAACACTCATATAAAACCTTCAAAGGTGGCCATTAAGATGTCACTATATTTATATATTATATATAATATGTTTATGTTTTCCTTATGCTTCTGTATTTCTCATTTATGGCATACTTTATGATTTCCACTATGGGTAAACACGATAATTTCATTTTAGGAAGTGCGGACTACCGCCCCCTCAAAGTGATTTGAATCGTTAATACCATATGTGGGATGTATAAAGGATGGATTAAATGGTATTATACACTATATTATACTGGAATTATATTTTACCTTTATATCATTATGATTTTATTCCATTAAATATGAAATAGAAATGAAAGTAGCATTCATGCGTACGTACGGCTTACCGTCTCCATGAACGGTGCATTTCATTTCTTACCTCTAAATGTTACGTAATATTATGAATGAATGTATATACTGGATATATATGATATATATGATATATACATCATGAATATAATTCTGGATATAATGGATATTTTACCACATGAACAACTTGTAATTATAAGAAGTTTATTGTTGACTCAAGTACCAAAGATCGACAAAACGACCGTTATTAACTTAAATAATTACATAATGTTCATAACATGGTAATAAGTGATATAAAAGGAATAAAAAACTTGAAAAAGGTTCTTAAGAAATTATAAATTAACTCTAGTTTATTATTCAGGAGGTTAAAGAGTGGTCGAGTCAAGTCGGACACGAGGTAAGGGAATTTCTTAACCCAATTTCCAATCTTTGGGTTAATCTCCTACTTTCAAATTATGTCATGATATTATTATGTCCTATCTTGTATTTGTACTTTCTTTATGTGTACTTATAGTGAATACACATAATAGATCTATGTTATTTTAAAAATGATCTTTTTAAGGACTTCGTCTCAAATTGAGGAATATTTGGTTTTATACACAACTTTCTTTTATACGGTGTATAAACCCCTTTGACTTTTACGTTTATTCAAAAGGAATTTTTTTTATACGAAGCATTTTACTAAACGACAAAAAGGGAATGTTTTTCTTTCTGTACATATACGGAGACAACGACTTCTCCGCCGCCGTGACCATTATTTGAGTTTTGGCTTCCTCTACAAGCCATCACTTTTTTTTAATGAAAAATAAATACAAAGTTTTAACTTTCTTTTATTTTGGTATTGAAAATGGTTTTGAAAGTGTTTTTATTATATAAATGTGTTGTATTGATATCTTGTGATTGAAATGTGGAAATGTTATTTTTCCTTTATGCATGTTTTATGTGATACGATTATGTTATGGTTTATGATATGTTTAAACCTATTCATATGAGGAGTGCATTGGACTTAATAAGTGACGGGTGGAGCCCGCTACAGCTCCTCAATACATCGATAGGTCTCATGAGACAATCTAGTGTCTTGGAACGAGGCCTTGACAAAATCTTATTTGTGGTCTTGGCACGAGGCCTTGGCTATGTGGTTATGATAGTCTGTCATTATGCATTCCATCGTTATGAAAGTGGTTATTGATATTGCATGTGATTATTAGACCAGTAGAATATCCATGTGAATAAGTAAATGGCATTATCTCATTTTACTTTTGCCATATTATGTTGAAGTTCATGTTTAAAAGGCTTTTGTTTTAGTTATACATTGCCTTAAATGTTAATGTTTATTTATGAAAGATTCCGCAATATTGTTATCCTTACTGAGTATCTAAGCTCACCCCTTTCAATGTTTTAATATTTTCTAGGATGTGAAGAAGTATTTTATGAATGACCTGCAGGGATAGTCAGAAGAGGATATGAGTGTGGACTATGGAGACTTTGTTATTGTAGTTTTTCAACTTATGATGTAATGTAACATTTATGAATGTATCTAGTGTTTCCAAGGCTATTAAACTAATCAGTCTTTCGAGACTTGATCTTTTGTGATCATGCCAATGTTACGAAGTAATGCACCGACTCTGGGTAGCTGGGGTCAGGGCGTTACAGTTGGTATCAGAGGCATTTTATTACTAACCTTGGAAGCTAGATTTAGATAAACTCTGATTAGAGAACATAGACCAAGGATAGACTTTGAGGATTAGTATAGAAGAACTTCCTAGAATTTTGTTGTTGTAGAGATTTTGTGAGTTTTCCGAGAAATACATCCCTGTCTGGATACGAGTAGGTAGAGGCGGCTCTGGCACAGATGTACCTAGGGGTAAAACCCGAAAACACTTCTTTGAGCTAGACTCAAATGGGAACTGGTGCACGACAACGGGCCTTACTGCACTCTTGGTTACGACACTCCCGGGGGATATGCTTAGGATAATTATCGTTTTCTTTACAAACCACTATGAAGGGTTATGAGTATATACTTCCTCAAAGAAAACATTTCTTTTTATGATTATGGATTATATCCATAAATAGTTCAATTTATGTAAAGTGTTTTACAAATATGGAATTATGTATTTTAATTCATAAACTAATCTAGTTTATGCCATTGTTTAGAAATGGCGCCTAGTGGAAGGAATGGAAACCGTATCAATGCATGTACTCCATGTAGGGATTGCCCTCCTACTAAAGATAATTATTGTGGAGTTGGAGATACAACTGGTGCTGATCAACTTATTACCATACTGGGACAACTCACTCAGGTTATGAATAATAACCTTACTCGTATGGAGCACCCTGATCCGCAATGTGGAGGATCAATGTTAGACCGCTTCATGAGATAACAACCGCCAACATTTAATGGGAGTACAAATCCATTAGTAGCTGAGCAATGGATAAACTCCTTAGAGAAAATATTCCACGCCTTGGGGAGTAGCGAAAGGGAGAAGGTTGTCATGGCAGTTTACCGCCTCACTGGAGATGTCGATCAGTGGTGGTCGCTGATTCTAAACACAAAGGAAGATGATGACATATCGAATATGGAATGGAGGGAGTTCAAAGAGCTTTTCTTAGAAAAATACTTTCCTCATGACCATCGAGCAGATATGGAAAGGCAATTTTTGAGTCTGAGACAAAAGGAGGATGAGAATGTCGCAAAGTATGAGGCTAACTTTACAAGGTTAGAGAGGCATGCAGCAGATTATATACGTAACCCAAGAAGTAAGATTGGTCATTTCTTTGATGGGTTGAAACCATTTCTCCATCGATCTTTAGTATCACAATCTTTCTCAACATACGAGGATATAGTCTCGTGTTCTATCAAGATAGAAAAGGAATTCTTTAAGTCTTATGACAACAAAGTAAAGTAAGAGAAGAAGAGAACGGTGGAACAAGAGACAGATAAAGGGAAAAAGGGAAAGAAGGATTTTCCATTATGTGATAATTGTGGGAAGAATCACCCTAGTACTTGCCTAAAAGGAATGGTAGTTTGTTATAAATGTGGAGAAAAAGGTCACCAGGCGCGTGATTGTAAGGTAAAGAAAGAGGCTATCAATGTTGAATGCTACAATTGTAGAGAAATGGGGCATTATGCAAATGAATGTCCTAAGCGTCAGGGAAACTTACCTCAGAAAAGGCCAAGGGATCAAGGACAATCTTATGTTGTTACTACAGTTGAAGCGGAATAATTAATGTATTGGTGCTTTTGGACTCATGGATTATATTCTGGTTATTAGAATAATGTGATATATATATAAGGATTGTACTAAAGTACTTGTTGTTTCAGTAAGGTTTTAATATGATGAAGGTAATCATATTTTTAGTATGTGACAATAAGAGAAACTTTACTTTGTTTGGGGAATCTAATGATACAATTGATTTTGGAATTTAAGGACCCTTTAGAGAAAGTCTGGACGGAGGTATTTTGGATAACTATAAAGGTTGGAATAGATTAAGTTGATCTTTGGATAGTATTGTTTAAGGTTAAAACATTTCTGAAGATTATTTTTGGAATATTATAATACTATAGTTTTAGGAAAAGGACAACCTGCAGGGTGGGGCATAACCCATCACGTCAGACAAAGCTGCAGGAATCGAACCCACAACCATAGTGAGACAAGCCTTTATTACCTACCACTAGCCTACAGGAAGTCCCTGGTTATTAAAAAATAGTTTTACTAATCTAAATGGTATGTGTTGATATTTGGAACCTTATACAATTAGGATAAATAGAATATTTTTGAGTTCTATTACCTTTTGGAGTAAAAGATGGGTTTGTGGTAAAAATTTATTAAAGAATGAAAGTATAGATAACAAGTATGTATATTCCCTTACGTTCTTAGTAAATCTCCTAAATAAATTCCTCAACTTTATAAAAGGTAACTTAAAACAAAAACGTTGTCGGTTAACTTTTCCTACTGGGGAATCAATGATCGTTTAACCAATCACAAGTTTGTGATTTTCTTATAGTTAAACTTTCTCCTAATCCTGTTTTCTATAACTCTCCATCAGACCTTGATGGTTTGTTTCTCCTCCATATCCATATTTTCATAGAATCCTTGTATGGTCTATCTCAGGTGACCTTTGTACTTATCTTCCGTTCTTTTAATGTTATATTTTTATTAACCTTATTTCCGATGTGGGTTTTCCCCAAAGGTACTTTCTATTTTCAACCTTTTATTTTCAAAGAAAAATTTCAAATTGTGAGGACGCAATTTATTGAAGGAGGGGAGAATGTAACACCCCGAGCTTCCATGATACGCTTCTCATTTAATAATGTAATAGCTTGCATTGTACGCAACTTCGAGTTCTAACACACCGTGACTAATCAAAGTAGCCGTTATGAATAGTAATAACCACTTTTTAAAATTATATAAATTTAATATTTCAAAATGGACTTCATTTTTGTATTCTTAATATCAAAATTATCCTAAGTTGAATTTTTTGTAATTTTCTGAGAACTTTCCATTTTTTATGAATAGTGAAAAATACTTAAAAACAACTTTTTTAATCAAAATAATTTATTGTGATAAATTATACTATTTAGTGGTTTTAAAGTATAATTAGAATATATTTTTACCATTTTATCCAATGGTGGTCATTAGAATTAATTTAACATTGAAATTGGACATAAACAATTGCCAATCTTTTGATATAAATTGTTTCTTAAAAACACGCTATTTGTTGTGATAGCGGGAATTAATTATAAAATTAATTAATGAAACTTATATGTTTGGAATTTTGTAAAATAGAAATCATTTTTGAATTCAGAATATCAATTATATCTTAGGGTGAAATTTTGGCATTGTTCTGAAAAACTTCAATTTTTGATGAATAGTGAAACCACTAAGTGGAAGTTAAATAACTGATTTTTCGTTTAAATGAAATTTTACCACTTCTGTGTTTTGAATTTCAAAAATCCGACATACATGGTTGTCATTAAGAAGTAAAATGTGGTTCAATGAGATTAAAATAATTTTTGGTGAATAGTAACTTTTAAGTTCTTAATCGTGATTAGAGGTAATTAGTGTAGTTTAAGGTAAAAATAATGTTTTAATAATATGAGATGAGCTTGACACATGTACTACCCTCATTGTATGTTCCATGGACGACCAAGACAGTCCATGGGTCAACTTGGGGACCCCATGGAGCCACTTTAGTTGGAAAATGACATAAATACCTTTTATTTAATGTTAAAGTAAAAAATGATACAAACATGAAATGTTTTACTAAAACAATTTTTACATGGGGTTATACAAGTCATATTTTTTACTATAAATAGTAATTGGAAAGATAAAAAGATTTCCTACATCATAGTATTTTTTTTATAATTTTTAGACATTAAATAAATTAAATTATTTATGACATCATGATGATGCAGCGATGACCTCATTATTTAACGATTTAAATAAAATAAAAAGTTCATGTAAAATACAAGGCTTAAACTTGTCAAAAACCTATTGGATGAGTAGATTTAGAACCCTTATCACGTTAGACTATAATTATATAAGTGTGGGACCTCTAAAATACGAAACTCATTTTATAATAAAGTGACTTTTCTTTACTTTCCAAGAGTGCCCCTCCTCTCCACTTATAAAAGGCCCCCACCTCTACCACCTCATTCACACTTTCAAGCCATTTGGATCGGCCAACATCTGCCCAAATACTCTCCCAACTTCCCCCTCTTACTCCTAGAAGCCTCACTTTGGGCATAACTCTTCCCAAGTAAGCCTTTGGCTCAAATCAAAAAGAGTTACCCGATTTTAAGGTAATGTCTTCTCTAATGTTGTTTTGTTTTATTTTTCTTCTCCAACCCCCTAAAAACTTTTTATTCATTTCTTTTGTAAAAAAACCAGTATCCTAAATATACTAGGATGTTTTTATAATAAGTATTAGAGCTACACGTACACACACCTATATCTAATGGTTAAAGAACATACTGTTTCTGTGGATGACAAATTTCTGCCTCACGAAACGATGATTGTTCAACACTCATATAACACATTCAAAGGTGGCCATTAAGATGTCACTATATTTATATATGATATATAATATTTTTATGTTTTCCTTATGCTTCTGTATTTCTCATTTATGGCATACTTTATGATTTCGATTATGGGTAAACGCGATAATTTCATTTTAGGAAGTGCGGACTACCGCCCCCTCAAAGTGATTTGAATCGTTAATAACGTATGTGGGATGTATAAAGGATGGAGTAAATGGTATTATACACTATATTATAATGTAATTATATTGTACCTTTATATCATTATGATTTCATTCCATTAAATACGAAATAGAAATGAAAGTAGCGTTCATGCGTACGTACGACTTACCGTCTCCATGAACGGTGCATTTCATTTCTTACCTCTAAATGTTACATAATATTATGAATGAATGTATATAATGGATATATATGATATATATGATATCTACATCATGAATATAATTCTGGATATAATGGATATTTCACCACATGAACAACTTGTAATTATAAGATGTTTATTGTTGACTCAAGTACCAAAGATCGACAAAACGACCGTTATTAACTTAAATAATTACATAATGTTAATAACATAGTAATAAGTGATATAAAAGGAATAAAAAACTTGAAAAAGGTTCTTAAGTAATTATAAATTAACTCTAGTTTATTATTCAGGAGGTTAAAGAGTGGTCGAGTCAAGTTGGACACGAGGTAAGGGAATTTCTTAACCCAATTTCCAATATTTGGGTTAATCTCCTACTTTCAAATTATGTCATGATATTATTATGTACTATCTTGTATTTGTACTTTCTTTATGTGTACTTATAGTGAATACACATAATAGATCTATGTTATTTTAAAAATTATCTTTTTAAGGACTTCGTCTCAAATTGAGGCATATTTGGTTTTATACACAACTTTCTTTTATACGGTGTATAAACCCCTTTGACTTTTACGTTTATTCAAAAGGAATTTTTTTTATACGAAGCGTTTTACTAAACGACAAAAAGGGAATGTTTTTCTTTCCGTACATATACGGCGACAAAGACTTCTCCACCGCCGTGACCATTATTTGATTTTCGGCTTCCTCTACAAACCATCACTTTTTTTTAATGAAAAATAAATACAAAGTTTTAACTTTATTTTATTTTGGTATTGAAAATGGTTTTGAAAGTGTTTTTATTATATAAATGTGTTGTATTGATATCTTGTGATTGAAATGTGGAAATGTTATGTTTCCTTTATGCATGTTTTATGTGATACGATTATGTTATGGTTTATGATATGTTTAAACCTATTCATATGAGGAATGCATTGGACTTAATAAGTGACGGGTGGAGCCCGCTACAGCTCCTCGATGCATCGATAGGTCTCATGAGACAATCTAGTGTCTTGGCACGAGGCCTTGACAAAATCTTATTTGTGGTCTTGGCACGAGGCCTTGGCTATGTGGTTATGATAGTCTGGAATTATGCATTCCATCGTTATGAAAGTGGTTATTGATATTGCATGTGATTATTCGACCAGTAGAATATCCATGTGAATAAGTAAATGGCATTATCACATTTTACTTTTTCCATATTATGTTGAAGTTCATGTTTAAAAGGCTTTTTTTTAGTTATACATTGCCTTAAATGTTAATGTTTATTTATGAAAGCTTCCGCAATATTGTTATCCTTACTGAGCATCTGATCTCACCCCTTTCAATGTTTTAATATTTTCCAGGATGTGAATAAGTATTTTATGAATGACCTGCAGGGATAATCAGAAGAGGATATGAGTGTGGACTATGGAGACTTTGTTATTGTAGTTTTTCACCTTATGATGTGATGTAACATTTATGAATGTATCTAGTGTTTCCAAGGCTACTAAACTAATCGGCCTTTCAAGACTTGATCTTTTGTGATCATTCCAATGTTACGAAGTAATGCACCGACTCTGGGTAGCTGGGGTCGGGGCGTTACATTGGGTGTCTTGATATTGGATTCGTGATAGATTGTTTTGTGTGAAGGTTGGATGTCTTGTTTTAGGGATTAGATTTCCCTATTGTATATGCTTGTTTGTTTCCCACAGCTCTTATGACATTCCTTGGATGAGATATTTGTTTTGATCTGTGATATGGGGAAGTAAGGCCCATATTTTATATGATTCTATGATGGATGAGACTAGATGGTTGATGTGATGGGGTAGGGAGGCCCGAATGATGTAGAAAGAATTGACACATGTGATTGTGAGATGCATCAGGGTATGAATGTGGGTGTTGGGGATGGAATTAGAGATGATGGAATAGGTTGAATCTAGGCTTACCCATTGATGTGATGTTGAGAGTTTGGATGTTCATTTTTTGAATCTATTTAATGGATGATTGTTGTGTTTCTTATTTTTATCTACATTCCTTTCCCCATTACTTTAGGTAGTTGGGTATGCTTTATTTCATGTTTTCTCTTAGTGGTATCTTATGATGGTTTTTATAGAGTACATGGTTTATGAAATTATTCTAATAATGAATAAATAACTCTTAACCCATGGTGTTGGTAATGATGGAATGTAAATGTTGAATAATGTTGCTCTTAAGAAACTGTGGACTTGGTTTGAATTATGCCCGGAGGCCATAGACATGGCATGATGAATTAATGTAATATAATATGGAATAATGTAAATGGATAATTTAATGGATAATAAATTATTTAATAAAAGGAAATGATATAAAGGAAATAAGTAATTAATGTAGCACTTAAAATGATTGTGTGCTTATAGGATATTTGGCCTTAATAGTGGAAGTCGGGAGTTTGAGTGACATTAGTTGTAGTTAAGTCTAAGACTAGGTTATACCCATAGTGAGGTTGTCAGTTACGTTATATCTTTTATATTATATGATATCATATGATACCCACCCATGTAATTTAGGGAAATTGACACCTATTTGACTCTAGTAGGGTTTTTCCCCCAACATACTGGTGGTAGGATGGATGGCTAACTACCCCCACTGGCCCTGCACTATTATCTTGGTAGTTACTTTTTCTAGTATGCATGATGGTTAGTTTCCCTATATATGTGTGTATAGGGTTGGTATGTATTGTATAAATTTCACACCAATTTATTACAGGATATAGTATCCAAAGGAATTTATAGTGATTACATGTATAGGTTGTGATGGCTTATGGTGCCTTACTCAGTGTATGGGCTATAATGTCTTGAGGTATAATACCTGAAGTGTGATACATTTCATACGGATTGTGGTGGCTCCCAAAAACTACTTAGTTACTATATATGGTTATGTGGATGGGATGATGTGATGATGTGATGCATGAGGTTCATGTTGCGACATATTTCCTAAGTATCTTTGGGCTGGCCTATTTTGGAGATAGATGGCTCAAGATGTGCGATGTTGGGGCAGAGCAACAAAATAGTGGGGAAGCAGGAGTGAGGTACCTTTTATGTTTCATTATTATATTATATTCTCTATTATATGTGATACTTGGTGAGATTTATCCATAGTGAAGCTAGGAACTTAGTATACTTATTTAGCTGATAAGTTAGTTTCACTATTTTCACTATGATTTAGCATTCTTTCTTTATCTTTTTCACAAGAGGAACCAGGGAGGATCCTAATGAGTATACTATTATTCTCACCCCATGTATATATAAACTATTTTTCAGATCATCTGAATTAGGTTTTTTTTAATGGCCCGAAGGCCTTTTTTTATTGATTTTTGATAACCCCCCTTTCAAGGGATGAGGGGGAACCCTTACAAGGCTCGTAGGATTAGAGATTACATTGCCCATAGGCTTTGAGACATTATAGGATCCATAGGTTTTAAGGAAATAATACAGACTATGACTAATTGAAACTAGCCCTCCCCACCAACTTCATCATGATCAGCTCTCTACCTTTTCATGATTGTTTAGCTAGCTATCTTGTGCAGTGATGCACTGGCCCAGTACATATGGAAATGTTATACCCTATCATTCTTCCAAATATGTTAGCCCTACTTTGGTGAATGCGCCCTACTCTTGAATACTCCTTTGGAGCTGGTTCCTTGTAGAATTTTTCTGAGCATCTTCATATCAGGTGGCCCAGAAGTCCTTGAGATGGCCCGAAGGCCTTGAGGTGGCCCGAAGGCCTTAAAGGTGGCCTGAAATCCTTATTTACCTAAAGGCATGGGTGGATCTAAGGCCTTAAGGACTCTAAGCCAAAACCAGTGGCCTAAGGTGAATAGTTCTGGCTACTACAGTGCCTGCTACAGCACCTGCTACAGTCCGCATAGTATTCCTACAGTAACCCGGAATTATGCCTCCGCCTGATTTTGAACATGGGTCTCATGGATGCACTTAGAGATACCTCACCAACTGGGTTGAGGCTCATGTGCTCATTAGAAGTAGGTTTTAGATCGGGCTAGATATTATGAGCTCATGGTTTTGTAGGAGTATTTTGGGCTTCGTGGTCACTGTTGCCTTTACCTTTTTGGTCCTTATAGTTCTTTTTTAGTTGTTTCATTAATGTTTGACATTGCATGTTTACACTTGGGATTTATTTATATATATGTCCGAGAAAGTTTTGATTGATGTATTTTTCTTGTCTCTATCTTCTACATGTTCTCTTATAGGGTAATTCCTCCCATGTGTGTGTTTATTATACCATCAGTGCTAGTCTCCAACCTAGGGTCTACTGGAGGTGGGACTCGGTCAGTCACCATATCACTTTCCTCAATGTCGGCCTATGAGGGGTACACTTTGGGGGAGGGGTCATGATAGTTATTTAAACCAAAAGTGATAAATAATTGAGTTAGGGGTTAGATAAGGTTTATAAATTCTATACCACTCATTTTCACACATTTTTTAAAAAAAATTAAATTCATTAACCATTGGGTTTTTATATTTTACCATTTTCATTTTTACCTAGTTAACTATTTTTTACCAAGTAATTTCTATTTTACCAAAAATTTGATATCACCCCACTTACAAAATTTGGGTGTTATAAACATAAATTTAATCTCTATTTGATCTAACTCAATTTCAAAGTAATATAAAAATGACTTAAATTAAAAAATATTTATAAATAATTATTTTTTATGAAAAAAACATTTTTACCATTATGTGCTCTTAATCTTATTTATCATTGATTAATAATTAAATGAGTGTTAATATAATTATATATTTATTTAAAAAACATATTAAATTAATTTTTTAATATATACTAATTTAATTAATTATATAAAAAATACACAATATTAATAAAAAATATTTTGAAAATAAGAGTTTTACCATTACAATTATAATTAACATTATTCTTAGTAATTTTGTTATTATAACTAAAAAATGAAATTATCAAAAAATATATAATTTTTTATCTCACATGAAATATATTTTTCTATATTTAATTACTAAAAATGGTAAATTTAATTTTTTAATGTAAGTGCATAAAAAAAATTTGTAAGAAATATAAGTTGAGTTTCTAAAATGTTAAGCATGGGTTTTATGAATTCAAAATATTTATTTTAAATTACTTATATTATTTACTAAATATATATTTTTTATATAAAGAAAATTTAATAAAATTTTAATTCATTATTATGATAAGATAATTTTATAAAAGTGATTAATTTAAGAAAAATCTTCATTCTCACCATTTACCTAAAAATAATTATTTTAGAAATATCTCAAAAATTCTCCATAATCTAATTTTGATATCATAACATAAAAAATTAAGTTAATTTATAAAATTAAAATTATATAATTTATAAAGTTACCTTTTAAATGAAACTATAATATTTATAGAAAAGCTGATTTTAGTGAAAAAAATCCCTTTTAATGATTTAATTATTCCTCATAAAATTTTGTATGAATTTATAATAAATTAAAATATGTTTTATTTTATAAATGTTTTAATATTCTAAAATATTATCAAAAATATTTATTTAAAATAATGACTTTTTTTAGTTCATTATTGCATGTGAAAAAATAGTTATCTAACATATTATTAATTTATAGAAAAGTATTCTCCAAAATATGTGGATCTTACATTCCACCCCCCTAAAAAATTGAATCCTCGCATTTTTAATTATCACATTCAATAAGAATACCTAAGGGTATATAAAATATAATCATGACTCAGGATACTGATTCTAAAGAGATACAATCCTTTCTATCTTAGGGAAGACTCGGTAAAATATATTTTCCCTCAAAATAGAATATATTAATATTCTCAACAATTTATTTAAAATATGTCTCTATAACTATGTCTTAGGACAATTTAGAGATATACCTTAAATAGATTCATTTACAAGATCATATTTCCAACAAAATATTAAAACCAAAATTATTATGATAATATCCAATAGAATCAGAGTAAGGGATCATATGAATTTGAAATCTCAATCTTAATATTTCTTCCCCAATGACACCTTCATTTCAACCTATTATACCTCATCATACATTGTTTATCTTATAAAACTCATAGTTCAACTTAGGTTACTTTAAGTTATTTTTCTTATACTACTTAACCTAATATAATAAGGTAATTAGGAAATAAATCCTTTATGATGGTTTGTAAATAAAATGTGAAAAACAAATGAATATCCTCTAGGAAGTTCCTAGCCAAATGTGTGGTCTTAGGACCACTCATCGTACACCAGAGTGGAGATTGTGCTAATAAAGAACCAAATTTTTTTATTGATTACCCCTAGGTGAATCTGTGTTATAGCAACATCCACTTTACAGTATCTAGACTGGGATATAATTTCTAATAAAACCAAACAATATCTACTTTACTAAAAAATTCTGATGTTATCCTATACTTAGACTTATCCCTTAGAATAATCCAATAGGTTTTTCACTAATTTTATCTTATCCCAATCCATAAAATATTAAATACTACCTCAACTAATCTAGATGGTTATCTATACCTCTAAAATTGTGATCTACCTTAACTTATCACTCCTTGATGACATTTAGATCCTCAATCGATAATATCTTAAAAGTTATTTAAACCTTACTCTGATACCAACTATGAATCCCCATGTACATGACTATCTCAATTACATGAATTTAAAGAAAAATTGCATTACTATAAATTCCCACAATCTTTTATGATTATATTTTTAGTTATTTAGGATAAAATATTAACTAAAAAAACACATATCTTTTTCAACTAATGAAAATTTTCCTCACTATATAAGAAACTTCTTAATTCATAACAATTCATCAACATCACCCACAAATTCATCATACAATATAATCTTATATACATTTTATAAAAATTAGTTTTCTACATAACTTGGGAAATGAAAACATAAGGGGGGAGCTCACATGCTCAGTAAGGGTATTCATAAGTGATAACAATCAAAGATCATAATTGAACATAAGATGAGAATATGGATATAATTAGGATTTATAAGAATTTTATGCCAAAAAAATCATAGATCATAAATTATGGAATAATGTTTGGAATAAAATAATAAATGAATCAAAATAGTTTATAAACAATAGTAAATAATCATGAGTAGTGAGATCACATTATGATACTTTATAAATATGGAAAAAACATCGCCATAGGGAAACATAGACTTCATGAGTCACACACTTGTACCCATGCTTGTAGGATAACATAATTTTACCCATGTATATATCACCTTCGTAATTTAAACACTTGAAACCATGATTATAAGACAACATAATTTTATTCATTTATACATATATCATGATATTCAAACTTTAACAAATTCATTTGAGGGATATATAGGACCCCACCCATCATTAATACATACAAATGTGTGTGAATATATATCAATAATTTAACATATCCTTAAAACCCATGTAAAGAAAATGGGATTCACATACTTTTCAAAAGGATCTACATAAATGAAAAATTCATAATTATATCCATAATCATAATAAGATAAATCCATGGAAAATAATTGGTAATCAAAAGATATTCAATAACTTTCTAGGTAAATACCCTTCAATGAAGACAATAAAGTGTATGGTATTTACACTATATAGATAAATCGTATATAGCTAATTTAATAATTTCCATAATTAAGAGATCTATGGAATCTATGTGAAAACCCATAAACCAAAGAAATGGAAAATAGTGTATTCATAAAGGAAATGCATTGAAATTTTTTTTTAAACATTCATAATGGATGGTTATTCAAGAAAAAGGCAGCAATGGATCATATATTTGATATAAAAAACATAATATAATCTGTCAAGAGAAATCCTATGGATGGTAAAGTTAAAATAATATTCTTAATCATTAATATGATATGTCAAAGGATAATTAATTAGATGAAAAATACTATTTTAGGAGTTCTAGAAAAAAAATCACTTTTGAAATTATAATTATCCTTGATCCTTAGAAAATATTTTAAAATAAATATTTTATAAATCTATGAGAAAAATAATTTCTTTTATAAACCCTAAAAACTTAGAGTCATAGTTTTATATAAAATTAAAAAGGTAGTGGAAATATAATTTCATATAAATACTAAAATATATACTTTTTCAAAAAAATCCATACTGAAAACATTAAAATGATTTTAATTTAGAAAATTTTAAAATATATTTAAGGTAGATGATAATGAACCATTTCAATTTCTAAAACAAATATAGGGACATTGAGAAAATTTGGAGACAAAGATAAAATAAGAGTAGAAAATAATTTCCTTTTTATTTTATTAAAAATTACTTTTTTGAAAACCACATCACTTCAAAATATTATAAAACCTCCAATAAAAATATAAATATGAATGAATGGTCACTAATTATAACTATAAGTGATTAAAATAATTATGATATTGTAAATAAATATTATAGAAATTCCCTAGATAGTTTATCACAATAGATAGATCTCGATTTTAAAATGAGATTGGGAAATATATAAATAAAAAACATTGAAGGAGAAACAACATGAAATTAAATATAAAATAACATGAATAAAATATAATTCATGATATTATATAATAAATATGTAGTATATATATCATATAAATTCAAATTGTTTCATAACAAGAAGCATATATCAATAAATAGGAATTAAGACTAAGAACCCCATTCAATTAACATAATATATAAGGTAAGAATCAGTTGATAATGAAATTATAAGGATGAATTATAAAAAAAATAATGAGGAAATAAAATTCAAAGTATTTATTTGGTATAATACATAAAACATGGAACATAATATTTTAATAATAAAGTTTTAAACTCAATAGAAGAGAATTTATTGATCACAAACCCTTACAACACCATACCATTAAAATTGAATCCCCGTGAAAGGAGGTAAATGATATGGATTTTTAAATACCATATATTTCATAAAAATTATGATAAAAATAAACCCATATAAAATATATTCACTATAATAAAATAGAAACAAGTGGTCAATATGAATTATATCTCGAAGAAATAAAATTGAGATCCAAAACCCATACAATATATGAATCATTTGAATTGAAATCCAATTGAATAATGAACACAATATGTATCTTAAAACCATAAAAATTAAATTTATATGTTAAAATTCATTCATTGTTCTGTAATCACCCCATATTATAGATATCATGGTGCACAATAACAATTATATCCAAATAAATTAAATTTGAGATAAAGAACTTTTCTTATTTCCATGCTTAGTCGAATACACTCTGACCTCCTATAAAGAAAACATAACTATCTTAATATTTTGTATATAAACCTAATTCATATTAATTACCTCTTATATACATCATTTATAATAATTTATTATGAATATATTAGTTATTTATAGCTTATTTTTACCATTAGTCTTTAGTAACTTTAATTGTTTTGTGCAAGCTTAAGGACGTCGATTTTGGTACCCATTCTTTGATACCAAGTTCATAATTCCAAGATAATTAATGGTTTAATGATATATAGAATATATTTATTTATAATTATCTCATCTTAATCCAAATTTTTTTTAATTATTTTGGAAATGGAATCGGTGTCAACTTATTTTGATATTTTTAGCAATTGAAGTTTATATTTTAATAATAAGTCAAATATTTAATATAACATTTCCAAAACAATAAATAAATAATTATTTAATTATTAATTTATAATATTATATGTATTTTAGTTCTAGTATTCATCAATGATATATTTTTATAGCTTCGTTCATGTAGGTGATTAAGCCGACCAAAAACAACACACTATATATTGATGGGTGAGTAGGGTTAAGGAAGTGTATAATATCACTATAATAGATCAATAATGAAAATATTTTGTTTTTTTATTTTTAAAAGTTGTTTTTTAAATATTTTTTATAAAATATTTAAAATCAAGATGAAAAAAACAACATTACTTCATGGAGGTGGTAGTCCTCACAATGCACAATTAACATCTTTATTTCCCAACGAATGAGATGGAATGAAGATGAATTATAATTTATCCCTTAGTAGACATAATTATATTATTTATTACACTTTTAATCCTAAATTCTATCCTTATAAATAATCTATAGAGTTGGTGGTAAAATGTAATATGTCATCGCATGGAGGCGGTGGTCCGCACAAACGCACGATCGATGTTGTTTTTTATCTAAGTTGATGGGAAAGAATAAAAAAGGGTGGTTACATTAAATATAATAAAAATAAGTATACTAATGATACTAAGGTAAACATATTACTATGGTTAGGGTATGTTTATAAGAGAATTATTAAGAAAAAAAGGTGTTGGATCATTTAATCCTCACTTTGGGACCCTGAACATTCTTTAGAAAGTATCCTTTGATATGAATGGATTAAGATTAATTCTATTGACCAAGGGATTTAAGAAGTGTAATTAAATTATATTATAGGAATGTTTCATATTTTTTTATATAAATTCCAATTTATATGCTTAACACTGATAGGATCCAAGTAATCTACTTTTATATGTGAATAAAATGCAACTTTTATGGATACCCATTATTATTCAATAATAGAATGGAAATATTAAAGGTCCAATAGATCCAAAACTAATAAATAATTGAGTGTTTGATGATAAAAGTTCATTAATTCATATAAAACTAATTTTTAAACATTTTTTAAACATGTTTCAAGTCATTTACCATTAGGTTTTTATATTTTACCATTTTTGTTTTTACTTAAGTAACTAGTTTTTAACTGAGTAATTTATGTTTTACCAAAACTATAAGAATGTCCATATTAAAAAATATGGGTTTGATAAACCTAAATTCAATATATATTTAATATAACTCAATTTACTAATATGTTAAATTTAACTTTAAATTTAAACCATTTTATATATAGAAAAACCACTTTTAGTAGAAAATGATGTTTTAACTAGTATATGTTCTTAATCTTATTTAGCATTGATGAATAATTAAATGCGTTTCAATATGATTATATATGAGTTTAAAAAAATATTTTATTCATTATTTATTATACATTAATTTAATTGGTAAGATAAACATTACACAATAATAAAAAAATAAATCTTTAGAAAATAATAGTTTCACCACTACCACTAAAATACCTTTAATCATAGTGATATTATTTTTATGATTAAAAATAAAATTTAATTTATCATATAATAAAACCATTATGATCTCAAATAATAAATCTATTTTTTATATTTAATTTATAAATGTGATAAAATCTAATTTTTAATGTAAGTGCATAAAAACAGTTTTAATTAGGATATATCTCTTGAGTTTTAAAAATAAAAAACATGTATTTTATAAATTCAAAAAATTATTTTTTAAATGTTTAATATTTTTTAATAAATATATATATTATATTTAAATAATTTTTTGTAAATTTTTTTGTCATTTTCTGTTAACAAAATGTCCTCAAAGTGATAGTTTTTAGCAAAATTGATATTTTCACTATTCACCAAAAAATCAAATGTTTTATAAAAATCATAAAAATTATCCATAAGTGAATTTTAAAATTATGAATTAAAAAATTAATTTAATTTTTCAAAATTAAAATGATAAAATTTATAAATTTATATTTTAAATAAAAATAAAATATATAAAGAAAAACTTCTTTTATTTAAAAATGACCTTTTAAAACATGAATTGTTCCTAATAAAATTATCTATTAATTCCTTATTTATTTTGATTTTTTTACTAAAGGTTTATTATGATTTAACTTTCCTAATAATATTCATCTAATATGTTCTGGGTCATTTTAATTCAATGTTGTGTATTAAAAAAATTATAAAATGAAGTATTGATTTAGGGAAAAATATATTCTAAAATCTTAGGGTGTTACAATTTATAAGAATTGAAATGAAATGGAGTCTATGTTCAAGGTATATTAAACCTTCTGAAATATTGGATCAGATAGGAGTTATGACATATCATCTATCCATTTCTCTTATCCTTTATAAAGTGCTTGGAATCTTCCATGTGTCACTTTTAAAATATTATATTCTAGACCCTTCATGAATTCTAAAAATTAATCAATTTCATTTAGATCATGAATTATTATATGATGAAGAGATGGTTAAGATTCAATATATATGTGAGGAAGTGTTTTAAAATCTAATTACTCAATATGTGAAGGTTTTTTTGGAAGAATCACCAACTATTGGATTAAAAATTAAAACATGAGGATGATATGATATAGAAATATCATTATTTTTTGTAGATTAGTCTATAATTTTAAGTATAAAATTATTAAAATGGGGATGTGTATTATCTATAAAATTTCAGTGATAAAATATATTTATTTATTATAGAATGATTCATTGAGAATAAAATATATAAAAATCCTAATCCTATTGTAAGTAATAATGTAAAATAAACAAAAATAAATAACATGGGTATAATTTTTAAATATACCTAGATAAGAGTATCTATTAAACATTATGTGTATTAAAAGTAAAATAATAAAGAAAAATAATAAAGAATGTGGAATAGACATTGTGGAAAAACTAAAATTAGGAATTAGAATTTTTATTTGCTGGATTGGTATAGAGTAAATTTATAATAAGTAAATAGGTAATATATCTATTATATAAAATATGGGAATTGTGACTATAGTTCTTTATGACTGGGGGTAGTATAGTTGTTATAAAGTGATCTTTATAAATGGTATATATTAATGAGGGTAATTCCTTGAGTTAATTTGTATTAAAGAGAGAAACCATGGTTTTATAAGAAATAACATCCCATATGATGTATATTTATGTATGATTGGGAAAGAGACAACATCGCTAGGGTTTTCCTTTAATTAATATAAATCTTAACTTCAATAATTATGGTTTGAGAATAATTTTCTATGACGGAATTTCATTCCAATAGTAATCATTATAACATAAATATTCATAGAAAACCCATATAAAAGTACCAACTTTCAATAATTTGACCATAGGGGATAGTATAGTGTAATATGGGGTTATGTGTCTAGGAGTTAAGGTCGTTTATATGTGTAAAATATTTTAATAATAAAAGAACCTTTTCCTTGATACTATATTTTTTATATAATTTAGGGTCCTTAGTTTAAATTTTAATTTCATATAATTATTATATGAATTTGAAAAAAAATTATTATATATTATATATTTTTATTTTAAAATAATGTGAGGGGTGAAGTTTGATAACGTTGGTTAAAAATATAAAATAAAGTGAAAATTGTGAAACATGGTATAATGGAATGAATTTAACCTAATTACTCACATTAAACCCTTTTTATAATTTTTTTACTATAGGAATATAATTCCATGATTCATAAAACACTATAATTCTTCATTATACAAATTCCTATGTATATATAATTCATTAAAATGAAATTTCTAAGGTTTAATTAATCCATAATTTTCTTTTTATTTCATTATTTTTAACCATTAATATAGATAAATTCTCAATAAAAACTATTTCATATACATTATTCATAAGAAAAACCTATAATCATCAAAGTCAGTATTTCTCTCCATGGAGGGGTGTTATGGACTTATAATCCAAAAGGGTAATTTTGGGAAATTTTGGGCCACTTGTACTAGGGTTCATTCCATAGGAAGATCACATATTCTATGAACTCTCCACGAGTTCCCTAATAGTATCATGCAATTATATTGTCTTTCTATAGTGATACATTTTATTATTATAATGATATTATTTTTCTATGAACCATTAGTAATATTATTGATTATCATATACTCTACATTATAAATACCCTTCATTTTATTATTATAATTAAACTTTATTAACCTATATTTCCATACCATTTGATTGTATAGAAAAACTAACTTGAATAACCTAGATTTAGTGTTTATGTAAATACATTGTCTTAAGATAAAATGGATCACATCACCAAGGGTTTATTAGTTTTGCAGTCCTGGAAAAATGGATAAATGAATAACTTTAATATTACATTGGAAGTTAAAAATATTGAATGAAAAACATTATTACATCCTTGAAAATTAATCAAATATCCTTTATTTATATCATGTGGAAATGAAAATAAAATAAAGTGGTGATCTATAATGATCAATAAGGGTTTCATATAGTGAAATCCATGATGAGTAAATAAGGCATAATCAATAAGGTGGGGTGGATAATGAAAACACATGACATTAAATTAAGAACATGATCTCAAAAAACATCCATGGTTAATACCAATATAAGAATAATACATATAATAATAATTTAATTATAAATTAAAGAAATAAATAATGCTGTCATTCATTATCTTACAATAAATTTCTCATGTTTGTACATCACTAATCTTACCATCAAGGCCTTGTACCAGGAAATCTTACTTATTATCAAGGAATTGTACCAGATATTATCATTATATGGGCTATAATACACTAAGATATACCCATTGTTTTTTTCTCATGAGGATTATCAATGAATTGAGGAGGTATCTATAATATGTACCTATCTATCACTTATTTATTTACAATATATTTCTCATATATTGAATCAAAAACATAATACTTAATCAATTTTCCAAATTAATAAATAAATTTAGTTATTGAATCAAGAATATGAAACATAAATATTTCCCTATTAAATGAAATAAAATTATTCATAATCATCCTTCAATTCACACTATATATATTAATTATTGTATGTTTTATTCAACATTTAGATGAAGAATTATAGGTAACATATCTTTAAGGAACTGAGATTATTCCTTATGAGTAAAATTAAGTAAAAACTATAAATCGGTAATGGATTAAAGGAGACCTTAAAATCATCATAAATAATGGTTTTTAAGTAAATTAAATTATTTTAAAAATTATAGAGAAAAACTAAACTAAAACATTCAAAAATTACAATCCTTAAATCTTTTATATCTTTTTTGAAAAAATAGTTTTATAACTCATTACCAAAATTCTTTTCAATCTTTTAGAAAATATGGTTTTATTTTAATATAAAAATTATAAATTAAAAGAATAATAGAAAATGTATTTTATTTTAAAACCCATGGAAATTTTTATAGGATCCTAAATATAAAATAATAGTAATGGAGGTGTGATAATTTACTCACACCCAATACATTAAAAATAGAATTCCTTTAATATTATTTGAAAAATTCAAAATAAACTTGTTTGGAAAACATTAAAAGTATTCCTTTAAAAAATTATAGAAATTAAAAGTTATTATAAAAAAACTTTTACCAATTATTTATAATTATATAAAAAATATATCAAATAATTTGAAGAATATGGATATGGAAGAGATATATTCTTGATGGAAAAAAGATAAATAAGGTTGATTTTTATTATACAAAATCCTTTGATTGTTTCAAGTGTAAAAATGAGGAAATTTTGGTAGAAAACATGAAATGAATAGAAATAAATATAGGATAATAAAATATATTTATTTTAATAAATAAAAATCATATAAGTATTATAACCTAAATTTAATCATGAATAATCTGAATAAGAATGAAATTATAAAATAAACCATTACAATATTTATGATTTTTTAATAAACACCCATTAAAAGATAAAAAATGAATTGGAATGTTAAATAATCTAAATAAATATTAATTACTGTTATAATGTGTCAAATATGTGGTATATATATAAAATAAATTAGGTTCATGATATAAAATATGTCTCAATGGAGTGGAAATGAGAGGAAAACCCCTTACATTGGATTCAGTCTTAGTTTGTTGATGTATATCTTATTTATTAATAGATTTAAATATATTAAATACTTTATTAAGAACATTTTTCATCTATATTATATTTTTTAAGTTCTATTTATAATCATTTGAATTCATTAATTATATAGTTATTATTTAAATCAACCACTTTTGTTCAGTGAATATCTCCAATACTACTTCAGAATATTATATGTGGTAAAAGGTGTTAAGAAATGGGTGCATCTTCTATATAATGTTAATAATTTAAATAATATAATTTTTATTCATTTTATAAAATTTAAAAAACATCCATTCAAGGATATAATTGAAAATTTTAATCCATCTTTTATGGAGGTTGTAGTTTTCATGTACATATGATAGCATTTTAATTTTACAAACAGTTGGAAAAGAAATAAATTATATAGTGAATAATATTTACATATATTTATATCATATATATCATATATATTTATTAAAACTATATTTATTATCATCTATATAATATGTAAATGAAAAACAAATCACATCACTTCATGGAGGTGGTAGTTCACACGTATGCACGACCAACATTATCATTTTCCAACAGATACGGGAATAAGAAGATAGATAATATTTTATATTTAATGAAACATAATTATTTAATAAATAAAATATATTTTATTAATTTTACCATTATAATCATCCATATTAGGCAATGATGAAAAATTATACACATCACTTCGTAGAGGTGTTAGTCTGCATGTATACACGAGGAAAGTTTTCATTTTCTATCTGATAAAGAAGAATTTGACAATCATTTTTAAATTAATAAAATAATGTTTTGGTATATTTATGAAACTAATTTAACTATATTAGTATATATACAACAAATTTTAAGTATTTATAAGAAAAAATTAATTAAAATAGTTAATTATGATGATTACCTCTTCTTAAGAAAACCTCATTTGGCTTAGACATTAAGCCTTCTTGAAGTGGTTTTTTGGGAATAAAAAATCCTTTAGGAAATTTATAATTATTTTGGAAAGATATTTGGGTAGGTTTTGGTTGAAATAAGTTTCTAATTAAGTGTGAAAAGGTTACAGAAAGATGTGACCCTTTATATGTGAGGTTGGTGAAAACTTGTAATTACTTGAAACTTTATTTTATAATATATGTCTTACTCAAATAAATTGGATCCAATTTTTCATAGGTTTAGATATTAGAAGTTAAAGGTTTAAATGGAACCAACTAATGAGATTTAAAAAAGGTTTTGGTGTTATCTTGTAGCCTTATCCCTTTATTTTAACCCTTTTAACATATTTTACTCTTAACAGAAGTGAAATGTTTTTACCACGGTTACTATTCATTATGACAAAAAATAAAATTGAAATAAATAAAATATTAAAATATTATAATTCCAAATATGGAATAAATTTTCTAATATTCAATTTCTATAATTGGTAGAAATTTCTTTTGACATAAGTTCACAAAACGCAGTGAAAATCTTTTTTAGAAAAATGTATTTTTAAGCATAAAAATGATTTTACACCAAAATAATGAATAATGATGATTCCCATTAATTTAATTGTATTAGTATTAACAAAATGAGACTTATTTTAATTTAAAATAAAATAAAAAATTGAAAGGAACCATATGAAAACCTGATTCAAAGAGAAGTGTCAAAATAGTTTTTATTTCCATAAAAAACATTACTTAGATTTTAAAAATGTCAAAAAAATATTTATAAATTAAAATTTATATTTTAAAATGAATTATATAACTTATAATAAATAAATTTTTTGTATAAATTTTTTTTCACAAACTTTCATTCCATACTTATATCTTGATAATGTTATAAAAGTGTTAGTATTTGTAAAATCAGTATTTCTTTCACTATTCACCCAAAAATCATCTATTTATAAAAAATAACAAAATTAACCCTAATATAATTTCAATATAATGAAAAAAATGAATTATTTTTTTCAAATTCAATTTATAAAATTTATATATTTAAGATTTAAATGAAAATATAAAATATACAACAAAACCAATTTTATAGAAAAAGAACCTTAAAAGCTTTAATTATTCTTAAATTTGTGTTATTTAATTCTTATCACTCAAATATAATACATATTTTTTGAATTAATACATAAATTTATATTAATAAAAATTTTCTATATATATTTTATAATGAAGTTACTTCTATTCATACCGGCCAATCCAACGACATAGTTAAAATGATCATAGTTAAATAATAATATTTTTGTAGTATATCACGGTTCATTTAAACTTGGTGTTGTGTGTATCACAGTCTATCATACATAGTATTCATTAAAAAACATAGTATGTTACATTCTCCCAACCTTATATAAATTTCATCCTCTCAATTTTGATTCGTTTTGATTCATTTTGATCATGACATAATATTAGATTTTATCGCGAATTTTAATTTCTAGGATAAGATTAGGTAACTTATTATTTCATAATTAAATATTTTTTAAATAATATGTGTACCTTTATAAGAAATACACTTGTGAATTTGTTTCCAGAAGAATACCTTAATAGTAATTTTTTACTTTTCACACAAAACATGATATAGTTAGTATCCATTGATTGAGTTTGAGGAAGAAAATATACTTATATGATTTCATTCCATTCTATAAGTGGTATTTCATCCCTTAGTCTAGTTTCTACTAGTTTTATACCACTGATTCATCTCATTTTCAAAAATGAAGAATTAATAAGATATAGTTTTCTTACCTAAATCACTAAAATATACTCTTAAGGGATCATAAGATACATTAAAGGATGGTGTTCTTCGATGTATGAATGATTTTATTACCTTCGATTCCTCCCATTTCTATCAATTTACTAAAACCAAGTATGGTTATCATAAGTAAAAAAAATACTCAAAAATATACCATAAAATGATGGAGTAATATTTTAATCACCAAAAACTCAATAATAAAACCTAAGGTTCTATGTTATAGACCAAATTTGAATACATCATAATCATATATTCCCAAAAAATTACTATAATTTCCCTTACTTCGCATCACATACTATTCCTAGTGGTTATATACAGTGGTGAGGGTCTACCCTATCATAGAAACATCAACAAATACTCCATCCTTGGTGACATTATTTTCATGAATGAAAGATTCTTAATTAAAGAATCACACAAGATATGTTTCTCAAATAATTCTATTACTCTGATAGTATCATAAATTATTCAAAAATTATTATCATGTTTTTAATATCTTTTATATTATACCAAGATAACATTAATAAATACCATAATGAAATTATCAAAGTAATCCTTGATTCTTGAGACATTTATTCAAAAAGTGACCCATATCCTTACAAATTAATCACTAGATATCAATGGATTATTTTATTATTTTGCACTAATGTTCCTTATTAACTTTATCTCTACACTTTTAACAAACTTTCATTATATTTGAACATTTATCAAGATGTTTTTTTCCATAATTGTCCCATTTTGGGAGTTCAACTCTTCCCTTCTTCTTCATTACATCTCCTTTTTATTGTTCTTAGTTTTCCCCCTTTTCTCTTAATTTACTATAAAACTATAAGACCTAGAGAATTATTTTTCTTTATTAATTTCTTATAACACCATATCATCATATGATGAAATTTTTTGTGAAACTAAGGCCCTTCAAAGTCTTGGCTTAGCCTCATACACAACAAAACTTTCCTCTTCCTTCTATATTAAATTCAAAAATTCTAATTCTATAATATCTCTTTGTTCTCAAGGAAAATATTTATCATATAATATTATATTAAAATTTATACCTTTTATACTTTCTATCTCCTCACCTTCTATAGTCTTTTGAATCATTGGCCATTATTGGTCTATATTTTCTTCTAAACAATATACGTCTAGAATAACCATTTTCTTTTCATTACATCCCAAATACATAAATATATTTTCATGGGACTTTATTAATTTCTCTAATACCAATGGATTGGTAGATACATTAAAGGATGGAGGCTTTTTCTACATGAAGCAGTCCAACATTATTACAATATGTTGAGGATAAACATTTTATTCTATATAGGAAATGAATTTGATCATAACCTTAGATAGATTCCTTAATATATCCATAATCTATTTACCTAAAACACTATCCATATTGACTTTCCCTGGTGGTAAATATATATACTGTCCATGGGTGTTGAAATTAATTACCTTAATTCTACTAGGATGCATCTATAAATATTAGAAAACATGTATTCAACTCATAATCATCATGAATATTGATCCATGGAAAAAAATACCTACAAAGATAAAAGTTCTCATTATTCTAAGGGATTTATCATAATTATTATAATAGCTATGTTCTTCTAAAATCCAGATCTATGGGGTCATACTAAATTGGATCTAATACCAAGTATATAAATCCTAAATTTAATAACATAGAGCAAGTTTTTACATTATTACATTGTAACAATATATATGTGATCACATCACCAAGGATCAATCAGTTTAGCAATATTGGATAAATAGATACATTCATGACATTGATATTAAATTAAAAATTAAAAACATTATATGAAAACCATTTTTACATTATTAAAAATCAATCAAAGATCTTTTCTCAATAGTTAGGGAAAGGAAAACAAAATAAATGTATGAGCTCTATTTCTTGGTAATGGTAGAATAAAATAGAATCTATCAAGAGTAAATAAGTAATAATCAATAAGGTAGTGTGGATAATAAAAAAACATGACATTTAATTGACAAAATGGGATAAAAATATATCCATGTATAATATAATCATAAAAACACATTTATAATAATAACAGAATTATCAATGAAAGAAATTTATAATTCTCAACACTCATTATCTTCCCTCTAGGACCTTGTTCCAATACATCATGAACCATACCATCAAGGACTTATGTCAATAAATCTTACATACTTTCAAGGCCTTATTCCATGAAAATTTCATTGTATGGGATAACATACACTAAGATATACACATTCTTATTTGTCTCATGAGACATATTGATGCATCGGTAAGCTATCTATAACTATTCCCCATCAGTCACTTATATACTTCTAATTCAATTATCATATATTGAATCAAAAATATATTACATAATTAGTATATCTTATAAATCAATCAATATCAATATTAAATTAAGAATACAAAACATGAATATTTCCCTAATAAATTAAATAAATATCTTCATAAAGTTCCTTTAGTAAATTCTATATATAATAATGAGTATACAGTTTAGTCAACATAGAGATGAAAAATGATAGAGAATATATCTTCAAGTAATTGAGTTTATTCCTTCTGAAAAATGATGTATAAACTATAAATCGGTAATTTAATGTTCTGAACTAGGTTCCACATGTTGGTGCCCCGAGCCAATTGCTTACATGACCTCAAACGCACCTCCTCATATTCCAAAGGCTGCCAAATAATATAGAGAGTTAAATATATAACATGGGGAGACTATAGCCTATTTATTAAAGTAGAACAAAATTGTAAATAAATAAGAAATAACCAAATTATAATAACCATAACTAGAATAATACCAGTATCACATGCTGATCAAATTAGGAATACAATATCCAAAACTAAAGAAGTGGATATGTCATGTCATATATGTTTCAAGTGTATAATGTAAAACCAAAATAAAGACACGGGCACTCCCAAGTAGATCCCAATACCAAGTCTGGTTCCCTCATCCATGATCCATCCCAACTCCATCATCTAACATATTGCTCTTTCCCTTATCATGACCTTTAAACATTAAGTATATTCATGTACCAATTAGGAAGCCCACGTAGGGTGTGAGTAAAACTCAGTAGGACACCACCAATGGTGTCTATAGAAATATTCAGTCAATAATAGTGCATGAAATTATATAAATAATAAATTATAATCAATAAAGTAAATAGTTATCACATTCCATTATTCTTTAATTAACCACATAAATTACCTGAGTTCATGATGACACTCAAACCACCAATACCTGCTTTTTCCTATGTTGGGGTTTCAGCCATATCACATAGGGATTCATAATTTATTATCACATGGTCTTTTATTATCCATTAAATTTCAATCCATATCATGGATAATTGGAACCATAGTTCAATGCCAACATTTTGGTCCTAGAACACTATGACTAGGACCTAATGGGTATTAAAAGTATCAATCCATGTCCCACAGCCTGTTTATCAAGTAATCACATGTGGGATTTTGAATCATCGGTCTATATCCTACATTCATTTGTCACATTAAAACATTTGGGCTTAGAATTCCATGTCTATCACCCTGTGGGTATTCAAAAAATTAGTCCATGTCCCACAACTCATTTATTAATCAATCACACATTTCAAATTTATCGTATTTAATAAGGTTAATCATTATTAACCCTCTTATTGATATTTCATATCATGGTATACCATTTTAATTATCAAAACAATCATGATTTAAGACTTTAATCACATGGAATAATATAAACAATCCACCATTAAACTATTCATAAACATTTAATCATTTAAGACATTAACCCTTTAAGGTTAATCCAAACATAATTTTATTCCCATAAATAATCAATTACATAATTCAAATTTATCATTAAAATAAACAAACCCATTAATTCACCAATTTCATAATCCCAATATACCATAAATTTCATAATCACATCATTCAATCAATTAATTAATTAATTAATTAATTAATCCAATTTCAAGATATAATTGATAAACATGTAAATTTATATTCCACAATTCCATGAAAAAAATTATAATAAAGACTGTGGGATTTTTAATTTATACCACATGCCTTAAGATTGTTGACAAACAATCACCAAACAGAAATCTCCAAATTGAAGTGGAATGTTCAATTTCAAAATGAAGAAAGAGATCTAGATCCAAAACCTAGATCCAAGATCAAACAAAGTTAATTCTATAATAACCTAGATCTAAACCCTTTCTATTGGATAATAAAAACTCCTATTAATTCTTAAATAGATACATACGAGAGAGAAATCCAATTGGGAAGAGATTACTCATCAGAAGATGTGCAGATCTGTAAAACAGATCTTCAATTCATGAAAAACAGTTCTTGGAATGCCTTGAAATTTGTCTTATAGCCTCTAAAATCATAGGAAATAATATTAGGTTGAATAGGGTGTAATGAGGATAAAATTAAGGGGGTTTATGAATTTTAAAATAATTTTTTAGGGGGTTCAAAACTTGCACGCACAGTTTCCTGGATGGGGCACACAGTTTTCCAAATAGTGTGCCCTAACTGCGTGTCTCACTTTGGGGCCACATGGTTACTACTAAGAGGGCACATGGTTTAAAAAACTGTGTTCCAATAATGAAATACCTCTCTATATGTAGTTTCATGGTTTTTTTGGGTAGGCACATGGTTTGGGACAACAATGTGCCAACTGTCCACTGCCCCTTTTTCTTCTAAAAATTTTCAATTTTCACCCAAAACACTCCAAAATAAAAAAACCCAACCTAGTTATACCAAAATAAGGGTAAAATAGTTCCTTTATATGATCTCAAGACATGTCTATAAAATTTTGGGATCTTATAATCTCTCAACCTTATAACAACTCATCCTTGAGTTTTACTCCCAAGCATATATAAGATTATAAGGTAAAAATATCGGGCCACTTAGCTTGTATATCCACTTATCTCTCCCAATATTATTCCTAAACATGTCTATGTTTCCAAAATACTTGAACTATCATCATGTTATTTCCCCCACAACACTTTCTCATTATGATCCAACACATGTATCAGATGCTCTTAAAAGGAAGCATCAGTCTTAAGCTCAACATCATCCACATCGATCACATGAGAAGGGTTGGGGTGATATCATCAAAGATATGACACATGAAAAACATCATGCATATAATTGTACCTCTATGTAAGGGCCAATCAATATTCCACTGGCCTAATTATCTCTACATTCTCAAAAGGTCCAACAAACCTAGGCTCCAACTTTCCCTACCTCTAAATCCTATGGCGACCCAATCTAGGAAACACCTAATGGAACACACGGTCACAACATGTAAACTCTAGGGGTTTACGACATAGATTAGCATATGAATTCTATATACTCTGAGCTGTATCCATATGTTTTCGAATCAGATGAACCTAGTCTAACATCTCCTATATGAGACTCGGTCCCAATAGCTCTGACTCTCCTACCTCCATCCAATATAGAGTTGATCTGTATGGCCTACCATAAAGAGCCTTATATGGTTCCATCTAAATAGTCACCTAATAAATATTGTTATAGGAAAACTCAGTGATCACTAATTGATTCTCCCAAGATACACCAAACTCTAGGACACACGCCTGTAGAATATCCTCAAGTACCTAAATAGTATGTTCCAACTTATCATCTGTTTGTGGGTTGAAGGTCTTACGCAGTAATACTTGTATACCAAGAACCTTATTCAAGCCTTTCTAGAAGTTTGAAGTGAAATGTGAGTCATCTAATAAAACTATACTCATTTACACCCTATGCATATAGACTATCTCTTGAACATACAAGTCTTCCAACTAACCTATTGAGAAAGTATCCCTCATAGGAAATAATTGTGCTACTTTCATCAGTCAGTCCGCAACCACCCAAATAGAGTCATTCTTATGAGGTTTCCTTGGTATACCTACAAAAATTACATGGTAAATTCATCCCACTTCCATTATGAAATGGGTAATTATTATAACAAACCACCAGTTCATTGATGCTCGGTCATCACCTATTGATAGGTGTAACATCATGTCATGAACCCTACAATATCCTTTTTCATGCCCAGCCACCAATACTATCTACATAGGTCATGTTACATTTTGGTCAAACCCGTATGTACCACCCACTTCGAGGCCTTAAATTCATGCATCATATCCTATTGCATACATGTAGACATAAAAACACAGTCTCAAACATAGATGATCTTTGTAACGCCCCGACCCCAGAAGCCCAGATTCGGTGCATTATTTTAATACATTGGCATGATAAAAAAGGAATCAAGTCTCAAAATACTGATCAGTTTAGAAGTCTTGGAAAATAGATTACATACATGAACGTTACATTAAACATTAGAAAATAAAACACAACATAAATGATCCTTTGATAACGCCATTAATCCCCTAGCTTAACCCTGCTTATCAATCATTATACACTTCTTGGAATCCTAGGAAAATAAAATATAAGAAAGGGGTGAGCTCAAATGCTCAGTAAGGGTAAGAAATATAGTGTAAGATAACATAAACATTAGGAATGATGAATAATTTAAAACACATGCCTTTAAAAATAATAAACATAAACACTTTATAGCAGGAATATGAGATGAGTAAATAATGCCATAATAAAACATAGTCATGGGTATTCTAATAGTCAAATAAATACATGAACCATCAATAATATTTTCATAATGAGGGAATGTATAATGACAGACATTCTAAAACATTTTTTCAAGGCCTCGGCCAAGATTTCTAAAAATGATTAAGGCATCAGCCAAAACTATATATCAAATTGGGAAAGGCCTCGACCAATTCCATGTCTAATTGTCTTAATAGACCTATAGATTCATCGAGGAGCTATAGCAGGCTCCACCCATCACTTACTATGTCCAATACATTCCTCATATGAAAAGGTTGAAACATAACATAACATTTGTATTAAAACTAGCATACGAAATGTCAATACTTTATCCTAAACCATTAATGGTATAAAAATAACACATCCACAGTCAAACATATCACAAAACCTACAATACAATATGGAAGATTTTTATCATAATAAATCAACTTCAAATAAGTTTAAAATCCATCAAAAGATGTTGACATAGATGAAAATGATTTTTAAAACTCTTTAAGAGAAGTACACCTTTTTCATGAAAACATTTAAAAGTCACAAAATTTAGAAAGGAATAATTTTATAGACATTTTTGAATCAAAGTGTCCCATACCACTTTGAAAATTTTTAATAGAATTAACATTTTAAAAACATTCATGTCCATATAAATAAATCCTTAAAACCATTTTGAAAACATGGACATTAATGAGAATGATTTAGAAGAATAAATATTTAAAACATTTAAAATGATGTTTTAATAAAAGAGACCCTTAAAAATAATCCCTTTGAAAACTCTTTTATGAAACATGGATATGGATAATAAATATGTCCCATTAAAAACTTACCCATAAACAATCTCGAATAATAATGAGATTGAGGAATTAACCCTTACCTTGCACTTTCCTTTGGTCGCGGGTACGTTTAACCTCCTGTATAATGACCATAGTATGTTATTAAATTATACCAGAACAATATTCATATTTATTATATCATACATGATTCATTTATGACTTTATACTATCCATTTAATAATGATTTCCATGTTAAATTAACATTTTGTTTAATAATCGCTTTCTTTATCGTACGTGTTTTAACTTGTTATTCTTGATCGTATCATTTAGATAATGATTTAAATACTTACAGAATATAAACCTTGATTTATATATCATATATATTTAGAATATAAATATTTATAATATATAGATATATGAAATGGAAGGCACTGTTTATGGAGACGGTGGGTCGTACGTACGCATAAACGTTGTTTCCGTTTTCATATTGTATGGAACGGAAGTAAGTGAATAAGATATATGTAAGTGCATACATAGATATATATATATATATACAGTATCATTATTATGTCATATATTACATACTTATTAATAATATATATATTTTTATAATCATTATTTAATGGTGAATGTGGGAATGAATATCTCATCGCATTGTGGAGACGGTAATCCGTATGTATGCACGAGCGACAATATCATTATATTTATGGTGAAATAATATATAATTGGATGGTATATCATATATACAGAATCATTAAAATTTTATATTTATTATTTACATCAATTATACTCATTATTATACCCATCCAAATAATGAAGTGACAAACAACACCACGGCGTGGAGACGGTAAGCCGCACGTACGCACGTATGGTGACTTTGTCATTCATATGATGAATAGAATAATGAGTATGGTTGTATAATTTTTATAATAATATCATAGTATATATAATATACTGGATTTATTATTTTATAATGGAAACAACAAATAAAGAGGAAGTGGAAGAAGAAAAGAACTTGAAAGATGTGATGAAATATTTACCTCTTCTTTGGGTTCTTCCTTTTGATTTGATCAAAATGGATCCTTAGGTTGGCTTTCTAACCAAAGGAAGGCCTCTAAGATTAAGGGAGGAATGTTGGGAGGATATTTGGTCAGGGGTTGGCTGGGTCAAAAGGCTTTGGAGGTGTGAAATTAAGAGAAGAGGAAGTGCCCTTTTATAAGAGAGGTGAGGGTCACTTTAGGAAAAGCTTGAAATATTATTTCATAATAAAATAATTCTCGGTTTATAATGGCTCCAAAATGAATTATTTAAAATATAAGGTGTGGATGGGTAGAAAACCTCTCAACAAATAGGTTTTATATAGTTTTAGGTCATCATATTAACCTTATATTTTAGGTTTAACTCTTATTTAAATAGTTTGACATTTACCATGTCTCTTTGTATTTTTATATTATATGGTTAATAAACTTACTATAACAAGACAATAAAACCCCATGTGGTTCATTATTAATATATATAACCTTATCTAAGTCCATTAAACTAAAATTATATTTTTAGGAATATTATATCAATTAATAATAAAGTATTTGTTTTAAAAACTCAATTATGTCAACTTTGACAATATTTATTATTTTATTTTTTTTAAAGCCATAAAAACTGTATTACTTCGAATAAAATTTATATAACCAACCCTAAAATTTCATAGTAACCTATAAAATTAGTTTAATTTATCATAAGTCTCAATTTACATTTATTTGGATATTTATAATATCAATTATTTTAATATATCATTTTAATGTAATTACTACATCATCATTATGTCATAAATAAATTAAATTATTTAATGTCTAAAAAATTATAAATAAAATACCATTATATAGGATATATAAAATTTAAAATGTGGTTAAAACTTCATTTTTTGAAAAATACATCTTTTATCTTAAAAAATGAATTTTTCTTATATTATGTTTGAGAAACATAAAAGATGAATGTTAAAATTATATAGGATATATAAAATTTAAAATGTGGTTAATATTATTCATAACCTCTTCTTTGAATGGCTAGTTTGGTAAGTCGTGGTGTGCTCAAAATAAGTGTTGCGTGCAGCGTAAGTTATTGAAATACTTTTAAGAGATAACATACTATGAAATCTTGGGGTGTTACAATCTCATTCTCATCTATGGTCTAATCGGAAGGTGACTCCCCGCCTTCAAGGATTTCCCTCAAGCTAAACATTTCAGATCTTCATATTTCATGTATCTAATCTGGCTCAAAGGTGTGTAATCTACTGACACATATAAGAGATTCATCTACTCCTGGACCCCCTAAATTGAAACATGCATCTCATCTAGAAAATCCATCATCTCCCACTCAGAATTAGACTCTTAGACTGCCTAAGTCTGTGTTTTTATACTCAAATCATCAGAAAAACTATTTATTTTACTGAGTGTATATGAAAGTTCAAATCCAAATGACTATATATACTCCACCCATCTCCACTTATAGAGATTCAAGTCTCATAGATAAAAGATATACTTTAATCTTTTATGATATATATTCACACTAGAATTTTCTCCCAATAGATAATGATGACAACACTTCAAATCATACACCACTATAGCTAACTCAAGGTAGGGTAATTCTGTTCATGTAGTCTCAAATTCCATGACCCATACACCACAACATGATCTCCCTACATCAACACTTCTCCAAGTCCTGACCCAGATTCATCACAAAACATTTTATGATCCTCACCTTGCTCAGGTATGGTCAAGATAAGAGTGGTAGTCAACTAGTTCTTTAAGTCTTGGAAAGAATCCCCACATGCTCCATACCATTCTAAACTAACTCCCTTATTTATTCAATCTAGAAAGTGATTCTACCAAATGGAAAAAATCATAGATGAACCTCTGATAATATTCCACTAAAACCAGAAAGCTGCAGATATCAAAAAAAATCTTAGGATTCTCTCAAGAAATAATTTCCTAAACTTTCTCTAGGTCTACTGACAAACCTTCCTATGAGATGATGTGACCTAAGAAATGTACCTGATAAATCCAAATTTGAAACTTATAGATCTTGGTGTATATATGATACTCTCTCAGTACACTCAAGACAATGTCAAGATATTGGGAATGATCATCATGAGACTTATAGTACACTAAGATGTCATCCAAAAAAAACTACCACAAACTAATCTAGGTCTGGGTGGTAGATTTTTTTCATCAATTCCATAAACATAGTAGGATAATTTGTTAACCCAAATAACATTACAAAGAACTCATATAGTTCATACCTTTTTCTGAAGGATTTCTAAGGTATATCATAAGTTCTTGCTCTAAATTGATGATACCCCAATATCAAGTCAATCTTGGAGAACACATAATCTCCCCTCAACTTGTCAAATGGTTCATCGATACAAATAAGAGGATATTGGTTCTTCTTTTTCATCTGTTTCAACTTCTAGTAATCAAAAAATAAGTATAAGGTCCTAAAAACCTTCTATTCAAACAAATTTGTAGAACCCTGTGGTGATATACTCTGATCGATAAACCCCTTATCCATCAAATATTCTATTTGAGAATTTGGATCTTTAAAATATGTTGGTTCAATTCTATATGGTGGAATAGAAACCAACATAGCTCCAGGAATGAACTCAGTTATAAATTACACATCTCTCTCAGGTGGAAGAACTGATAAGTTTTCAGGAAACACATCCTGGAACTTGTCCACTATGGGTGGAATTACATCTTTCTTTACACCCCCATCATACAGAAAAATACTATCAATATAGGTGGTGATATATCCCAGCTACTAATGAACTAGCCCTACACATCCTTTTTGGATATCCCACTCTCCATGATGAATGTAATTTTCACCCCCAGGAGATGTAAAGGTCACACTCCTATGGTAAAAATCTATGTGTTCTTGGTATTATACTAGCCAGTCCATACCCAAAATTAAGTCAAAGTCTAACATATCAAGAATATATAGATCTCATAGGATACAATACCCCCCCAACCTTGCGAGAACACCCCTTACACAAATATATGTATCTGGACTATACTCCCAATGGTTTATAAATCATCATAACCCCACTCATAAGCTCCACTTCTAGACTCAACCTATTCATAAGTTATGTAGATATAAAGTAATTAGAGGCAACAGTATCAAATAAGGAACTAGAAAGCATAGAATCTACAAGAATAGTACATATAATTGTAGATAGTCTAGCCTCTCTATCCACAAGTGTGGGATGAACTGCATATGATTGTCCTTCCCCTCTTCCCTATGATATATTTTGGGTCTCTTGAGCTACGCCACTATACTAATTTGGGGACTCTTTCCCATAATAACCTCATTAATTACCTCTACTACCACATCCAGTAGATCTCTAACTTTCATACTGATATGGGGTAGAAGACCCCCTTTCAGCACTCTCATTCTTCCTAGATCCTCTATCATTACTCATCTATCATGGTTTCCTATATAATAATTGTATACATCCTCTCATTCCACAATATTATCACTCTACTAGTGGTTAGGGACAATTTATATGAATGTTCCTTGGCCTACCACATCAGTGGTAGGTCACTCGGGTAAATTCTTGAGTAACTAACCCTTCCCCCTAGCCACTCAGCTAGCTATCTCCCTGGTTGACATTCTCTAAATAAAACTTCCTGATCTCAAAATATGTACCTCATTTTCATCCAATAGAAACAACATATCCCAAACTAGAAGCCTCCTTTAGTTTCCCCTTAGATATGAGATCCTGATTTACCACTTCTAAAAACTTCTTCATCCTAAAGATGTTAACCTAAGACTTAACCTCGCATTTAAACCCATTCTAAAACCACATTATTGTAGTGGCCTCATACCTTAACAATGACAGAAAAAATCACTACAAATTGGTAAAGTGACCAACATAGTTCATCATGAACATACTCCATTGATTCAACCACACAAACTTAGCTTCTCTCTCATGCCTGAGCATCTTAGGGTAAAATTTCTCCAAGAAATTTTCCTAAAATTCTTTCCATGCCATATTCTCCAACTTTTCTTCCTGAGTCTAGATGTATCACTAATTATTTACTTGAGCACATAATATGTAAGTATCCGGTTTGAATCTCTTATCTATAGGAGTCACTAGGTGGTCGAGGATGGTCTGGATAGACATAATCTAGAACTCAGCTGCCTCAGGTCCACCGTCTCTAGTGAAAGCTGAAGGGTGCTACAACTGGAACTCCCATGTCAATTTGGACATACATTTAACAAACTTCTCTGAGACACTTTCTATAAACTTTATAAAGTGAGAAAATTTATCATGAAACTACTCTATAACTTCCTTTCCTATAACTATCGTAGTTTCTAGTTCCACTGCTAGAGGCACATTTATAGCCATGTCCTATTAACATCCTACCAACAAGTTTCATCATGGAGGCATATCCCTACAATTCCAAACAAAAATCTTAATAAACATAATACAAAATTTAACACATTTATGTAAGAGGTAATCACAATAATACATAACAATTCATACCCCATAACAATTCATCCCCCATACCCCGCCAAATGTCCAAAAAATAGGCGTTATCGCTACCCTTAACCATCCCCCACCTAGGTCATAGTTAAAAAAGGGTAAAAACATTCTCATATTCAAGTTTCTTATTAGATTACTATTTTCCACAGATAATTTTACAATTTTATATTTTCACCCATTTCATTTAAATTTTCATAAGAAAATAAAAAACATTTAATTTAAACATTTCACTTTAAACCCTTCTTTTCCATGCATGCCTAAAATGATACATGTCACATAATAATCATGAGTTCCTATAATGGTTCATTCTTTCAAAAATATTATTCCATTCTAGTCAACTATGTCAAAAAATTATAAAATAACAATAACACACAATAAGTGCATCACTCAAGGTGAAATAACATTCAAATATAGCATCAAACATCAATAACATCAATCCCACCCAAGGTACCTAGTTTTAACCCTATACATGGGTTAGATACTCCCATGAATGAGATCGTGACCAAGGTCCAACTCATCATAATATCATGTATACCTTTTCAACATAGTAATAGAAAAAAAAGAAAAAAAACAAACATCCTTTGACACCACTTTGTAATGTCTCGGCCTGAGTGCCACATGTCGGTGCCCTGATCTGGTTGGTTACCTGACCTTAAGCATGCCTCCCTGTATTATAGAGGTTTTCGAATAGTAGCGAGGGTCAAATATATAACATTGGTAGATTATACCCTCTTTATTAGAGAAACAAAACATTATAAATAAATAAACAATAACCAAATGATAATAACCATAACCAGAATAATACCAGTATCACTTATTAATCAAATCAAGAATACAATATCCCAAACTAAAGTAGTAGATATTTCATTCCATATATGTGTCAAGTGTATAATGTAAAACCAAAGTAAATACCCTGACACTCCCAAGAATTCCCCAACAACAAGTTTGGTTCCATCATCCATGATTCATCCTAGATCATACATCTAATATAGGGCTCTTACCCTTATCATATCCTACAAACATAAAGTCTATTTGGGTACCAATCAGGCAGTCTAAGTAGGGTGTGATTACAACTTATTATTCCACCACCAACGCTATCTAAATCAATATATAGTCAATAACAGTGTATATAGTTGTATAAATAATATAGTACAGTCAATAAAGTAATTAGTTCGCATATTTCATTATTATTTAATTAACCACATAAATTAATTAGATTCATGATGACACCTGAACCACTAATACCTACTTTGGCTCATGAAGGAGTCTAAACCATATCACATAGGGATTCATAATTTCTTATCACAAGGTCTTTCATTATCCATTTAATTTCAATTCATATCATGTATAATTGGAACCATAGTCTAATACCAAAATTTTGGGCCAATAATGTCATGGCTAGGACCCCATGTGTATTTGAAGCATTAGTCCATATCCAACAACACGTTTACCAAACAATAACACATAGTATATTGAAGAATCAGTCTCTATCCCACACTTATTTATCACATTCAAGGATTTGGGGCTAGAATTCCATGTCTAGCACCCCATAGGTATTTGAAGTATCAGTCTGTGTCCCACAACCCATTTATCAATCAATCACACATTTCAAATATATCATATTTAAAAAAAAAATTAATCATCATTAACCCTATTATCAACATATCACATCATTTTATACCATTTCAATTATGAAAGCAATTATGGTTCAACACTTTAATCACATGGAATAATAGGAACAATCCACCATTAAACTATTTATCAACATTTAATCATTTAATCTATTAACCCTTTTAGGTTAATACAAACATCACTTTATTCCTATATTAATCAATTCCATAATTCACATTTATCATTCAAATAAAGAATACCATTAATTCACCAATTTCATAATCCCAATATCCCATCAATTTCATAATCAAGGCATTCCATTAATTAATTAATCGATTAATTAATCCAATTTCAAGATGTGATTTCCAAACATGGAAATTTCTATTCCAAAATTCCATAAAACAATTATAATCAATACTATTGGATTTTCAATTTATAACACCTACCTCAAGATCATTGATGGACGTTTGCCAAATAAAAATCCCCAAATTGAAGTAGAACGTTCAATTGAACAATGAAAAATGAGATATAGATCCAAAACCTAGATTCAAGATCAAAGGGAGTTGGATATATCATAACCTAGATCTAAACCCTTTCGAATGGATAATAAAACACTGCCCTTGATCTAATAATAGAGACAGAAGAGAGAGGAATCCAATCAGGAAGAGATTACTCATTGAGAGAGGTGAAAATCTATCAAACAGATCTTTGATTCATGAAGAACAATTTTATAAAGGACTTAGAATATATCTTAGAGCCTCTAAAATTATATTAAATCATATTAGGTTTAATGTGTTTTAATAAGGGTGAAATACAAGGGGTTTGTGAATTTTAAAATAATTTTTCAGGGGGTCAAAACCCATGCACACGGTTTCCTAGGATGGGGAACACAATTTTCCAAACCATGAACCTCACTTAGGGGTCACACAATTACTAATAAGAGCGAAAAAATTTTAAAAAACATTCACTGACTATGAAATCCCCCTTTGTCTAGGGTTTCAAAATTTTCTGGGGGTAGGTACGCAGTTTGGGAAAACTGTGCGCCAATCGTACATTGCATCTTATTCTTACAAAATTTCTCAATTTTCACCTGAATGACCCTAAACAAAAAACCCACCCAAGTCATACCAAAATAATGTTAAAAGATTACTTTTAAATAAGTTTAATACATATCCATAAAAGGTTAGGATCTTACAAGTAATGGGTGAAAGGAGCAATAAATTAATCAACAATGAAGGTTTTCAAGTAATGGAATGTTTTTTTAATAGAGATGAAAATTTAAGTAAAATTAAAAAATAAATTTCTTTAAATATTACATATAATTGTTGTAAAATTGAATTTATAAATAAATTCAAAAATTATTTTCAACCATTTCAAAAATATTCAAGTTTTTATTTTCATATAAAAACAAAATATTCAAAGAACAATGGAAAAAGGGTTTTCTTTGAAAACCTAAGGAAAATTGTAAAGTTGTTTAAATAGACAATAGTGGTCATAGAGTCATGAAATTTTATTAATTTTATATATGTTAAAAATAACATTTCATTCATGCTTTTATAAAAACTAAAAAATGACTTTTTAGAGAATATTAAAAATATTCTTTTTAAATATTTGAAAATAAATTAAAATTTATTATAAAATGTCATTTAACAATCAATTAAAAAAATATAAAATATTATATAAAACAATTTTAATGATATGGATATTGAATAGAAATATTCTTAATTGAAAATAGGAAAATAATTTTAATTTTTATTATAAACAATCATTCACTTATTTTCAGTTCCAAAGAGAGTAAATATTGCAAGAAAATATGGAGATCATTTAAAAAAAATAGGATAAAAAAAATTAGGTTAAATAAAAAAAATATAATATAATTATTCTGATATAAATTTAACCATGAAAATTTTGAATAAGAGTGATATTGTAATATAAACCCCTATGGCTTTAATGATATTTGAATCAAAACCCCTTAAAATAGAAAACATGAATTGAAAATTTAAAAACTATGAATAAATATGAATTATTGATATGATTTTACAATGATGAAATATATAGACTATATAAATTAAATTTGTTTCATAGTATAAAATGTATCAATGGGGTGGAAGTTAGATGAAAAACCCTTACATTGGATTCCAGCTTGGTCAGATTCACTATATCAACCTAAATACTCAATTTAAATTTTTTAAATATATTAATAAATAGTTTTTCATCTATATTCCAATTATTATTTTACTTTTATAATTATTTGACTTTTATTCACTATATATTTCATTTTTATGTTGTCCACTTAGGGTTTTTCAATCTATTCCCCCAAAAATACTTCAGTAAATTGATTATAGTAAAAGGTTTTATTAAATTATAAAATTATCTTTAGAATGTTAATAATTCATGAATATAATTTTTATTCATTTTATAATAGTTTATAACTATCTATGAATGTAATTAATATAAAAATTAAATACACCATTCATGGAGGTGGTGGTCCGCACATACATATGATGACGTTTTCATTTTCCTAATGGTCTGAAAGGAAATAAAGTATATAATGATTAATCTTTAAAAAATCATATTTATATGATAAATATCATATATATTTATTAAATATACCATTATTATCCACCATTTAAATTTTAAATGAAAAAAAAACACATCACTTCGTGGAGGTGGTAATGCACACGTACACATGAGCGAATTTATCATTTTCTAATGGATGGGTGCATAAGAATGTAGATTATATTTTATCCTTATATAATAAAAAATTTTGTATAAATATCATATATTTTAATTAAATTTACCATTATAACCATCCATATGAGACGGCAATGAAAAATGATACCCATCGCTTTGTTTTGGCAGTAGTCTACACGTACACACGAGCAACGTTTTCATTTTCTATCTGATAGAGAAGCGATAGGTAATCATTATTCTATAAATAGAATAAAATTTAATTATATTTATGATAATAATATCCTTATTTTAGTTGGTATACAATTAATTTTAAGGGTCATAATAATAAATAAATGGAAATGAATCGGTTGTGATGATTACCTCTTATTTGGGAAACCACCTTTGTCTTACACCTTATGCCTTCTTAAAGTGGTAATTCATGAATCCCAAAACCTATAGAACATGGATAAAGATATTGGTAAAATTACTTTTTAGGGATTTTTTTTACCTAAGTGGCCCAATAAGTGTGTAAAATTTAGAGGAGTAGGTGCCCCTTTATAAATGTGGTGTTCAGGAAACTTATAAATCCTTAAAACTTTACTATATAATATATATCTTACTCATGTAAAGTGGACCCATATTGTAATGGTTTCAAAGATAGGAAATTTAATTTCAAAATACATACAACCAATGAGATTTATGTAATTTTTTTGTGTTATCATGAATCCTAATCCTTTTATTTAAACCATTTTAACTCATTTTGCGCTTAATGGAAGTTATACATTTTTACCATTATTACTATTCATTATGAACAATAATTAAATTAAAATCATTAAAAAACAAAAATATGATTATCAAAAATATTAAATAAATTTTATAGATTTAATTTTCATAATTAATATAAATTAATTTTAACATAATTTTTCAAAACACAACAAAAATTGTTTTTAGAAAAATATGTTTTTAAGTGTAAAAATGATTTTACATAAAAAATAAGTATAATTATGAGTATCATTGAATTAATTAGATTTTTTAAATAATATTAGGATTATTTTATTTTAAAACAAAAAAAACTAAAAATATTCTTTTTAAAACTTGATTAAAGGATAAGTACTCAAAATAGTTTTTATTTGAATAAAAAACATTAGTTTGACTTCCAAAAATGTCAATACAAGATTTTTAAGTTTAACATTATATTTTTAAGTGAATTATATTACTTATTAAATATATATTTTTTAAATAAAAATGTTTTTGTAAAATTTAACTCAATTTTTATATCCTTATAATGTTGTAAAAGTGACGGTATTTCTAAAATCGGTATTTTTACACTATTCACCCAAAAACCAATTATTTCAAAAAAATCCAAAAAATCGCCATAATAAAATCTTAAAATGATGAAACAAAAGATTTAATTATATTTTAAAAATTAAATTTTTAAAATTTATATATTTATATTCTAAATAAAAATTTAAAATATACATAAAAATCACATTTATAGAAAAACCCCATTTTAAACTTTAACTGTCCTTAACATTATGTGATTTCATTCTTATCATTAAAATTTAGTACTTATTTTCTAAGAACCAATCAATAAATTTTTATTCTAAGAATTTTATATATTTTTTTATAATTTTTTTCTCCTATTCATACTCGTAAATATATCAATTAGGTTATAATAGTAATATTTAAATATTAATATTTTTATAGTATATCGTTGTTCATTTAAGCTTAATGTTTCATGTATCATAAGATTTCACACATAGTGTTCATAAAATGAAATATTCAAGTTTTATAGATTGAAAGTGGAAATTTATTTACATGTTTTTATATTACTTAATTCTATATATACAAAAAATTTAATCCAATCCTTATTAAATAATATACTAAGTATTTAAGTTATTCATTATTAAACATCATTCCAAGTATTATGTATGTCATTTTATTCTATGATTTAATTAATTGGATGATATATGTGATGGGTGGGTCCCAAAATTATAAACCCCCTTAATGTACTAGTAGGTATAATGAGACTAATATGATATGGTAATGTGATCATCCTTACCCTTTATGCATGATGATATAGAAAAAAACCTTGAGGATATGTTTACACAGTATGAAATTTTGAATTTTTATCATTATATTGTATGTTCAATACGTTATCTCTAATTTCTTATTTAGTTTAAATATTATGTATACCATGGATTTATAGTTTATTTGATAAGTTATCTATCTCTGAGCATCTAAGATCACCCATTTCTTTTGTTTCCACTTTTTATTAGGTAGTCATGAATAATATTACATGTGATCTATTTAAAGGATAACATTAAGGATTAATATAAATATTTTAATTATTTATTGTATAACTTGTACTTTATGTTTTTAATATAATGTAATGATTATGTATTTAGTCTCTTAAATACTAATAATGATTTTATCCTAGTTATTTGTTTTGTTTAATCTGGTTACTATGTAATAAATAACTACATGATTTGGATTATCAAATTTTAGGGTATTACATTTGGTATGTGAATTCCCAATATTACTTTCATAATTTTATGATAGATAAATTCAATGATATAAACAAGGATATTCTCAAAATATCCATGGATATATTTTTTTTGTCTATCATAAATCCTTTGAAATATGTTTAAATAATTTAAACCAAGTCTTAAAAATAAATGTGTTGATGAATCATGTTCTTAGTTGGTAGAAATATCACTTTGTGGTTCAAAGTGTCAATATATTAGATCATTGTATATATAACTCAATTAATAGAACTAATCTAGCTAAAATCAATTTTATATATAGTTTATCTATTCACACGTTAAAGAGTAAAATTAGGACTTTTTGGGACATATTGGAGTAAAAAATATGTTTTACAGGATTTATTGAAGATCATATATCCTCTTACTAATGTATTGAAAAAGGATTTCATTTTTCGTTTTAAGAAATTAGGTATATGATAATTTATAATTAGAAAATTTAAATATTTTAGTTACCAATTTGATAGGAAAATTCACTAAATCATATATATCATAATGATATATAGGCTATATCACTCCATGAAATATACATTTTTTGTGGTTATCCCAGTATTTTAGGGAATGGTGGTTTCTTTTAAATCTAATAAGGTGGAAGAATAGATCCTCCCAGGCTCACCTAGTTATGATGGGGATTATATAGAATAATTTTAATTTAGATCAGGCTCAGGTAAACATAATAAAATCATTATAACCATTATGGATTTCCCAACACCATAAAGGAAGAGGGATAAAACTCAAAAGAACTATTCAAATATGCCTAATACAATACTCATTAGATCAGTAAGGAAATAGTAAGTAGTTATTATTAGTGATGAGACTCTCAAAAATAATGTAGGTCCTCCTAAGAAGAAATAACCTGATATTGATAAGTAGGTAACCAAATTGAAGATTTCTTGTGGAAAGTTATATAATCATACTCAATTAAGATAAGTAGGGGAAAAGAAAAGGAGAAATGTGGTGATAGTGATCCTATGTCTATCTTGGATAAAAAAATTCTAGATAATGAAGATATAATAAGAACAAAGAAAAATGAATGTGAAGAGGTGGTTATGAAGCCCAATAATGATTCCAAAGAACCTAATAATGAGATATTGAAGGAGCAATCCAACTCAGGAAATAAACTGATACCTATGGGTGATTAGATATAGTTTATATATAGATAGGTAAAAGAGTGGGGGTAAGAAGAAAAATAGAAACTTTCACTTCTCATGGACGTACTCATCCATTTTAAGGAGGATATTCCAGAAGACTGGTTTTTAATCAACATCTCAAATGAGCATAATTAAAGAATTTTTAAAATAGGGATTTAAATAAAACTCAAAAATAAATAAACATCCTAGATTAACACTCAATATTGCTTGTTGATTTGTCACTATAATGAAGAGAAGATAAGTTTATAAGAGTATGTCAGAACTTGGGGGAATTTAGCCTTTTTTTAATACCTAATTAAAGAAGAGTTGAATGGGATAAAATTCATCATTGATTGTATTCTTCAAATGGTACATGGATCCAATAACTTAAAATTTTTCTTTGAATGATTTTATGTTGCCTTATGTCATTTAATTTTTTTATTTTTCTTGTATATTCAGGTTCCCACTCAATCTCATAAATTGTTTTTTATTGAAATATAAAAATATATTTTTGTGTGGTGTTAATAAATATCCATATGATATTCAAGTGATATAATATATTGACGAATTATTTTTCACATGAGTTATTATCCAATCGTCTAGTATATCATATTGTGTTATGAGAGTTATAATATATCACATTAATTTTTTACCACTAACCAATCAATTAAATACCCACATCAAGTGGACATTTTTTTATTATAAAAGTTATAAAATATTATTATTTATTAAGTAGTGTTTATGAAATTACCAACCAATGATCATTTCTTTGATCTTTCCTCACTTAAAATTTTAAGTATACAAAAATATTTTATTCCTTGTAGTTGTGACTATTATGATTTAGTACAAATCAATTGTCAAAGATCTTATTTTATATCTCACCTTTATTTATGAGGTACTAGTATTTTATGGTTAAAGAGAGACTCTAAAAATATTATTTATGATTCATATGGTCTATGGATTGACTATGGAGTAATGAACCCATTAGTAGTTTCTTATTAATCTGTATAATATGAATGAAAATGTCAAAAAAATGATATGTTACATATTATATTTATATTATTCATATGTTATTCATTCCTTCAAATATCCCATAGATAGTACTTTGTGTTTATGTATCATTTCTTGTAATATGAGGTAGATAAATTTGAATTGTTAGATAATGTTATTGTTTATAGAAATATTATATATCATTTTCTATGACATATTTGATAATTATTTTTGGAAATAAAGAATCCTATCACTGATGGAAATATGGTCATATAATAGGTGATGATATAGAGTGATTCTTTATTTTTCAAAATATCATTGGGAAAAATAATGATGTTACTCTAAATGTAATTTTAAACATGGCCAGTGATACACAATTTTATAATGTGATAACGAGGTTTAATATATCATAAGAAGTGATATGTGATATCATTGGTTGTGATACAAATGTTCCACTATGTGATATCACAACATCAAGTGGTCGGTGATATAGGTTTCATCCATATAATATTCATGGATATAGAGTTTTTATTGTTTAATTGGCTATGATATAAGGATTTTAAAAAACTGTCTTTTTTTATGTGGCCTCATAGACCCTATTAAAAAAATTGATAAAAAGGGATCATTATTTAGATTTATTATTCTCAAAAGGTGACATTATTTAAATATATAAATAATTTAATTTTTTTCATTATAAATATAAAGTGTTCATATGACTTGAGATGTGAGATATAAATCATATATATTGAATTTAAATTATATATATGTATTGTTCACTTGGAATGAAATATGAAGACTTCATAATTCTTAAATAATTATTTATTTTAATAAAAAATAAAGTGAATATATCTATCATTTAACTACAAATTTGAACTATTTATATTTATGTAATAAATTTGAAATGTCTATATTCATGGGTCATATATATAGAGTCTATATAATATTATGTTTTTAAATATAAATATTTTATATTTGTTATGTATAAAATGTTCATATATTAATTTTATTCTTAAATTATAAAATATTTCAAGTGTTCTTTCAAAATTTATTTAATCTTCATTTACTTAAGCATTCCATATTTATATATTCTTGTATATGAATTTTTTTATTATTAATATTTTTATGCTTTGTTTAAATTGTTTATATTGTATCTATTTAAAATAATATCATGCATTTACTGAGTTTTTTGTTGTTTTTTATATATGATTTAATTTATTTCAACAAAAAATAATGGTTCATTTGTTATGATTACAAAGTAGTGATTTGTTATAATAAATCTTATATTTTTTTAATTAAATTTATGTTGAAAATTTTAATCACCATTGATAATTATATATGGATAGTGGTACTTTGAGTCTAATTTCATATAGTATTAGGAGTATAAGCTCTATTATATGAAATTGGGGGTTGGAAATTTGTCTCATAATATATTCTCTTTTGTGAACATATGTTTCTTATGATTTAAATCCATTACATGAAAGTATTTTCATAAATTATTTACCTTTGATTCATATGGATATGTTTTAAATACTATAATTAATTTTTTATTAAAGACTCATAAAAAATATTTAGTATTATAAGTGTTATATTCCAAAATGATTGAAACAAGCTAGTTTGGTTGAAGGCATATGATTCATAAATGAGATATGTATAGAAAATAGATGTTGTGAAAATTTAATTCCCTTTAAAAATATCTTTTGTTAAATTCCTTCCAATGTAAATACTCAATAAGACCTCTATCATTTGGTATGGTAACCCTAATAAATATTACATGCACAATTATTATCATGTGTATGAAATTACGAATATGTATAATCCTAAAAGTTAGGTAATTGTGTGTGACTATGAACTTTCAGATGAATTTTATAGAGAAGCATAAAACTTAGGTAACCAAAGGAATGAAATTAGGATAATTAATTTGTTAAATTTGGGGTGAAATTGAACAACTACCCAAGAGTTATATATGATATAGTTGATATGATTTTATACCTAAATAGTTATGGGGTGATATGAACACTAAAGTGGACTCAAATATATAAGAAATATGTATATTTCATTACTAATAAATATATTGTAAGGGGTTTTCATTTTAGTGAGAGTATATTCAATTAATTTTTTTATTGAATATTTTTAAAATAATAAAATTTAATGAAAATAAATTTTCAATTATGTATTATTAAAAAAAATATTGTGCCTTAACTAATACATATTCTTTTTAAAGATAAGTTAAATGGAAATTTTCCTTTATTTTTATTATAACTTGTAAAGTATTCTCAATAATATAAAGATAAACATAAAATAATTTTAATTTATAAAAATAAATATTTATTAATTTGCTCAAAGGTATGTTATACATGTTTCACATAAAATATATGTTTGGGTATTTAAGTTCTTCAATATATAATATAATTGATTGAAGAAAATTTATATATCTATATTTTAATGAATCAAAGGGTTATTACATTAATGGTAGGAAATTCCAATCTACATTTATCTGGTATATTGGTTCTAGAATTTATAATTTTGTATTATTCAATAAATAAATATTTTTATTGTTTAATAAGAAGGGTTTATCTCCATGAATAATAAAAAAAATTATTCTTTATGCATGAATAAATATGAGGAAATATATTTAACAATTAATTCTAGAAATAGATAGTTCAGTCTATAATATAAGTAATGAAAAGATCAAGGTTGATGATTTTAAAACCAATTACTTGTGGATTTAATAATATTAACATGAAAGGAAAGGTTTTTATAAGATAGATTTTTGGGATCATTTGACATCAAAGCATTTAATATTTTATTTTTTTATTATATAAGAATGGGTAAATTTTCTTTTTATGGATTAGAGGAATGACATGTAAGTTATTGAACCTATTTCATATTAATTTATTTGATTGAATTTGTAAGTAGTGGTTATAAATTTTTGAAACATTGAAATTTTCAAAGTATTTAAAATAAATATAGAATCAAATTTTATAAGAGAATTATGATACTTTGATATGAAAAAACTAGGGAATACTTATGTGAGCAGAGAATTGGTTATCTAAAAGTATTATTTTTTTTATATTTTTATCAATGGGATCTTCTTATTTGTGGGTATGTCACATCTTATAATAAACTATTTTCTATATAATGAATTTTAAAATACACCATATAAGATATATATAAGGAACATATAATATTTTTATAAATATTTGGGGTTTTTAAGTAACTATATGATGTTTATTATTTCAACTAAATCTGAAAAATGTAAATATTTTGGTCATTTTCAGAAATTGATGAGTTTTTTGTAACATATAACCTTAGATACCTAGTAATCCTACATAAACCAGCCTGTCACAAATCCCAATGTGTAATCCTAGTCACCATGGGATGGAAACTAGTCTTAAGGGTATCATACAGAGAATAAGGATGATTTACCCTTTATTATATAATAAATAATAAATAAAACATAATCAATACCATGACACAAAACTGAGAGTCAACCATGAATATCAAAATATACTATACAAGTGTAGATAGAGTTCACATGAACAAAAAAAATACCCAAATTAAAAAAAATGACTAGCACTATGTGACACAAAGCCAACTCCACTTACCACCTCTTCCACTACTCCACAAGTGAGTTAATGGTACACTTATAACAAGATTAATAATCATGCCTAAAATCCAAATTAATATAAATTCAAGGCTACATACATGGTAGTGTGTGTATTTAGGGTTTATGATAATTCCCAATAAAATAGCACCAATAATCTATGTAATCTCTTTTATAAGGAAAACTCAACAATCTATCTTGAAATATAATTTTAAAATACTTTTATTCCCATTGTTATAAGAAAACCTCCATCACATTCTATTTCCTTTTTAAAAAACTTTTCATTACATTGAAAAATAATCATGATTATGGGAAATATAAATAAGGATCTAATGAAATCACTCAATATATATCATAATATAAAACATAATGTGAAATATGTTGTAATATAATTTAAATCCAAATATAATTAAAAAGTGACATAAAGTATTTTATAACATGAGATCAATAACATTATAAATAAATCATAACTTATGAATAAATTTATAAGAAAATTCAAAAAAACTATAAGTAACACATTGGATGAAAACCTCAAGCCTAATCAGGACAGCATAGGCCCTCATTCATAGATCAATGTCATCCAAATATAATCCAAATAAACATAGACCCTAACTTAGCCTCATGGACTCCCCAAACAGAAACCCCTAGCTAGAATGAAATCATAATTAAGTACCCCTATCCAAATAAAAACCATTGATAAGGTATCACACATCCTAGATTTCCCGCATAGAACCTAAGATCTCCGATGAAAACTAAAAAACTCAAATCATGGACCCTTTATCAATCCCATATATCAATGAAAAATTTCATAAATCCAATAATTTATAATAATAATATTGAGGGGAATAGTAAAAAAACCACATAATCAATAAATATAAAATCATCCCAAACATTCTTTTATAATTTTAAAAACATAAAAAATACAAGGAATGTATTTTTTAAACCAAAAAATACCTGAGATATAAAAAAATATGTTCGTATGGGTGTGAAAATTCTCAAGGGAATTTGAAACATTGAGTTTATTGGATGGGTAATTTGTTATTTTGAGATCCATAAGGGGTTATAAGACTTAGAACACCTCAAAATAGGTGTTTTATATAGGGATGGAGGCTTATAAGGCATTATGGGGGCTCAGAGAAACCTTAAGAGTGGTTGGGTGGATGATGTTATAGATCCACCATCTAGTTAGTGAGATTAAATGGGGGAAATAAAATTTTCCACCTCAAACATAAAGAGGAAAAAATCCCCTCTTATTTCTCCTTATTTTATCATATGAACCAAGGGCCAAACCCTCTTTATTTTCCTTTTCTCCCTTGATAAAAGGGGAATTTTTGAATTTGTTATTCAGTGATTTATGTTTTGTATTCAACTCTAATTAACTCTTTGGATATCTCCCTCTATTATTCTATAATTTTAGTTTCCGATTTTATGTATTTGACAATAATTCCACTAGATCATAATGGAATTAGTCCTTTCTCATGGGTTTTTCATTTATCTTTCATAAAGGAGATCACTTTATGGTGTCTTCTAACTATCATATATCATTTGGATATAGGTAAGACACCATTTTAGTTATTTTATGGTTTTTTCCTTCAATTATATTTTTTTGATAATAGAATCATCACACCCCATTGGGGATATTACTCTTCATGTGTAGGAGACATCTCAAGATAGCATCTACCTATAGTTACACATATTTATATAGAGATACTTCACCATCTAGACTTTTCCAAGAGTTTTCCATATATTAAATTAAATTGATGTTTTTAATTCCATAGTTAGTTAGTTATTTGGACCAAAATGTGTCCGAGTGTACATCACAGGTCATGGGCAAGTATTTGGTCATAATTTTGGTGTGATGAGATCAACTGAAAATATTCTGTGCATTTATGAATTTTTAAATTAAGAATTTTAATTTTTTAATATTTTTTGAAGTTAACTAATTAATTATAATATGATTATAATTAAATAATTTGGTGTTTTGTGTTTGATATAGGGCCTTGATGTGTTAGATGATGGTCGGATGGGCTTGGTGAGCCTTGGAGAGAGATTCAAAGCTTGTTTGAAAAGGGGTTTTGCTTCAATTTAAGGTAGGTGTTCCTTATGCATATACCCTTTGGTATTATGCATTAATTTATATGCTTTTATTATGTGTGGCCCAACAACATTATGTTTTGAGACTATTTAAAATTATTAAGGTTGTTTTATAAAACATATAGTATATAGATGAGTTGCACAAAGTGTCATGGGAACCGATGGACCTGAATGTACTAGTTGGATGTCTTACCCACTGATGGTCAAGACTATAAATTGAATTTAGAGCCTTTTATTCATGATCCCCCTTGAGGGGTGTAAATTAAATTTAATGAAATAAATTTGATACAGTGTCCTGATAGAAAGTTGTCATAGTGGCCTCTAGGTAAAAAGGAGTGATGACTCAAGATGCATGGCCTTAATGTTGGCCATAATAAATACCATAGATCCATTGGGATCATTAATATGATCATGGGGTTGAGTGTTCCTCCACAACTAAAACATGGACACATGGGTTGTTAGACCCTTTGGGGATTTGTGGATGGGTTGGGTGTTTAGGACTAGTTATGATGTATGGGAAAGGGAATAGGCCTAAGTCCATTTCCTTAGTGTAACTTGAATAGGGGGACAAGAGAGACTTAATAAAGCCTAATAAGACCCTATTAGGTTTCATAGTTACTTGAGACCTTAGAGAAAGGGTTGAATTGGGAATGGGTTAAGATGATATCAGGCATCACCATAGAACTTTTACCATAGGTGAGATCCTGAGGGGTTATGTATATATTTAGTGGGTTTATCCATTTTACCAACCCATAACTTGTGATTATCCTTCCAAATATTTATTTTTTATGTTGTTATAGATTCCCAATAATTATTCTTGGGACCCGGTATATGGGCCAGATGAGATGTGATAATGTTATTGGGGATTCCTAGAGGTTCTTCCTAGGATTCAACATTGATACATATGTGATACCAGTGTAATACAACTCATGCATGATGATGTCATAATAGATGCCTATATATGCTGCCTAGGATCTAACTATTATGACATGTAATATTTCATGGGACATCAGGTTCATCCTTCGGTATATATAGGATTCCCTAGATTGCATAGGCCCCTAGTATGCCTAGAATTTCTAGGATCAAGTTGTTAGGTCTTAGGGATTGTGATCACTATTATCATGATGAGATTCCTAGGTCACCCCTAGGATGCACCCAGTTGATCCTAATGAAATGACACATACCTGATGGGGATTCACAGGATGACTAGGATTTGAACATTAGCTTGGTGAAATGGAGGATGAACTTAGGGTCGGTGAATTCTCAAGATTATTGGGTATTGGATTCGAATAATTTATTATATGGTAGTTTGGATAGATTCCTAAGATGCCTAGAATATTACTCTTAATCTGTTTATAATGAGATTATTATCAATTTAAGCTTGTGATTTTGGATTATGCGGATATACCTTAGGATTTATTTATTATATGGTTGGATTAATTTCATGATGTTCTCAGAGACACCACGACACTGGCCAAATAAGTTATAGTCAATCAGGTTTATAGACCTAATGATCGACACTAGTTACTAGCACCTTAGTGGGACATGGTCCCCCTAAGTATTTATGGATGACATAGTCATCATGGTATTATTAGCGAAACATTGAAATTGTGTAAAGAAGGTAGTATGGTGGTTATTTATTTTTTCCATGGTTTATTTATTTCAGTAGATCATATCACATGCACATACACTTCATATACTAGTTTTGTATGGGACCATGTCGGTGGTTCCCTACTATGTTATGTACTCACACCCTGCTCTAATTTTCATGGAACATGGGTACCTGAGAAGATCATTTAACTTTTTTGGTAACAAATTGGGAAATAGACTAGTATAATGGTGAGGATAGATTTTAGGTAGCTTGAGTGGGATTGGATATTGTGACATAGGTGAGGATCAGAGATGTATTTGATCCTAGTATACTTTTATTTTATTATTTTATTATACCTTTTTTTATATGTGATTGGAACAGTGGGTTATTGTCCTTGTATGACTATAGTACTTTTGTATTTCATGTTATTATTGATTGGGTTGTTTTATTTATCTTGTGTGTTATGATTATTATTATTGATATATGATAATTGGTTATTTTATCCTTTAATGTGCACTCTATTCTAGGGTTAGTCTCCCAATGATACCACCCTATACCCCCACTACTAGTTGGTATCCACTACCATATAGGGAGGTGTTCTTGAGGTCTTGTAGAAAACTAGGTTGGGGAACCGGTTGAGTGGCCTCTAGACTGGGATGTTATAATGTGGTATCAGAGGGTTTTTTTATTTTTCTTTCTATTTGGAATTTGGTAGATATGTAGCATAGTAATTTGTATGTGAATATGATTTATATCAAGATATTTCATTGATAACACCACTTCTAGTAGGAATTATAGGTTACCAGTGATATTTATTGTTGTCTTGGTTTCTAATATTACAGTTGTATATGATTTTCACCTTGAGTGACTCATATGTTTGTTTTATGTCCATAGTCAGTTATTGTTTTTTGGATCTTATATTATCGGAAATAGACTGATGTCCATGCAATATATTTGTCACATAAGGTTCAGATAACATATATTCCAACTAGTGTCATTATTATCAATGAAGACCTAGGGAATTTTTTTTAAAGTGTCAGAAACTTCTCATATGGAGTTTTTCAATATAATTACTCGGTGTAATTATACTTATTTAGGATGTAATGAATGTATATTTTCATATAATGACATTTCATGTGGATCTATAACATGATACATCTCGATAATAGTGATATAGTCCCCTAGTGTAAGGGATGTAGGATGAACTTAGTGGGTTGTTATCATCATCTAATACCTTATCAGTAAGCCCAAGAGGGTAATTATAATTATAGTTTAAAAATAGAAAATAGTTTTGGTTATTTAATGTGTATGTAACAACCTACATTGCGTTTTCTCATATAGAATGGAATGGCATTAAACTTAATTGAATTGTGTGATATATTTCTCTTGGTATAGAATGTTTATGATGGTGATATTTAAGGTGTATAGATAATGGTTAATGATGTTATGATTCTCAAGGGGGAGTCATATGTACAAATGATCAATGATAATCAGTTCCCTAGTAGGATAATGTCTTAGTATGAGGTGCCTGATCAATGGTTATATGGGACCCTGGAGTGTATGTTGGAATGATGATGTTGTGGTTTACTTAAATGGGAGCATGATGTATCCCATTAATCAAGACCTTGTGATACTTGAACTTGGGCTTAGTGTGTGGACCTTGAGACCATGGATTGCGACATGGGTTTAGTGAGATGGTTTCTATTTTTTATAGAAACCCTTGAGATGGGTTAGGCTAGGTTCAATAGTTCCCTATAAATGAAAAGGTATGGGAAGAGGCCTTGTGTTTTAGAATAATTTACTTTAGGTTCTATCATCTTATGGAAAATGTATGGTTTTACCTTGATATTTTATGAGAGGAGTCGGTATGAGTGCTTAAGTATTAGAAATTGCTTTGAAAGGAAGGTCTATTTGGGTGCTTGATCCTTATGTTTTTTTATATGCCTTAGCGATGCGATGAGGTTGTGAGTAGACTCTCATGGGTTTGGAATAGAACTGGGTGGTAGATAACTGTTTTCATGAGACTGACACACCTTGGACCATGGATATAATCCATTGGTTATAAATTTCACTCTTTTATTGGGTTATTGTGAGATAAATTATTTCATGAGTAAGGTGGTTGTTTTTTGAAGATAAGTTCCAAGGTAACTCTTGGTCTGATGATACTGGCATTCTATGGGGCATGTTCAGGTTGGTTTTGGTGATGTATGAATCCAGGGAGATTGGGTCTATTGATTCATTAGTTATGGTACTAAAACCAACCTATATTTCACCTTTATGGAATCATTAAGGGATGATGTGAATTGGTGAGTGGTTGTGTGCAAGCCAAGGGATGAGTATTTTTTATGTGATTCTTATGGGCATGATGGTATGGGGCTTGAGTTAGGTAGTTATATCCAATTATTGTCTGTGGTAAAGGATAAATCATGCACTATGGAAGCATAAACCAAATTATCAAATGGTATTCAGTAGAATAGGATTGGTCATTGGAATAACTTTTTGGAATTTAGGTGATGATGAGTAAGGGTATGGTTTCATCTAGATCCCATGGGGAATGCCAATTATGAATTCATATGTGTTATTAGTTAGATTCAGTATGTTGGAATTGAGCTCATGATTGTTTTAATGTAATATGAGTAGAAGACTGATCAAACGTGCATCATCATTTCTAACTGGACATGATGATGGTTTTTTTAGAATAAGGACCCAACTATGGAGTTACATCAAAAGTCAAGTGTGGACTTTAGTTATCATGTTTTAACAATCAAGGGGTGTCTCCTGGAACAAGGGCATTGAGATCAAGTGTTTGGAAACATATTAACTATAACACCCCAAAAATTATGAAATAATAACATTTTATTTTATAGAGTATGTTACACGTAATACTGGGTTATCTTTCAATACACACAACAATGAGTTTATTTGATATCTTGCGTTACATGAAAGAATGTGTTTTACTGAACAACAAAATACTATTAACATTATTATTTAATATATAACCTAGACATTAGAATAGAAGATATGAAAAGGATTAACTAAATTATAAAAATATATAGTTTACACACAATTATTAGTTATCTATTGGATAGAAATAAAATAAAATTCATTTAAAAGAAAAATATAAATGTTTCCTGAAAATTTGTAATTTTTTTAAAATATTGTTTAGTCGAGCCTTGTGCGCATAATTTAAAATTAATTTTTAACACTGTTAGAAAATTTATATAAAAAAATTTAAATTGGGATTCCAAAATTATCTTAGGGTGAATTTTTTTTATTTTTCTAAAAATTTTCATTTTTTGATGAATAGTGAAAAAATACTAAATTTTAATTGAAAATTGCCTTTTCATTTAAATAATTTATAATTTTATATTGTATTTTTAATTAGTTTTAAATTAAAATTAGTTAAAATTAATATAAATTAATCCCATTTATTTTATTTTAATCATTTTGATATTTTATTTAGATATAATAACTTTGTAAACTTTTGAATATTTTCACTTTAAAAACTCACTTTCTCGTCATATCAACAGGATTAATTTTAAATTAAATTTTACAAATTATATGAATTGAATTTGGAAAAATAGATTAAATATTTTGAATCAGAATAATTTATAATTTATAAAAAAATTAACTTAATTTTTTACTAAAATTAATAGTAAATGAAGTAAAAATTAATTATCGTTGTCAAGATAAAAATGGGTTTATCGGGGATTAAACTAAAAAGATATGGGAATAAATTACATATACACTTGTCTAAAAAGTATTTTCTTGAAATATTACAACCATTACAGATATAAGGTATGATAACGGTCCATTTTGGATCCTTGTGACATATGAAAAACATGGTAGTACTCAATTATTTTTTTAAATACCAATTGTGTCCTCTCCCCCACTTATAAAAGGAAACCCCCTATCCTATCTTATTCACACATTTACACATCTTTTTATCCTCTAATACCTTCCAAAATCACTTCCCAAATTCTTTATGATAATTATAGAAGCCTTATTTTGGGAATAAATCTATCCTTTTAAGGATTTAGTGCAAACCTGAGGAGGATACTTGAATAAGAAGTAATGTTCTTCAATGAGTGTCTTTATTTTATTTCTTTCTCCACCTTCCTCAATTATTATTAAAACATTTTTAAATAATAAAATAAGTATATTACATATAATATTGTGTTTTTATAATAATTTCATTACCTAAAACCTTCTCCACTTCCATCAAATGGTTTACGAAATCATCGTTTGTGCGTACGATGGACTACCGCCTCACGAACCGATGTCATTAATTTTTCCATTACCACCTTTAAAGGTTGGGTGTGATGATGTATCTAAAGTATATATATGATATTTATAAAATAATTATACCTATATAGTAATTATAACATATATATAATTTTACCTTCCATTCTATAGAAGATATGATAACGTTGCTCATGTGTACGGCGGACTACCGCCTCACAAAGCGGTGTGATTCTTCTTTCACTAATGCTTCCCACGTAAGGTTATAAGGATAAATATAATTATTTTATATTATATTAATTAAAAAATTATGATATTAATGAAATATATATCATTATTTAAATATAATTTATCATTTTATTTCTTACCTTTTCAATCACTTAAAGATGATAACATTGTTCGTGTACATGTGGACTACCACCTTAAAGAAGCAATGTGACTCTCATTTCATCACCAAATCACATGGATGGTTTAGAGACACAGTTTTTGTCTTGAAAGACTTTGGAATATTTCTACATATATTTCTAGAGCTAGGATCTGAGACGACGTGCGATTCTGAGGCCTGGGGTGCCTGGAATAAATTTTATAAAAATAATAAGTGTTTTTATACTATGTACATGTAGGGGTTGTATTTCCTCCTAAATGGTAGCTCGGATCAGAAATTCAAGGGCATGGTTGCGTCCGTAGTGTGCCATTTACCCTAGGTGAGGTGTAAAAGTTGCGAGGACAGGCCTACTGTGAGAGATGTTGCCCAGGAGAAAAATCGTCATTTTAAAATAGTGACTTGGTGATTTTTATCACTGACATTCTTTTCAAATAACTTTTGAACAAAGCCTCGGAATGGAAATCTGCGATTTCCATTTAGTTCAAAATGGGTCATTTTTCCTAGGAGTGATATAAAATAAGCGGGCACAGAGGTTTTGGAATCTGCGACCGTGGGTGGAGTTTCAGTGTGTTTTTATAAATACGCTTGAGATAAGGGGAGAACTCATGCTTCTTCTCTCTCTCTATCTCTCTATCTCTCTTGTTCTTTGGTGTTCTCCTTCATTATTCACTGGATTAAGGAACGAACTCTGATAGATCAAAGTGTGATCGCAGTGAATGCGTCGCCAATGATGAACGGCCGAATCGAGGTAGGATTTCTGATTAATTTTCGCATCTTCATCAATTCTTGAGTTTTTGCCAATTTCATCATTTAAATTCTATAATTTTTGAATTGGGGTGATGGCCGAATGAAAACGGACAATGATCAAGCACTGTTTTTAATTCTCATTCTTCGGAGTTCTTCGTCCCAATTTTCAGATGCACCAAATCTTATCGGATCGACGATCGGGGGCAGGCGTTGCGAAGGCCTCACCCTGAGGATTCTGAATCCTCTTTCGGATTTGGAATTGCGCCATCGGAGCAGTGGCAGCGGTCGTTGGAAGCCCCGGCTCTAGAAAGGGCGGTGGCCGGAGGTTGGGGTGGCGCAGCGGGGTAAACGGCATTCGGCCGGTGTGTGGCAGCCGGGGTAGATCCGGAAGTAGCCGAGTAGTGTGGTCGGTGGTTCGGAAAGAGTTGTCAGCGTCGGGTGTCGCCAACGCAGCCAAGGTAGCTCTGGGAGGAGCCGAGGCAGCGCAGTCGGGGCTTTAGAGGTGCCGGCATTGGGTGTTGCAGGTGAAGAGCACGGATGAGGCGACCGCTGCGGAGCGGCGGAGCGGGGTGACCAGGCGGAGCGGGGAGCCCGGGCAGCTGCGGTGCGGGCGGCCAGCGCGCGGCGGTGCGCTCGGCCGGTATCTACAGGCAGCGGGCCTCAGCCGTTCGTGTTCGGGGTGGATAACCCAAGGCACTGACCTCATGTGCAGTGCGGCATGGACAAGGACCCGCAAATAGCGGGTCCTGCAGGGCGACGAAGACCGGCCAAATGGCAAATCTGCTTGAAGAACCGGACCCGAGGGGGTCCGGTTTGGCTGGAGTGGGCCGCGGCCAGTGGGCCGCGGTGAGTCAGGCCGAACCCACGGATGGGCTGCGGTGATTCGGGCCAGACCCACAGCTGGGCTGCGGGCCGGCGGTTCGGACCGGGCCGGCCGGGGTGAATTGGTCTGGTTGGGCCCCTTGCGATCAAGGGATCATATCTCTTAAACGGCGCATCTGTTTGACATGTCATCTACGGCTACAAGTCCGTCTCTTCGAGACGGACTTTTTAAGTTGGGATTTGGGGTTTTTAGATTCTGTGCCCAAAGACGGGTGATCCGAAACACTTTAATTTAATAATATTAAATTGTTATTAAAGTTGCGACAGACGTGGTTCGCGAGCCAGACGTCCGTTTGACGCGTCGTTAGAGGCGTTGTTGCCCTGGAGTTGAGACGGTCCTTCCAAAGTTGGTTTGGAACCCTTTCAGTTGGTTTCATTGCTTGGTGGAATGAAACGCTTAATGCGAACAATTAATTAATTAATTAATTAATTAATTAATCTTTCATTAGACCTAACTCCTGTTTGGGATGTCTGATTGATGCGCCGTCAGCGGCAGCATGACCCCAGTCCTCGCACAAACATTTTGAGATGCTTTCTGAAGCATTCAGGTTGGAGACAAGGTGCGGGGCCCATAGGTCTTGGTTCATAGGTTTTACGGTGAAACGCCACTTTATCACCCGACATCCGTTTGTGGTGTTTGAGCACTCATTTATGATTATTCTTCTGAGGGGATTGTGACGGTGCAATCTGCCCGCCTAAATTCAGGCCCAAGGCATGGGTCCCACGAGGCAGCTTTCGGACGTATGATCCATTTTACGACTTATGATTCATAATTCCATTTAGGGAAAATGATCATCCAATGCCACGTGGTTATCTTCAAGGAACACAATGGTACGATCTGCGTGATGTGTTTCGGGGTCGAGGTGTGGGCCACACTGGGCCCCGTTTGCATAACGCGGGGAGTTGCAGCTTCTGCATCCAGAGTCTTTTTTAGGACCCATCAATGGCATTGTGACCCTGGCATTGAGGCGAGGATGACCAGGGTGGTACCAGGCGTTGAATCCGGAGTTGAGGTGTGGGCCCCATGGGCTGTCTTTTAAGCTGTGTGAGCATACTGCGACTTTTTCATCAGACGTCCATTTGGGGCGTATGAGTAGCTGTTTTGGCGTGTTTTTTCGAGAGCATCGTGATGGCGTAGTCCGTCCGACCTCTTTTGGGACCGAGGTGTGTCTCCCATGAGACGCCATATAGAATAAAGCGGTGTTGAATAACTTTTTCATCGGGAGCTCATTTCTAGCGAGTAAATAGTCTATCTCACGTGTTTTTTTGCGAGGATTACAACGGTGTAATCTGTTTGGGTGAGCAGAGCCTCTTTCAAGATCTCATTAAATGTGGAAACCTGAAAGGGCATTGGTCAGAGGTTCCTTTGACACACTCCAAACCTAGGCATAGTAGCAGTGCTAGTGACACCCAGTGATGGCACGGGTAGTGCGGAGATATTGGAACAGTTCCAGGTTTACCCTCCAGTGAGGCTGGGCAGTGGGTTACCCATTGACCTCTTAGGGTTCACCCTCCAATGAGGCTGGGTAGTGGGTTACCCATTGAACTTAGGGTTTACCCTCCAGCGGGGCTGGGCAGTGGGTTACCCGTTGACCTTAGGGTTTACCCTGCAGCGGGGCTGGGCTGTGGGTTAACCATTTACCATAGGTTTTACCCTCCAGTAGGGATGGGTAGTGGGTTACCTGACAACCTCTTGTGGTTTACCCTCCAGCGGGGCTGGGCAGTGGGTTACCCAATGACTTCTTTCAGACTCAGGCCTTTCTATGAGGCCATTCAGTGACTTTTCTCCATGATTACCAGAGCGGGACCCTTGGTTACACAGTTCATCTATGAGGCATCTTTGGTATACGGGACTGTTGGTCATCAATGATGGATATCCTTTGAATTGTTGGCAACTTTTCTTGGGCTGAGCTTGGAGACAGATATCCCCTTACACACTTGTTCGGGTTTCATGTTGAACATATATATACATCCTACTTTTGTTCCCACTCTTTGGGTTCAGTTACTCTCCTTCTATGAGGGGAGAAGACACACGGGGTATGCCACGTGCTTTTCGTGTCTATCTCCTCTCGGTTGAACGAGTCTGCTTCCTTTCTCTTGTCGGGTTGAGCTGCACTCTTTCTTTTGTACTCTTACACTGTTCTTGTTCAATCTACTACTCACCTTTTAGTATCTACTTCATTGCTCCCTCTAGATTTTGGGGCATCCTACTGAGTATCTTTATACTAACCTCTGCTTGGGCTTTACCCGCACTTAGTGTTCCCTTACAGACGACGGATAGGTCGATCGAGACTACGGAGGAGCGTAGAGGACACAGGAGCTGGGGATGCGTTCAGTGGTCATAGGAGTATTTCCGAGTGTGATAATCACTAGCTGTTTACTTTCGTTTACCTTTTGTCGAGTTGTGGCACCATTCTAGTTGGGCACGTGTTTTTCCCTTTACTGTTCAGTTTACATGTCAGTACTTTTTAGCACTATACTTTTCGTATTTAGAATTTGATGCATGACTGTGGTTGGGTTATATTTTTTTTCCTTTGGTTTTCTTTTTACTCTGCACTTTTGCATCGAGTGGGATGTGTGTGTGTGTGTGTACAGGTACTTAGGTGAAGGCCTCCCCGAGATCGTTACGCCTTCAGCACTTATCGCCAGCCCTGGGCCTATGGAGGCGGGCCTGGGGTAGTTGTGTCTTGAAACCGGTAGAGTCGGGCCATGAAAAAGTGGTATCATAGGTGGTTCATTCCTTGGGGCATTGTTCGGATTTCCCTAAAAAATAATTGGTTGAGTTTTGGGGCAATAGTGTCAATGTGTCTCGAGAGCGGCTCTCAGGCCGGGAGTCCAGTGATGGTGTGGCGGACGATGTATCCATTCACTAGGACCCTGATAACCCGCTTTTTGACTTGGCACACGGAGACACTTATTGCAGGGAATTTGATTCATGCATCATATAGGATTGAGTATTTGATTGTCCTTCTTGAGTCATCTCCCCATCGTTGTTGATATATATATGCTCATTTGACCACGTTACTCCTTGATCAGATTTGGGATGTCTCCGCGATGATAGCCAGCCAGGATACTAGCTTCAGTTTGTGATGACAACTATGTGAGCGGTGAGGCCTTAGTTCAAGATCCATCATATGATTACCCTTTCTCTAGGAGGACAGGCAGTAACACCTCCCCCTGTGGAGTAGCAGATAGTACCGGGAGTAAAGGTCGATGACGAGCGCAGGCTGGGCACGCTATGTGAGTTCCAGCATCAGAGACCGTTGAGGTTCCACGGTGATCCATACCCTTATATAGTGAAGGGTTGGCTAGAGTCAGTGGTTCACCTCTTCAGGCTTGTTCGGACACTGACAGGTTAGATGGTGGCTTTGACATCTAGTCTTTTTCCACCACGTAGTTTGGCATAGTATATCCAGGGTTACTCAGATGTACGATGAGTTGGTACTCTCATGGGATGACTTCTAACAGATATTTCGTGAGGAGTAATACCCCTCCTACTTATGCTTTATACTGTTTCAGGAGCTGCTGGAGCTTCATCGGGGGTGATGGCATTGGATGAGTATGCAACTAGGTTCACAAACCTTACTCAGTACTCTTTGGACATGGTCCATGATGGCAACTTCTAAGCACAGAATTTTGAGCGAGGTCTCTGTAGAGGATATTCATGCCAGCGTAGTTCCCTTGTGTATCCTCACCCATCTCAGGGTGTTGGAGCAGGCACTGGTGACAGAGAATTTTCTCAGAGGGACGTCAATTGGTAGGTCCTTGGCGTCGAAAGTCTCCCCTTGATGAGACTCAGGCACATGGTCGGGGACAGTGTAGAGCACTGAGATAGCCAGGAAGGAATAGTGTTATGTTTGTGATGTACGAGGTCATGTGGCATGAGACTACTCGACCAAATGTGCTGAGTTTTCCAGATATTTGGTAGATGCACCGCCATGGTAGAGGTAGTGTCATGATCAGAGAACTCCCAGGTGGGGAAAGGGTGGTCCCCAGGGAGGTGGTGTTGGCAGAAGAGTAGGAAGAACTGTGGTTGGAGGACGACGTTTCAAGGTCCTTCCACTACCACTAGGCGGCCTATGTCAGGCTCAGGGAGCCGATGGATGAGGCCGCGGGCGGCTGTGTGCTATGGATGTCTACAATCCTACAACTCATGAGATGATAAGAGGTACACTTTGTGTCTTTTTCTACTTTTCTCAGTAGAACTTGTTAGACACTACGTGAGGTACTCTTTTCATATAACTTCTTGTTAGAGGGGTTACTGAGGGTGACGCAGGGCGTCGGTGTAACCATGTGTTGGTGTTGTCCGACGTAGCTTTGAATGAATGGGAAGGAGGGGTTCTTATCCCATTGAGATGTGTTTTTGTGATGTGGTCAAAACCATGAGGGAGAGTCAGTACCACCCAAAGAGGATAGTATTGAGGTTCGGTGGATGATACCCTCTGACATGTGCATTCATGGCAGGGTTGTGCGGTGGAGTTTCAGAGCAGGTTCTGGTTTTTCCAGTGGGGCTTTTCTGCTTGACCCCCTTTATCTTAAGGTTCCACTAGTGGGTTTGGCAGAGTTCCTGTTTTGGGGATTACTCTCCTTCCAAGAGGGGAAAAGACATGTGGTTTATTCCATGTTCTTTCCGTGTCTATCCTCTGGCGGTTGGATGAGTTTGTTCGCCTTCCCTGTTCGTTTGTACCTTGTGTGCTCAACATCAATCATGATACTGTTATCAAGTACAGGTCGAGGTGATGGAAACCCCATAAACAGAACTACGTGCTTCACTATGCGGTGCTGGTAGTGGTAGTATTTTCCCTAAGAATGTGGAGATTCTATCTTTTGGGAGAGTGCTTTTTGGGTTTCTCAGAAAACCAGTTTCTCTGGTGCATCCTCACCCAAAGACACTTGAACCTGAGGCGACGGTGCTGGTTGAAATTTCTACAGGACTATGATTTTGAGGTAGTCTATGTTTCGGAAGATGGAAGTTTTGTAGCAGTTTCCCTTAGCAAGAAGACCCAGGCTCAACTAGTGCATGAAATTTTATAGCAGAAGGCATCCCTACAGCTGACCTTGGTGGAGCAGGAGGGTACGGGTTTCCTGCAGTCGATGGTGTTGACTCCTTCACTCCTTGAGCATGTGAGAGAGTCACAGCTGGGGGATGTCGACAGTGAGGTACTCCGTGATCATATATCCACGGTCGATGCACCTGATGGGTATTCTAAAGGATGGAATCACGAGATCTTGTTCCAGAAATAAACCGTGATTTTGGTCACGACGTGGAAAGTATAGGTTCGGCCAGGGAAGTCCCCCGAGTTTCTTTTGGTCGTTCGGGAATCGTGCAAGGGATTGAGAGGTTTCCTACCAACTTGCTCTACCCTCCCAATAGTAGGCCTTATGAGTACGAACCATCCCTTTGGTTCGCATGTTGTGTCAGCATGGTGTTGTGAAAGTTTTTCTTGGGAGTGGGAGAGCTAGGTGTGAGATCTATATCCCGAGTTGTTTTTCCTAGTTTTTCTTTTCGAGGATGAAAATTTTGAAGGAGGGAATAATTTAGAGACCCGGTTTTTTCCATGAAAGACTTTGAAATATTTCTACATATATTTCCAGAGCTAGGAGCTGAGACGACATGCGATTCAGAGGCCCGGTGTTCCCGAAGTAAATTTTATAAAAATAACAAGTTTTTTTATACTACGCACATGGCAGGGTTGTGTTTCCCCCTAAAAAGTAGCTTGGATCAAAAATATGAGAGCACGGTTGCATCCGGAGCGTGTCGTTTACCCTAGGAAGGGTGTAAAAGTTGCGAGCGCGGGCCTGCTGTGGGAGATGTCACCCTGGGGCAAAATCGTCATTTTAAAATAATGACTTAGTGATTTTTATCACTGATGTTATTTTCGAATAACTTTCAAACGAAGCCTCATAATGGAAATCTGAGACTTCTGTTGAGTTTGAAATGTGGCGTTTTTCCTAGGTGTGATATAAAATAAGCAGGCGCAGAGGTTCTGGAATCCATGAACGTGGGTGGCATTTCAGTGTGTTTTTATAAATACACTTGAGATAAGGATAGAACTCATGCTTTTTATTCTTCTTCTTCTCTCTCTCTCTCTTTCTCTTTGGTGTTCTTCACAGTTCTTAGCCGGATTGAGGAACAAACTCCGGCGGATCGAAGTGGGATCGTAGCGAACGTGTCGCCAATGACGAACGGTCGGATCGAGGTAGGATTTCTGATTAATTTTCGTATCTTCATCAATTCTTGAGTTTTTGACAATTTCGTCATTTAAATTCTATAATTTTGGAAATGTGGAAATGGTCGAATGAATACGGCCAACGCCTGAGCCCTGTTTTTAATTCTTGTTCTTGGGCATTCCTCGTCCCAATTTTCGAACACGCCAAATCTTGTCGGATCAACGATCGGGGTCAGGCCCTGCGGAATCCTTGCCCCGAGGATTCCAAATCCTCCTTTGGATTTGGAATCGGGCCACCAAAGTGGTGGCGGCGGCCATCGGAAGCCTCAGCTCCGGCAAGGGTGGTGGCTGGAAGTCGGGGTGGCGCAGCGGGGTAAACGGCGTTCGGCCGGTGTGTGGTGACCGGGGTAGCTCTCGGAGGAGACGAGCAGTGCGTCTGGGGGTTCGGAATGAGTTGTCGGCGTCGGGTGTCGCCGACACGGCCGGGGTAGTTCCAGGAGGATCCAAGGAAGCACGGTTGGGGCTTTGGAGGTGCCGATGTTGGGGGTCGTCGGTGCGGAGCACGGATGAGGCGGCCGCAGTGAAGCGGCGGAGCAGGGTGACCAGGCGGAGACGGCGGCAGAGCGGGGAGCCTAGGCGACTGCGGAGCGGGCGGCTGCGGCATGGGCAGCCGGAACACGATGGTGTGTTCGGACGACAGCCGGAGGAAGCAGGCCTTGGCCGGTTGTGGTCGGGGTGGAGCACTCGAGGTGCTGACCTCCAGTGCGGTGCGGCATGGACAAGGACCCGCAAACAGCGGGTCCTACTGGGCGACAAAGACTGGCAAAATGGCCAGTTTTCTTGAAGAACTGGACCTGAGGGGGTCCGGTGTGGGTGGAGCGGGCCGCGGACAGTGGGTCGCGGCGAGTCGGGCCGAACCCGCAGCTGGGCCACAGGCCGGCGGTTTGGACCGGGCCGGTCGGGGTGAACCGGCCCGGCTGGGCCCCTTGCGATCAAGGGTTCGTATCTCTTAAACGGCGCGTCCGTTTGACGCGCTGTCTATGGATATGGGTTCGTCTCTTTGAGGCGGACTTTTTAATTTTGGATTCGGGGTTTTCGGTTCTACGTCTGAAGACGGGTGACCTGAAACGCTTTAATTTAATAGTATTAAATTGTTATTAAAGTTGCGACGGACGTGGTTTGCGAGCCGGATGTCCGTTTGATGCACCGTCAGAGGTGTTGTGGCCCTGGAGTTGAGACGGTCCTTCCAAAGTTGGTTAGGAACCCTTGCGGTTTGGTTTCGTTGCTCAGTGGCATGAAACTCTTAATGCGAATAATTAATTAATTAATTAATTAATTAATTAATTAATCTAGCGTCAGACCTAACCCATGTTTGGGATGTCTGGTTGATGCACCGTCAGTGGTAGCGTGACCCCAGTCCTCGCACTAACTTTTTCAGACACTTTCTGAAGCGTTCAGGTTAGAGAAAAGGTGTGGGCCCCACATGACCTGGTTCACACGTTTTACGTTGAAACGCCACTTTATCACCTGACATCCATTTGGGGTGTTTGAGCACTCATTTCGGAGTATTCTTCCGAGGGGATTACGACGGCACAATCTGCCCGCCTAAATTCGGGCCCGAGGCATGGACCCCACTAGGCGAATTTCGGACATATGCTACGTTTTTACGACTTATGCTTCATAAGTCTATTTTGGGTAAATAAAAATCCTATGCCGTGTGGTTATCTACAAGGAACGCAATGGTACGATCTGCGTGATGTGTTTTGAGGTTGAGGTGTGGGCCTCATAGGGCCCCGTTTGCATAACGCGGGGAGTTGCAGCTTCTGCATCCGGAGTTCGTTTTAGGTGCTGTCAGCGATGTTGTGACCCTGGCATTGCGGTGAGGATGACCAGGGTGATTCCAGGCGTTGAAGCTGGAGTTGAGGCATGGGCCCCATGGGCCGTCTTTTACGTTGTGTGTAGCGTACTGCGACTTTTTCATCATACATCCGTTTGGGGCGTATGAGTAGTCATTTTGGCGTGTTTTATAGAGAGCATCACGATGGCGTAGTCCGCTCGACCTCCTTCAGGACCGAGGTGTGGGTCCCACGATATTCCATATGGCATAAAGCGATGTTGAATAACTTTTTCATCAAGAGCTCGTTTCCAGTGAGTAAATAGTCTATCTCACGTGTTTTTCTGTGAGGATTACAACGGTGTAATCTATTTGGGAGACCAGAGACTCTTTAGAGATCTCATTAAATTTGGAAACATGAAAGGGCATTGGTCATAGGTTCCTTTGATGCCCTCCGAACCTACGACGGTAGTGGTGCTAGTGACACCCAGTGATGGCATGGGTAGTGCGGAGATATCGGACCAGTTCCGAGTTTACCCTCTAGCGAGGTTGGGTAGTGGGTTACCCGTTGACCTCTTAGGGTTCACCCTCTAGTGAGGCTAGGCAGTGGGTTACCTGTTGACCTTAGGATTTACCCTCCAGCGGGGCTGGGCAGTGGGTTACCCATTGACCTTAGGGTTTACCCTCTAGCGGGGCTGGGCAGTGGGTTACCCATTTACCTTAGGGTTAACCCTCCAACGGGGCTGGGCAGTGGGTTACCCGACAACCTCTTGTGGTTTACCCTCCAGTGGGGCTGGGCAGTGGGTTACCCGATGACTTCTTTCAAACTCATCCCTTTCTATGAGGCCAGTTAGTGACTTTTCTCCATGATTACCGAAGCGGGACCCTTGGTTGTACGGTTCAGCGATGAGGCAGCTTTGGCATGCAGGACTGTTGGGCATCAATGATGAATATCTTTTGAATTGTTGGTGACTTTTCTTGGGCTGAGCTTGGATATAGAGATCCCCTTACACACTCGTTCGGGTTTCTTGTTGAGCATATATATACACCCCACTTTTTGTCCCACTCTTTGGGTTTAGTTACTCTCCTTCTAGGAGGGGCGACGATGCGTGGGGTATGTCATGTGATTTTTGTTTCTAGCTCCTCTCGGTTGGATGATCCTGCTTCCTTTCTATTGTCGGGTTGAGCTGCACTCTTTCTTTTATACTCTTACACTGTTCTTATTATGTCTACTGCTCACCGTTTAGTATCTCCTTTGTTTCTCCCTCGAGCTTGCGGGGAATCCTACTTAATATCTTTATACTCACCCCTTCTTGGGATTTTCCCGCACTTGGTGTGCCCTTGCAGACAACGGACAGGGCGATCGAGACTACAGAGGAGCGTAGAGGACACAAGCGTTGGGGCTGTATTCCATGGTCATAGGAGGATTTTTGGGTGTAAGACTCACTAGATGTTTACTTTTATTTACCTATTGTCGGGTTGTGTCACCTTTCTAGTTGGGCGCGTGTTTTTTCCTTTACTGTTCAGTTTACTTGTCGGTACTTTTCAGTACTATACTTATTCTATTTAGAAGTTAATGCATGATTGTGGTTGGGTTATAGTTGTTTGTGCTTTGGTTTTCTTTTTGCTCTGCACTTCTGCATTGAGTGGTATGTGTGTTTGTGTGTAAAGGTACTTAGGCGAAGGCCTCCCCAAGATCGTTACGCCTTCGGCGCTTGTCGCCAGCCCTTGGCCTATAGAGGCGGGCCTAAGGTAGTTGCAGCTCGAGACCGGTAGGGTTGGGCTATGACAGATGGTATATATAATTATATAATATGTTATATATGAAATAATTTTCATTATTTAAATATAATATATTATTTACCTTATTTCTATAACGATCATTGAAAAATGGAAATGTTACTCCTATGTACGTACAGTCAACTATCTCCATGACCATAACATAATTCATTTTTCATAACCATATTTCATGAATAGTTTTAAAAGTAAAATTGATTAAAAAAAATATAATATTTATTTCCTGATTCTTATTTTTTAGATGATGAAACTATATGATATACTCAATATCTGGATCTTCCATGATAAAACATGCATTGGAAAACAAGGCAATTAACACCTGAAACAATGAAAATAATGAAGGATAGTTAATGAATTGGTGATAAGATGTTATAGAAGGATAATATATGATATTATAAGTATTAATATGTTTAGTTTTTAAGTTAATAACATTTTAAAAACCACTATATAGGAGTTTGTAGAATGTTCAATCAAAAGGAAGTGTGATGTAAGGGATTTCATCTCAATTTACATTCAATTGAGACTTAATTGTTATTATACACAAATTCACTTTTTTGGTGTATATACTACCATTTTGACATATAATATCATGATTAATTCATACTTAATGGTATTTTAAGTTTTAATTTGAATCATTTCATCCAATGGGATTTGACTTGAAAAGTACCAAGTGGTAAAAGTTATTGTACAATATCACTTTCTTTTGTGATTGTTAAATTTTCATTACAAAAAATTAATTTCTTATGATAATTTTTCATTATTAATTAAATTTATATTAAATGTATATATTATTATATGATGGATATTATCTTTTCCTAAACCATATACCATTTTTACATACGGTGTTTACTTTGAAAGATTAACTCGGGAAATATTGATAAATTTGTATCCTTTACTCAATATGGATATTTGATGATAAGGTATATTGATTTATGAATTAAACCAATTATTCAATATATGAGGAATGATTTATACCTATAGTGATAGGTGGGGACCAATATAATATATCCCTTCAATGCATCTGTAGGTATCATGAGACAAATTAAGTTGTCCATGTTAAATGGGTTTATACCTGTAGTATTTAAACTATTTTGTGAAGGGTCTTAACAGTAGAGGTATCATGATGCCTAAGATCATGGAGTCTAATAATTAAGAATTTACTTCATTAAGAATTAAATTATTATTATCCATGATAATTTCACAATGATATTATCTCTAGATGCATTTTATTCTAATATTATTGATTAAATGGCATGTGTTTTCAGTTATTTACCTTTCTATATTGATTATTCCTTATCTATTTATATAGTCAAGTTATTTAAATGGAATGTGTGTTTTGTTATTTTACTTTACATATTTATTATTCTTTAATAATTTATAAAATATTCTATTTTACTTAAACCTTACTAAGAATTTGAGCTCACCCTTATTTTTTTTACTTTCCCTACGATATGAAGAAGAGATATTTGAATAAGATTTCAAGGATTAAATTTATTTTCTATTGTTATGTATTATGTTTTCTTTTATATTACCAATTTTAAATAGGAATCATTCATGTATGTAGTTCTCCAAAATTGTTAAACTGATTGGTCCTTTGTAATTCGACCCATTGTATCTATGCTAATGTAATAAAGTAAGGCACCAATTTTGGGCTACTGGTGTCGGGGTCATTGCAGTTAGTGTCTGAGGAAGTTTAGTATAACCCTTGAGAAATATATTTAGGAAAACACATATTAGGGAATATAACCCTATAATATAATTTTATAATGATTATAGAAGAAGATCCTAATTTTTTGGTAAGATAGATATAATGTTGTTTTTCCTTACAATACATCTTAGTCTATATATAATAAGTGGATGTGGTTCTAGCATAGATATACCTAGGGGTAATAACTCTGAAAATGGTGCATTGGGATTGACCCAATAATCACCTTGTGCATGAGTATGGGCCTTAATGTGCACCTAGTTTAACACTCCCAGTGGATATGTATAGGATAATTCACATTTTCCTTACACACCACTATAAAGGATTTGAAAAGATATATCCAAAAAGAAACCGCATTTATTATTATGAAATTATCTATGCATAAATTTTTTAATTTATGTTAAAAAATTCACAAGATTTGGGATAATACATTATGTTTTAAAATTATATGATCTAATATATTGTATTCCATCATTTAGAAATATATTCTAGAATAATTAATGGGACCCTCATTAATGAAAATAATCCAAAGAGTGAGAATGATTGTTTCTTTTATGGGATTAAGACAATATTTTGAAAGGAAATAGTCTCCCAAACATTCTTGTCATATGAGGACATAGTATATTTTTCTAATAATACAAAAAAATAATTATCTAAGTATTATGTATCTTAAGGGAATAAAGAGAATAATAGGATGGTAGTAAATAGGATAGATAAAAGGGAAGAAAGGAAATAAGGGTTTTCCCACATGTGATAATTATGGAAAGAAACACCTTGGTGCTTACTTGAAGGGTGAGAGAGTTTTTTACAAGTGTAGAGATAAATACCTCCATTCTTATGGTTAAAAGGGATGAAAAAAAGTTTCCAATATATAATGCTTCAATTGTAAGGAGATGCGGCACTATGAAAATCAATGTCTCAAGCGTAAATGGAATATAAATAAAAAGAAACTAATGGAACATATTCAAGATTGTGTTACTACCATAGATGAAGAGGATTGATTAATGTTCTTTTGTTTGGATTAAAAAATTATGTCATTTGATTATTTTATCAATGATTTCCTTGTTATAAGAATTATGAAATATATAAGAATTGTAATGCAATAATTTTTCATTAAGGATTTGAAAGCATGTCTTGAATGTTATCAATGACCAAGAAAAATGATTCAGTATTGAGATTAAATTCTTGGAAAACACATGATTGATGACACTTAATATGTTCCTAATGTTGATATAATGATTTTGGGATAAATAGATAATTGATATAGATAAAGTAAATTGGATATTACTAACTACCTTGGAACTGATTAATGATTTTTTTTACAATGTGGATCATGTTTGATGGAGTTTACAAAAAACTTTGATTTAAGTAATATATCCAATAATATTTGTTTTACTTAAGGAATAAGGAAGAATACATATTTTCATTAATGTTTTATAGTAATTTAAGTTATTACCATGTTTAAAGAGAATACATGATGAAGGTATTCACATGTTTGGTATGTAGTGATTAAGAGCTAATTCATGTTGCTTTGGGGATTGATGATAAGTTCATTTTGGAAATTCAATTAAATTCTTTCAAAAGTTATGGATCTTAATATTTTGGAAGCTCTATAAGGTTAACTATTTAGTAAATGGTTTAATTTAAAATTTGGATAAGGTTATAAAGAATAATGTATTACTTAACTATATGAAAATTTTTGCATATTTAATAACTTGTGCTAACTATATTGGTTTTGAAAAATAATTAGAGACAGATGGAAAGACTCGTCACTCTTTTATTGATATTATGATCTGTTAAAGGGAAATTTTAGTACTTTGGGCATAAAAATTTTATTTTTTGGATATTAATTTCTTGAAGTAAGTGATGAATTGTAAATTTATCTATATGAAACCAAAGTATGAAATTGTAATTATGAAGTATAAACATATAAATTAAGTATATTTCCTTATATTATTAAACAATAAAATAATTCCTCAACTTTATAAAAAGGATCTCGAAATAAAATTATATCCTATTACCATATTTTCTAATGATATCAATGATATTTTCACATATATTATATTTATGGTTTTTAGGCTCTTAACTTTCCATTAACAATTCACTTGATTGTGATCAGTTACCTTAATCACTCTATATAATTGTTTATGATTTTACTCCTTGTGCATATCTTCACTTAACACTAATGTTCTCCTAATTGGAAAACTGGTTATGTATTATAACATATGACCTTTTTAATCCCCTTACTCTCTTATTAAGATTATATTTTATTAACTCTTTTCATGATGTGTATTATTAATAAAATAATTTTCATATATCAAACATTTGGTTATTGAGATCAAGTTTAAATTGTGTGGATGTAATTTATTTATGGGGGGAGAATGTAACACCCTAAAAATTATAAAATAATAAAATTTTATTTGATATAATTTGATACATTCAATACTGAGTTATCTTTCATTACACACAATAACAAGTTTCCTTTATAGTTTTTGTTACATGCAAGACTAAGCTTTACTGAACAATAAAATATTATTAACATTATTATTTAATATATCACCTAGCCATTAAAATGGAGGATATGAATAGAATTAAATAAATTTTAAAAATAAATATTTTAGAATTTTTTTATTATTTATCTATTGTATGTAAACAAAATAAGAATAATTTAAAAGAAAAATAGAAATGTTTTCCGAAAAAATGTATTTTTTTCTAAAAGATGGTTTAGACGTGCCTTGTACACATAATTTAAAATTAATTTTTAAAAATTTTATAAAATTTATATGAAAAAATAAAATTAATTTTTGAAATCATGATACCAAAATTATCTCAGGGTGAATTTTTTGGATTTTTCTAAAAAGTCTTATTTTTTTATGAATAGTGAAAAATACAAATTTTTAATTAAAAATGTATTTTCATTTAAATAATTTATAATGTTTAATTATAATTTGATTTATTTTTAAATAAAAATTAGTTAAATTTATATCAATTAATCTAATTTAGTTCATTGGAATAATTTTAATATTGAATTTATGTATAATAACTTTGTAAACTTTTAAATATTTTCACTTTAAAAACTCGCTTTCTCATCACGTCTGTAGGATTAATTTTAAATTAAATGTTTCCACTTGTGAGATTTGAATTTATAAAAAATCGGTTACATATTTTTAATCATCATAGTTTATAATGAATAATAATTTCAACTTGATTTTTGACCAAAATGAATAGTGAATGAAGTAAAAATTAATTACTACGGTTAAGGTAAAAATGAGTTTATACAGGGTTAAACTAAAAAGATAAGGGTAAAAATGACATATACACTTTTCTAAAAACTTTTTTGTGGAAATATTTATACCATTAAACCTCAAATATTATATAATGGTCCATTTTTTACCTTTTTTACATATGAAAAACGTGGGGCACTCAATTATTTTGAAAAATACCAATTTTGTCCTCTCCTCCACTTATAAAAGGCCACCCCCTCTTCTATCTTCTTCACACCTTCAAGCCTATTTTTCTTGTCCAATAACTAACAAAATAACTTCCCAAATTACCTACCATCATCTTATAAGCCTTATTTTATTCATAAATCCAACCGTTGAATGGTTTAGTGCAAACCTAAGGAGGATACCTGAAGAAGAGGTAATATTCTTCAACAAGCGTCTTTATTTTATTTATTTATCCACCTTATTCAATTATTATTAAAAAGTGATGATATAATAAACTCATAATATTACATATAATTGTATTTTATGATAATTTCATGACCTAAAAACTTCTCCACATCCGTCAAATGGGTTACGAAATCATCATTTGTGTGTACAGTGGATTATCGCCTAGCGAATTGATGTCATTTGTTTTTCCATTATCACCTTTCACGGTTGGGTATGATGAGGGATATAAAGTATATATATGATATTTATAACATAATTATATCAATATATTAATTATATTATATATATCCTTTTACCTTATATTATCTAAAAGATGTGATAATGTCGTATGTGTGTACGGCGGGCTACCACCTCATGAAGTGATGTGATTCATCTTTCACTAACGCTTCATATGGAAGGTGATAAGAATAAATTTAATGATTATATGTGATATTCATGACATTTTTATGATATTTATGACATATTTATCCTTCTATAAAGATAATATATCATTTTATTTCTTACCTTTTCAATCACTTAAAAATGATAACATTGTTCGTGTATGTGTGGACTACCGCCTTCACGAAGTGATGTGACTCTATTTTTATCACTACATCACATGGATGATATATATAAGTATATAATATGGTATATATGATATTATTATAGTTTTGTAAATATAATATATTACTTACCTTCTTTCCATAATGACCATTGAAAAATGGAAATGTTAATCACGCGTATGTATGGCCTACCGTCTACATAATCATAACATAATTAATTTTTCATAATCATATTTAATGATTAGTTTTAAAATAAAAATTTATGTAAAAATATTATAATTATGTTGTTATTATTATTATATATATTATTAAACTATATGATATGATCAAGATGCATATCTTCCATAATAAAACACCTATTAAAAAGCAAGGCAACTAACACCCAAAACAATTAAAATAATTAAAGAGTATTAATGAATTGGTGATAAGATGTTATAAAAGGATCATATATGATATTTTAAATATTAATATGGCTATTTTTTAAGTTAATAACGTGTTTAAAACCACTATACATGAGTTTAAATAATTTTCAATCAAAAGGAAGCGTGTGGTAAGGGATTTTGTCTCAATTTACATTCCATTAAGACTTAATTGTTATTATGAACCAATTCACTTTAATTTGGTGTATATATTGTAATTTTGACATGTAATATCATGATTCATTCATAATTCATGGTATTTTAAGTTTAAATTTAAATCATTTCATCCAAGGGTATTTGACTTGAAAATCACTAAGTGGTAAAAGTTATTGTACAATCTCACTTTATTTTGTGATTGTCAACTTTATCTTAAAAAATAACTTTCATATGATCAGTTTTCATTTTTAATTACATTTCTATTGAATATTAATATTCTTGTAGGTTGTATATTATTATTTCCTAAACCATATACTATTTTTACATATGGTTTTTACTTTGAAATATTTATTGGGAAAATATTGATAAATCCATATCCTTTACTCAATGCAGATATTTTACGATAAGGCATATTCATTTATGAATTAAATTGATTATTCAATATATGATGAATTATTTAGACCTATAGTGATGATTGGTTCCTGGTATAATATATCCCCAGGAGGCATTGGTATGTCTCATAAGAAAAATTAAGTTGACAAAATTAAATGGGATTCTACCTATAGTATTTAAACTATCTTGTGAAAGGTATTGATAGTAGAGCTATCATGATACTTGAGATCATAGAATACAATAATTAATGATTAACTTTATTAAGAATTTAGTTATTATTATACATGATATTTTCATAATGGTATTATCTCTAGATAAAATTCATTCTCATATTATTGATTAAATAACATGCATTTTCAATTATTTACCTTGCCTTATTGATTATGCCTTATCTATTTATGCAGTAAAGTTATTTAAATTGTATGAATGTTTAGTTATTTTCCTTTTTATATTGATTATTATTTAATGATTCATGAAATATTCTTCTACACTTAACCCTTACTAGTTATTTGAGCTCACCCTTATTTTATTTCTTTTCCCCATGATATAAAGAAGAGATGTTTGAATGAGTTTTCAAGGATGTGGTTTATTTACTATTATTATGTATTTTGTTTTCTTTTCTATTACCAGTGTAAAATGGGCATCATGTATGCATTTGGTTCTCCAAAACATCTAAACTAATCAGTTCTTCTGGATTCAACCCATTCTATCTATACTAATATAATAAAGTAAGGCACCAAATCTAGGCTACTGGGGTTGGGGTCATTACATTAGTAGTTAAGGATAAGAGTCATTGATAAGGGTTGGTCAGGCAAGGCCTGACTAGCATTTTTGTGTGATATAGAATGTGAAAATCTAGAAACCACATTGAGTAAATTTTATCGGGTGTAGCTAGTATTTTTTTGGAATTGGTAGGGTATTTTCAAGGAAAATATAGAACAACTAGGTTTTGTACTTATTCAATTGTAATTCAAACATCTCGTATAAAAATAAAAAATTAGGAGAGGTATTCTTGTCTGTGAATGGGTGTGGTGAGTTGGGGCCTATGTTGGGCATGCCATTATAATGTAGGTTTGGTGTTTTAGTGGGAAATTCTGACAGCGGGAAGCTTCATGACTTGGAATATACTATTTTAATATGATTCTTATGGTGAAGGACCCTTAGGTAGAATGATTAATTATTTGAGGTCATGTGAGTGTCTTGGGATAGATGGGAGTAATAGAGTGTCATCCTGATGTTTCTAGGGGAATGCTAGTGTTTGGTAATTCAAGGAATTATGTGTAATGTAGTGATGTGAGGGTGTGTAAAGAATTTAAAGGTAGATCATGGGCATTTTAATGGGATTTGGTAACCAGCGCTTTTTAGGTTTTATGTTTGGATGTCCACTGAGAATTCATGAGGATAAGAAGTATTCTGGTGTATAGATTGTAAAACCATGGGTCCATACATGTGTGAAAATTCTTAAGGGAATTTGAATATTTGAGTTTAAGTGATTTTTTTAAGATTTGAAAGAGGGTTTTGAGGCTTGAAAACCCTCAAAAGAGGTGTTTTAGACATCGTTGGAGGCTTGGGAGGTATCTCATGAGCTTGGAGAAGCCTAAGGATAGGTTGGATGGTTTTGCATCCAAAGCTCCAATAAAACCACCAGTTAGCCAATGGGAACCATCAACTCATTAGTGGTGTCTAGAAATTTTAGTTGCTACTACCAATATCCAATGTCCAGCTTGTGGGCCTCAAAAGGTGAAAAATTCATTTCCCCCTCTAACTTAAAGAGAGAAAGACCACACCTCTTTCTTCTTATTTTCTCATGAAGACTAATGGATGAACCCCCTTTCTTACCCTCTTCTCTGTTGATAATGGGCCCATTTTAAGCTATAATTTTAATATCATGAGATTTTAAACAAAATAATATGTTTGATAGCATATATGATATGAAACATCAAGGTTTAATAGATTGTGAAGTATTATTATTTAAATATGACTATTATAACCTCTCCATTAAATTGATGGGTATATATAGGATTAACAGATTTATAAAATACCTATAAATTTCTAACTCAGTATTAATTTATTAATTAATTAATATAAAATAAGCACTCAACTATTTTATTAAAGTCATTTTATACTTCAAAATATGTAGATTTGTATTTATTTTTGTGATAAAATATTATAATTAATTTATCAAAATTTAATAAAATATATTTGATAAAAGGAACATAATTTTTGAAATCATCGCACCAAATTAACTTATAGTGAAATTTTAATAATTTTCTAAAATGTTTGATTTCTCAGTGAATAGTGAAAAAAGGATTTTTATTAAAAAAATTATTTTATTTTAAGGTATTTACATAGTCAAAATTTATATTAGATTATTAGTAAAATTTAATTAGTTAAATTTGATTAAAAGTAATCCATTTATAGTATTTTTAATGAATTTTATACTTAAATTTGGGAAAAAAATATTTTTATACTTAAAAACAATGTTTCTAAAGAAAAATTTTTTATCACATTTTTCAAGATTAATTTTAAATTAAATTATTCTACAACAATTTTTTGAAGGATTAAAAATGGATTCCATAATTAGAATCAGGAGGTCCAAATTTGGTAAGTATTTCTCTTTTATTTTTATTCATTTTAAATAGTAATAATCCTAAAATTATGTCACTGAGGTATGGGTAAATAAGGTAATTTAGGTTAAAAATAATATGATAAGGACTAGAAAAATGAACCTACCACTTTCATTTATTTCATTGGATGATTATATATTTTCCATAAGCATACAAACTTCAAATATATTCCCTTTTTTCTACTTATCCATGATTTTTACCTTTTTTAATATTTTATGTAAAGAAAAGTAAAAAATATCATTCTCTTAATTTTGTGATCTTTAAATACTTTACATAGGTATAAAAAGAATATATTTTTAGTTATAAATATTAATTTGAAATATAAATATTTTTTATTCATCATAGTAATTTATTTTAAATTTTTAGCAATGAAATAATTACCTTAAGAGCTTATACCACACCGAAACAATAATTATTCAATTAATAAAAAAATAAAATAAATGATTATAAAAATATTAAGAGTAACATAAATTGAAATAATTATTAGATTACATGATTTTTTTAAATAAATATAAAATTTTAGGGGGGATTTAAATTATTATATCCAAATTATTGTTTTTTATGTTATTCTCAAAGTAAAATTTAATTAATGGTTTCAAAATAGACATTAATGACATTTTATAATAAATAATATTTTATTAAATGATTTAAAATTCCTAAAAATATTATCATCATAAAATTGAATGGGATGTGATTTATGATATCATTCATGGTCTATTTATAGGTTTTTTTCTTTTATATTAACTATATTGACCCCTAATGAGTAAAAACATTATTTTTGTGATAATCATCAATAGGTTTAATGGGGGTTTAAATAAAAAGATAAAGGTGGAAATTTTACATAAAATTTTCCATTTATTTTATGAGAATATTTTGACCAATAAATATCCTATATTCTAAATAAATTAGTTTTTTTCATTTGAAAATGAAAATTAAATTATATTAATTTAATACTCTAAGTAATTCAAAGAGTGCTCATCCCCTCACTTATAAAAGGGAAACTACTCTCCACTTTTATTCACACTTAAAAAGAATTTTAGTTAAAAAAAACTTCTCAAATCCCTTCATTACATACCTACCCAAATCCCATAATACTTTTATTGATCATAAAACCATCCTAATGATTCTTTTGGGGTAAACCTTTAGAGGTTGTTCGAAGAAGAGGTATAGTTCTTAACCTAACATTTTTGTTTTATTTATTCTTATACCACCTTAAAATATTATTCAAACATGATTAAATAATAACAGCATTATATTCCATATAATCACATGTAATTATGTTAATTTAACAACATTTATTTATCTCTTTTTCTATCAAATAGGAACCAAAACCATCATTCGTGTGTACGGCGGACTACCGCCTTGGTAACCAATGTAATTCATTTTCCATCACCATCTCTCACAGACAGTTATAATGATTAATTTAATGAATAAATATTATATTAATGATATATTTATCATTATTAAAATAAAATATATTATACACTTTCTTACATTTCCATCCATTGAATAATGATAATTTTGTTCATGTGTACATTTGAATTAGAACCTCCACAAAGTGATGTGATTATTTTTTCATCACTTCATCACATGGATGGTATATATAAGTGTATTTAAATAAATAATATGTTATTTATGATATAATGGTCATTTTTTATGATAAAATAATACTTACCTTATTTCCATAATGATAATTGAAAAATAGAAATGTTACCTAGGTGTGCGTACGACCTACAATCTCCATGATTGTAACATATTTCATTCTTCATAACCATCATTTATGGTTGGTTTTATAAGTATAATTGATTTATAAAAATGGAAATTATGTTGTTATTATTATTATGTATATGGTTGATTAATGACCACTTTAACCATTGTTAACCTACCATAGCCATTTTGAACATATGATCCAAATATCATCAAAACATATAAGGTGAACATAATTGATTGAGTAATTGATTATAATATTGTAAAAAGAAATAATAAACATGGAAAATTTTATTAATAAATTAAATAATAAACATAATTTTATTATTTAGGAAGCTAAATAAGGTACGTGATGATTCAGACTCAATGTAAGGGATTTTCTTTTAAAAGACCTATTTTAAAGTCTCCCTTCCTACTCTTTTTTTCCATACCTATATTCTTAAAATTATGTTAGGGATGTATTTATCTGAAGATAAAAAATAATAAAGTACATTTTATTTCTATTTTTAATTCCTTTCAATTGTTTCAGAAATGAATTTTTTTAAGTAATGTTTTGACTATTTTATAAAAGACAAAAGGAATGTTCTATTTTAACGTATACTAAGACATCAACTTTTTTTCCAATGTAACCATTATTTTATTTTATTTATTCTTGTAAAAAATTCATGTTTTCTTTAAATAAAAAACATCCTTCCCTTTTTGTATGTATTTATGTTTTGAAAAATGCGTTTTTAAAAGTAAAGGGTATTTTGATATCCAAAATTGTTTTGTGTATGGGTTTAAAAGAGTTTTCATGGTTTGTATACATGACATAGTCCTTGGAAATTATTTCTTATAATTGGTGAGCCTGATATAGATCTTTAATATGGGTGAGCCTAATATATCATATATGATGGGTGCACACAAATAGAATTTCAATTCATTGGGTAATTATATTGAAAGTTGATCGTATAGTTATTCTAATTTATAAAGGTTCTATAAGGGTTATATGAATATGATATCCCAAGGTACCTAAATTAATTTTCTAATATTTCTTAAAAGTTTTCATGGAAAACATTTTATTTCAAAAGTAAAGTAATTATTATTCCCCTTATGGGTAAAAATGTATCTTTCTAAGAATTTTTTTTCACCAGTTCTCATGTTTTCTAAAACCCTTAAGATTATGATTTTGAATTTTTTTTTCTTATAATTTATTTTATGAAAAACGTTGTGCAGAAAATATATTTTCATGTGTAAGTAAATCATTATTTTAGCTCATGGTTTATTATGGTAAAGGCAAACTCCCTTTTTGATCCCATGGTTTTAAAATAGACTAACGGATTTATTTCTTCTTTTTAGGTACCTTACTAATATTTTTGTTCTCATTAGATGTTTTAAAATGTTTTAAATAGGGCTTAAGGATGGGTAAAAACAATGAATAATTCATATTTAAAGTAGTGAATATTTTTTATGAAAATAAAACGCGTTTCTTTTTAAATGTTTGTCTTTTTGGGAAAAATGGATACCAAATAGAAGTGTACACTTTTTAATATATGGGTTTTTTATATATGTTTTATTTCTTAACTCTCTAAAACTCTAGACCATAAAGATATTTTGGAATATAAGAAGGTAAATTATAGTATAAATAACTAGAATATGTAATGTCTAAGGATATTTGCTTATAGTAATTCAACGATTTTAGGCGCGTCTTCAGCTTTGGAATCCTCCTTGGATCACCCATATCTTATTCTCTATTTTTGGTTTCCTATTTTATTTATTTGATACCAATTCCCTCAGATCATGGTGGAATTTTTCATTTATCATGGGGCTTTTATGTTTCTTGTATATAGGAGATACCATGAAAACCTCTACCCACTATTTCATGTCGTTTTAATGGATGAAATTCACTCTTTGGGTTTCTATATTATTCAGCTTAAATTAAATTATACTGATAATTGAATCATTATCACCTATTGGTAATCTTTGTATACTTGCTTAGGGATGTCCCAAGATGGTGTCTTCCTATAATCATATGCTTATCTAAAGAGGTACGCACCATTTTGTATTTTTTAAGGGTTTTTCATTATATTAAATTAAATTGATCCTTTTTATGACATGTTTGGTTAGGGATTGATATGATAATGTGTTTGAGGGTAGTCATGGGTCCTATTAAAGTGGTTTTTCGAAGTTCAAATGTGATGAGGTCGATCGATGAGCTTTTATGAATTTATATATTTTTAAATTAAAAAATAATGTTATTTAAAAAAATTAAGTTAATTAATTAATTATATTATAACTATAATTAATTAATTTTTTGTTTTGTGTTTGAGATAGGTCCTTAGTGTTTTATATGATGTTCATATGGGATTAGAAATCCTAAAAAAGAGTTGTTAAGTTTCTTTGAAAATGGGTTTCTCTTTAGTTCATGGTAGGTGGTCCTTATAAATATTCCCTTTAGTATTATGAATTCATTTATATATATGTGGTATGGATATACACACCACTTTAGAAAGTTATACTCTTTAAATTTTTAATCTTGATTCATAAATCATGAAGCTTATGGTTGAATTGTAAAAAGTGTTGAGAGACCTGATGGACCCTTCTGTACTGGGTGGATGTTATGACCACTAATGGACAAGAATATAAATTGATTTTAGATCCTTAGAATATTGATCTCCCTTGGGTGGTTTAAATTATATTAAATTAAAAAAATACTAAATAATGTCCCTAGTGATATTTGTCCTAGTGACCTCTAGTTAAAAAGAGTGATGACATAGGATACATGGTCAAGGGGTTGGACAAGAGAGATACCCTAGAGCCATTAGGATCATTAATATTACCATGGGGAAAGTGTTCCTCTTCTACTAGGATGTGACTACTTGGTTGGTTAGACCTTGTAGGATTTGGAGAGCAGTTTTTGTTGGGACCAAGTTGGATGGAGAAAGAAGTTTGAAGAGTTGGCATTTATAGAGTATTGTCTTTTGTTGTCAAAGAAGATAAATCAATTCACTTTGTAAAGGACTTAAAATCAGATGATGCTTTGCTGATTTTTATTTCACAAATATCATAAGTTAGGAGAACTTGTGATGCAAGCCTTATAAAGTAAAGGGGGAGAAATGATGATGCCAATCATATACAGTTTTGATTGGAAAGAATGATGCTGCTTGAAGATGGGATGTTTCAGTACTTCCCATTGTAATTCTGACGATGCTAGATCTGGTCTATCAAAGGATACATATCATGATAGTGGAATTCATGATAAAAGCTTAAGAATGGTTATGGGAAGTAGTGAAGAGAGAAATGATAAAGCAATGGACAATCTAGGGGTGGCAGAAAATCACAGTTTAAGGTGGTGCTGTTTTCCAGTGTTTGCCAAATTTTAGGGCCTGAAAATTGGGAGATGAAGATGTGTTTTTGGAAATGGATGGAGCGTGAAAGATTGAAGTTGGTTTAGATTTTTGTGTGCAAGGCATGATTCAAGGTCATAACATCAAAAAATGACAAATGCATGGAGTGTGTGTAAATTTAGGCATGATGCGCACAAAAATAAAGCGATGCGCGAAATAATAGCGGGTTGCCTGAAAAATCAGCAGGATGCGCGTAAAATGAAAAGCTGTGCGAAATATCTGCGGGATGCATGAAATAGAGGAATGAATTTTTTCGTGAAAAAGTTGTTTCAAGATTAGAAGCTTGAAAATTGGCAAAGGCATGAGGTGCGCAAAATATTGGATCATTGCGCGAAATATGAAGTTGCATGAAAGAGTTTTTACGCGCATGAAAGAGGTTTTACACATGGATTAGTGTTTTTCACACGGGGTCAAAATGCCTATAAATATGAGGTGAACCTCTATCATTTGTAAATGCTCGACACTTAGAAGAAATCTCGAGCTCTGGTGTACATAAAATAATATGCTAAGTGAGTTGCGTGAAAAGAAGGGAGTTTGCACGAAAAGAGGATAGTTGCACGAAAAGATAAAAAGTTGTGCGGAAAAAGAGAAGTTGTGTGAAAAGATAAAAGGCTGCGTGAAAAAGGGGAGTTGCGCGAAAAAGTTTTCCGCACCAAAAGTGAGTTTTTATGTGCAAGGCATTAGAATTGCACACAAGATATCCTAAAGGTTTTGTGGAAAATTTGGGGTCTTCGCACATATTCAGTTGTGCGTATGGGAGTTATTACCAGCTTCTGGGTAGGAAAGTGAAGATTTGTACTTCAGAGATTACAACTGTTCAATTTTGAAGAAGCATTGAAATACTGTAATTCCTTATTTTTTCTAAGAGGGTGAAAACACACTTGCAGATTGTTTTCCAAGTGCTACAAGAGTGTAATGGTATATCCTAATCGTTTTATTCCACATCAAAGGATTGTTTTCTAGTGTCTTGTGTGGTACTGGATTATTTCCGTACCATACCAAGGACGTAGCTACTCTTGTTGAGTAGTGAACCTTGTAAATCTTGTGTTCTTGTGGTTGTGTGTGTTCAGCAGAGAAGAAAATATTTAACAGGAGGCAAAGGTTGTTTCAATTCGAAGGAAACAAAAAAAGAAAAAGATATCATTGATTCACCCCCTCCCCCTCTCAGTGATACTTGGATCCTAGCTGGGAACTTCAGTTTGGGTGTTCATGATGACCTTGAATGCCTGAGAAAGGGAATGGGATTAAGGATATCTCTCTAATATGGATTGCCTAAGGGGGAAATATGTCCTCAATGAGACCTTAGGTGACCATAGTATTATTTCATTTGACTTATGACCCAAGTGATATGGTGTACTTGGGAATGGGTAGAGATAGTATTGGGTGTCACCATAGAACTTGTACCACTTGTGTGAGCTTGAGGGGCTATGGAAAAAGGTGTTAGGTTTAGTTTTTCACCCAACCCTAAACTTGTGTTTATAATTTCACATATTTATTTTTGATAAAGCTATAGATTCACATAAATGATTTCTGGTACATAGTATATGGTCTTAATGAGATGTGATGATGTCATTATGGATTCCTAGAGGTGATTCTTGGGATCCATTATCGATACATATGTGATACTGGTGTCATATGACTTGGATATGATTATTTCATTATGTACACCCAGGTTTGATTCCTGGGATACAGTTGTTGATCCATGTAATAATTCCCAACACATTAGGATTCGACCTCAAGTCAATATGGGGCACCCTAGATTACACGGGTACCTAGGATTCCTAACATGTTTTGGATCCAATCATTTGGGTTTGAGAATTTTATTGACTGTTTATATGATGATATTCCTATGTGAACCCTAGGATCAGCCCCCTCAATCTTGATGACATGACATGTACCTGATGAGGATAGACCGGAAGCCTAGGATCTGGATGGCTAGCATAGTGATGTAGAGGATGAATTTTAGTTCAGTGACTGCTTGAGATGCATGGGTATTGGATTTAAGATAATTATTATATGGGAGGTTATAGATATTCATAGGATTTCTATGATGTAGTTTTTAATCATTATATGATGTTATGTTTGGTCATTTTTTCCTGATCATCATGGATGCATGGGTTACCCGCTAAGATTCGGTTTTTATATGGTTTACACAATATCATAAAGTACTCAAAGATAGCTTTCCACTAGCTAAATATTATATAGTTTATCTGTTAGTTCTAGGAACAATAGAAGTGTGTGGTGGTGGGTGATATATTAAATTTTCTTTTAATTATTTTTTTCAAAAACCATTAGTGAGGATCTTTCGCATAAAATTTATAACTAATTTATTTAATATATTAATAAATGAATATCTAGTCTTATGAACTTTTTTAATTGATGTATATCGATCATCTGAAAGACCCTTTCGTATTACCTTCATTTTACTATGAGGACTCAAAGATATAATCCCTCTAGTGGTGATCCACATATGCTCCTATGATCTCTAAGAAATCTCACTCGATCTTTAGATGCTAGCATGGTGAATTGAATATCTTGCATTATTCATTATTAATCGATCATTAAAACTCATGAATAAACCTCTATTTATTTTCTCATTCTTGAGAGGGAAAGAGGAGGAGTCAAAAGATAATTTTTTGTGCATAAAAATTCTCTTTTTTTCAATTTCACACTGATGCTCCACACAATAGACATAAGTGTATATTTATAGAGCTAGGGTTTAGGTTAAAATAATAATTTAATTTCATATCAATCATTAAATAATAGTATAACCTTTAATGAAACCCCATGCCATAGAATAATAATAATAATAGTAATTATAATAATATTATTATTATTCTTGTTATTATTATTATTATTATTATTATTATTTTGTGGTGCACGCCAACATGCAAAAATTGATAAATAATATTTACCATCTTATAAATAATTATTTATCACCAAACGCATTCTTGATCCATTCTAACTCCTCTTTATTTAGTGAATACCCAAATAAATATTTTATTCATAAATAAATATTTCATTCACATAGAGATAGATAAATATTTATTAAATATTCAATAAAAAATAAATATGTTTTTATTCACATGTTGGTGAATAAATATTAATTAAATTTATGTGATCAATATAACTTGAATAAAAATATTCCTCAATCTTGAGAATAATATTTATTCCATTAATTAAATTCAAATATAATTTAATCGAGATCAATGGAAACACTTAGTATGTGACCACATATGAATGCTAATTGTGTAATATAATCCATTTTTTACAATATCTCATTAAGCAGGTTGTACGACAGTGTCATCATCCTATATGCTCGATAAATATTTCATTAACTATCTAAAATAAACACGTCATTACACCATGGCCATGTAATTTCATGTGATATTTATATTCCAATTAAAGGGTCGAGATATTATTTTCCATAAATATGGAAGGGACAAATCCTTCCTCATCTTATCCATTAATGACATGTCAGTCATGACACACCCAACATACCCACTTCCCACCAACATTTTATATGATGATTTTCGTCAATAAATCTAAGTGTGTGAGTCATGTCATACACTAATGATAATATTAAAGTCTAAGGACCATTACAGATGCTCACAGATAGGAATATCATATCACATCAAAAGATATTGAATTTATAATGGTAGTTATGTTCTCATAATATATCATCTTAGAGATTACCAAGTGTAAACTTAATGAGAATAAGTCTCATCTACTTATGAGTAATCATGGATGGAGGTCAAAATATTATGTGTCCCATCATAGTATGTTATCCAACTGCAGATCTATATTAAGAATATTGTCATAAAACTTAAAGGTTCTTATCATAGTGGGGAACTTCTATGACCTTATCAATGTGAAAGACAATCTAGGATAATATTACATTAAAGATGTGCAGAATAATGAACAATATGTAATAATATGTTTAACTAATATTCAATACATAGAATATATATGTAACCAAGTACAAAAAAATTTACCTAAGAAATAAACTCCAACAAAAATCCCACTTGTACTAGATACAACTTCCTATGACATTTAGTATGTTAGACCTCACATGATAATCATGTTTCTACTAAGTCAAGGATTCAGTCAAGGGGTCCATCATGTTGCCTTTCATGGATATAATTCTCACTAAAACCTCAAATATATGAGAAAAATCCATCAATGGATTATACTTTTGAAGTATGTTCTTCATCCTCTTATGTGACCTTGGATCTTTTGCAAAATCCATCACTGTAGTATTATCATAATAGAGTGTGATAGGATCTTTACTTCTACATACCATGTCAATATCTTGGATGAATTTTTTTGTCCATGATAATTCTTTAGCTACCTCAGAAACCACAATATACTCATACTCTACTGTAGAATCTAAAACCATAGCCTTCTTTGTGATCTTACATCTCACATAACCTCTATTCAAGGTGATGATGTATCCCATTTGTGACTTCATGTCATATTGATCAATTTGGAAAATCTCATTTTAATATCCTGTGATTACTAGTTCTATATCTCCTCAATACACTAAGAACATATCCTTATTACACCTTAGATACTTAAGTATGTCTTGACTGTCATCCAATGGTGGTCACCTAGATTAGCTTGATATCTACCTATCGCACTCAATGCATAGGCAACATCTAGCCTAGTACATAGCATAGAATACATGATTGACCCAATCTCTGATTTGTATTGAATAATTTCCATTTTGTTTCTTTCTTCATATGTTTGAGGACACATTTTCTTAGAAAGATTAATGCCATGTGACGTTGGTAACAATCCCATCTTGAATTGTTCCATACTAAATCTATTCAATATCTTATAAACGTATGTTCCTTGACTTAGTCCAAGTAATCTCTTAGATATATAATGATGGATCTTGATACCAAGAAAATATTTTTCCTCACCTAATTCCTTTATGGAGAAGCATTTATTCAACCAAATCTCAACAGACTATAAGACTAGTATTTCATTTCCTATGATTTATATGTTATAAACATATACTATTAAGAAAATGATTGCACTCCCACTAAACCATTTATATAAACAAGGTTCATATTCATTCTTTATGAAACCAAATTTTATTATGGACTCTCAAAATGAATGTTCTATGACCTGGATTCTTAATTTAATCCATAAATGGATCTTTTCAACTTGTATACCTTGTTGGAATCCTTTGGATATACAAACCCTTTAGGTTGTGTCACATAGACATCTTCCTAAAGGTTCCCATTAAGGAAATATATTTTTACATCCATTTTCAAAATCTCATAATCAAGGAAGGTCATAATGACAAGTAAAATTATAATGTATTTCATCATTATAACTGTTGAAAAGGTTTCATCATAGTAAATTACTTGGAGTTGTTTAAACCATTTTGAAACCAATTGCGCCTTATAGGTAATGAATTGTCCTTCCATGTCCAGTTTCTTATTAAATACCCATTTTCAACCAATAGTATTTACATATATTAAAGGGTATAACAAAATCTATACTTAGTTTTAGTACATGGAATCCATTTCAGAATTCATGAATTATTTCCACTTGGCAATATCTATGCCACTTATTGCTTTATTATAGGTTAAAGGGTCATTATTATCAAATAATAATTAGTCACCATTTTCAGTGACTAGAAAACCATAATGTTCTAGTTCTCTAACCTCTCTTACACTTGTATGTTGTAATTCTGTCTCTAGAATAGTTTCTTATTCCATGGGGATTTATAGAATTTGTTCTTATACCAAATCTTGTATCCCATGAGCCTTGACTTCATCAAAGTATATCTCACTCCCACTATATTTTTTAGAGATGTTCTCCCACTCAAGTAATTGGCATGTCTTGCCACTATTTTTTTATAAGGTGTCTTATAGGTAATATCCCCTCATTTCCTTGGGATATCCTATAAAGCTACACTTTGTCCCTCGGGTGCAAGTTTTTTACCTAAAGAGGCATTAACTAACTCTTCACTTCCCTACACATGTAAATTTGATAACATGGTTTTTATTCCACTCCAAAATCTATATGGAATAACATTTATCTATTTATTTGGTACTTATTTTAGTATATGTTTTTGTATGTAACATGTATCCCCAAAAGGATAATGGAATACTTTCATGACTCGTCATTGATCTCACCATGTCCAACAAGGTGTTGTTACTTCTTTTGCTTACACCATTCCACTGAGGCATGTAAGGAGGAGTGAGTTGGTATAGGATCTCAAACTCTCATAAGTAATTAATGAAGTCTTGATTAATATTTTCATGACCTAACCCACTGAGTTTCAACCAGTGACTACCCCAATCCCACCTTCAATTAGCTAGGGGCTGGCGACCAGCACCGAGTAGGAATATCCCACAAATGGGATGCATTAGCCTAAAGTACTCATACGAACATACATATCCAAGCCCACACAGTGATGAAATGTAAAACAAATAAAACAATTCATTCATACATCTAAGATCCCACAATAGAGTATGACAGTAAAGTACTAAAAATAGAAAAGGGGCCAAAAATAAGCCCCAAAAAAACTAAAAAGAGTCCAACTTTCTCTAAGGTAAAGGAATAAGTCAAAATAATTCTCATGGTAAACACATCAGTCTATCAAGCTCTATATATGCTACACCCACTCCCTATCCTCCCGAGATAATGTAAAAAAGTGTCATCATATACATAAGACACAACATGTGTGGGAAAAGCCTATTAAGGGGTGAGTATAACAATACTAAGTAGGAAACCCCAAAAACAATAAACCTGAAGCACCAAGTATGGTTAGATTAATACAAGATATAAAAATCAATGTATAACATAAACAAAAGATATATATACTCAAAAAATTCACCATGCCACTAGGAGTTCATAACCAACTGTGAGTCATAGGATTATGTTTGAAGTAATTCTCATTCTATAAGAACCCACTCAATAATACATGCTACCATATAAGACACTCTATGAAGAGGTCTAGGTCATTGGGCTCTACCCAATGAAGCTCACTGGTCTAAGGGGACCATGATACACAGATAAGGGGTCATGCCCAGAACTGATGGGGGACACCATGAACCTAGTATGAATCAACCTACTTTGTAGGGGATGGTATTTCAATGATTTCACAAACCATACTAATACAACCTACTAGACGAAGGATCAAAACCCTGCTCCAAGAGGTCATGATGATTCCACAAATCCCAACTAGGGATGATAGAGGATCACACTCCAGTCTTGTGAAGGGACGCCACAACTCTATCTGAGACTCAGCCTTTATAGGGGATCACAATCCAATTATGTGGATGTAATATCTCATTGTACCCTCGAGTAAAGGACCAAGGGAATGAACTCAACCTATACTGGTCTAAGAAAGGAAAATGAAGATCCTAAAGCACTCTTGAAGGGATTGCATGGGGTGTCCCAAGGGGTATATGGAATATCCAGTTATCCCAAGTCATGCTCGTGTGGAAGAGCCTCACACAGCATGTAGTATCCACATATACGGTGTGTAGAAGGATGTACACAGCGTATAGAGACACATAGTATCATGCATGTGTCACCTGGCTATGTATGTGTACCAAATGTATGTTTGTGTACCAGTACATGTAAGTCAATATGTGTTTGTGTACTTTTGAAGTGCACACTGATTCAACTGGGGAGGGTCACATGCCATGTGGTACTCAACTCTGGACAAACCCTATCACCATAGCCAAGGTGCCCCACGCATTGTCTAATCCCGTATTATACGCTGTGATATGTGGGATTTTCTAGAAATATCATATATTTCTCTGTACACATTTACCGATATTTTGGCCTCTGATCTGTCGACCTTCAAACTGCAAAATTCAACATTCATCCTTATTTTGGCATTCCATCACCGAATCAACATGTTTCATCACCAGATCTTCTCGCAAAACAGATCGAATTTATGTTCTTTATCTCATGTTGAATAACATCGAAGAATGTAAATTATGGAATCATTTGTCACTCGATTCATGGCCACAAGCAATGTTCCACCTCCTTCACATCATTTCGATCCCAAATTTTTTATATCGGATCGTTGTGCCAAGAAATGGGTGTGCAATGATTGATTGATTGATAATAGTCAAACCCCAGTCAAATTAAGATCGCTCATGGTGAAACACAGAATTGGGGGAGAAAATTATCATCAATCAAGAGGAATGAACCTTAATTGATGTTCATATAGATCTTGGTTCATTTCCATTATAATGGTAAATGAATCTATAAACAAATTAAACCAAAGAACTTCTCCTGATAAAATCTCCACAAAATAAATTCCATCTCTCAATATGCACGATCTTTGAATCAATCCATTCATTGATTGATTCACATTCATCATAGAAATTAATAATTGGGAAAATAAAATCAAAATCACATACCCTACCTTGATTTGGATCGATCGCTAATGAAGAACAATTTTTTTGTGTTTATTGGTGAGATACTTCAAAAATGATGTGCGCTGATCCTCGATCCTTTATCTGTCATCATTCATCAGAAAGTATTCCTAGAGATCTCTCCAACGACATTTTAGAAGTTCTAGGGTTATGTGGCTAACCCTATAATTATAACATAAGGATGCATTTAAAGAAAAACAAGTTGTTTTTTTAACATAATGAATTAAAATAATTTTTATTAAATTATTTTATTCATTTTATGCCCATGAAAACATTTTCAAAAATGACCTGTGCCGACCAGAGTTAAGTCATTCCTAGTGTAAAACCACCATTATGAGATCAATGGTGCCCTAGGATTTCTTATCTGGGAATCCATTTAAGATTAATACCACTTTTTTAGGAAAATCTCATGAACATGCTATTTAATATATTTAATATATTGAAAAAATTTATTCTGGGCACATTGGGCCTCAAAATCATATTCTGTCTCAGCGCTTGATCTCAAAAATAATCCATATAATATTTAAAAATAATAAATGGAAAATCTGAGACATTAAATTCTCCCCACCATGGGGATTTTCATCCCTAAAAAGAAAAATAAAGGCCTACACAAAGATATGTGAGTATTGAGAATTAATCTGATCCTCCCACTACCATGTTCTCTCTTAAAGATTCCAATGCTTCCACCAGACACACACTAAAAGAATTGACTACCCATGAAGGATCCTCTCTTTCCAATCCTCAATCTCTACTGGGTGCTTAGAAAAAGTCGTTCCATCCTTGATGTCTATCTCTCCCCGATAGATAATGTGTGATGGGTCATGCACATACCTCCCCAACTATGACATGTGGAAGACTTCATGTACCTGGTCTAACCGTGGAGGTAGATCTAAGTAGTACCCCACCTCACCAACTCTATGTAGTATCTATAGAGGACTAATGAACCTTGGAGATAGATTACCTCCATGACTAAATCTCTATAATCTACATCAAGGTGAAACCCATAGGAACACATGGTCTCCCTCCTTGAACTCCAAAGGTCTTAGTCGCCTGTTAGCATATGACTTCTGATGGATCTGTGTAATCTTCATCTGCTTCTAGATGATCAACACCTTCTCTGTAGTAGCTCGCACCAACTCTGGACCCATGAGTGTCGAATCCCCTAGGTCAGTTTAACAAAGTGGTGACCTATAGGGTTGCCCGTACAAATCCTTGAATGGTGGCATACAAATGGTGTAATAGAACCTATTTTTGTACACAAACTCAACTAGTGGTAGGTGATCCTCCCAAATATAACCAAAGTCTAACATGCAAGCTCATATCATATCCTCCAGAACCCGAATGGTCTGCTTAGTCTAGTCATTGGTTTGTGGGTGAAATGTTGTGCTCAAGCATAACTGAATCCCAAACACCTCATGTAATCCCTTCCACAATTGTCACATAAAAAATCATCATGATAAAAAACAATCATAGATGGAACTCTATAGAGTCAAACTATCTCCTAAACGTAGAGTCACCTTGAGCTCTCTACTAAACTCTATTCTTGGATAGATAAGAAGTGTGTTGACTTGGTGAGTTGGTCAACGATCACCCATATTGAATTGTGTACCCTAGTTGTACATGGTAATCTCGTCTCTAATTCCATAAATATCCCATCCCACTTCCATTATGGATCCTTAAGGGGTTGATCTAAACCTACTAGAACTCGGTTCTCATCCTTTACTTTCAAGCAAGTAAGGCATCAATAAACAAACTCAGTAACTCCTTTTTTCATCCATGGCCACCAAAATTAATGTTGTAGGTCTTGGTACATCTTTTCCACACCTGGATGTACTTCCAAGGGAGATGTATGAAAATCTCTTAAAACATCCTCCCACGATGTCACTAGTACCATCATGTATCCTTTGAAAAGAACTATGTTCTCCCCATCTTTAGGAAATCCATCAGGAACCTGTCCTATGGATATCTGAGCACATAGGGTCTCGCAGTTAATATCCCCAATATGTGCCTCCCTAACTAAATGTAATAGTTGAGAGGTGAAAACCATAAACTCGAGGTAAGCTTCTCCATATCTATCTAAAAAGGATAACTACAATGAGGTCAACTGATCCAACACCTCATTCAGTAACTGTGAACTAGATCACCTATTGAGAGAATCTTCCACCATGTTTCCCTTCCCAGGAGTATAGACAATCTCAAATTCATAGTCTTGGAGTAACTATATCCATCTCCTCTATCTCAAGTTAATATCCTTCTGAGAGAAGATATACTTGATACACTTGTGGTCAGATTACACGATGCATCACTCGCCCCTCAGGTAGTGTCACCACATATTCAATGTGAAAAATACTACTGATAACTTAAGATTGTGGGTTGCATAGTTCTTCTCATGTGGTCTCGAGTGGAATGAACCATAGGCAATAACCACTTTCTTATGAATTAGAACACAATCATGTCTGTTCCCTGATGCATCGCATAACACTAAGTACTTGACACCTTCCTCTAGTAACCTAGAGATGGGAGCACTCGTCAACCTCTACCTTAGATTCTGAAAGCACTACTAGAACTTTTCCATCCACATCAAGGATTCCCTTTCCTATTCAAGGTTGTCAAGGGTGCTACCACTCTGGAGAAGTCAGGTAAAAACATCTGATAGTACCCATCCAATCCATGGAAACTCCACACCTCGGTAACACTCTTGGGTGGCTCCTAATAAAGAATTTCCTCAACCTTCCCTAGATCTATTGAAGCTCCAACCTCTAAGAAGATTTGTTCTAGAAAGTGGACTTATTGAATCCAAAACTAACACTTCGATATATTCTTAAAAATTTTGTGCTCTTGGAGTGTGTCCAGGACCATCCTCAAGTGTCTTGTGTTCTCTTCCTCTTCTCACTGAGTACACTAGGATTTCATCAATGAATACTACCACAAACCAGTATAAAAAAGGTTGAAAGAGCTGGTTCATGAGCCCTATGAACACTTTTGGGGTGTTCTTCACACCAAACAGAATCACTAAGTACTCATAGTGATTGTAACAACATATGAATGTTGTCTTTAGTATATCTTCATCACGTACTCATAGCTAGTGATAGCCTGATCTGAGGTCAATCTTCAAGAACCATCACACCACTTTTAACTAATCAAAGAGGTTATCAATCCTCCCAGAATAATGTCAAAAAGTTTTTTCTTCTGCATAAGACTCAACATGTGTGGGTAAAGCCTGTTCATGGGTGAGTATAATAATACTCCATAGGAAACCATGAAAACACAAAAAATGAAGCACCAAGTATGGTTATCTCTATAAAATATATAATAATCAATGTATAACAGAAACAAACCCCATATATACTCAAGAAAGACACCATGCCACCAGGCGGTCATAACCAACTATTAACTATAGGATTATATTCAAAGAAAAGCTCATTCCAGGAGAACCCACTCCGTGATCCATGCTACCATCGGAGACACTCGATAAAGAGGTCTGTTTCATTGGGCCCTGCCCAATGAATCTCACTAGTCTAAGGGGGCCATGATACACAGACAAGGAGTCATGCCCAGAACTACTAGGGGACACCATGAACCCAGTCTAGATTAAACTGGTACGTAGGGGATCATATGTCAATGATTTTACAAACCCTATCATTATGGACTGCTAGAAGGATGATAGATTCCCTGCTCATGGAGGTCATGATGATTCCACAAAATCCAACTATGAATGATATAGGATCGCATTCTAGTCTCATAGAAGGACACCACAACTCTATCTAAAACTCAACCTCTATAGGGGATCACAATCCAGTGATGTGGATGTAATGTCGTTATGTACCCATGAGGAAAGGCCAAGTTAACGTACTCAACCTATAATGGTATAAACTAGGAAAACAAGGGCCCTTAAGCACTCTTTAAGGGACTACATGGCGTGACCAAAGGGGTACATGGAGTGTCCTGCTATCCCAAGTCCTGCCTATTTGGAAGAACCTCACACAATATGTAGTATCCATATACATGATGTGTAGAAGGATGTAAATGGCATGTAGAGACACATGGTATCATACCTGTGTTTTATAGTCATGTCCATGTACTGAATCTGTGTATGTGTACTGATCTCTGTACACCAATTCGTGTCTGTGCGGGGGTAAACAGTGTGTCTATGACCATGTACTATGACATGTGTCTGTGAACTTATGAAGTACATGCAGAGTCAACTGGGGAGGGTCACATTCCATGTGATAGGGGTCACACTCCATGTGGTCCTTAACTCCATCCAAACCCTAGCACTACAACTAGGGGGCCTACACACTATGTAATCCTAGATTACACATCGCGTTCTATGGGATTTTCTATAAATATCAGATCTTCTTCCACACCCCTCAGATAATCTTATGACCTCTGATCCACTGACTAAAATATAGTGAAACTCAAGATTCGGCCTTGTTTTTTCATTCCATCACTGAATCAACATGTTTCATCACCATATCTTTTCACAAAATAGATCAAATCGATGTTCTTCATTTGTATTGAAGAACGAAAAAGAATGTGAATTCAAGAATAATTCGTCACTCAATTCACTTCCACAACTATAGTATCACCTTTTTCATGTTGTGTTGATCCCAGATTTGTGATATCGAATCGTTGCACCAAGAAACGAGTGTGCAAGGATCAATTGGTCAGGAATAGTCGAACCTCGGGCCAATGAAGAATGCTCTTGGTGAAATGAAAAATAGGGGATAAAATCACCATCAATCAAGGGGAAAAAACCTCAATCAATGTTCATGTCGATCTTGGTTCACTTCCATTATAACGGTAAAAAAATCCATCATCAAATTAAACCAAATAACTTCTCTTGATAAAATTCCCACAAAATAAATCTCAACCCTCAATAAGAATGATCCATGAATCAATCCATTCATCAATTGATTCACATTCATCGTAGAAATTTAGAACGGTGAAAAGCAAATCAAAATCACATGCCCTACTTCAATTTGGATTGGTCACTGATGATGAATGAAGTTTCACTATATTCATTGGTGAGATCCTTCAAAATCAATGTGTGTCGATCAACAATCCTTTATCTATCATTTTTTTTCAAAATGATTCTTAGAGCTCTCTCCAATGATCTTCCAAAAGTTCTAGGGTTATGCGGATAACCCTTGAATTCTGACATAAGGATACATTTAAATAAAAAAAATTGCATCAATATAATGAATTAAAATAATTTTTATTAAATTATTTTATTCATTTTATTTCTGTGATAACATTTTCAAAAATGACCCATGACGGCCAAAGTTAAGTTGCAACTAGGGTAAAACCGCCATTCTGATCTCAATAGTTCCCTTGGATTTCTCATATAGACACTCATTTAAGAGTTATTCAACTTTTTTAGGAAAACTGCATGTGTGTGATATTAAATATATTTAATATATTTCAAACATTTATTTTGGGCACACTAAGCCTTGGAATCACACATCCTCTCAGTTCCTGATCTCAAAAATAATTCATTTAATATTTAAAAAAAGTATATGGAAATTCAACATGTTACAAATATATTATCCCCCAAAGTCTGAGTGGAGTTTCTTAATCATCTTAACATGATAGTCATCAACTTTATTCTTATATTACTTAAATTTTTCAATGGAATTTGACTTATACCTCATTAAGTAGACATATCCATATCTACTAAAATCATTAGTAAAAGTTATGAAGTATGAGTACCCACCCCTCGATTCAATATGAAATGTTTCACACATGTCTATATGAACTAATTCTATAATCTCTTTGGTACTTTCACCTTTCCCAACAAATGGGGTTTTGGTCATTTTTTTTTTATAAACACACATGACATACACCAAGCAGTTTTAGTTCAAAATAATATAAATATGCATCTTGATATAATTTAGTCAGGTACTTTTCATTTACATGACCTAGCTGGTGATGCCAAACTTAGTTGTGGTATGAGTCTGTGAAGTAACTTCATTATTGATTATCATTACTTGGTTTGTGTAATCCAACACATAAAGACCGTTATTTAAATGTTCCTTACCATAAAAATTATATATTCATAAAATAATAAACATTTATTCCCAAATTTGAAAATAAATCCATCTGTATAAAGTATGTATATATAAATAATGTTTTTGGTAATAGTTGGAACATAATTACAACCTTTCATAACCAATATCATTCTTGTTGGCAACATGAGGTGGTAGTCCCAGATAGCTATAGTAGTAAGTTTAGATCTATTGGATTCTCATATACATACCTCCCCTTAGTAAATATTTCTGAATCTACTTGGTTCCATTATTTGAATATATATGTGATCACCACAATATTTATCTAATAACTAATTTTTGAAAATAGATAAATTATACTTGATAAAAAACACACCTGAAGATTCCCCTTACTTCTTTAGATGGGTGTATTTTTTCTTCCAATGGACCTTCTTACCACATGTCAAAGAGATAGCATCATGTTCTCTTTCTTTCCCATTGATCTTCCTCTTCTTGGAAGGGTGTGAAGAAGCTTTGGGATTAAATCTATTTTCTTTACCTTTTTGTGTGTTTACCATAAGGGTATAAGGTTGTTCAAGATTTGTATCCTTATCTACTTAGAAAAGAAGAGTAAGAATATATATTAGATACTTATAAATTATGTTTATATTAAAATTAACAACAAATATGGATAATCTTTGACATAGGGATTTCATAATGAGATCGGTGCCTAGTTATTTGGGTATTTTAAATCCTAGAACATCTACATGCTCAATATAGCTAATGATATTGACTACATGAGTCCTAGTTGGGGCACCCTCTCAAAGATTTCTCTAAAATATCACCTTGTAAATCTCAAACCATTCCTATTTAGCTCTCTATTGGTAAATACCATGGATGTGCTCAAGCATACTTTATGTATCCATGTTTTCATGAGACTTCATGAGTTCACTAAACATTGATAAAATCATCAAACATTGAACATTGATTACATCATTAATATGTTTCTCATAGACTAGGAACTCTTAATCATGCACCTCCTTAGTATATTGATTAGGAAATGAGGATTCTAGTATATATGATTTTCGTTTATGAAAAAAAACAACTCGAAGGTGTTTGTACCATTCTTGGAAGTTACTTCTAGTTAGAAGGTTGTCTTTATCCAATATTGATCATAGGGATAATGTGAATGAAAATCTTACCATTTTATTCTATAATTAAAAGATAATATTAATAGTAATATCCTTGATTTAAAAATTATATGAGAAATAATAAATTAATTGATTTTATTAATTATTAAATCTCCTGCTATTTTATCAAGTCCCAATAGCCCTCACTATTGAACTTGTAATGTCTAGTTTCTAGGACATTCTAGTGTAAAGGAACCATATTCCCCCTTCACATAACCCCAACAAGGGTTGTTCAAGATACTTGAAGGTATTTAGGTAGGCAGGTCTTTGCTAACTATGGGCTTGTAGCACTTTGATCTATTGAGTGGACTCCTCTATCCTAAAATCCTAGCTTGGATTTCCTCAACACTTGCCTCCAAATTACACCAAGTCTATAAAGGGTTACTCCTCTTGATTTAAAATGGTAAATTCAACCCAAAACCTTCATAAGAACCCCCTTATAAAAGTAAGATTCCCAACAAGGGTTGGTCAAACACTTAGTCTTATTGGGATTCATTCCTAATCAAGTAATGGAAGTCTACATCAGACTGAATATTTAATTGAGGGATTTTAATTTATTATGCATAAATTTTATCTTGTTTTATCCTTTAAATGTCTTGTTAATATTAAGTGTGTGTTACTTAATTATATAATCATGTTGGATAAAAAATTTATGCATAAGTTATTTATTTAGTTTTTGTATTTGCACATTAATTCATTTATTTATGTGATCATTGCCTTGCATCCATAAAATAAGTAATTTCATAGACATAAATAATTAATTAATTAAATTACCCATTCATGAGCTTTATCTAACAGTTTATTTAATGAGTGGACATTAAATAAACCTTTTACTTAGGGGAAATAAATCTTATTGCCTATATTTGAATGAGTTACGGAATTTCACCTGACCACCTATGTATCACATGTGTTTGCATCATAATGGTTTCATCTTGAACTGCCTTCATGTGCCTTGGGATACTCTATTAATTACATGTATTTATGACTCACACTTATGTGAGGGGAATTAAAGGATTGGATAAAATGGGATTATATAAATATCCTTGTACATTCATGTCCTACATAATAATGGAGGGAGGGTTGACTCACAGTCCATCATATTTAATTTAATAATAAATAATTTCAAACCCATGAAATGAATTAAATTAAAACATCTAACACATACACAGGTCTTGGTCAAGCTCATGAATAGTCATACAAGCAATGAATACACAAAAAGTAACTGGAAAGCATTCATTTATTTATTCCTTCTTTATTATTAATATGGTCGCGCTTGTATTAATTAATTAATTAATTAATTTTCTTTCATCTTAATGTTAATATGAACTTTACTAGAGATACCCATCATTTATAGAATTCATGGAAAATAAATAGAAGAATCAATAATGACATATATTTATTTCAATAAATTAATTGAGATTTTAAAGTTATTTAAAATAATTATTTAATTATAAAATACACAATGGTGTGTAAATAAATAAAATAAGGTTTTAATATTGTAATTTTTTCAATTAAATTTAATTTTTAATTCTTATCATTAATATGTGAACTACACGGCATGTACATCCAACTACGCATTGTGTATCTCGATTATCATGTATCCAAGGTACATGCTTGGATCTATAGCGTGTACCTCATCCAAATTACACGATGTGTATAGGCTATCTACATGATGTGTGTACTATTTTCCATATTTCTAGAATTCGCACTTAGGTCTTTGGCATGTGTCTCGACAAACTACATGGCATGTACAGACCAATTATATATAGTGTATCTCTTTGATTCTTATCTCCATTTTCTCACTAAGTGGCTCGGTGTGTTCTTTAGACACGGGATTTGATGAATTACATGTTGTATACACCTCATACATGACGTGTATATCATAAATGCTCCAGGTTTTCAGTCTCAAATGGTTTTGACTGTGTATAATGACCATACGAATTGCATGATTTATGCCACTAACCCATGTAGACTACATGGTTTGTATGTTTATACACATAGTGTAATCAAACAACCATGTGCCAAGTTGTCTAGTAAAAATGCGGCTTGCACCATGTGTAATTACTACATGGTGCATCATGTATCCCTTAGTGCATCTAGATGCAGCACATTAGGGTACATGGAATGTACTTTTAATTAAATGCCATGTAACCCTATCTTGCTGGTCAAATTGGAAGTTTCATGATGGAATATCCAGTTGTTCATCATCTTTTCTTACACCTTCAAGAAAATGAAGCAATGAATGAATCCTGATTAATATTTTAAAGTATGTTAATTTAAATCAAATTAAATAATGAATGACATGAAAGGAAAATATAACCACAATTCAGCATCGATCAACAATTAAATAAATAATTATAGATTTAAATATGACCACTCTGATACCACTTGTTGGTTCTGGGGGTATCGAAAGCATGTGTTGGTGGGAGATATATTAAAATTTATTTTAATTATCATTACCTAAAACCATGAGTGGGGATATTTCACATCAAATTTATAATTAATTTATATAAATCTGAAGACATAAATATATGGGCTTAGGAAATTTCTTTGTTGATGAATTTTGATCATCCAAAAAGTCCCTTTTGGGTTACCTTCATTTCACTTTGAGGATCCAAGGATAGATTCCCTCTAGCGGTGATCTACACATGCTCCTATGATATTCGAGAAATTCTACTCGATATCTGAGTGATAAGGTGGAAAATCAAATGTATTGTGTTATTCCTTATTGAATGTTTGTTCTTTAACCTTGAATAAATATATCCTATGTTTTTCATTCTTGAGAGGGAGAGATAATGAGGAGTTAAGAGAGAATTTTTTGTGTGAAACAATTCACTTGTTTTCAATTGCAAATCGATGCTCCCCATAATAGACATAATCATCTATTTATAGAGTTAGGGTTTAAGATAAAATAATAATTTAATTACATACTAACCATTAAATAATATTATATACTTTAATTAAAAACCATGAAACATAATAATAATATTATTATTATTATTTTGTCACATTACAGCTTGCAAAAATTGATAAATAATATTTACCAGCTTGTAAATAATTATTTATCACTAGATGTGGTCTCGGTATGTTCAAACTCCTTGGTATTTATTGAATACCTGAATAAATATTTTGTTCATAAATAAATATTTCATTCACATATAGTGAATAAATATTTATTAAATATTAAATAAAATAAATAAATATATTTTTATTCACATGTAAATTAATAAATATTTATTAAATTTATGTGATCAATTATCTTGGATAAAATTATTCCTATGTCTTGAGAATAATATTTATTCCATTAATTAAATTCAAATAGAATTTAATCGAGATCAATTAAAACACTTAGTGTGGGATCCTATAGGGTTATTTCTCATTGGTATTAGGTGGACTTTCTTAAAGTCCAAGATTACTATCTAGGAATATGTTGAAGCACCTAAGAGAAAGAACTCGATGTCACAATGTCGACAAACACATATGAATGCTCACTATGTAACATAATCCCTTTTTCATAATATTTCATCAAGAAGGTTGCATGATGATTTCATCAACCTATATGATTGATATATCTTTATTTAACTATCTGAAATAAAAAAATTGTTACACCATGGCCATGGAATTTAAGGAAATGATTATATTCCTATAAAAGGGTTATGATATCATCTTCAATAAATATGGAAGGAAAAAATCCTTTACCAACTTATCCATTGATGATATATTAATTTTGATGTGCCCAACATACCCTAATTCCCACCAACATATGGTGTGAAAGTTTTCGTTAGTAAATCTAAGTGAGTGATTTATGACATACACCGATGATAATCTTAAAGTATAGAGAACATTACACATGCTTGCAAATGGGAATATCAGATGACACCAAAATATGAATAATTCCTACTAGCATGTCTATTATCATAATCTTTCATCTTAGAGATTACAGAGTGTGAACATCATGAGAAGAATATCTATCCTAGTACAAGTACTCACACCTGAAGGTCTAAATACTATATTTCCCATCATAGTATGTCATCCAACCACATAACTATATTAAGAATATTTTCATAGCACTTCAAGGTTATCATCATAGTAGGGATCTTCTATGACCTTATCAATGTGAAAAATACTCTAGGACATTATTACATTAAATCCATGCAGAACAATGAACAATATGTAATAATATGTTTAATTAGTATTCAATACATCAAATATACATGTAACCAAGTACAAATAGTTGGTCCCGGGACACCAACTACAACATGATCAGGGTCACGGGCCTGAGGATCGACACCAGTTACTAGCACCTGAATGGGAATTGGCCCCTCTATGTGATTATGGATGGAACGGTCATCATGACATTCTTAGTGAGACCCCAACACTGGAAAAAACTAATAGTATAGTGTTTATTTATTTTTCATGGTTTATTTATTTATTTTAGTTGATCATGTCGCATACAAAGATACTACATATAATGGTTATGTATGGAACCACATTGGTGGCTCCCTACTGAGTTATGTACTTACAACTTTCTCGGACAGCCATGAAACTTGGATACCTGAGTATAAATTTTTTCTATTGAAGATAAAAAATGGACATAGCCTTAGTATAATTTACAAGATTAAGCTGAGGAATATTGAGTGGGATTGGAGTCTAAGAATTGGGTGAAGTGAGGATATATATCTTCTCCTCCTATACTTTTATTTTATTCCATTATTCTTTTTTTTATTTGTATGTGTGATATTCTTAGTGGGAAATTTTCCTTGTATTATGATACTAATTCCACATTTCATGGTATTATTTATTAGGTTATTTTATTCATAATATTACTCTGATGATAAATGTTGATATATGATACTTGGATGTTTTATTCATTATTAAACACTCTGATTAGGGGGAATAGTCTCCCAAAGATACTACCCCAAACCCCCACTACTAGACAGTATCCACTAGAATTCATGGAGGTGCACTTGAGGTCTTTTGGTGATCTATGTTAGGGAACTAGACAAGTGTCTTGTAGACTAGTCCATTACAAATTGCTATCACTTGGATGTTTTTATTTATTGTAAAATTTGAAATTTATTAGATGGATGACATAATAATGTGTTGGATTATGTTATAGATATCATGTTGGTGCATTAATAACACATGTTCGGGTAGAAATTATAGGTTACTAGGTATGTATAATTATAGTTTTTGTTTTCAATGTTACAGTCTTATATGATTTTCACCTCAACTGACTCATATAGATGTTTGAGGTTCATTTTGTATTATTGGTTATTAGCTCTTGTCTCATTAGCAGGAGACAGGTGTTCATGCATCTTATTTGGAAATTAGGTATAACATGACATATAAGCCTACTAGGGTGATTTTTTTCACTAATGAATGAATCATAGTGGTTTAAAGTGTTAGTAACTTCTTATATGATGTTTTCTTATAAAATTACTTGGTGGAATTCTAATAAGATGGGAAAACATGTATGTATATTTTATTATGATAGCCGGTCATGTGGATCTATAGCATGATGCATCTTGAAAACATCACTTCATTCCCTTAGAATAAGGGATGTATGGAACCCCAAGCAAGTTGATATTGACATCTGATACATTAGAGGAAAACCCTAAAGGGTAATTATAATTATAGTTATGAATAGATAAAATAGTTTTGGTAATTTAAAGTGTAAGTGACAACCTATATAGATTTTCCCATATAGATTGTAATGGTATTATACTTAAACAAACCATGTGATGCGGATCTCTTAGAATGGGATGTTCATGATGATGATTTTGTGTGTGTGTGTAGATATTGGTTGACGAGGTTATGATTCTCAAGGGGTAGTCATGTGTATAGATGTTTTGTGAGAATCAATTCCCAATTAGGCTGATGGATTGGCATGAGGTTCATGATCAATGGGTATATGGATCCCTAGAGTAGACATTAGAACATTTATTTTGTATTTTATTTATATAGTAACATGAAATTTCCCATTATTTATGACCTTATAAGACTTGACCTTGAGTTGCATGGGTGTACCTAGAGACCTTGGATTATGACTCAGGGTTAGTGAGTTGGTTTTCATTTTTCATCAATGGAATCCCTTGTAATGGATTATCCTAGGATAGATAGTAACCTATAAATGTAAATCTATGGGTAGTTTCCTTGGGTTTGAAATCAATGAACATAAGGTGCAATCAGGTTATGACAAGGGAATGGTTATGCCTTGGGATTTCTTATGAGTAGGCACCTTGAGTACTTGGGAATTGAGACTGGCTTGACAGGAAGGACTAACACTCGTTTATTGGGTAATCATGAGATAAATTAGGGAACAAGTAAGGTGGCTATTTTTTAAGAGGTGGTCCAAGGGAGATCCTAGTTTTATGAGGCTGACATGTCATGTGGAATGGACAGCCTAGTCTTGGTGACATATGACTCGCAGGAGTGTGAGTTAGGTGATGGATCAGGTGTGGTTCTACAACTGACTTAGGTTAGACTGTGATTGACACATTGAGGGTTGATGTGAATTGTTGAGCGGTTGTGTATGAGTTGAGGGAAAATGATTTTTTATGTGATAGTTATGGAAATTAAGTCATGAGGCTCAAATGAGGACCTAAAAATTTTCCACTACGGAAGTGGATACCATGGATTTGTATTTCATGTGGTGTCATGGCCAATCCAGGTGAAATTATATTCATGTATTCAAAGTACGGTAAGCATGGCTTAGAAGAAGTGACATGTGTGTGTTTATGGAAGCCAATGAGGTTATGCACAAGGAGTGGTACGGGGAAAGTAATATAGTGGGGAGCCTACCATAGGTCATCGAGGGTAGGACCATCATTCCAAATGAATTTTAGTAGGTTAATAGGATAAAATTTCCATGATTCAATAATAGTTAACGGTTGGTGATTCATAATTTATGCTCAGTTATGAGTGAGGTAGCTATAAAATTTTATTACATGTGGTATGGGATAAAGCGCATGTTGTGGAATCAAAACCCTAATGATTTAAGGTTCATCAGTATAATAAGATTATTATTTAGATTTCCTTTTTTTATTTGGATTCTAGTTATTAAGGTGTATGTTTTCATCTGAATCCTCTCAGGAATTCCATGTGTGAAATTGTATGTGCTTTAAAATAGAGTCGATGCATTAGCATCGAGCTCAGGGTGGTTTTAATGGAATCTAATTGGGATTCAGATTGTAGGTGTATTGGTGCATGTCATAGGTGATGGTGATAGTTTTGGTGGATTAAAGATCCAACATTGGAGTCACACTAGAATTAAGGTAATTATAATGCTTATTTCAAAAAGATAAAATAATATTGTCATATAAAGTGTTACTTTTGAAATCCAACATATGAGATCCATTAAAATCTCTATTATGAAATCAAAATCAATTTAAAAAAACCTTTATAGATCCTTTTAAACCAAAATGGGCCTCTAGGTAATTTTATAAAACATCTTTTAGGAATAAAATATAAATATAGAAGTGTAATGTAGAGAAACCATTGAAAAAACCTTTATATCATTCTTAAAAACAATGTGTGTGTTTGAAAAAAAATTATAATATCGGGGTTACATAGATACATATTCCTAGAAACTATTGATATTTTAATTTCTTTGCAAATCATTGATTAATTGAGGTTACGGGTGATATTTTATTCCACCAAAAATCAATATACCTTTAATATTCATGGGTTATTTATTGATATGGAAAACTATAAATCTTTCAAGAGCCTTATATTGAATACCAAGTGAGAGAGAGGGGGGAATAAGGGAATAGAAATGGAAAGGGGGATAAATATAGTGGAAATCCCTACCTAGGACTTACATGGTGAATCATACTTTCATTTATAGAGAGTAATGAGGGAGCCCTACCTTGACATTGGTCATGTGTTTCAACTATATAGGAATAGAAAAGGGAATATTCCCCCTTTTTACACATAAAAATACAATAATATTATTATTATATTTAAAATGAAAATGAATCCCATTTTTCTAGATTTATATATAAATAATAATAATAATATCTAAATACACATATCTAAATATATCACAACATTAAAAATAAAAACTACCCATCCATATACATAAACCAATTACCCATCTAATATAGTGACCACACATAATAATAATAATTAAATATAAATATGTATCACATACATTACATGTATATTTTTTAAAAACAAAACCAAAACACTTGGAAATCCATAAATTTTGTAATTATAAAATATACCCAACAATATATTTCATAGTAATCCATAAGTTTTTTCAAAGTGTCTCAGGGAGTTAGTATATGGAAAATTATGTTTTGGTTATACTAAGGGTGAGGGTTAGCATTCAATGTTAAAAAAACAATTATATAATCATGTATTACCTACTCTCTTAACTTTCAAGTGATGTACAATTGAAACATATAGTTCATCTAACCATGATCAAACTATGAATCATTCAAATTTCTCAAAAAATTAAAATCTTAATAAATTATATTAAAAAATTTCTATCATAATATTCACTTATTCAAAAGAACTGAGATTGTTGAGATTCTCCCCATCATAATGCTTCCCACCCTCAAGATCCCCCTTGGGTTTTGTTATAGAAAAACAATATTTGTTTAAATAAGGATAGAACCACAAATTTAAAAACATTACATTATAACCAAAATCTTTCATTAATTTTTAAAAAATATTGACTCTTATATATAAAGATGAACATATATAAGAAAGTGTTACAAGTTTTAAGAACATCTAAATCCATGTGGGTACTCCCCACCATAACGAATCACTATAACACCTAGAAACTGGATACCATGGTTCCACCATATAGCTCTCCATTTCCATTAAGAACAACCCACCATGAAGAAACATTATATAACTCATCAATTCATTATAGTGGAACTACCATCCATCTCTCTTATCATATAAAAAATCTTCCAAATATACAATTTAAAAAATATTATTTTCCCTCTAAAAACTGGTATTTAGATAAACCCGCATATTTTAAAAAAAATACATTTCAAAAAATATCTGAATTTATAAATACAAAATAAAATATATAAACCCATGTTCAAAAGGAATAAAAACAATTAAACCTAAGATAAAGGTCACATTTCCCCATTCTAAAGTTTTAATTGAATGTGTAAAATTATAAAACACAATTTCAATGTAATTTTTTTGAGGTATTAAAGACCTATTATGATTAAGGAAAAAATATTTTCTTGGTCCCACCCTATCCCCATGAAAACACCAAAGAGATCATCTCAAGCTTCTATTTGATAGATCATGGAGCCCAAATAGACACCTAGATAAATATTTATCATATTTGTAACTTTAATACCTATTTTCAACTTATCTTATGATATTTAAGAAGTAAAATGTCTATAACTATAAAATATATGGGTTTCAATGGTTAAATGAGGACTAAAAAGATGGTTTTTAGGCACTTTATGCAATACATAGTTAGTTTTCATGGTTATAAAACCATGAAAAAAAATGAAATTTGTTTTGGAAGATTTTTTAGCATACATAATTTTAAAATTAATGTACTAACCATTCAAGTATTTCTATAAAAAAATTGAACATGAATATTTTTGTTTAATGGTTTTTAAAACATGCACAAATTGTGAATCAGCTTTACAACACCCCAATATTTTAGTATGTATCTCCCTTTAAATAAATAATATTTTAAATAAATTATAAAACACACCAAACTAAACTATAATGAATTATGACATATTAGAACAAACATTTGGTATATAGAAATACAGTAACCAATTATTATACTTATTATTCTGTTTTTAAAAAATAAATAATTAATGTGATATGATTAAAATCATTCAATGTTAAGAATGATTATTTTTAAAACTATTATTCTTGATGTGTTGTGTATTTTAAAAAAATAATAATTTTAAAATAATTCAACTCATGAACTATTAAATCAACACCCATTTTTTAATTGATATGAAATAAGATTAAAACCCCTTAAAGTTTTTAAATATACTTTTCTATAAAATTTAGTTTTCTTTATATTTAATAATTTAATTTTAAAGAATAATTCTAAAATTTTATAATTTTAATTTCATTAAAGGAACTTAATTTTTCAATTTATAACATCAAAATTATTTTAGGGTTAATTTTTTGGATTTTTCTGAAATGGTTGATTTTTCGTGAATAGTGACAAATATCGATCTTAGAATTCCCATAATTTTTACTATATAATTATGATATAAGAATAAATTAAAAATATATTAAGCATTTTGAACAACAAAATATGTGTTTTAGGAGTAAAATAAATCATTTAAAACTATTATTTAAAATTTGGAAACCCATAATTTTCTTTTTGAAACCTAAGTTATATTATATTCTAATAAAAAATTATTTTATTCATTTTCCTTTTATTAAGTTTTCACAATGATTCATTCAATTTTTTATTTTTTTAAAGTCATAATACTCTTATATTTTTATCAATAATTTAATAATTTCAATGGATATCAGTTATATACATACCTTTGTGGTAAAAATATGTTTAAGAATAAAAAGACATTTTTTTAAAAAAATCATTGCATTTTTCATAATTATATTAAAATTAATTTTTGAAAATTATAAAAATTTAATATTATAAAATATATTCCATATTTTTAATCATAATATTCAAATTATTTAATATGTTCCATTTATTATTAAGTCATAATGAATAGTTATAATGGTAAAATTTTGTTACTATAGTAATGGCTAAAGAGGGTCAATAAAGGGTGTTAATCTAAGAGATATGGCTTTAAATATATCTAAAACATGTCTAAATATTATTTTATTAGTTTATATAGACATTAAATTATCCAATATTAAACAAATCAATTTGGTACCACTTTCTTTGATCATGACATGTATTTTATGTTATAAAATTAATATAAACTAAAATGTCACTCTATCACTCTTAATACTTTTTTAGGATAATGATAAAGATAAAAATAATTTATGAATGGTACAAGATAATAAAGTTGATTTTTAATGAATTAAATTTATGTTTTTAAATTATATTAAATTTTTAATGATGTTATAATTATCTAAAATGTTTACACGACGTCAACATAATGCATGTGCAAGCAATAGAAAAATCAATTAAATGATTTTAAAAACATTAAAAGTGATATCTTTTATATTAATTATGGTTTTATATGAATTTTATTGATAATTATGAATTATAATTTATTATTTAAGTTATTATATTTTTTCTATATTGATATATTTATGTTTTAAAAGTAAAATTATATGAATAGTCCAAAAAATGACTATAATGATATTTAGTGTTAAACAATATTTTATTAACTGATTTAAAAATAAAAACATATTATATAAGAAAAATTGGGATGGATAATAGTCTAAAATTTCATCCATGGTATATTTTTGATCCACCTGTTATTTTTAATATTACTATAAATACCCTTAAAGAATTAATATTTATGAAAATGCCATTAAGTTTTGCCTATAAAAGGGGACTTAATAAAACATTTAAAAAGGAACATATGAGTTTTGTTTTATTTAAAAATTATCCTCAAATACATATACACACATCCCATTACCTGTTCCAAATCCACTTCTCTGACCATAAACCTCTTTCTCAAAGTCCTTAAGTTTGGTCAAATAGAGGATATAAAAAGAAGAGGTATAAGTATTAACTGAATTATTTCATGCTTATTTCTCCTTCCACCTCATAGAAAAATATTATAAAAATCCTAATATAATGAAATATGTATCTTTAAAATTATAAAATATTATTATATTTATTGAATAATTACTTTCTTCCTCATTTCCATCTTATGTAAAATGAAAACATTATTTGTTCTTACTTATGAACTACCACCTTCATGAAGCAATGTACTACTTTTTTATTAACATCTCACATATTTTCTTATAGATAAGGATTTAGTGAATAAAAAATGAATTTATAATATTATTATGATTCTATAAAGGTAAAAAATATACTTTATTTTCTTTTTAAATATTGAAAAATGAAAATTTCACCCATGTGTACGTGCAAACCATCGGCTCCATGAACGACGTATTCATTTTTCATAACCACGTTACATGGAGTATTATAAAAGTGTATTTATGGAATAAATATGATATATATATGAAATTATTAATATTAAAGTTGTGATGTAGTCATTTCTAAGGCTCAAGGATTAGAACCACCAAATCAAAACATGCATGAGGAATAGAACAATTAACACCTAAATAATTGATTTTGACAAAGAATTGTGAATTAATTAGAAAAATTAGTCATGAATAAATGATATCTATAAATATAGATATAAATATGGATTTTATATCAATAAATAATGAATATAAATTTACTATATAAGATGTTGGAATGTATCCAACCAAGTAGGAATCCATGGTAAGGGTAATCATCTAAAATTTGTTACTTTTGGACATGATTTGAATTATGCACCTATATTCATTTATATGGTGTATATATTTCCAATTTTAAATATTATATCATGAATCTTTTCATACTCATGGTATTTTAATTTTCTTTTAAATTTATTTCTTCAAGGGGGGATTTATCTTTAAAAATTTTAAGGGGTTTTCCATTAAAACGTTGATTTAAATGTTTTAAAAACTTTTTCCTCCATATCATTGTAATTTTAAAGGTTTCAAAAATGTTTTTATTAATACATCAATTATTGAGGAAGGACATTTTAAATTTTTGTTAACATTAGTTATAAAGGTTTTAAAAGGAATATTTTCAATGGTTTCTATACATTTAATTTTTCACTTTCTTTTTAAAAGTGAAAAAAAATGTTTTTAAACAATTACTACATGGAATATTTACATTATAATATACATTATTTCTTATCAATATTCCTTTTTAAATTTATATGGTTTTTCAAAGAAGATTATTTTTCCATTACTCTATGAATTTTATGTTTAAAAAAATGTTTCTAAAAGAAAAGGATATTTCTTCTTACTTTCAAAGAGACTTTCTAATATATTTATAAACATATTTATCATCTATGTAAATGTACTTTAAATTTTTTTATGATTCATTTGATGATATTCTATAATGATACCATCCACCTTCTTTATTTTTATAGATTATAATCATGATATTCTATTGACTTGGGAATACTGGAATTTCATATACTTGATTCAATATAGATATTTATTGATTAATAAGGCTTACTGATTATGTATTTTATTGATTATTAAATATATGATAAATGAATTGGACATGTGTAAGTAGTGGGCGGGGCTTGTTATATCCCCTATTTACATTATTATTTCAGATGAGAATAACTGGATTGGGAATTTTCATATTTCTTACCAATTTGTGTAGGATGTCTTAGTTGAGAGGCATTTATGTTATGTAAGATTTCTAGGTTGAGAGGATTTGATGATATGTAAGATAAATTGGTTAAGAGGACTTTATGAGAAGATTAAGATGTCAGGAATTATTCATTTCATCATTATAAAATCAGTTTTTATTTTCCATGTGATTACTATATTTTTTTCTATGGATATATTTCATGATCATGTTTATTAATTATATATAACATTTATTGATTATTTATACTGCCCTATTTTTTGTACCTTATGTATTCTTGAAAACTTATCTTGTAAACTTTCCCTTATTGAGAATCTAAGATTACCTTTTATTATTTGTTTAGCCCCAAGGTATGAATAATAGATCATTAAATGATTTTGACGATATACTAAAGGATATAATAATTTTTTATTAATTTTAGAAGTTATGAAATATATTTATAAATTATTATGAGAATAATGTATGTATCTAGTCTCCTAAGACTACTAAACTGTTTAATCCTTTTTTATGTGATTTATTTTATCTTTTAGTAATATAATATAAGTAATCATTGGATTTGGGTTACTGGATTTGGGGTTGTTATAGTTGGTATAAGAGAAAGTTTAGTAAGAATATTGGGACCTAAATTTTAGTAGAACATGGATAAAATGAGTATTATGATAAACCCCTAGAATTTTCAATAACATTTCATGGATTTTTATGTTATTTCATAATAATCATAATGATTTGAGCTAATTAGGTATATAAAATTATTTAGAGATAGTTCCTAGTATTAGGAATAAAAAATGTATCAACACCTATAATCTATATAGGGATTTACCTCTTGATCAAGTCAACACATTTGGTTTTGGTGTTGAGAAAATTATGACTATATTAGGGTAGTTGACTTAGGTTATGAATGATAACCTTGCATGTATGGAACAACATGTTTCCTCACATCTTGATTAAATGATGTTGGACAGCTCTATATGGCTAAAACCTTAATCTGTTAATGGAACAACTAATCCATTGACAATTGAACAATGGATCAACTCCCTTGAAAATATATTTATGGCTCAAATAAGTAATGAAACGTAGAATTTAATTCTATTTGTGTATTTTTTAAAGTGAGATATTTATAAATTGTGGTCATTGATTCAAAATACCAAGGGAGAGTGGGATATAGAGAGAATAGAATAGAATGATTTAGGGTAATATTCTTTTAGAAATATTTTCCTTGAGAGGAATAAGCTTATATGGAATGTAAATTCCATAATTTATGATAGAATAAATAGTAAATTGTTGCGGTGTATTAGAAAAACATTATGATATTGTAAATTCATGCTACATTCTATATACATAATCTAGAAATTATGACTGATCATTTCTTTAAGGGTCATATGCAATTCCTATAAAGGGTTCTGACCACTAAATTTTTTTTCATCATATGAAGATATAGTCTAAAGTTACATTAGTAGAGAGAAATAATTCACCATGTCATATATTTTAAAAGGAAATTAAGAGAATAATATGACATCTAAGAATTGTATAAAAATAAATTAGGTGAAGGATATGAAAGAAAGGATGAAATTTCCAACATGTGATAATTTTGTAAATAAACACCCATGTAATTTCTTAATGGGAACTAGAGTTTGTTTCAAGTGCAGGGATAAAGGCCATAAGACTTATGACTATAAGGGAAATAAAGAATCCACCAATATCATTTGTTTTAACTATACTGGGATAGGAATTAATTTGAACCAATTCCATATTTTTTTAGTGAATTTAACTCAAAATATGCTGAGATAGAAAGTCCAAGCTTATGAAATTACTATAGTTGTAGTTGAAATCCCTTAATTTGTGATAAAATGTAATTTTATTGTAAACTTTTGATTTACTTGATTCAGATATATTACCTAATTTATATTTTTCATGGGCGTTGAATCATCACTTGACACTCTAAATAAGAAGTTTCCAATCAATACACTTAGTGGTAATTTTGTTGTAATGAGAATATATCGAGTAGTATCTAATAAGATACATAGATATTCTCTAGTTGAAAACTTGGTTGTTATACCTATGTTTTAATTTTCCATAATCTTAATTTTTGGTGATTTGGTAGAGTAATTAATATATGAAGCATAAAATAATCTATATTGAAATTATGGTATTGTTTAGAATAAATAATTTAAAGGTTAAAGTATAATAGTTTCATATTGATCTTTTAGGAATTAATTTATTAATTCTAAACATAAAGGTTTATTTTTATTGAGTGTTATCAAATATTATGATACCCATTTTTGTTTTATATTAGTGAAATAACATGTCATTCTTTTATAGATCTTATGATCCACTTATAGTATATTTTTATGCTTCAGGGATGAAAAAATACTCTTAGTCATTCATCATTAGAATAAAAAAAACTGATTAAAACACTAAATCAAAGTTAAAATATTAACATTAGAAGAGGAAAGTATTCATATAAGTATTTTTATCATAATGTTTAAATTTAAGAGGAAGATAAATTTATTATATGAAAATAATAATTGAACAGTTCACATTTAGAAATTCATCCACAATTATAAGTTTTATAAATATACAAAAATAGTTTAAGAGACATTTATGGTAATATTTATAATCTTACATAAGATAGTGAGGTTGATAACTTAGTTGAAATTATATCTTGAAACATTTATTTCTCATGGATTCCATTATCTAAATTCATTATTAATAAATAATTTAAATTGTGAGGAATAAATTTATTTAAGGGGATGAATATAACACCCTAATATTTTGGTATGTGTTTACCTTTAAATAAATACTTTTCCAAATATCTTGTAACGCATGAAAAACTGAACTAAAACAAGTTTTCATGAACCAACCCGAGTTCCCTAGTAACCCGATAACCAAGATGGTCCTGACATGGGCCAAAGGGTGTTCCTGATCCCCATGGGTTGGAGACTAGCACCTAGAATCATGAAAAATTACAATGGGAACAATTTTTCTATATATATTGCGGAAGATGATAAAAAATTCATTATGAATATGAAGGAAAAACTCCACAGGGAGCAATGTACTAAAAGTCAAATAGGTAAACAACCCAAAATTACTACATCAAATTACTAGAAACAAAGGATAATTGACCAAGTCCCAATGAACATAACTTTCCAATCCACAAGGATCAAAAATTATGACCACCAATTGATGCCTTACCCTTTCTTGAACCTAGAAGAAGATAATCTAACAACACCTAAAGGCATGGGTAGGGTGTGAAATAAAAGACCAGTAGGGTCTCACCAAGGATTCCATAAGAGATGCCAACATTTAATTAACCAATTAAATATTTTAATTCAAATAACCAGGTATGTAATTACATAGAATAATTAAAATAATTCATTCTTAACATTTTAAATAATTTAAATACTTTAAAAAAATGGATTTTCAATAAATTTATATAAAACCATTTATATAAATTCATTACATATGTGAAACAGTTTACAAACATTAGCACACATTTATATATCATATATAAACAAGCGATCAATATGGTCATCTTCCAAAAGGTATGATAGTTCTAGGCTATGGTATCCTCACACAATCGAAGGTGATCATGACAATATGTGTATAGACATGTCCCTCTAACACTAGACAAAGGCAACTCGTCACCATCCCATCAGGGATGTGACCTACTTCACTAGGTTTGTTTCAGTTTTAAATAATAAAAAGAGTGTTATCCCAATAACTCACTAACTACCTAGGACTACATGTGATCTAGTGAAACCAAATATGGTCAATTTAATTTAAAACTATTTAAAATAACATTCACCCTATTCCCCCATTTAAAAAGTGCCAATTTTCAATTTTAAAACCAAAACACTGGTTTTTAATCAAAACATGCCTTTTTTCAAGATAAAACCACTGGGTTTCTATCAAAAATCATTTCAAGGCATTTTATCAAATACAACTTTGAAATAAATTTCAAAAAATCAATTTCATAATTTAAATTTCGCAATTTTTCATCAATTTATCAAACACACCTGAAATTAATGGAATTGAGGGCTTTCCCCAATTTCGTTCACAAATCTAACTTTACATTCAAATCCCCAAATTCAATGGAATTGTGTTTTCAATAAACTATTTAAATTGGTTCAAGTATTTGACTTTAAATCAAAAAATTGAATTTAAATCAATAAATTCTTGGATAATAAAATTTAGCCATCGTAACAAAACCACATACCTTTCTCACATAAACACAAATCCCACAATGGAACACACCAACAAGAACAAAGGCACATAAGATCTGGGAACACAACCGGAATACAATATTTTACAACATGGAGTTTAGATCCATCAATCCCTAAATGATCTATCAAACCCCAAGGAAGGAAATATAAGAAGAAGAAGAGACATGGAGAACAATTACTCGGTGAATCACACTGCAAACGTGAAAATGGTCAATCACCGATTGAAATAACCCAGAAGGGTTTGAGGGCTCCAAAATCTACTGAAAATGGATCTTGGGTCAAGGGTAATGAAAATGAAGAATATGAAAAGAAAAATCATCCAAGATTCCTATAAAAAAAATCATTTGTACTTTACATGATGTGTAACAAAACATGTAATTGAAAAATCCAAAAAACGCCAAAAATCCATCTCCTTTTGATAAAATAATATTTATTATTATTTTAGAATTTACACATCATGTAACCATATTAAATCTTCATCACACTATAGAACAATCAGGTTTTTACAGAGCATCCAAAAAATCTCTAACTTCACCATTATAGGTATCCTCCCAATTCATTCTTATCCCTACCCAGTCAACAAAAAATGAAACCCACAATAAGTTTTTAAAATGTACCTATCGGGAAGGTAATGGGAATTTTACAATCTCTCCACCATAAAAACTGTCTTCCCCTAGAAATCCTATCAATAATATTTCATTTCAAAAAGGTGATCCAACTATTCTATCATCAGTGCCTCACACTCCCATGTATCATGAAAATAGGAACTATCCTGCCACAACACTTGAACCAAAGATAACACCCTACCATGATTTGCCATGGTTTTAGAATCAACTATCATGATTGGACATTTAGTCACGGATAATTCAGGTTTAATCTCAAGATTACTCCAGCTCAGAACATGAGATGGATCAGATAAATACTTTCATTATTGAGATACATGGAACATGTTATGTATCATTGTCATTTGTGTTAGAAGTGTTAAATGGTAAGAAACTTTCTCGACCTACTCAATAACCTCAAAAGGTCCCACAAAAAGAAGAACAAGTTTCCCTTTCCTCCCAAGTCATTGATGAACCAACTGAGGTGAAACTTTCAAGAACATCTGATCAACAAATGATAATTACAATGTTCTATGGTAACAATCAGCATAAGATTTATATCAGCTCTGTGACATCAACATTCTCTAAATGATCAACTAAATCTTTGATATCGTCTCTTGAACCAATCCTGGTCTAACTAAAGATCTTTCACCAAACTCTGACCAACATAATGGATATCTGTAAGGCCATCCATACAAGTCCTCAAAAGGATCCATTTTGATCACATACTGTTAACTATTATTATAATAAAACTCAACTAGTCCCATCTGGTCATCCCAAGATCCACCAAAGTTGAGAACACAAACACAGAGCATATTCTCAAGAATCTGTATAGATCTTTTTATCTGGCCATATGACTGTGGATGGTACGCCGTACTCAAATGGACCTGAGATCCCAGTGCCTCCTAAAGGCCTATCTAAAAGAGAGAAGTGAACTTAGGATCCCTATCTGAGACTATAGTATATGGAACTCCATGAAAACAAATAAAATATTTCACATATATATTCCCAAACTCCTTAACTTTGGTTGTATCACAAATGGATATAAAGAGATATTATTTAGTCAGTCGATCCATCACAACCTATATTGAATTCTTCTTCCTCTAGGTATGTGGAAACCCAGCCAAAAAATCCATTAAGATATCATATCACTTCCAAGTAGGGACTGGAAGTGGCTGAAGTAAACCTGAATGTTTTTGGTGCTTGGTCTTGACCTACTAGAACATATAACAATGAGAGAAAAATTCAGCAATTCACTGTCTCATAACTGGCCGTAAGAATTTGTGTTGAATGTCATAGAACATCTTCATGGTTCCTAGGTTCACTTCCCATAGGTAGTTATATAAAACCCCCATAACAGCATTCCTTACCTCTAATGTCACAAAAAAGTGATTCTTATAGCATAGAATTCCCTCTTTGGAGAATGACCACTTAGTAACAGTCTCCCCACCATAAAGAGAGTCTTTAATGCTATAGAACTTGTCATAAGATCTTGTTCCTAAATAATCATCTCAAGAAGAGAAGATTTCAACTAAACACTATCCAAAGAAACCTCAGAACTTGATTCCTAGACTCCAATATGAGAATATGAAAAGAGATCCATCAAGTCCCACTCTTTAAAAGATTATTTCATGGACTGAGTTAGAAGTTTCATGCTCAAATCATCTGCAACAACATTCCCTTTCCCCAGGGTATAGGTGATGTAAAAGTCAAAATACTATAGGTAATCCACCCAATTCCTTAGGAGGAGATTCAAATCTTTTTGATAGAAAATATAACTCAAGATCTTGTGTTCTGAAAATATGGTAAACCTTTCTCGGTAAAGGTAATTCCCCCAACTCTTAAGTTCATGCATCACAGCTACAAGTTTAAGGTCATGGGTCAGATAATTCTTCTTGTGTGGCCTAAGCTGACGATATCCATAAGGAATGATATGATCTCCTTTCATAATAATGCATCCCAAACCCAAACCCGAAGCATCACAAAAGACCACAAATCCCTACCTAACCTCTAGAAGAGTCAACACCAAAGCAGTAGTCAAAATACATTTCAGATCACTAAAATAATTCTAACATCTTTAATCCCAAGAAAACTTTACTACCTTACAAGTTAGTGTAGTCATCAGAGAAGCCAATTTTGTAGAGTCCTTAACAAACCGATGATAATAACCAGCTATACCCAAGAAGCTACAGATCTCGAAAAAAAAATCTGGTTGTTCCCATGTTATAAAAACCTTTAATTTTTCAGTATAAACTAAAATACCATATTCCAAAACCATGTGTCCTAACAATTTCACTTCCTGAATAGAGAAATCTCATTTTTAAAGCTTGGCATAAAGTCATTTATTTATCAACAATTCTAACACTACTATTAGATAATTCACATGATCCTCCTTGGAATTAGAGTAGACAAGGATGTCATCCACAAAGACTACCATGAAAGAATCAATGTACTCATGATAAATCTCATTCATTAAAGTCACAAAAAATTTAGGAGCATTACTTAAACTAAATGGAATGACAAGGTACTCATAATGTTTGTACCTACTCTAAAAGGTAGTTTTCTGAATGTTAGATCCTTTTATTATCCATCCATCCAAATCATATTTTTATTCAAAGGAAAAAAAATATAAAGAGACATCAAGGAAACCCTAGGATCAAGGAGGTCTAAAATAATGCAAACCGAGGGCATCCCCTATAATCAAATTAACACTCTCTAGTTTCAAACTATTGGTAGATAGGATACTAGTGTTATTATAGCCTTGTGTTTCCAAAGAAGCCATATGATCCGCGACCTTATTACCCTCTCTCCACGTATGGATCACTTGGATATTATTTCCAAGAAAGGCTTTGAATTTCCAAATGATATAGGAAATGGACCATGGAGTATAACCTTTACCAAGTAGGGAGTCACAGAGAATCAAAGAGTCAATCTCCACTTGAGTAATATCAACCTCCTCCTGGGATAAGAGGGTGAGCCCGGTGAGCATGGCCTTAGCTTCGTAAAATGATACATGTTCTTCATTGTGAATCTTTTGAGTTTTCAGTAATCAACACAAAGGGAAAATAATTTGTCATCTTTCTTAGCAAAGAAAACCAGCACCACCCAAGGTGACACACTCAGGTATATAAAGCCTCCCTCTAGAATATCTTCCAACTAAATAATTAAATATTTCATTTAATCTAGTTTCATGAAGTAAAAATGAATTGACATTGGTTGATTACCAGGTACTAAATCGATAGAAAAATCTAACACCCGTACCAGTGGAAAACCAAATAAGTTATAAGGAATCACATTAGGAAACTTGACAACAACTGGAGTTAGATCACCGATAAAATATTTCTTCCCTGGATAAAAATAAAACACTAATATTACTTTCCCAAACTATGGAAAAGAAGGTTCATCTTCATCTTCTCATTTGATACTACCTCAGGTGAAAACTAGACTAGCTCCACAAAATGGTTTACATATTTTGTCATGGTTTTGTCATCCTGTTCGAGTTTGAAGAACTCTAAATCCTTGGATAATAGCATAAACTCTAGATATAACTAGATGGTGAAAATATCCTTTAATTATTTCAACTCTAATACCTCATGTTTCTTTTTCATCACCATCGTGTCTCACCATCTCTTTCTCGGTCCCTTTAGCATGAAGGTGGCACACGCCCCTTAATCTTCTTAGGTGTCTCTACAAATTCAAACAAACACTCCATCTGGATCAACCATTCCTCAAACTCTTGAGGATCATTTTATCTTTTGAACACTACTGACTTCTATAGAAGTAATTCTAGAGAATGATCCTGAATAAAATCTCTTTGAGGTTCTATTGTTGAAGCTTGAATGGGAACTAGTGGTAGTTCTTGTCCTAGATCTTGGACAGTATGCACTGTAACATCCCAAGTATTTATAGAATAATAAATTTTCATATCTATTAAAATTTATGTATAAGATATTAATTTTAAGTTAAATTATATTCTTTGTCTAATATATTACTCGACACGCAAAAACGGGTTTGTCTAAAATCTTATGTTGCACACAACATTGACTTATACTGAAAAATAATACAATAATAATATTATTATTATTATTTTAAATGGTAGTTAACACCTAGTCATTGTATTGGTGGTAATGAATAGAAATAACTAAAATATTATTGTACATATTTTTTAAATGTTTTTACATTTATCCAATAAATTTTAGAGGCTTAAAATAAGAATGAATCCAATTTTTAAGTATAAAATACTCTAATTGTTTTAAAAGGTCGTTTTACCGCCTTTTGATGGAGAACCCTTTTAAATATAGTTTTTTTTACTTTTATATGTTCTATTTGACAAAATAAAATTCTTCTTTAGAATAGGTACATCAAAATTTACTTTAGTTAAAATTTTGGTATTTCTCTAATAAAATCAATATTTTTAATGAATAGTGAAAAATGTTGCATTTTAATTCAAAGAATTCTTTTCATCTATTTTATTTATATAGTTATATTATCCTTTTAATTTGATTTAAAGTGTAATTGGATTATGTTTTTATCATTTAATCCAATTTTGGTCATTGTAAGTAATTTCACATTAAAATTGGATATAAACACATATCAATATTTTGATAGTTTTTACTTCTTAAAAACCTTCTTTCTAGTTTTGACAACGGGAATTAATTTTAAATTAATTTCTACCAATTATGTGTTTTGAATTTGGAAAAATGGATTCCATATTTGGAATCATAAGTTCCGAATTTTTTAAATAGGTACCTTTTATTTTTTGACATTATGAATAGTAACTTCTATAATTATTTTTATTTACTAGGGTTAAAGGGTAAATCGGGTAAATAAGGGTAAAAAATAATAATATAATAATATAAAACTACCCTAAAACATGTTATAATCCTATTTGATGAGATATTTATAACCATGAGTATCCTTGGGTTGATTTTAGGACCTCATGGAGCCACTTGGATGTGATAATGACATGTTATAATAATTAATTTAAAGTAAAGATAAATATATCATAAATGTGTATTATTTTACTAAGAAAATTTTAAGGTGGGGTTGTATAATTGATATATTTGACTATAAATAGTCATTAGAAAGATAAAAATATTTCCTATCTCATGGTATTTTATATATAATTTTTGGACATTAAATAAACAAATTTATTTATGACACAATGATGATGCAGTGATTACATTATTAATGAAAGATTCAAATAAATGATATTATAGATATTAAAATAAATGTAATTTAAATATTTTGATGCCATATGAAAATTTTATGGATGATTATAGCATGTTATATTTGATTTAATTTAGTTTTTTTGAATTAATAAATTTTTTATGACTTTAAAAAAATAAATTACTAAATAGTTTCAAAATTGACATAAATAAGTTTTTAAAACAAATACTATTTTATTAAATAATATAATAGTCATAAAAATATGAGATCTAGAAAAATGACTTAGATAATGTTAAAAATGTCACTAATTATCCACTTTAGGTTCTCTTGTCATTTTATAGTAACCATATTAACCATATAGTGTAAAAATACAAGAAGACATTGTAAAGACCCGGATTTTCCATGTAATGTTTTTTTTAATTATATTGAATTATTACGAGTCTGAAAAAATTGACGGCATGTGATTCTGGGGTCCAGTGTTCCCATAATGAATTTCTGAATTTTTGTAAGGTATGTTCAGTAAATGCGTGAGCGGTATTTTCTAACTTTTGAACTGGTGCTCGGATTAAAAATTTGAGGGCACCGTTGAATCCGTAGTGCTGGGATTCGCTTAAGGGAGTCTTCATTTTGACTGAAGTAGGTCTGGAGAAAAAGTTAATTTTTAGTACTTTTAAAAGAATAATAAAATTGACTTAGTTAATTTTGAATTTCTCTTTTATCTTTTCCTCCAACGAACAAGCGGTGATGTGGGACCAGCGACATGTCAAGCCAATAAATGGATTGACCTTTAGATCCTAAGTAATTGAACTATTGGGGAATTAGGAAGGTTCCTAATTAATGATCCCCCATTAAATCCCATGAATGTTGGACACCCTCCCCCTCTCCTATTTATATGGAGCTTGGGGAGAGGTTTTGGCACTACTTCACCAAGAAACGAAGTGCTGAAAAAGTGCTGAGATGCCAAACCCTTGGAAGATAAAGCCAGTTCTGGCGAGCGGTGGCGAGCGACACTGAAACCCCAAACCGAAGATCGATAATCAAGCGATGTCATTGGAGGCTAGTTGCGAGGATGGCGGACACTGACCCACTTCCTCAAACGCGGGTGTTTCTCCATCATTCTTGAGGTAGGGTTTAATTTTGTTATTTTTTTCAAAGTGATTGTTGAATCCTTTAATCCTCCCTCACGTTTCAAGCTAACGCGGAGTGTGTGGGCCTAACAAAAATGGTCCAAACCCTCCACAACCTTGTTTACCCAAGCATTCCCCATAGAAGACCACTGACATGGTGGTACCGATGACCGGCACCGACGGGGACCGAGGTGGCAGTTGGCACCAGCCGGCCGTGAGGGAGGAGGCCATGCACCTGCGTCGCCGAAGGAAGCGGTCGCGGATCATTAGCCACAGCAGTCGTAGGAGGTAGCAGACCCCCGCCGTCTAAGGAACAGGCCGCGGATTGTCAGCAGTGGCGATCGGAGGAGGTGGTCGGCACACCAACAGGCCATGGATGAGGAGGGCAGCACGATCAGCGCGTCGTCGGAGGATACGGGCCGCAGCTCGTCAGCCATGATGGTGGGACCTGAAACGGGCCCCACATGACTTTCTAGCACCCTTAGGCACTACCGATTTGGTTTCCAAATGGGGGGGACTGCTCCCCTTCCGTGCCAGCCCGAGCGAACCCCGCTCCAGTGGGCCACGCGAGCCAGCGGGCCATGCTCCGCCACGAGCTGGGCCACATGCGCCCAATGGGCCACACTTCACCGAGTTTCGAGCCATGCGAGCCCAGCGGGCTGCCCCCTTGCGGGTCGATCCTGTCACAGCCCTGCCCAACCGGGTTGGATCTAGACCGAGTCGGGTCGATCCAAACCGAGTCGAACTAGACTCGGGCCCAACCAGACCCATAAACACTTAAAGGGTCATATCTTGAGAACCAGATTTTTGTTTGAAAAACCATATATGTCATTGGGATTCTTCAAGCGAGATGGTCCTTTTGTTATACTTCACTTGAGTTTTGGAGACAATTGGAATACGACCAGATTGGATGGAACCCAAATCCAACTGGGCCCTTGGAACTAAAACGTTTATAGCTCACAGACCGGGCATCCGATTGATGCACCGTCTATCACGTTAGAACCCTTACAACATATAGGTACTTTGGGTTACTCATTTGTGGAGTTTAGTGGTAGTAAATGTACAATTGATATCTCTAGGGGCAGATTCTACAGAACTTGAGCGCACTGGGTGCGAGGAATCCTGTGGTAGGCTGTAACGTGAAGAAAGAACATTAATCCTGTGTGGGTCAGCATCTATCGATCCTATGTGGGTCAGCTTATATTATATCCTATGTGGGTAAGCGCTCAGTGATCCTATGTGGTTCAGTGCATACTAATGTTGTGTGGGTCAGCAGGGGTTAGTATATATCAATCCTGTGTGGGTCAGAAGTAGTGCCTCTTAACAGAATAAGATGATCTAGCTTATGACTAATAATTTTTACTTATGTACATAAGTTATACCTAATTTTGAGCTGAGTCTATTCACCTTTGTAGTGTTATCTTTGTGGTGTTACCTGTGTGGTACTTCTATCTTCGTGGTGTTACCTATGTGGTACTTCTACCTTCATGGTTTTATCTTCATGGTGTTACTTGTGCGGTACTTCTATCTCTGTGGTGTTACTTGTGTGGTACTTCTACCTTTGTGATGTTTTCTTAGTGGTGTTACCTATGTGGTACTTCTACCTTTGTAGTGATGTCTTCGTGGTGTTACCTGTGTGGTACTTCTATCTCAGTGGTGTTACCTATGTGGTATTTCTACCTTCGTGGTGTTACCTTTATAGTATTTTTCCCTCATGTATGAGATGAGTATATATTGATAACTTAGGTATATGTATGGGAATATACCTAAGTATATTTGGGGTATTTCTTTGTGGTATTTCCTTTGTAGAACTCTATGAGACCTACGGGGGTCTCAGGGTCCCTACTGAGTATCGTTATACTCACCCCTGCATGGGCTACGTCTGCACCTTGTTGTGTCTTGTGCAGATGATGGACAACATTGATCGAGGCTGAGGAATCCAGGACTAGACGGTACTCAGAGGTAGACCATTTTGTGTGATGTGACGCAGTCACTACTAATCATGATTTGTACCTACCCTTCAGGTAGGATCCTCGGTGGATGATCCAGGAGTTGTTTTTCACTTTTCAGTTGTATTTGTACTTTCCAGTTGTACTTATACTTTTCAGTTGGGACTTTATTCTGGCCCCTTTACTTATAGCACACTTTTACTACAACATTTTACTTTTTGGTTTCATCTTTTTTCATTCTATTCGGCGTGTCTGTACAGGTTAAAAGGTAATGTCATACGATTTTAGGGATACGTCTTTACGGTGCTAGTCTCCAGCCCCTGGCCTATGGAAGGTGGGCTTGGGGTAGTCACATAACAGGCCCCGAGGTATGGCTCATGACAAAGTTGTATTAGAGGGGTCAGTTCTACCGAATAACTAGGAATCTAATCTTTTCAGTATAGCAATAGTGTTAAGTGTTATGAGTGTGGTTTTTAGTTTGGTGAAATCCAGTGTTGGTGCAGCGACCGACGTATCCACACACCAGGACCCTAAATTCTTATTTCTGACTCAGTGCATGAAAACACTGATTGTAGGTGTTTTGAAAATGTTTTTCTTGTAATATCCTTGAGTTATCTCACCAGGTATAACTTATTGATCATGGTGCACCTGTTTTTTTTTTCAGGATACCGCCATGTAAATAGCTAGCCAGGATTCCTGAGAGAGCACGTGATGATGACCCACTGAGTGATGAGGCCTTAGTGCAGAGCCCTTTTATAGTGTTAGCACCTTTGTGTGGTGTACCAACAGCACCACTACCCATTGGACAGTCATTGCCACCAGCCCCACCAGCATAGGATGCATGTTGACTAAACACGTTGCACGAGTTTCAGTGGTGGAGGCCTCTAAGGTTATGAGGCGAGACGGACCCACAGGCAGCTAAGGACTGGATGGAGGCTATAGCTAGAGTTTTCTTCCTAGTTGGGACACCAGATGACCTTATGGTGATCCTCGAATCCAGTCTCTTTCAGGAAGTAGCAGGAAGATGGTGGAGCTTGATACTCCAGATACACGATGAGGTGACCCTCATCTGGGCAGACTTCGAGATCCTTTTTAGGGAAATGTTTATCCTAGTGACTTAACACTTTGTGCGTATGCAGGAGTTGTTTCACTTACAGAAGGATAGCATGACTATGGCCCAGTACTCAGGGAGGTTCACTTATCTCTCCCGCTACTCCACTGACATGGTACGGGACCCTTTCTTCAGGACCCGGACCTTTGAGAAGGGTCTCTGATGGGTGATCATAGCATCGATGATATCGCTCAGCATTCTGATGCAAGATGGGGTGCTAGAGCGAGTGATTTTGGTGGAGAGCTTCCTAGCTGAGTAGGAATTGATAGTCCACCGAGGATTGATGATCTTTTCAATCAACTGAAGGGAGCTAGTTGGTTTTCTAAGATAGAACTTAGATCAGGCTATCATCAGCTCAGGGTATAAGATGAGTATGTGTAGAAGATGGCCTTCAGATGTTGGTATGGCCACTATGAGTTCTTGGTTATGCCATTCTTCGTGACCAATACCCCAACAGTGTTCATGGGACTCATGAATAGGATATTTCAGCCATACCTCGATCGCTTTGAGGTGGTCTTCATCAACGACATCTTAATATACTCAGCGATGAAGGAAGAGCATGCCTATCATCTGCAGATAGATTTGGATACACTCTGAGAGAACCAGCTTTATGGTAAGCTCTCGAAGTGTCAGTTTTGGATACGAGAGGTCCACTTTCTGGGACACATTATCTCGGAGGCTAGAGTTGTAGTAGATCTAGTGAAGATAGAGGTTTTACTTGCTTTGGATCCACCCAGGAGTGTGACCGATGTGCGGAGTTTCCTAGGGTTGTCTATATACTACTGGAGATTTGTGCCTAACTTTTCTAGAGTTGTGGAACCCTTTTCAGCATTGAAGAAAAAGGGACATCCCTTCGTTTGGATGGAGAGATGCTAGCAAAGTTTTCAAGAGCTGAGGTAGAGACTGACGAGTGCCCCCATCTTAAGGCTACCAGAAGAGGGAGTTGGGTATGTAGTATATTGTGACACATCAGGGACTGGACTTGGATGTGTGATGATGCAGGAGCAAGCAATGATCACTTATAGCTCATGAAATCTAAGGAAACGTGAGAAGAACTATGCTACCCATGAACTATAATTAGTAGCAATGGTATTTTCCCTAAAAATGTGGCAACATTACTTGATGGGTGAATGTTTTACAATCTACTCTGATCACAAGAGTCTCAAGTATATCTTCTCTCAGAATGACTTAAACTTAAGACAATGGTGATGGCTAGAGTTCTTCCAGGACTATGACTTTGAGATAGTCTATACTCCTAGGAAGGGGAACGTGGTAGAAGATGCACTTATCAGGAGGTCTGGTCTATAGTTGTTGAGTGAGGTGACATAGAAACTAGCCGTGATGCAGATTTCCTTCATGGATAGAGATGGAGTAGCATACCTCCATTCTATGATAGTAACTCCCCCACTCTTTCAGTGAGTCAGGGAGGCGCAGCTTGGGGACATTGACTGTGAGGCTCGACGTGCTCATATATCCTCAGGACAGGCACCTGATGAATTTTCTGAAGGTGGGGAGCATGTCATCCTCTTCAAAGGACGTACCATGGTACCTGTGGTGATATGGGAGGAGGTGTTTAGGGAGTTCCATATGTCCCCAATGGAAATATATCCTGTTGTGGAGAAGATTTACCAGGACCTTCAACATCAACACTGGTGGCCAGGGATGAAGAAAGAAGTGGAAGTGTTTGTTTCATGATGCCTCACTTGTTAGCAAGTAAAGGTAGAGAATTAGGTTCCAATAGGCTTAGCACAACCACTAGAGGTTCCAGAGTGGAAGGGGGATGGTATCTCTAAGGACTTTGTGACAGGGCTTCCACATACGTCTAGGGGCATGATTCTATCTGGGTGATCATTAACTGACTCACCAAGTCGGCCCACTTCCTACCTATCTAAGAGTAGGGATCAGTAGAGGGATTGGGATGCCTCTACATATAGGATATTATGCGACTTCATGGGCTGCCATCGATGATTGTCTCTGACTGTGATTCACGTTTTACTTCCTGGTTGTGGAAGGGATTGTAGGAGGCGTTTGGGACTCATCTACATTTTAGAACCTCCTTTCATCCTCAGATAGATGGTCAGACGGAGCGGACTATTTAGACACTAGAGGACATGCTTCATGCTTGCGTCCTAGATTTTGGCTGCAGTTGGGAGGATCACTTTCCCTTGTTGGAGTTATCTTACAACAATATTTATCACTCCACCATCGGTATGGCACCATTTGAGGCCCTATACTGTTGACCTTGCAGATCACCTCTATGTTGGACGGACCCAGGGGAGTCAGTACTTATTGGTCCAGAGTTGGTATGGGCTACCACTGAGAAGGTCCAGATCATCCAGGACCAGATGAAGACTACACAGAGCAGGTAGAAGTATTATGCTGGTAGGAGGCGGAGACCTTTGTAGTTCAAGGAGGGAGACTATATCTTCTTACAGGTCTCACCTCGATGAGTTTTACGGAGATTCGGTCGAGGTGGCAAATTATCACCCAGGTTTATCAGACTATTTCTAATAATTTGGAGGATAAGAAAGGTGTCATACTACTTGGAACTTCCACCATAGTTGGAGAGGGTGCACGACGACTTCCACGTATCCCAACTGAGGAGATACCTTCATGACCCTTCTCACATCATCGACCATGGAGAGATAGACTTTGATGATGGAGTGACATTTATGGAGGTTCCAGTAGAGATTGATGATCAACAGGAATGAGTCCTTCGTGGGTGGTCGATACCTCCGGTGCGCATTTTTTGGCAGCATGGGAACCTCCATGAGAGCACATGGGAGCGAGAGGATCAGATTCGTGCTCAGTACCCCCATTTTTTTCTTAGTCTATGTTGTGTCTTTCAGGGATGAAAACCCCTAAGGTGGGGAGAATGTAAAGACCTAGATTTTCCATGTAATTTTGTTTAATTATATGGAATTATTACAAGTCTTAGAAAATTGACAGCGTGTGATTCTGAGGCCCGATGTGCCTAAAATAAATTTATGAATTTTTTTTAAGGTACGTTCAGTAAACGCGCGAGCAAAGTTTTCTAACTTTTGAACCGGTGCTCAGATTAAAAATATGAGGGAAATGTTGAATCCGTGGCGCTGGGATTCTCTTAAGGGATGCTTCACTTTGACCACAGTAGGTCTAGAGAAAAAGTTAAGTTTTGGGACTTTTAAAATAATAATAAAATTAAATTAGTTAATTTTTATTTTCTCTTTTATATTTTCCTCCAACGGACAAGCGGCAACGTGGGACCAACGAGGTGTCAAGACAATAAATGTCTTGACCATTCAATCCTAAGTAACTGCACTGTTGGGAAATTAGGAAGGTTTCTAATTAATGAGCCCCCATTAAATCCCACGAATGTTGGACACCCTCCCCCTCCTATTTATATGGAGCTTGGGGATAGGTGTCGGCACTACTTCACCAAGAAATGAAGCGCGAACAAAATGTCGAGACGCCAAACCCTTGGAAGACGAAGCCAGTTTTGGAGAGCAGTGGAGAGCGACACCGAAACCCTAAACTTAATATTGACGATCAAGTGACGTCGTTGGAGACTATTTGTGAGGATGGTGGACACCGACCTACTTCCTCAACCGTGGGCGTTTCTACATCACTTTTGAGGTAGGGTTTAATTTGGTTATTTTTTTCAAAGTGATTGTTGAATCCTTTAATCCTCCCTCACATTTTTGAGCTAATGTAGAGGGTGAGGGCCTAAAGAACATGGCATGAACCCTCTACAACCTTTTTTACCCCATGCGTTCTCCGTGGAAGACCACCGGCACAGTGGTACCGGCGACCAGTGTCGGCGGGGACCGAGGTGTCGGCCAGCACCAGCTGGCCATGAGGGAGGAGGCGGCACACTTGTGCTGCCAGAGGAACTGGCCACAGCTCGTCAGTCTAGCGGTCAGAGGAGGGGGAGCACCCACGTCGGTGGAGGAACCGGTCGTGGCTTGTTAGCCGCAGCGGTCAGAGGAGGCGGCGCACCCGCACCGCCGGAGGAACCGGCTGTGGCTTGTCAGTCATGGCGGTCAGAGGAGGCAGACAGCACACCGGTCAGATACAGATGAGAAGGGCGGCGCAATCAGTGTGCCACCATAGGATTCAGGCCTCGACTCATCAACCGCGGCGGCGGGACCCACAATGGGTCCCGAGTGACTTGGAAGTGCCCTTAGGAGTTTCTACTTCGATATCAAAATGGGGGGGGACCGCTCCCCTCTCATGACAGCCCGAGTGGACCCCTCTCCAGTGGTCCACGTGAGCCATCGGGCCGCACTCTTCCACAGGTCGGGCCGCACTTCGTCGCGGGTCGGGCCGTGCGAGCCTAGCGGGCCACCCCCTTGTAGGCTAGCTGAGCTGAACCTCAGCCCAGCAAGCCAAGCTCTCCATGGCCCCACCCAGTTGGGTCAGATCCGGATTGGGTTGGGTCGACCCAAACCGGGTAAGGTCGGGTCGAACCGGACCTAGAAACACTTAAAGGGCCATATCTTGAGAATTGGATGTCTGTTTGACAAACCGTCTATGGAAATGGGACCCTTGGAGTGATACAATCCTTTTGGTATACTCCACTGAGCTTTGGAGACATTTGGTGTATGTACAGGTTGGATCGAACCCGAATCTAACTGGGCCCTCGTAACAAAAACATTTATAGCTCACAGACCGGGCATCTGATTGGCGCACCGTCTGTCGTGTTGGAATCCTTACGACATGTTGGTCCTTTGGGTTACTCATTTGTGGAGCTTAGTGGCATTCGAGGTACAACTGATATTTTGAGTGGAATATTGTATGAAACTCGAGTGCACCAGGTGCAAGGAATCCTGTGGCAGGTTGTAATGTGAAGAAAGAACATTGATCTTGTGTGGGTCAGCATCTATCAATCCTATGTGGGTAAGATTCTATCAGATCCTATGTGGGTCAGTTCTCAACGATCTTGTGTGGGTCAATGCATACCGATCCTATGTGGGTCAGATCCTTTGTGGGTCAGATCCTGTGAGGGTCAGCAGGGGTTAGTATCTATCGATCATGTGTGGGTTAGAAGCAGTGCCTCTTAATAGAATAAGATTATCTAGCTTACGACTAATCATCTGTACTTTTATACTTAAGTTATACTTTATTGTGAGCTGAGTCTATTCACCTTCATGGTGTTATCTTCGTGGTGTTACATGTTTGGTACTTCTATCTTCGTGGTGTTACCTGTGTGGTACTTCTACATTCGTGGTTTTACCTTCATGGTGTTACCTATGTGGTACTTCTATATTTGTGGTGTTACATGTGTGGTACTTCTACCTTCATGGTGTTGTCTTAGTGGTGTTACCTATGTGGTACTTCTACCTTTTTGTTGATGTCTTTGTGGTGTTACATGTGTGGTACTTCTATCTTAGTGGTGTTACCTGTGTGGTATTTCTACTTTTGTGGTATTTTTTCCTCATGTATGAGATGAGTGTATCTTGATAACTTAGGTATATGTATGGGCATATACCTAAGTAGAGTTTGGGTCTTGCATTGTGTTATTTCCTTTATAGAAGTCTGGGAGACCTACGGGGGTCTCAGGGTCCCTACTGAGTATCATTATACTCACCCCTATATGGGCTACATCCACACCTTATTGTGTCTTGTGCAGATGATGGACAACATTGATCATGGCTGAGGGAGTGAAGGCTAGATAGTACTTGGAGGTGGACCATTTGGCTTGATGTGATGCATGGACTACTGATCTTGAGTTATACCTACCCTTCAGGTAGGATCCTCAGTGGATGATCTAGGAGTTTTTTTTCACTTTTTAGTTGTATTTTTACTTTATAGTTGTACTTTTACTTTTCAATTGGGCTTGTATTCTCACCCCTTTACTTATAACACACTTTTACTACAGCAGTTTACTTTGTGGTTGCATCTTGTTTTGTTCTAATCTGTGTGTCTATATAGGTTAAAATGAAATGCCTTCCTGTTTTAGGGATATATCTTTCTGGTGCTAGTTTCCATCCCCTGGACTATGGAAGGCAGGCTTGGGGTAGTCACAGCACGGGCCCTGAGGGACGGGTCGTGACTAATATGGTGAGACTTAATTTATTTAAATAAGGGTTAAAGAAAAAAATATAAGGTTAAATTTGTGACCTAAACTTGTCTAAAACCTATTGGTTGAGAGTATTTTGACCCATCCTCATCTTATCCTAGAAATATATCAATTTTTAACTATTATAATTTGAAAATAAATTTATAATAAAATAATATTTCAAGACTTTCCTAAAGTACCCCTCCTCCCTTTTATAAAAGGCCACCACCTCTACCCACTTACTCATACCTCTAAAGCCCCTTGTATTATCCAAATACTACTCAAATAAGATCCCAATATCCACCCTAACTCATAGAATCCTTAAATTGGGCATAATACAACTCAAGGAAGCCTTTTTTCTCAACTCAAAATGAATTATCCGATTTAGAGGTAACGTCTTCTCTCATGCTCCTTTAATTTATTTTCCTTCTCCAACCCCATAACCTATCTTTATTAAATTATTTTATAAAAAACATTATACTCAATATACTAGGATGTTTTTATGCTAATTTTTTTATCTAAACTTACACACACCTCCATTTAATGGATATAGAACATAATGTTTCTGTGTATGGAGAACTACTGCCTCACAAAACGATGATTGTTCAATTTTATCCTATCACATCTCATAGTGGTCATTATGATGGAATTGTATTTTTATATGATATATATTATATTTATATTTTCTCTATGCCTCTATAATTTTTATTTATAACATACCTTTATGTTTTCCATAATGTGTAAATACAATAATTTCATTTGAGGAAGTGTGGACTACCGCCCCCTCAAAAGTGATATGACTTGTTCATGCCATACATGGATTGTATAAAGGATATAATTATAAACTTATATAACATATATATTATAGTGTAATTATATTATGCATATGTATCATTTAGTTTTCATTCCTTTAATATGAAAAAGAAATGAAAGTAGCGTTCATGCATACGTACGCCCTACCGTCTCCATGAATGGTGCATTTCATTTCTTATCTCAAAATGTTATGGAATATTCTAAATATATATATACTGAATATATATTATTTTTAAATCATGAATAAAATTCTTGATATTATAGAATTTTACCGCATGGAAAATTTACATCAAAAAAAGTTCATTTTCGACTCAATTATTGAATATCAACAAAACAACCGATATAAACTTAATTAATTATGTAATTTTTATAAAATGATAATAAGTAATATAAAATTAATAATAAACTTCAAAAAGGTTCTGAATAAAGTCAAAATTAACCTAATTTTATTATTCAGGAATATAAAGAACGAACGAGACAATTCGGATTCAAGGTAAGGGACTTCATCTCAATCTCCTTTTATTGAGGCATATTTTGATGTTATACACCACCTTATTTTATAAGATATATAATAAAACCCTCTAAATTTTAATTTCATTCAAATTGAATCTTTTTTCTACGAAGAGTTCTATTAAACGACAAAAATGAATGTTTTTAACGTATGTGGTGATAACAACTCCTCTTTTGTCGGAACCTTTATTTGATATTTGGCTTCCTCTATAAGCCTTAATGTTTTTAAAAGGAAAAGAAATCCATTATTACTTTTTTGGTTGTTTTGGTATTGAAAATTATTTTGAAAGTGGATTTACTATTTCAATATCTTGAAATGATTCCTTGTGATTGTAATTGAAATTTTATGAGTGAAATGTTGATAATTTAAATCTTACATGTTATGATTATATAATGGTACTTTGAAATTTTATGGGTGGTTACGTGATAAACCAAATATGGGTGGTTATATAATAAACCAAAGACAGGTGGTTCCATGATAAACCAAGGATGGGTGGTTACATTATAACCTCTAAAGCATTGGGTATGGAAGTCATCTGTATGGCTATTTTATTTAGTGATATGAGTGTAATTCGACCATATGGTTATTCCATTAAGTATTTTTATGTACAAAGTTACCTTTATATGTTATATGTTTCTTTATATGGGCTTTATGGTAATCTTTTGGTTACAAAAAGGGTAAGCAATGAGCTTATTTCAATAAAGTATATTCACTACTTTATAAAGGTGAAAAGTGTTACTTTATGATAAAGTATTCATGGTTTACATGTTTTTTTAAGGCTAATAGTTTTTCTTCTTTGTGTATCCCTTACTAAGCTTTTTATGATCATACCAAGTTTTGAAATGTTTTTCATAGGACTTAAAGAAGAATAGAGTCAAGGATGGGATCAAGGAAAATTCATGTTGTTTAAACATGAAACAAACTATATTTCTTTTTAAAAAGTATTTGTTTTATGAAAAAATGGATACTGAGAAGAAGTGTATAATTTTAATATTAAATTTTTATGTATAAGTTATGACCTAATTCTATAAATCTATAAACTTGAAAAGATCATCAAAGTGGATTAAAGTCAAATTGTTGACTTATCTCAGGATTATGTGACGTTTAAGGCTGGGGCCTTATAGTTGGTATCAGAGGTTAGTTTAGATAACTTTAGAAGTTAAAATATTGTTAATATAATATCCATAAAATATTTTTACTTTTTTTTCTAATTTAAATGATATAGAATTTTAAGATTACCACATTTCTTCATCTAAGATAAATTTTTTCAGAATGGTTTTTCGTAGAGGAAAGAGGGCAGTTGTGCTGGGAAATAATACATAGAGAAATAACCTTCCAAATCAACATCCTGAGATGGTTGGAATCATAATTGAATAATTTTTTTTAGTGATGGATTAGTTGAATTATAAAAAAAATAGTGGTGGTGTACATGCATGAGATCAACCAGACCAACTGTAAAGGAATATTTTGATAGTAAATCATTTCATGAGGAAACATCCCCCATCATTTAGACGATCATCTAACCTTGTGTAAACTAAAGGGTGGATTAAAGCACTGGAAAATATTTTTGATGTAATGGGGTGTTCATATAATCAAAATTTAAGTCTTGTTGTTTATCTTTTTTAAGGTGAAGTCGATCAATGGTGTTCAATGATTAAAAATATTATAGGAATTGAAGATATTGATTCTGTGGAATGGGATGAATTTAAGAATATATTCCTTGAGAAATATTTTCCTAAGGATGATCGAATTAGGATGGAAAATCAATTCTTGGAATCGAGATAAAAGGAGGAAGATTCTGTGACTGTATATGAAGAAAATTTCACCCGTTTGTCAAGGTACATCCCAAATTTTATTCGGGATATTTATAGTAAGATAAATAGTTTTTACTCAAGATCGAAGCCAAAATATTGAAGGTTGTTAGATTCTCATGAGTTCAAAAGCTATGAGAAACTTATTTGATGTGCTAAGAAGGTAGAAATAGAGTTTTTTTATGATCATGTGTTATATGAGATCAAACAAAAGAAGCAATCCAGTGGACTGGCACTAGGAAAGAATTCATCAAACAATCCTGGAGGTAAGAAAACTAAATTTCCAACTTGTGAGAAGTGTGGTAAAAAGTATAATGTAGAATGATTATCAAATTCCAGGAAGTGATTATGATGTGGTAAGACCGGTCATATTTCTCGTGACTATAAGGAAGGTGATCAGGAAGGAAATGAAAAACCAATGGTAAGATTTTTTAGTTGTAATGGGATAGGACATTATGCTAATGTGTTTCCAAAGTTGATTACCTAGGGTGGAAACTAGAAATATCGAAAGCATAAGGGCATGGAAAAATCATTTTATACTACTAGGGTTGATGTGGGACCATCAAATTAAGTTTCGAAAAGTATGTTACATGTTTTTTCAAATTATTCCAATACTCTGTTTGACTATGGATCATCACATTCCTTCATTTTCAAGAGTTCTACAAGTAAATTAGAAATATAACCTCGTGAATGTGATATATAACTTTTGGTAAAAACTCCAGGTTGAAGTATTAAATAAACCAAGATTTATAGGAATCTTTATATTATCATTAGTGGGATAGTCTTTCCTGTATATCTTGTTGAACTTCCCATAGTGGAATTTGATATCATTTTGGGTATAGATTGGATTTCAGTTTATCATGATAAAATAGATTGAAAATATAGTAAAGTTTTATTCAATGATTTAATACCTTTGATAACATACCAATAAGCTGAAAGATTTATTAAATATGGAATTGAAAGTTATTTGGATTATGTTGTTGAAAAGAAAGAAACAGTTTTGATTAGTGACATTCCAGTAGTTAATGAACTCACAGGTTTTTTTTCTGATGAATTTCCTAGTATTATTCCCAATCGAGAGGTTGAATTTACTATTGATTTAGTGCATGATGAAAAGTCTATTTCTAATCCACCTTATTGAATGGATCAAGTAGAAATGGTGTAATTAAAAAAATCAATAATTACTTGATAAAGTTTTCATTCGAACTAGCACTTCACCATGGGGTGCTTCAGTTTTATTTGTGAAAAAGAAAGATGGTTATATGATACTATGTATTGATTACAGATCCTTTAATAACATCACTATTAATAAAAAATATCATTTACCTCATATCGATGATTTTTTTGATCAGCTCTAGGGATCTCAGTATTTTTCCAAGATTGATTTGAGGTTCGGGTACCATCAACTGAAGGGGAAATAGGATGACATTCCAATGAAAGATTTCCGAATGAGATATGGGCATTATGAGTTTTTAGTTATTCCATTTAGGTTATCTAATGCACCTACTATATTTATGAATCTCATTAATGGATTCTATCATCAGTTTTTGGATCAGTTTGTGGTTGTTTTTATAGATGATATTTTGGTATGTTCTAAAATCCAGAAGGAATATTAAAGTCACTTAATGATTGTTTTGAAAACCCTAAAAGAAAAGAAACTGTATGGAAAGTATAGTAAGAGTGAATTTTGGTAACAAAAAAATTCATTCCTTGTACATATTGTTTCTAAATATATCATAACTATTGACCCTTCTAAAACAAAAGTTATTAAAGAGTGTCCAAGACCTACCAATATCACTGAGATTCATAGTTTTCTTAGATTAGCAGGTTATTACCAAAGGTTTGTTGAAAACTTTTCTTGGTTATCTATCCCACTAACTAAGCTAAAACATAAGGGAGTTAAGTTCATATGTATAAAATAATGTGATGATTATTTTAGGAACTAAAAAGAAGATCAAAAAATGCTCCAGTTTTAGCACTGCCTTCCAAGAATGGTGAATTTGTTATCTACAGTGATGCACCATTGAAAGGACTTGGTTGTGTCCTAATACAGAATGATCAAGTAATTACTTATGCTTCATGTTAGTTGAAACATCATGAGTTAAATTAATTTACACATGATTTGGAATTATCTGATGTTGTTTTTGCATTAAAAATTTGGAGGCGTCATTTGTATGGCATAAAGTGTGAAATATATATTGATCACAAAAGTTTGAAGTATATATTCACTCAGAAATAATTAAACATGATACAAAGGAGATGGTTGGAATTAATCAAAGATTATGATTGCACAATTCATTACCAACCAAGAAAGGAAAATAAAGTGGTTGACGCTTTGAGTCGAAATATTAATGCTACATTAAACATGTTATGTTTGGAACGAGATCCTTTAGTTACTAATTTGATGAATTTTGGATTGGAAGTTGTTGGTTTAGGGAATTTCTATATTTTTTTAGGTGGTAGTGAAATCAACTTTATCAAACATAATTAAACAAGCACAGAAAGAATATAGTGAGTTGTAGAAAAGGGTAAAATGGTTCATAAGGGTAAGTTACCTAAATTTAACATTGATAAAGATTGTTTTTTGAGGTTTGGAAAGAGATTATGTGTTCCTTGTGTTTCACAGTTGAAGAAAAAATATTATTTAAAGCTCATAGTTCTCTGTTTTCAGTTAATCCTGGAAGTAGTGAGATGTACATAGATCTTCTTCAGTATTATTGGTGGGATGGAATGAAAAGAGTCATTGTTGAATTTATTGTGAAGTGTTTAAATTGTCAACAAGTTAAAGCATAATGATAGTTACCGAAAGGGATGCTTCAGCCTTTTCCAGTGAAGGAGTGGAAATGGGAAAATATATCCATGGATTTTTTAGTGGGATTACCAAATAATTCTTGAGGTAACAATTCCATTTGGGTTATTGTTGATAGATTGACTAAATATTCTCATTTTCTTCCTATTCAAGATACTCTGTCTCTAGACCAACTTTATCGATTGTATATTAAATAGATAGTCAGTTTATATGGAATTCCTCTCTCCATTGTATCTGATCATGATCCCATGTTCACTTCTAACTTTGGGAAAGGCCCTTAGAAGTCATTGGTAACTAAATTAAATTTCATTACAACTTTTCATCCTCAATCAGATGGCAGTCAGAATGAACAATTCAGACCTTGGAGGATATGCTACATGCTTGTTTAATGGATTACTAAGGAAGTTGGGATCAATATATTTCTTTGGTTGAGTTTTATTATAATAAAAATTTTCATTCTAGTATACATATGGCGCCATTTGAAGCATTATATGTAAATTGGTGTTGAACTCTAGCTTTTTTGGATGAAGTAGGTGAAAGGAAGTTTATGGGATTAAAATTGGTAAAAGAGATGGTAAAAAAAGTTCATTTTATTCAGAAGAACATGAGGACATATCAAAGTAAGTAGAAAAGTTATGAAAATAACCATAGAAAGGATCTTTCTTTTGAGGTAGGTGATCATGTATTTCTCAAAGTTTCTCCATAGAAAACTGTGATGTGTTTTGGTAAGAAAGGGAAGTTGAGTCATAGGTTCATTGGACCCTATAAAATTCTTGAGAAAGTTGGATCAGTTGCATATCGAGTGGCTTTACCTCTGAGTTTATCCCAAGAAAATAATGTTTTTCATGTTTCAATGTTAATAAAGTATATTCAGGATCCATCACATGTTTTGAGTCCAGAGGTATTTCAGTTGGAAGAGAATCTTTCTTAAGAGGAATAGCCAGTATAGATTCTTGACTGTAGATAGTAAGTGTTGCAAAATAAGGTGATTATCCAGATAAATTTTTTGTGGAAAACCCATATGGTTGAATAGAAAACATGGGAATATTAAAATTATATGAGATAGAAATACCCACACTTATTTGATAAGTAAATAAAATTATGGGGATGCAATTTCCAAAAGGGGGGAAGGATGTAACATCCCAGGTATTTATAGAATAATGCATTTTTATATCTATTAAAATTTATGAATAAGATATTAATTTTACATTAAAGGGGATGATTTTTCTAATATTTTACTTAATATTCAACAACATATTTCTCCTAAATATTACGTTTCACACAACATTGAGTTATACTGAAAAATAATACAACAATATTATTATTATTTTAAATGGTAGTTAACGCATAGTCTTTGTATTGGAAGGAATGAACAAAACTAACTAAAATATTATTAAAAATGTTTGTTAACTTTTTTTACATTTTTCCAATAAATTTTAGGGGCTTAAAATGAGAATGAATCCAATTTTAAGCATAAAATACCCTAATATTTTTAAAAGGTCATTTTACCACCTTTTGATGGAAAAACCTTTTTGAATATAGTTTTTGTCACTTTTATATATTCTATTTGAATAAATAAACTTCTTATTTAAACTAAAGACATCAAAATTTACTTTGGTTGAAATTTTGGTATTTCTCTAATAAAATCCATATTTTAATGAATAGTGAAAAATACTGCATTTTAATTCAAAGTCGCATTTTCATCTAATTTACTTATATAGTTAGATTGTACTTTTAATTGGTTTTAAAGTGTAATTGGATTATTTTTTTATCATTTAATATAATTTTGGTCCTTTTAAGTAATTTCACATTGAAATTTGATATAAACACATGTCAATCTTTTGATAGTTTTTACTTCTTAAAACTCTGCTTTCTGGTTTTGACAACGGGAATTAATTTTAAATTAATTTCTAAAAATTATATGTTTTGAATTTGGAAAAAAGGGTTCCATATTTGGAATCATAATATCCAAATTGTGTAAATAGGTACCTTTTATTTTTGGACATTATAAATAGTAACTTCAGTAATTATTTTTATTTACCATGGTTAAAGGGTAAATCAAGTAAATAAGGGTAAAAATAATATTATAATAATATAAAACTACCCTAAAAAATGTCATAATCCTATTTTATGAGATATGGAAAACTATTAGTATCCTTGGGTCTATTTTGGGACCTCATGGAGTCACTTGGATGTGATAATGACATGTTATAATAATTAATTTAAAGTAAAGAGAAATATAACATAAACATGTATCTTTTTAATAAAAAAATTAAGGTGGAGTTATATAATTGATATCTTGAACTATAAATATTCATTATAAATATAAAAATATTTCTTACATCATGGTATTTTATTTATAATTTTTATACATTAAATAAATAAATTTATTTAGGACACAATGATGATGCAGTGATTACCTTATTAATGAAAGATTCAAATAAATGATATTATAAATAATAAAATAAATGTAATTTGAACATTTTGATGCCATACAAGAATTTTTTTGATTATTATGACATGTTATATTTGATTTAATGTTGTTTTTTTCTAATTAATCAAGTTGTTATAACTTTAAAAAAATCAATTACTAAATAGTTTTAAAATTGACATAAATAAGTTTTTAAAATAAATACTATTTTATTAAATGATATAATAGTCATAAAAATATAAGAATCAAAAAACAGACATATATAATGCTAAAAATTTGATTAATTATCCACTTGAGGTTCTCTTGTAATTTTATAGTAACTATAATAACAATATAGTGTAAAAAACCAAGAAGACATGGTAAGAGTTAATTTATTTAATAAAGGGTTAAAGCCAAATTATAAGGTTAAATTTGTGACCTAAAATTTTATAAAACCTATTATTTGATAGGATTTAGACTCATCCTCATATTATACTCTAAATATATCACTTTTGGAGTATTATAATTCTAAAATCAATTTATAATAAAATAATATTTTAAGACTTTCCTAAAGTGCCCCTCCTCCCTCTTATAAAAGGTTGCCACCTCTACCCTCTTACTCACACCTATAAAGCCCATTTTCTCATCTAAATTATTCTCAAATAAGCTATAAAAATCCCCCCTTTCTCATATAATCCTTATCTTGTGCATAAGAAAACTCAAGAAATCCTTTTGGCTCAACTCAAAAGAATTACCCAATTTAAAGGTAACGTCTTCTCTGAGGCTCATTTCATTTATTTTCCATCTCCAACATCCTAAACTCTATTTATTAAATTATTTTATAACAAAACTAGTATAATAAATATACTATTATTTTTTTATTTCTATGTTTTTTACCTACACTTACACACACATCCATCTAATTGGTATAGAGCATATTGTTTTTGTGTATGGAGAACTACTGCCTCACAAAATGATGATTCTTCAACTTTATCCTAACACCTATCATGGTAGACATTATGATGGAACTGTATTTATATATTATATTTATTATATTTATATTGTCTCTATGTTTCTATAATTTTTATTTACAATATACCTTTATGCTTTTCAAAATGTGTAAATATAATAATTTCATTCGAGAAAGTGTGGACTACTGCCCCCTCAAAGTGATATGAATGATTCATGCCATACATGGAACATATAAAGGATGGAATTAATGAAATTATGTAAAATATATAACATAGATATTATACTATAACTATAGTATACCTATGTATCATTTAGTTTTCATTCCTTTAATATGACAAAGAAATGAAAGTAGCGTTCATGCGTACGTACGGCCTACCATCTCCATGAATGGTGTATTTCATTTATTATCTCCAAATATTATGGAATATTATAAATACATATATACTGAATATATATGATATTTAAATCATGAATAATATTATTTATATGATGGACTTTTACCACATGGACAATTTAAATCAAAATAAGTTCATTTTCAACTCAATTACCGAATATCGACAAAATAACCGATATGAACTTAAATAATTATGTAATTTTTATAAATTGATAATAAGTAATATAAAAAGAATAGTAAACTTTAAAAAGGTTATGATGTAAGTATAAATTAACCTAAGTTTATTATTTAGGAATATAAAGAACGAACAAGACTAGTCGAATTCGAGGTAAGGTATTTCATCTCAATCTCCTTTCATTGAGGCATATTTTGATGTTATACACCACCGTATTTTATATGGTGTATAATAAACCCCTTTTAATTTTAATTTTATTAAAACTGAATCTTTTTTCTATAATTTATTTTACTAAATGGCAAAAAAAGGAATGTTTTTAACGTATGTGGTGACAACAACTCCTCCACCGACATAACCGTTATTTGATATTTGGATTCCTCTATAAGACTTAATGTTTTTAAAAGTAAAATAAATCACTTATTCCCTTTTTGGGTATTTTGGTATTGAAAATGGATTTGAAAATGGATTTACTATTTCAATATCTTGAAATTATTTCTTGTGATTGCAAAGGAAATTTTATGAGTGAAATGTTGATAATTTCAATCTTTTACGTGTTATGATTATATAATGGTACTTAGATATTTGACGTGTGGTTATGTGATAAACCAAAGATGGGTGGTTATGTGGTAAATAAAATATGGATGGTTTCGTGATAAACCAGGTATAGGTGGTTACGTTATAACCTTAAATGCATTGCGTATGGAATTCGTCAATATGGCAATTCCATTTAGTGATATGTATGGAAGTCGACTGTATGGTTATTCCATTTAAGTGTGTTTATGTCCCAAGTTACCTTTATATGTTATATGTTGATTTCTATAGGATTTATGGCAATATTTTGGTTACAAAAAGGTTAATTAATGATCTTATTTTCAGTTAAGTATATTTACTACTTCATAAAGGTGAAAAGTATTACTTTATGATAAAGTATTCATGGTTTACATGTTTTTGCAAGGATAACAATTTTCTTTCTTTGTGTATCCCTTAATGAGATTTTTAAGATCATCCCAAGTTTTGAAAAAAATTTCACAGGACTTAGAGAAGAATAGAGTCAAGGATGGGATCAATGAAAATTCTTGGTGTTTAAACATTAAACGAACCATGTTTCTTTTTAAAAAGTTTTTTTATGAAAAAATTGGATAGTGAGTAGAAGTGTATACTTTTAATATTTAAGTTTTTATGTATGAGTTATGATATAATTATTTAAATCTCTAAACCTAAAAATATACATGAAGTGAATTAAAGTCAAATTGTTGACTTATCTCAATATTATGTAACGTTTAAGGCTGGGGTCTTATAGTTGGTATCGAAGGTCGGTTTAGATAACTTTAGGAGTTAGAATATTTTTAATATAATATCCATAAAAGACTTTTACTTTGGGGTCAAATTGAAATGATATAGAATTTTAATATTACCACATTGCTTCATCTATGATGTGTTTGTTCAGAATGGTTATCCATATAGGAAACAGGGTAGCTATGCTGGAAAAGAATACGGAGGGAAATAACCTTCCAAATCAACATACTGAGATGGTCAAAATCAGAACTAAATAGTTTTTTATAGTGATGTATTAGTTGAATCAGGAAATAAATGGTGGTGGTGCCCATGCATGAGATCAATCAGACCAACCGCAGCGGAATATGTCGATATTAGAGCATTTCATGAGGCAATGTCCCCCATCATTCAAAGGGTCATCTCACCTTATGCAAGCTGGAGGGTGGATTAAAGCACTGGGAAATATTTTTGATGTAATGGGGTGTTCATACTATCAAAATTTTAGTCTTTCTATTTATCATTTTGAAGGTGAATTCAATCAGTGGTGGTCAATGATTAAAAATATCAAAGGAAGTGAAGATATTGACGTCATGTAATGGGATGAATTTAAGAATATATTCCTTGAGAAATATTTTCTTAAGGCTGTTCGACATAGGATGGAAATAAAATTCTTATAATTGAGACAAAAGGAGGAATATTATGTGGCTACATATGAAGAAAATTTCACCTATTTGTCAAGGTACGTCCCAAATTTTATCCAGGATATTGATAATAAGATAAATCAGTTTTACTCAGGATTGAAGACAAAATATCAAAGGTCATTAGCTTCTCATGAGTTAAAAATCTATGAGAAACTTGTTTTATGTACTGAGAAGGTATAAATGGAGTTTTTTTATCATCATTTGTTCTATGAGAGAAACCAAAAGAAGCGATCCATTTGACAGAAAATGGGAAAAAATTCATCAAATGGGATTGGAGGTAAGAAAACTAAATTTACAACTTGTGAGAAGTGTGGTAAAAAGAATCCTAGAGAATACCTATCAAATTCTGGTAAGTGCTTTAGATGTGGTAAGACTAGTTATATTACTCGTGATTGTAAGGAAGATGATTAGGAAGGCAATGAAAAACCAGTGGTAAGATGTTTTATTTACAATGAGATAGGAAATTATGTAAATGTGTGTCCAAAGTTGATTACTCGGGGTTTAATCCAGCAAGATCTAAAGCATAAGGTCATGGAAAAATCATTTTATACTACTGTAGTTTATGTGGGGTCGTCATATGAAGTGGTTCCATGTGTTTTACAGGTTTTTTCAAATTATTCCAACACTCAGTTTGACTCTATATCATCACATTACTTCATTTCCGAGATATTTTCAAGTAAATTGGAAATAGAACCTCATGAATGTGATATAAAACTTTTGGTAAAAAATATGGGTGGAAGTATTAAAGCAACCAAGATTTATAGAAATCTTCCTATTATCATTAGTGGTATGGTCTTTCCTAAAAATCTTTTTTAACTTACCATAGATTAATTTGATATCATTTTGGGTATAGATTGGCTTTCGGTTTATCATGCTAAAATAGATTTCAAATCCAAGAAAGTTTTATTCAATGATTTTATACCTTTTATAACATACCAAGAAGCTGAAAATTGATAAAAGATAGCAGTGAAATTTATCTGGCTTATATTGTTGAAAAGAAACTGTTTTAATTGGTGACATTCTAGTAGTGAATGAATTCGTAGATTTTTTCCTAATGAATTGTCTGGTATGTTCCCAACCAGGGGGTTAAATTTACAATTGATTTAGTGCCTAATTCAAATCCTATTTCTAAACCCCCTTATCAAATGGATCAATTAGAACTGGTGGAATTAATAGAATAGTTGTAATAATTACTTGATAAAGGTTTCATTCGATCGAGCACTTCACCATAGGGTTCCCCAGTTTTATTTGTGAAAAAGAAAGATGTTTTTATGAGATTATGTATTGATTATAGATCCTTGAATAACATCAATATTAAGAAAATGTATCCTTTACCTCATATCGATGATTTGTTTGATCAGATTTAGGGAGTTTAGTATTTTTTGAATATTTATTTGAGGTTTAGGTACCATAAACTAAAGGTTAAATGGGATAAAATTCCAAAGACAACATTCTGAATGATATATGGGCATTATGAGTTTTTAGTTATTCCCTTTGGGCTATCTAATGCACCTATTTTATTTATGAATTTCATGAATGGAGTCTTTCATCAGTTTTTTATTGTGTTTATAGATGATATTTTGGTATATTCTAAACTCCAGGAGAAACATGACTGTCACTTAAGGATTGTTTTGAAAACCCTAAAAGAAAAGAAACTATATTGAAAGTTTAGTAAGTGTGAATTTTTGTTATAATAAATTTCATTCCTTGGACATATTGTTTCTAAAGATGGCATAATTGTTGACCCTTATAAAACAAAATTTGTTGAAGAGTGTCCAAGACCTACCAATATCACAGATATTCATAGTTTTATTGGATTGGAAGTTTATTACTGAAGGTTTGTTGAAAAAATTTCTTGGTTATCTAGCTCACTAACTAAGATAACACGTAATGGAGTTAAGTTCACCTGTACAAAAGAATGTGATGATTTTTTTTAAGAACAGGAAAGAAGATTGGTAAATGATCCAGTTTTAGACCTGCCTTCCAGGAATGGTGAATTTTTTGTCTATTGTGATGCATCATTGAAAGGACTTGGTTGTTTCCTAATGCAGAATGATCAGGTAATTTCTTATGTTTTACGTCAGTTGAAACCTCGTGAGTTAAATTACCCTACACGTGATTTGGAATTAGCTACTGTTGTTTTTGTATTAAAAATTTGGAGGCATCATTTGTATGGCGTAAAGTGTGAAATATATACTGATCAAAAAAGTTTGAAGTATATATTCAATTAGAAATAATTAAACATGAGACAGAGGAAATGGCTGTAATTAATCAAGTATTATGATTTCACGATTCATTACCATCTAGTAAAGGAAAATAAAGTGTCTGATGCTTTGAGTCAAAAGAGTAATGCTACATTAACCATGATGCATTTTGAACGAGATCCTTTGGTTACTGATTTGATGAATTTTGGATTGGAGGTTTTTGGTATAGGGCATTACTTTATTTTGTTTCAGGTGGTAATGAAATCATCTCTATCAAACAGAATTAATCAAGCATAGAAAGAAGACAGTGAGTTTCATAAAAAGGTATAATTGGTTTATAAGGGTAAGTTACCTGAATTTAACATTGATAAATATTGTGTTTTGAGGTTTGGAAATAGGTTATGTGTGCCTTGTGTTTCGTAGTTGAAGAAATATTTGTTATGTAAATCTCATAGTTATCCATTTTCAGTTCATCCTGACAATACTAAGATGTATAGATATCTTCAAGAGTATTACTGGTGGGATGGAATAAAAAGAGATATTGTTGAATTTACTATGAAGTGACTTGTCAACAAGTTAAAGCAGAACAGAAGCTAACAAAAGGGATGTTTCAGCCTTTTCTAGTGCCAAAGTGGAAATAGGAAAATATATCCATGTATTTCGTAGTGTGATTACCAAATTGAGGTAACAATTCCATTTGGGTTATTGTTGTTATATTGAATAAATATTCTCATTTTCTTCCTATTCAAGATAATCTATCTCTAGATCAAATTTCTCGATTGTATATTAAAGATATAGTTAGGTTACATGGAATTCCTCTCTCCATTTTATCTGATCGTGATCCTAGGTTCACTTTTAACTTTTGGAAAGGCCTTTAGAAGTCATTGAGAACTGAATTAAATTTCAGTACATCTTTTCATCCTTAATCAAATGGGCAGTCAGAATGAACAATTCAAACCTTGGAGGATATGCTACGTTCTTGTTCAAAAGATTACTAGGTAAGTTGGGATCAACATCTTTCTTTGGTTGAGTTTTCTTATAATAACAGTTTTCATTCTAGTATAAAGATGGCACCATTTGAAACATTATATAGAAAGCGGTGTTGAACTCCAGATTTTTGGGATGAAGTAGGTGAAAAGAAGTTGATGGGACCAGAATTGGTATAAGAGATGGCAGAAAAAGTTCAGTTGATTCAGAAACACATGAGGATAGCTCAGAGTAGGTAGAAAGGTTATGCGAATAACTGGAGAAAGGATCATTATTTTGAGGTAGGTAATCATGTCTTTCTCAAAGTTTCTCCATGGAAAAGTGTGATGTGTTTTGGTAAGAAAGGGAAGCTGAGTCTGAGGTTCATTAGACCATATCAAATTTTATATAAAGTTGGATCAGTTGCTTACTAAGTGTCTTTACCTCTGATTTTATCCCAGGTACACAATGTTTTTCATGTTTCAATGTTAAGAAAGTATATGTCATATCCATCTCATGTTTTGAGTCCAGAGGTAGTTCAGTTGGAAGAGAATATTTCTTATGAGGAATAGCCAGTACAGATTCTTGACTGTAGATAGAAAGTGTTGTGGAATAAGGTGATTCATCAGGTAAAGTTTTTATGGAAAACCCATATGGTTGAAGAGGTAATGTGGGAATCTAAAAGTGTTATGAGGGAGACTAACTGGATAAATGGTATGAAGGCTGAAATTTTTATTGATTTTGGATAAGCTGCCTTTTAATGGTAAGGGGGGACCAAGACTTCAAGGACATCAAGAAATTAAAAAAAATTGAAAAATAAGAGGGTTGCAACCCAGAACAAAACTATGAATAAGTGATTCACCTAGAATCAATATCATTAAGGCATGCCTCCACCAAAGCATGGTTTCTCAGAAAGATGTCTTGTGCAAGAATGCATGGGTCTGGTACCGATGGTTGTGCCATACCCTATCAATATTCCAAATCCAAAAATACATGCTTGATAAAGATGACCAGCTCTAACCTCATCTGAAGTAAAACCATATAGATTGTCTGGGTTCCCCAACAGTCCATCCATTTAGCCTCCAATAACAAAACTAGAACAACTAGAAAACCCATTTCACATCCAATTTCCCAAAAGACGATGAAATCATCACACACATCATAACCACAAAATCATCACAATCAACAAGAAACACAATATCCATAAAGATAAGACCTACAAGAATACTACAAGACCACCAAAAGCCCGAACCAAGAGTCCCTCCCCCCTCCATGCCACTATGATTCCAACACAAATAAAACCTTACCGGCGGCAAGCCAAGATCTGAGACGCCTTCATGCCTATGGCTGCCCAGATCATAAGCCACACCCACTAAAACCATCTCCCACCAAGCGTGGTAGGACGACGCCTTGCTGGAGTAGAAGAAGCCAGAAGCCAGAATCCATGCCCGCCGATTCGAGACGTCCTCACCTGACGAACACCTCCATCTGTCCAGATCCAAAATAGACCCACCAAAACCTTCCAGTGTGAAGGGAAAAGAATATGATGTCACATCTGAGCCGACGAAGCCAAAAGCAACCATAGAAAACCAATTTTATGTCGAGACGAAGGACTCTAACACCAAGTCATTCAAGATACACCAGAGTAGGGGAGGGAGTGACTCTGGAGGTGGAAACCCTAGCCCTTTGAGAGAGAAGAAATGCTGCTGCTCTGAGGCTCCAATAAATCTTACTTTCGCTCAATAATCAATTCATGAGGGAGAAATACCCCCACTTATTTGATAAGTAAATAAAATTTTAAGGACGCAATTTCCAAAAGGGGGAAAGGATGTAACATCCTAATTATTTTTAGAATAATACATTTTCATATCTATTAAAATTTATGAATAAAATATTAATTTTCATTAAATGGGATACTTTTTCTGATATCGTACTCAACATGCAACAATGATTTTCTTTTAAATCTTACGTTGCACACAACATTGAGTTATACTGAAAAATAATACAATAATATTATTATTATTTTAAATGGTAGTTAACACCTAACCGTTGTATTGGTGGAAATGAACAGAACTAACTACAATATGATTACACATATTTGTTAACTATTTTTACATTTATCCAATAAATTTTAGTCTTAAAATGAGAACTAATCTAATTTTAAACATAAAATACTCTAATATTTTTAAAATGTCATTTTACTACCTTTTGATGGAAAACCATTTTTAAATATAGTTTTTATTACTTTTATATGTTCTATATGACAAAATAAGCTTCTTATTTAGAAGTGGGACATCAAAATTTACTTTGGTTAAAATTTTGGTATTTCTTTGATAAAATCAATATTTTAATAAATAGTGAAAAATACTGCATTTTAATACAAAGCTTCCTTTTCATCTAAATTATTTATATATTTAGATTATCATTTTAATTGGTTTTAAAGTTTAATTGGATTATTTTTTTATAATTTAATCAAATTTTTTTCATTTGAAGTAATTTCACATTGAAATTGGACATGAACACATGTCAATCTTTTGATGGTTTTTACTTCTTAAAAACTCGTTTTCTAGTTTTTACAATGTGAATTAATTTTAAATTAATTTATACCAATTATGTGTTTTGAATTTGTAAAAATGGACTCCATATTTATAATCATAAGGTCTAAATTGTTTAAATAGGTGCATTTTATTTTTGTACATTATGATAGTAACTTCAGTAATTATTTTTATTTACCATGGTTAAAGGGTAAATCAAGTAAATAAGGGTAAAAAATAATATTATAATAATATAAAACTACCATAACATGTGTTCTCATCCTATTGTATGAGATATTTCTTACCATGAGTATTATTGGTTTGATTTTAGGACCCCATGGAGCCACTTGGGTGTGATAAAGACATGTTATAATAATTAATTTAAAGCAAAGAGAAATATAACATAAACATGTATCGTTTTACTAAAACAATTTCAATGTGGGTTATATAATTGATATATTTGACTATAAATAATAATTATAAATCTAAAAATATTTCTTATATCATGTTATTTTATTTATAATTTTTATACATTAAATAAATAAATTTATTTATGACACAATGATGATGAAGTGATTACCTTATTAATGAAAGATTCAAATAAATGATATTATAAATATTAAAATAAATGTAATTTGAACATTTTTATTCCATAAAAGAATTTTCTGGATGATTATGACATGTTATATTTGATTTAATGTAGTTTTTTTGAATGAATAAAGTTTTTATTACTTTAACAAAAATCAATTACTAAATAGTTTCAAAATTGACATAAATGGGTTTTTAAGAATAAATACTATTTTATTAAATGATATAATAGTCATAAAAATTTGAGATTCATAAAACTGACTTATATAATGTTAAAATTTTCATTAATTGTCCACTTTAGGTTCTCTTGTCGTTTTATAGTAACTATATTAACCATATAGTGCAAAAAATACAAGAAGACATGGTAAGAGTTGTTTTATTTAACTAAGGGTTAAAGACAAAAGATAAGGTTAAATTTGTGACCTAAACTTGTATAAAAACTATTGGTTAAGAGGATTTTAACCCATACTCATCTTATACTCAAAATATATCACTTTTTGAGTATTATAATTTGAAAATAAATTTATAATAAAATAATATTTCAAGACTTTTCTAAAGTGCCCATCCTCCCTCTTATAAAAGGCCACCACCTCTACCTACTTATTGACACCTCTCAAGCCCCTTGGCTCATCCAATTTTTGATAATATAAGATCCCAACATCCCCCATTCCTATTATAATCCTTACCTTGGGAATAAGGAAACTCAAGGTAACCTTTTGGCTCAACTCAAAAGGAATTACCTGATTTAGAGGTAATGTCTTCTCTCAGAATCCTTTCATTTATTTTCATTCTCCAACCCCCTAAACTCTATTTATTAACTTATTTTATAATAAAATAAGTATCCTAAATATACTAGTATATTTTTATGATAAGGGTTCAACCTAAACTTACACACACCTCCATCTAATAGATATAGAACATACAGTTTCTGTGTATGGAGAACTACTGCCTCACAAAATGATGATTATTCAATTTTTTCCTTACACCTCTCATGGTTTCCATTATGATAGCACTGTATTTATATATGATATATATTATATTTATATTTTCTCTATGTTTCTGTAATTTTTATTTAAAATATACCTTTATACTTTTCATAATGTGTAAATACGATAATTTCATTTGAGGAAGTGTGGACTACCGCCCCCTCAAAGTGATATGACTCGTTCAGGCCATACATGGAATGTATAAAGGATGGTGTTAATGAAATTATGTAACATATATAACATGGATATTATAATATAATTATATTATACATATGTATCATTTATTTTTCATTCCTTTAATATGACAAATAAATGAAATTAGCATTCATGCATACGTACGGCCAACCATCTCCCTGAAAGATGCATTTCATTATTTATCTCCAAATGTTATGGACTATTATAAATACATGTATACTGGATATATATGATATTTAAATCATTAATAATATTCTTTATATGATGTAATTTGACCACATGGACAATTTACATCAAAACAAGTTCATTTTCGACTCAATTATCGAATATCAAAAAAACAACTAATATGAAATTAGATATTATGTCATTTTTATAACATGATAATAAGTAATATAAAATGAATAATAAACTTGAAAAAGGTTCTGAATTAGTTATAAATTAACCTAAGTTTATTATTCATGAATATAAAGAATGAACGAGACAAGTTAGATTCGAGGTAAGGGACTTCGTCTCAATCTCCTTTCATTGAGGCATATTTTGATGTTATACACCACCTTATTTTATACGGTGTATAAAAAACCCCTTTGAATTTTAATTTCATTAAAAGGGGATATTTTTTATATGAATTGTTCTACTAAATGTAAAAAAATAATGTTTTTAATGTATGTGGTGATAAGGACTCCTCTATCACTGTAACCATTATTTGATATTTAGATTCCTCTATAAGACTTAATGTTTTTAAAAGGAAAAGAAATCCCTTATTCCCTTTTGGGTGTTTTGGTATTGAATTTTTTTTTGAAAGTATACTTACTATTTCAATATCTTGAAATGATTTCATGTGATTTAAAATGAAATTTTATGAGTGAAGTGTTGATAATTTCAATAATTTACATGTTATGGTTATATAATGGTACTTGGATTTTTGATGGGTGGTTATGTGATAAACCAAAGATGGGTGGTTATGTGATAAACCAAATATGGTTGGTTTCGTGATAAACCAATTATAGGTGGTTACGTTATAACCTCTAATTCATTGGGTATGGAAGTTGTTCGTATGGTTATTTCATTTAGTGATATGTGTGGAAGTCGACCATATGGTTATTCTATTTAAGTATGTTTATGTCTCAAGTTACCTTTATATGTTATATGTTGCTTTCTATGGACTCTATGGTAATCTTTTGGTTAAAAAAAGGTAATAAATGAGCTTATTTTCATTGAAGTATATTTACTACTTCATAAAGGAGAAAATTATTACTTTATGATAAAGTATTCTTGGTTTATATGTTTTCGCAAGGCTAATAGTTTTCCTTTTTTGTGTATCCCTTACTGAAATTTTTATGCTCATTCCAAGTTTTGAAAAAAAATTCATAGGACTTAAAGAATAATAGAGTTTAGGATGGGATCAAGGAAAATTCATGCTCTTTAAACATGAAATGAACCATATTTCTTTTTAAGAAAAATTTATGAAAAAATTGAATATTGAGTACAAGTGTATACTTGTAATATTTAAGTTGTTATGTATGAGTTATGACCTAATTATCTAAATCCCTAAACCTAAAAAGATCCTAAAAGTTAATTAAAGTAAAAAATTTAATTTATATTAAGATTATATAATGTTTAAGGATGGGGCCATATACATACAATCACCTCAATTATATTCAGGTCCACAAGAGGATTTTCTCACTGAGGTTCAGTAGCATCTTCCTCCTAGATCTGATTCTCACGTCTTCTCGGAGTCATGATGCTACAAAACATCAGTAAAAAACATTGAATACATCATATTAACACTTAAACAGAGCAACATTAGAAATGAATCCTAATATATAATATTATAAGATTTGGATTTTAGTCCATACAAATCAAAATAAGGGGAAAATTCTTGAACTAATTCTCAAGACGCCTTTTCCAAACCATCTATGGTGACTTAAGGTTCATTATGATGAGTTATGGTTAGGCACTCAATCACAAATACCTCCTAAGTTCTGAAAATAATACACAAATGTATACTGACATCAAGACAAGAAGATCAACCTAGAGCTCTGATACCACTTTGTCACAAACCATCTCGGGTACCCTAGTAACCTGATAATTGATCTGGTCCTGACAAGGACCAAAGGGCATTCCCAATTTCCATGGGTTGGTGACTAGAACCTGACATTATACAAAATGATAGTGGGAATTATTTTTTCCACATACATTGTGGAAGAAGATAAACAAGTCAGTATCCATATAAATAGAAAACTCCATAAGAAGTAGTATACCAGAATTCAAACAACTAAACAACCCAAATGTACTAAAGAAAAGTACCAAAAAACTAGATAACTACCCAAGTCCCAATAGACACAAATATCAAAGACCTAAGGATCAACAATCATGACCACCAGGTGGCACCTTACCCTTGCTTGAACCTAGAATAAGATAATCTATAAACACCTGAAGGAACTGGTAGGGTGTGAGCAAAAATCCCAATAGTGTCTCACTAAGGATTCCATAAGAGATTCCAAAATTTAATTAACCAATTAAAGATTTCATTTCAAATAAACATGTATGGTAGTTCAAATCATAATTAAAATAATTCATGCTTTACATTTCAAATGATGTAAATGCTTTATAGAAATGGATTAATAAAAATTTATATAAAACATTTTATTTAAATTCATTAGGCATGTAAAATAGTTTACAAACATTGTCACACATTTATATCTCATATATAAAAAAGAGATAAATATGGTCATATGTAAAAATCTATAATAGTTCTAGGATATAGTATCTTTACACACTCAAAGGTGATCATGGAAATATTTGTATACACATGTCCCTATAATACTAGCCAAAGTTGACTTGTCACTATCCCATCGGGGATATGACCTGATGCACTAGGTTTGTTTCATTTGTAAAGAATCAAAAGAGTTTTATACCAATAAATCAATAACTACATAGGATTTCATGTGCTATGGTAAAACTAAATAGGGGAAATTTATTTTAAAACTGTTTAAAATTCCATTCATCCCATTCCCCCATTTCAAAAGTCCCAATTTTCCATTTAAAAACCAAAACATAGGTTTTTAATCAAAAAATTACTTTTTCCAAGATAAAACCACTATGTTTCTATCAAAAACCATTTCAAGACATTTTATCAAATAAAAATTTGAAATCAATTTCATAATTTAAATCCATCAATTTAAATTCTACAATTTTCTATAAATTTCTCAAACACACCCCAATTCAATGGAATTGATGGTTTTCCCCAATTTCATTCTAAAATTTAACTTCACATTAAATTACTCCAATTAAATGTAATTAGGTTTTAAATAAAACAATTGAAATAATTTCAAGTAATTTAATTTAAATAAAATAATTTAATTTAAATCAATATGACATCCCGCCTTTTTTTACATAACTTTTCATTACATTTTACAAACAGAGGATCTTTAAAAGTTTAGTGTCTTGAAAATAAGGTACATCATACATGAAACTTATAAATTATTATATTACACTTGAAAGGATTATTCAAGGTTAATACTAAGTAAATTTATTTCATCACATAACATGGGTATATACATCAAAGGAAAGGGTGAGAAAGAATCCCAATAAGGGTAAACAAGGGAAACAGTTTACTTGTGATCTTGAGAAATACCAATAAGAACTTGAGGAAATACATAAAGTAATGAGAAATAGGTATATAATAATAAAAATAACATGAATCATAACTTTAAAATGTGTCTACAATATTTAATTGAGTTATTCATAAGCATATCACTAAGGTTTATCATCGAGGTGACATAAAAATTACCAAGGTTATTCACCAAGGTATCGTAAAACTTGTCATCTCTATAGATTAAATTCATTACCCAATGCATTGGAGCGCTATCAAGGTTTACCATTAATATGTATTAATTAACTTTATCTACATATATTTTACTAAAAAATCTCATAAATAACCTATGGAGAATAAAATAAATGGGCTTCATATCAAAATCATGGTGTTTTAGAAAGTGCTTAAAAATAAGATCCTTTTGTCATTTTAAACCCACAAAAAATGAAGGAGGGTTTCATGTATGTTAATAAAATAATTAAATAGATAATTTTTACATATATTTTAATAAACTTGGAGAATAAAGAGGTTTGGTAATGTACAAAATAAAATAAAATAATTTCTTGATAAAAAGAGAGAAATTTTTTAGATGAAAACCCAGCAGCATAACAAGTATGAAACATGGTTTTAGAAAACATTAAAAAGAGAAGGGGAAAAGGTCTCCCATTCATAAATGAATACTAATATAATAAATTTATAGAATAAAATGTACATAATAATATGGTATTGAAATTTTAAATACATACCACATAAAAAAGGAAACATGAAAGGAAAAGAGAAGATAATAGTTCTCTTACCTTGAAGAGTGACTCTAAAAACTCAAATATCAGGACATTGGGGGCCTAAGGACACCTTTTTAGGACTCATTTGGAGTTAATAATATCATATATTCATTTAGGATTATTTTTTAATTAATTTAAATGAATGGAATGGGTGAGTATTTATAATAAAAGTGAGGGAGTTTTTTATTAATTTCTAAGGACACCTTAGAAGTGGTATTTGAAAAACCATGGGCTTTACCATGCTATTTTTTCCATGGTATTGGCAACTTGGGACACCTCATATAATATTTTAATCCTCAAGAGTCTACTAGAATTAATACATCATTAATTATGTCATTAAACATGCCAAAAACTCAAAACCGTATTTTTACCATTCACCAAAAATTCAACTCTTGTAGAAAAATCCCAAAAATTCACCCTAACCATTTTTATATGTCTATAATTAAAAAATAAACTCCATTTTATGAAAATTAATTTCCTTTTAAATTAAATTAATTATAAATTTTTAAATAAACATTTATTTTTTATAAAAATACTAATACTTAACTAATAATTTCTATAACATTTATTTACATATAATATGATATAATTATATCACATTTCCATTTAATATTCCTAAAATATATTTATAATTCTTTAGGTGAGGTTACTTTTCCATTGGTCAAATTACTATTCATAAGGGTAGCATTACTATTCCAAAGGGTTAAGTTACTATTCACCCAAAAAATTAAGTTGATCCTATCAGACTCTAAATATATTACTAATTGCAACTGCATATATTAATTTTTCAAAAATCATTTCATAGAATCCATTATTTAAAGTATAATAATTATTTAAATGAAAAATATAGTATTTTTTACTATTCGTCAAAAATATGAGACTTCTTAAAAAAATACCAAAAAACTAACTTCGATTAATTTTGACATTTAAAATTTAAAAATGTTTTTTATTTTACCATAATAATTATCTAAGTATGAGAAATCTCTAAAAATTACAATTTTTACCTATAAAATCAATTTATCAAATTTTTCTTAATTAAACATATATTTTATTAAGAAAAACTATTCTTAAAATGAAAAATATGAAATAACAATTTTATTAAAACAAAGGCATTACATTTTAAGTAACTAGGGATGTGATACAAAACCCCTTATAAAACCCACATACAACCTAAGGGTAAGGTGTGCGATGGTGATATACTCTTGGGGTGGCTCAGATAACATCGCCTAAGTGGTAATCTCTACTAACTTCAACTTATCCCATAGGCGATTTCATTCAAGCTTAAGATGTTGAAGCTCGTCTTGGGTTTGGTCCAGAGCGAAGCCCAGTGATGCTACCTCCTTCCCAAACTCCAAAAAATGGGCTTCGTATGGAATAATTATATTGAATGAGGTCATTGAATCCTATTTATGTATTAATTAACCATTTTCATTTCTACTTATAATACCAATTATAACATTAAAATTATTATTAATAGTATTGTTTCCAATGTTCATATTGACCAACAGTCATAATTGACCAATGATCATATAACAGTCAAAACCCAAAGGTCAAATTTCAATATACTTAATTCATTATTAATGATAAATACTTTTGTTGTGTAAAATAATATAACACACATTTTCAGGAAATGATTATTATTCAAAAAAGTTCAGATCGTTATATTCTTCCCCCCTTAAGAAATTTTATCCCCGAAATTTTAAATTGTTATCTCGGTTGAGAAAAGGTGAGGGTATTTATACCTCATTGTTTCCTCTAATTCCCACATCACTTATTCATACATGTGGTTCCTCTATAACACTTTGATAAGGTTGGTAGTCTTATTGTGTAGAACCTTGTCCCTATGGTCCAATATCTCCATCAGTTGCTCCTCATAAGATAGATCGTGTTCCAGTTGTACCACCTTCGGATTCAGTACATGTAAAGGGTCAGGTATGTACTTCCTCAAGAGAGATACATGTAAAACATCATGAACTTGAGATGGATTTGGTGGAAGTTCTAACCTATAGGACACTACTCCTATGAGATCAAAGATTTCATAGGGGAAATGTACCTAGGGCTAAGCTTCCATTTCTTCTAAAATTGTATGACTCTCTTCCATGGTGAAATTCAAAGTAAGACTTTGTCACGAACATCAAACTCCAAGTCCCTTCAACAGTTGTCAGCATAACTATTTTGCAGACTCCGAGTAGCATTAATGTTTTGTTGGATGGAATGAACCTTTTCTGTCATCTCTTATACAAGATCAGGCCCAAGAAGCATTCTCTCACTAGCTTCATCCTAACAAGTAAGAGTTCTACATCACTTCCCATATAAAGATTTATAGGGAGACATTTGAATACTCAAATGGAAGCTGTTTTTGTATGATAAATCAACTAATGGGAGATGTTAACCCCATCCATTTTTAAATTCCATTTAAAATATTCTTATCATGTCCTAGAGTGTTGGAATAATCCTTTCAGATTGGCCATTAGTTTTTGGATGATAAAACGTACTGAAATTTGATTTAGTACTCAAATCATGTTGAATAATTCTCCATAATTTTGATGTGAACCTTGGATCATGATTAGATATGATATAAATTGGTACTCCATGCAGCCTCACCACTACTTTCATGTATATCTTGGGAATTTTTTAATGAGATAATTCTTCCTGGATAATGATAAAATGGGATGTCTTGGTTAGAAATTCCACTATAACCCATATATCATTATTTCCTTTGGATTTTTTCAAGATACTAGTGAAAAAATGTATAGTGATATTTTCCTACATCCATACTAGTATAGGTAGTGGTTGAATACCCCTTTAGGAAGTTGTCACTCTATCTTCACTTATTGGCACCATACACCTTTCAGTGTAGTTAGTTATCTCCTTTTTCATATAATCCCCCCCCCCAATAATGATCACGAAGGTATCTATACATTTTTTTACTTCCAGGATGTATAGAGATTTTATATCTATGAGCTTCATACATCATATCCTTCTTTATTTCTGAAATATATAGAACACATAGCCTTGTATGAAATTTCAGTACACCTTCTTGATCAATATTAAACTCAGGAAACTTCCCATTCTTCATAGCCTCTATATTATTTTGTAACAAAGGATCTTCCCTTTTATATTTCTTGATATTATCTAGTAATCATGGTTGAGAAATCATTTGGGATGGGTTTGATGATGTACCTTCCATTACGATTCCCATGTCTAGTTTTAGTAGCTCTTTGGTCAAAGGATCTCTTTGAATTCTCATCATTGCCAGCACAACATGGTCTTTCCAACTTAATGAATCAGTGAATTTGTTTTCTCTTTCGGGATAATAATGAATTGAAAAATCATAGTCTTTAAGAAGTTCCAAACATATCCACTATCTCATCTTCAATTCCTTTTGTGTGAAAATGTACTTCAAACTTTTATAGTTTGTGTATATATAACATTTCTCCCCATAAAGATAGTTCCTCCATATCTTCAGAACAAAAACAACTGTAGCCAGCTCAGGATCCTGTGTTGGATAGTTCTTCTCATGAGGCTTAAACTATCGTGATGTATAAGCAATCACCTTTTCATTTTTTATGAGGACACACCCAAGACCTTTCAAAGATGCATTGCTAAAAATAATGAATCCTTCTCTGATAGAGGGTAGAATTAACATGGGTGTAGTAACCAATATCTTATTTAGCTCTTGTAAACTTTCCTCACGCTCCTTTTTTCATATGAACTTAACCCCTTTTCAATTTAACTTGGTTAGTGGATTAGAAATTCATGAAAAGTTCTTAACAAACCTCCTATAATATCCTACTAAACTAAGGAAAATATGAATCTCGGTTATTTTTGTAAGATGAGGGCACTTCTCCATAACCTTTTTCTTTGTAGGGTCAACTAAGATTCCTTCACTGTAACGACCTGAAATTTTGAATAAATCTTGTTTCCTAATTTTTTATACTCAAAAAAACTGTTTCATTTGATAAACATGAGTATAATTAAAATGAGACTGTTGGGTTTTTACTGTTATATGATCGTTGTTCAATATGACCGCTGGAAACTAAACGCTTTGATTATTGTCTCTAAATACAAGTGATCTTGGTTAATTAATATATAAAGAAGATTCGATGGCCTCACCTAGTAGTCTTGGACCGATTGAAGCCCATCTAACAGAACTTGGGAAGGAGGTAGCACCACTGGGCTTTGCTCTAGACCAAACCCAAGCTGAACTTCATCGTGTGAAGCTAGAATGGAATCGCCTTCGCGAGAAGTTCAAACTGATAGAAATTACTACTCGTGCAATGTTGGCCGAGCCTCCCTCGAATTCTCTCACCTTAGCACCCCTTACACTTAGGTCTTATGCTGGTGTGATAAGGGGTTATGTAAGAAGACCATAACTGCCTTGTTTAATCCTTTGTTTTAAATAAAAATTTTGATTTCTTCTTATGATGAAGTTTATGAATTTTCAAATGATCGGATAAATATAGTATGCATATTTTTTATGAATTTTAGAAAAAGGATATTTTAAAAATGTTTATGTAAACCTTAAATAATTAAAAATGTGTAATGATTTCCAAAAAATGGTCTTCTACAATTATGTTCAGTACGAAATTTGGAGTCTGATAAGATCAACTTAAATTTTGATGAATAGTAAATTATGAATAGTGATTTTACGCTTAGGATTAGTAATGTGACCAAATAGATTATTAATCTAACTTAAATAAAGTTTTAATATAATTTAGACGCCTTGATTAAGTAATGTGATTCAATAAAATGGGTAAATAACGGTTTCATAAATATTTAGTCAAGTATTAGTTTTTCGGGAGAATAGTGTTTTTTTAATTATAAAATAAATTAAAAATATTTATAAAATTATTTTTATAAAATGGACTTTATTTTTGAACTCAGAGCGTCGATATTATGTTATGGTAATTTTTGGGGATTTTTCTAAAAAAAATGAATTTTTGGTGAAGAGTGTATTTATTTAAAAATTAAATTAAAATTATTTAGAAAATTATTTTTATAAAATGTATTTCATATTTGTAATCAGAGAATCGATATTTGGTTAAGGTGAAATATTGGTATTTTTCTGAGAAAGATTAATTTTCAGTGAATAGTAAAAATGCAGTTTTAGGGTTTCGGTATGTTTAATGACATCATAACTGTGTCATGATGATTTCATGAGATATTTTAAGGGTTTGACGACCAAAGGTGATGAATTATTGTATTGGGGGCTCCATGTGGACTAAATCCATGGGAAATACCATGGGAGAGCCCATGGTTTTGAGAAAAACCACTTGTGAGGTGTCCCTTGAAATTATTAAAGTATCACCTCACCTTCCCTATAAATACCCACCCTTTCCTCCCTTATTTTTCACTCACAACTCTTCCCCAAAGAAGCTATGGTCTAATTACCTCCCAAGGAATCCTCCCAAGGTGCCCCCAATCCCTCAAGGTCCAAACCTTTGAGTTTTAAGAGTTACGTTTTAAGGTAAGGGATACTACCTCTCTCTTTCATTCCAAGTACTCTCTTTCATGTCATTTCTTTTATGCTCCATGTTATTATGTTGGAAGAGGTTCCTTTATATTAATATTACCTCCCTTTTCATGTTCATATGATGAGAGACCCCCTCTTTCTCTCATCAATTCGTTTTAAGAATGTTTAAGTGGCGCACTTAGGCTGCGGAATTTTTAAGGGATTCGTTCACCTTTCTCATTTTTCAAAGATCTATTTTCATGTCAAGTCTTTCAAGTACCTTTTTATTATGTTGGGGTATGATCTCTATATCTATCATACTGATCTTTTATGTTCATATGATGAGAGACCCTATTTGATCTCTTCAATTAAGTATTTTGAAGTTTTAAGTGGCGCTGTTAGGCTACCGAATTTTTAAGGGATTCTTTCACCCTTCTCATTTTCAAGATCTATTTTCATGTCAAGTCTTTCATGTTCATTTTTATTATGTTGGTGTATTATCTCTATATATATCATATTGATCTTTTATTTTCATATGATGGGAGACCCTATTTGACCTCATCAATTCATTTTTTTGAAGTTTTAAGTAACGTCGTTAGGCTGCCGAATTTTCATAAGATAAATATTATTTTTGTATTCCTTCCATGTTTTTCATTTCAAATGGTATGTCCTTAAAATTTCATTACCATGTTCATATATCCTTTATATTCTGTCCCTCTACTGTTTTATGGGTCATTTATGAATGTTTGACCCATGTCCCCTCTCTTTTCAATGTTTTCTGAAACCCCGAAACATAGTTGTTATGCTGCAGAATTTCCATCTTAAAATGTCTCTCTTTATAAAGTTATTTTATTTTATTAAGTGAATACTCAAAGCTCTCTCTTATATATGGTTATTCACATATATACCAAAATTTTCTATTTTAAATTCTAGGATTTACATACATGAGACCCACCTTCCTTTTATGTGGGTTTTAAAGTGACACAAAGATCATGTCTTTAAAGCAGTTTTTAAAACGTTATGATTATGAAATGAAACCCATTTATTTTATGCTATATGGGTTGTTTATGAAATGATTTATGATGATATATGTGTCTCACATGATAATAAAGGCAAATTTAAGGGTTCTCCCTGATAGCGCTCCAATGCATTGGGTAAAGACTTAATCTCTCGAGATGACCATTTAGACTGATACCTTGGTAAATAACCTTGGTAATTTTTATTGACACCTTGGGGATAGACCTTGGTGAAATGGAAATGATTTTCTTTGTTAAATGTTGTAGCCATATCTTTAAGTTATGAAATACGTTATTTTTATTATGATATGCCTCATGATTTCTTTCTCATACCTTAAAGTTCTTTTTCATGACTTTATTGATGTATCTCATGTTCATATGTTAAAGGTTTCCCTTGTTTCCCTTACTGGGCCTTTTTCTCACCCTTTCCTTTGATGTATGCTCCCAGGTTATGAGATGCTATAATGAACTTAGGATGAACAAATGAATAATCTTTTCAAGTGTTTAAGAAGAATGTTTTTTTCCTCATGTAATAAGTTTCTGGTTTCCAAGACACTAAACCTTAAAGATCCTCGGTTTTGTAAAATGTAATGAAAAATTATGTTATAAAAAGGCGGGATGTTATAGTTGGTATCAAAGGATGGTTTAGTTATTTGTGGAAATTAGGATATGAAAACTTTAGGAAGAAGCCTATAGGAAAGTTTATATATAAGAAATCTATCTGGTATTTTGGTGAGTATTGAGTAAGGGGTTTCCAAGAAAATACATCCCTGTCTGGATACGAGCAGGTAGAGGTGGTTCTGGCACAGATTTACATAGGGGTAAAACCCGAAAACACCGCTTTGAGCTAGACTCAAACGGGAACTGGTACACGACAATGGGCCTTGCTGCACTCTTGGTTACGACACTCTCGGGGGATATGCTTTGGTAAATTCATAAGCTTAGTATGAACCATTATTAAAGGAACAAAGATAAAATAAAATAAAGATTCACATAAGAATATATGATCATGGATAACTTAGATTGGAACCTAGGGGATCACAAGTTAGGGTATACTTTCCTTCTACAAGTTTATCCTTCTATGCTTAAAGTTTCCTTTTAATGATTATTGACTAAGTATTCAAGCCCCAAATTATAATTTCTTTTCTTAGTTAATGGCGGGAAATGGAATAACATGTCCCAACAACCAATGTGATAGGAAATGTGATGATTTTCCTATTAATATGACAGAGATGATGAGAGATCAAGTTGAACATATTGTGATTATGCCAAACCAGCTATCAAAAATCACAATTAATAATTGGTACCTAGTTGAATGCCCAAATTCATCAAGAAAGAAGAAGATGAAGTCTCAGGGAGGTTCATCTGATAAATTTGATAAGGGAAAGAAGACCCAATTTCCTTTGTGCAAAAAGTGTGGAAAGGGGCACCAAGGCAAATTTTACAAAGGAACCAGGAGATGTTTTAAGTGTGGGAAGATAGGGCATAAATTATCCAATTGCTTTAAAAAAATGGATAATGTGATGAATGGAGATAAGGTTCGATCTAATTTGCCTTATACATTTCGATGTCATAAATGTGGAGAAGTTAGACATTATTAAAGGAAATGCTCTCTTGGAATGGGTGAGAAGCATGATGAGCATCAACAATCTTCGAGGACAAGGGAACAATGCAAGTCCTATGCTGAGATAGATCATGATGACTGATGTACATGTAACTTCTTCGCAATAATTGTCTATGTCATGTTGTATTTTAGTTCATGCTCTATGAGAATATATTTAATGTTTTCTAAGAACATCGAGTCACTACCTAAGATGGTTTTATATCATTAAGTAAAACATCTATTGTTACGTACCACATGTTGATGTAGTGAATCTGTTCTTAAAAAAAAGGGTGATTAGGTGATTAAAAGATGATTATTATTTTGGAAGACGTTCACTATTTTGGGAACCCTATTTGATCGAGGTAAATAGATTACTACGGTATTTTCTTTGAGGAGTAAAGGTTGACTTATATTTTTAAGAATTGATGAATTTAAGGCAGACTTATAATAATTTAGGTTACATATGGAAATGATTAACCTATCTTGGGGAAAATATGTTTAGGTTAGATACTTTTGTTATAAGATGTTAGGGGTGGTTGATGTTGTTTGGAGATGAACGATGAAGTTTATTTTGGAAGACCATGTTATCAAATCCTTATTGTATTTGGGTTTCAATATTAGTTTGGTTTATTTTGATAAATTTTAAGGACAGTTATTTATGGAATGGTCTATGATGAACTTTGGGTAGTACCATGGAACTTTGAAGATTTAAAAGTAGTTTCCCTTCCTATGGGATTCTTTCTTTTTGAAGAGTTGTTTTATCTTACCCTTTCTGTTTTTGGGATAATGTTTAAAGATAAAAGAAATTGATAGTTAATATTTTTTGGATTACGTGACTCTCAAGAAGATGATTCTTGTGTTTTGATGAGACCAAGTGTTTTTGAATGCTTGACGTTTGGAGAAAAGATTAGTTTTGGTAGAAACTTATTAAAGGATGAAACTCTACTGAAGGTAGGTATATTTCACTGTGTTTTATTCTAGGTATTAAATGAATCCAAAAATTTTGTCTGTTAACGTTTCCTACTGGGAAATCAAATACCGTTTAACCCCTCATAAGTTTGTGATTTTTTGTTGTTAACTTTCTCCTAATAATTTTTTCTATCACTCTCCCTCAGAATGTGACCCTTTGTTTTCTCCTCCATGTCCATGTTTTTCTACATGGAATCCTATTATGGGTTAACATGGGTGACCTTTTTACTTCCCTTTCTTTCTTTTAAAGTAATAGTGTTACTGAATCTTTTTCCGATGTGGGACTTTCAATGAAATTTCCAATCCCAATTTTAAAATTGAAGGGACGAAATTTCTTAAGGGGGGAAGAATGTAACGACCCAAAATTTTGAATAAATCTTGTTTCCTAATTTTGTATACTCAAAAAAACTGTTTCATTTGATAAACATGAGTATAATTAAAATGAGACTGTTGGGTTTTTACTGTTATATGATCGTTGGTCAATATGACCGCTGGAAACTAAACGTTTTGATTATTGTCTCTAAATACAAGTGATCATGGTTAATTAATATAGAAAGAAGATTTTATGGCCTCACCCAGTAGTCTTGGACCGATCGAAGCCCATCTAACAGAACTTGGGAAGGAGGTAGCACCACTGGGATTTTCTCTGGACCAAACCCAAGCTGAACTTCATCGTGTGAAGCTAGAACGGAATCACCTTCGCGAAAAGTTCAAACTGATAGAAATTACTACTCGTGCGATGTTCGCCGAGCCTCCCTCAGATTCTCTCACCTTAGCATGCCTTACACTTAGGTCCTATTATGGTGTGATAAGGGGCTATGTAAGGAGACAGTAACTGCCTTGTGTAATCCATTGTTTTAAATAAAAATTTTGATTTCTTCTTGTGATGAAGTTTATGAATTTTCAAATGACCGGATAAATATACTATGCATATTTTTTATGAATTCTAGAAAAAGGATACTTTAAAAATGTTTATGTAAACCTTAAATAATTAAAAATCTGTAATGATTTTCAAAAAATGGTCTTTAACAATTATGTTCAGTACGAAATTTGGAGTCTAATAAGATCAACTTAAATTTTGATGAATAGTAAATTATGAATAGTGATTTTACGTTTAGGATTAGTAATGTGACTAAATGGATTCGTAATCTCACTTAAAGAAAGTTTTAATATAATTTAGACACCTTGATTAAGTAATGTGATTCAATAAAATGGGTAAATAACGGTTTCATAAATATTTAGTCAAGTATTAGTTTTTCGGGTGAATAGTGTTTTTTTAATTAAAATTTTAATTAAAAATATTTAGAAAATTATTTTTATAAAATGGACTTTATTTTTGAACTCAAAACATCGATATTATGTTATGGTAATTTTTGGGGATTTTTTTGAAAAAAATGAATTTTCGGTGAATAGTGTATTTATTTAAAAATTAAATTAAAAATATTTAGAGATTTATTTTTATAAAATGGAGTTCATATTTGTAATCAGAGCATATATATTTGGTTAAGGTGAAATTTTGGGATTTTTCTGAGAAAGATGAATTTTCAGTGAATAGTAAAAATGCAGTTTTAGGGTTTCGGTATGTTTAATGACATCATAATTGTGTCATGATGATTTCATGAGATATTTTAAGGGTTGGCCGACCAAAGGTGATGAATTATTGTATTGGGGGCCCCATGTGGACTAACTCAATGGGAAATACCATGGGAGAGCCCATGGTTTTGAGAAAACCACTTGTGAGGTGTCCCTTGAAATTATTAAAGTATCACCTCACCTTCCCTATAAATACCCACCCTTTCCTCCTTTATTTTTCACTCCCAAATCTTCCCCAACAAAGATCTGGTCTCATTACCTCCCAAGGAATCCTCCCAAGGTGCCCACAAGATCTTAAGGTCCAAACCTTTGAGTTTTAAGAGTTACGTTTTAAGGTAAGGGATCCTACCTCTCTCTTTCATTCCAAGTACTGTCTTTCATGTCATTTATTTTATGCTCCATGTTATTATGTTGGAAGAGGTTATTTTATATTAATCTTACCTCCCTTTTCATGTTCATGTGATGAGAGACCCCCTCTTTCTCTCATCAATTCGTTTTAAGAATGTTTAAGTGGCGCCGTTAGGCTGCTGAATTTTTAAAGGATTCATTCACCTTTCTCATTTTTCAAAGATCTATTTTCATGTAAAGTCTTTCAAGTACCATTTTATTATGTTGGGTTATGATATATATATATCTATCATACTGATATTTTATGTTCATATTATGAGAGACCCTATTTGATCTCTTCAATTCATTATTTTGAAGTTTTAAGTGGCGCTGTTAGGCTGCCGAATTTTTAAGGGATTCTTTCACCCTTCTCATTTTCAAGATCTATTTTCATTTAAAGTCTTTATTTTTCATTTTTATTATGTTGGTGTATGATCTCTATATCTATCATACTGATCTTTTATGTTCATATGATGAGAGACCCTATTTGACCTCATCAATTCATTTTTTTGAAGTTTTAAGTAACGTCGTTAGGCTGCCGAATTTTCATAAGAGAAATCTTATTTTTGTATTCCTTCCATGTTTTTCATTTCAAATGGTATGTCCTTAAAATTTCATTACCATGTTCATATATCCTTTATATTCTGTCCCTATACTGTTTTATGGGTCATTTATGAATGTTTGACCCATTTCCCCTCTCTTTTCAATGTTTTCTGAAACCCCGAAACATAGTCGTTATGCTGCAGAATTTCCGTCTCTAAATGTCTCTCTTTCTAAAGTTCTTCTATTTTATTAAGTGAATACTCAAAGATCTATCTTATATATGGGTATTCACATATATACCAAAATGTTCTATTTTAAATTTTGGGCTTTACATACATGATATCCACCTTCCTTTTCTGTGGGTTTTAAAGTGAAACAAAGATCATGTCTTTAAAGCAGTTTTTAAAACGTTATGATTATGAAATGTAACCCATTTCTTTTATGCTATATGGGTTGTTTATGAAATGATTGATGATTATATATGTGGATCACATGATAATAAAGGCGAATTTAAGGGTGCGCCCTGATATCTCTCCAATGCATTGGGTAAAGACTTAATCTCTAGAGATGACCATTTAGACTGATACCTTGGTAAATAACCTTGGTAATTTTTATTGACACCTTGGGGATAGACCTTGGTAAAACGGAAATGATTGCCTTTGTTAAATAATGTAGCCACATATTTAAGTTATGAAATACATTATTTTTATTATGATATGCCTCATTATTTCTTTCTCATGCCTTAAATTTCTTTTTCATGACTTTATTGATGTATCTCATGTTCACATGTTAAATGTTTCCCTTGTTTACCTTATTGGGCCTTCTGCTCACCCTTTCCTTTGATTTATGCTCCCAGGTTATGAGATGATGTAATGAACTTAGGATGAACAAATTAAGAAGCCTTTCAAGTGTTTAAGAAGAATGTTTTTTTTCTCATGTAATAAGTTCCTATTTTCCAAGACAATAAACCTTAAAGATCCTAGGTTTTGTAAAATGTAATGAAAATTTATGTTATAAAAAGGCGGGATGCTATATTCACTTTTACAATGTTCCCCAAGAAAGCAACTTATTGTAACCAAAACTCACACTTACTAAACTTTCCAAATAACATATCCTTCCTCATAGTTTTTGGTATCACCCTTAGATAATCCTCACACTCCTCGAGACTTTTATAATATATCTAAGTATCATAAATAAAAACTACCAGAAAGTTATCAAGGTAGTCCTTAAAGACTCTATTCATCAAATACATAAAAATAACAGGTGTATTATTCAATCCAAAGGGCATAACAAAAAACTCATAATTCTAATATCTTGATCAGAAGGTAGTATTTGGAATAACTTCTTTCTTCACCCTCAATGGATGATAACCAGATCGAAGATCAATCTTGGAGAAGAATTGACCCTCGCGAAGCTTGTCAAATAAGTCATCAATTCTTGGAAGAGGGTACTTTTTCTTCAATGTGGTCTTATTAAGTTCTTTGTAATAAATACATAGTTGCATTGATCCATCCTTCTTCTTTACAAATAGAACAAGTGTTCCCCGAGGAGACACACATGGTCAGATAAACCCCTTATCCAAAAGATCTTGGAGTTGTTTCTTTAATTTCTCTAGCTCAATATTCCCCATTCTATATAGGGTTTTTGATATCGGCTTAGATCCATGAATAATTTCAATGGATAACTCTGCCTCTCTTTTTGGGGGAGGTCCAGGTAACTCCTCAGGAAATAAATCAATATATTCCTAAATTATGGTTGCATTCTCTATTTGTATACTTTCATTCCCTTCTTTATCTTCACTGGTAAACTCCATAAATAAGGCTACAGGTGGTTCTTATAGACAAAAATTAAGTTGATATATATCTCCTTTGAAGATAATTGTAGGTTTTCCACTCAATACTACTAATATTTCTTTACTTCTTCAATTGATGTTAGCATTATACTTTGAGAGTCATTCTATCCCTAGTATAATGTCAAATTCCAACATGGTAATGAATACTATATTTTCGATGAAATTATGCTCACCAAAGTAAATACTATAGTTTCTATAAATTTTTTATTCTTGGATAATACCCCTAGGAGTTTTGACTGATATCTCTAATTATAGAATTTTAATTATTAATTCTATATTCTTTGAAAACTTGGAGGAAATAAAGGAATGTGTAGAACCAAAATCAAACAAAGTACTTGCTAGATTTGAGAGAACAACAAGAGTATCTGCCACCACATCATTTAGAGCTTCAACTTTATCCATCGTGATAGAAAAATCATGAACTTTCTCCCTTGGCCTATGATGAGGATGATGGTGATTTTCCTCTACTGCCCTCATATTTGGACAGTAATTGGAAAAGTGCCAAAGCTATCCACACTTGAATCATTGGAATTAATATAGGGCATGCACCATATTCCCTTTTTCATTAGTGTTGAGAAGTTGAGGCTTAACCTCACTATGAAAATTTCTAGTAATATGGCCATCTCTTCCACACTTATAACACTTCCCGCTCCCTAGAAGGCAGTTCCCTGAATGTTTTTTCCCACATTTTTTCATGTGGAAAGTTGCATTTTCTTTCCTCCTCTACCTTGGTCAAAGCTCCTCCCCAAGTTTGGATCAAATGATCTATTATTTTCATTATACTTGTGAGACCACTATTTCTCACTGAACTCTAGTTCAACTTTCATAGCACTATGTACGATTTCCTCATAGCTTTCATAGTCTCATTTGGCTAAATTCTTCCATAGATAAGGTCTTAGTCCACCGAAGAATCTATCAACCTTCCCATTAGGATCCATGAAAAAGTTATAGCTATAATGGGAAATTCTTGTGAAGTTTATCTCATAGATTTCAATAGATTCGTTCTCCTTCTGCTTCAGTTCAGGGAAATCCTTTTTTATTTTGATTCTCATCTAATGATGTAAATACTTATTAAATAAGATTCCCCTGAACTCGTCCCATTCCAAAGCTTCAATATCCCCTCTTTGCATCATTTTTTTAATCATTTCCCACCATAAATCAGCTTCTCCCTCTGAATGGTACACATCCAGAGTGACTTTATCTTGTTCTGAACAACGAAGTACAGAAAATATCTTTTCTATAGAGCTTATCCATTATTCCACAATAAATGGGTTAGTAGATCCACTAAACATTGATGGTCAATGATGCATAAAGGACTCAAAGGAAAGTTGTTCCCTTCATGGTGAAACTGGTATCTTAACTTGATTCAATTTATTTCCCATAACTTGAGTTAGTTGATTCATCATTATCATAAATGTTTCCATTCTAGCTTCCATTGAAGGTTCGTTGGTGCATGGTCTATTATGCTCGCCATTTAAACTGTTCCTCCTATTTCACACCATTTTATAAAATAAAACCTTGGTGAGAAATTTGTTTCATAATATTATAATTCCAAAGGAACTTTTATGTCCTATAACATCATTCTTAAATTTTTTATTCATTAAAAACAATTAAATTTTCTATAAATCTTTCATAATGATTCATAAAAAGCTTGTGATTAACCAAAAATATCCCTCAAGAGTGTCAAAACAGGAGTGTATAAAGGCCTGTTTTTGTGAACCAATTCCCATTCAATCAATTATAGCTCAATGTGTTGTTTTCAGAATTTACCCCTTGATACATCTATACCAGAACCATAACCACTTGTTTATATCTAGATAGAGATTTATTTGTTTGGAAACCACTTACTTAATATTTCACCAAAATACCAAAAAAATAATATATTTAAACATTTATCTAGGGTTCTTCCTAAAGTTTTAAAATATTAATTTCCACAAATAAATAAACCTTTATTTGATAACAACTATTACATCCCGCCTTTTTATTACATAACTTTTCATTACATTTTACAAACATAGGATCTTTAAAAGTTTAATGTCATGGAAATAAGGTACATAATACATGAAAATTAAAACATTATTATATTCAACATTAAACGATTATTCAAGCTTCATACCAAGTACATTTATTTCATTACATAAACTAGGGACATACATCAAAGTAAAGGGTGAGCAGAAAGCCCAATAAGGGTAAACAAGGGAAATCGTTTACTTGTGATCTTGAGGAATACCAATAAGAACTTGAGTAAATACATAAAGGAATAATAAATAGGCATATAATAATAAAAATAACATAAATAATGACTTGAAAATGTGTCTGAAACATTTAATTAAGTCATTTATAATCATATCACTAGGTTTTATCATTGAGGTGTCATGAAAAGTACCAAGTTTATTCACCAAGGTATCGTAAAACTTATCATATCTAGAGATTAATTTATTTACCCAATGCATTGGATTGTTATCATGGATCACCCTTAATATGTATTAATTAATTTGAGACACATATATATTACTAAAACATCTCATAAATAACTTTTTAATAATAAAAGAAATAGGTTTCATATCAAAATCATGGTGTTTTAGAAAGTGTTTAAAAACAAGATCATTTTGTCATTTTAATCCCATAGAAAAGAAAAGAGGTTTTCATGTATGTTAATCCCAGAATTAAATATATGATTTTTACATATATGTGAATACTCTTAGAGGATAAAGAGGTTTGGGTATTCACAAAAAAATCTTGATAAAAAGAGAGAAATTTTTTAGATGAAAATCCAGCAGCATAACGGGTATGAAACATAGTTTTAGAAAATATTAAAAAGAGAGGGGAAAAGGGTATCACATTAATAAATTACTCCTAATAAAATAAATTTATATAATAAAATTAATATAATAACATGGTTTGGAAATTTGAAATACATACCACATAAAAAGGAAACATGAATGGAAAAAAGAGAAGTTTAGAGTTCCCTTACCTTGAAGAGTGACTCCTAAAACTCAAAAAAATGACACCTTGGGGTCTGAGGATACCTTTGGAGGGATCCTTGGGAGGTAATAATATAATATCTTCATTTATTATGATTTTATAATTAATTTAATTTAATTAATGGGTGGGTATTTATAGAAAAAGTGATGGAGTTTTATTATTAATTTTTGAGGACACCTCAATAGTGGTATTTGAAAAACCATGGGCTTTCCCACAGTATTTTCCCATGTTATTGACCAATTGGGAAACCTCATATCATATTTTAATCCTCAAGAGTCAACCATTATTATTATATCATTATTACGTCATTAATTATGTCATTAAACATACCGAAAACTTAAAACTGTATTTGTACTATTCACTGAGAATTCAACTATTTTAGAAAAATCCCAAAAATTCACCCTAACCATTTTTCGACATGTTGAATTTAAAAATGAACTCCATTTTATGAAAATTAATTTAATTCTAAATTAAATTAATAATAAATTTTTAAATAAACATTTATGTTTTATAAAAATACTAATACTTAACTAATAATTTCTACAACATTTATTTACTTATACTATGATATAATTATATCACATTACTATTTAAGATGCCTAAAATATATTTATACTTCCTTAGGTGAGGTTAGTATTTCTTTGGTAAAATTACTATTCATAAGGGTAGCATTACTATTCCAAAGGGTCAAGTTACTATTCACCAAAAAAAATTAAGTTGATGGCATCGGACTCTAAATATCTTATTGATTGCAACCGTGTATATTTTTTTTTCAAAATCATTTCACAAAATCCATTATTTAAATTATAATAATTATTTAAATGAAAAATAAAATATTTTTCACTATTCATCAAAAATATAAAACTTCTTAGAAAAATACTAAAAATTCACATTAGATTAAATTTGACATTTGAAATTCAGAAATGATGTTTATTTTACTATAAGAATTTTCTAAGTATAAGAAATCTATGAAAAGTACAATTTTTACCTATAAAAACAATTTATCAAATTTGTCTCAATTAAACATATATTTTATTAAGAAAAACTATTCTTAAAATCAAAAATATGAAATAAAAATTTTATTAAAATAAATGGATTACATTTTAAGTAACTATGTATGTGGTACAAAACCCCTTATAACACCTTGCATACGACCTAAGGGTAAGGTTTGTGGTGGTGATAGACTCTTGGGGCGACTCAAATAACATCACCTGAGTAGTAATCTCCACTAACTTTAACTTCTCCTGTATATGATTTTTTTCGAGCTTAACATGTTTAATCTTGGCTTAGGATTGGTCTAGAGCGAAGCCCAATGATGATACCTCTTTCCCAAGCTCTGAAAAATGGTCTTCGTATGAAACAATTCTACTGGATGAGGCCATCGACTATTATTTTTGTATTAATTAACCATTACCATTTCTATTTATAATACCAATTATAACATTAAAATTATTATTAAGAGTATTTTTTCCGATGGTCATATTGACCAATGGTCATAATTTACCAACAATCATATAATGGCCGAAACCCAAAGGTCACATTTCAATATACTTACTTCATTATTAACGAGAAATGGTTTTGTTGTGTAAAATAATATAACACACATTTTCAAGAAACAATTATTATTCAAAAAAGTTTAGGTCATTACAATCAAGCAATTCATGGATAATAAAATTTGACCATCATAACGGAACCACCTACCATTCTTACAGAAATACAAAGCCTGTAATAGAACCCTCCAATAAGAATGAAAGCACATAAGATCTAGGAACTCAACCTAGAAACAATATTTGAAAACATAAATATATCTCCATAAATTCATAGATTATCTATCAAACCCCAAGGAATGAAAGATAAGGATATAAAGAGACAGGGAGAATACTTACCCGGTGAGTCACACTGCAACTTCAACGACAATCAATCACTGATCGAAATAACCCAAAAGGGTTTGAGGGTTCCAAAATCACATGGGATAGATATTGGATCAATAGGAATGAAAACTAGAGAGTATGAAAAGAAAAATCATCCATTATGCCAATTAAAAAACAATCATTAGGAATTTACATGGCATGTAACCCAATTACACATCGTGTAATTAAAAAATCCCAAAAACACTGAAAAAATCATCACCTTTTGATAAAATAGAATTTATTATTATTTTATAATTTACATATCATGTAACCATATTACACAGAATGTAAATCCCCATGAGACTACAGAACAAGCAAGTTTTTTATGAGAATCTAACAAATCTCTGACTTTACCATTATAGGTATCCTCCCAATTCCTTCTCGTCCCTACCCAATCAACGAAAAAGGAAAAGCATGAAAAGTTTTTAAAACATACTTGTTAGGAAGGTAATGAGATGTTACACAAGTTGTGAAATATTACAATAAAATTTTATTAAATAAAAATATTATAATCAATGATAGTACTTATTATTATTTTTTAGAAAATTAATCATTAATATGATATGATTAAAATCAATTAAGGTTAAGGAGTATTTTTCAAAGAACCATTTTTTGTGTATTTTAATAAATTTATCACTTTTAAAATAACTCAAAGTATTAACTAATAAATTAATACACAATTATAAACTTATAATAAATATGATTAATAACACTTAAAGTGTAGAAGGTTCATTTTTAATAAAAGTTTTTTTTATTTATATTTAATATTTTCATTTAGAATATAAATTCAAAAAAATATATTTTAAATTTTATAAAATAAACTAAAATTTTAAATTTAGCATGTAAAAATTATATTAGGGCTTATTTCTTGGATTTTTCGAAAATGGATGATTTTTAGATGAATAGCGTAAATACTGATTTTATAAATATTGTGACATTTATAACATCATTATAATATAATAATGAAATAAAAATATATAAATCATTATTTATGAAAAAATATATATGTTTAAGGAGTAATAAAAATATTTAAAAAACTATTATTTTGAATTTTGAAGCCCAAACTTGACTTTTTGGAACCTAAGTTATATTTTATTCTAATAAAAAACAATTTTACACCTTTCCATTAATTAAGTATTAAAAATGATCCATTAATTATTGTATTGATTTTAATTTCATAAAAAAATTATATTCTTGTCCATAATACATAAAATGTCACAGATATTAATTCTTTACATTATTTTTGTGTAAAATCAGTTTTATGCTTAAAAAGGCATTTTTCTAAAAAACCTGTTTTTCATTGATTTTTTCACAAATATATTAAAATTAATGTATACTAATTATTTTAAATTAATATTTTAAAATATATTCCAAATTTTGACTCCTCGTATTCAAATTATGTAATAGGGTCCATTTCATATTTAGAGTTAAGGAATAATTATAATGGTAATAGTTTATCACCAATATAAATGTTAAAAAGGATTAACATGGAGATTAGGCCCTCCCATATCCTATATTTGATACATTTTCTATTTGGTTCCACTTTCATTGATTATGACATTTCTTTGATATTATAAAATTAATATAAACAAAAATTTCACTCTAACTCACTTAATAATTTATTAAAGATAAATTATCATAATAATTATTATTAATAAATTACATTTATATTGGTAATTTATTTTTGATTTTAAATGATAGTATAATTATCTAAAATGTGTACGCAGCGTTGACACAACACTTATAAAAGTAGTAGAAAAATTAAATGATTTTTAAAGACATTAAAAGTGATAAGTTTTGGATTACTTATAGTGTTAAAAAAATATATAAATAATTATGAATTATAAGTGATTATTTATGAGTTCACATTCGAACTACATTTTTATCTTGATGTTTCAAAAGTCAATTCGTATGAATAGTCTTGTAAATTACTATATGGATATTTTAATGTTAAAAAATATTTTATTAATTTATTTAAAAATAAAAAAATGTATAAGAGGAAAATTGGGATGGTTGATGGTCTAAAATTACATCCATATTCCATTTTTGAGCCACTTTGAATTTTTAAAATTACATTTAGGACCTATACAGACTAAATATTTGTGAAAATACTATTTATTTTTTCCTATAAATGGGGACTTAATCTAACCATTCAAGAGTAACATATGAGTTTAGTTTTCTATAAAAAATATGCCAAAGTACCTTCCAAAATTTCCATACCACTTTCCTAAGCCACTTTTGTGACCATAATCCTCTCATCCAAAGGCCTTAAGTTCAATCTAATGGAGGAAGTCAAAAAAAGTGGTATAAGTCATAAATGAATCCTTTCAATAATATTTCTTCTTCTACCACCCTCAAATATATTAAAAAACCCTAATATAATAAAATAAAGTATCATTACTATACTAAAATGTTATTACATTTATGGAACAACTATTTTATACCACATTTTTATCCTATGGAAAATGAAAATGCCGCTTATACGTACGTGCGAACTACCACCTCCACTAAGCAATGTATTTAATTTTTCATTATTATATAAAATGGATGGCCATAATTATGGATTTAATAAATAAATAAGATATTTATAATATTATTATTATTCTTTAAATTTAAATCTTTTTCTACATTATTTTTTCCAATTTTTTGAAAAATGAAAATTTCATCCATGTGTACGCATGGACTACCACCTCCATGAACGACGTATTTCAATTTTAATAACCACCTTACATGGATGTTTCTAAAAAAAATTTTAATGTATAAATATTATATATATGAAATTATAAAAAAAAATTAGTTGATTTAACCATGATCAAAATTCAAGGACCTTAACCACCAAATCAAAACATGCATGAGAAACATAACATTTAACACCTAAATAAATGATTTTAACAAAGAAATATGAGTAAATGGGAAACATTTATGAATAAATGATATCCATAAAGATATAAATAAATATTTATTTTATATATATGAATAATGTGTATAAATTTATTATACATGAGGTTGGAATGCATCTGACTAAGCGAGAATCCAAGGTAATAGGTCTTCATCTCAGTTCTCCTTCTCGAGGTCATGTTTCGAGTAATGTACCTATCTTTATTTTATATAGTGTATATAATACCTCTTTTAAATACTATATAATGAATATATTTATACTCATAGTATTTTATATTACTTATCATGTTCTTTATTTCAAGTTGATTTTTATTTTAAAATATGTAAGGGTTTTTTATTTAAAATGTCGATTTAAATATATTGAACTCTTTTTATTCTATATCTATATCCTTTTAAATATATCAAGAATTTTATTATTAATTCATAAAATATTTTTAAAGGTAATTTTTCTACTTTTTTTAATTTATTTTTAAGGTTTTAAAATTAATATTTTAAATATTTTCTATTAAAGTAATTTTTAGTTTAATTACAAAAGTAAAAAAATAATGTTTTGTAATGATTACAAAATTACTATTTTTTTCATATCATCAAAGTCATTATTATTTATCTATATTCCTTTATATGTTTCTATGGTATTTTAAATAATATCATTTTCCCATTCTTATGGGAATTTTTATTTTTAAAAATATCAAGAATAAAATCATATTTATTCTTTATTTCAAAGAGAGTTTCTAATGTCATTATAGAGGTAGTTTCATTTATGTTAACATCCTTGTAATTATTTTATTCATTATTTTGGTATATTTTATAATGATACCATCTGCCTTAATTCTTTTTATGTCTTATGATCATGATATTTTATTGATTAGGGATTATTTACATTCCATGTACTTGATTCAATTTAGATATGTATTGATTGTTACGACATATCAATTATATATTTTATAGATTATTAAATATAAAAAGAATACATTAGACATGTGTAAGTGATGTATTAGGCATTTTATATCATCACAATGCATTGATAGGTCTCATGAGACAAACTGTATTGGGTATTTGTCATATTCCTTTCGTATTTATGCATGATGTCTTTGTTGATGGTACTTGATAATATGTAAGATGTCTTGGTTGAGAGGTCGTAATGATATGTAAGATGTCTTAGTTAAGAGTTATAAATGGTATGATTAAGATATTTTAAATTATGCATTCTATCATTAAAAAATCAGTTATTATTTTCCACATTATTACTAAGTTTTTGTCCTTGGATATATTTTCTACTCAATTTTATCAATTATATGGAATATTTATTGATTATTTAGATTTAAATATTGTTTTTGTATTTTGTGTTAATAATACCTTTCATTTTACTATTTACCATACTAAATATTTGAGATCACCCTTTATTATTTTTTCCTTTCCACAAGGTACCAATAAGGTATTTTACAATGATTTCAAGGATGTAATGAATAAAATAATAATGTTTTCATGAAGTTTATATGGTATGATTTATGTCTCCAATGTATTATAGAATTTGTGTATGAATATAGTCTATTAGGAATGCTAAAATGTTTGATCCTTTAGGATGTGATCTCATGTTTCTTTCACCAATGAAATATTAGTATCCAATGATTTTAAGTTACAAGAGTCAGGGTTGTTTTATGATTTTATCCCAAGATGCATGTTTTTCCTAGGAATTGTGAATCCTTTTCCCAAACTATGCATTTTATCACTAAAAATAATGCACCTATATAGCTCAATTTTATTCCATGTTTATAAAATTTGTACTGAGAACTTCCTTGAGTCATGATAAGCACCAAAAACAAATTAAAATATATTTATTTTATTGTTAAAAAAATAGTACTTCGCATGTGTGATTGAATGGGTCTATATTTCTATTTTTAATTTTCACAAAAGGATAATTTTTTTGAAATTTGATAATTCATATGCATACTGAACAAATATAAATGAAATATAAAGGCTACCTAAAAGTGTAATACATGTTCAAAAGTAAAAAAATTATAAATATAGAATGAAAAAATTATTTGAGGGATATGTATGAAGATATATTGTTTATTTGCATTAAAAATGAAAGTAAAGTCTTTAAATTTTAAAAATAATGTAAAATAAATTAAAAAATGCATTCATTCAACTAAAAATTGACCTTTTATATTTTTTAGGAAGCATTCACATATCAATTATCAATGTAAATAAGAGAAAGATACTTTTTAAAAAGATATTCACCCAATTTTGTTTACTTTATTTCACTTATGACATTATCCCCCTTGATCTCAGAAACCTAACAATGAAAAGGAATGGTTTAGAAATTTTTAATTGGAAACAAATAAATTACACAAATCTAAAAAAGGAATAAGAAAAGGAATAAAATCAACAATGACCATTACGAATAAATTTTTTAATCTAAACTCTTTTTTAATATATAAAACAAATCTCAATGATTAAAAATTTTAAGTTGGGATTATTTTTCTAAAAAAATACATATTAAAAGACTCAAGACATCAAAAATATCTATAACAAATCTCAATGATTACTCTGGTATAATAACTTCTTTTTATGGAAAAAAATTAAACAAAACAACTCAATTTTCAAGGATTTTGTATAGGGATGGTGTAAAATGAAGGATCACGCCTATTTGATTCATGTTAAAAGGAAATAGATATCCATGTATAGAATGGAAACATTATTCCACTAAAAATCCATTACCTAATATCAAGATTAAAATAGATTTAAATTAACATCTATCATACAACCCCATCAAGTATAGGAAATATTGGAATGAAAATAGGGAGAGAGTTAATAGGTGTGTAATATAAAAATAAATTGAATTGAAAAAATATATAAAAACTAACATAAAAATTGAATGAACTATGAAAGGGTAGAATTGAAAATTCACATAAATGTGAACATTATAACCTCAAAAAATCGGTCTATGACATATCACTATGATCAGTTTGATCACACTTTTATCCATATTACACATTTCCAACAACTCTTCTTTAAGCATCACATTTTCATGGCCCCTTTTCCCAGGAAAAAAAATTTTTAATGCATCTACACAATTATAATATGTAGTTTAAAAAACCATTTTTCTCAAAAGGATCTAAAAAATTTGATGGTGAGAAAAACAATACAGCATTCTTGAATATCATTTTTTTAACATGTAACCAACTAGACATTTGTTTTCATCGAAATTTAATAAATAAAATCATAGGATATTTCATAAAAAGTATCAAAGGAAACTAAGAAAATATATATATGAATAAGTTATTTCAAGATGTCATATGTGAGTATATCTCACTTGGAAAATGAATTAAATAATGGAACCAGTATACAGTAGATAGAAGTAGAGAAAAATATTTAGATGATGCCTATTATAACCCTAAAAATTCTTGGAAATCATTCATAAAAATATGGAATGAAACACATAAAAAAAATATGATTAAAAAAACTAGTATATCCTTTAATATGTATAATCATGCCAATTACATTATCATTGCATTAAATAATGTTATTCATAGTTATCTCTCATTAGGATATTAACTTTGTAATTTCAAGATCAATTCCAAAAGTTAATAGATAATTAAGTATAATAGTTATCCAACAAACCAATGTCAATAACACACACCAGATATTCAAGCGGTACTTCTTGTAACAAAACCTTTTTTCCTCAATTCAATAAAGAATAATATTCATAGTTATCTTTCATTAGGATATTAAATTCAGAAGAATGTGAAAATCAATTCCATAAGTTAATATATTATTAAGTATAATAGTTATCAAGAAAACCAATGGAAATAAAAAATACCAGATATTGAATTAGTGCATCTTGGGACAAAACTAAGGTTCCTCAAACTATTAAATAAAAATATCCATAGTTATCTTGAATTAGGATATTAAATTTGGAATGTAAAAAATAAATTCTAGAAGTTAACTAATAATTTAGTATAATAGTTATCCAATAAAATAATACTAATAACAAACACTAGATATTCAATTAGTTTTTCCTATAAAAAATTGGGTTCCACTACCATGGAACAGATAATGAAAACCCAGCAAAGATGAAACTGAAATCTTTGTTAAGTGACACATAAAATAAGAATATTTTAAAAAAATATCGTTATAAATTCCCATGGTTTTTATGCGATGTTTAAGGGGATATAACCACGATACCTTCCAATTATAGTGTTATGCAGGTCTCCAATCATGAATGGATGCATACATTAGAGAAATGGTGAAAACTATAGTGGTTCAATGTGGAGAGTAAATAGGATGTGTGATGAAAATTGACCATTTAATTCTTGAAATTGGAAATTTTTATAATAATTAGGGTTAAAGATTCAAATTAATTTAATGTGATGTAAAATGGAAGAGAACCACAATAATTATCAATTACCCTACTGAGAAGGTCGAAAATCATGAATGGATGCAATGAGGGTGTAATCAGGAGTGACTTGATGTGGGATGCACTAATAGTTCCATGAAGTAATAGAACTAATGCAGGAACCATATGGTATAAGTCGAGATCACAAGTGGAGGTAGATGCAGGAATGGAATGGAGAGCGGTGAGGAGATCAGGGTAAAAAATATTACTATAACCCTAGGGTATAAGGTTAGGATCTGGAGAAGCGATAGGTGCAAGCGGTATGTCAATAATATAGGAGCTAGAGGTAGAGTAGCCAAAGTTGGATAGGGGAGTAGCAGAGGGAGAGTTAGTTGAAGGCGGAGGTGGAAACCCTAGGTGGTGAGGATGAAATCCACGAGAGGTTGCTAAATATTTTGGAGGAAATGGGTAGGAAAATTTTATTTTGAGGTAAAATATATCACGAGGGAAGGACATGTGTAAATATATAGTATATATTGGATGATTTTTCCTCATTGTATTACTTTTTTATTTATGATATTTCATAAATATCATCATTTTCAAAATCCATTCAATAACCCAGTGCACTAGAATTAAAATAAAATATCAATATCAACCTAACCTATTCCTAATTTTCCTATTTATGATAATTACACGTGGAAAAAATTATAATTACAAATTTTGAATCAATGAAAATACCAAACTAATTCATTCCCTTCAAATATAAAAAAACTAATTTAAAGTAAACATTTTCAAGAAAATTATGCTAACCAAACTACTCATGGAAAACTATCATAAATCATGATCAACATCAAAAAAATCCCCATATACACCAACAATAATAAGACACTTTACCAACATTAAAATAAATTGAATTCCAAAACTGTAAAACAATAAAAAAAATAGGAAAGACACACTTACCCAAACATGTCCATATTTCTCATATGAAACAATAGTATTTAATTCTCCACTACCCAAAAACCATGAAATTAAGGAAATAACCATAATAAGTTCCATATTACAAAAAACTAATAAATGAATGTAAAAATTCAAAATAAGAGATTTCTAAACTCGAAATCCATAAAATTACCCTTTTGGGAAAACTCAATCTCCCAAACAAGGCCATATACCTCAAATAGGTCAAGAGTGTCCAAATACACTTTAACAAAACATTTATGAAAAGTATATAAATATTTTTAACAATTTGAGTATAAAATATATTTTATTTCAAAACTTTAAAACCCTTTTATTCAAATCAAAAAAAACTAAACACCACCCAAACATCAAAAAACCCAATATTTTCTTTAAAAAAATTACATTAAATAATTATAATCTTGTAATTGGAAAATTTTAAAAATCATTTACACCCATAAGTAGAATTTTTTAAAGAATATCATACATGAATGATATGAAGCTTTATATGTTTTCATGATAACCAACAATAGAATCACTGTAAAGTCTCTATTATCATAGAATTTGGAAGAAATAAATGAAAACTAACTCAAATAAATATTTTAAAATACATCATAAGAAATTTATACATATCCAATCAAACTAAAACCACAAAATTCATTTATTATACAAATAAAAAAACAAACATTACTCTAAATCATGTATTTATAACTTCCTTTTCACACAATGGAAACAAATATTACACTAAATTACATTTCAATAATTTTAAAAATACATCCTAATTAAAAAAACGCTCCTTCAAAATACCAAATAAGTTTTAAAAGAACACAAACCATAAGAGAATTTATGAAATATATTTATTTCAAAATACTTACTTGATTAAAAATATAACTAAATATAAATATATTTTATTTAGGGAAAAACTATTTATATATATCAAATAACATGATAAAATCAATGTTCTAAAACCTCCCCTTTTATAAGTCCATTTCATAGTTAAAACACACACACTCTTATCCCACCAATGAGATTTTAAAGGAAAATAAAACCAATATAGCTAATAATGAAACACACTAATCTAAAAAATGAACCACAAAACTTATTTCTAATAAGGTTTAAATTGAAATAAAACATTTATATTTACCTATGAAACTTATTTTGTGATGTTCAAATAGGAATACATTTCATTTCACTTTATGGAATTTATACACAACAAAACTCAAGTTTATTCAAATAATTACTTAATTTGAGTAATACATATACAATCAAAACACATAATATATTTTTTCACTTCCAAATGATAAAATATTCATAAACACTTAAACGAATTCAAATATACAATAAAATCCTCAAATTATCAAAATAATGTAAACAATTATTGAAAAAAATCAATAATAATTTTCAAAACACATTATAATAAAAATATCCATACCACCACCCATCCACATTTAAAATTACTATAACATAAAACCATTATATTTAAAATCAAAATTCAAAAATTTATATTTATTATAAAACATTTATACTAAATAATAAATATTATTCTTTTTACTAAGAGGGTTCATAAGACGGTTAAAAAATAAAATTTCAATTCAAAATCTTGATGAAGATTTTTTTAATCTTGAAACCCCATTTTCTTTTGAATTGTTAAAAAATAATACTATAAAAGGATTAAAAAATAAAAAAAATCATAGAAAGAATAATGAAAATTTATCAAAATGCAACATGAAATATTTCAATCAATTAGACTTCCACCCCAAAATTTTCCAAAAACACCAAATTCTTATGAGAGGCGTCTGATCATTTAGATTTAACTGATGATTTATAAAATTAAAAATATCATTCTCCCTTATTGGATATTAAATAATCAAGAAACCTAAATATTATAATCATATGATAATGGATAACCCATTGAATTCCTTATAGAAACAACTCAATCTCACACATCCCATGGAAACTTGGGTTTCCACCAAAAATGGTTTGATCAAGTCCATTAATAGATTACTTCACAAGTTCAGGTGATCCGGCCTCTAATAACCACCCAATATCTAGCTCAGTAACTAATACTGATTTTTAACATAACTTCTCAAGTACCTATATTTTTTACTTCAATTTACTTGTAACAAATCCCTTTTTGTGTTCAAAATCACCATAAATCATCATCTATTTCTATAGGTATCATAAAAAGATTATGAATGATTTACCCTTTATCACATAATATAGAATAATTGAAATGGAATCAAAACAATATCATAAAAATAAGAATCATTCATATGCATCATAACTTACTATTCATGTTTAGATATATTTCACATGAAAAAAATACCAAAAAAATACATGACTGACATCATGTGTCACACTGCCTACTATGTATAGCACCTCCTCCACTACTCCAAAAGTGATTCAATGATATACACCTAAAAAAGATTAATGATCATGCCTAAAAAATAAATCAATAGAAATACAAGGCTACATGCACACTAGGGTGAATATATGGGGTGTGAGCCAACTCCCAATAGGATAACGCCAAAAAAATTTGTAATATTTTTTAGAAGATAAACACATCATGCTAGTTTTGAAATAAAATTAGAAAATAATTTTATTACATTTATTCTTTGAAAACCATAATCAAATTATATTTATATTTATAACCACTTTATTTTACATTTAAAAACAATCTTGAGCATGAGACAAGTGCACATGAGCCTCAGCCCAGTTGGTGAGGTATCCTTAAGTGCATCCACGAGACCCAAGTTCAAAACCAAGTAGAGGCATATTTTCAGGGACTGTAGTAGTACTGTAGTAGAACTATATTATACTGTATCAGAACTATAGCATAACTATAGCAGGTACTATAGTAGGCACTATAGTAGACTGTACACTGTGCAGGTACTGTAGCAGAACTGTACATTGTGTGGGTATTGTAGCAGGTACTATAGTAGGTATTGTTCGGTACTATAGTAGTTGAGACTATTCAACTTGGGCCACCAGTTTGGGCTTGTAGTCCTTAAGGATTTCAGGCCTCCTAGGTCTTTGTGTCAGTAGGGATTCTGGGCCACCTTTAAGGCCTTTGGGCCACCTCAAGGCCTTCGGGACACATGCAGTTTCCCCAGACAGACTCTACAAAAAAGGAGCAGCCCCAGAAGAGGATTTAGAGTAGGTTCACTCACTATAGTAGAGCCAAATGGATTTATCAGAATGAGAGGTTATGGCTATGCCATCGGGACTAGCCTATGATTGCATGGGAAGCCTATCCAGATGGCCATGCGAAGGTGGAGAGCTACTATCACGATGCAGATGCTGTGGAGGGGCAGTTCCTTGTAGATAGTCTGGTTGAATTACCTAAGACCTTCGGGTCATGTAATCTCCTAAGCCTACATTCCATGTAATCTCTGAGCCTACGGGCCTTGTAAGGGTTCCCCCTCATCCCTTGAAAGGTGGGTTATCAAAAATCAATAAAAATGAAGGCCATCGGTCCATTCAGGCATGAGACAAGTAAATATGAATCCTAGTAAATTACCTGATATAAATTTTAAGATAAAACATAATGTAAAATAGGTCACTTGATAAAGTAAATCTCAATATAAGTAAAAAAATACTCAAAGTATATCATATCATTTGATTAATCTCATCATAAATAAAACACCACATGGGAGTCAAAGTATAAGACAAGTAACAATCTAAAAGTAATGTAAACCCCCATCCTTTATCCTTGTAAAATACTCTTTTTTAGTTGAGTCTTTTTAAACTATGTAAATGGGCCTTGTTCCTAGTTATAATAGTTTTTGAAATGTTTTAATGGGATCATAGGAGGTGAACTAGAAAGGTCTAGTATTGGCATGCAGTTGAGGGAATGTTGCAGTACCACTAACTAGTTAGTGGACAAGGTAGTATCCTTGTAAGGCTAGAAGAAGCCCACCCACCATCTCATGCCACCATGTCATAATGGTATTCCTATAGTAATACTAATGTCCACCTGATGGGTTTTCCATGGGTTTATAAAATATGGTTAGCACCATTTTCTAGTCACTAGCATCTAGCATCTAACCAATGGTGTCAATATGGGATGGGAAAATTAAGGATAATACAGTTTTTATCCACCTGAAACCCCTTTTTATTTCTTTAATCTCCCTCCTTTGACCTTAACTCAGGATTAATGATCTTAAAGGGTTATCTAGGGATTCCTCAACTACTATAACCCTAGTTTTTTATTTCATGATTTGTGGGTTGATCCGAATGTCTAGAATCATTAAGTTGTGTCTGAAATTGATGAATTCCTCTATTTTTATCCATGAATCATTTTATTATAGCCCTGATTTAGTGGATTTATCATTGTCCTTGGGAATTTGTGGTGTTTAAAATTTATTCTTACTCTCTATAATTGAAATTATTCTTCTATTATTTTTAGTTAGGTGGTCTAAATCTCCCCCTTAGGTCATGTTTTGGTTTTTTAGTATGTGTGACAAGTGAGATTATGCCAGAATGTCATGAACATTACCTATTATAATAGGAATACATCAATATTTCTTAAATACTATTACTTATACTTTATATGGATTCCTTTGGGTTGTTTGGAAAATCATACCCAACACTTTAGGACACCAAAATGTGTGCCTATCCTTGAACTTTTTTTGGAACTTGGAATCTATAAATCGAGTTACTTATAACTGAATTAGAAGATTTATTTTAAGAATGACTTAACATTTGAATTGGAATTAGACACCATTGACATGTGAAATGGTAATTGGGAATAATTTTTAGGTAAATTATAATTTTAACGATTAATATGTGAATTGGTAACTTAACTTGTAAATGAAACTTGGCATAAAGGAATATCGACATGTATCTGTAATTGTCATGTTAATTGGAATTTGGTATGAATTAACCAAAATGGAATATAGTTAATATGTTTGGATTTTCTAGTAATTTGGTATGTTTTCTCTCTTTCTTTTACTAGATACATGGAATATGTAATTGGCCTTGGAATGGGAATTTTCCCCAACTCTATTGTAAATTGATTGTGTAATTAACCCCTATCATAGGAATCCACCTTAGGTCCATTGTAAATTAAACAAGTAATTAGCACTGGCATGGGAATTTACCATGGGTTTGATGTAGAATCATTATGTATTTAAACCTAGACATGGGAAAACACCTTGTGTATATTTTTTATTATGATATCATATATGGAAACTGTTTAATGGATCCATTTATTGGTATAATCATAGATATATGGAATCATGTTGTAGTTGATATGGCTGACACTGGGTGTCAACCTATATCTTGAGGTTCAACGGGTCTATTTATATATTATAGACTTAATTGTTAATTAATTCCCATTTTTCCACATTGTTACATTAATTTTTATTCATACTGGATTTTTTAGACACTATTGGTGGTGGCCAACTGAATTTTATGTGCACCCTGTTTGGACCTTCATCTGATACCTAGGCAGAATTCATGGATGCAGGTCATGAAAAGGGAAAGGGTCCCTATGCTAGATTGGATGATGTGGTTGTTGGGATTGGGGCATAGAGGTGGGACTGATTATGGGATTTGGGATCAGTTTTGTGAGTCTTTATTTTGAGTCATACATTTTGTTAGTTTCCTTTATGACTTTAGTATAATAATAAACATAATATTTTATACTTTGATTATATTTGATTATTTTGGAAATTTCTAGTTTATCTACTAGAGTTGATTATATTATTTTATTTACCATTTTTTCATTGTGACTGATATTTTGTACCATGGATTATAGTATCCCCACTATATTTATTAGATCCTATTTAATATTTAGTAGCCTCTGGTGTATGAGGAGGCACACTTGAGGTCCTGTGGAAACTTGACTTGGTCATGTGAGGAGGAACCAAGCTGAGGACTTTACAAAGTGGAATAAAAGGGTGTTTTTTTATTTTCTATTTAGAACATGGTAGATGGTATAATAGGATGTGTTGGGGCTTGTTAATGATCTTGTGCATAAGATTAGTTAACCCATGTGCAGGGAAAATCCAAATGTCTAGAGATGGGATTATTGTTCTTGTGGGTTTCTAGTAATTGTTGTGATTTTATTTCTCTTTGGGTGATACAGTTAATTTTTTATGTTATGGATTTATGATATTTTACTAATGGGTTAATATTTAATGAGGTTTGTATGCATTAATCATAGTAGGAATGTAGGGAAATGTGTTATTATGCATTATACATATTAGGGATTTATTTCCTATATATGAAATTTTCTGTCAAAATTATGTTGAAATCTCATGACATATGTGATAAAAAGGAATACCATTAATATTTTAAAATATGATTAATTCAATTTTTAATACAATAAATGAAGTGACCATTTAGATATGGGTATTTTTTGTCTCCTTTTCCTTCTGATTTTGATCATGTTATAACCCCTATGATCTGAGGAGTGTGTTGACCCTTGAGAGAAACTCCTCTACATCATCCTCTAGTTGAATTTTAAGAGTGTGTTAATGAGTAAACACCACACATGGTTTAATTGGGACTTCTTGTAACTCTAAGGAATCTAATGGATGATCAACTCCTTGATAGTTTCTAGTGGTTCATATGATCAATGGAGAGGGAAAGTTATCACATTGTTCCTTCAATGAAATATAGGAAGAGGGATATCTAGTTCCATCACCCACCCACATTCTATAGGGATGGAGAAACTTAGGTAGTATATTTATGGATAGAGTCCATCTAGATGATCTTTAGTAACCTGGATACACCTATAGAGAGTAGGGTGAATCTATTTTTCTATATGATATGAGGACCGGACAAATTCTAGTTGTACAATGTAGTACAGGTTGGAAAACATGAGGCACTACCCTAGAAAGTATTTAAGTAGAAATTCCTTCTAAAAAATATGATGAGGTATGAAAGGGCTCTAGAGTTCATAAAACTATCATAGGGGATCATGTCTATGATGGACCACACTGGTCATTTTACTAACCTATGACATTTTTCACTGTCACTTGTAGAAGAAAAGATAACCAGGGTGAAGCACTTCTAGAATGGAATTTAGTATGAAATTAAGTTTCTGGTGAACATATTCAACTTGATAAAATTCACTAACATGATGAATTAGGGTCTCGTTGCTGAAGGGAACCTAAAGGAGGCCCCGAGTGGTGGGAATGCAATTCCAGTGGGATAATCGTTGAGTTCCTCTTCATGAAGCAAGAACCAAAAGTTTGTGAATTTCCACCCAAGTAGTGGTAAAAAGAGTAGGTAGGGGAGTGGATAGTCATATCATGACCACAACCAAGTGAAGTTCTATAATTATGGAATGGTTGGCCATAGTCACTAGTAGTGTACTTTCCATGTAGTGTAGTGTCAAGCTTAGGGTATGATGGGACACATATTGAAGTTATATAAGGGAAATTGGTAATATAGTGGTGGCAGCGAATCATGTTAGACACTGGATTCTAGGAGGGACTCAGCAACCCTTCAACAGATAGGTTTTTGGAGATCTAGTGATATTTCGGGCTAGGGTAGGGGTGTGGTACCCCGAAGCAAGAGGAATAGTATTAGCTGGAAGGAGTATCTCAGAGGAGTCAGTCTATAGACTTGGGAAAAGGGGTAAGTTAGTTGAATGATATGTTGTCTACTTCTAATAGTCTAGATGTATCTATTTCTATTTTAAAATATATGATTATTGTGGAATATACCCTTGATTGTGTTTTTTTATAAAGGAACATTTCATTCCTTTTTAATTTTCTCAATTCATCAATGAATTGGATTTGTCTATGGAAATCTTGGATGGGGTTATGTGATGAGAATATTCCCTAAATCTTTATATATATATATATATATATGCACAACCTATATGTCCACTTTCATAGAAATTCATTGGGTGTATTATTTTGTGTTGGGCACCCAAATTATTTTCCATTGAGGTTGTCATTAAAAGAAACATTTTATAAGATTAAATGAATGGGAGTTAAATGTATTCATGTATATTATTCATGAATTAGCTAAGGAATTAATACATATGTTATAAACTCATTAATTAATATATACACCACCTAGGAGCATCCTAGGGTTCTATATAAACCTTACTACTATATGATGGTGTATGTGTGTGGATTGAGATCTTTACTCTTGTCCAAAACTCCCTGAGACAAGTATCCCTCTTCATCTTCCTTCCATGCATATTGAGGTACTAGAATACCATGGAGTGAAGATGGATACCATCCAAATTTTGGATGATTCTATGTAACCCACGGATAAATATGGATATGGGATGTCTTTTGGATACCTATTTCTGATCATTATCAAAAATATTCAAAGGTGTTTAAAGGTGTTGTAGTAGCTTCTTTGATATAAGGTATGCATGTATATTATTTCTTCATTTTAATATTTTACATAGTTTCATACTATCTTTCATAGATATCCTCATACAATGGTTTTTTGATATCTTCCTCTTGAAATGATAATTATTATTAGACAATAAAAAAACCTTTAATTGTATCAGAGGGATCCATGTTTAGTTTTATCAAATCATGCTTGAAATAAAGAATAATTTAAAAATAGAGAAACTTCATGTTTCTAGAAATTTGATTTCATAAAATGGTTTACCCTTATGTAGTTGGGATACATAAAGGTAACCAACACCTTACCCTTACATAGCTGAGATGTGTTAGGGTAACCTAGGCATTATCCTTACATAGAGTGGTCTATGTAAGGTTCATCACAACATACCCTTACATAATAATACAGTCTGTGTAAAGGTAGTTTGGTTTTTAAAAGTGTTATGTAAAGGTAATTTGTCGCTTAACCTTACGCGATGAGGTTTCTATAAAGGTTAAACCCTTATGTAGAAGGTCTACATAAGGGTAACCTCTTTTTTACCTTTATTAAAATGGTTTGCATAAAGGTGGTACCCTTATGTAGTGGTGATAGAAGGTCGCATAAAGGTAAATCAAGACCTACCCTTATGTGAAGCATTCACATAAAGTCAATATCTTTTATACCCTTATGTGAAATGAGCTATATAAATGTAATATTCGTATTATTTTTACACAATAGGTTATATTTAAGCTATGTAAAGGTGGGTCATGACTTACCAATATGCAAGGTCTTCTAGGCAGCCTATGTAAGTGTAGAAGGCTTTACCCTTTCATAGGAATACCCCGATGTGGAAGGGTAAACAAAATTATTTTAAAATTATTAAATAATGTTTTTATCATTTAAAATGATTTATATTGTTTATAAAATGTTAAAATTCATTATAAAATGTATTTGGGAATATTTAATTTTTAAGTAATTTATAAAAAAATTATAATTTATTTATAATTAATTAAATAAATGTTTATTTATCATTTTATTCCCAAAAAATAAATGTTGATTCATATTCCAAAAATAAATAAATGTTCATATTTAAAATTCCTTTTAACCATATTATATAGAATAACTTATGATCTAGAAATAAAAGTTATTATTTAGAAATCATAAGAAATTATTTCTAAATGGTTATAATTTATGAAATAAGGCAAAAGCATAAATTCTTCATGTTTAAATTTTTAATTGTTAAAAATAAAAAGGGACCTTATTTAGAAATTATTTAAACTACTTCAAAAAGTGTTTTTATGATTTATATGATCATGGCTTAAACAATGATTAAGTATATGATATTTACATTATGTAAAATGTTCACATAATAGATTTTAGATTATAAATAGTTTATAATTCATATAAAATGATATATTTAAAATAAAAATTCCATATAATGATAAATATAAAATATTTAATATTGGAATGAAAATAAAATGTTTATATTTATAATTAGGGAATGTGCATAATATTAAAGATAAAATTATAAAATGTTTATAATTAGATTTTATTTATGAATTGTTTATAAATGTGTATCTTATCTTTAAATATATAAATTTTTAATTTATTTAAAAGCTTATTCCTTGTTTTATTCATATTTATAAATTTTTTATATGATAAATGTTGTATACTTTAGTTTAATTGTAAAATTTCTTCTAAATAGAGCATTTCATTACATGCTTGGTACGATAATGAATTTATTTTTTCATATACCTTGACATAAATTTGTAATTGATGTTATGAGATTGATTTTAGTTGTTAAATATGGTTTATAAATATTAAGTTTTAGAGTTATAATGGATTATATTCTCTCTTGAGTGGAGTATCCCAAGGTAGAGGGACTTGGAGTTGGACTGCCTACATACCTGGAGGCTTATGCCTTGTCTAGGCTCATTAATACTGTTAGTAATCTGTCAGTTTGGGATTACTAATATGGAAATTTTTAATCTTATATAACATTATACATTTATATGAAGTGTTCATGTTCCTTATGCATATTATGCATCTAGATATGTAAGAATATGCTTGTCTTCAATTTTTGGGTAAGTAACACAAACTTTTAGGTTGTATAAAGAGTTGCATATCAATATGGTTTTAACATATTTATTTAGTGGAGGGAATATGATTTTAAACTAAATTATTAAAATCATGCATACATAAAAAGGGATAACATTAGACAAGATGGTGGGATTAAAATCTTCTTTAAATACTAAGAGTGAGATTACTTCCAAAGTGGAACTTCTCAAGACCTAGATCATCCAACCAGATAGTTCATGTCATTAATAGGTGGCCCTAGATTATCTAGTGTAAGTGAATAAAGGATGGGTGACACTGGGTCATCCATCGGTAGGCCATGTCATAGCTAGGAGCCCCTAGATTATCCTTTGTTAGGTTATTCTTGGCTCTTTTTTTGGGTTACACTTGCTGGGAGACCCTACTAGGATTAGGTTACTAAAGGAATAGATTTGAGTATATCCATATTATTTATTTGTAAAAAAAGTTGTCCACTTAACTATCCAAGATTCATAACTATTTTGATTGGGATGATGCCCCACCTAAATAACTAAGTGGAGAGAGAAACACCGTAAAGGACTCATTACTTATAGAAATATGAATCTTAGACCACTAATGGGTATGATTAATTTTAAAAGGTATCATTATTTTAGTGGGATCCCATTTAATAAATTTTCTTATTAAATTGTTAATAATAATTGATACTCATATGAAAAAATCTTTGTTTTAGATAATATCTTCATCATCATGGAGCTAAACTTTGTAATTAATCCTTGAAAAGGAGAAACATAATATAAGTGCCTCTTAAGTCTGGTAAATTAATAAATTTTCTAAATATGGATTGGTGATTTAAGAAAAGTTCTTAATAAAAATTTTATGTGTTAGAACAGTTCCTTCCTTAGTAAAAAATAGTTGAAATTGTTCGGTATGGGAATCTAGATGATTACAGAATCATAGATTAATTCATTTAAGATTTAAAAAGCATTAAATATAGAATGACCAAAGGATTTTCTTATAGATGAATTCCCTTTGGTCTATATATAGTTCCTTCCACCTTTCAAAGGTATATGATGGCCATTTTTTATGATATGATTACAAAATTTGTTGAAGTGTTTATGGATAACTTTTCTATAGTAGGTTCTGATTTTGATGATTGTTTGAAACATCTTAAAATTTATTTGCAAAAGGTGTGAAGAAACAAAATTGGTATTAAATTGGAAAAAACTCTCAAGCCAGGAGAAAATTATTTTTCCAATAAGAACGCTCTCAAGTGATGAGAGAAATCCTCCTCCACCGGATCAAGGAAAGCACTTCGGAAGTGGATATCATGGAGATCGAAGGTGGACATCGCAAGTGAAGGATCTTCCATGATAGCACCTAGAGATCCCTTCAGCGACATCCAAAGATATGTGGAACACGTGTGGATCACTGCTAGAGGAAGCCTACACTTGGATTCTATGACGCAATGATGGATCACATCGTATCATGACCATAAACATCAATGGATAGAGAATTACATCAAGGTAATTATCATCTTTTAATTAAATTAATTATAACCAAAATATTATAATCCTCTCCATGGTTCTAGGACTCCCTTCCTTTCTTTCATTATTTGTTTTATTCTGAAGATCCGTCATTTTATTATCGTGACGAATCTCAGATTAATAATTGTTAACGGAAAAATTAAAGTTGGGTACACCCACCAACACATTTCCACTACGCCTAGAACCTACAAGTGTTATCAGAGGGGTCATATAATTGATTATAATTATTTATTTTTTCATTGATGATTTACACATTCAATAATTTAGTTGTTTCAATTCAAGTTAATAGTTCCGAAAATCTAAATCTCGAGATCTATTCCTCCTCTTTTGTATCTCATTCACCTTACAAAAATGATATTTTCTTTTAGTTTTGATTAAAATAAAATAAAGGATCTCATCCGGAGGTGCCAAAGCTTCTTGACCTACAACACCAGAACATACGGCATGTATTCGGCAGTACACATTGTGTAGTGAAGATTCAATGCATCAGACCGGTCCTCCCAACCAAGTCGTGTGTTGGAGTCTTTCTAAATCTTAAATGACTCCGTGTGTTGACTAGGAATAGGTGGCACATGGTTTCCAGATTACACGCCATGTATTCCATTGGACACGGTGTGTAGTCCCTTCGGGTTAGGGTTGGACCGTGTACCCCGTACATGGCTTTCCCAACTAGAAACTGTGTAATGCAGATGCTACATGGTGTGTGGCCCACTGAACATGTCATGTACTCTGAAGATTTTCAAAGTATATCTACATGCCATGTCTCTTGGCATGTACTACAGATGGACAGTGAATGATAGTGCATGCCAGATAGTCGGAACTACACGCCGTGTACTAATCCAAATTACTTAGATTTATTAAAATTTATTTTTATATTATACAAACCCTTAAGACGTGTACCACAGTGTGGGTGTAAAGCCGAGGCACAACATGTGATAGGAGTTTTATATATGTGTGTTTAATTTAACATCTGTGTAATGTCCATTTTTACTCATTAGGTAGTTATGAATGAGAATTCATCAGGTTTCCTCCAAGGTACAAGTTACGTACAAAGATAATTTTAAATGAATTTATTTGTTTAAAATTATGATCGATGAGAATCTCAAGGAAATCCAGAAAAAGGGTTTAAGGTAAAAGGATTTATTAATTAAAGATAATTAATTGATTCGAGCATGATTTATCTTAAATGAGAACGATTAAAGAATTGAAAGCTAGTTTTATTTATGTGTATATATTGTTGCATGTATAGATGATCATGAACTGGACCAAGAACTTTGTATATAAATGGTTTCTTTTAATTTATTTATTTAAATTAAATTTGTTGGCTTGTGAGTCTTCTCCTTATTAATATGTAGGGTATGTGCGCCCAAGGTTTATTTTATGTAAAACCCCATTTTACCCCTCACCTGCATGTGAGATAAAAGAATATGTAATGGATGGAGATCCTAAGCTAGTGGAGGTGGCTCAAGTTAGGATCCAAGGTGAAACCAATCCAAGGAGATACAAAGGTGGACAGGTGGAAAGGTGTAAACATGAACCCAAAAGGTTTAAGGTTTTTCTACCCTAGGTATTGGGTTAGTTTATCAACTGCTAGATAAACTAACCAATAGAATAAGATCATGATCATACCATTTATTTTACTTCTGTTAGTTGCATGGTTTATTTATTGTGGGTGTATTGTCACAATCACATAATTAATGAATTAAACAAACATGAAAGATGTAACTAAAATAAGATCGGCTTATGCATAAATATTATCTTAGTCATGGTTAATCACTTAAGCATATCCCACTTAATATTAACAAGAATTTGATAAAAGATAATAAAATATGCAATTTATGTATAAGGATAAAATCCCTCAAAGAAATATTAAGTCGATATAGCCTTCTATAATCTTGGTTGGAATCAAACCATAGTTCAAAGTGTTTGACCAACCCTGGTTGGGGTGCTTTAAATTATTAGGGAATTCAAATTCAAGGTTTTGGGTTGACTTGACTTGGTTCAAATCAAGGTTTGACTACCACAGTAGGACTTGGTGTGACCAAGATGCAAAGTTTGAGGAAATCCAAAATAAAAGGGTTTTAGGATTAGGGAGTCCACTCAATGGATCAAGGAACTACGAGATTAATGCAGTTGGAATTTTTAATGCCTACCTAAAACCCTTAAAGTTTCTTGAAAACCCTAGTTAGGGTAATGCAAAGGGTAATATAGATCCTTTCCACTAGAATATTCAGGAAACAGAATATTCTGAAGTCAATGGTGAGGGCTATTGGATTTTGATAAAATAGTGGGAGACTAATAAGTATTAATTTATTTATTTTTCTCAGTTTTATCATGATAAATTACTAAAATCTTTTCTCATCTTAATTTGTATAAATGAAAAGAAAAATGAATTCAAACATATCATTGAGAACTATACTCGGTAAGTAAAACCTTCTCACCGGCACAAATTTCTAGGAATGGCAGATATTTTTATACGTCATCCTTCTCCATGAGAGGAAATTGTACGTGCTAGAGGAGCCTATTCTAGTTGCACCTAGAAAAGAGGCTAGTGATGAGGAATTATCTCTCTATATGAAACATATGGATGATTCCATATATGTCCAATGTTTCATTATATCAGTCATGTCTAATGAGCTCTTGAAGCAACATGAAAACATGGATGTGTATAGCATGATGTATCACCTTAAGGATCTCTATAAAGAGAAGGAGAGACAAAAGAGATATTAGATCTCCAAGGATTTGTTTGCAACTAATCTTGGAGAGTCTGTTCCAGCTGGGCCTCATGTAGTCAATCTTATCGGCCATATTGAACACCTGGACATCTTAGGGATTAAGTTCCCAGATGATTTGCGTACAGATCTCATCCTATCATCACTACCCAAGACCTTATCTAACTTTATTATCAACTACAACATTAGAAATAATAAGAATATTCTATCAGAAATTCTGACCTTAATTTTCCAGGTAGATAAGGACATGGGGTGTGACAAACCCGTAGTCCTTATGGTGAATAAGAAAAGGAAGGACAAGGAAAAGGGGACAAGGATTCATAAATGGTCTGAAGCCCCTAAGCACCGTCCCTCCAAGAAGGGGAAGATCCAAAGGTAGGTAAAGGAACAGGAGGTGGTATGTTTTCCATGTGGAAAGTCAGGCCCCTGGAAGAGGAACTACACCCAGAAGCATGGGGATGCTAAAGGTGTGTTTGTTATTGAGTTTAATCTTTCCATTTCTACACATTGGGTATTATATATAGCTTTTGGGGCTCACATATGTATTCAAATGCAGGAACCAAGTAGATTTAGAAATATTGCAAGAGGATAAGTGGATCTTCGATTTTCTAATGGTGTGAGGCTGTTTGTATTGGTCATTGGAGATTACCATCTCTCATTGCCAATAGGGATGCTTTTGGTTTTACATAACTATTATTATGTGCCTAATGTTACTAATAACATAATTTTTGTATCATGTTTGGGATATGGATGGATTTATTTTCAAGTTTGGAAATAAGGGTTGTTTCTTTTATAAAAACAACGTATGTTATGGTATGGTGCATTTAAATAATAGTTTGTATGTATTAAATTACAAAAACCAAGTATTGGTAATCGATAACGAAATAAACACACATGACTCATACATCACCCAGTTGTGGAATCACCATCTCGGACATGTAAATGAGAAGTGCTTGACAATGCTCTACCAAGATGGTTATTTAGAATCTAATAAGCTAAAACCACTTGATAGATGTCATGCTTGTTTACAAGGTAAAATGACCAAGCCGCCTTTTGGTGGACATGGTGAAAGGTCCACAAAGATTCTAGGATTGGTGCATAAAGATGTGTGTGGACTATTTTCAGTAGAAGCTAGATGTGGATATTTTTACTTCATTACTTTTACTAATGATTTGAGTAGATATGGATATGTCTACTTGATGAGGTATAAGTCAGAGTCCTTAGAGAAATTTCTGGAATTCAAGAATTAAGTAGATAATCAACGTAGTAATAAGATAAAGAAACTTTGATTGGATCGAGGTGGAGAATATCTGAATCAAGAGTTCATCGACCTTTTATGGGATTCTGGAATTCTATCTCAACTCGCTCTTCCTTATACACCACAGTGGAATGGTGTTAGTGAAAGGAGAAACCACACCTTGTTGGACATGGTGAGGTCAATGATGAGTCATGCAGATCTTTCATTATCCTTTTGAGGATATACATTACAAATTGTAGCATACACATTAAATCGAGTACCAACTAAGGAGGCAAATTGAATTCCCTGTGAGATATGGAATGGAAATAAACCCATTTTTTTGCACACACATGTATGGGTATGAGAGGCATTTGTTAAGGCCTTATCAGGCAAAAAACTAGCACCCTGGGGCATGAAGTGTATCTTTATAGGATATCCCAAATAAACGAAAGGATATTACCTATATAACCCTTCAGACAAGAAATTATCTATCATCGGACAAGCCATCTTTCTTGAGATGGATCACATCCTCAAAAAGGATAGTGGAAGCAAGATTGACTTCAACAAAGTTAATGCTCAAGATACACAAGATTTGGTATAGGAACAAGTTCCACAAGTCCCCATGGAAGAGGTTCTAGAAACACAAGTACTGCATAGGATCTCAAGAGAGGTAAGGGAACCAGAGAGATATGGTTTCCTAGTCACTGAGGATGGTGAATCATTATTGTTGTAAAATGATAAACCTCTCTCCTACAAGGAATAAGTAGAGAGATTATAAGCTTCAATATGGCTAGAATCTATGAAATCTGAGATGGATTCCATGTATTAGAACCAAGTCTGGGTTCTGGTCGATGAGCTAGTTGATGTAAATCCTATTGGATGCAAATGGGTATTGAAGAGAAAGTTGGACATGGAAGGTCAAGTTAGCACCTATAAATCAAGGCTAGTGGCTAAAGGATTCAGATAATGTCAAGGAATTGACTATGATGAAACCTTCTCACCAGTTTCCATGTTTAAACCCATAAGAATCATACTTTCCATAGCAGTATACCATGACTATGAGATTTGGTATATGGATGTCAAAACATCATTTCTTAATGGGAACCTTCAAGAAGATGTCTATATGACACAACCAGAAGGGTTTGTGACACTAGGTGAATCCAAACGGGTTTTCAAGTTACAGAAATGAATTTATGGATTAAATAAAGCATCCAGGTCATGGAACATTCGATTTGATAAATCCATAAATGAATTTGGTTTCATTAAGAATGAATGTGAGCCATGTGTTTATAAGTGGTTTAATATGAATTCATTAGTTATCCTAGTAGTATATGTTGATGACATATTACTTATTGGAAACTATGTACCAGTCTTACAGTCAGTTAAGGACTAGTTGAACAAGTGTTTCTCTATGAAAGACTTGGGTGAAGCAGCCTACATTCTAGGGATCAAGATCATTCATAATAGATCCAAGAGGTTTCTTGGACTAAGCCAGGGTATATATATTGACCAGATACTAAAGATATTTAGTATGGAACAATCCAAGAGTGTATTGGTTCCAGTGTCACATGGCCTACATCTTTCTAAGAGAATGTGTCCTCAAATACAATAGGAGAAAGATAAGATGAGTAAGATCCCATATGATTCGACTATAGGATCCATCATGTATGACATGTTATATACCAGTCTTGATGTTGCATATGCACTAAGCATGGTAGGCAGATATCTAGAAGATCCTGGAGAAAAGCATTGAACTATTGTTAAGACTATCCTTAAGTATCTGAGAATAACTAAGGATATGTTGTTGGTGTATGGAGGAGACGAGGATATTTTCATCAGAGGGTATGCTGATACTGGTTTTCAGATAGATCTTAATGATCTGAAGTCACAATCAGGATATGTTTTTTGTATCAATGGAGGATATGTGAGCTGGAAGAGTTCAAAGCAGCCAGTTGTCGTCGATTCTACAACGGATTCTGAATATATAGCGGATTCTAATATAGCCAAGGAATCCATTTAGATTTGTAACTTTGTCCAGGATCTTTATGTGGTTCCTAGTGGTAAAGATCTTATCATAGTGTATTGTGATAATACTACAGTGGTGGCTCTTTAAAAAGACCAAGGTCATATCAATAGAAAAAGCACATTCTCCAGAAATATCGCCACTTGAGGTATTTCTATCAAAGGGGTGAAGTTGTAGTGAGCAAAGTGTCCATGGAAGAGAATGTGGCAGACCCCATGACTAAATACCTATCTCAGCAGAAGCATGAATATCATGTGAGATCTAATGTATTAAAAGTTGTTAGTAGTTGTCTCTAGTCCAAGTGGGAGTCTATTGGAGTTGGTGGCCTAAAACCAAATAATTTGTACTTTCTTCATTAATAAATACCTTATCATATCTTGATTGTTCTTCTATGTGACAATGAATGTGATAATTTCCTAAGGATAGTTGTTTCACCAAAGGGTCATAGCAGATCCCTACCATGATGATAACCTGAAAGTTCCATAACACTATTCTTGAATATATGTTCTATGTCCAGATGATGTTATTTGAGGGACACAAATAATAGAGGCCATTAGGGGTGAAGACTCGTAAAACTTTGAGGTTCCTTCTCATGGTGTGCACCCTTGGTAATATCTAGGAGGATATTATGAGAATGAGACCCACCAGTAGGAAATCCACATTTCATGGTGTCATTGGTTGTTCCTATCTACGGACGTGTGTATTGATCCTTAGACTTTAAGATTATTATTAATGTGTATTACAACTCACACACTTAGATGTATTGATGAAAATTGTGACAGCACATTGTTTGCAGCGAGGTAAGATATTTTGGGTGTGTCACGGGTAATACTGCATTAATAGATAATACGAGAAAGGATTTGACCCTTCTATTCCATAACGGAAGTTGATATCTCAGGCCCTTTGATGGAATTGATATAGAATAAATAAATCCAAGTCCAGGGTAAGGAATGGGCTAGTTAAATTCCATAAATTCAAAGAAATAATAATCGAGCACATGGGTTGATGGCACTAGCATGCAACCCACTTGATTCGAGATATTGAGACAAAGGGATTATAGTACACGGTAAGCGTTCATAAGAGGTGACACGTCATTGCGGTGTTAACTTCTTTCTCTATGGGTAACTTGGCATGTTGATAAATGATAACCTTGGAATTTAGGCAGGCTCTGACTAATTCCATTGAGAAAGAGGTCTAGAGGGTCACACACTAAGTGTGTCCAAGTATCTCAGTTAAATATTCATTTGAAAAGTTGTATAAAGATTATTACCGATTGTGGTTTAATAATTATTCAAGGATGCATGATCACATTTATTTCGAAACTAGTTATTCGAGAGAATATATTGTGGGTGAAATAATATATTTATTAGCGAGTAATGCAGTGATATTTATTTAATAAATAAATATACATTATTCAAGGTCTAATAAATGTGGTGGAGGAAATAAAGAAAATAGAAAAACAAAAGTACACGCCGTGTAGTTTTACTGAAGATTTATGAGAAATAATATTATTTAATTAATTAAATAATATTAGGTGTAATTCACTAGGCGCATTTCAAGTAATAATAATAGTCAACTATTATTATTAGACATGGGATATTACAAAGAATTAAATGAAATGAATAAATGTTTTCGGGTAATTAATTCATTTTATTATTCTAAGTAATTAAAATCCCAATTATATAATTCTCATTAGCCTAGACATTTTTTGGGGGGGTTGTGCATAATGGATCTAAACAACTCTCAAGCCAATAGATAATTCTATTTCCACTAAGAATGCTCTCAAGTAACGAGAGAGATCCTCCTCCACCAGATCAAGGAGAGCGCTTTGGAAGCGGCTCTCAAGGCGATCGAAGGCGGACATCGCAAGTGAAGGCTCTTCCATGCTAGCACTCAGATATCCCTTCAGCTACGTCCAGAGATATGTGGAACACATATGGATCACCACTAGAGAAAGCCTACACTTGGATTCTATGGCGCAATGACAGATCACATCATATCATGACCGGAAACATCAACGGATAGAGAATTCCATCAAGGTAATTCTCATCTTTTAATTAAATTAATTATAACCAACATATGATGATCCTCTCTATGGTTATGGGACTCCCTTCCTTTCTTTAATTCTTCGTTCTATTTCGAAGATACGATGTTTTATTATCATGACAAATCTCAGATTGATCATTATTAACGGAAAAATTAAAGTTGGGTACACCCACCAATGCACTTCCGCTACACCCGAAACCTACAACCTCATCCCCTAACACCCCACACCTGACGCCCCTAGACCCCTGGACATCCCCCCCCCCCCCTCCGACTCCCTAACAACCCCTCCAGATGCCTCGTACAACCCTGCCCCTAAAACCCCTGGAACCCTGGACAACCCCCTGCCTGACACCTCAAACAACCCCTCCTGACACCCCCTTGACGCTCTAGACAACCCCCCTCCTAACACCCCAAACATCCCCCCTCCTGATGCCTCGGACAACCCCTCCCTTGAGTCCATGACACTCCCCTCCCGACACCACAGACAACCCCACCCTAGACAGACAACCAGACAACCCCCCCCCCCCCCCCGACACCCCAGACAACCCCACAGACCCACCCCACTTCATCTGCGGGCACTGACACACCCCTCATGCACAGAGTGTGCTTTTCCCCCATGTCCTCACTCAAGCGGTAAAAACACCATCGGTGGGATTCGAAACACAGATCGAGTAAACACCAGTGAGCGCCTCTCCCACTATGTTGATTGAACTTTCATAAATTATATTTTATAATTTATATTTATTTAGTTACATAAATATTATATTATATATATATATATAATATAATATATAATGTATTTGTGTATAATATATATAATAGATTTGTGTATAATATATATTTGTGTATAATATATAATATATATAAATAATTATATTTACATATATAAATATATATTTAACATATAATAATAAATACATTTATATTTGTGTGTGTCAGTATATATATTTCTATATTTATATAATATTTATAGATATAATATAATTATAATATATATAATTATATAATTATTTTTATATGCTTATATATGTGTGTGTGTAACAATAATATTATTCATTATTATTATTATTATTACACCTATATTTTTTAAACTATAAAAATTATATATTGGTTTTATAAATAATATACATTTATATATTTTATGGTTTATATTATACATATATTATATTAAATGCATTTATATCATATATTTATGTACGTAATTATATACATTTATATTATATCATGTATACACATTTATATATGCACACAGAATAAAATACATTCATATAATTGGAAATATATAATATAATTAAATGATATATATATTTACTAAATTAATTTATAATTGAAATGATATAATACAATATATATATAATAATTATATAATATATATAAATTTATATATAATAAAATATTTATAATATAATATATATAAGATAATTATACAATATTTTTATTTTTATTTTTATTTTTATTTTTATTTTTATTTTTATTTTTATTTTTATTTTGTTGATATTATATATATTTCTATACATAATATAATATAAATGTATTTATACATAAATATAAAATACAAATTTATTTAATATAATGTATGTATAATATAAATCAAAGAATAAATGTATAGTATTTATAAAAATATATATATTTTTTATATATTTGAATAAATATACTTATAATTACATTTATATTATGTATACCAATATTTATATATGTATACATTTTTTATATATATACATATTTATTTAAAGTATTTATATAATGTTGTTATGTATATATGTTTATAATGTATTTAAATACATTTATATAATGTATTTATGTAATATATATATACACACATGTACATGCACACATATATATTATAAAATATGAATTTATTTGAGATTTATTTTTAAAAAATAGATGAGGTTCAAAACCCCTCTAATCAAAGGGATTAGCGGTGGTTTATAAACCTCCTCTAATATAAGGGATTAGTTGTGGTTCATGAACCCCCTCTAATGTCATAAATTAGAGGGGGTTGTGAACCCCCGCTATTTTATTTAAAAAATACATTATATATATATAGATTATAAAATCCAAATGAATATATATATATATATATCTTCTAAAATCCAACCGGACATATAGCGCCACTTATCCAAATAAATATTAAAAAATACTAGAAAATTTAGAGGGGGTTGTAAACCCCCTATATATTTGATTATTAGTAGGGGTTGTTCATAACCCCCTCTAAATTTTTTGATTAATGGTGGTTTTGAATAAACCTCCCTAATTTATACAGAAAATGAATTTATAGGGGTTTGTGTATAACCCCTCTAAAAAGTCGTCGTTACTCTACTGTTTTTTGTAGTGAAGGGAATTCACTCTCCCCACATCTCCACACCTCCCAAGACATTTGGATCAACCAATTCCTATCAAAATCACTTCTAAAATTCCATCATATCATCCTATAAGTCTCACTTTTGGTATAAATCCAACCAAGGAATTCCTTTGGTTCAAACCAAAAGGAGTTTCCCAAAGAAGAGGTAACGTTCATCAACATGCATTTTTGTTTTGTTTCCTTCTCCACCCCCTTCAATTATTCTTATAACATGATTATATAATAAACTCACTATCATAAATATACTGATATATTGTTATGTTAAGGGTACAACCAGCACCCACACACACTTCTATAAAATGGGATATGAAATCATCATTCGTGTGTACGGCGGACTACCTCCTCGTGAAATGATGTTGTTCGTTTTTCCTTTACCACCTATCATGGTTGGTCATTATGATGTAAATATTATTTATATATGATATTTATGATATTTATAACATAATAATACATCTATATTCAATATATCATATACACACTTTTACATTTCATACCATAGGGGATATGATAACGTCGCTCGTGTATACGGCAGACTACTGCCTCACGAAGTGATGTGAAGCGTTTTTCAAAAACATGTTACATGGAAGGTGATAAGGGTAACTGTAATGAATATATATTATATACATTAAATATTTATTATATTAATGGCATAACTATATTTCTAGATGTAAAATATATAATTTTATTCTTACCTTTTCACACACTAAAAAAGTGATAAGGTCATTCATGGATGTGTGGACCACCGCCTCCTCGAAGCGAGGTGATTATTCTTTTTTCATAACCATATCATAATAATGATATATATAAGTATATATAATTTAATAATATGGTATTCATGATATAATTATCATTATTTAAATATTAATTTTACATACCTTGTTTTCATAATGATCATTGAAAAATGGGAATGTTACCCATGTGTACGTGCGGCCTATCACCTCCATGATTGTAATGTTGGTTCATTTTTCATAACAATATTCCACAATTGGTTTTAAAATAATAATTTATGTATAAATATTATTATTATTCTGTATATTTTTAAATAATGAACTATTTGACCATAGTAAACCTACCAAAATCATTTTGACACATAAGTTGAATATGGTCAAAACATCTGACTTAAACTTAATTGACTAATTAATTGTATATAACTTTTTAATAAGTGAAATAAAAGTAATAATAAACATGAAAAAAAAATTCAAGAAATTGAATAATTAATATAATTTTATTATTCATAAAAATAAATTCACACATGACTAATCAGACTCAAGGTAAGGGACTTTATCTCAATTTACTTTCATTGAGGCATATTTTGATGTTATGCACCTATATTATTTTATAAGGCATATTTAAAACCCTTTGACATGTTATATCATGAATTTACATATTATTATGAATTTAAAAAAAATAATGCTGTTATTTAATGATTTTTATGATTAAAGTTTTTCCCAAGTGATATGAGACTTTTCTTTTAAAAAGAATTATCGTTTAATGTTTTCCTTCCAACTCTTTCTCTTCCATGTCCATGTTTTTGAAATTATTTTTTTTAAAGACATAAAATATTTATAAAGTAAATTTTATACTTTATTTTCAAAAAAATTAAAAAGGAATATTTTTATATGGTTTAAACAGAAAAATGATAGTGACTTTTCTTGTCGTCATGACTGTTATTTCATTCCTAACTTCTTTTGAAAACTTACATGTTTTATTAAATGAAAAAACCTATTTTCCTTTTTGGGTATTTTGGTATTGAAATGGTTTTTCAATATAATAGTGAATCTTGGTGTTGAATATGGTTTTTTAAAATAAAAGGGTATTTTTATCTGAAAGTGTTTTTTATATGATTTTAAAATAGTTTTTCAAAGGGTTTTATAATGAAGGTGTTTTATTCATGATATGGTACTTGAGAATTATATGAAATGGGTGATCTTGATACAACTTATATGAATGGTTTATCCCCATTATAGATCACGGGTCATCCCAATATAGATTATATGAAGGGTTGATCCCCATTATATCTCATGAGAAATGTATGAGCCCAATATAGCTTATTCAAAGGGTTTAGCCCCATTATAGCTCATAGGTGAACCCAATATAGCTTATATGAAGGGTTATCCCCATTATAGATCACAAATACATTGGGTAATTATAATATTGGAATTCATCCATATAGTTATTCTAATTAAAAAGGGTTTTGAAAGGGTTTTATGTATATGATTCTCTAAGTCGCCTAAAAGAGTTTTAATTGCTTGCTATGAGTTTTGATGATTTTCTTTGAGAAAAAAAGCAGTGTTTGTTTTTCATGTGAAAAATATTTTATTTTATATTCTAAAATAACTTTTAATATAAAGTTAAATGTTATATGAGTTTTATTATTTTCATAGGACTAATGGTTTTAATTTTTTGTGTATCCCTTACTGATATTTTTATGCTAATCTCAATTTTTTAAATGTTTTTCATAGGATTTAAGGATGGGTAAGGAATTAGAAGAAGTCAAGTTGAAATTTATGAAATTTTTTCATTAAAATAGATAATTCTTTGTTTTAAAAAAATTATATTATGGTAAAAATTGATACTAATTGTAAGTGACCACTTTATATTTTATGGTTTTGTTATGTATGATTTATGGCCTAATTCTCTAAAAATATAAACCTAAAAAGATCCTAAAACGTAAGATAATGAATTATTGACTTAAAACTAAAGATTATGTAATGTTTAAGGTTATGACCTTATATTTGGAATCAAAGTATAGTTTAGATAACTTTAGAGGTTATAATAACATTAATAACTTTCCCTTGAAATATTTTACCTTATGGTCAAGTTAAAAAGTTATAGAATTTAAATATTACCATTTTGCTTCATCTAAAATATGTCTATTTAGAATTACTTTCCATAGAGGAAATAGAGAATATGTAGTAGGAAGGAACTAATAGGAATATATCCTTCTAAATTATTATCCCAAGATGGTTGGAATTGTAATATAATAGTTTTTTACAGTGATGGATTAGTTGACACAAGCGATAAATGGTGGTGGTATCCATGTTAGAGAGGAACCTAATCAACCATGAAGGAAAATGTATTTTGTGACACCATGAGACTTTAAAATATTTTAATTTCTGAAAAAATTTAATTTTGTTACTTGCTTTCTTTTTACGTAACACCATGTTAAGCTTATGCTACACACTACAATGAGTTGGCTCGTGTTACACGCAAGACCCAGTTTTAACGAACAATAATATAATATATAACCTAGCTGGTAAATTAGAGGTTATAAATCGTATTAATAAAACTTTTAGTTTTATATAATTTTAAAATTCATCATATGTAATTTCTAGACATGATATATAAATATATTCAGTTTTTCAGATAAAAGAAGTATTTTTCAAAAAATCGATTTTTGTTGCCTTTTGATGGCGCACCCAATTTAAATCTATTTTTTACACTTTAATATATTATATTTAACAATATAAACTTATTATTTGGAATAGGGGTATAAAAATTTACTTTGTAGGAATTTTTGATATTTTTCTGATAAGTTTTAAAATTTGATGAATAGTAAAAATATAATAAATTTTAATTAAAAACAACTTTTTTCATCGATGTAATTTATGTGGATAGATTATATTATTGATTGGTTTAAAATTATAAATATAATATATTTTTATCATTTAATAAAAAAAAATATTGGCATTAATTTTACCATGAATTTTGATGTAAAAACATTTCAATATTTTGCAATGTTTTAACTTTTAAAACCCTGTTTTTCATTCCAACAATGGGCTTAATTTTTAAATTAATTACTGCAACTTTTTTGTTTTGAATTTTGAAAAATGGATTCAAAATTAGGAATCAGTGGGTCCAAATTATGTAAATAGGTTCCTTTTATTTTTTGGGCATTATGAATAGTAACTTTAGTAATTATTGTTATTACCATGGTTAAAGGTAAATCGGGTAATTAAAGGTAAAAATAATATTATAAATTTACCTTTACACCTATAAAAATCCTATTGGATGAATAAATTTGACCCTTATCATCTATGGTTTGAAATGGAATCACTTAATGTTCACTTTCCCATGAATATGACATTAATATAATAAAAATTAATAAATATGAAAAAATATCACACTCGTTTTATATAAGTATATTAATTTTAATATAGGTATAACCATGAGATAGTATCTGGAAAGATAATATAATTAACTAAATCATAAAAATTTATTTATAATTTTTAGAGATTAAATAATTACCATTAATGATGACTCAATAGTGACGCATAAATTATTTTATTAATAGAAATATCAAATAAACGATATTAAAAATATTAAAATAAATATAATTTGAGTGAATTAATGTCATAAAATTATTTTATGGATGAATTTGACATGTTATTGATGTTTAAAGTAGTCTTTTATAACATGTCTTTATTTTATGATATTTTTAAAAAGTTAACTAATGAATAGTGTCAAAATTGACACTATATATATTTTAAAATAAATAATATTTTATTAAATTATATAAAATTCATAAAAATATAAAATTCAGAAAACTAATTAGGATGAAGTTATATATTTCACCAATTATCAATTTATGGATCCTTTTTCATTTTAGAGTGACTATCTTAACCCTTAGTAATAAAAACACATGTTGTCATGGTAAGAGTTAAAGGAATTAATTAAGAGTAAATCAAAATTATAAGGTTTAAAATAAAACCAAAACATATCCAAAAAAATATTTTATTAAGAATATTAAATCCTTATCACATTATGATCAATTATGGGTTGTTTAATGGACACTTGTATATGAAAATAACTTATATATTATTTAAATCAAAGATAGTTACAAAATATCACTATCTTGTATTTTAACATCTTTTATGTGTCCACATAGGGCCAAAATCAAGCTATGAATGAATATAAATATCTATTTTGATATAAATTAAATTATTTTCATTATATAAATTTATTTTTAATTTTTATAATTTATATAATTACCTTAAAAGTATCTTTAATTCTAAAATAATATTGATTAAATTAACATAAAAATAGAATAAATGGTATTAATAATATTAATTTCTTTATATTTTGGATTATTTAATGTGTCTAACAAATTTACAAGATATATATGATATATTATAGATGTTTTAAATCATTATATTCGAATTACCATTGTGTCTTATAGTATTTTAAACCAAACTAGATGAATGGTATTAAATTTGGAAATAATAATATCTTATTAAATTAATTTCTTATTAAATTATTTAAAAAACAAAAAAATGTTAAATAATCACAATGTTATAGTATATGGTCTAAAATTTATTCTAATTTTCATTTAGGGGTCATTTGTAATTATTTATATCTAGAATAGTCTTATTATATTTTAATATTTTGAGAGTTTTCTAAACTGTCCCTACCCTCTCGTATAAAAAAATCATCTCCTACCACACTTCCTCAAACCTCATTGAGCCTTATAGATCAAAAAAACCCTAAAAAATTATACTATAAACATTTTAATTTTACTTTTTTAGGTCCTGGTTTTCCAAAAAGACCATCCCTAGTGTTCCTAAGAGGAGATCCAAAGGAAGTCCAACGAATAAGAGGTAATTGGTTTACCAATTCTATTCAATTTCTTTTCTTCTTCTACTTCCTCATTCTATTTTGTTTCTATAAAAAAGTAATAAATCAAGTATAATGAATATACTGATATGTTATTATGATTATGGTACAACCATATTCCTCCTTTTACCCATTATACGAAAAACAATATCACCATACATGCGTACGTACGGCTTACCGTCTCCATGCCGTGGTGTAAATTGTTTTTCATCTATACTATATTTTAATGGTTATAATGGTGAATATAAAGGATTTAAATAATAATTATGGCATGATATTTTTTCTATAAAATTCACATTCTACCCAATTCCATACCATTTAACCATTAAAGTAATGATATCGTCACTCATGTGTACGTACGGTCTACTATCTTCGTGACTTCATAAGATTCATTCTCCATGTTAACCATTCAAGAATGATTATAAAATTAATATGATGAGTAAATATAATATTTATGAGCTTAATATCATTCTTTATATGAATAAAATATGTTCTATTCATGTAACATCCCAAGTAAGTAATGAATAATATATATTTTTATATATGTCTATTAATGATTAAGATAGTGTTTTAGAGGCTTAAAATGAAAATAAATACAATCTTATGCATGGAATACACTAACATTCTTAAAAGATTGTTTTACTACCTTTTGATGGCAAAACCTTTTTAAATCTATCTTTTGACAATTTTATAATCTATTTTTTTCAAAATAAAATTATTATTTATGATTTGGACATCAAAATTTACTTTGTGTGAATTTTTGGTATTTTTTCGATAAAGTTCATTTTTTAATGAATAGTGAAAAATGTTGTATTTTAATTCAAAACCTCTTTTTAATCTAATTTATTTATATGATTAGATTATCTTTTGAATTGGTTTTGAAGTGAAATTATAATATATTTTTACCATTTTATCCAATGGGGGTCATTGGGATCAATTTCACTTTGAAATTGGACTTAAACTAGTGTCAATCTTTTGATACTTATTGTTTCATAAAAACACGCTATTTGTCATGACAGTAGGAATTAATTATTAAATTAATTAATGTGACTTATATGTTTTGAATTTTGTAAAATAGACTTCATTTTTGAATTTGTAATATCAAATATAGATTAGGGTGAATTTTTGGTAATTTTCTGAAAAACTTCAATTTTTGATGAATAGTGAAACCACTAAGTGGTACTTATAAAAACTGATTTTTCCGTTTAAATGAAATTTTTCCATCATTGTGTTTTGAATTTCAAAAATCTGACATACATGGTTTTCATTAAGAAGTAAAATGTGGTTCAATGGGATTAAAATAATTTTTTGGTGAATAGTAACTTATTAAGTTCTTAATCGCGATTAGAGGTAATTAGTGTAGTTTAAGGTAAAAATAATGCTTTAATAAAATGAGGTGAGCTTGACACATGTCCTACCCTCATTGGTTGTGTCATGGACGACCAAGAAAATCCATGGGTCAACTTGGGGACCCCATGGAGCCACTTTGGTTGGGAAATGATATAAATAACTTTTTATTTAATGTTAAAGTAAAAATGACACAAACATAAGATGTTTTACTAAAAAAAAATTTACATGGGGTTATACAAGTCAGATTTTTGATTATAAATAGTCATTTTAAAGATAAAAATATTTGATACATCATAGTATTTTTTTATAATTTTTAGACATTAAATAAATTAAATTATTTATGACATCATGATGATGCAGCGATGACCTCATTATTTAACGATTTAAATAAAATGGAAAGATAATGTAAAATATAAAACCTACACATGGCCAAAACCAATTGGATGAGTGGATTTCAAAGCCTTATCACCTTATCCTCGAATTATATCAATTTGGGACCTTTTGAATCCGAAAATCATTTTAAAATAAAGTAACTTATCTTTACTTTCCAAGAGTGCCCCTCCTCTCCTCTTATAAAAGGCCCCCACCTCTACCACCTTACCCACACTCCCAAAGTCTTTGGCTCGGCCAAACCCTGCCCATTTTGTCTCTCCACTTCCCTATCTTACTCCTTGAAGCCTCACTTTGTGCATAAGTCTTCCCAAGGAAGCCTTTGAGCTCAAATCAAAGGGAGTTACCCGATTTTAAGGTAATGTCTTCACTTGAGTCCTTTTGTTTTATTTTGCTTCTCCAACCCCCTAAACTCTTTTTATTCATTTATTTTAAGACAACTACAGTATCTTAAATATACTAGAATGTTGTTATAATAAGTATTCGAGCTACAATTACACACACCTACATCTAATGGTTAAAGGACATACTGTTTCCGTGGATGGTGAATTTATGCCTCCCGAAACGATGATTGTTCAACATTCTTTTAACACCTTCAAAGGTGGACATTAAGATGTCACTATATTTATATATGATATATAATATGTTTATGTTTTCCTTAAGCTTATGTATTTTTCATTTTGTTCATACCTTTATGGTTTCCATTATGGGTAAACGTGATATCTTCATTTAAGGAAGTGTGGACTACCGCCCCCTCAAAGTGATTTGATTCGTTAAATACCATATGTGGGACGTATAAAGGATGGAACTATGATATTATATATGATATTATACAGGAATTATAATATACCTTTATATCATTATGATTCCATTCTATAAAATATGAAATAGAAATGAAAGTAGCGTTCATGCGTACGTACGGCTTACCGTCTCCATGAACGGTGCATTTCATTTCTTACCTCTAAATGATTATGTAATATTATAAATGCATGAATGTACTGGATATATATTACATATATGATATCTACATCATGAATACCATTCTGGATATAATGGATACATGAACAACTTGTAATTATAAAGGGTTTATTTTTTACTCAAGTACCAATGATCGTTAAAACGACCGTTATTAACTTAAATAATTACATAGTGTTCATGACATGGTAATAAGTGATATAAAAGGAATAATGAACTTGAAAAAGGTTCTTAAGCAAGTATAAATTAACTAAAGTTTATTATTCAGGACATTAAAGAACGATCGAGTCAAGTCGGACCCGAGGTATGGGACTTCGTCTCAATCTCCTTTCATTGAGGCATATTTTGTTTTATACACAACCTTCTTTTATACGGTGTATAAACCCCTTTTACTTTTATGTTTACTCAAAAGGAATATTTTTTATACGAAGTGTTTTACTAAATGACAAAAGGGAATGTTTTTGTCGTACGTATGCGGCGACAATGACTTCTCCGCCGCCGTGACTGTTATTTGAGTTTCGGCTTCCTCTACAAGCCATACCTTGTTTTTAAAAGAAAAATAAATACCATGTTTTACTTTTATTTTATTTTGGTATTGAAAATGGTTTTCATAATGTTTTTATATCAATGTGTTGTATTGATATCTTGTGATTGAAAGGTGGAAATGTTATGTTTCCTTTATGCATGTTTTATGTGATATGATTATGTTGAGGTTCTTGGGCATTATTATGAAGACGGGTGGTTTCTTGATAAACTAAGGGCGGGTGAGCCTGATATAGCTCTCCAATGCATTGGGTAACGCGAAGGAGTGAAACGTTAAGGTTTCTCCGAAGAGATTTAGGGAATATATTGTGATGGGTATTCCAAACGTAACCAAGAGGGTTACTCCCTACGTAAGAATTTTATGAATGCCTCAAGTTACCTTTATGTCTTATGATTTCTATGATTTATTCATGATTTGATGAGGTATGTTAAAGTGCTTATGTTTATGGGTAAAGTATGATTTCATTCTTATGTATATATGTACCCATGTTTCCTTTCCATATTTTTATATCCCTTACTGAGCTTTTATTCTCATCCCAAGTTTTTTTGAAATGTTTTTCACAGGTCAAGGGAAAGGTACATGATATGATGATAGTGTCAAGGAAGTGTCAAGAAAGAATCCATGTTTTATTTTAAATATGTTTCCATTGATGGGAAAGAAGAATACTATATTTATGTAACCACTTTGTTTATATGTGGAAAGTAATGCAAGTTTTATGATCTAATTCTCTAAAACTCTAAACCCGAAAAGATCCTCAATGTGTAATCTTGTAATAACTCAAGATTAAGTAATGTTTAAGGCTAGGGCCTTATAGTTGGTATTAAAGGTCGGTTTAGATAACTTTAGGAGTTATAATTCTATTAAATGATTATCCAAAAAAAATTATGGTCAAATTGAAGTGATATAGTATTTGAAGATTACCATGTTGCTTCATCTAAGACATGTTTGTTCAGAATGGTTTTCTGTAGAGGAAACAGGGAAGAAGTGCTAGGAAGGCATACAGAAGGAAATAACCTTCCGAATCAGCATCCTGAGATGGTCGGAATTGGAACTGAACAGTTTGTTGTAGTAATGGTGCAGTTGACTCAAGCGATAAATGGCGGTGGTATCCATACACGAGATCAGCCAGATTAACCGCAGAGGAACATGTCAGTGGTGGAACATTTCATGAGGCAAAATCCCCCATCATTCAGAGGATCATCTGACCCTGTGCTATCTGAAGGGTGGATTAAATCACTGGAGAAGATTTTTGATGTCATGGGGTGTTCAGACAATCAAAAGGTTAGTCTTTCTATTTACCGTTTGGAGGGTGAGGCAGATCAGTGGTGATCTATGGTTAAAAATATCAGGGACGCTGATGAGATTGATGCTCTCGACTGGGATGAATTCAAAGGTATGTTTCTTGAGAAGTATTTTCCTAAGGTTGTTCGAATTAGGATAGAAAAGCAATTCTTGGAATTGAGGCAAGAGTAAGACTCAGTGGCTACCTATGAAGAAAGGTTCACTCGATTGGCAAGGTATGCTCCAAATTTTATCCGAGACCTTGATAGTAAAATCAATTGTTTTTACTCAGGATTAAAGCCAAAATATCGAATGGAATTAGCTTCTCGTGAGTTTAAAAGTTATGAAAATCTTGTTCGATGTGCTGAGAAGGTGGAAATGGAGTTTGTCGATGATCAAGTGTTCTATAAAAACTAACAGAAGAAGAGACCGAGGTGGCAGGAGAAAGGTAAGAATTATTCAAAAAAGTCTGATGGTAAGAAAACTAAGTTTCCAGTTTGTGATAAATGTGGAAAAAGGCATGCTGGGGAATGTCTTCTGAATTCTTGAAAGTGATAACGATGTGGTAAGATGGGACATAAGGCTTGTGATTGCACTGAAAAAGATCAGGGTGATGGTAAGACCAAATTTGATTTACAGTTAGTGAAATGTTATAAGTGCAATGAGATGGGTCACTATGCAAACGAGTGTCCGACAAAAAGCTTGGGTGATGGGAAGCAGTTAGACTACAAGAAGAAAGGGGTGGTGAAATCCTTTGCAACTACTTCAGCAGATGTCGGGCCATCAAATGAAGTTGTATCAGGTACTTTGTTTGTTTCTTCAGATTATTCCAGTGTGTTGTTTGATTCGGGGTCTACACATTCTTTCATCTCTGAAACCTTTTCTAGTAAAATGGGAATACCATCTCAAGAAATGACTCTTGAACTTGTGGTAAAAACACCTGGGGGAAATGTTGAGGCAAAAATAATTTATAAGAATCTTCCTATCCTTATCTGTGGAAAGAACCTACTTGCAAACCTTATTGTTCTACCTCTAGTAGAGTTTGATGTTATCCTGGGTATGGATTGGATCTCTATTTACCATGCTAAGATTGACTGTAGAGCTAAAGAAGTTTCTTTTCAGAAAGACTTTCAGTTTGTGTACAATAATGAACCCTTACTGTTGATAACTTATCAAGAGGCTGAGAAACTTGTAAAAGATGGAAATGAATGTTACCATGCACACATCGTTGAAAATAAAGGAACTGTTCAGATTAATGATGTGCCAGTGGTAAATGAGTATCCTGATGTTTTTCCTGATGAGTTTCCTGGAATAATACCAGATCGGGAAGTTGAATTTACTGTTGACTTAGTTCCTGATTCTAATCCAATTTCAAAACCCCCTTATCGAATGGATCAAATTGAACTTTTAGAGTTGAAGGAGCAATTTCAAGATTTATTAGAAAAAGGTTTCATTCGACCTAGCACATCACCTTGGGGTGCTCCTGTTTTATTGGTTAAAAAGATAGATGGTTCAATGAGACTTTGCATTGATTATAGAGCCTTGAATAACATCACTGTTAAGAACAAATATCCTTTGTCTCATATCGATGATTTGTTTGATCAGCTCCAGGGAGCTCAGTATTTTTCAAAGATTGACTTGAGATCAGGGTACCATCAGCTGAAGGTAAAGGAAGAAGATGTTCCGAAGACCGCGTTCCGTACAAGATATGGCCACTATGAATTTGTAGTAATGCCTTTTGGGCTAACCAATGCATCTGCTGTATTCATGGACTTAATGAATAGAATTTTCCATGAGTTCTTGGATAAGTTTGTGGTGGTTTTCATTGATGATATTTTGGTGTTTTCTAAAAGTAAATAGGAGCATGAAAGACATTTAAGGGTTATCTTGCAAACCTTAAAAGAAAAGAAATTGTATGGGAAATTCAGCAAGTGTGAGTTTTGGTTGCAACAAATTTCTTTCCTTGGTCACATTGTTTCTAAAGATGGGATAACTATTGATCCTGCAAAAACAAAAGTTGTGGAAGACTGGACAAGACCCACAAATGTAACTGAGATTCGTAGCTTCCTTGGTTTGGTAGGATATTACCGAAGGTTTGTTAGAAATTTTTCACGGTTATCTAGTCCAATGACTAAGCTAACTCGGAAGGGTGTTAAGTTTATCTAGACAAAAGAATGTGATGATTGTTTTCAGGAATTGAAAAGAAGATTGGTGAATGCTCCAGTTTTGGCACTACCTTCCAGGAATGGTGAGTTTTTTATCTATAGTGATGCTTCATTGAAAGTACTTGGTTGCGTCCTAATACAGAATGATCAGGTAATTGCTTATGCTTCACGAAAGTTGAAAACTCATGAGGTAAATTACCCTACACATGATTTGGAATTAGCTGTTGTTGTTTTTGATTTAAAAATTTGGAGGCATCATTTGTATGGAGTAAAGTGTGAAATATATACCGATCACAAAAGTTTAAAGTATATATTCACTCGGAAATAATTGAACATGAGACAAAGTAGATGGCTAGAATTAATCAAGGATTATGATTGTACAATTCATTACCATCCGGGAAAAGCAAATAAAGTGGCTGATGCTTTGAGTCAAAAAAGTAATGCTTCATTAGAAATGTTGTGTTTGGAACGTGATCCTTTGGTTAAGGATTTGATGAACTTTGGCATAGAAGTTGTGGGTGCAGGAAGTTCTTCTTTTTTGTTTCAGGTATCAGTGATATCATCTCTATCAGATATAATCAAGCAAGCACAGAAGCAAGACAGTGAGTTGCAGAAAAAGGTAGAGCTGGTTCAGAAAGGTAAGTTGCCTGAATTCAACATTGATAATGATTGCGTTTTGAGGTTTGGGAAGAGATTGTGTGTGCCTTGTGATTCACAGTTGAATAGAGAGTTGTTATGTGAAGCTCATAGTTCTCCATTTTCAGTTCATCCTGGCAGTACTAAGATGTACAGAGATCTGCGGGAGTATTACTGGTGGGATGGAATGAAAAGAGATATTGCTGATTTTACTATGAAGTGTTTGACTTGTCAGCAGGTTAAAGCAGAGCGGCAGTTACCGAAAGGGATGCTTCAGCCTCTACCAGTTCCAGAGTGGAAATGGGAGAATATATCCATGGACTTTTTTGTGGGATTACCGAAGACATCTCGAGGTAATAATGCAATCTGGGTTATTGTTGATCGCTTGACTAAATCTGCTCATTTCCTTGCTATACGAGATACTTTTTCCCTAGATCAACTTTCCCATTTGTATCTTAAAGAGATAGTCAGGTTACATGGAGTTCCTCTCTCCATTGTATCTGACTGCGATCCCAGGTTCACTTCTAACTTTTGGAAAGGCCTTCAGAAGTCATTCGGTACTGAATTAAATTTTAGTACATCTTTTCATCCTCAATCAGATGGGTAGTCTGAACGAACAATTCAGACCTTGGAGGATATGCTACGAGCTTGTTCGATGGATTATTAGGGAAGTTGGGACCAACATCTTTCTTTGGTTGAATTTTCATATAATAACAGTTTTCATTCTAGTATACAGATGGCACCATTTCAGGCATTATATGGGAAGCGATGTCGAACTCCAGCTTTCTGGGATGAAGTGGGTGAAAGGAAGTTGATGGGACCAGAATTGGTAGAAGAGATGGCAGAAAAAGTTCAGCTGATTCAGAAACACATGAGAACAGCTCAGAGCAGGCAGAAGATTTATGCGGACAACAGGAGGAAGGATCTCTCTTTTGAGGTAGGTGATCATGTTTTTCTCAAAATATCACCATGGAAAAGTGTGATGCGATTTGGTAAGAAAGGAGAGTTGAGTCCAAGGTTCATTGGACCATATAAAATTCTGGAGAGAGTTGGATCAGTTGCATACCGAGTGGCTTTACCTCCGAGTTTATCTTAGGTACACAATGTTTTTCACGTTTCGATGTTGAGAAAGTATATGCCAGATCCATCTCATGTTTTGAGTCCAGAGGTAGTTCAGCTGGAAGAGAAACTATCTTATAAGGAACAACCGGTCCAAATTCTTGACCACAGGGAGAAAGTGTTGCGGAATAAGGTGATTAATCAGGTAAAGGTTTTGTGGAAAAACCACATGATGGAAGAGGCAACATGGTAATCTGAAAATGCAATGAGGGGTAAGTACCCCCATTTATTCGATAAGTAAATAAATTGCGGGGATGCAATTTTCTAAAGGGGGGAATGATGTAACATCCCAAGTAAGTAATGAATAATAGATATTTTTATCTATGTCTATTAATGATTAAGATAGTGTTTTAGAGGCTTAAAATGAAAATAAATACAATCTTATGCATGGAATACACTAACATTCTTAAAAGATTGTTTTACTGCCTTTTGATGGCAAAACCTTTTTAAATCTATATTTTGACAATTTTATAAGCTATTTTTGTCAAAATAAAATTATTATTTATTATTGGGACATCAAAATTTACTTTGTGTGAATTTTTGGTATTTTTCCAATAAAGTTCATTTTTTTAATGAATAGTGAAAAATGTTGTATTTTAATTCAAAACCTCTTTTTAATCTAATTTATTTATATGATTATATTATCTTTTGAATTGGTTTTGAAGTGAAATTAGAATATATTTTTACCATTTTATCCAATGGTGGTCATTAGGATCAATTTCACTTTGAAATTGGACTTAAACTAGTGTCAATCTTTTGATACTTATTGTTTCATAAAAACACGCTATTTGTCATGAGAGCAGGAATTAATTATTAAATTAATTAAAGTGACTTATATGTTTTGAATTTTGTAAAATAGACTTCATTTTTGAATTCATAATATCAAATATAGCTTAGGGTGAATTTTTGGTAATTTTCTGAAAAACTTTAATTTTTTATGAATAGTGAAACCACTAAGTGGTACTTATAAAAACTGATTTTTCCATTTAAATGAAATTTTTCCATCATTGTGTTTTTAATTTCAAAAATCTTACATACATGGTTGTCATTAATAATTAAAATGTGGTTCAATGGGATTAAAATAATTTTTTGGTGAATAGTAACTTATTAAGTTCTTAATCGCGATTAGAGGTAATTAGTGTAGTTTAAGGTAAAAATAATGCTTTAATAAAATGAGGTGAGCTTGACACATGTCCTATCCTCATTTTTTGTGTCATGGCCGACCAAGACAAACCATGGGTCAACTTGAGGACCCCATGGAGCCACTTTGGTTGGGAAATGACATAAATAACTTTTTATTTAATGTTAAAGTAAAAATGACACAAACATAAGATGTTTTACTAAAACAATTTTTACATGGGATTATACAAGTCATATTTTTGATTATAAATAGTCATTGTAAAGATAAAAAGATTTTATACATCATAGTATTTTTTTTTATAATTTTTAGACATTAAATAAATTAAATTATTTATGACATCATGATGATGCAGCGATGACCTCATTATTTAACGATTTAAATAAAATGGAAAGATAATGTAAAATCTAAAACCTACACATGTCCAAAACCAATTGGATGAGTGGATTTAGAATCCTTATCACCTTATCCTATAATTTTATCAATGTGGGACCTTTTGAATCCTAAAATCATTTTAAAATAAAGTAACTTATCTTTACTTTCCAACAGTGCCCCTCCTCTCCTCTTATAAAAGGCCCCCACCTCTACCTCCTTACCCACACTCCCAAAGTCTTTGGATCGGCCAACCCCTGCTCATTTTGTCTCTCCACTTCCCTATCTTACTCCTTGAATCCTCACTTTGGGCAGAAGTCTTCCCAAGGAAGCCTTTGAGCTCAAATCAAAGGGAGTTACCCAATTTTAAGGTAATGTCTTCACTTGAGTCCTTTTGTTTTATTTTGCTTCTCCAACCCCCTAAACTCTAATTATTCATTTCTTTTAAGACAAATCCAGTATCTTAAAAATACTAGGATGTTTTTATAAGAATGATTCGAGCTACACTTACACACACCTACATCTAATGGTTAAAGGACATACTGTTTCCGTGGATGGTGAATTTATGCCTCCCGAAACGATGATTGTTCAACATTCTTTTAACACCTTCAAAGGTGGCCATTAAGATGTCACTATATTTATATATGATATATAATATGTTTATGTTTTCCTTAAGCTTCTGTATTTTTCATTTTGGTCATACCTTTATGGTTTCCATTATGGGTAAACGCAATATCTTCATTTAAGGAAGTGCGGACTACCGCCCCCTCAAAGTGATTTGATTCATTAAATACCATATGTGGGACATATAAAGTATGGAACTATGATATTATATATGATATTATACTAGAATTATAATATACCTTTATATAATTATGATTCCATTCTATAAAATACGAAATAGAAATGAAAGTAGCGTTCATGCGTACGTACGGCTTACCGTCTCCATGAACGGTGCATTTCATTTCTTACCTCTAAATGATTATGTAATATTATAAATGCATGCATGTACTTGATATATATGACATATATGATATCTACATCATGAATACCATTCTGGATATAATGGATACATGAACAACTTGTAATTATAATGGGTTTATTTTTGACTCAAGTACCAATGATCGTTAAAACGACCGTTATTAACTTAAATAATTACATAGTGTTCATGACATGGTAATAAGTGATATAAAAGGAATAATGAACTTGAAAAAGGTTCTTAAGAAATTATAAATTAACTAAAGTTTATTATTCAGGATATTAAAGAATGATCGAGTCAAGTCGGACCCGAGGTATGGGACTTCGTCTCAATCTCCTTTCATTGAGGCATATTTTGTTTTATACACAACCTTCTTTTATACGGTGTATAAACCCCTTTGACTTTTATGTTTACTCAAAAGGAATCTTTTTTATACGAAGCGTTTTACTAAATGACAAAAGGGAATGTTTTTGTCGTACGTATGCGGCGACAACGACTTCTCCACCGTCGTGACCGTTATTTGAGTTTCGGCTTCCTCTACAAGCCATACCTTGTTTTTAAAAGAAAAATAAATACCATGTTTTACTTTTCTTTTATTTTGGTATTGAAAATGGTTTTCATAATGTTTTTATATCAATGTGTTGTATTGATATCTTGTGATTGAAAGGTGTAAATGTTATGTTTCCTTTATGCATGTTTTATGTGATATGATTATGTTGAGGTTCTTGGGAATTATTATGAAGACGAGTGATTCTGTGATAAACTAAGGGCGGGTGAGCCCGATATAGCTCTCCAATGCATTGGGTAACACGAAGGAGTGAAATGTTAAGGTTTCTCTGAAGAGATTTAGGGAATATACTGTGATGGGTATTCCAAACGTAACCAAGAGGGTTACTCCCTACGTAAGAATGTTATGAATGCCTCAAGTTACCTTTATGTCTTATGATTTCTATGATTTATTCATGATTTGATGAGGTATGTTAAAGTGCTTATGTTTATGGGTAAAGTATGATTTCATTCTTATGTATATATGTACCCATGTTTCCTTTCCATATTTTTATATCCCTTACTGAGCTTTTATTCTCATCCCAAGTTTTTTTGAAATGTTTTTCACAGGTCAAGGGAAAGGTACATGATATGATGATAGTGTCAAGGAAGTGTCAAGAAAGAATCCATGTTTTATTTTAAATATGTTTCCATTGATGGGAAAGAAGAATACTATCTTTATGTAACCACTTTGTTTATATGTGGAAAGTAATGCAAGTTTTATGATCTAATTCTCTAAAACTCTAAACCCGAAAAGATCCTCAATTTGTAATCTTGTAATAACTCAAGATTAAGTAAGGTTTAAGGCTAGGGCCTTATAATTCATAAGAAATATGACTTACACAATAAAACATGCATAGGAAAACGAAGCAGTTAACACCCGAAACAATGGTAATACTTAAATATTATTAATAAAATGATATAATAGGATCATATATGATATCATAAATATTTATATGGTCCCGTTATAATTTAATAACATAATTTAACCATTATACATTAGGTTAACGCACCATCTACTAAAGTAAAGTACAAGGTAAGAGTTAATTTCACAATCTCTTTATTATCCAAGATTGCTTATATATAAGTATCTACTAGGACATCCTTATCATCCATGTCCATGTTTCTTAAAATTTAATTCAAAATATTATTGAAAATTTTTTAAAGACTTTTTAACCCATGTTTTATGTTTTACAAAAAAAATTGAAAGGAATTTTTCTATCGTTTTCCAAACGAGGTACTTTATAACCTTTTCGAGAAATTTAAGGAAAGAATTTTTTTATTAACTTATATGGTGAAAATGGATATTTTTTGACGTTATGACACCTTAACATTTTAAAGCTTTACTTACAATATTATAAGTTTATTTTCAAAATAAATGCTTTATTTTATAATTGTTCAGCTTCTAAATGATTTCAAAGTAAAAAAGAGATATTTCCTTCAGAGTTTTAATAAATTTATTAAATTATTTTTATTTATGTCAACATCCTTTGTTGGATTTTATGATTATTTGAGGTTGACTTATTAAGATACAAATTTCCATACTCTATTAAAGGGTTTATGTTATATTTAACTCTGTATGTGATATGTCTATACCATTCATGGTTTATTGTTAAAGTATTAACATTTCGTACGCTAGTTTTAATACGAATGTCTATGTTATGTTTCACCCTTTTCATAAGAGGAATGAATTGGAATTAGTAAGTGATGGGTGAGGCCTGATATATCCCCTGGATGCATCGGTAGGTATCATGAGACAAACTAGTGTCTTGGAACAATGCCTTAATAGTATGGTAATAGTCTTGGCATGAGGCCTTGATGGTATGGTTATGATGTTCAGCATTATGCATTTCCTAGTTATAAGATTAGTTATTGATATTGCGTGTGATTATTCGACTAGTAGAATATCCATGTGAAAGTTTAAGTTGTATTATTTGATTTATTATTTCCATATTGTGTTGAATATTATGTTTAAAAGGATTGTGTTTTAGTTTTATACCTTGACTTAAAAGTTTATGCTTATTTATGATAGATTTTTCTATATTGTTTATCCTTACTGGGCATCTGAGCCCATCCTTTCTTATGTTTCATTTTTCCCCTGGATGTGAAGAAGTATATTATGATTTACATGCATTGATAGTCTAAGGGATATGAGATTTTTCAAAGGGGATACTATTTTGTTTTTCATTTCAAGATGTAATATAAAACTTATGTTTGTATCTAGTATTTCCAAGGTTACTAAACTGATCAGTCCTTCGATATTTGATTTTCTTATGATCATGCCAATGTAATAAAATAATGTACTGACTTTTGGAAATTGGGGTTAGGGCATTATAGTTAGTATCAGATTAAGTTTAGTATAAACCTTGGAAATTATATTTAGAAAACAACCTTGATTATGGAACATTACCCTAAGATAGACTTTGAGGGTAAGTATGGAATAACATCCTAGAATTTTGGTAATATAGAGATTATATGGGTATTCCTATAAAATACATCCTCATATGAATACTACAAGTGGATGTGGTTATGGAACAGATGTACCTAGGGGTGAAAAGTCTAATAAACGAGCCTTATTGTGTACCTGGTTTGACACTCCTAGGGGATATGCTTAGGATAATTCTCATTTTATTTACAAACTGTTATGAAGGATTTATGAGTAAGTCCCAAAGAAACTATTTTTATGATTATAAGACTATATATGTGTAAATATTCAATTTATGTTAAGTATTTTTCTAGTTTTTAGATTATACATTATGATATAATCTAACCTAGGGTATGCTATCATTTAGAAATGGCGCCCAGTAGAAGTAATGTGAACCTCACAAATTCACATGATCCAAAGAGTAAGAGGGATCGTATCTTTTATGGTCTTAAGCTGACATTTCAAAGGGAAATATTCTCCCATGTATTCTCATCAAATGAAGAAATTTTATCATGTGTTAATAAGATAAGTAAATAATTCTCCAAGTCCTTTGGATTTAAAGAGAAAAAAGAGAATAAGGGGATGGTAGAGAAAAATATGGATAAAGGGAAGAAGGGAAAGAAGGATTTTCTCACATATGATAACTGTGTAAAGAATCACCCTGTTAAATTCTTGAAGGGAATGAGAGTTTGTTATAAGATTGGATAAAAAGGACACCAAATTTTTTATTGAAAGGGTAAGAAGAAGGTTTCCAATGTATGATGTTTCAACTGCAAGGAGATGGGACACTATGCAGATCAATGTACCAATCATTAAAGGAATATACACCAAATAATTCTATTGGATAATGATCAAGTTATTATACTACCACATATGAAGAGGAATGATTAATATTCCTATTAAATAATTATTTTATTTGAATATTTTATTATAAATATACTAGTTATAAGAATTATGGAGTATATAAGGATTATATTGCAGTACTATTTCATTAAGGATTATATTGCAGTACTATTTCATTAAGGATTTGAGATTGTATGGTACCAAGTAAAGTGACATGGTTTCAAGTTAAAATTTTTGGAAAATATATAGTTGAGGGAAAGATAACCCTTAATATGTTTTTGATACTGATATAATGATTTTGGAATAAAGATGTGATAGATTTGGATAAAGTATATTGGATATTATTGACTACCTTGGAACTAATTAATGGCTTGTTTATTCCATCATTATTGGAGTTCACAACATTTTGGAATTTAACAAGTATATCCAATATTCTATATTTTACAAGGTTTTATAGTAATTCATGGTATTACCATGTTTTAAGATAATACATTATGAAGTTATTGTGATAAAAAAAGATATTCATTATGTTATGTGACCTTCATTTTAATTTTTTTTACTATGATTTTAGACATAAGAATTTTGGATAAGTCTAAAGGTTGGAATGGATTAAGTTGAACATTGGATAGTATTATTTAAGGTTAAAATATTTCATTAATGTTTAATATATTTAAGTTAATTTTTTAATGATAGAATAATATATTTTTTAGAAAAAAAAGAGACAATTTGTAGGTCGGGTGACAACCCATCGCGTCTGGAAAGGCCGCGAGACTTGAACCCACAACTGAAGTGAGACAAGGGTGCATCACCTACCACTGGTCTACGTGATGTCCTAGTTATTATAAAATAGTTTTATTTTATTAAAACATTGTACTATATGAAGTATAAGTTAATTTTTGGAACCCTATATGATTAAGATAAATCAAATTTTATTATATTTTGGAGAGAAAGGTGAGTTTGTGGTAAAAATTTATTAAAGGGGAAAAATATACTTGTTAAGTAAGTAAGTATGTTTAATTATGTTCTTAATATATGAAGTAAATGAATTATTCAACTCTAGGAAAAATATCATAAAACAAAAAAAATCTAGAACTTTATTTTTTGATGAATCAAATGGTCTCTTAGATCATTACTGACTTCTAGCTTTTTGATTGTTAATTTTTTTTCTCATTATGTGCTCTATCACTCTCCATCAGAACTTGATGGTCAGATTTTTCTTTCATTTCCATGTTTTTCTACATGGAACCCTAATATTTGTTATCTCAGGTGACCTTAATACTTCCCTTTCTTTATTTTAAAATGGAGTTCTAATTAATCTATTTTTCGATGTGGGATTTTGACAAAGATATTTTGAAATGTCAAACCCCAAGTTTTCAATCCCTAGTTTAAATTACGAGGAAGAAAATTATTAAAGGAGGGTAGAATGTAACACCCTGAGACTTTAAAATATTTTCATTTCTGAATAAATTTAATTTTGTTACTTTCTTTATTTTTATGCAACATCATGTTAAGCTTACGCTACACACTACAATGAGTTGTCTTGTGTTACACACAAGACTCAGTTTTAACGAACAACAATATAATATATAACATAGATGGTAAATTAGAGGTTATGAATAGTATTAACCAAAATTTTAATTTTATATAACTTTAACATTCATCTTATATAATTTCTAGACATGATATAGGAATAGATTCAATTTTTTTGGATAAAAGAAGTATTTTTCACAAAAATACAGTTTTGCCGCCTTTTGATAGTGCACCAAATTTAAATCTAGTTTTTTATAATTTAATATATTATATTTAACAAAATAAACTTATTATTTGGAAGTGGGATATAAAAATTTACTTTGTAGGAATTTTTTATTTTTTTTTTATAAGTTTTAAATTTTGATGAATAGTAAAAATATACTAAATTTTAATTAAAAACAACTTTTTTCATCAAAATAATTTATGTGGATAAATTATATTATTGAAAAAATTTAAAGTATAAATATAATATTTTTTTATCATTTAATATAATGTTTTTCATTGGCATTAATTTTACCATGAATTTTGATATAAAAACATTTCAATCTTTTGCAATGTTTTAACTTTATAGAACTCGTTTTTCATTTCAACAACGGGATTAATTTTTAAATTAATTACTAAAAAATTTTTGTTTTGAATTTTGAAAAATGGATTCCATATTAGGAATCATTGGGTTAAAATTATGTAAATATATTCCTTTTATTTTTGTTCATTATGAATCGTAACTTTAGTAATCATTTTTATTACCATGGTTAAAGGTAAATCGGGTAATTAAAGGTAAAAATAATATTATAAAATTACCTTAACACTTTTAAAAATCATATTGGTTGAATAAATTCGACCCTTATCATATATGGTTTGAAATGGAATCACTTGATGGCCACTTTTCTTGAATATGACATGAATATAATAAAAATCAATGAATGTGACAAAATGTCACGCTCTCATTTTATATAAGTATATTAATTTTAATATAGGGATAACTATGAGATAAAATCAACTATAAGTAGTCTCTAGAAATATAATATAATTAAATAAATCATATAAATTTATTTATAATTTTTAGATATTAAATAATCACTATTAATGATGAGTTAATGGTTATGGATAAATTATTTTATTAATAGAAATATCAAATAAATGATATTAAAAATATTAAAATAAATATAATTTGAGTGAATTAATGTCATAAACTAATTTTATGGATGAATTTGGAATATTATGGATGGTTTAAAGGAGTTTTTTAGAATATATATTTATTTTATGATATTTTTAAAAATTCAACTAATGAATAGTGTCAAATTTGACACTATTGATATTTTAAAATAAATAATATTTTATTAAATTATATAAAATTAATAAAAATATAAACTTATACTAACTAATTGGGATGAAGTTAAATATGTCTCCAATTGTCCATTTATGGCTCCTTTGGCATTTTAGAGTGACTATCTTAACCCTTAGTAATAAAAACACATGTTGTCATGGTAAGAGTTGAAGGAATTAATTAAGAGTAAATCAAAATTGTAAGGTTTAAAATAAAACCAAAACATATCCAAAAAATTATTGGATGAATAATATTCAATCATTATCACATTATGATCGATTATGAGTTGTTTAATGGACACTTGTATATGAAAATAAATTATATATTATTTAAATCAAAGATAGTTATAGAATATCACTATTTTTTATTTTAATATCTTTTATATGTCCACATAGAGCCAAAATCAAGATATGAATGAATATAAATATCTATTTTGATATAAATTAAATTATTTAAATTATTTAAATTTATTTTGATTTTTTAAAATTTATATAATTACCTTAAAATTCTCTTCAATTCTAAAACAATATTTATTAAATTAACATAAAAAAGAATAATTGATTTTAATAATATTAATTTTGTTCTATTTTGGATTAGTTAATGCGTCTAAAAAATTTCCAAGATCTATATGATATATTATAGATGTTTTAAAACATTATATTCAAATTACCACTTTGTATTATTGTATTTTAAGTCAAACTAGATGAATAGTACTAAATTTGGCAATAATAATATCTTATTAAATTAATTTATTATTAAATTATTTAAAAATAAAAAAATGTTAAATAATTACAAGGTGATATTATATGGTCTAAAATATATTCTAATTTTCATTTATGGTCTATTTTTAATTATTTAGATCTAAAATAGTCTTATTATATTTTAATATTTTGAGAGTTTCCTAAAGTGTCCCTCCCCTCTCTTATAAAAAAGGCATCTCCTCCCAAACTTCCTCACACCTCCTTTATCCTTATATCTTGACCAATCCCTACCCAATTATCCTATAAAAAATTTATTTTACTTATGGAGGTCCTGTTTTTCCAAAAAGACCATCCCTGGTGTCCTTAAGAGGAGATCCAAAGGAAATCCAACGAAGAAGTGGTAATTGCTTTACCAATTCAATTCAATTTATTTTATTCTTATACTTCATAATTCTATGTTTTTTCCATAACAAAGTAATAAATCAAGTATCATAAATATAATGATATTTTATTATGATTATGGGACAACCATATTCTTCCTTTTACTCATCCTATGAAAAATAATATCACCATGTGTGCGTACGTACGGCTTACCATCTCCACGCCGTGGTGTAAACTGTTTTTCATCTATACTATATTTTAATGGGTATAATGATGAATATAAAGGATTTAAATAATAAATATTACATTATATTTTTTCTATATAATTCACATTCTACCCAATTCCATACCATTTAACCATTAAAGGAATGATATCATCACTCGTACGTACGTACGGTCTATCGTCTCCACGACTCGATGAGATTCATTATCCACATTAACCATTAAAGAATGATTATAAAATTAATATGATGAGTAAATATAATATTTATGAACTTAATATCATTCTTAATATGAATACAATATGTTTTGTGCATAAAAAAATGACTTACATGACAACACATGCATTAGAAACTGAAGCAGTTAACACCCGAAACAATGGTAATAATGAAATATTATTAACAAAAATATATAATAAGATCATATATGATATCATAAATATGAATATGGTCTTGGTATAATTTAATAACATTCTTTAACCATTATAAAGGAGGTTAACTCACCATTGACTAAAGGAAAGTACAAGGTAAGAGTTAATTTCACAATCTCTTTATTATCTGAGATTGCTTATATGTAAGTATATATTGGGATATCCTTATCATCCATGTCCATGTTTCTTAAAATGTAATTCAAAATATTATCGATAGTTTTTTAAAGTAATTTTTACCCATGTTTGACTTTTTACAAAATGTTTTGAAAGGAATCTTTCCATCATTTTCCAAATGAGGTACTTTATAAACTTTTCTACAAATTTAAGGAAAGAATGTTTTTTTAACTTATACGGCACAAGTGGATATTTTTCGCCATTATGACACCTTAACATTTTTAATATTTCCTTAAAATATTATAATTTTATTTTAAAAATAAATGTTTTATTTTATAATTGTGTGGCTTCTAAATGATTTCAAATTAAAAAAATGGATATTTCCCTCAAAGAGTTTTAATGAATTTATTAAATTATTTTAATCTATGTCAACATCCTTTGTTGGATTTTATGCTTATTTGAGGTTGACTTATTATGATACAATCTTCCATATTGTATTGAATAGTTTATGATATATTTTAATTTGGATGTTCTATGTTTATACCATTCATGGTTTATGGTTAAAGTATTAACATTTTGTATGCTAGTTTTAATATGAATGTTTATGTTATGTTTCACCCTTTTCATAAGAGGAATGAATTGGACTTAGTAAGTGATGGGTAGGGCCTTCTATAGACCCTGGATTCATTAGTAGTTCTCATGAGACAAACTAGTGTCTTGGAACAAGGCCTTGATGGTATGGTAAATGTCTTGGCATGAGGCCTTGATGGTATGGTTATGATGTCCAAAATTATGAATTTCTCCTTTATGAGATTAGTTATTGATATTTCATGTGATTATTCGACTATTAGAATATCCATGTGAAAGTTTAAATGGAATTATTTGATTTATTCTTGCCATATTATGATGAATATTATGTTTAAAAGTCTTGTGTTTTAGTTTTATACCTTCCCTTAAAAGTTTATGCTTATTTGTGATAACTTCTACTATATTGTTTATCCTTATTGAGAATCTGAGCTAAACCCTTTCTTATGTTTCATTTTTCCTGAGGATGTGAAGAATTATATTATTATTTATATGTAGTGATAGTCTAAGGGATGTGAGATTTTTAAAAGGGGATAATATGTTGTTTTTCATTTCAATATATAATGTGAAAAATTATATTTGTATCTAGTATTTCTAAGGATACTAAACCGATCGGTCCTTAGGGATTTGATTTTCTTATAATCATGCCAATGTAATAAAATAATCCACCAACTCTAGGAAACTGGGGTCAGGGTGTTACATATTTTTTGGATCATTTCAAGAGGAAATATCCTTCATCATTCAATGGATCATATGACCCTATGGAAGTTGAAAGATGGATCAATGCTCTAGAAAATATATTTAATGTCATGGGAAGTTTGGAACATCAAAATGTAACCCTTTTAATTTATCATTTTAAAGTTGAATTTGGTCTATGGTGGTCTTTGGTTAAGAATACAAAATAAAAGGATGATATTTATTTCATGGAATGGGAAAAATCTAGGATCTTTTCCTTAAGAAATATTTCCATAAGTTTGTTAAGCTATATATGGAAAAATAATTCCTAGAATTAAGGAAAAAAGATGAAGATTTTGTGGCTACATATAAAACAAACTTCACAAGATTGTACAGGTATATGTCATACTTTATTTGAGACATTGATAGTAAAACTAATATATTTTACTCGGGATTAAAGCCAATATTAAAAAGAGCATTGGACACGCAATAATTTAAAAGTTATAAGAAAGTTGTTCATTGTGCTGAGAAATTTGGGATGGAGTTTTCTGAAACTTGTGTTACATGGGATGAAAAGAGTAAGAAATGGTCAAGGTGGTAGAAAATGGAAAATCAACCAACTACGAATCCTAGAGGTAATCGCAAAACTTGTTCCAAGTGTGGTAAAATACATTTTTTGGAATGTCTGTCAAGATATGGAAAGTATTGCTGGTGTGGTAAGTTTGGTCACAAGGTTAGTTACTGCAAATAAAAGAGTATTGAACAATTCAATAATGAGATGACGGATAACAAATTGACAGTGATATGTTTTAATTGCAATGATTTGGGACATTATGCTAACATGTGTCTAAAGTTACTTACTTAGGGTGTAAATTATCATGATCAGAAACAAAAGTATGTGGGAAAATAATTTTCTACTACTGCAGTTGATGTTGGGCCATCTAGTGTGTTGGGCATAGTGTTGCATTTGTTGTTAATAATGTGTCCATATGTGTATGGAATAGTATTGATTGAAGTGGTGGTGCTTAAAGTATTTTTATTGACTTAGTGAATGTTATTGACTCAGTGAAGATCCCACTTTGATTATAAATTTTATTAGTTGACAAGTATTGTCAATAATGTGTCAATACTCTATTGCATGATGAGTCTGGAAGATCTATGATTTTTGAATGGATGAGGTTTGATAAAAAATCGATCTTAAATATTTAAGAGGTGTGTAAAAAGGTTTTTCACAATGGGTACATTCTTGAAGTTATTTGGAATTCTAATTCCAACAAGAATAAAATAATTATTATTATTCTTGAGTAAGATGAAGCTTAATTTTCTAAGTTGAAGTGGTGATGAATTCATGTTGAATTCTATTATATTTATACTTTAGTTTATACAAGTGTATGGTGATGATTCAGAAAAGAGGGGCTAGCCCGAAAAGCTGACCAGCCAGCTTTAACTAAGAGAATTTATAGGATAATTGGTCAACTGCACCCAAAGAAGGCTAGCCAAGGGCAACCCATAGGCAGCATATGCACAGGACCATGTGTAATCCCATAGGAGCACATAGGGGAAGCCTATGCATAGGTTGAGCCAAAGACCCATAAATTGGGTGCAAAGTGCACCCACAGAATGGTACAGGGCGGTACCAGGAGAGGGAATAAATTTCTAAGCAATTATTGACATGGGTTGTGATATAAAGGATCCGCAAACTGTGGAAAGTTTTGATGTGGGACGACATCCATGTGTGTACTGTTCACAGTTTCAAAACATAGGAATGATCCGAACCTTCCATTTAATCTCGTCTGCACATCTAATATATATCGGCTCATCTAACCACCATTGTATGTGTTTGATCTGAGTAGATCCAATGATCATAGATTGACTATGCCGTCATCTTCAACCTCCAATCACCTAACGCAAACCAGCACATTGGAGATGAAGTAGAACCTCCATGATCTCGTTTTCGGCCACTATTGTGATCAAACCCATTACATGAGGGTCTTCTAGACTTAACAAGATCGTGAATGCAATTACATTTTCATGCATGTAATGTAATACAAAGATCTTCCATGGCCGAGAGAAAATGAAGTTTTTGAGACCACACTGGCCATTTGATGATTTGGGGAGATGTTTTGCATGCATTCATAAATTCATGAATGTGAGGATTACACCACAAATAATAAGTCATCATTAAAAATAAATATCTCATGATTCTCAACATATCTCTATCCTCATTTTAAGATTTCAAAGTTGAAGTTATCGACTATTCAAAGGTATGATTAAAATGATAATTGTTACAAGATTTGAACGTGGTGCAACACATTGATCCTTTCTTATAAATAGAGATCCCTAAACCAAGGGTTTTTATATTGAAGATATTTGAGAAATCTCTCATTTCTCCATAGAAACAGAGCACCGATCAGAGGTTCCTCACATATCTTACTTGTATGAGGAGAAGAGAGGATCTGCAAGCCTTAAACAAGTGTTAATCACTCTTGAAGCTTCCTTGTGAAGAAGGGATAACCGCACCCTCTGTGCAAAGAATAAACTATGATCACATGAATGGTTTATCCAAACCCTTGTCATGATTCGTGAATAAGATATCACTTATATGCAACTGGTGCAATCACATCCTTGATATACTTTGCAAAGGCGGTCCTCACAACCAGTGCGAAGAAGATTTGTGCACCACATGAAGAACCAATTGCATGTAGAATTCACTTACATGAGAATAAGTAAGAACCCGTGCTTCTCTAGTAGGGATCAAAGTTTTTGAGTTCTTAAGATAGTGTACATATACAATTCCTCTTTGAGAATAAGGAGAATCCAAGCACTACATCTACCCATACTCATATGGGTTTGCACACAAGAGGCAGTAGGCCACGCACACCTACGTGAGGCTCTCGTGATTTGTGATTAAAATAAATAGTAGATATAAAAGGAAGAAAGGGAATTAACTATGTATGTTTAGATATGATTTTATGTAACCCGAACACACATAGTTCATTCCCTTTCTTCATTTTATATCCACTGTTTAGTTTAATCACAAATCATGAGAGCCTCACATAGGTGTGTGTGGCCTACTACCTCCTGTATGAAAACTTGTATGAGTATGGGTAGATATAGCACTTGGATTCTCCTTATTCTCAAAGAGGCAGTGTATATGTACATTATCTCAAGAACTCACAAACCTTTGTACCTACCAGAGAAGCACAGGTTCTTACTTCTTCTCATGAAAATGAATTCTACATGAAATTGGTTCTTCATGCGGTGCATGGATCTTCTTCGCAAATGTTGTGTTGATCACCTTCTCAAAGTACAACAAGGATTTGATTGAACCAGTTGCATACAAGTGAGACATTCTTCACGAAGCACAATGAAGGTTTGGATAAACCAGTTGCATGATTGTGGTCTCTTCTTCGCACAAAGGGTGTGGTTCTCCCTTCTTCGCGAGGATGTTTCCATAGTTCTTAGCACTTGTTGAAGGCTTGTGGATCCTCTCTTCTCCTCATGTAAGAAAGAGTTGTGTGAAACCTCTGATCGGTTCTCTATTTCTATAGATAAATGATAGATTTCTCAAATATCTTCAATATAAAAACCCTCGCTTAAGGGGTCTATATTTATAGGTGAGGATCAATGTGTTCCGCCACATTCAAATCCTATAACAATCATCGTTAGAATCATACCTTCGAACAGCTGAGAACTTCACCTTTGAAATATTCAAACATGGATAGAGATATACTGAGAATCATGGGATATTTCTTTCAAATGTGGAATTATTATTTGTGGTGTAATCCTCACGTGCATGCGTTTATGAAGGCATGAAAAAAAACTCCCCAAATCATAAAATGGTTAGTGCATACTTGGAAACTTCATTTTCTCTCAGCCATGGAAAAACTTCTTGTTACATTGTATGCATGAAAATTTAATTGCATGAATGATCTCATTAATTCTAGATGACCCTCATGCAATGGGTTTTATCATCAAAGGTGGAAGGAAACGAGATCATGGAGGTTATACTTCATCTTCGTCGTGTTGGTTTGCGCCGGGTGATCGAAGGTTGAAGATGACGGCGTGGTCAATCTATGATAATTGGATCTTCTCAGATCAAACATGAATGGTGGCGATTAGATGAGTAGATATGTATTAGATGTGTGGCTGAGATTAAATGATGTTCGGGATCACTCTCGGGTTTTTAAACTGTGAACAGAACCCACATGGATATCATCCCACATCAAAACCCACCATAGTTTGCGGCACTTTTATATCACAAGCCGCATCAATAGCTTCTCATAAATCTCTTTCCCCTCCTAGTACCACCCTGTACCATTCTGTGAGCATGCTTTGTTCCCACTCTATAGTCCTTTGGACCAACCTATGCATGGGCTTCCCCTGTGCACTCCTGTGAGCTTACACACGGTCCTACACATATGTCGCCTGTGGGCTGGCCTTGGTTGGCCTCCTTTGGGTGCGGTTGACCCAGTGTTTCAAAAATTCCCTTAGTTGAAGCTGGCTGGTCATATTTTTGGGATAACCCCTCTTTTTTGAATCATCGATTCATCCCCACACACTTGTATAAACCAAAGTATAAATAAAATGGAATTTAGCATGAATGAGTCACCACTTCAACTTAGAAAATTAATATTTGTATTCCTTAAGAATAATTCCTCTTATTCTATTCTTATTGGAATTAGAATTACAAATAACTTCAAGAATTTACCCAATGTGAAAAATCTTTTTACACACCTCTTAAACATTTAAGATCAAAACAATTTTCTCAAACCTCACCCAATCAGAAATCATTGGATGGGTCTTTCAAACTCATCACGCAATAGAGTATTGACATGTTATTGACAGTACTTGTCAAATAATAAAATTCATAATCAAAGTGGGATCTTCATAGAGTCAATAACATTTACTGAATCAATAATAATACTTTAAGAATCACCACTTCAATCATTACCTTTCCATACACATATTGACACATTATTGACAACAAATGCAACACTATGCCCAAAAATATCCCCCCTTATATTTTTTTGTCAATATATTCTAATGAAACGATATAAGATTAAATAGGTGTGACAATATTTTCCCCCCCTTATTGGCAATCAAATTCATAGGGTAAGTGGGGACTATTCAAAAACATGTTCTCCTACCTTTAAATAATATCTTCTTGAATATTTTTGAGAGAGGGATGATGTCACATGGTTCACTTAGCAAAGAGCCTTTAGTTAATCAACTATAAGTCTAATTGGGCTAACCCAGTGTAGAAAACAAGAGAGATATGACCAAGGTTTTAAATTTTTTCCCTAAACAATAATGCATTTAAAATAATGCTTAAAATGTATCAATTCTTAACCAAGGGGATAGAAATAATCATATTTATCAATTAAATGCTAAATCCTACACATACTTCACCAAACATATTAAAAAGTTCAAGTGCAAAGATAAATCTCTATCTTTCATCCCATCCTGTCATTAATCAATCACTCCCCCATAATTGATATGATAAATACAATTAAGAACAAGGGATGAAAGTTTTATTGGAATACCTCAAGTTTCAACTTCTAGAGATGATATGAATTTTAAGATTTGTCATGAAATAATCCTTGATATCATATCCTTCATATTTTCTCCCCCTAAAGGGGTGAAATCCCTTTGATTTAACCTGGTGGAAAATATCATCAGATAATCTTCAAGATATACATATTGATTATCTCTCACTGTGGAACATTCCAAGTATTTATCAAATCATGAATAATTAATCCAACTTGTTGTTCTCCACTTTATTCATTCAATTCTCATCTTGAGAATGACCTTCAACTTAAATTACCTACAATTTAATCACATATATATAAAAAAGTATAAGAGAATAAGATGGAACACATGTGAGATTCTTAATAGAAGAAACAGGGCTGGGAATTTCCTCTTAACCCAAGAACTCCTTTCCTTATAGCTCTAATGTGTCTGGTACTCTTCATGTTAGTGTCTCCTATCTATTTATAATTTTGATCTTTCGTTGTAAGAATGGACCCTTTACTTCCATTTACCTTCAACTTGTGTGGATTTTACATCCTTACTTCTAATATTAGTGAAGTATCTTCCACTGGTACATATTTTTCAATTTTCAACATTTCCATTTGAGCTGGTAAAACAGTTATACATTTTTTTGCATCATGTCTAGCCTACTTTCACCTTCCAAAAAATATTTGTGAGATACATGAGTTGTCATGTGTTTACAACCTCTCATGAAATTATAATTCTTCTTCATGTAAAATTATCTATTTCCCCTTTGCCTTGTCTTTAGCTAGTACTTCATCTTTATCTTTTTGTAGTTCTCTAGCAAATTAAAATTGATCAGGCTAGATAACTAAACAATCCTTAGAATATTCTTGTTTAAAGATTCCAAATGGATTCTTCAATGCCTTTAAGTTTCCTTTCTTAGTCAACTTATCAAAATCATCTTCAGTAATATCTACAATCAATCCTATCTTCTCCTGGATTGATTCTCCTTTTAATTTCAGCTTGTTTTCATTCATTTCCATGGCTTGTTTGCAGAAATCCATGGTGTGAACTTTCATTCCAAAGTCGAATAATATTTTATTGGTTTATATGAAATTCTTGGAATCCATCTTAAACTTCTTATTGGGAATAGTTTGTTTCACTATTTTCTTGACTTCATTGTTTTGCATATTCCTAATGGAAGACTTTTCAATTCCTTTATTCTGAATTTTTTATGGCCCTTTTTTCTTATCAATATGTACATGATGCATGGTTGTAATAAACCATCAATCATCATAAATGTGACCACTTCTGTTGAAATTATCACCAAAGTCTTCAAGATATTCAAATTTGTTCTTGAAAGACAGATTCTTCTTCATTTGTGTATTCTGCTTTAGATTTATAGGATTCTTTATTTATTCACATATAATTTCCCTAAATATAGTCCTTCCATAATTTTCATATGCTAACACATTATTCCATAAACTATTGGCTTGATTCCCAAACTTCCAACAATGCCAACAGTACCCAATAAATATTCTTCTTTTCTTATAGTATCAGTTTGGCTAGATTCAGTGCATTTTTGTTTGTGGTATTACCTTTATTTATTTGGGGCATACTTTTGAGAGTAATTTTTATTAATCATTACAATATAAACCTTTGAAGTTTTGATGGATGTATCAGAATTTTTATCAATCCATATCTTCCCATCTTTTAGCTTTGAACCTGTACTTGCAGATGAAGCTACATTAGTAGAAACAGAAATAATTGTTTTATGGGATACCTTATTCTTGGAGGATGTTACCATTGTATTATAAGATGATATAATGCTCCTTTTGGAATCATAGTCCTCAATGTAAGATTTAGCGGCAGTATCTCTTCTTCCAATTGGGAAGTTCCAGCTTAGGGTGATTGTTGATTCTTCAATTTCACCTCTAGCTTTAAACACTTCATGTTGAGGGAGTTATTCATGTCCTCAATTGATCTTAGTTTATTTTCCAAATTCTCCTTAATCATTATTATTTTTTATTTATGCATATTTCTTAATTCTTGAAAAGAAATATCAATCTTCTTTACCTTGTTAGCTTTTTCTTCTAGTTGAGCAGCTTTGAAAATCATAGAAACTGTGTGAAATTTTTCAAATGCATGGAAAACTTATACAAATACAATCTCAAAGAATTATTTCACACAAATAATTCCTTGAAATTATTTAGAAACTTCAATAAATCTTTCATCTAAAAGAGAAATTGTTTCTTACTTTGCTTTAAAAAGTTTTGTGAGAGTGTTGGATATGCCAACCCTTTTATCCATAGCCTCTTCTATGGCATCAAATTCTTCTTCCAACTGTAATTTTTAATCTTGAAGAGAATTGATTCTTGTAGAAATATGTATTTCCACTTATCTAGGGATTTTCTTCATATGTTCTTTGAGTACAGACTGAAGATTACTAATTGATCTATCATCATCACATCTTGAACATGCTTCATCAAAAGAGTTATAATAAAAAGAATTATTACATATTGTACCATCAAGATTACCTTCAGTGGAAGGTGTATCCCCATTATCAGTAAGATTATTCTTCATCTTCCTTTCCTATTTCTTCTTCCGACTCTTCTGAGTCTTGGAAGAAATCTATATTTGTGTTTACTCACTCATTTTTTGAAATATGCACTTCATAAAGACTCCCTTAGATCTTTAGAGGTGACCTACACTCTAATACCAATTGAAGTGCCCAGATCAGTGTGAATCACTGATCTAGGAACTTCATGGTGAAGTGATAGAATCTCCAAGGAGTTTGGTTTTTTTTAAGGTTAACCAATGTTCAAGGTTTTATAAACTCCTTCTATGATTTTAAGTGATGAAATCATAATGCGATTAAGGATTTTTTGGGTGATATTTTGTTGGGTTTATGTTTTTGTAAGGAATTAGTTTAATGAGAATTATGACTTTACTTTTTGTACATGAGTTTTAAGTTATTGATAACCTTTAGAGTTTATATGATCTTTTATGATTAAAGTTATTTTTAGGTATGTTCATTATATTTTTGGGAATTTTATGAGGATGAAATTATGCTTATGAAATAGAAACATATCAAGTAAGTATATTTACTTATATTCTTATATAGTAAAATAATTCTTCAACTCTGAGAAAAGGATCTTGAAACAAAAAAAAATCCTAGTACCTTCATTTATGATGAACTGATGGTCTTTTTTATCATCAAATATTTATGGTTTTGAGACCCTTAATTTTCCATTGATCATTCACTTTTTGTGATCAATAACCTAAATCTCTCTCTACAATTATTTATAATTTTCCTAAACTCCCACCGATGTTATCATATTTTAGAACCTAGTTATGTGTTATTTTAGATGACCTTCATACTTCTTTTTATATCTCATTAAGATGATGTTATTAACCCCTTTTTATGATGTGGGATTATAGTAAAAAAATTAATGTATAGCCTTTGATTACGGTGATAATATTAAAATTTCTAGAACTCAATTTTTTAATGGGTGGAGGATGTAAGATCCCAATATTTTTGAAAGAATAAAATTATGTTTGATAGTATGAACATCACACAACACAAATTTTATCTTGCGTTACACACAACACTCAATTTAGGTTGCGTTACAGGCAACATTGAGTTTAAAAAAGACACGTTATTATTATTTTTATTATTATGATAGTTATCACCTAGCCATTATAATTAAAGGTATATATATAATTAAATGAGTTATGAAAATATATGGTTTAATTCATTGGTTACCAATTAATTAGAGGTGAATATAAAAATCAATTGATTATAAAGAAAATGTTTTTATAAAAACTATTTTTATGTTCCAAAGGAATTTTATCTTAATAAATTAAATTAATGGATGATATTAATAAAATTTATATTTTAAAAAAAATCATCCAATATATTTTATAGGATTGATATAATAACAAATCTAATTTTATGCATAAAAAGCTATATTTTTCTAAAAGGAGTTTTGTTTCCTTTTAATAGCAGACTTATTTTAAAACTAAATTTTGAAAATTTAATAAATTATATTTGAAAAAATAAAATTATTTTTTAAATATAAATTTAAAAATTATATTAGGGTAAATTTTTGGGTTTTTTTAGAAACTTTTCATCTTTTGATGAATAGTGAAAAGTACTGGATTTTAATTGAAAACGGTCTTTTCATCTAAATAATTTATAATGTTGAATTATATGTTAAATTGGTTTTAAATTTAAATTAGATCAATTATATATCTATTAATACAATTTATATCATTGATATAAATTTAATATTGAAATTGGATATAAAATACTTTGTAACCATTTGAACTTTTTCACTTTAAAACCCTATTTTCTCATCCCGTCTATGGGATTAATTTTAAATTAATTTTAGCCAATTATGTAATTTGAGTTTGAAAAAATGGATTCCATATTTTAAATAATAATAATTTATAATGTATAGTAAGGTCAAATTAGTTTTTGACCAAAAATGTTAATGAAATCAAATAAAATTAATTATACTGATTAAGGTAAAAATGAGTTTACTTGGTGGTTAATATTAAAAGATAAAGTGTGGAATTGACCCAAAAATTGTCCAAAACTAATTTTTTGGACATATTTAGACTATATTCCCTATTTTATTGTTTTTTTCATTATTGGAGGCACTTGAGGTAAGTTATACCTCCCAATAGTGTTTACTTTTTGGTATTTACAAGAATGTCACTCCTCCTCCACTATTAAAGGGCATTCACTCTCCCCACTTATTCATAACTCCCAACCCATTTGGCCCAAAAAAATCCAGAAAAAATCACTTTAAAACTTTTATCCTATCATCCTAGAAGACTCAATTTGGTAATAAATCCAACCAAGTAATTCCTTTGGTTCAAATCAAAAGGAGTTACCCGAAGAAGAGGTAATATTCATCAACATGAATTTTTGTTTTGTTTATTTCTCCACTCAATTAAATTATTCTTATACCATGATTATATAATAACCTAGGTATAATCAATATACTAAGATGTTTCTATATTAAGGTTACTACCTACACCCATACACACTTCCATCTAATGGGTTATGAAATCATCATTCGTGTGTACGACGGACTATCGTCACGCGAAATGATGTTGTTTGTTTTTCATTTACCACCTATTATGGTTGGAAATTATGTTATACATACTATTTATATATGATATTTAAGATATTTATAACATAATAATATCTTTGGGTTCATTATATAATATAAACCCTTTTTACATTTCATACCATATGGGATACGATAATATCGCTCGTGTGTATGGCGAACTACCACCTCACAAAGTGATGTGAAGCGTTTTTCACTAACGTGTTACATGGAAGGTAATAAGATGACTATAATGAATATATATGATATGAATGAAATATTTATTATATTAAAGACATAATTATATTTCTTTACATATGATATATAATTTTCTTCTTACCTTTTCACACACTGAAAAAGTGATAACATCATTCATGGACATGTGGACTACCACCTCCTAAAAGCAATGCAATTCTTATTTTTTAATCACCACATCACAAAAATGATACATATAAGTATATATAATTAAATAATATGTTATTTATGATATAATTATAATTCTATAAAGATAAGTGTTACATACCTTCTTTCCATAATGATCATCTTCATTCTTCAGTATTGAACCATATTTTGTATTCTAACCGAAGACGCTAAACCCAATGCATCATGGGAGACAACCCATTATATTTCCTTTTTTTATTAGACTGTGTTTCTTTTTTCCTATTTTTATGCCTTTCGGATTCTCATTTCTTATCTGTTTTATTTTTGTAGGAGCTAACCATGCTAGAAGGAGGATTATTTTTATAGGAAAATGAGGGATGTTCATTGACTGAATTATATCTACCATGATTCTACATAGGGTAAGTGTTGTTTCTTCTTATGATCATCTTTTTTTTACTACTTAGTTTTAAGTGTGGGGGAATACCCCTTGTTTTTCTTTTTAAACTTGCAAGTATTTTCATTTGTTATGGTGCTTTTTTTGTTAAAGTATAGTGAGTTGAAAATAATTTTGAGCTGATATTAGAAACCCTAATTTCACCCTTAAAATATCTTGTGGTAATTATTTTATTTTGAATTTTATTTAAAACCACTCAAAAATCTATGAATTGTTGAATTGAATATCTCTTATGAATTTCATTTTTCTCACACCTTAGGGTTTAACATTAGGGACAATGTTGGGTTTTAAGTGTGGGAGAGAGGGAAATTTTTGTGATTCAATTCTACCACAACAAAACACCCCCATACTTTTTTTCAAATGTCTCCATTTTTGTAATTTCATTTGATTTTTGGTTTTTAAATAAATTTTTTGGGTGTCTCTAGGTTAGAAAAATGAGAAATAAATGTGTTCTAACTAGGGGATAATGTCATATATCATTTAAGGGATTTTACTGAGTCTGAAGTTATGAGGATCAAGTGATTTCTGAGTGATGTTTCCCCACTATCTTTATGGAGATCATGTTTTGAAAACTAGGAAAAATGAATTTTTATAGGTTATATTCTTGTGGAATTAGAAATATAGCTTGAGAAAGTTGGAGCTTGACTTTAAACCTAACTAATTATCCTGGGTAACATGGAACGCCTTAGGAAACCAACCCAATTGAGAGTATTATAAATCCATTGAATCTGGATTAAAATGGGAAATTTAGATCTCATAGTGAGTATCTGAGATAAGGGTATTGGGTGTGATTCTATAAATAAATCCTGAATCAATAAATTCTCTTCACAGTTCTATTCATAAATTTATGGTTGGGAAAAATTAAAATAAATTTACCTTGTCAAGAATGACATCATGACAATGAGGGGAATATTGAACCCAAATTAATAAGGGGACAATTGATTTATAATAAAATCTTTTGAGTTGTATCAACAAAGTGGAAAGAAAAACTTTGGTTTGAGAAACCTATGGGGGAGTGAAAGTTTTTGTTTCCCTGTTATAGATTTAATTCCACTTGGGTATCTCTAGTATATATTCCTTGAACTGGATTTTGAACTTATATCGAGATAGGATAGTGTAGAAAGCTCATAGAGGAGGCATGAATTTCTTAATGATGGATGATTTGATGATTTTATTTAATTTTGGCATATGCAGTACAACCTAGACAGTATTATCATCATTTGTTTTCTTTCCTTGTAAATAAATTAATTTAATTGAATTTTTTCCCATGAGTACAAAGTATTAAGTGCATGGGGGTTTATATGGCACTAATTTATCACATTTTTTACATTAGTTTTGATGAATTAAATTTTTTTATTATGTTAAGTTAAGTATATAATGGAAAATTTGTGTTTCTAAAACAAATCTGGTGGAATTTTTTATTCATTGAATATTATAATGAAAATTTCTATTTTTAGGTTCTCAATTGATCAAAGTTTTTTAGCTGTTATCGTGAAAATATAGTCATAACTATTTTTGTAAACTTATTAACTATTTGGGAAAAATTTACAAAAGATAGAAATGTATGAACAGAAAATAAAAAAATAGAATAGCATATAAATTCCTTATTCAAAGATGATCGTCTGGATCAATTTCACATAGACACTATATCAGGAATATCTGTAAGTTGAGTTTTTAATTGAAGGTTTTTGATGCTACCACCCTCCACTAGTATGGATTTGGAGATTCTTGTTGTCATGGCCTACTATGGAGGACCCACCGATGCTTAAGAGGGTTAATACATTTCTACCTTTTTAAATGAGGGGGTCCCCATTTGAAGAGGGTTGTGAACCAAGAAGTACCAAAGTCTACACTCAAGCGTACTGAAACTCAAGTTGAGCCACTACTGAAGAGTCTACATCCACATCTCCTACTAAAGTTTGATGATGCTCCTCACATGAGTGTTGATCACCATTTTTTTTAAGGTTGGAAGATATTTTTTAAATAAATGATCAAGGAGGGCGTGTTTTCTAGGCCTAAGCTAAGAAAATCCATTCAAGAATATATCTTTCTTAGTGATGTAGTAATTTTGGCACTTGAGTATTTGAATTTGGTGGTTGGGTGGGTTGGGAATTGTAAAGAAGGGTTAAATAGACTAAGTCATCCAATCGGTTATGTTGTCCAATAGGATACATCTACCAATCGGCTATGCGGTCAAAACAACCATATGAGATCCAATTACCCACATGAGAAAAACACCTAAGTATTCTAATCAGCAACGTTAATAATAATGGCTATGTGGTTCCATTCGACTACCACTGCTACAAAACACACTTTTAACGATGCTAGTAAAGGGCCTTTATTAGCACATAAAAAGTGTTGTCTACCAAAGTGAGGTTAAAATTTGACCTTTATCAGTGCTTTTCTTTAGCGCTAATAAAGACCCCTTTTATCAGAGCTTTTATTTATCACTGATAAAGGCCCCCTTTATCAACACTTTTAGCACTGATAAATGCATCCTTTATTAGCACTTTTTTATGGAACTAATAAAAATTGAAAAAATATATTTTTTATACCCTTTATCAATGCTTGATACCCCCTTTCTCAGCACTATAACTAAAAAACCCACACCCACCCCCTTTCTGAGTGCTTACAACCCCACTTCCTTACCCACCCCTACACGCACTTGGATTTGATCATGTGACCTCCATGTGCAAATCAAACCTATGTACCACTGCCCTGCCTTGTTTTATTGTGTATTATGATATAATTTCTATTTAATAATATATATTTACATACATATTTATTATTCATATATATATATAATATTTATATTCATTTACATATATTAGAATATAAATATATATATATATATTAATACACACACACACACATATATATACATTATATATATGTATATTTATATTCATAAAGTTTTACTATAAATTTATTTATATACTATATTTAATGATAATGATATATTTATAAATATTTATTTACATTTGGTTTATATATTTAAAAATACATTTGTATGTTAATATGTATTTATACAATTGATTTATTATAAGTAAATATAATAAAATATGAATATATTTAATTATAAATAAAAATAAATTATGAAAAAAGTAAAACTTCAAAACCATAATATCAATATTAATGTAATTCCTAGGAATAAATTCAGTATCAACTGAAAAAAGACAAGAAAACCCCCTTAAATGAGGCTGAAATTTAATCAAATGTTAAAAAATTGGGATACCCTGACAAAAAACTCAGTTTTGGAGGAATATTAGGCCTTTTGACCTCTAAAAAGGTGATCAGGGTTCCCATAGGTCACTAAGGTGTAGATATCTTCATTGGATCTGATTTGATATATGGTAGAGCACAAACAGACACTCAGATCAAAAGTTATGGTCATTTAAAGTTCAAATCATGTTTTCAACTTATCTTAGACCATTCATTAATTCATTTAATTTTTATATCATCCAATTGTTATTAAATAACTATTACATGATAATAATAAGTAAATTATTAATTAATAATATTTTTTAATTATTTTATAATCCATTTTCACTGAATATCTTATATATTAAGTGTAAATGTGTATTTAGCCTTATATAAATCATATTTAATAAAATATATTATATTTATATCAATATAAATATATTTATATATTAATATATTATTTTTAATGAAATTTATTTTTTTATGAAATGTACGCTTTATCAGCGCTGGAAAAAAAGTGATGATAAAGGGGGCCTTTATCAACGCTTTTTTACGAGCACTGATAAAGAGACCCCTTTATCGGCTCTTTTTTAGTAGTGCTTATAAATCCCCCCCCCCCATGAACACTTTTTTATTAGCATTGATCACATTTTTTAGTGTTGATAAAGACTCCATTTATCAGTTCTTTTTTTTAGCGCTGATAAAACCTAACGCCGGATAAACCCATATTTGTAGTAGTGTATGTGGGAAATCGGTTACATCAAAGGAATCAGTTACATGATGGGAATAAACTATGTGGATAATCACATACGTAGATCAAATAGCTATGTGGTGTCATTCAGCTATGTAGGCCATTCAGCTATGTCAACCAAATGACTATGTGGATAGATTAGTTATGTGAATCAAAATTCTTACATTTTTACTTTCGGAAAACGTTTAGTATGTTGTATAAAGGGAATTCAGACTTTCTGGATTTACATGTGGTAGTTATCCAAGAATTTCTACCAAGATCAAAATTCCACAACTGAATCTAGGGTACAAAGTATGTGCATTACTATCAAGAATTAGGTTTTTTTAGGGAGTAAGTAGGGAAGTTCTGAAATTGATTTATATAGAGATAAGGATCGAAAAAAGAGGGTGTGAGACTTCCATATGAAGAGTGGGGAGACTTTTCAAGGGAAAGACTGAGGAGGAGTCACATTGGGCCACTTGATCCCATAGTTTCAGAAGAAGTTTTTGAAACTCTTGTTGGGGGATTTATTATTTTTGTTGTTTTCTTCCATTTCTATGTTTTTCAATCACTTTTTGATTTATCAAATATTTGTGTTATAGTGGTTGTCTAAACTCAATATGGGGAATGATATTGAGTTGGTGAGTATATCAACTTCATTCAAGTGTCAGGTGTGGCTGGAACTAACCCTTTTTCCACTGCTCAAGTATTTTATGCCCTTTAATGGCCAGGACACTACAAAAAAATGGCAGATTAGTGGAAATTTTTTAGAGGGGGTTATGCATAACCCCCTATAAATTAATTTTCTATGTGAATTAGAGGGTTTTATTCACAACCCTGACTAATCATTGAATTTATAGGGGGTTCAAAACCTCCTTTAAATTTTTTATCATTGTTTTTTTAATATGTGGTTGGATTTTAGAGGTGGTTATGTCAAAACTGCCACTAATTTAATAATTAGTGGCGCTATATATTCATTTGGATTTTATTGGCACTATATATATATTATATTCATTTGGATTTTAGATGTGCTATATATATATATAATATTATTTTGTATTTTATAGGCTGTATATATATAATGGAATTTGTTTTTTAAGGAAATATTGGGGGTTCACAACCACCACTAATCTATTAGATTATATGAGGTTCATGAACTACCACTAATCCCTTATATTAGAGGGAGTTCATAAACCGTCACTAATACCTTAGATTAAAGGGGGGTTTTGAACCCCTATAATTTATGAAATTATAGGGGGTTTTGAACCCCCTATAATTTAAGAAATTATAAGGGGTTCATGAAATGTCGTTAATCCCTTAGCCCCCTCTATTTTTTTATTTTTTAAAATAAATCTCATATAAATTCAAATTTTATAATATATGTGTTTGTGGATGCATGTGTGTGTGTGTGTTTATTACAAAAACACATTATATAAATGTATTTAAATACACTATATAAATACTTATACATATAAACAAAAATGTATACATATATAGATATTGGTATACATAATATAAATGTATTTAAAAATATATTTATTCAAATATATAAAATTTATATATGGTTTTATAAATACTATACATTTATTAAATACATTTATATTATGATTATATTTTAAATATATTATATTAAATACATATTTTTTGTATATTTGTGTATAAATACATTTATATTATATTATGTATACAAAAAATATATAGAATGAGTGCCTAACCAAAAGGGAACACCTCCTTTATTGAATAAAAATAAAACTAGAGAAGTCTGGAAGATGAATTTTTACAAAAATCCCTTCACCAGTGAGGTAGGATCTCCTCAGGTACATCATTAAGCCAGGATAGTTCTGAAGCAGTGATCCCTTTATTAGCAATCCCATCCTCCAAATAATTTGTCTCTCGATATGTTTGTGTAATGATGTAGTTCATACATCCATCCAACGACCCAAAGGCCTTCAAATTTTTATTATTATTGAAAGCAACCCCCCTTTTAAGGGAAGAAGGGGGGAAACCCTAATAGACATCATCAACTTAAAACAGATAACATGACCCGAAGGTCTAGCATGACAAACCAAACTGACAATATGGAGCAACCCCTCCCCAGCAATTAATCATGAAAAAAACTCTCCACCAGTGCAAAGCTAAATGGCTAGCAAGTGTCCTATGTCAAAGCACATGCCCGATCCGATGGCAAATGTCATACCCTCTCAAACATCCAAATCCATAAATCTCTACAATGATGAAAAGCTTGCTCTGGAACCTCCTCTAGGGCCAAATTCGCATGGTCGAGTCCAAGTGCATCACCATACCAACATACCTCATAAACCATTTCACCATTTTGAGAAGACAGAACCAAATAACCTCCAAAAATCGATCATCCTGGACCAACCTCGTGATCCTCCACCCCTCCACCACTACCACTAAAGCCCAGAAGACAATCCAAAGAGAGCAAGTTCAACCATCATCACCACTATTGGAAGGTCCAACCCTACGCCGAGGGACCGCCACCAATGAGGGAATCTGGGTCATCCTGAAATAGAAATGCCTCTCTAGGCATGGATCTGTTCTGATCAGAACCACGGATGAACCCACACCAGGTTCTGGCACAAGCCACACTATGACAAGAACGAAATACCAATGACGTCGAACCAGGACAACCCAAACCAAAACCAACCAGAGAACTAATTCACAACTCCTCCAAATTAAAATTAGTAAGAACTCACAGAGACCGAAAACCTCCCCCCTCCAGAGCACTGCAGATCTGACCCTAAGCAGTGCCAGAAATCACTGGAAGAAAACCCTGATCACGCCGGACAGTCGGACATCCAAGAAACTAGCCGAGAGGAAGAGGGAAAAAACCCCAGTCACGCCAGACAACCGAGAGACCATCCCTCTCCATCACCTGTGTGCGCTGGACAATCCGACCAACCTGAACCAAGAACAGGCCACCCCAAGCCTCGATGCTGCCAGAAGGAGAGAAACCATCGAGTTGACCGCCAAAGCTTGGCCAAGATGAGGAGACTCCAATATATCATCGTCATTGTTAGAAGAACAATGTCAAGCCAACCATCTAACCTCCTCCAAGAAGGGACATCGTCATACAACAACGGAGCCCACGTCGAGTCAAAACCACTACCACCGTAAGCAAATCATGGCCCGAAGGGGGAAGGAAGATCGAAATCGGAGAAAACCCTAGGTTTCGCGTGGAGAGGCTCGACGCCTTTCTGAGGCTCCTCGTAAATTTAATGATGTAGTTCATGGATGTTGAATTATCCATACAGTTACTCTATCTAGCAGTAAGCTTCCATGAGAGATGAATAGTAACTTTTTTGATATCTTGCACTATAGTAGTGGAATTGCATTTAAGACACAAGTTGAAGTATCCTCATTGCTTTGAAAATTACACCACATTAATAACCCCAAGAATTCCATCATAAATGGATGTATTTACACCACAAGAACCATAGAAGTATCCCAATGTATCACCTACATCATTTCTGAAAATTGAACCATAACCAGAAGGGTCGGGATTTCCTGTTGACGCTCCATCAGTGTTGCATTTTACCCAGCCTAGGAGAGGTGTCCACATGACTTTCAAGGTTCCAAAATGATAATGATATTTACATGTAATTTCAAAGTGCTTAAGCATAGTAAAATCATGAATTGAGTTATCGTAATACCCATGTTCAATGTTATTATCATGTTTCACAGTAGTAAGAATATTCTCCAAGGCTGACTACATGTTGAAGGAAGCACCACCATGTACTATCCTGTTTCTATATGTCCAGATCATTTGAATAGATTCTAGACAAGACACACGGAAGAGATGACTAAGCTTTTATGAAAGAGGCTGGTTGATGCAAGCAAGTGGGTGTGCCCAAATTAATTGTAGTATACCATACTAATTATAAATTAATTTAGTAAATATATAAATATATATATACTATTTAATTATATTATAAATTTCAAATTATGTGAATATATTTAATTTTGTGTATGTATATATATTTGTATACATGATAGAATATAAATGTATATAATTACAAATATAAATATATAATATAAATGTATAGTATTTATAAAACCAACATATAATTTTTATATTTTAAAAAAATATGTAATAATTATTATTAATAATAATAATATTGTTGCTACACACACACAAACATAAGTATATAAAAATAATTACAAAATATATATATTATAAATATATTATATCTATAAATATTATATAAATACATAAATATACACGCGCACATGCACAAACAAATATAAATGTATTTATAAATATATGTATAAATGTATATTTATATATATTATATATACACAAATATATTATATTATTTACATTTCTACACACACACACGCACACACATATATATATTATCATATATTTATTTATCTAAATATATTAATAGTGTTCTATATGTTAAATAAATTGACTTCAGAGGAGTGGAAAGACATCTACCCTTTTAAACTGTTTGACGCGGGTTTGAATCCCGAGGGAGGATATTTTCTACTAGATTATTGGTGCATGGTAGGCTAGGGTTGTGCACGTGGGTGGGGAGTTTATCGGCATGGTTGGGGCAGGTGCCTGGGGGGTTGTTCATGGTGCCTAGTGGTTTGTCTGGTGACAAGGCGGGGTGTTGGAGGGACAAGGGGGTGTGTCACAGGGACAAGGTTGGGCATCAAGGGGGTTGGGTGTCAGTGGGACAAGGGGAGGTGTGTCATGGGGACCAGGTGGGGTGCTTGGGTGGGTGTTGAAGAAAAAAAATTGTGAAGGTTTGGAGGTGATTTGAGAAGATTTGTCTCTAAAATTATTCTTAATTTATAGGTGTTTAACACCTCCCCTAAGCTTGTATTCAATTTAGAGGTAGTTATAACCACCTCTAAATCATCTGTTTTCTAGAATATTAGGGAAAATTTAGATGGGGATGAAACCCCCATCTAAAATAACCACCACTAAACTGAACTATATTTTACCATGACTTCTTTAAAACTACCCCTAACATGATAGGGTGTCCACATTAGCGACGATTCCCCATAATCATTGCTAATGTGTTTAGAGGGGGTTATAATCCCCTCTTATAGGAGCATTTTTTTATAGTGAGATCAGTGAGAACTATTTTGGATCTATTGGTCTTTATTTACTTGCTATGTGAAGGTCCATATGAGAAGAAGACAGTCCATGAAATTATCGGTTATCTAGTTACTTCACTAAGTGTATTAGTGGAATCTATGGTTGAGAAACCATAGAATCCATTTATTTGCTGGTTTACCATTAAAAAGAACTAGACATCCTCTTTTTTTCAATCTAGTCTCACTTTTCTATGGGTGAAGGAAGAAAAAAAAAATATATATATATATATATAATTGTAATAAATAAACTAGCCATTCAAATTATCCTTTTATACTCCTAGACTTCTCCTTACAATCCCATGATATATACCCTCTACAGTCACACTTGTGTTGTTATTTTTGTTTCTAACCTCCATCTTATCAACTTCATCACAACTATTGCACTCACCATTCCACCATTTTGTTGCTTGTTTCATTTTTTTTCTCTTTTACTTAGTCCCACTCAACACACCTTCTACAGAAGTCCTTCCTTATGGATCGACCCCTACTCACTAATACACTAATATTAAGTAGGGTTTAAAAATAATTAATTTTTCCTAGGCCTAGAAGCCAATGATCAACATGGGTTGAAGTAGGTTCGATTGGCTTGAGTTTCGTTTAGAATCGGAGGTTAAATGATTCATATTTATGAAATCAGTTTTAATTATTAACCTATATATTATTCCATTGTACATTTTCATACATTATTATTTAGACTATATATTTCTTTAGAATTAATTGGTGGTGACTTTCTAAGTTGTACTCACACCCTGCTCGGGCCATCATTGATACCCAAGCAGATTTCATGATTGCAGGTCTGGATAAGGGTAAAATACCTATGTTGGATGGCTGATTTGGGACTTGGGATGAATAATTGTTGAGAGGAATGATATTGATATCATGAACTATTTTAGGTATTGTCAGTTGGGTATTTCTTTGGGTTTCCTTTAACACATGAGACTATTCTGTCAGGGCATGTTTATTGTATTGGTTGTGGGAACTTACCCAGTTTTGGGATTTTGTCATGTGAATGTGTAGTTGTTTCTATTTATTATTTCACATTATTTCATATTATTCATGTTATTTCTTAACTCTGATAAATATTGAATAATCTATCCATGTTCCTCATTAAACCCTCACCTCTAGTCGCCATCCACTAGCATATGGGGAGGCGTGCCTAATGTGTAAGAACCCATTTTTTATCTTAGGTATGGATACTTTTAAATTCAGTATAATTATTTATTATAGACCTAATATAGATTCCTAATGAGTAAATGGAGGTTATGAGGGTTTTTAGGGTTTGTTCGAAGCTCAGAACCCCAATCGGTGGGAAAATGTACTAGCAGCACAGTTAGTAAAAACCATGTGGGTCAGTTCGCACGATTTCCCTAACCATGTGAGGTATATACAGAGGTCCCAAGAAGGGTTCATGACTTTCCCTAACCATGTTCCCAAGGATGCATTACCATTTAGGGATTGACAGTGGAATGTAGGTTGTCACATGGTTTAGGAAACCGTGCAACCTCAAGCGCACGTCCGTGTAAAAACTACAAACATTTTAGCAGATATATTTTTCATAGTCTACACATAGTTTCTCTAACTGTGTAGCCTAACCATGAAATTTACCTCTTTAAGAAGTGGTAGGTGAACGGTTGGTGCACAATTTTTCCAATGGTGCGGCCAAACCGTGCGCCCCTATTATTCTTGGGTGAAATTACCAGAATTCCCTTAATTATAATTAAACCTTACCCTTCTCCCATATTTTCATTTCTAGCACTATAGAACTCCCTCATTTCTCCCATAAGAAGATCTCAAGCCCCTTTTAACGTATTTTGATATCAGTTCTTTATTTGGTGTCCGATCGAAGCTTTGTTGGTCTCATTGGATTCCTCCAGGTAAGCTCTTTGATCCTCTAGCTCAGTTCATTGTTTTTCATATCCTCGACAATAATATTTTGATGTATAATCATATACCCTATTTTTAATGAATTGATCCATTATTCAGATTTCTCCTGATCTAGGCCAAACTAGAGGATGATGCTAGGTGAGGAGAGTTGTACACGCTTAAGGTAGGTGGTCTATGACTCATCCCTCAAGTCTTGCTATTTTATAAATTATTGTCACTGTGTGTGCATCGATTTTATCTAGAGATACCTATTAAAATCATGTTTCTTACTTATATTCTTCAAGACCATATCCTAGAGACCTTTTTATATAGTATCATCACACCATTGGAGGTTGATACCTCAATTCTTGCCACCCCAAGTAGGGTTTTTATTCAATTATACCTTGGTAGCCCATGTGGATTCACCTTTGACACCATTCAGGTGTGTGGTTTGACCTTGATAATCATATAACCTCTTTAATTTAATAAAATATGAATTAATAAATGGATATCACCCTTATATTACCACTAGACCCTTCTAAAGTAAGCATTTAAATATAATAAATGAACCTAAATTATTAAATGGAAAATATAATATAAATATCACTTGGCCTAATTGAATATAATTGAATGAATTGGTTGCATGTCTGAGCACACCTTTTCATGCTTAATGGAAGTAAGTGGAGTGAACCTAATTAACGATTAAGTAATTAAAATGCTAAATGATTGTATTTCCTTTCTTTTCCTTGTCACACTAATGAAAGGTAGGGAATGAAACAAATTGACTTGTTAAATGGCATGAGTATTGCATGGACTGATTTATTAATGAACTATGTAAAAGGTTCCTATTGCATATGGACCTATTCACCTTTATAGGAGTTTTCAGACTCAAGTCATCCTTGGATTACTGAGTGAATTCCTTGAGAACTCGTGGATTCCATTATGATTCAAGGATGTAAGTTACAAAGGAAGATACCCACCTTGGAACCTGGTCCTTTTCTACATGTGGATGACTATAATGATGTTGTAAGATCCCTTAATTATCATTCAGATATTAGGATGCCTTGGATACACTCCTTGGATCTATCTTGACATCTATGGACATGTGGTGCCATGGATACACCCATTGGGCCCTGTCATTGCTTATCTTTGTTTACCTTAGATGTGATCCTTAGACTCGATTATATTCATATTATGGTGGAACAACTTGAAAGATGCCCTTGGATTACACTCATCCCCCTTATAGCAAGGTTGTATGTTATTACTAAGTTGGATCAACCCCTGAGGTCAAGGATTACTTGGTTATTAGATTGGATCCCCTTTTATTATCATTATCATCATAATATTCCTTATTATACCTTGGATCCTTTATTATTATTATCATGATACATTTTTAGTGTTGTTTATACCTCACATGGATCATTTATACAAATAAAACTCAAATGAATTAATTAAATGATTCCATGTTTAGGGACATACCAACTGAGTATGAAGTAGGTATCAAAGTATTTACATTTTTGTACTACTTTACATTTATATACCTACACACTATTCAGTTTATATCCACATATAGTATGTTATAGACACCATTGGTGGTAGCCTACTGAGATTTATCTCACACCCTATCTAGGATTCCATTGGTACCTAGGAATATTATATGTATGTAAGTGTTGATAAGGGGAAGCATACTTCTTTGGACACCTGATCTTGATTACTTTCTTTAGGTTGGATCTTGGTAGTAGATGACTGGGCCAATGCTCGGGATACTGGATAGTTTTTGTCTTCTTTTTGGCTCTTTTTTATAGCATGTATTGCTTTCTACCATGTATACCTATTTTCCAACTTTCTATTGACATGACATACATATTCATATTTTTTATATGATTCAGTTTCCAACTTTGAGAATTATTATTAGTTACTTCAATTTTTATTCATTGTTATACTTCTTCTGCTATGGTGGGTTATTGGTCCAGTGTTTATAGTGTCTACTTTTACTGTGCCATTTTTTACATATTTTCCCACTATTTAACTATTATTATATTTATTTATTGTTCTCTATTATGGTTATGAAAGCATATCCTCCCTATAGATGCACCATATTCCCTCTTTACTAGTTGGAAGCCTCTGGTATATGGGGAGACACACTTGAGGTCATGTGTGTAACCGGCTTTGGGTAACCCTTGAGTGGCACCCAGGTCAGGACATCAGAAAGTGGTATCAAAGGTTTATTTTCTTACCTTACTATTTTTTTGATAATATATAAGAGATTAGGAACACTTTGGAACTTGGATATAAGTCATGCTTGCGTGTAGCTAACCCATGTTCCGGGTATTTACCAATTTTCCTAAAATGAGGAACTGTTGTTCTGTATTTTTTCTATTAAAGTTTATATCCTTTCACTAATGGGTGATGCACATGCTATGTGATGGTTATTATTATTATTATAATTGAGAATTGAATTTTATCCTTGCCCTGATGAGATGAGGACAATGATCATTATCGCATGAATCATTATATGCACCTAGAATTCACATGACATGCATATTTCATGAAATATAGGTGAATTATACTACTTTCATTTCTTGTGTTGCCTATAATTGTTGAGTGAGATATGGTTGTTATATTTTTCTATGCTTATAACATATTACCTTTGGTTACATGAGATTCTCCTTGGATATGATTGAGTGATTTCTAGTTTCAACTCATGAGGTGTATGGGACCTCATGGGTTGGAATGGGTAATTTACCAAGTCAAACCATTGTACATAACCCATTACATTCTGAGACTGAATGTAGACAGGGTTGAATAGAAACAAAATGGGTGTCACTTTCAATGATAAGGTGTATGATCCCTTATTCATTGGGAATGGTGATCCATTTTAATGAAACCTTGATATATATATATATATGTGTGTGTGTGTGTGTGTGTGTAAACACAAAATTTAAAATGTAAAACATGACTTAAAAAGAAATGGTTTCCAGTAAATAAAGAGGAAAAGTTTTATTGACCTTTCATCTATTAGAACCTATGCAAATTAAACTTAAACACTTACCAATACCCAACCCTCTAAGCGGGTAGTTGGGGTAGTACCTTGGGTAGTGAGCCCTTATACTTGTGATTTGTTTCTGTTAGTGATTCTATTATCTCTTAAATCCTATTTTGAGGCATATGATTGGAATTTTTAGACCTATTCCACCATGATTTCATCACATTGTATGCCAGGAGGGTGGCGATTACCACACTCCAGAGATGATGGGCCCTAAGCCTCCAGTCTTATCACCAGGAGTTCCACTTGAGGCACCGCCTATTATACCTAATCTGGGAACTAACACTCATATTTGTGAAGGTTTCCTGCATCTGATGCAGTCCTTGTAGGGTGATCCATAACCTTCACCTATTATGGTTGATCTAACTCGTGAGTTCCAATAGAAGCATCCTCTCAAATTTTTGGGGGATAGTAGTCCATAGGCTACTGATACTTGGTAAGAATCCACCCTATCTATATTTGATAATTTATATATGCCTCAAAAGTTAAGGTTCAATATTTCCACCTACATACTACATGATTCAGCTAAGAACTGGTGGGATATGATTACCCAGGATGGTCGACGTCAGGGCATGGTCTAGGATGATTTTTAGACTACCTTCTATGATCACTTCTTTCCTCAGATGTTGAGAACTAACTGAGCCAAATAGTTTGTTGAACTCATAGTTTTAATGATCAAAAAATCATGTTTTTAATAATACTGATGAATTTCATGTTTTCTTATAAGTAATCTATATTCTGAGAATAGGTGATATATGTGTCTAAGTATGAGACACTGTTGAGACTGATATTATTTTCCATGACAAACCACCAGCTTAAAAATCTCTAAGTATGACATATCTCCAAGATATTACATCTTCAGACTATCATACAGCTGGAATGAAGAATTGACAGAGTATGAGACATTGTTAGTCGACACACCACCAAGATGACACACCACCAGAACGTTAATGTGGCTAAGTATGAGATATTGTCAGATGATGCACCATCAAAGTTATGCCATCATTATCATACCATCAACACTAAAAATTTACCTAAGTATGAGACATCATCAGATCATACATCGTCGTACCATACACTGCTAGTTGATACATCACTAACATACTGAAAAATTAGCTAATTCTAAGACATCGTCAGTGTCATACTGCCGGAGTCATGCCGCCAGAACAACATACCATCAAGTGAGACACTATCATAGCTTGACATCGCCAGATTTAAAGACACCATCACTTTTTTTATTACTTTACTTATTTTGAATTCTATTACTCTAATGACTACTTTCATCTAATTTAATGATATTTACTATTTTAATGATTGTACTTAAAATGTCTCATAGAAAGCATGTCAGAATGTGCAGTGTGAGGTAGCAGATGATTCGGATGTTCCTGATGTTGTTGATAAAAGTGGAGCATGCTCCCTCACGCAAATATATATAGAGAACAACATGAAGAAAAGATATCAAAACGTTATAGAGAAGAAAGGATACATGGACAAAAAGAGATCGTGATTTACTGAATATTTGAGAGCTAAAGAGTTGAACCTGATTAAAAACATGAAGAGATCACCTGTTGTAAATTCTAGACTGAGGAAGCCTTAACATCATCACATCCATTGCTTTCCTCCAGTCAGAAAACAAGAGTTGTGACACTCTAATTTCCTGAATATTTCAAGAGAACTTGACTCAAGATTCATTGCTGATTCAAATCAAGAGTCACAAGCTACATTGAAACGGACTAAGCACTTCTAAACTCTACACTCATAGATTGCTCAATTATATTTAGTTTTATTACTTTTTGAGAAGTGTGTGTGCTTACTCTGCTTTACCACAAATAAATTGTCTCCTACACTAAACTGGAAGATACTTGATATCTTCTCAAACACTTTTCTTATTTGTTTCTCCCACAGATAAGAGTGGTAGAGGTTCCTGTGTGACCTGTTTCTTTTTACTCCCACGCATAACTGTGGAAGAGGTCATGTGTGAACTAGACAGTTGTAAACTATTTTATAAACCCGATCTAGGTTATGAATCATTTAGTTTACTTTATATAAACTGATTGGTGGTGGGTGATCGCCAAGTAGAGAGGACTAAGTCTCAACTTGAGGTTGAACCTCTTATATTCAATCTTTACACTATGTGTTTTAATTTTGTTTTGTTTTATTTCCGATTTAAAACTGAAAACTATTTTTAATTGTAAAAAAATCATAATTTGATAGTTTATTTTAATTTATGTTCATATAGTATTTTGATCAAGTAAATTGATTTCAAAGGATTCAATAATATTATATATATTATTAATTCTAGAACTAATCAATATTTAGACAAATATTTAGAAATATTAAGATATATATTATACTATTTATTTTGATAAACTTGCCCATATTTAAACCTTTAGTGGATTTCAAAATAATCCATTTTTAACAAAAAAAAAATATTGGGTACTCAATTAATCCCCCCCCCCCTCTTGAGATACTCACTCTGACCAACATTTGGTATCAAAGGATTTTCTTTATTTGGTATTCAAGTTTTCAAATTTGTTTTAACTGTGATTTAGTTATACATTAAATATCTTGAATTTTTATTAGTTTTAAATTTAGTTCTTTAATATGGATAATCATCAAGAAGGTTCTACTACCAACAAACCACCTTTCTTAAATAGAATAAATTATTCCCAATGTAAAATAAAGATTAAAATTCACATAGAGAGTGTGGGTTTTGATATTTGGTCTACAATAAAAGATGAATATGTAATACCTGATACGACTAGAATAACTTGGGACTATATAACAAAATTAGTATACAATTGTAATAGTAAATCTACGAATGAACTGTATTGTGCCCTTAGTAATGAAGAGTTTAATAGGATTTCTTCTTGTAAAACTACTTTTGAAATTCGGGATACTTTGTCTATTTCTCATGAGGGAACTTCAAATCTTAAAGAAATGAGGCTTAATACCTATAATATTAAATATGATAATTTTAAGATGAAACCTGATGATCCAATTTTTGATATGTACCTCAGGTTTAATGAGATTTTCAATACCATGAGATCACTGGGAAAGTCTATATCTAACAAGGACCAGATAATGAGATTACTGAGATGCCTACCAAAAAGATGGAGAGGCACTTCAGTTTCAATAATAGAATCATGAGATATAAGTAAACTTCCTGTGAAAGAGTTTATTGGAAAGATTATAATGTATGAAGAATAACTAAAGGTAAACTGTGAAGAGGATGAGGATACTAAGAGGAAGTCATAAGCTTTCAAGACTACTACCCCTAGACAAAAAAAGGAAAAAGAAAAAGAAAAAGCTCAAACTATAGATTCCAGTGCTAGTGAATCTGTATATGACAGGGACGAGGAAATGTCTCACCTAGTGGGAAGTTTTAATAAGTTCTACAGGAAGATTTTTTTTTTTAGAAAACCTAACTATAAAGGTAAATATGAAAATAGAGGAAAATGGAAGAAAATGGATGATGATCCAAAGGAAGTTATCTTCTATGAATGCAAAATAAAAGGTCACATAAAATCTGACTATCCTAAGATGAAATACAAAAATAAATATGAATATAAGGACATAAGATACAAGAAGGTCATGAAAACCACCTAGAGTGAATCTCAGGACAACTCTAGTGACTTGGATTCTTCACTTGAATAAAATCAAGACAAAGAAAATGTGTTCTTTATGACCAAAGTTGGTGTGGTATCTACTTTACCTACTACTTCTAATATTTTGAATGTGCATGAGTCTGATAAGTCTAAAAATAAACAATAGAACGATAATAATATACCAAATGAATAATTATTTGACTACTATAGTATGCTAGAAGACACATATAATGAGTTAAAGGATAAATATAAAATCTTGAAAAGATAGCATGCTCTAACTATAAACTGTAAATCTGAGATGTCTATAGAAAAGGAGAAAAAATTTCAACTGCTCAAAGAAAATAATGAACTTAAAATTTCAAATGAGAAATTGAATAAAGACCTTGAAAAATTTAAAAGTAGTAGAGAAAAATTGACACAAATCTTGGGAAAGCAAGTTGCTTCCAAATATGTTACTAAAATAGGATATTAACCTAGACTGAGGAGAATAACTAAGAATAATTTTGTTCCTAAATCTAGACCTGAAAGCTCTACTTCCAAACATTTTTCAAAAGGACCCAACAAATTCTTTATTATTAAGAGTCTAAAATCTGTTTATAGGAAACCCATAAGGAAATGTGGGTTCCCAAATCCTTTATCACTAAAATTTTTGGACCCAAACAGATTTGGGTACCAAAATAATTTCTTGTTTAAAACCTGTTTTATAGGAATAATTCTTGAAGACCTCCAATAGAATTATATGGTACTTATATAGCATATTTTCAAGACATTTTATGGGATATTACTCTTTCTTCAAAAACCTTATAAAGTTTTATGGTGTCCATGTCACCTTTGGTGACAATGAAAAAGGAAAAATCATCGACCTAGGCCAGATTGGTAACAAAAAATCAGTTTTGATTTCAAAAGTTTTATATGTTGATGATTTAAAATATAATTTTCTTAGCATTTCTCAGTTCTGTGATGATGGATTTTATGTTAAGTTTGATAATGATGATTGTAATGTTTTTTATTCCAAAAATGATTTAATTTTTACTATATGAAATGATAATGTTTATGTCGTAGATTTAAATTCCATAGTTTCTTAGAATGCTTCATGCTTAAGTGCCTTTCATAAGAAATATTTACTTTAATATAGAAGACCAGGCCATTGCAACATTCACTCACTTAGAAAGATAACTAGAAAATGGTTAGTTAGGAATATACCTAAACTTGAGTTCCCAACTGATAAATTTTGTAATCCCTATCAAAAAGGAAAACATCATAAAGTTTCTTTCAAACTAAAGAAAGAAGTGGAAACTTTTCAACCTCTCAATTTGGTTCACATAGATTTTTCTGGACCTTTAATAGTTTTAATTATTAATAGGAAGTGTTATTTTTATGTCCTAGTAGATAGATATTTTAGGTATACTTGGGTATATTTTCTAGCTCACAAAAGTGAAATATGCTCCTATTTTACCAAGTATGCCAAATCTGTAGAAAATCTCAGTGGACTTAGGATTAAGACCTTAAGAAGTGATCATGGATTTGAGTTTGAGAATCAAGATTTTGAATCTTTTTTCTCACAAAATGGATATATTCATAACTTTTCTACTCCTATGATACCCCAAAAAAATGGAGTTATTGTAAGAATAAATCAATCCTTGCAAGATACCATGTTAAATGAGTATGACCTACCTATCTATTTTTTGGACAAAAACTATCAATATGGCTTGATATATTGTCAATAGAGTCTTAATTAGACCTCTTCTTAAGAATTCCCCTTATGAGTTGTGGAATAATAGGAAACATAAGGTTAATTACTTTATATTTTTTGGTTGCAAAGTCTTTATTCTTAACAATAAGGATAATTTGGACAAATTTGATTCCAATAGTGATGAAGGAATTTTCCTTAGTTACTCATTTTCTAACAAATAATATAGAGTGTTAAATAATAAGACAAAAAATATGGAAGAATTAGTTCGTGTTAAATTTGATGAAACTTATCCACATGAGACTAATACCTCCTTAGAAAAACTTGATGATGATTTATCTTATCTAAACTCCAAACATTTAGAATATGCTGTAAAATAAAAAAGAAAAATCGTCCAGTTTTGAATAATTTATAGAACTTCCAGAACCCAAACCTAAAAATTCAGAAGTTTTCAGTCCCTCTTTCTCTAGAGATGTTAGAACTATTAATTACCATCCTTTAGATTTTGTTGTATGTGATCTAAATAGAGGAACTTAAACTAGATATTTTGTTAGAAATCATGTTAAATATCAAGATTTCTTGTCTCATCTTGAATCTAAGAACATCAATGAAGCTATTAATGATGAATTATGGGTAATAGAGATACAATAATAGTTAAATCAATTTGAAATAAAAAAATGTGGGAACTTGTAGATATACCCAAGGACACCTTGACTATTGACACTAAATGGGTGTTTAGAAATAAATTTTATGAGTTGGGAAATATATTTAGAAACAATGCTAGACTAGTTGTATAAGGTTATAGTCAAGAAGAATGGATTGATTATGAGGAAAACTTTACACTTGTATCTAAACTTGAATCCATAAGAATCCTACTTGCTTATACAGATCATCTAGATTTTAAACTTTATCAAATGAATATCAAGAGTGCATTCTTAAATAGTTTTATAATTGAGGACTTTTTTGTGAAACAAACCCCTAGTTTTCAAAATCCCCACTTTCCAAATCAAGTTTTTAAATTAACTAAAGCTTTATATGGTTTAAAACAAGCTCCTAGAGATTGATATGATAGGATCATCAATTTTTTGATTTCAAAAGGATTTTTAAAAGGAATAGATGATCCTACCCTTTTCATAAAACAAATTTCAAAAGATGTATTAGTAGTAAAAATCTAGGTTGATGATATTATTTTTGTATCTTCAAAAAATTATTTATGTGCTGATTTTTCAAAAATGATGAAAAATGAATTTAAAATGAGTTTAATGGGTGAACTAAAATTCTTTCTTGGATTTAAGATTTTTTAAAAGAAATAAGAATTGTTTTGAATCAAAGTAAATATAAAAAATATCTTTTAAAACATTTTAATATAGATATCTCTAAAATTAGCGATACTCATATGAGTTCCACCTATAAATTGGATCTTGATGAAGCTAGGGAACCAATTGATCAAAGCAGTTACAAAGGTATGATTGGAATTCTTCTCTACTTGGCTACTAGTTGACCAGATATTATGTTTAGTGTTTGTATGTGTGCTCATTTTCAAGAAAAACCAAAAGAGTCGCACCTAGTTACTGTTAAAATAATTTTCAAATTCCTTAAGTATAATGCCAATTTAGGATTATTTACCCTAGAGGACAAACATTTGATTTGGTAAGTTATTCTGATGCTGATTTTGGTGGATTCAAGTTAGATAGAAAAAACCTCTAGAATATGTCACTTTTTAGGCAAGTCTATAGTTTCATGATGTAGTAAAAAGGTAAAATTTCGTTGCATTGTCTACTGCTAAAGCTAAATACATAGTTTTAGGTAGTTTCTATGCACAAATTTTGTGGATGAAACACACTCTACTAAACTATGGATATCAATTCTGACATGTCCCCATAAATTGTGGCAATAAAAGTGAAATAAACATATTTAAGAATCATGTTTCACATTCTATAAAAAAACACATTAATATAAGACATCACTTTTTGAGAGATCATTTTCAAAAGAGAGATATTACTCTTGAGTTTATTGGCACAGAACATTAGTTAGTTGATATATTCACCAAGACTTTGAATTCTGAGAGAATGAATTATATCAAACATGAATTATGAATGATAAATTTTGGTTAAGTTTGATGACATACCATTGTAATGACATACCATTGTAAGGATATATTGTTATGTATAACATGTCATTGGATTTTCATGTTGTTGGTTTGTCATGTCATTGGCTTGCATTGTCGTCAATCTATCATGTCATTGGCTTGTCATGTTGTTGGTATATCATGCCATTGGATTATAATGTTGTTGGTCTATCATGTCATTAGTTTATCATGTCATTGGTCTTTCACGCCATTGGTTTGTCACACCTTTGATTTTTCATGTTGTTTCCTTTCATGCCTTTTCAAATTTTTTCTCTGTTTCTCATTATTTTTGAACCGCCGATTTATTTCCCAGTTTATTCTATTTACTAAAACCTCATGCGTGTTTTTGTCATGATTTTGATTTTTATTTCAATTATAATTTTATTTTTTAGAATACCTTATATCCCAAATGATATGAAAATGTCATAATTCTATTTCCAAAAAACCTTGATCCCCATGCGATACTCTCGTATCTATCTCTCGAGCCTAGTGTAACCCTTTCATCTCTCACTATTCAAACCTTCTCCTTACCTTCAACCAAGATTTATGATCTGATTTTAATGCTGACAATGAAGCGTGCTTTTGAGTTTTCTCCTTTTAAGTCAAAATATTATAAGGATCATAAGAAAGAGGTGAGTGCACCTGCACCAGTTGCTTCAGTTAATCCATAGCTTGTCAACCGAGTTGTTGTTATAGAAAAGGAAGCAGATTCGAAGTGGATGTTGTCAAGTAAGTATCTAGTACTTAATGTTCTCCAAGAACAAGGGTGTTTGGATTTATTTTCATCAAATAAGATTCCTTTCTACTTGAAGTTGTTATATGAGTTTTATCAAAACATAGAGTTTGTGTTTAATAAAGAAGGTGCGGATTAGATTAAAAGTTATGTCAAAGGACAGGTGTTTGTTTTTTCTTTAAGAAAATGGGATAAGTGTTTGAGTGTAACTCATGATGGAGTATTTGATGATTGTAGGTTCCGGGCATAGCAGAAGTGCGTTGGTGGGTGTACCTAACTTTAATTTTAGCATTAACAATGATCAATCTGAGATCCATCATGATAATAAAATATCGGATCTTTAGAATAGAATGAAGAATGAAAAAGAAATAGGGGAGTCTCAGAACCATAGATAGGATCATCATATGTTGGTTATAATTAATTTAATTAATTAATAAGAATTATCTTGATGGAATTATTTCTTCATTGATGTTTCTGGTCACGATCTGATGTGATTCGTCATTGCGTCGTATAATACAAGTGTAGAATTCCTCTAGTGGTGATCCACACGTGCTCCACGTATCTCTGGACGTTGTCGAAGGGATCTCTGGGTGCTAGCGCCGAAGAGCCTTCACTTGCGATGTCCTCCTTCGATCGCTTTGATCTGGTGGAGGAGGATCTCTCTCTCAAAGCTTGAGAGCGTTCTTGGATCCGTTGTGCACAACCACCACACAAAAAATGGCTAGGATAATGAGAAATATATAATTGGGATTTTAATTACATAGAATAATAAAATGAATTAATTACCCAAAAGCATTTATTCATTTCATTTAATTCTTAGTAATACCCTATGTCTAATAATAATAGTTGACTATTATTATAACTTGACATATGCCCAGCGAATGACACCTAATATTATTTAATTAAATAAATATTATTATTTCTCATAAATTCCCAAAAAAAATACACGGCGTGTACTTTTATTTTTCCATTTTTCTTTATTTCCTCCACCACATTTATTAGACCTTGAATAATTGTTATTTATTTCTAAAATAAATATCACTGCATTACTCGCTAATAAATATATTATTTTTTCAACAATATATTCTCTCAAATAACTAGTGTCGAAATAAATGTGACTAGTAATCCTTAAATAACTATTAAACCACAATCAGGAATAATCTTTATTTAACTTGTTAAATTAATATTTAACTAAGATACTTGGACACACTTAGTGTGTGGCCCTCTAGGCCTCTTTCCCAGTGGCATTATGCAGAGCCTACCTAAAGTCCAAGGTTAGCATCTAGCAACACGCCAAGGCACCCATAGAGAAATAAGTTAACACTGAAATGATGTGTCACCTCCTATAAATTCTTACCATGTAATATAATCTCTTTGTCTCAATATCTCGAATCAAGCGGGTTGCATGCTAGTTCCATCAACCCATGTGCTCGATTATTCTTTCTTTGAATTTCGGAAATTGAACTCACCCATTCCTTACTATGGCGATAGATTTATTTAGGCTATATCAATTCCATCAAAGGGCCTGAGATATCTACTTCTGTTATGGAATAGAAGGGACAAATCCTTTCTTGCATTATCTATTAATGCAGTATCACTTGTGATGCACCCAACGTATCCTACCTCATTGTGAACAGTGTGTCATCACAGTTTTCATCAATACATCGAAGTGCACGAGTTTTAATACCCATTAATAATAATATTAAAGTCCAAGGACCAATACACACGCCCGTAGATAGGAACATCAAATGACACTATAAAATGTGGATTTCCTACTGGTAGGTCGCATTCTCATAATATACTCCTAGATATTACCAAGGGAGCACATCATGAGAAGGTGCCTCAATGTTTTATGAGTCCTCACCCCTAATGGCCTGTATTATTTTTTTCCCTCAAATAACATCATCCGACCATAGAACATATATTCAAGAACAATGTTGTGGAACTTCTGGGTTCTCATCATAGTAGGGATCCGCTATGACCCTTTAATGAAACAACTATCCTTAGAACATTATCACATGAATTGTCATGCAGAAGAACAATCAAGATGTGATAAGATATTTATTAATGAATAAAGTACAAAGTAATTGGTTCTAGGCCACCAACTCCAATAGACTTCTGCTTGGACTAGTGCTAACTGCTAACAACTTTTAACCTGCTAGCTCTCACATGATATTCATGCTTCTGCTGAGATAGAAATTTATTCATGGGGTCTGACACGTTCTCTTACATGGACACTCTACTCACTAAAACTTCACCCCTTTGGTAGAAATCCCTCAAGAGGTGATACTTTCAGAGTATGTGCTTTTTCCATTGATGTGACATTGGTTCTTTTGTAAGAGCCACCACTGCAGTATTATCACAATACAACGTGATAGGATCTTTACTGCTAGGCACCACATCAATCTCCTGGACAAAGTTCCAAATACAGACAACTTCCTTGGCTGCATCAGAAGTCACTGTATATTTGGAATCTACTATAGAATCAACGACAACTGGCTGCTTTGAACTCTTCCAGCTCACAGCTCCTCCATTGAGACAGAAAACATATCTAGATTGCAACTTTAGATCGTTCTGGTCTATCTGAAAACCAGCATCATCATACCCTCTGATGACAAGCTCCTCATATCCTTCATACACTAGGAACACATTATTAGTTCTTCTCAGATACTTAAGGATAGTCTTAACAGCAGTCCAATGTTGTTCTCCTGGATCTGCTTGATATTTTCCTTTCACTCTTAGTGCATAGGCAACATCAAGCCTGGTACATAACATGGCATACATGATGGATTCTATAGCCGAATCATATGGGATCTTACTCATTCTATCTTTCTCTTGTTGTGTCTGAGGATACATTTTCTTAGAAATATGTAGGCCATGTGACATTAGAACTAATCCCCTCTTGGATTGTTCCATACTAAATATCTTTAGTATCTAGTCAATGTATGTACCCTGACTTAGCCCAAGAAGCCTCTTGGATCTATCACGAATGATCTTGATCCCTAGAATGTAGGCTATTTAACCCAAGTCCTTAATGGAGAAACACTTGTTTAACCAGTCCTTAACTGACTGTAATACTGGTACATCATTTCCAATAAGCAATATGTCATCAACATATACTACTAGGATAATGACCACATTCCCATTAAACTGCTTATAAACACATGGATCACATTCATTATTAATGAAACCAAATTCCTTTATGGTTTTATCAAATCGAATGTTCCATGACCTGGATGCTTGCTTTAATCCATAAATGGATTTTTGAAACTTGAAAACTAGTTTGGCTTCACCTGGTGTCACAAACCCTTCTGGTTGTATCATATAGACATCTTCCTGAAGGTTACCATTAATGAATGCTATTTTGAAATCCATTTTCCAAATATCGTAGTCATGGTAAGATGCTATGGAAAGTATGATTCTTATGGATTTAAACATGGAAACCGGCGAGAAGGTTTCATCATAGTCAATTCCTTGATGTTGTCTAAATATTTTAGCCACTAGCCTTGCTTTATAGGTTCTAACTTGACCTTCCATGTCCAGTTTTCTCTTGAATACCCATTTGCATCCAATAAGCTTTACATCAACTGGATCATCGACTAGAACCCAGACTTAGTTATGATACATGGAATCCATCTCAGAATTCATAGCTTCTAGTCATCTTGCAGCTTTTGATCTTTCTACTGCTTACTTTTAGGAGAGAGGTTCATCATTGTCCAACAATAATGATTCACCATCCTTGGTGACTAGGAAACCAAATCTCTCTAGTTCCCTTGCCTCTCTTGAGCTCCTACACAGTGTTTCTAGAACCTCTTCCATGGGGACTTGCGGAACTTGTTCCTATACCAACTCATGTGTATCTTGAGCATCAACTTCGTCGAAGTCAATCCTAATCCCACTATCCTTTTTGAGTATGTGTTCCCTCTCGAGAAACACGGCTTGTTTGGAAACAATCACTTTCTTATTTGAAGGGTTTTATAGGTAATATTCTTTCATTTCCTTGGGATATCCTATAAAGATACACTTCGTGCCCCAGGATTCTAGTTTATTACCTGAAAAGGCCTTAACAAATGATTCGCATCCTCATACATGTGTGTGCGACAAAATGGGTTTCTTTCCATTCCATAACTTGGAGGGAATTCCATTTTCCTCCTAAGTTGGTACATGGTTTAATGTGTATATTGTAGTCTATAATGCATATCCCCAAAAGGATAATAGAAGATCTGCATGACTCATCATCGACCTCACCATATCCAACAATATGTGGTTCCTCCTTTCACTAACACCATTACACTATAGTTTATAAGGAGGAGTGAGATGAAATAGAATCCCAAAATCCTATAGAAGATCGATGAACTCTTGGTTCAGATATTATCCACCTCGATCCAATCGAAGCTTCTTTATCTTCTTATCAATCTGATTATCTACTTCATTCTTGAATTCCTTAAATTTCTCTAAGGATTATGACTTATACCTCATTAAGTAGACATATCCATATCTACTTAAATCATCAGTAAAAGTAATGAAGTAAGAATATCCACCTCTAGCTTCTACTGGAAATGGTCCACACACATCCGTGTGCACCAATCCTAGAAGCTATATGGCCCTTTCACCCTGTCCACCAAAAGATGGCTTGGTCATTTTACCTTATAAACAAGTGTGACATATATCAAGTGGTTTTAGCTCAGTAGAGTCTAAATAGTCATCTTGGCAGAGCTTTGTCAAGCACTTCTCGTTTACATGACTGAGACGGTGATTCCATAACTGGGTGATGTATGAGTCATGTGAGTTTGTTTCATTATCGATTGCCAACACTTGGTTTTTGTAATTTAATACACACAAAACATTATTTAAATGCGCCATACCATAACATACGTTTTTCTTATAAAATAAGAAACCCTTATTTCCAAACTTGAAAATAAATCAATCCATATCCAAACATTATACATAAATTGTATTTTTGGTAACACTAGGCACATAATAACAGTTATGTAAATCCAAAATCATCCTAGTTGGTAATGAGAGGTGGTAATCGCCAATGGCTAATGCAGCCAGCCTCACGCCATTGGAAGCTCGAAGATCCACCTCCCCTCTGGCAATATTTCTAAATCTACTTGGCTCCTACATTTGAATATAGATGTGATCCCCACAAGTTGTATCTAATACCCAATGTGTAGAAATGGAAAGATTACACTCAATAACGAACGCACCTTTAGCATCCCCATGCTTCTAGGTGAAATTACTCTTCCAGTGGACTTGATTTCTACATGAAAAACATACCGCCTCTCATTCCTTTCCCTGCCTCTGAATCTTCCCCTTCTTGGAGGGACGGTGCTCGGGGGCTTCAAACCGTTTATAAATCCTTGTCCCCTTTTCCTTGTCCTTACTTTTCTTATTCACCATAAGGATTGCGGATTTTTCATGCCCCATTTCCTTATCTACCTGTAAAATTAAGGTCATAAGTTCCAATAGACTCTTCTCATTGTTTCTCATGTTATAGTTGAAAATAAATCTAGAGAAGGTATTGGGAAGTAATGATAGGATGAGATCTATACGCAACTCATTCGGGAACTTAATACCTAAGATATCCAGGAGTTCAATGTAGCCAATAAGCTTGACTACATGAGGCCCAGCTAGCACAGACTCTCGAAGATTAGTTGTAAACAAATCATTGTATATCTCATATCTCTCCTGTCTCACCTTCTTTTGATAGAGATACTTAAGGTGAGACATCATTCTATATGCGTTCATGTTTTCATGTTGCTTCAATAGCTCATTAGACATGGCCAATAGCATGAAACATTAGACATCTGTGGCATCATCCATATTTTTCATCTAGAGATATAGTTCCTCATCACTGGCCTCTTTTCCAAGTGCAACTAGAACAGGCTCTTCCAGCACATACAATTTCCTCTCATGGCGAAGGATGACGTGTAAATTCATATGACATTCTTGGAAATTGGTGCTAGTGAGAAGGTTTTACTTCTCAAGTATGGTTCGCAATGATATGTTTGAAGTTATTTTTCTTTCCGTTTCTAAAAATTAATATGAGTAAAGGTTTAGTACTTTATCAAGATAAAACTGAGACAAATAAATAAATTAATACTTAATAGTCCCCACTATTTTATCGAAATCCAATAGTCCTCACCATTGACTTTGAAATATTCTGTTGCCTGAATATTCTAGTGGAAAGGATCCATATTTCCCTTCGCATTACCCCAACTAAGGTGGGTCAAGAAACTCGAAGGGTTTTAGGTAGGAATTCCAAATGCCAACTGCATTAACTCGCAACCCCTTGATCCACTGAGTGGAATCCCCAATCCTGAAATCCTTTTATTTTTGGATTTCCTTAACCTTTGCCTCTTGATTACACCAAGTCCTATTATGGAAGTCAACCCTTGATGCGAACCAAGTCAAGTCAACCCAAAACCGTAAATTAGAATTCCCCGATAATTGAAAGCACCCCAACTAGGGTTGGTCAAGCACTTTGAACTATGGTTCAATTCTAACTAAGATTATGGAAGGCTGTACCGACTTAATATTTCTTTGAGGGATTTTATCCATATAAATAAATTTTATTATCTTTGATTACATGCTTTTTAATATTAAGTGGGATATACTTAAGTGATTAACCATGTCTAAAATAATATTTTACACATAATCCGGTCTTATTTTAGTTCCATCTTGCATACTTGTTTAATTCATTAATTGTGTGATCGTGACAACACACCCACAATAAATAAACCATGTAACTGACAGAAATAAAATAAATGGTATGATCATGATCTTGTTCTATTGGTTAGTTTATCTAGCAGTTGATAAACTAACCCAAGACCTAGGGGAGAAACACCTCGAACCTTTTGGGTTCATGTTTACAACTTTCCACCTGTCCACCTTTGTATCTCCTTGGATTGGTTTCACCTTGTCTCCTAACTTGAGCTGCCTACACTAGCTTAGGAGCTCCATCCATTACATATGCTTTTATCTCACATGCAAGTGAGGGGTAAAATGGGGTTTTACATAAAAGAAACATTGGGCACGCAGGCCCTGCATATTAATGAGGAGAAGACTCGTAGGCTAACAAATTTAATTTAAATAAATAAATTAAAAGAAATCATTCACATACAAAGGTCTTGGTCCAGCTCATGATCATTCATACATGCAATGATATATACGCATAAATAAAACTAGCATTCAATTCTTTAATTGTTCTTGTTTAAGATAAATCACGCTCGAATCAATTAATTGTCTTTAATTAATAAATTATTTTATCTTAAGACCTTTTCTGAATTTCCTTGATATTCTCATCCATCATAATTTTAAACAAATAAATTCATTTAAAATTATCTTTGTACGTAACTTGTACCTTGGAGGCAACCCAATGAATTCTCATTCATAACTACCCAATGAGTATAAATGAACATTACATAGATGTTAAATTAAACACATATATATAAAACACCTATCACGTATTGTGCCTCAGCTTTACGCTTTCACTATGGTACACGTCTCAAGGGTTTGTATAATATAATAATAAATTTTAATAAATCTGCATAATTTGGATGAGTACACAGTGTGTAGTTCCGGCTACATGATGTGTACTTTTGTTCACCATCCATCCGAAGTACATGCCCAGGAACATGGCGTGTAGATGTACTTCAGAAATTTTTTGTAGTACACAACATGTTCAGTGGGACACACACCGTGTAGTATCCACGTTACACGGTTTCCAGTCGGGCAATCCGCGTACGGGGTACACGGTCCAACCTTAACCCTAAGGGACTACACGCCATGTTCCATGGGCCACACAGTGTGTAATCTGGAAACCTTGTGCCACCTATTCCTGGTCAACACGCAAAGTCTTAAAGACTTATATAGGATCCATTTACATGACCTAATTTGGCAGATCAGTCCAATGCATTGAACCTAGACTACACGGCATGTACTTATGAATACACGTCGTGTATTCTGGTGTTGTACGGCCAGGAACATTTGGCACCTCTGGATGAGATCGTCTATTTTATTTTAATCAAAATTAAAAGAAAAATTATTTTCTGTAAGGTGAATGAGAAACAATAGAGGAGGAACAGATCTTGAGATTTAGATTTAAAGAATGAATAACTTGAATTGAAACAACTAAATTATTAAATGTGTAAATCACCAACGAAAAATTAAATAATTATAATCAACGATATGAATCCCTCTGATATCACTTGTAGGTTCTGGGTGCAGTGGAAGCACGTTGGTGGGTGTACCCAACTTTAATTTTAGCATTAACAATGATCAATCCAAGATCTATCACGATAATAAAACGCCAGATATTTGGAATAGAGCGAAGAAAGAAAAAGAAAGATGGGAGTCCCAGAACCATAGATAGGATCATCATATGTTGGTTATAATTAATTTAATTAATTGAAAATAATTACCTTGATGGAATTCTTTCTTCATTGATGTTTCTGGTCACGATTTGATGTGATTCGTCATTGCGTCATAACATCCTAGTGTAGGATTCCTCTAGTGATGATCCACACATGCTCCATGTATCTTTGGATGTCACCGAAGGGATCTCTAGGTTCTAGCATTGAAGAGTCTTTGCTTACAATGTCTGCCTTCAATTGCCTTGATCTGGTGGAGGAGGATCTCTCTCTCGAAGCTTGAGAGCTTTCTTGGATCCGTTGTGCACAACCACCACACAAAAATTGTCTAGGATAATGAGAATTATATAATTGGGATTTTAATTACATAGAATAATAAAATGAATTAATTACCTGAAAGCATTTATTCATTTCATTTAATTCTTAGTAAAACCCCATGTCTAATAATAACATTTGACTATTATTATAACTTGACATGCGCCTAGATAATTACACCTAATATTATTTAATTAAATAAATAATATTATTTCTCATAAATTCCCAAAAAAAATACATGACGTGTACTTTTATTTTTATATTTTTCTTTATTTCTTCCACCATATTTACTAGACCTTGAATAATGGCTATTTATTTATAAAATAAATATCACTACATTACTCGCTAATAAATATATTATTTCGCCCACAATATATTCTCTCAAATAACTAGTGTCAAAATAAATGTGATCAGACATCCTTAAATAATTATTAAACCAAAATCGGAAATAATCTTTATTTAACTTGTTAAATTAATATTTAACTGAGATACTTAGACACACTTAGTGTGTGACCCTCTTGGCCTCTTTCTCAATGGCATTAGGCGGAGCCTGCCTAAAGTCCAAGGTTAGAATCTAGAAACACGCCAAGGCACCCATAGAGAAAGAATTTAGTGCTGCAATGATGTGTCGCCTCCTACGAATGTTTACCGTGTAATATAATCTCTTTGTCTTGATATCTTGAATCAAGAAGGTTTCATACTAGTGCCATCAACCCATGTGCTCGATTATTCTTTCTTTGACTTTCTAGAATTGAACTCACCCATTCCTTACCATGGCTATTGATTTATTTAGGTATATCAATTCCATCAAAGGGCCTGAGATATATACTTCCATTATGGAAAAGAAGGGACAAATCCTTTCTCACATTATCTATTAATGCAGTATCACTCGTGACGCACCAAACGTATCCTACCTCACTGTGAACAGTGTGTCATCACGGTTTTCTTCAATACATCTAAGTGTGTGAGTTGTAATACCCATTAATAATAATCTTAAAGTCTAAGGACCAATACACACGTCCATAGATAGGAACATCCAATGACACTATGAAATGTGGATTTCCTACTGGTGGGTCTCGTTCTCATAATATCCTCCTAAATATTACCAAGGTCACACACCATGAGAGGGTGCCTCAAAGTTTTATGAGTTCTCGCCCCTAATGGCATGTATTATTTGTGTCCCTCAAATAACATCATCTGGACATAAAACATATATTCAAGAATAGTGTTATGACACTTCCAGGTTCTCATCATAGTAGGGATCCTCTATGACCCTTTAATGCAACAGTTATCCTCAGGACATTATCACATGCATTATCATATAGAAGAACAATCAAGATGTGATAAGGTATTTATTAATGAATAAAATACAAAGTAGTTGGTTCTAGTCCACCAACTCCAACAATGATTACCATGGAAGTATTCCAGAAGACAGTGATATGTTTATGTATGAGGATTCCCTTATTGTTCTAACAGGAGATGGCACAATAAGGAGGCAAGTTGCCTCGGATTTGGATAGATAATATAGGTTTTTGTTTAAGTTCTTGCAGTATATGTTGTGTCTAAGTAAAAGAGATTTTGAAACCCTAAGATATCATGATGTTTATCTCCTATTTCTTATCAAAGAAGGACATAAGATTAATCTCTATAGATATATAATGGTACATATGTGTGAGATGATCAAATATTCCTCCATATCAAATTTGTTGATATACCCAAAGATGATTTTTTCCATGTCAGAGGCCAAGGTCCTAGTTTTTGATGATGAAGAGTTTATTATAGATTGTGGAGATTTCTACATAACTAGTGCCACATGTTCAAGAATGAAGATAAGTTGGAACCCATGGAAGATACAATAGGTTGGTGATAATGAGAAGTTGTATGTTGAATATAATGTGGTTGATCATCCAACCAAACTTAAGGATGAAGTTGATCTAGGCTTAGATCCTGATGAAGTTGTGGAATACTCAAATGAGGAATAAGATATTGGTGAAGAAGTGAAAAATGAACAATCTATTGATATAGGGAGTGACCCTGACCTTTTCTCTAAAAGCCTCTCTCATTACCTTTGGGTCTCCTAGTCCACCTAAGAGGTTTCCAAAAAGAGATAAGTTGGTTAAGAGTGATGAAGAAGAGAGTGAGGACTCTAGATAACATCAATATAAAAGTTCCAAATCCATTTATACTAATGATAATGATGAGGAAGAAGAAAAGGAAGAAGAAGATGAGAATGGAAAAAGTAATAATGATGTTGTAGATGATGGAAGTGTTTCTGAACCTGATGATGATAGTGGTTGAATCAAGAATAAGGATGTGAAAATGCATCCAAAGCTTAAGGATGAATTTGTTGAGGGGGACATTTCCCATCAGTGGAGATTTTTCATGAAGCTCTAGCAGTTGATGATGTTGAGGAAAATTTAGTTTCCACAGGTTAAGATGTTTTAGATTCTATTTTGGCTGAATAAATAAGAGTTATGGCCTCTATGGAATAGAATGTTTCCAAATAAGAGAATAATGAGCTTATTGAGGAAGAATTTGGAAATGAATAGTTAGCTATTTTAAATATTCATAAGTCTCCCATGGATGAAAATGTGGAAGATGAATCAACTATTATTGATTCCCAAAAGGATTTTGGGATGTGATATGCACCAAATATTGGTACATAGTTGGAAGTCTAACCTGCCAGTGTTGAACACACAGTGGCTGCTCAAAGTTTAGTTGCTCAAAGAAATCTGGAATTTTTGGTTGTTTTGGATAGTGTGGTACCTCCTACCACAATATTTGCTTCAGACCATTGGATGGAACCTATGGAAGAGGAGTTATGAAAATTCTATAATGTTGTAAGAATCCTTCCAAATAGTGATAAACCCGAATTTAGTGTTGAAGGTGATTCTAAGGGATCCTTGATTTCCCATGTTGATCTTGAAGGTCTTCTTGAAAAGTTCAGTTCCGTGCAACCTCCTATACCTAATCCTACTCCAACTCCTCCGGCTATTCCAATGGATGTATTCACTCAATCCAACTTGAATGTTTTTGGTGAAAATATAATGTTTGAGTTTCAAAAGTGTGTAAGGAATCAATATCCTATTTTGAAAAAGCTTGGTGAAAAAGATATCAGGTATTTATTTGAGTTGTTTATCCAACATATCCAACCAAAAATGATGCATCACATACATGAGGTGGAAATTGAGAATAAGTAGATAAGTGGTTAACTATAAACTCTCAAATCCTTGGTTGAGAAAAAGAAATTTGATTTTAAAGATCACTTTGATGGTATCCTTAAAATTCTTTAAGGCATGCCCTCAGATTATTCTGAAGTTGTTGTTCCTTATGCTCTAGTGTTTGATGTTGATCAGTTGAGATCAGTTGTCAGAGAGGAAATTGCAGCTACCTCCAGTGGTCCCTCTAATGGAGAAACTATAATTCCTTTAGAAATTATAAGGAAGCTTGAGCAAGGAACTGATAATGGTCACATGATGATCAGGAAGTATTCCAAATATATGAATACTAACAAAAAAACTATAACCAAGTCCATCAAGTTTTATCTCTCTTAGATCTATACCAAACATGCTCTATATTCCCATTTTAAATTATTGGCTGAGAATTTGAGAATGCCTCCTATGAATCAAGCATTCAAAGAGAAAGTCAGACATATCAAGGAGATGATCCCAGTCTTGAATTTTTTCATGGAATAGAAGTCTGATTTCTTTATTGTAATAGAAATGGGTGGACACATTGTAACACCTCGAGCTTCCACGATACGCTTCTCTTTCAATAATACAGTAGCGTGTGTTGTACGCAACTTCGAGTTCTAACACACACCACAACCAATCAAAGTAGTCGTTATGAATAGTAATACCTAATTTTTGAAATTTTATAAATTTTATTTTTCCAAATGGACTTCATTTTTGTATTCGTAATATCAAAATTATCCTAAGTTGAATTTTTTTTAATTTTCTAAGAACTTACAATTTTTTATGAATAGTGAAAAATACTTAAAACAACTTTTTTAATAAAAATAATTTATAGTGATAAGTTATACTATTGAGTGGTTTTAAAGTATAATTAGAATATATTTTTACCATTTTATCCAATGGTGGTCATTAGAATTAATTTAACATTGAAATTGGACATAAACAATTGCCAATCTTTTGATATAAATTGTTTCTTAAAAACAAGCTATTTGTTGTGACAGCGGGAATTAATTATAAAATTAATTAATGAAACTTATATGTTTGGAATTTTGTAAAATAGACATAATTTTTTAATTCGGAATATCAATTATAGCTTAGGGTGAAATTTTGGCATTGTTCTGAAAAACTTCAATTTTTGATGAATAGTGAAACCACTAAGTGGAAGTTAAATAACTGATTTTTCATTTAAATGAAATATTACCACTTTTGTGATTTGATTTTCAAAAATAAGACATACATGGTTGTCATTAAGAAATAAAATTTGGTTCAATGAGATTAAAATAATTTTTGGTGAATAGTAACTTTTAAGTTCTTAATCATGATTAGAGGTAATTAGTGTAGTTTAAGGTAAAAATAATGTTTTAATAATATGAGATGAGCTTTACACATGTCCTAACCTCATTGGATGTGCCATGGCAGACCAAGGCAATCCATGGGTCAACTTGGGGACCCCATGGAGCCACTTTAGTTGGAAAATGACATAAATACCTTTTATTTAATGTTAAAGTAAAAAAATGACACAAACATGAAATGTTTTACTAAAACAATTTTTACATGGGGTTATACAAGTCATATTTTTTACTATAAATAGTAATTGGAAATATAAAAAGATTTCCTACATCATAGTATTTTTTTTATAATTTTTAGACATTAAATAAATTAAAGTATTTATGAAATCATGATGATGCAGCGATGACCTCATTATTTACTGATTTAAATAAAATAAAAAGATAATGTAAAATACAAGGCATACACTTGTCAATAACCTATTATATGAGTATATTTCTAAGCCTTATCACCTTAGACTAGAATTATATAAGTTTGGGACCTCTAAAATCCGAAACTCATTTTATAATAAAGTGAATTTTCCTTACTTTCCAAGAGTGTCCCTCCTCTCCACTTATAAAAGGCCCCCGCCTCTACCCCCTCATTCACACTTTCAATCCATTTGGATCGGCCAAACTCTGCCTAAATACTCTCCCAACTTCCCCCTCTTACTCCTAGAAGCCTCAATTTGGGTAGAACTCTTCCCAAGGAAGCCTTTGGCTCAAATCAAAAAGAGTTACCAGATTTTAAGGTAATGTCTTCTCTAATGTTGTTTTGTTTTATTTTTCTTCTCCAACCCCCTAAACACTTTTTATTAATTTCTTTTGTAACAACACCAGTATCCTAAATATACTAGGATGTTGTTATAAGAAGGATTCTATCTACACTTACACACACCTACATCTAATGGTTAAAGAACATACTGTTTCTGTGGATGGCGAATTTCTGCCTCACGAAACGATGATTGTTCAAATTCTTTTAACACCTATAATGGTGGCCATTTTGATGACACTATTTTCATATATGATATATATATTATGTTTATGTTTTCATTATTCTTCTTTATTTCTCATTTATGTCATACCTTTATGATTTCCATTATGTGTAAACACGATAATTTCATTTTAGGAAGTGCGGACTACTGCCCCCTCAAAGTGATTTGAATCGTTAATGCCATATGTGGGATGTATAAAGGATGGAGTAAATGGTATTATACACTATATTATACTGGAATTATATTATACATTTATATCATTATGATTTAATTCCATTAAATACGAAATAGAAATGAAAGTAGCGTTCATGAGTACGTACGGCTTACCGTCTCCATGAACGGTGCATTTCATTTCTTACCTATAAATGTTACGTAATATTATTAATGAATGTATATACTGGATATATATGATATATATGATATCTAAATCATGAATATAATTCTGGATATAATGGATATTTCACCACATGAACAACTTGTAATTATAAGAAGTTTATTGTTGACTCAAGTACCAAAGATCGACAAAACGACCGTTATAAACTTAAATAATTACATAATGTTCATAACATGGTAATAAGGGATATAAAAGGAATAATGAACATGAAAAAGGTTCTTAATTAAATAGGAATTAACTCTAGTTTATTATTCAGGAGGTTAAAGAACGGTCGAGTCAGGACAGGACGCAAGGTAAGGGAATTTCTTAACCCAACTTCCATTCTTTGGGTTAATCTCCTACTTTAAAATTATGTCATGATATTATTATGTCTTATTTTTTATTTTTTATTTCTTTATGTGTACCTATAGTGAATACACATAATAGATCTATTTTATTTTAAAAATGATCTTTTTAAGGACTTCGTCTCAATCTCCTTTCATTGAGGCATATTTGGTTTTATACACAACTTTCTTTTATATGGTGTATAAACCCCTTTGACTTTTACGTTTATTCAAAAGGAATCTTTTTTATACGAAGTGTTTACTAAACGAAAAAAGGGAATGTTTTTGTCGTACGTATGCGGCGACAACGACTTCTCCGCCGTCTTGACCATTATTTGAGTTTCAGCTTCCTCTACAAGCCATACTTTTTTTAAAAAAAGAAAAATAAATACCATGTTTTACTTTTCTTTTATTTTGGTATTGAAAATGGTTTTGAAAGTGTTTTTATTATATAAATGTGTTTTATTGAAATCTTGTGATTGAAATGTGGAAATGTTATGTTTCCTTTATGCATGTTTTATGTGATATGATTATGTTATGGTTTATGATATGTTTAAACCTATTCATATGAGGAATGCATTGGACTTAATAAGTGATGGGTGGAGCCCGCTATAGCTCCTCGATGCATCGGCAGGTCTCATGAGACAAACTAGTGTCTTGGCACGAGGCCTTGAAAAAATCTTATTTGTGGTCTTGGCAGGAGGCCTTGGCTACGTGGTTATGATAGTCTGGCATTATGCATTCCATCATTATGAAAGTGGTTATTGATATTGCATGTGATTATTCGACCAGTAGAATATCCATGTGAATAAGTAAATGGCATTATCTCATTTTACTTTTGCCATATTATGTTGAAGTTCATGTTTAAAAGGATTTTGTTTTAGTTATACATTGCCTTAAATGTTAATGTTTATTTATGAAAGCTTCTGCAATATTGTTATCCTTACTGAGCATCTGAGCTCACCCCTTTCAATGTTTTAATATTTTCCAGGATGTGAAGAAGTATTTTATGAATGACCTACAGGGATAGTCAGAAGAGGATATGAGTGTGGTCTATGGAGACTTTTTTATTGTAGTTTTTCACTTTATGATGTAATGTAATATTTATGAATGTATCTAGTGTTTCCAAGGCTACTAAACTAATCGGTCTTTCGAGACTTGATCTTTTGTGATCATGCCAATGTTACAAAGTAATGCATCGACTCTGGGTAGCTGGGGTCGGGGCGTTACAGTTGGTATCAGAGGCAGTTTAGTACTAACCTTGGAATCTAGATTTAGATAAACTCTGATTAGAGCACATAGCCCGAAGATAGACTTTAATGATTAGTATAGAAGAACTTTCTAGAATTTTGGTATTATAGAGATTTTGTGAGTTTTCCGAGCAATACATCCCTGTCTGGATACGAGCAGGTAGAGGCGGCTCTGCCACAGATGTACCTAGGAGTAAAACCCGAAAACACCGCTTTGAGCTAGACTCGAACGGGAACTGGTGCACGACAACGGGCCTTGCTGCACTCTTGGTTACGACACTCCCGGGGGATATGCTTAGGATAATTCTCATTTTCTTTACAAACCACTATGAAGGGTTATGAGTATATACTTCCTCAAAGAAAACTTTTTTTATGATTATGGATTATATCCATAAATAGTTAAATTAGTGTTAAGTGTTTTACAAGTATGGAATTATGTATTTTGATTCATAAACTAATCTAGTTTATGCCATTGTTTATAAATGGCGCCTAGTGGAAGGAATGGAAACCGTATCAATACACGCACTCCGTGTAGGGATTGCCCTCCTGCTCAAGATAATTATTGTGGAGTTGGAGATACAACTGGTGCTGATCAACTTATTACCATACTGGGACAACTCACTCAGGTTATGAATAATAACCTTACTCGTATGGATCACCCTAATCCGCAACATGGAGGATCAATGTTAGACCGCTTCATGAGGCAACAACCACCAACATTTAATGGGGGTACAAATCCATTAGTAGATGAGCAATGGATAAACTCTTTATAGAAAATATTCCACGCCTTGGAGAGTAGCGAAAGGGAGAAGGTTGTCATGGCAGTTTATCACCTCACTGGAGATGCCGATCAATGGTGGTCATTGATTCAAAATACAAAGGAAGATGAAGAAGTATCAAGTATGGAATGGAGAGAGTTCAAAGATCTTTTCTTAGAAAAATACTTTCCACATGACCATTGAGCAGATATGGAAAGGCAATTTCTGAGTTTGAGGCAGAAGGAGGATGAGAATGTCGCAAAGTATGAGGCTAACTTTACAAGGTTAGCGAGGCATGCTACAGATTATATACGTAACCCGAGAAGTAAGATTGATCGTTTCTTTGATGGGTTAAAACCATTTCTTCGTCGAGCATTAGTCTCACAAACCTTCTCATCGTACGAAGATATTGTCTCGTGTGCTATCAAGACAGAAAAGGAATTCTCTAAGTCTTATGACAACAAAGTAAAGCAAGAGAAGAAGAGAACGGTGGAACAAGAAATGGATAAAGGGAAAAAGAGAAAGAAGGATTTTCCATTATGTGATAATTGTGGGAAGAATCACCCTGGTACTTTCCTAAAAGGAATGGGAGTTTGTTATAAATGTGGAGAAAAAGGTCACCAGGCGCGTGATTGCAAGGGAAAGAAAAAGGCTATCAATGTTTAATGCTACAATTGTAGGGAAATGGGGCATTATGCAAATGAATGTCCTAAGAGTCAGGAAAACATACCTCAGAAAAGGCCACGGGATCAAGGCCAAGCTTATGCCGTTACTACAGATGAAGTTGAATAATTATTGTATTTGTGCTTTTGGACTCAAGAACTAGATTATGGTTATAAGAATAATATGATATATATAAGGATTGTACTGTAGTACATGTTGTTTTCATTAAGGATTTAATATGATGAAGGTAATCATATTTTTAGTATGTGACAATAATAGAAACTTTACTTTGTTTGGGGAATCTGAGGTTACAATTGATTTTGGAATTTAGAGACCTTTTAGAGAAAGTCTGGACGGAGGTATTTTGGATAACTATAAAGGTTGGAATGGATTAAGTTGAACTTTGAATAGTATTGTTTAAGGTTAAAACATTTCTGAAGGTTATTTTTGGAATATTATAATACTAAATTTTTAGGAAAAGGATAACATGTAGGGTGGGGCATAACCCGTCGCGTCGGACAAAGCTGCAGGAATCGAACCCACAACCATAGTGCGACATACCTTTATTTCCTACCACTAGCCTACAGGAAGTCTCTGGTTATTACAAAATAGTTTTACTAATATAAATGGTATGTGTTAATATTTGGAACCTTATATAATTAGGATAAATAGAATATTTTTGAGTTCCGTTACCATTTGGAGTAAAAGATGAGTTTGTGGTAGAAATTAGTTGAAGGATGAAACTCTACTTGTCAAGCATTAATATATATATACCTATCTCTTATTTTATGAATAAATTAATTCTTAAACTTTAGTAAAGGGATATAAAAATAAAAAAATGTGTTATCCTAATACCTTATGTCTTGTTGAACTGATAATATTTTAAATCAACATAGATTGAAGGCTTTGAGGCCCTCAATTTTACACTTGTTTGTGATTGATGACCACAATCACTCCCTACAAATATTTACGTTTTTCCTCCAATTATATGTCTCTAATTGACACCAATGTTCTCCTTATCGAGATCATAATTTGGTGGTGACGTTCTTATTTACATTTCCCTCTTATTAAGGCTAAATTTTATTAACCTTATTTACGATGTGGGTTTTCCACAAAGGTATTTTCTATTTTCAACCTTTTATTTTCAAAGAAAAATTTCAAATTGCGAGGACGCAATTTATTGAAGGAGGGGATAATGTAACACCCCGAGCTTCCACGATACGCTTCTCTTTCAATAATACAGTAGCGTGTGTTGTACGCAACTTCGAGTTCTAACACACACCACAACCAATCAAAGTAGTCGTTATGAATAGTAATACCTAATTTTTGAAATTTTATAAATTTTATTTTTCCAAATGGACTTCATTTTTGTATTCGTAATATCAAAATTATCCTAAGTTGAATTTTTTGTAATTTTCTGAGAACTTCCAATTTTTTATGAATAGTGAAAAATACTTAAAACAACTTTTTCAATCAAAATAATTTATAGTGATAAGTTATACTATTGAGTGGTTTTAAAGTATAATTAGAATATATTTTTACCATTTTATCCAATGGTGGTCATTATAATTAATTTAACATTGAAATTGGACATAAACAATTGCCAATCTTTTGATATAAATTGTTTCTTAAAAACACGCTATTTGTTGTGACAGCGGGAATTAATTATAAAATTAATTAATGAAACTTATATGTTTGTAATTTTGTAAAATAGACATAATTTTTGAATTCGGAATATCAATTATAGCTTAGGGTGAAATTTTGGCATTGTTCTGAAAAACTTCAATTTTTGATGAATAGTGAAACCACTAAGTGGAAGTTAAATAACTGATTTTTCATTTAAATGAAATATTACCACTTCTGTGATTTGATTTTCAAAAATCCGACATACATGGTTGTCATTAAGAAGTAAAATGTGGTTCAATGAGATTAAAATAATTTTTGGTGAATAGTAACTTTTAAGTTCTTAATCGCGATTAGAGGTAATTAGTGTAGTTTAAGGTAAAAATAATATTTTAATAATATGAGATGAGCTTGACACATGTCCTACCCTCATTGTATGTGCCATGGACGACCAAGGCAATCCATGGGTAAACTTGGGGACCCCATGGAGCCACTTTAGTTGGAAAATGACATAAATACCTTTTATTTAATGTTAAAGTAAAAAAATGACACAAACATGAAATGTTTTACTAAAACAATTTTTACATGGGGTTATACAAGTCAAATTTTTGACTATAAATAGTCATTGGAAATCTAAAAATATTTCCTACATCATAGTATTTTTTTTATAATTTTTAGACATTAAATAAATTAAATTATTTATGAAATCATGATGATGTAGCGATGACCTCATTATTTAACGATTTAAATAAAATAAAAAGATAATGTAAAATCCAAGGCATAAACTTGTCAAAAACCTATTGGATGAGTAGTTTTAGAACCCTTATCACCTTATCCTCGAATTATATAAGTGTGGGACCTCTAAAATCCGAAACTCATTTTATAATAAAGTGAATTTTCCTTACTTTCCAAGAGTGCCCCTCCTCTCCACTTATAAAAGGTCCCCACCTCTACCACCTCATTCACACTTTCAAGCCATTTGGATCGGCCAACCTCTGCCCAAATACTCTCCCAACTTCCCCCTCTTACTCCTAGAAGCCTCACTTTGGGCAGAACTCTTCCCAAGGAAGCTTTTGGCTCAAATCAAAAAGAGTTACCCGATTTTAAGGTAATGTCTTCTCTAATGTTGTTTTGTTTTATTTTTCTTCTCCAACCCCCTAAACACTTTTTATTCATTTCTTTTGTAACAACACCAGTATCATCAATATACTAGGATGTTGTTATAATAATGATTCGAGCTACACTTACACACACCTACATCTAATGGTTAAAGAACATATTGTTTCTATGGATGGCGAATTTCTGCCTCACGAAACGATGATTGTTCAAATTCTTTTAACACCTATAATGGTGGACATTTTTATGACACTATTTTCATATATTATATATATATTATGTTTATGTTTTCATTATGCTTCTATATTTCTCATTTATGTCATACCTTTATGATTTCCATTATGTGTAAACACGATAATTTCATTTTAGGAAGTGCGGACTACCGCCCCCTCAAAGTGATTTGAATCGTTAATGCCATATGTGGGATGTATAAAGGATGGAGTAAATGGTATTATATACTATATTATAATTGAATTATATTATACATTTATATCATTATGATTTCATTCCATTAAATACAAAATAGAAATGAAAGTAGCGTTCATGCGTACGTACGGCTTACCGTCTCCATGAACGGTGCATTTCATTTCTTACCTCTAAATGTTACGTAATATTATTAATGAATGTATATACTGGATATATATGATATATATGATATCTAAATCATGAATATAATTCTGGATATAATGGATATTTCACTACATGAACAACTTGTAATTATAAGAAGTTTATTGTTGACTCAACTACCAAAGATCGACAAAACGACCGTTATAAACTTAAATAATTACATAATGTTCATAACATGGTAATAAGGGATATAAAAGGAATAATGAACATGAAAAAGGTTCTTAAGTAAATATGAATTAACTCTAGTTTATTATTCAGGAGGTTAAAGAACGGTCGAGTCAGGACAGGACGCAAGGTAAGGGAATTTCTTAACCCAACTTCCATTCTTTGGGTTAATCTCCTACTTTAAAATTATGTCATGATATTATTATGTCTTATTTTGTATTTTTAATTTCTTTATGTGTACCTATAGTGAATACACATAATAGATCTATTTTATTTTAAAAATGGTCTTTTTAAGGACTTCATCTCAATCTCCTTTCATTGAGGCATATTTGGTTTTATACACAACTTTATTTTATACAGTGTATAAACCCCTTTGACTTTTACGTTTATTCAAAAGGAATCTTTTTTATACGAAGCGTTTACTAAACGAAAAAATGGAATGTTTTTGTCGTACGTATGCGGCGACAACGACTTCTCCACCGTCTTGACCATTATTTGAGTTTCAGCTTCCTCTACAAGCCATACTTTTTTTAAAAAAAGAAAAATAAATACCATGTTTTACTTTTCTTTTATTTTGGTATTGAAAATGGTTTTGAAAGTTTTTTTATTATATCAATGTGTTTTATTGAAATCTTGTGATTGAAATGTGGAAATGTTATGTTTCCTTTATGCATGTTTTATGTGATATGATTATGTTATGGTTTATGATATGTTTAAACCTATTCATATGAGGAATGCATTGGACTTAATAAGTGACGGGTGGAGCCCACTATAGCTCCTCGATGCATCGGCGGGTCTCATGAGACAAACTAGTGTCTTGGCACGAGGCCTTGACAAAATCTTATTTGTGGTCTTGGCACGAGGCCTTGGCTACGTGGTTATGATAGTCTGGCATTATTCATTCCATCATTATGAAAGTGGTTATTGATATTGCATGTGATTATTCGACCAGTAGAATATCCATGTGAATAAGTAAATGGAATTATCTCATTTTACTTTTGCCATATTATGTTGAAGTTCATGTTTAAAAGGATTTTGTTTTAGTTATACATTGCCTTAAATGTTAATGTTTATTTATGAAAGCTTCTGCAATATTGTTATCCTTACTGAGCATCTGAGCTCACCCCTTTCAATGTTTTAATATTTTCCAGGATGTGAAGAAGTATTTTATGAATGACCTGCAGGGATAGTCAGAAGAGGATATGAGTGTGGTCTATGGAGACTTTTTTATTGTAGTTTTTCACTTTATGATGTAATGTAACATTTATGAATGTATCTAGTGTTTCCAAGGCTACTAAACTAATCGGTCTTTCGAGACTTGATCTTTTGTGATCATGACAATGTTACGAAGTAATGCACCGACTCTGGGTAGCTGGGGTCGGGGCGTTACACACATTATAATGGATTTTAACAATTGCATGAAGCCTTTTCTTCATGATCAAGACCATGCAGTGGTTTCTCAATCAGCTATTCTAATTACTTCTCATTTATCTTTCAAACTAAGAGTTGTTATGGTTCCTCTATAACTCTACCATCTAGTTTTCAGCCTTTTCCTATGTTTATATGTTATCTAAACATATTATTATTGATGCTATATGATATTATATTTGATACTATCTGTTTTAAATATTCATATCTTTGAAATATGTTCTTACCTTTGATACTTACTGTTGATACTTACTATTTTCCTTGAACCATTTACACATACTTTGAATGATGGGTGTTGATTTATATTTGAATCTTACCTTGGATACCATGTTTAAACTATTGTAATACCTTTGATGACCTATATTTACATTTATATTATTATTTTGATATCATGATTTGTGATCATCAAAAAGGGGGAGATTGTTGACCTCCTAGTTTTAATGATCAAAAAATCATTTTTTTAATAATACTGATAAATTTCATGTTTTCCTATAAGTAATATTTATTATAAGAATAGGTGATAAATTTTTCTAAGTATGAGACACCATTGAGACTGACACTATTCTCCATGACACACTACCAGCTTAAAAATCTCTAAGTATGATATACCACTATGATATTACACTGTCATACTATCATACCGCTAGACTAAAGAATTGATGAAGTATGAGACATCATCGGTCGACACACTTCCAAGATGACACACCACCAGAACGTTAACATGGCTAAGTATGAGATACCACCAGATGAGGCACCATCAAAGTCACATCTTTAGTATCATACTGTCAGTACTAAAAAATTACCTAAGTTTGAGACACTATCAAATCATACACCATCAGACCATACACCACTAGTTGAGACACCACCGGTAGACTAAAAATTTGGATATGTCTAAGACACCGCTAGTGTCATACCACCAAATCAATATAATTCTAGTGTCATACCACCAAAACAACATACCATCAAGCGAGTCACCGCTAAAGATCTATACCTCTAGATTCTACGACACTATCACTATTTTTATTAATTTACTTATTTTGAATTAGATTACTCTAAGGGATACTTTCATCGAATTTAATTCTATTTAATATTTTATTGATTGTACTTAAAATGTACAATAGAAAGCATGTGAGAACGTGTAGTATGAGGTAGCAGCTGATTCGAATGTTCCTTCTACTGCTGATAAAAGTGGAGCACACTCCCTCGTGCAGATATATAGAGAGAACAACATGCATAAAAGAGATCAAAATGTTATATAGAATAAAGGATATGTGGAAAAAAAGAGATCACAATTTACTAAATATTTGAGAGATGAATAGTTTGATGTGATTAAAAACACAAAGAGATCACCTGATATAAACACTCTATTAAGGATTCCTAAGTATCATCACATCCAGTGCTTTCCTCCAGTAAGAAAATAAGAGTTGTGACACTCTGTTTTCTCAAATATTTCAAGAGAACCTGACTCAATCTTCATCGCTGATTCAAATCAAGAGTCACAAGCTATGTTGCAGTAGACCGGTCACTTCTAAACTCTACACTCCTAGATTGTTCAATTCTATTTAGTTTTATTACTTTTTGAGAAGTGTGTGTTCTTACTATGCTTTACCACACACATGTTGTCACTTTTACTAAAGTGGAATAAAATTTATATCTTCTCAAACAATTTTATTATTTGTTTATCCCATAGATAAGAAGGTAGAGTTCCATATGTGACCTGTTTCTTTTTAATCCCACACATAACTGTGGAAGAGTTTGTGTGTGACTTGGACAATTGTAAAATTTTGTATAAACTTGATCTAGGTTTTTGATCATCTAGTTTATTTTATATAAACTGCTTAATGGTGGGTGACCACCAAGTGGAGAGGAATAATTTTTGACTTGAGACTAAACCTCTTATATTCAACCTTTCCACTGTGTGTTTTAAATTTTTTTATTTTATTTATGATTTAAAACTGAAAACTATTTTTAACTGTAAACAAAATTCATACTTTGATAGTTTATCTTAATTCATGTTCATATAGTATTTTGATAAAGTAAATTGATGTCAAAGGATTTAATAATATTATATATATTATTCATCTGAGAATTGATCAATCTTTAGATAAATATTTAAAAATATTAAGATATATATCATGCTACTTATTTTGATAAACTTTATCATATTTAAACCTTTGGTAGATTTCAAAATAATCCATTTTTAATAGAATTTTTTATTGGGTACTCAATTCACCCCCCCCCCCTTGAGATACTCACTCCGACTAACATAGTTCATGCATCTAGAGTTCGGTGTTATGCTTGTTATGGATTATTCAACACATTTTACTAAGTTGTGTCACTTTTCACCGCTTCTTGTCGATGATGAGTTTTCATGTGCTAAATGTTTCGAGGATGAGCTCCAGTATGCCATCCGTACTCAAGTGATTGTTTTTCACCTACCTAATTTATCTGAAATCGTGAATTAGGCTCTTATCACTGAGCACAACCTGAGGGAAGGCAATGGTTTAGGGAACATAGAATCAGCGTTGAGGTAGGTTGGTAGTTCTTCTAATAGCAGGAAGAGTTCCCTCAAGGTTTCTTGTCAAAGTAGTGGCAGTTAGAGTAACCGTACTGGAAGCCCCATTTTATGCCATCAGTGTGGAAGATAGGGGAATCTGAAGCCTCAATGTCATAGAGACCCTCTAGAGTGATAATATTTCAGTCGTATAGGGTATATTTATAGATTCTTTCATACCTTTGCATCTACTTCCAATGGAATAGGTTCCACACTAGCTCCACCTTTAGGGGAAAGATCTTTTACGTCATGTTAAGCAGGGAGTTGGAGTAGAAACGGCGGGACTAGCCAAGGAGGAGGTCATGGATATGGTAGCCAGACTTCTGATTATCACTTTCAAAAGAGTGGACCTACTTAGGGTAGTCCAGATGTAACACAGGGTCATGGATCAGGTCAGTTTCATACATTACAACTAATACCTGAGGATCAGAGTGCAGGATTGTCAACAGTACAAGGTACTATTCTGGTAGCCTCTACTATTGTTCCTGGCTTATTTGATATAGGTGTTTCACACTCCGTTATCTCTTTATTTACCGTGGAAAGTCTTGGGTTGGAAATTCAGTATTACTATAGTGTGATGACCCTGGGCACACCGTTAGGAGTGCGGTCAGAGGGACACACCAATACAAGGACTACCCCCTTGATGTAGGAAATTACTCCTTCCTATGATACCTCTTTATTATCAAGATGATAGGAATTGGTGTCATTCTGGTATGGATTGGTTGGTTCCATATTATTCATTTATAGACTTCTATTGATGTAGGGTGTCATTTACATCACTAGAGGGAAATAATTATCTCCACGAGGGTGAGTGGAATATCTAGGTTGGTGGAGATAGACCAGAGTATCATGGGCTAGGTGAAGTGACCACCCATATTGAAAGTATTTTCATAGAGGATCAGGGTTTATAATAGGCTAAATTACCTCTGGTACACTACTAGAAATCTAACCTTTCCCAATGCTTCTATACCAACGTTTTTTAAAAACCGTTAGTATAGGTCCCCTTTCCCAATGGTTTGGACAAACCGTTGGGAAACACCCACTTTGAGGTCACTTTTCCCAATGGTTTGCCAAAATCGTTGGGAAAGGGTGGCTTTCCCGATGGTTTGGCCAAACTATTGGGAAAATTCTACTTTCTGACCACTTTTCCCAACAGTTTGGCCAAACCGTTGGGAAAAGTCCACTTTGAGGCCACTTTTCCCAACAGTTTGGCCAAAATGTTGGGAAAATTCTACTTTCTGGCCACTTTTCCCAACGATTTGGTGAAACCATTGGGAAAGGGTATGGCTTTCCCAACGGTTTGGCCAAACCATTGGGAAAAGTCCACTTTGAGTCCACTTTTCCCAATGGTTTGGCCAAACCGTTGGGAAAGGGTGGGTACCTATCCCAACGGTTTTGAGAATCGTTGGGATAGGTGCCCTTATTTTTTATGAGTACATTTATCGAATATTGTCAAATAAATCAATATATAAATTACATGTAAATATATATATATATTTATACAAATATATTCACAAAGGATACTCTAGGATAGTGGTAAAGTCGTTGATATATAACGTGGAGGTTGTGGGTTCAAACCTTCGCTGGAACTCTTTTTTATATATTTACCTATCCCAACGATTTTCTCAAACTGTTGGGAAAGACCTATGGATTTTTTTTCCAACGAACGGTTTAGAAACCGTTGGGAAAGAGTTGATTTGGTAAAACATATGCCAACGGTTGACCAAACCGTTGGCATAGGTTAATTTTACTAACCTATACCAATGGTTCTTTGTAAACCATTGGGATAGGTTTTCCCAACGGCTTACTTCCCTACGGTTTGCAAAACCATTGGTATAACATATACCAATGGTTCTGCAGGCTTTCCCAACGGTTCAGAACCATTGGGAAAGACCCCATTTCTAGTAGTGGTAGTAGATCATTTCAAGGATGTTTTTCTCGAAATTTTTTTTGGATTACCTCTTGAGAGAGAGGTAGAGTTTATAATTGAGATCATTCTAGGAGTAGCTCCAGTGTCCATTCATCCATATATGATGAAACATACCAAGCTCCAAGATCTCAAGTGATAGTTGTAGGATCTAGAGTATAAAGGTTTTATATGTTCTATCACTTCCTCTTGGGGTTCATCCATGCCTCTTTCCAAGAATATTGATGGGACCCTTCATCTATGCAAGGATTATTGACAATTGAACCATCTTATAGTTAAGAACTGATATCCACAAATTAAAATCTGTGATCTTTTTTACTAGCTCTGAGGAGCTAGTGTGTTTTCTAAGATCGACCTAAGATCAAGCTGTCATCAGCTACGAGTTGGGTCTTCAGACATACCTCATACAGCATTTCAGAACAGGTATGGTCTGTATGAGTATCTCATTATGTCATTCAGTATTAATAATGTTCCCTCCATTTTCATGACTTTGATTAATAGGGGTTTTTATCCCTATCTGGATTTGTTTGTTGTGGTCTTTGAGGATGACATCTTGGTGTATTCTCACACTCGTATCGACCATTCTTGACATTTTTAGATAGTTTAGAATACACTAAGAGAGCATCATATTTATGAAAATATTGTTATGTACCACTTATGGATCGAAAAAATTCACTTATTTGGTCATATTATTTCAGAATCAGAAGTATCTATTGACCTAGAGAAGGTGAGTGTTATGGTTTCATAGGATCATCCCAACAACGTGTTTGATATACGAAGTTTCTTGGGGTTGGATGAATATTATAGGTGTTTCATATAGGATGTCTCACACCTTGATTAACCTATTACTAGTCATACAAGAAGTTTTTTAAGTTACTATGGTTAGAAGAGTATGAGAAATCCTTTCAGGAGATAAAAGGAAGGCTTGTTTTGACACCTATTTTGATTCTTCTTGAGCCTCAAAGAGGCTATATGGTGTTCTGTGATGCATCAGGAATCATCCCGAGAGCAGAACTGATGTAGGAGGATAGAGTTTTTGTGTATTGATATCAGTATTTGAGGCCTCATGATAGAAATTACTTGATGCACGACCTAGATCTAATAGCATTTTTTCATGTTTTACATTGCTGGAGACACTATCTGATGGGTGAGTGCTTTATGGTGTATACGGACCACAAAGACCTAAAATATATCTTTACATAATGTTACTTGAATATCAAACAATATATATGGGTCAAATATATTTAGTTCTTTGATTTTGAGATTGCCTATATTTCTGGAAAGGGTAATTCGGTAGCGGATGCGTAGAGTCAGAAAACTCGGGCATGGTCCGTACAAGAAGCCAATGATGAATGAAAATTTATGGCCCTCTTTTTCTAAGTTATGTCTGGAGTTTTATGAGATTTGTGATCAGTATTATCTCTAGGACTTGAAAATTAATTCTTCCCTCCTTGATAAGGTGAAGAGTGTGTGATTTTTAGATCCTAAAGGCTTGGTTCTCTAGGAGAGTATTTATGGTGAGGACCCAAATCTGGATTGGTCTATGGATAGAGACGATATCCTATGTATACATGGATGTGTTTGGGTTCCTACAGATATGAGAGATGAACTGATATGAGAGTCCCACAATTCTTAGTGAGAAGTTCATCCAGGAATCTCCAGTATTTATCGAGATGTGTCATGCTAGTATTGGTGTTTTGGGATGAAACTTCAGATAGTAGGTTTTATCACTAGGTGTTCCACCTATCAGTAGGTGAAGGTGGAACACTAGTGACCTACTAGCTTGTTATAGTCATTACTAATCCTGAAATGGAAATGAGAAGATGTTTATATGGACTTTGTAGTTGGATTATTGAGGCCACCTTAAGGCAGCAATGCGACTTGAGTAGTTATTGACATACTGAAGAAAGTATTCCACTTCTTTCCCATCTGGGAGACTTTCTCAATTAATGAGTTGGGAAGAATATATGTCTGTGAGATCATACAACTACATGGGGTCCCTTGTACTATCATTTTAGTTAGGGGTGCTCATTTCACATCGAGGTTTTGGTAGGGGTTTTAGAAGTCTATGGGTATACAAGTGCTTCTAAGCACAACCTTCCACCCTTGGACTGATGGTCAGTTGGAATAGATGATACAATTAGAGGAAATGCTCTAGGAATGCGTCCTAGATTTAGATGGTTCTTGGGAGAAACATATCCCTCACATCGAGTTATACTATAATAATAGATTTCAGGAGATGATTCAGATGGATCTTTATGAGGCCTTTTATGGTAGTCCATGTCATTTACCCCTGTACTGGTTAGAGGTAAGAGAGGCAGAGCCACTAGGTCCTCATCTCTTGAAGGATACTTCAGAGTAGGTTCAGCTGATCAGGAAGCACATGTCTACTACTTGGTCTAGAAAAAATTTATATGTTGATCATTATCGATGACCTCTGGAGTTTGAGTTCGGGGATCATGTTTTACTATAGGTATCACCTAAGATTGGGCATAGATGGATACAGAGTAAAGGGAAGTTGTTGTCGGTATTTTTCGGGTCGTTTGAGATTCTGGATAGAGTCGGGTCGGTAGCCTATCAGTTGTTACTACCTCAAAGGTACCATTCCATACACAATGTCTTCCACGTTTCATAGTTTCATCATTATCATTCTGACCCATTTCATACTTTTGATCCCGATGAAGTTGAGTTAGATGTTGATGCTTCATTTGAGGAGTATCATATACGCATCATTGACCAAAGAAAAAAATCTCTCTGAGGTTGGTATGTACCTTTAGTGTGGGTGTTATGGCAGAATGACCATATACAAGATGAGACCTGGGATCGGGAGGTCGGCATATGTGCCCAGTGGCCAGAATTTTTCTCAGATAGTGTTTCACTGCCCTAGGAAGGTGAACTCGAGGATGAGTTCCTTTAAGGGGGGAAAACTATAAGATCCTGATTTTTATATCAAGTATGGATCCTTTTAAATTAATTATAATTCTTTATTATGGACCTAATATGGATAAATAATCAGATCACAGAGGTTATGGGGGGAGGGTATGGGGCTTGTTCGGAGCTAGAAACCCCGACCGATGGAAAAAAAATGCACCAGTCGCATGGTTAAAAGAAACTGTGTGGGTCAGTTCACATGGTTTCCCTAACCGTGTGAGGGATGGATAGAGAGACCAAGCATGGAACATGAATGGAACTAACCATGTTCCCAAGGTTGCATGCCCATTCAGGTCATGACAGTGGGGTGCAGAAGGTCACACAGTTTTTGAAAAGATGCAACCTCATGTGTATGCCCATGCAAAAACTACAAACATTTTAATAAAGGTGTTTTTCATGATTAGTGCATGATTTCTCTAACTGTGTGGCCTAACCATGCAGTTTCCCCCCTAAGAAGTGGAAGGTACACGGTTGGCATGCAATTTGTCCAACTATGTGGCCAAACTATGCACCCCTATTTTTCTTGGGTGAAATTACCAAAATTACCTTAATTCCAATTAAATATTACCCCTCTCTCCTATTTTCATTTCCAGCACTAGGGACCTTCATCCTTTCTCCCTTAAGAAGCTCTCAAACCCCTTTTTATAAATTTCAATCTCGGTTCTTCATTTAATGTCTGATTGAATCTTTGTTGGTCTCGTTGGATTCCTCCAGGTAAGCTCTTGAATCCTATAGCCCAGTTTATCATTTGTCTTCTCATTGATGACACTATTTTGATGTAGGATTATGTGCCTTATTTTTAGGGTGTTGATCCATTCTTCATATTTATTTTGATTCAGGAAAAACTAGAGGCTTATACTGGACAAAGAGAGTTTTATGAGCTTAAGTTAGGTGGTATATGACTCGTCCCTCAAGTCTTGTCGTTTTATAAATCATCATCATTGTGTACACACCGATTTCATTAGGTGATGCCTATTAAATTCATGTTCCTTGCTCATATTCTTCATGCTCGTATTCTAGAGCCCTTATTATATAGTATCATCACACTACTGGAGGAATATACCTCAATGATTACCACCCTAATTAGGGTGTTTCTTCAATTATGCCTTGGTAGCCCATGTGGGTTTACCTTTGACACCATTCGGGTGTGTGGATTGGCCTTTCTATTGGTAAGCCCTCTATAATTTGATAAAATATGAATTGTTAAATGGCTAGCACCCTATAGTACAACTTGACCCTTCTAAGGTAAGTGTTTCAATATAATAGATGAACTTCAATTATTAAATGGAAAGTATAATATAAGTATCACATAGCCTAATTGAATGTAATTGAATGACTTGGTTGCATGTTCGTATAACACATTGTCATTCTTAATGGAAGGCGGTGGAGTGAACCTAATTAACGATTAAGTAATTAAAATGTGAAATGTTTTTGTGTCCTTATTATGTAATGCCACACTAATGAAAGGTATGAAATGAACCAAATTGACTTGTTAAATGGAATGAGTATTACGTGGCCTAATTTATTAATGAAATAAGTATAAGGTGACTATTGCATATAGACCTGTGCACCTTTATAGGAGTGGTCAAACTTGTTCCAGCCTTAGACTCCTGAGGGAATGCCTTGAGCACTCGTGGATGCCATTTTGATTCAAGGATGTTGGTTTCCTATGTAGATACCCACCTTGGAACATGTTCCTTGTCTACTTGTGGATGCCCGACATGATGCTATAGGATCCCCCCATTATCATTTAGATATTAGGATGCATTGGATACACTGCTTGGATCTATCTTGACATCTATGGACATGTGGTGTTATGGATACACCCATTGGGCCCCATTCTTACTTATCTCGTTTTATCTTGGATGAGATCCTTGTACTCATTTAGAATCATATTACAATGGAATGCCTTGGGCGATGCCCTTGGATTACACCGAGACCCCTTATAGCCAAACTGCATGTTATTACTAAGTTGGCTTGACCCCTAAGGTTAAGGATGCCTTTTTTATTACCTTGAATCCTCTTTAATTATCATTATAATCACTGGATTCCTTTTCATACATTTGATCCTTTATTATTATTATCATGATACATTTTTAGTGTTGGTTATAGCTCATGTGACTCATTTATATAAACTAAACTCAAATGAATTAATTAAATGATTCCATGTTCAGGGTCATACCAACTGAGGCTGAAGCATATATCAGGGTATTTAAATTTATGTACTGCTTTACATTTATATATCTACACACTATTCAGTTTATATTCATAGACAAGATGGTATAGACACCATTGGTGTTAGCCTGCTTATATTTATCTCACACCCTATCCGGACCACTATTGGTACCCAGAAAAATTATATGTATGAAGGTATTGACAAGGGGAAGTGCCCCACTTTGGACACCTAATCTTGATTGCTTACTTTATGATGGAGCTTGGTAGCAAATGACCGATCCAGTGCTCGGAATGCTGGATAGTTTTTTGGCTTCTTTTTTACTATTTTTTATAACATATATTTTCTACTATCATGTATACTTGTTTTCTAGATTTCTAGAGACATGATATACATATTCAGCTTTTTTATATGATTCGGTTTCCAACTTTGAACATTATTTGTTGAGTCAATAAGGTTTTCCTTATGACTTTTCCATTCCTTCTTTCAAGAGGGAGATTGTTGAGTCATTAAGGTTTCCTTATGACTTTACCATTTCTTCTTGTTTTGAAAATCACAAACACCTTATCTTAAGGCAAATCTCATTTTACCCTTTGTTTTACTTCTATAAGAAAAATTTCCTTACCCAAGGAAATTTACCCTTACCTAGATTTCATTGTTCATATCAATATTTTTCTTAAGTGTAAAATTCGGTTTGTAACCAAAAACCTCGAAATCTTATAATTACTTAGATATGAAGCATTCTGTTCTAGGATCTGAATTCTTGGAATTCTGGTTACGAACTCTTCTGAGTTCTGACTCCAAATTCTGAATCAGAATTTTGGTTACGAACTCTTCTGAGTTCTGACTCCGAATTCTGAATATGAATTCTGGATACGAACTCTTCAAAGTTCTAACTCCGAATTCTGAATCAGAATTCTGGTTACGAACTCTTCTGAGTTCTGACTCCTAATTCTGAATATGAATTCTGGATACGAACTCTTCAAAGTTCTAACTCCAAATTCTGATTACAAATTCTAGATACAAACTTCTCTAAGTTCTAACTCTGAGTTCTCTGAATACAGACTCTGAACTCCTATGAGTTCTGACTCCAAATTCTCATGAACTCTGACTCCGAACTTTGTAAGTTCTGGTTCTGAATTCTGGTGAATCCAAATTCCGAATTTCCTTGAAATTCAGACTCTATAATTCTATAGAATTCAGGTTCTGAATTCCTAGTAAACAGAATCCAAATATCCTTTTATTATAGAATCCGAATTCAATTTTGGTTAGACTCCGAACTTTCATTTACTTACATTCTGAATATCATATTTTGGTTATGCTTACACTTGTTTCGTAATAAAATGATGTCGTGCTTTCATTTACTCACTAACCATTGTTTGAGTGACACGTGTACAGGTCCCTTAGAAATTCAAGGAAGAATATGACCATTAGAGGAGGGAGCCGACCGTTGGATTTGTGCCTATAAATAGGAGCTCATTTGAAAGAGTTCGAGACTTTTGGAATTTTTGAAGCTCAAAACTTTCAGAAGTGATTTCTAGCGAGAGAGGCTCTTATAAACTCTCAAGCTTCATGTAGAAAGTTTGAACGACTTGTTCAAACTTTACTTCATGAGGATTTTCTTAGTGTGACTCCGATTGTTGCTGTGTACAATTGAGGGCTTCTAGGGATAGGAAGACAGAGGTGCCGACTACCTGATAGTTGAGGGATTGCAGGGATAGCAAGACAGATTCCGATATTCGTATCGAGGGCTTACCCTAGTGTGGGTAAGATAGACTTTCTTGAAAGTATAAATCAAGGGACCTTTATCCAAGGTTTTTGTATACCCTTCTCTTTGGGTTAAAATATTTATTACTTGTTACTTGTTTTGTTTCAAGTTTTCCACTGCATTTGTATTGTTGAGGAAAGTATAACTATCTTATACTTCCTTACACTTGTACTCTGATTTAGTTAGATTCTATACGATTTAAGGTAGAATCTTAGTTGTTGTAAACTTTTGTTAAGTTTCATTTCCAGAACCACTTTTCTGGAATCAAGCAAGTTATTATAACTTAGAGGTCTTGTGAATTATCTTGTTTAAAAGTTCCAAAAGAATTTTTAAAAATACAATCCACCCCACCCCCTCTTGTATTTGAGCATCTCATGTTTACATATTCAATCCTACATTTGTTATTATAGAGTATATCATACTCACATACCATCTCACATTATTATCAGTTACTTCAGTTGTTATTCATTACTATATTACTTCTGGTTTGACAGTTTACTGGTCCAGTGTTTATAGTGTCTAATTTTGTTGTGCCATCTGTTTATATATGCTTCCACTATTTAACTATTATTATATTTATCCATTGTGATCTACTCTGGTTATGAGGTCATATACTACCCACAAATACACATTAGGTCCTCACTACTAGTCGACAACCTCTAGCATACAGGGAGGTGTGTTTGATGCCATGTGGCGAACCAACTTCGGGGCACCCTTGAGTGGAACCCAAGCCGGGACGTCACATGATTTCATGTGTCAAACCAGTTTAGCTACCAGTTTGAGTGATTCAGGTTGAAACATTATAATGAAACATGTATTAAGACTTATTCCAATAAAAATAACTTTTGATATCTTAGAAACACCTCTAGTATCACTGTGGTTATTTCGGTAACATCCTTCCGAGTTCTTGATAAACTACTCCACCAGACACTTTGGTGTCATGATCTGCCACAAATAACTATAACCAGGCTTTGATTCCGCTTTTAGGGGAAAGGGTGCATATTTCTATCACCAGAAGTTATATCTTCTGGTTCTTCAATGCAATGAAACATCAACCATCAGAAGCATATTCCTCCAATCAAACATCCCCCATTACTTCGATGTCTGAAACTGAGAATTCCAAGCACCCCAGCCATCACATCGAGTCTTACTCCACTATCTGGTTCTAGTCACCTCACAGTCTCCCTTTAGAATAACACACAAGTGAACAAGCACATGACAAACACACACATACAAACACAAACACAAAACACAACACACACAAGGATTATGTGGTTCAAACTTTGTGTCCTACATCTATGGGAGAATAGTAACATCTCTTTCATTCAAGGAAATTAAGTATATATGAGCTATGAGGATAATCATCTTCTAACAATCCTACTCAGATTACCAAGGGAAGTCTCACTAATACCTTAGATGTTGCATCTTCCAGCACTCCTCCTTCTAGTTTTCCGTCTTCGACATTCCAGCCCCCAACACCTAGATGCACCCAAGTGTGCTCCTTCTAAAACCATTTATGCCTCATGTAAGACCTTATCTATTTTTGTTATTTGTTACTTACACTTTTGGATTAATACCACTTTTATAGTGGATCCTAGCTGGTCAATTGGTCACCATTTCCTTCCAAAACTTTCAGGTGACCCATCATTGATAAGAACTACTATTGATTGCCCGTGGTAATCCTCAACCTGGTCTCTAACTTCCAGTGAATGGTGAATGTAATCTTTTAATTTACATAGATGATTCAGTAAATATTTCCTTTAATATAAACCCATGATTAAAGTCTCCATGCATCATTACCAACGACTTCTCGTCATGACTTCCACATAACCTTCATCGACTCTGAAACATGTGCTACATCTAGAAACCTCCCCTTCCATCTAAATCAATGATTCCTCCATAACATGGATGATTCCACCAAGTTTTGTTTTGAACCTCCTTTGCATCACCACACTTAGACTCCATTATGCTCCATCCATTGAAATCATTCATCTAGTTGCTTTTTCTAGACTCACCTTCTAGCGATCTCATCATCCAATGTCCTTCCACTGATTTGACACTTTGAGGCTCCCGTTGAATTTCCATTCAACCGATGTTGCTACTTCCGATGAACATTGTTCACTAGCCTAAATTTGAACATCACATGGTGTTGGTGCACTGTCTCTATCTAGATCTCCATGTGTGACTTCCAGAGACATACCATCTAAAGCTTCCAATAATCAAGTGATAAAAAATTTCTCACACCAAACCCAACAATTGTATCCATCATGGTGATTTTAGTGGATCGTATGGTCTTGGGATTTCTAGATCATGCTAAGGACATGTCCATTCATTTTGAAAGGTGAACCTTGTGAATCAAGTGTTATTTTGGTGATTACCTTTGTTTGATATGTGAGAAATAAAACTAGGAGATCAATCACTTTAACAAGTGTTGAAGGTTAATTTCAAAGAAATCCTAAAAGGAAAAGTGGAAAAAGGTGTTTACTAATTCGTCCCCAGTGAACTCTCACAGTGATTAGGCCATCATAAGTGTGTTGATATATCAAAATCACTAAGCACGCTTCTTGTACAAGGTTTAGAGCATATTCACTATTTCTCTTGGTTTATAACCAATCGCAAGTTGAAATGCCAATGTTATCTTCCATAAAAATGACTCACTATCAAGTCAAGCAAATAAATTTGATCCTCATAAATCAAAAGCAAGAATCATAATCCCCACGTGTTACCATCCTAGGAAAACCCTTAAATTTCATAAATCATATTCTATGGAAATCATCCCAATAATCCAAGATCATTGGAATACTCACCTAGTGTCGAGAAAACATCGATACCCTTGCCAACCCTGTGTGGGACTAGCATTTAAGCCTTCTCCAGCCACCCCAAATAAAAGCTCCATCATCCAGAAGGGTTTCCTCCATGTCTCGGTGAAACCCCCAACCCAAACCCTAGAAATCGACCACCCAACATGAGAGGCGATAAAAAATAATAAGATGATAAGAAGAAGAGAGGGTTTTAACTTATATATATTTGGTATGGAGAGGAGGATATCATCCTAAAATCCCTAAAAATTTTCCCAAGAAGGCCCTCTATGGTATTGTGGTTGTAATAAGGAAGATAAGGAAACATTTCAACAAAATAAAAATAAAAAATTGGGACACTTGACCACAAAGTTTCCTAGACTGTGCATTTCCCCTGCCTCAAAACCTAGGATGTGTGCATTTCCCCTCACTTCCCCTTTTTACCATGATTTAGCACCAAACGTTATCGAACATCCCCTACCCACTTCCTATAACCTCATCCACAAGCCCGATAAGACCTTTCTAACCTCCAACAAGACTTGTATAATCACCCAATCCCATCCCACCGCATTATCCACTCCATCCTTACTCTGAACCGAATTTATCCTCCAGATTTCACTAAACGCTCACTAGATTCAGTCTACACTTACCCTTAGACTCTCGTTGATTTTCCTCAACCACAAATTCATCCCACAATAGTTCAACCTTTTCATGCTTGTATATATTAACCTACCCCAAAACCAAGTCTTTACATGTAATGGCATTAGTCGAGACATGTTTGAATAGATTATGCATGATAATTCATGGGAGTCAGAGAGAAAATCCTACTGGTGATGTTTTACTTGTCCTATACATGCATATCTCAGTGTTCATGTAAACATTGCATGTCCTGATGCAAAAAAGGGAAAGTCTTCGCTGTTAATCAATGATAAACCATGAGAGTTATCGAGGAGGAGTGGTGTGTCTATGTTTAACTGCATATTTGATGAAACAACTAACTATCCATGGAGCGTAGACATTTTTTTTTATTTTTTATTTTGTTTTTTAGTTTATAATAGGGCGATTACATCCGCCACCGCAGAACACAACGCAAGGAAAACAATTGTAGTAAACATGAGGGTCCAAGGACTTGACCCCGCAACCTACCCCTCACCCCCCATAATTGCTTAAATGTTTGTTCAAATTTGATTTTTTTTATAAAAATTGCATTTCATATAGTTTCGTTGAATTTATTTTTTAGGATAAATCATTCTCCAACTAGTTGTATTTTATCATTTGGCACTGGCCAATGATTAGAAAACAACTCGAGGTCATGTGGCCCCCTCAACTCGGGTATCGAGCCAAGTATTTGGATCAGGGTGTTACAAGACAACCAGGTTGATTGTGAGATAAGAATGACGGGGGGACAATGAAAATGTTTGAATATCAAGACACAACATAAAAAGATAAAGAAAATAAAAATTTTCTATTAAAAATGTTTTAAGATGAAAGTGAGATATTTTTTCCCTTCAAGGCACGTGAGTACTAAGTTGGTTTGGCATGCGACCCTCACTTCTCAATTTTTTTTGAGGAAAAGAAAAGATATATTACTGATCAAGAAAACCAGGCCTACAAAGCCAATTAGGAAACGAATTAACCCAACAATGATCACCCCAAGATTTCCCAAAACGAGCCAAGTGATGGGATTTCATATTCCCATCCCTTTTGACAAAAGAAAATGTGAAAGCATTGAAACCATCGGTCAGGGACCATATCTTCCTCAAGATGAGGCCATAAGTTTGAGAGTCATCTTCCTTTAATGAGAGAGCATTCACCACTGCGAGGCAGTCGGATTCCACCAAGACCTTGGGCCAATTTTTGGAACGGGAAAAAAAATACCATGGAGGATGGCCGAGGCCTCCACCACCACAGGACTCCAAGATTTAGGCACAACCCTACACTGAGCTTCCACAATCTGGCCCGAACTGTTATGAGAAATGAGCCCAATACTGACCCTGGAGTAAGAAGAGACCACAACATCTGTATTAATCTTAAGAAAACCCTCAGGGGGGAGACCAAGAAGGAAATGCATGCTGAGTGTGGCCAAAAGAATGCACCGCCTCACTAGTCTTCCAGCCATTCATCCACTCCAAAGCTCTATCCACCCAAAGGCGGTCCGGGGTCACCTTCATTTGGAAGATACATTCATTTTGTCAAGTTCAAACCAACCAAGCAATTGTGTAGATAAGCCCAACCACTCTCGGTTCCAGAGAAGACATCCAAAAAGAAAAGTTTTGGACCAACCTAATTGAACAGTCAAAGAACCTCCCAAAATCTGGCTTCCAAACCTTCCACACCCCTTCCACCCCGTTACAGGAAAGAATTGCATGCAAAAGGGAATCCACTTATTGGAGGTACAAGGGACAGGTGTCGTCCTCCGCCAAGTGTCACCGCACCAGAAAGTCATGGGTTGGAAGAACCCCAGCGCAGACCTACAACCAAAAAAATTTCACCTTCAGGGGAGCGGCGAGGGACCATAGGCTCTTCCAATGAAAATCAGTAAAAACCTAGACCAAACCTTGAACCCTCATTTTGTAACCCGAACGAGCAGAATATCTCCCATGAGGTTCCCTAGTCCAGCATATCTGTTCAGGGCCCACACCTGGTGTGAGAGGGATACTCAGGATAAGCTAACGATCCACCTCGTTAAACCAGCAACAAAGCTTTCCCCAATCCCACTCCTTAAGCGAGTCGTCAAACAGATCACTTACTCTTGCATCTTCGAATCCAGGAACAACCGGTGAAGAAATATTATGATTAACACCATCTGCCATCCATGGATCATTCCAAATGTTAACATTATTTCCATCTACAATTCTCCAAATGCAGCCCAAATAAATGAGAGTTTTTTCTCCCCAAATGCTCCTCCACACAAAGCTCGGTCGTGGACCCAGCTAGGCGTGCAAGAAATCAGAATGATGGAAATACTTTGCCTGCATAACCCTTGAGAACAGGGCATTTGGATGGGAGAGAAGATATCATCCTTGCTTCGCCAAAAGAGCCTCATTAAACCATTTGAGATTCCTAAATCAAAGGCCCCACGAAATTTTGAGACACACAGCTTCTCCCAAGACATCCAGTGGGAGTTATGTTTTCCCTCATGGGTGCCCCACCAAAAATTGGCCAACCGGAAGTGGATTTGATTGACAAGAATTTCTAGGAATTTAAACAGCGACAGAGCATAAGCAGGGATTACTTGGGCCACTGACTTAATGAGAACTTCCTTTCCCGCCTTGGAAATATTCCTACTAGACCAAGACAAATCAGGTTATCCACTCTATCCAAAATCGCGGTGAAAACTTGTTTCTTCGATCTACCAACAAGGGTCGGGAGGCCATGGTACTTGGGATGCTTATCAACCAGTGGAAACCCACACATTCACTGAAGCTCCTCTCTCTTAGCTTGTGGGATGCCTTTACTGAATGATAATTCTGATGTAAAGACCCGAAAATTTCAAGGAAATTTTTTTCTTAAATACCTTGGAATTTTACGAGTCTGTGGCTTCTGACAGCACTTGATTTCGAGGCTTGATGTGCCCAGAATCAATTTCCAAAGTTTAGCTCGGGTACGTTCAATGAACGAATGAGCGAGTTTTTCTATCTTTTGAACTGGTGCTCGAAATTGAAATATGAGGGCACCGATGAACTCGCAGCGCCGATAATTGCTTAAAGGGATCTTTAGCGCATTTGTGTTTTAAGCGGGTTGAGATTTAATTTTTGGGGAATTAGTTTAAAAATAAATAAAATTGGTGTGTACAATTTTATTTATATCTACGGTGGTTAAATCCTACAAAGGGGAGTTAAGGGTGGGACCCACAACCACCTAACTACCCTTGTGTGTATATTTGGGAGGTGGGGCCCACACAAGCCTCAACCTTCTACATTCCACAACACTTTTCAAACCCCTCTTTAAACTCCCCAAATAACTCCCTTAAACCCCTTTTTAATTATTTTGTTAATTCCTCTTATTAGTGTAACTCTTCCTCTCCTATTTCTCTCTCTCTTTAACTCATGTCAACACACCTTAATTAATAGATTGAACCAATTCAATTAATTAATTAAGTGTTTTAAATTTTGAATTTTGAGAGCTTGGCATGATTAATTAAAATAAGAGGAAGTCTTATTTTAATTGGATTGGAATTGTTGTGTGGAGAGAATTGGAGAGCTCTTGAGTTTTTGAAGAGCACCAACTCTCCGACGAAGAACGACCATCCCTCTCGGCGAAGAACGCTCCCCGGTTCTCCATCAAGGGAGGAGACACTTCCGAGGAGAATTCGCCAATGACGACGCATCATATTTTCTTTTTTTTTCCACGACAAGAGAGAAGACGCCTCTTCTTTTTCAGGCACACTCTGACGACGATGAAATCAACACCGTCATCCTTGATGCTCGACTATCGTGAATCTTAGCCAAGGTAGGGGTTGTTATGTTCAAGTTTTCATATCGTTCTTCATGGTTCTTCAATTCTTGAGTTTCGTTTGGCCTCTTGATACCATCATGATGAGGAAGGGCTCGGACCGCACGAACACGGTCTGACCCTTCTCCTCTTGTTTGTTCTTTGTGGACGATGGAGGTGGACTGCGAAGAACCGGTCGACATCGGGCCGACCACGAGCGGGTCGTTGGCGCATGATTGTTAGGTCGCCGCAAAGGCGTGGCACCATCGTGCCACACAGAGTAGAGCCGGACCGCGGCTGGGGCGGGCCGCGGCGGAGGGGCGCGGCGCGATGGCCCCGCGCCGAAGTTTCAAGGGGTCGCGGCCAGGACGGGTCGTGTCGGTTGAACAAAGCCGCGACCTAAGGCCACGAAGGATCTAGGAGGGCGGCCGGCTATGCCGGCCGCCGGTGCCATCAAGAGTCGGGACCCGAGGGGTCCTGCATTTACCCAAGGGCCAGCCGACACGGCCGACCGTTTCGAAGAATCGGGGGGGTGTAACCCCCCCCCCCCCAATCAGCGGCTAGGGCGGGCCCCACTGGGCGCTGCCACCCCGCCTGGTCGGCCAGCCACGCGGCCAACCACGTGGGCCACGTGGGCCGGGTCGGGCTGCGCCCTATTGGGCCGGACCCGGGTTGGGTCGACCCGGGGGGGTGTTGGGTCGGGTCGGACCGGGCCCAGACCCCATATTTTCAGACCGTTTTCGGTTAAACGAACATAATTTGAGATATGGACCTCCGATCGATGCACCATCAGTTGCGTAGAATTCCTTGGATCGAGACGGTCGTTTCGGTATACTGAACCCAAGGTTTCGGCGAAGTTTGGGTATGGCCGGGTTGGTTCAAATTCGAAACCAACCGGGCCCTCGGAGCGGAAACACTTATAACTTGAGCTCCGGACTTCTGATTAACATGCCGTTGACTTTGTTGGATTCCTCTTGATGAGACGATTCTTTTGGTATACTACACCTAAGGTTTGGATATAGTTGGAGTATGGCCGGGTTGGATTGTACCCGAAATCCAACCGGGCCCCTGGAACAGAAATACTAATAACTCACAGACCGGGTGTCTGATTGACGCGCCGTCTGTTGAGTTGAGACCTCTATGATGAGGCAGTCCTTTGAGATACTTCCACGTGAGATTACGCGACACTTGGATGTATCGACCAATAGCTCGTGGAGCGGACCCTCCCGAAGACGAGCGTACGGAGTGCGGAGACCTAGTAGCTGTAGACCTGATGACTGCTTGACCGATTCGACTCGGAGTGATTCGATTAGCCCAGTGGACGGAGTGCCCGGTATTTGGCGGCAGACCCATGGCGAACGGAGTGCCTGATAGTTGGCAGCAGACCCGCGGTACTCGGTAGGAGGAGTACCTCTGTAGGCTATTAGGGAGAGCGCCCGGTATTTGGCGGCATACCCTTAGCGGACGGAGCGCCCGGTATTTGACAACAGACCCGCGATACTCGACAAGAGGAGTACCTCAGCAGTCTAAGGTTAGTGAGTAGCGCCTCGGAGTCGTGACAGGGCCACTGTACTCGACAGAGGAGGAGTTCTCCAGCAGTTGTGGTTTCGATAATGAAAATCTTGGTTTGAGCTGAGTCAATGACCTTTGTGATTACCTCATGATTGAGATGAGTTACTTGATAACTTAGGCATATGTATGGGCATATACCTAAGTAAAGGTTATCTGTTGAGATCTTTCTTTGTGGTTATCCTTGTTGGATTTAGTGAGACCTTGTGGGTCTCGGGGTCCCTACTGAGTATCGTTATACTCACCCCTGCACTGGCTATACCCGCACCTCGTTGTGTTGGTTGCAGACGACGGACAACACTGATCGTGGTTGAGGCTTGTAGAGCTGGACGGTACCCGGAGGTGGATCTTACGACGAGACGGTACCTGGAGGAGACGGACGGACGTGGGGTGCTGAGGAGGACATATGTACCTACCCTTCAGGTGGGAACCTGGAGGACGATCCAGGAGCTATTTCACCTTTCAATTGTTGTCTTTTCAGTTGTACTTTTCTTTCAGTTATAGTTGTACCTTTCTGTTGGGCTTGTATTTCTGACCCCTTTGTACTTTCAACACTTTTGTTATACTGATTACTTAGTGTTTGCTTCCGCTTGATCTCTGGTTGTGTGAGTTTTCGTTTTATAAAGGCAATGTCTTCTCGGTTGTAGAGATTTACGCCTTTGGTGCTAGTCATCAGCCCCTGGCCTATGAAAAGCGGGCTTGAGGTAGTTACGACACGGGCCCCGGGGGACGGGTCGTGACATCTGATTTTAAATCATTAAGGCGTTGCCCTGAAGCCTTTTCGTACATATTAATGATATTCAGCACTGCACTGCATTTTGCGGGGTATCACACGCAAAAAGGAGGCTATCATCTGCAAAGAAGATATGAGAGATAGATGGCCATTTCTACATACCGTAGCACCATGGATAGTTCCATGCTCCTCCGCCTTCAAGATAAGATGAGAAAAGGCATCTGCCACCAGAATGAAAAGGTAAGGTGACAGGGGATCCCCTTGTCTCAAGCCTCTCGACGGTTTAAAGCTCGCTGAAGGGCCCCAATAATGTTAATTTTGTAGGAGACAGACGTAACACAATTCATGATATTGGAGATCCATTTCGTCCCAAAGCCCAGCCTGGATAAGACAAGTTCGAGAAAAGGTCATTCAACTCTGTCATAGGCCTTCATCATATCCAATTTCATTGCCATGGTACCACGCTTGGTTGAGGAGCGAGTGTTCATATAGTGGAATAATTCGAAGGCAAGACAGCATTATCAGTAATGGATCTCTTTGGGACAAAAGCACTTTGGTTATCTGAGACAATCAACGGGAGAAAGTCCCTAAGTCTGGCCACTATGATTTTGGAAAAAATTTTGTAAATCACATTGCACAGACCGATTGGCCGAAACTCCGAGACTTTCTGAGGGCACTGGGTTTTGGGGATAAGAGTAATAAGAGTTTCATTCAGTGATTCAAGAGAGGTTCTGCCTGCCCACACCTCCTTCATCAGGGTCACCACATCGGGCCCAACAATATGCCAAAAGCGTTTAAAGAACAGAGCATGAAACCCATCAGGCCCCGAAGCCTTGATAGAGTGAATAATATGCAGGGCCCCAAACACTTCATCATCTGAAATGTCACTTTCCAAGGAATGATTCATTTCTTCCGTAACCAACTTTGGGATGCTTTCAGTCGGACATGAGGGGACGCTAGTACTTTCTGTTGTATAGAGGTTGCTGAAAAAGTTCAGAGTAATGGAGTGAATGTCATTGATGTCACGAGTAACTCTCCCAGAAGGATCCTCCAGACGAGCAATATGATTCTTCATTGCAGACGCACTGTTGCGTCTTGCTTACTTCTCAATTTATGGGTTCCTTTGGTTAACCTTATCCTAGTTAAACCAATCCATTGGTAAATTACATGCCTTTATTTTTTATTTTTCTTATAAATTATGTCTAATGAATCCATAAGTCAGAAAAATTTATCAATAAATTCATATCCTAGAGCCATTTATTTAAAAAAAAAGAAAACTATTAAAAATCAGGATAAATAAATCTAAAAAATGAATTTATTGATAAATTTTTATTTAATTTATTATATTTTATTATTGTTTTTTTAAATTATCTCTGGGCGGGTAGTTTTTGCCGTGTGCGTGCAGATCACGTATCACCCCACCGGACAGAGATAAGGGCCGTTCCCGTGGTTGGGTTTGAAGGATTGGGCAGAGGACGGGCCTTGTTCGCAATTCGATGACCACGGTGACTGCGACGGCGACGGCCGCACTGGACCTTCTACATAGCCACATCGGTCTCGGCGGACGGCACCCTTAACATGTTATCCCTAAACCTCATTCTGTTTCGTTGAAAATCATATCATACAATGCGGAGACAGCTCTTTTCTCGTCCCTCTTCGCAGAGCGGGATTTGTTTATGTTTATTTCCTCACCTCGTTTGAATTTCAGCCTTTTTTTTCCACTTCTCTGTGTCTGCAGTATTTTATTACGGACGGTGCCGCCCCTTCTGTCTGTCATTGATGGCAGAGGGTCTACCTATAAAGTTCATTTGCTGGGTAAAGTTTTTAAACAAACTCATTGTATTGACTACGAAAAAACCTTTTCTGTAGTATATGTCATGATTAAAACTCTGGAGATATGGAACCATGATCAAACTACACTCGGAAACTATAGAATTATAACCCTGATAAAAGAAATATGTGAATAATTTATTAAAGGAAATCAGAGTGATCAACTAAATAAATTTGATTACTATATCTTGATCACTGTTGACTAAGGAAATCCTCTAAAATCCTTAAGGATTCCCCATATTTTTCTTTTGTCTTCTCATCAGATATGCTTTTGGAATTCAAAAAACCTGACAAGCTATTCTAATTTTGATTTTGGAGAATGCAAGATAGGTAGAAAAAGCACTAATCCGAATATAGAATTCAACTGACTATATTTTTTAGCTATAATATTATTTTCATCCCCCTTCTTTCATTTTTAGTCAATTGAAAGAGGATCAATTACATAGATTGAAGTCAAAAAAATTCGATGATTGAGAGCACAAGGAAATAATGTATAGAATTCAAAATTATTTCAACCACGAGTAGGAGTGCTGAGATTCCAACAACATTAAGGACAACATGAAAGATTTACCATTTCATCATTATGTATTCATTTCCTATGATCATTATTTCCATAATTCCATGAATGATATTAATAACATCTATAATTTCCATATAGACACTTTCAGATTTCTTACACCCATCATCAGGAGGGTGGACACCATCCCACAAAATGATGCAGTGAGCACTGGCCCACCAAACAAAATCTTCTGAAGTTACCGACAGAGCTAGGACATGTGGATGACATCATGAACTCTGTCCAGCCACGGAGGTAGCGCCAATCGATAAGAAACCTCACCAATACGCTCTAACACCACGTGTCTATAGTCTAGTATTCCGGGGTGATCTTGGCTTCGGGTCTATGATACTTATGCCTGGATGAGAAACCCCCCTCCCACTGAAACTAGTTTTTTTTCAACTGATCATGGAGGGGCAGTCGACCTTTCCATATTTTCCACAATAGTAGCATTTTTGATGGAAGGGAGGCAGGTGTGGTTGGCGAAGGTGGGTGGCCAACCCCACCTCTTAGGCAGCAGCGAGGGAGGAACAAAGGTGAGGACAACCTATATAAAGAGCTCTCTCCCAACGGTTTCATCTTCAGCTTCACATCTTCTTCGATGCGTTTTCTCCACTTTTTCAAGAGAGACAATTACAAAGATATACTCCTTGTAACGGCGAGAGATCGTCTGCCCCCGCATTTTACCATAGTGAGATTATTCTATTTTTCTGTGATTTTTTACCTCTATTTGGGTTTTTTTCCACGTTATATCTGTTATTTTTTCCACGCTTTTGCATTTTATTTTATCTCATTATTATCGCTGCACCAGTGGACCAATCATTTTCGATCCCAACAAGTGGTATCAAAGGAAGGTTCTGGCCCGGTGGTGTTCACTTTTTCATGTATTAATAATTCTTGTAAATTTTTGTGCGCTTTGTGATTGCGACTGTGGTTGATCTTTCGCATCAGAAAAAATTTATTGAGATTATTAAATACACTACTATAAAACAATAGAGGTTTTGGACTGATGACGTGTCAAGATGGTGGTGAAATTCAAAATCGAGAAATTCAATATGAATAATTTCTTGTTGTGCAAAATAAAGATGCAAGCAACGTTGTGGAAGGATAATTGCCTACAGACGATTGATGAAAGACCAACAGGTGTGACGATGAAGCGTGGTTTCAGTGAGAGTCAATATCATGACATGGATGAAAATGTGACGAGTTCTTTTGGAAGTGGAGACGTTCTAGTCAGTGAAGTAGCGACGACTACTAGAGGCTGACAACATCTCAACAACGCATGAATAATTGACTCGGGATCGACACGACACATGACATTTCAACAAGAATGGTTTGATTAGTATGAAACTATCTCGGAAGGACTTGTGTACATGGAGAACGATCACACCTTGAAGATTGTTGGAGTCGGTACCATCAAATTGAAGATGCATGATGGTATTGTCCGAACGATCCAAGAAGTACGTCATGTGAAGGAATGAAGTGATGAGAATTGTGAAGGATGTGCTTGTGGTGATGATGGCGAAGAAGATCTCAAATAACATGTACGCGCTTATGGGTGAAACGTACAAGAAGACGGAGATAGTCATCGTATCCACTACCTGGATAGAAGCGTTGATGACGTCATGACATTAGAAGCTTGGTCATATGTCCAAAAGCGACTTGAAGATTCTTGCTGATTAGAAGTTGATGTCCGGTCTTACAAAGACATCCTTACCATTTTGTGAGTATTGTGTTTTGAGCAAGCAATACAGGTTAAAGTTCGGAATGTCAACAATGAGAAGCAAAAAGATCTTAGAGTTGATCCATTCCGACGTTTGACAATCACCGTTTATATCCCTGGGAGGAGTAAAGTACTTTGTATCTTTCATTGATGATTATTCCAAGAGATGTTAGGTGTATCCAATCAAGAGGAAATTGAATGTTTTTAAAGTCTTCAAAACATTCAAAGCGCGGAAGGTGCTTGAATTTGAAAAAAAAAATGAAGTGTTTGAGGTCTAACAATGGTGAGGAATATACAAGCGAAAAGTTTGATACTTTTTGTAAACAAGAAGGCATCAAAAGACAGCTCATAGTGGCGTACACTCAGCAGAGTGAAGTGGCAGAGCGGATGAACATAACCTTATTGGATAAAACATGGACAATGTTGAAGACTGTAGGAATTTCCAAAACATTCTGGGCAGAAGCTGTAATGGCCCGGACCTCTCCGGTCTATTCCTTTGTGAAAATATGGTGTTTGAGGTGTTTCGGGAGGTCAAGGTGACTTATCCCCAACAATTTGCCAATTTTCCCTTTTTGTGAATAGTAGCATCAGTGACCCTCGGTGAACAGTTCCAATGGTAGACAGTTGTGAACAGTGCATCGGTAACCTTCTGTGAACAGTTCCAACGGTGAGGTCTAACGGTAACCTCTCTTTTGCCAAATTTCCAATTCTATGAACAGTTATATCGGTAACCTCTAACGGTAACCTCTCTTTCCTTTGCCAAATTTTCATTTCGACGAACAGTTCCAACGGTAGACATTTGTGAACAGTGCATCGGTGACCCTCGGTGAACAGTTCCAATGGTAGACAGTTGTGAACAGTGCAACGGTGACCTTCCAACGGTGACCTTTTCTTTTCTTTGCCAAATTTTGAGTTCTGTGAACAGTGTTTCCAGAACGGTGAGGTTCCAATAACATCCTCTATTTCCTTTGTCAAATTTCGAGTTCATGAACAGTGTTTCCATAATAGTGAGGTTCTAACAGCAGCCTCTATTTCCTTTGCCAAATTTCGAGTTCATGAACAGTGTTTCCAGAACAGTGAGGTTTTAACAGCAGCCTCTATTTCCTTTGCCAAATTTTGAGTTCATGAACAGTGTTTCCAGAACAGTGAGGTTCTAACAAAAACCTCTATTTCCTTTGCCAAATTTCAAGTTCATGAACAGTGTTTCCAAAACAGTGAGGTTCTAACAACAACCTCTTTCTTTTGCCAAATTTCGAGTTCATGAACAGTGTTTCCAGAACAGTGAGGTTCTAACAGCAGCCTCTATTTCCTTTGCCAAATTTTGAGTTTGGTGTATAGTGTTTCCATCTCCCTACAGTTTTGCCCCTTTGACGTTTCTTTTGACGAAAAATGCATTTAAAACCTTATTTAAGGACTCTAAGGCCGATTCAAGGGCCATAAATCCTATATTAATTATTCCTATGGCTCGGGATGTTTTTACCTTGGTCAAACCGCGTGGTTTAATGCGATCCGCTTTTAATGGAAAATTAAGCGTATCTTAAACCGTCGCTCCGTTAAATCTTTTAAAGGGACGGGATATCTTCCTCCCTAATTCTTTCTCCTTGTTCTCGGGTGTGAGACGCTCGAACATCCCATTCCTTCCCATAGGAGTTGCACAATCAAACTTTCCTCCTCTGGTTCCGCTCTGTTTTGATGCAACCAAGCTGTATCGATCAATCTTCGATATAAGGTATGTTTTATCGTCGTTACTTTGGGGTTCATCTTCTCCTGTTTCTCCTTTCCATATTATAGCATGTAATCTCCATGCTTTTAATGGAGTTTACTCTTGCAAGAGGAGCTGTGTTTACTCTTGCAAGAGGAGGAAATTCACTATTGGTTATGTGTTTATTCTTGCAAGAGGAGCTGTGAGCTGAATTTCAAAGTTACAGTCAGTTGTGGTTTTATCCACGATCGAGGCAGAATACATGACAGCTACACAAGAGCTGTGTTTACTCTTGCAAGAGGAGGAAATCCACTATTGGTTATGTGTTTACTCTTGCAAGAGGAGCTGTGAGCTGAATTTCAAAGTTACAGTCAGTTGTGGTTTTATCCACGATCGAGGCAGAATACATGACAACTACACAGGCTTGCAAAGAGGCGATTTGGATGAGAAGGTTGTTGGAGGAGCTCGACACAAACAAAAGCAGATTCTATTGTTTTGTGACAATCAGAGTATCTTGTACATTGCAAAGAATCCATCTTTTCATTCCAAGATGAAATACATTAGGGTACAATATCACTTTCTTCGAGATGTGGTGGAGGGAATTAAGTGTGAATATGCAGAAAATTCATACTAAGGAAAATCTGGCAGATTTCCTGACGAAGACGATCGACTCTGATAAGTTCAGATGATGCAGATCCTCAAGTGTCATTGCAGAGATGTGGGCAATATGGTTTGATAGATAGAAAGGATATGTGGATATTTGATTGGTTCTCAATCATTCTCCAAGTTAGAGATATGTCGCCAGTATTTTATTATGGATGGTGCCACCCCTTTCTTTTGTCAAGGGAGACAGGCGTGGTTGGCGAAGATGGGTGGCCAACCCCACCTACTGGGCTGTAGCGAGGGAGGAATATAGGTTGGGAGACAACCTATATAAAGGGCTCTCTCCTAACAGTTTCATCATCAACTTCACATATTCTCCCATCAGGATTTGTGTGGTATTTTGTGAGGTGTTTTCTCCACTTTTTCAAGAGAGATAATTACAAGGGATATTCTCCTTGTAATTGTGAGAGATTGTCTGTACCCGCATTTTATGTTGCGAAATCGTCAGGAGTCATAACGACAGAAATGAGAAACGAAAGAAGAATGCAGAAAGAAAAAATAGACACGAGACACAAATTTACGTGGTTCGGGAATAACCCTACGTCCACGGAGAGACAGAAAATTCACTATATCGGGAGCACAAATACAAAGTTTTTTTTTTGCAGTAGTAACCCTAACCCGAAAATGGGCTATAAAATGCAGAAGACAATAACTGTTCCGAAAAGTAAGTCCGCGTCGTTACAGTGAACGGCGGCCGCCTTTGTCAAAAGTACTACAGTGGCTGCCGGCTGGAAGTCAAAAGTGCGACAGTATTGTTGACTCCGAAGTCCGCACTGCTACAGTGCCTGTCAGTGTCGGTCGGTCAGCTCTGCTACAGTGGTCAGAGATGCTACAGTGCCGAAAAATTGGGCCAGGGGCCTTCGCCCCCCAGATCCCCGGAGCAGGGGCGCGTTGCCCCCTGCAACCCCAGAACGAACTCACCCCAGATCCCCGAACGAGCTCACCGCGGAGCTCGACCCGCGACAGTTGCGAGGCATAAGCATTCGGCCCAACCGGATTGGGCTACACCAATCTAACATTTTACCATAGCGAGATCCTTCTATTTTTATATGGTTTTTTATCCCTTTTTGTTTGGAGGTTTTTTCATGTTACATCTAGTGTCATTTTTATGCATTTTTGCACTTTATTTTTTCTCGCTATTATCGCTCGACTAGTGGACCAAATCATTTTCGGTCCCAACACTCATGTGTCATTGGCGGCCCAAGTGTTGTACCTGTGAAATTGTTGGTCTATGTTCAAAGCTGCGGGATATGGTCCATTGCTGTGAAAGGCGCTATTTTCTGTTGCTCTGTACGAATGTTCATGGAGTTTTTGTATGCACGAATGAATAATTCATGAATTGGGTAGTCTCTGCACTTCTTATTCTGCCCGGTTGCAATCCATGGGAAGTTTGATTCCATATGATCTGTTATTGTATGATGTAATCCCGTTAACATGAATAGGTACCTAAAAGAGCAACCTGCGGTGAAATACTCCAATAAGGACGATGGAGTCTGCAGGATATACTGCGCTTGCTTCTTGTGCCCTTACTCCCTTTATTTTCATAAAAAAACGTCGCAGATTGCTGTTCAGTTTACACCAGAATTCACCCAAATCAAGTAAACCACCGGCTTACCATCTGCGACGGCAGTTACATACAGAATCTTTAATGGTTGCAAGTTCCCATCCTGCTCCATTGTTCAGGTGGATGCTTACCAGGTTTTGAGGTTTTTTGTATTGTTTTTTATTCTCACGGTGTGTTCCAATACACCATGTTAACGCCTTATTAATTGATTTTTAGTGTTGCTCCAATGATGGAGTGGACGGATAACCATTATAGAACTCTTGCTCGACTCATATCAAAGCATGCATGGCTATACACAGAGATGATCGCTGCAGAAACAATAGTTTATCAGAAGGATAATTTGGTAAGTCATTAAAAGTATTTCTTCTGGTGAAACTGATGGACTGAAAACTTCTTTGAAAATCTTATTGGCTTAATATTTTTGCCTCCATTCTTCCATTTCCAATGCTTTTTTTCCCCTCTGTAATTTTTTTGAAATTTAAATAAGTGTTTTAAGTAAAGAAAGTTATCCATATATATTTAGAAGCCAGACGTGATGTATTGCTGCTGTCACATAGACTATAATAACTAGGAAGCTAAGTAGTACTTCTGATTCATTTTGTCAAAACAGGCAGAATTCAGTTGAGTTATATTCTAGTAAAGTGTAGTAATTGTTGTAGCTAGTTACTGCTGTAGATTTTTTTCAATGCACCATTGCGGCAAATGTTTTTCATTCAGCAATGAAACAGAAAGGTTCTGTTTATTTGATTTATTGTTTTTTTCTCAGAGCGGGATTGTTTGTTTTTTTGCTAGATTTTGCCTTTGGTTTCCAGCACAAATGAAGCCTATATATAATTGTAATAATTTTTCACTCAGCAGTGTAACAGTAAGGCTCTATTTATTTGATTTATTGTATTTTTCTTAGGGAAGGATTGTCTGTTCCTTTGCTAGATTTTGCCTTTGGTTTCCAGCACAATTGAAGCCTATAAATAATTGCAATAATTCACTTTCATATTGCATATTTTGAAACAAATTATTATATACATGTGTGTTATCTGCACATCAATTCTTTTTCGTTCTTTCATTCGGGCATCTTTAAAATTTATCAGTTCACTCTTTAATTTTCCAATTTCAATTCTTTCTCTTGTATGTGTTACATCAGAAGTGTTTTTTTCTTTTGCTAAATTTCTTTTATAGAAAAGGAAGATAATAACAGAAGGAAACAAAAAGCAAACTGTCAGGTGTCCTAAAATAAAATCACATGTACAGTGATAGTGTTTGTTGATCTCCTCGCATGCAATAAATTGTTAAAATGGGAGGCATGTAAGCTTAGATCTGCAGCAATTTCAGTGATTCTTGAACATCTTCAATTACACAAATCTTGGGCTTTTGTATTAAATAAGCATATCATTGAGATCCATTTTGGGGTGGATGTCAACAGAAGAGTTGCTTATCAGCGATGAATTTCACATCTTATGATGGAAATAGAAAGGTAAACTGAAGGTAAGAGACCATGGACAGTGTGCTTTGTGGGTATAGATTCACTTGAAACTCATCCAAGACATGTATGAAGGGAGTTTGACTCGAGTTAGAACTCTAGTAAATGATACTACAAATTTCCTTGTCTCAATAGGTCTGCATCAAGGTTTGGCTTTAAGCCCATACTGTTTTGCTTTGATTTCAAGTGAACTTACAAAACATATTCAAGATGAGATGTCTAATTGCATGTCTTTTTTGCAGATGATATAGTTCTCTCTGTAGAATCCAAAGAGTATCAATTTAAAGTTTATAGGGAGAGACTTTATAATCGAAAGGTTTTCATCTTAGTAGGGATAAAAAAGGTAAACTGAAGGTAAGAGACCATGGGCAGCGTGCTTTATGGGTATAGATTCACTTGAAACCCATCTAAGACATGTATGAAGTGAGTTTGACTTGAGCTAGAACTCTAGTAGATGACACTATAAACTTCCTTGTTTCAATAGATTTGCATTAAGGCTTGGCTTTAAGCCCATACCTTTTTTGCTTTGGTCTCTGTTAAGAGTATTAGATATTTTTAGATATTTTTAATATTCGTGTCCCACATCGGTATGAGTTATCTTTTGTATTCTTTTTCTCATATATAAATAAAGTATCCTACCTCATTGTGAGGAACGGTTTCCATTCCAACATGGCATCAAAGGGGCTTTAACATCTCGCCCCTCCCTGCCCTCGCCTATCCGTGCACGTTCGCCCCTCTTGCATGACGACCCCTCCCCAGTGTTGTCAAAGGCACGCAGCGCAATAAGGCGCAAAGTTTGCTTGGGGATGCGGCGCGGCGCGGCGCGAGGCACAATTAAGGCGCAACTAAGGAGGATGCCCACATAATTAATTATATACGGTTTTCAACAATATTTTAAATTTAAAAAAACTTAAATTCAATCAAAAAAATACAAATTAAAATACATACCGATAATTTTTAACCAAAACCATAATCAATTCGTGGTATAGCGAGGTGCCGCTGTCAGTAATGTTTTTATAGAGTGTTATGTTTTTTTATTAATATATTAAATATTTTATTTAATTGAATTTATGTCTTACCCGCACCACAATTTCGGCCTCCTACTTCGATCTCCGTCCCGATCTCCGTCCCGATCTCTGTTGCGATCTTCGCCCCGATCTCCGCCGATCGCCCTCACCCACCTGCCACCCTGAATTTCGTTAGGGGCCACCTGTCATCGCGAATTTCGTCACCCCCGATCTCCGCCACCCCTGTCTTTATCCCCGATTTCTGCCTGTACCCTAAATTTCCATCCTACCCTGATTTTCGCCACCACCCCCTATACTGTCGCCCCTGATCTTCGTCGCCCCACTCTGCTGTACCTGTAGGCAGTACTCATGTTTTTTGTCGCCCTCGATCCCAACCACCACTGGTGCGCCTTATGGCGCATGGTGATTTTAGCGCCACTGGGTTTGGCGCGCCTCATTGAGGTTGCCTCGCCTCACCCATATTGAGGCGCCCCAGGTGCGCCTCGCCTCGCCTCGCGCCAAGGCGCACTGAGGCACGCACCTTTGACAACACTGCCCCTCCCTGCGCGACGCCTCCCTGCGCAACGACCCTCTGTGCGATGGCCCTCTGCGCGTTGCCCCTCCCTGTGCGTCGACACCCTTCCGTGTCACCCCTCCCTGTGTGACAACCCCCCCGTCCCCAGCCTCTTGCCTCTCCAGGTGCGACCCCTCCAGTCGCTCGCCCCTCCTTGTGCGCTGTAACAATTGGGCCCCACTGATAGCATAGACACCCCGCTTTAACATGACCGTCAGGTCCTGGCCCGCCAGGTACCATCAGTTGCCCTGCAGACACGTGGTGCCCACCCAGGGGTCTACCCACGTGCCCAAACGGGTCATTAGATTAATGACTGTCCCCACAGACCAATACATGTTCTTTCCAGTGTGCTTTGTCTTCACACACACCCTGAGAAACCTCCCAGAAGGTCACCGTTCCTGATCACCATTCCAGGCCAAGCACGTTTAACCCTGAAGTTCTAATCAGGTGCACTGTGTTGACACGAGTCATATCATTTAGCCTTTTAGCCCTTTATCATTTTTGGGGTGTTACATTCACCCTTGCTTTAGAGCACAACGTCCTCGTTGTGGACCCTACATCTCAACCCAGGCAGTGCCACCGCACTTAAGGCTGAGTTTTTTCCCTGATATCAATGTAACAACTAGGCCCAACTGATAGCACAAACACCCTGTCTTAACATGACCGTTAGGTCCTGGTCCGCCAAGTACCACCTGTTGCCCCGCAGACACGTGGTCCCCACCTTGGGGCTCACCCACGTACTCGAACGGGTCATCAGACTAATGACTGTCCCCACATGCCAACACATGTTCTTTCTAATGTGCTTTGTTCTCACTCATATACACCCTGAGAAACTTTTCAAAAGGTCATCCATTCTGATCACTACTCCAGGCCAAACACGCTTAACTGTGGAGTTCTAATCAGGTAGACTCCCGAAAAGGAAGGTACACCTTGTTGACAAGAGTCATATCATTTAGTCTTTTAACCCTTTATCATTTTTGGGGTGTTACATGTGCGAAGCCCTGTGACCCCACCAGCCGCTCGCCCCTCATGCGCCATCCCCCCAGCTCGCCGCTTCTTCCTATGCGATGCCCCAAACTGCACAGCCTCGCCCTGCCGCTATTCATGATACTCTTTCTTCTATGACCTAATTAATACCCAGATTTTTCGGCTGTGCACTTTCAACACATAATTTTTACCCGCTGCACAATTTTAGTGCCTTGTCCTTGCGTAACGTGTATCTTTAACACTCTTATGATCTTCGAACCCATTTATGACAACATCACCACCTTTGCCAGATACTATCTCAACTTCCACACGTCTTATGGATGAACGTCTCGATTCCTCCAATTTCATCATGTGGAAGAAAACTGTCATTGCCGCCTTGATGAACATGAGCTATTATTCTCATCTTGTTGCATCCCCTCTTGATCCAAAAGATGTCACGTTTGGACAATGGGAACAATGAGACAACAAGATCTTTTTTATGCTGGTTAACTCCATGGATCGCTCGGTTAAGCATGTTGCTAAGACTGCTACTACTTGAAGGACTTAAGAGATTCTTTATTGCTTATGTTTTCTGAGATGAACAATCTCGCTCGCATATCTACTCTTTTTTAGCAGCTCTTTGCTCTCCAACAGGAAAATCGCTTGATTCCCCCTTATTACAACGAGTGAAAATCTATTGTTAGGAATAAAGTTGTGAGAGGAGAAACAGACTGTCGTCTCCCGGTGCAGTGCTGAATCAGAATACCGTGCGATGGCCACAATCACTACTGAAATTCTGTGGCTTCGTCATCTTCTCCATGAGATTGGTTTCTCACCACAGCCATCTGCTCATATTTGGCCTGATAATCAGGCAGCCATAAAGATTGCTTCCAATCCCATCTTCCATGAACGCATGAAGCATATCGAGGTGGACTGCCACTTTCTTTGCCATCACCTCGAGCATCACCATGTTAGTTTCAACTACATTCCGACGGCTGATTAGCTTGCCGACATCTTCACCAAAGGCCTTCTGGGAGCTCGACTTGACTCTCTGTACCAAGTTGGACATCGACCGCATCAACAACCCAGCTTGAGGGGGAGTGTGTATCGTCTTTGTTAGTATCTTTTTTTTTGTGAGACTCTTTTCCAAGCTATCATGTACTAGCTTGAGGGGAAGTGTTAAACCCACTTTATTGTATTTTTGGGTAAATGGTGTTTCCCAGTCCCACATCGGATTATCCTGACTTGTAAATCTTTTCCTCTATTTGTAAAAGAATGTTTCCACCTCTCCTTGAGTTAAGGGGAATTCACCACACTGCAATTGATATTGGTTGTCAATAGCGGTCAATGAAATAACAAGATTTCATTGATGTCAATATGATGAAGTTAGAAAGAAAGAAGTTTTTGGAAGTGAAGTTTCCAAGATATCCAAGCTTTATATCAAAGTGATTATAGCTTGGATAAATGGATGAAGAAGAAAGTACTCAAGTCTTATCGTCTTAAGGAAGTTCTTTTGAAGACTTTGAGTTTTCAACTCTGATGATTGTTGAACTGATCTTAAATGTCAAAGACTTGTGTCAATAGAGACACATTATTTACAACAAAGAATAAGATGAGAAGAAAAATGATTAGATGATGAAGAGCTCTTTGGAATTGATATTTTAAAAGGAAAGGAGGAATATGAAGACCATGCAAATATTGATTTGCATGGAGAAGAGTTTAAAGAAGATAATGCAAAATATTATTTTGCATAATGAAGAAGAAAAAGACCATGCAATATAAACTTTATTGCATGAGGAGTTTCGAAGATTATTGAAGACCATGCAAAATACATGTAAAATATATATTATTTTGTCATGTAGTATATTTGAGAAAGGTTTGACTATTTTGACAAACTCTTTTTACTCAAAAAAATTCAGGCCAAATGCAAATGAAGTTGTAGAGGCCGAGATAGTTAGATGACGAAAGCACGAACCTTTATGCATGCATGTTACGCGTTGCATGCATGTGATGAACTGAAGAACATTCCTCGGCCGAATGCAAATGAAGTTGCAGAGGCCGTTTTGCGCGTTCATACTGGATGAGTTCGTGCTTATAAAAATGTGATGGAGCACAAGGACATTACCTCATGCACATGAGGAGTTCCTACGCGAACTTGCGTAAGAAAGAATGCCATGAATATCGGTGTCACGCAACCCGCGTTTGAAGAGTATGAATGTCGATATCTTCAAGCATTCAAAATATTGATTTACACGGCATAAAAAACGGGATCTAAGGCGGTGCATTCTTGCTTATAAAAGGAGAAGCAACCACGATTGAAGTGGTTGCTGCCATTCGCTATTTCTACGAGAACTCTCATTTGCATAAATATAGAGCATCTCCGCTATGACCTTTTACGCAAAGAGGCAGAAGATCCGCGAGCCTCTCGGCTATGCGAAAAGGGGAGTTTCATGCCCGTCTATAGCGCGAGGAAGAGCTGCGAGCCAGTGCTTGAGTAGCAAGCTCTGCGAACCTTCCTGGTTCCGCAAAGAAGAACCGCGTACCCTTGCCTGTTCAAAGAACACTTAAGGGTTTCACGAAGGACAGTTCCACAAGCCTTACTTGGCTTTCGCGGGAGAAGTGTGCACTTACAGTTGCGTGCAAGAAGGAAGTGCTTAGGCACACACTATATTTCACTAAGTATACTGGTGCGCGCAAGAAGGAAGAGCTTACCTTGTGTGCGGAAGAACCTTCCCAATATAACAAGCACCTATAGAGTTTTGCGCAAAGGAAAGTGTAAGAAGGGAGAAGATAGCATGCATGATTGCTAAGGGTTTGCATGAGTGTTCACCACTACAAATATGACCTTTATCAGCGCTAGAAAAGTCGATTAACAACGCTAAAAAAAACGCTGTTAATCGAGGTGAGGATAAGGGGGGTCCCTTTTATCAGCGCTCCGAAAAGCGCTGATAAAAGGGGCCTTTATTAGCGTTTTTCGGAGCGCTGATAAAAGGGAAAAAAAATAAAAATAAAAAATAAAAAAGAATTATATAATGCGGGGTAGCTTTTAACAGCGCTTGACCTCCCCTTTATCAGCGCTAGGCGGACCCCCCCTTACACTCTCCCGCGCGCTGCCCTTCCCGCGCATCCCCACACGCGCACACCCCTTTGCTTCCACCCGAACTCGAACCCGCGACCCCCCCTTTCGTGGCTGCACCTTTACCACTAAGCCATTTCGTTTTTTCTCTATTTAATGATATATCTATTTATTTTTATATATATATAGTTATATTTATTCGTATATTAATATAGATTCATATTAATATAAATATATTTATTCATATATTAGTATATATATATTCATTCGTATATTAATATGTATTTATATTTATTTATATATATATTTTTAGTTATAATTTTTTATCCGTATATTTATTTTTATATTAATATATACTTATAAGATTAGTTTTAAATGCATTTATGAAATATGTTTTTTATGTATGTTTATAAATAAATAAATACATACATATATACAACACACACACAAACACACACACACAGGCACATATATTTACGAATAAATACATATATATGTGTATTTGAAAAGTCATAGAGTGTTAAAACGACCATAACTTATAATCCAGAAGCACGTTTCAACTCCACAACCAGTCAAATCGAAGAAAATGAAACAATCTTCGATATGATATGTGGTACATGCCTAATGAACATCCAGATCAGAAGTTATACTTGTTTGAATGTTAACAAATCGGGGTATCCCAACTAAAAAATCAGTTTTGGAGGCCTTCTAAGCCTTTTTTGGCCTAAAAAAATGTGACAGAAGCTTTGCTTCGGTCACTAGCGCGTAGAGCTCGTCGCAGACTTCAATTTGATATGCTCTAGAGCTCAAACGGACACCCGGATCAAAAGTTACGGCCGTTTGAAGTTTGAGTTACATTTTGAACTTATTTTAGATCTTTTATTAATTTTTTTGATTTTTTGTGTCTTCAAATTGTTATTAAATAATTTTTAATCGATAATAATTAGCAAATTATTAATTAATAATATTTTTTAAAATATTTTAAAGCCCTTTTCACTAAATTTCTTATATATTAAATGTAATAGTCTATTTATACTTATCTAAAACATATTTAAAAAATATATATTATATTTATATCAATATAAATATACTTATATAACAATATTTTATTTTTCATGATTTTTTTTGAAACATAAAATTTATCAGCGGTTGGAAAAAGCGCTGATAAATTTTCCTTTTATCAGCGCTACTAAAAGAAGCGCTAATAAAGGGGTCCCTTTTATCAACGCTTTTTTTTAGCGCTGATAAAGGGGGCCTTTATCAGCGCTAAAAAAAAGCGCTGATAAAAGAGTAGCGCTTTTCTTGCCCGTTTTTGTAGTAGTGGTTTCATGCAACAATTGCATGAAGTTAACATTACATGCAATATTGATTTCATGTTAATTAAGTGAGGGCTGAGATTTTATTGAAAGAAGGAAGAACAACTTGCTTGGGCACTTGATTGACTGAGAAACTGATACGAAATACTACACATTGCTTGTGTAAGGGATCAATGACAAAAGAAGAGTTGGTGAACTGATACTACATTAATTGTTGATATTGTATCGAAGAAGAAGTAATTGTGACGATGCTGAGTTGAACTTTCATTGTTTGGATAATCACAAAGGAGGTTTGCGATTCTAGCAAGATTAGACATTTAGTGTACTGGAAGGAAAAAGAGTGGTTCGACCAGATACCGAACAGAGTTGTGATTATCATTTGGGTTGAAGAAGAATTCTAAGATTATCAGTCAACAACATATTTATATTATTATCACTGAAGTCAGATAAAGAAGAAAGAGCGGCTTTCTGTTTGCTGTTGTGAAGAAGAAGAGTTGCTTGCCTGCTGATGGGTAAGTAACAAGTGAAGTTGGTGGAAGAACAAAAGAATCACTGTGACATCCATCAGAAGTCTCAACAGGTGGAAGACTTTCTTGGTGTTACAAAGAACCTTAATAGATGAAGACCGTCTTCCGAGGCAATATAAAGAACTAGTCAAGCACTGTAAATTGAGTGTAGTGCAACGCACGTGAAAGGATATTCCCTGCTTGCTGTAACCACGCTTAAAAGATTATTTTCTAGTGGTTGTGTGATATTGGATTATTTGCAAACCATGTCAAAGACTAGCTACTCTTATTGAGTAGTGAACCTTGTAAAAATATCGTGTTCCGTCTTTACCTGTTTTCATATACTTGCTTGTGATAAAGAAAAGAGGATAAGAGAATCATGATTCTAAGAAGTTTAAGAGGTAAAAGAGATAAATGTTAGAATTGGTGACAAAGTTCCAAACACCGATTCATTCCTCTCAGTGTTGAGTATATCCCAAAGTGGTCCTCTTAGACGCAATTGATAGAGACCAGCTGTCCAGCTGGAAGGGAGAGAATATTCTAGTTAGGGGGTAAAATAGTCTTTTAGGGTGAGTCGGTTAAGTTGTTAGGGGGAAGATTTTGGACCCCGCTTGTGGGGCTAGAGATTGGTTATATAAGCAGTTGGGAGAGAAGTGAGGGGGAGGGGGAGAATATGGGGAGTTTTGCCATTTGGCTTGGGATGTGGCCTGCGGGCTTGGGCGAGGAGCAAGTGCTCTCTCGAAGTGTCCTTCATTTGTTGTGATTCTCTGGTTTACTTCGTAAATACAAACAGTTTATTTCCTTTGGTTCTATCATTTGGTTCGACCTGCCGGATATATTGCATCTGCCGCACAGGAGGGGAGCGCTGCTGTATTGCGCTCAAAGCAGAGGAGCGCTTCCTGAAAATTTCTCGTACGCTCACTGGATGGACGAAGCTCCAATCACTGCCAAAACTTTTATCAGCTATGGATCTAGGGAACGAGGCGCTTAGGAGCCAAAATGCGCACGACTCCGCTGCTGCGCTCCGCCTGTTCGCTGGCACCCGACGCACTGCGCGTGAGTGGAGTCGCGCACAACCAGTTGGCGACCAAGGGAGTCGCGCACCCGATGCGACGTTGTTGCGCGTTTTCTCATCTCGATCGAACGAACCACACAGTGCTGGAAATTTACTCGGAGGAGACACACACTACTGGCTCGACTAAACTTCTTCACTGCCAGCTCGCTCGCACAATGAATGACAGCCTCACGTTATGGTTCCAGGTTCCACACAACCGCGCCCCGTTGACTTGTTTCCTTCTTGAGGCGCGCACCGTCCGCTCCATCTGTGAGGTCGTGCACCACCGACGACTCCACCGATGCCGCTTCATCCACTCACTTCCTCTGGTTCTATCAGTTGTGGTGTCTAGCTCACTGCTCCCCCGCAACGACCACTGCTCCACTCGACTTTCGTCCATCGCTCCATCTGGTTTTTTTTTTCCAGTAGCGACCCTCGACTTGTTTTCAGAAAATAAGAAAAAAAACGAAAAAAAATGAAAAAACGAAAAAAAAACGAAAAAAAACTACAGACCGACTGTCCGCTAGGGGTGTTGCACGCTGCCCGCTCCCTATCAGAGGATACACACATACCTGGGAGTGCCCCACTGTTCGGACGCTACAGCCTATGGCGACTCAAATGTCGGAACTCTAGGCTTCATTGGCCCGAGTGACTAGAAATCAGGAACAATATTTACAGGAAGAGATTCTACCGGAATTTTCGGCCACACATCTGGAGACGTGGATCTTGAGGGCTGAGGATTATTTCTCGCGCAATCAAACGCCAGATCAGATGAAGGTGCCAATGACAGACCTATGCATGTCAGGTATGTCTGCACTTTGGTTTTTAGTGGCCAAAAGACCTGCGACTACGTTCACTTGGGTGCATCTCAAAGAAGCAATCCTTGAGGATTTTGGAAACTCTGACAAGGAACCCCTGCAACTACGTCCGAGTTCCCAATGACGGTAACACACCTGTTTGCGTCACACTCCGGGGGGCCTACCGATCATGAGACACACAACTGGGGGAAGGGGCTGCCTGGAGTTCATGATGACACTACCACCAGTCGGTATTCAGTCCAGTTCCCGCCTATGGCACAAGACACTTCCAGGGCCATGCTATTGGAGCGCGAGATGCCGCAGCATGCATTGGCCCAAACACGGGTTCTTGTTGTTTTTCCATCGCTGCCCAGGTTACGCTCGCGATGGCGGGGCAGGGTCCCTTGATTTTTCGAGACCCATACATTTTTTCCAAGCATGCAGCAGGGTGGTGCCAGCCGTACTCCCAACCCAATTCACTTCAGCACACATGGGGCCTTTCCGGCGGAAGGAGGGACATCATTACGGAGGGAGACTCCCTCAACTTGATCTATCCAACACTGATCGATGGCGGTGGACGACGCATATGGGAGATTGCGTGGCGTGCATATGCACTACGATCATCTTTTATAGGACGACAACAACTCTATCCTAAAGCAGCAGTGTTGTTCGGTTCTCCCCAAAGTACAAAAGTAGCGAGGCGTAGCTGGGAGATTGCTTGACGCACTTGGGTAGCAAGACCACCCATCTCTAGTCTTGAGGACAAGACTGATTTCAAGGGGTGGCGAAATGATAGAGACCAGCTGTCCAGCTGGAAGGGAGAAAGTATTCTAGTTAGGGGGTAAAATAGTCTTTTAGGGTGAGTCAGTTAAGTTGTTAAGGGGAAGATTTTGGACCCCACTTGTGGGGCTAGAGATTGGTTATATAAGCAGTTGGGAGAGAAGTGAGGGGGAGGGGGAGAATATGGGGAGTTCGGCCATTTGGCTTGGGATGCGGCTTGCGGGCGGGCTTGGGTGAGGAGCAAGTGCTCTCTCGAAGTGTCCTTCATCTGCTGTAATTCTCTGGTTTACTTCGTAAATATAAGCAGTTTGTTTCCTCTGGTTCTATCAGCAACTCAAAGAGGAGTTGCTTGGGCGTTATGGGAGCGCAATGGAGGAAGATCCATTTATATTCCTAAAGCAGTTGCAGTAGAGTGGTTCAGTGGATATGTAGACACGAGTTTTAGCGGGTGGCGTTGCGAGTATCGGATCAGGTGGCGCTTCGAGTACTGGATTTTACTGAGAATTGGTACATGAGTTTATTCATCGGGGGACTGAAGCCGAAAATAGGAAGCACAATGATGACACATGAACCACAAAACAAGACACGATTGCTGACTTTGGCCAGGAGAGTAGAAAGAGTTGATAGTTAAACGAACAATTAAGCAGCCTGTCATGAACCGAATCTAGTCGCCATCAAAACCGACACCTGACCCGGCCCGCGACAAGGCCCGCGACAAGGCCCGAAGGGCGTTCCCGATCCCCACGGGCTGACATAAGTGCTCGGGTATCATAAAATCAAGTTTGAGAACGATTTACCCGAGTTTATAAACATTAAACAACAAACAAACTCAATAAAACAAATCTGGATTTTTCAACTAAAACTGTCATTTGCAAAATTTCAGAATTGAATTACGTAAGTTAAAACTATGTTTAAAGACTATTAAAAATGTATGAAACCAAATAAGGACAGCCCAAGAACCTCCACATGGCAAGAGGCACCACCCTCAAGCCATCTCCACAACACCGCATCACAAACGTCTGGTAAAAACCCGAATTGTTGGCACAAAAGTTGTACCCAAACCTGCAACAACAAAATAACCAAGTCTACATACACCCAAAGGTGTAAGTAGTGTGTGAGACAAAGCCCAGTAGGATACCACCACTAAGAGATTCCATGCGATAAACATTCAAAGACGAAAAACATGCAAGTTTTCAAAAACATGTAATTTTTAGTTACAATTTCTAAAAGATGCAACTTAAAAAAAATAAGTTTTCAAGTGGGCTAATTTAAAGAATCAACACATTTAAAATAAATTCCAATACTACTGAATTTTCCAGCCAAATATACCGTATCCCGACAGTGAGTATAAAGGATCTAATGAGCACAAGCAATAGGAAATAACCCCTAGGCACTAGCTAGCTGTGGGTCCCAGGTACCTCGTATCTCGGTGAGAGTAACAATAAAAAATATCCGTTCTCGTGCACGAGCCACTAGTAGGGAACATACCCATAACCTAGTGGTCCCCAATCATCATCATCATAGTTTAGTTAGAGTTGTAAGCGTCAATCTTGCTAAATGAAACTGAGGTCAAACCCCACGGATTCACTAGCATACTAGTACACATCCACCCACCTAGATACCCGAGTTTTTCCCTTGTGCTCAAACAAGTTCAACAAGTCAAGAAATATACTTTGCATATGCAAATATCATTTCCACATCAAAAATTCACCAAACAGCCCACATGTATACTACACAAGTCACAAAAGTCCACTTTTCATTCAAATTGATTTTGAAATCTGACTCATACCAAAATAGCCCACAACACTTTTCACATTTCTTTTACACTTCCACAAATCCATTAAACAATTTTATAAAACCAATCCAAGATATTCCAACTCACATAACATCCCACTCACATGCTACATAATATCCTTTTCATAACCGAAATCCATTTTGCACATCACACTCACACAAAACATCCCACATCACTTTCACATCTCTTACACACTTTAGTAAATCCTTCAAACATTTTTATAAAACATTTCCAAGATGGCACACATCACAAAATAGCCCCTTTTACATTTAAAATGTACTATTTCAAAATATACACACTCCAAAGCAGTTTTCCAAAATGGTTTCATCATTTACATAAATCATTAAATCATTCAAATCTTTCATAAAACAATTACAAAGAGTATACCCAATCTTTGCTCATAAAACCCATTTCAAAACCATATTTCAAGGACAAAACCACACCAAAACACTACAAAAGTAGAATTGGCAGCCCTAGAGGCATTTATAAAACTACTTTCAAGTGTTATAAAATCACCTTGGATAATACCACGAAAGATACAAATGAAAACACCCATTTTCATAAAATGCTCTCTAGAAGGATAACAAAGTTTTACACAACAAACCTATTCCAAAAACCCCCTTCCAAGGCCCGCATGACACTAAGGCATTAACAAAACAGAATTTGCAGCCCCTTTCAACAATTAATAAATCAATTTCATATTTTATAAAACTACCACAAAAGATACCACATGTGTTACATTCGAAAAGTTCACAACTTCAACAAAAATGCAATTATAAAATTAAATGCTCAACCAAATCCCTCAAAAATATTTTTTGCACCACACACAACATATGGGGAACATGAAAAATCAGTAAAACAAGAAAACTAACTCATCAAGGAATGGTTAACCATGGAATCACCTACCGAAAGTGTCGAATCCCTCAAAACTTGGTGCAAAACATCAACCGCACCACCGCCGCACCACAAGGAAGATAAATCCAGCTCTAGACCACAATATTTGACCAAAAAGACACCAAATCAAACCCTAGGTTCGAACCCTAACTTCTGAACATTTTAGAATACAATGAAAGTGAGAGGAAACCCAAAGGGAAAAGGAAGAAACCAAGAAGGAATCACTTACCTTGAAAAATATTGAAGAAATCACCCCAAATACACCACTATCTGAATTTGCAAACAGCCAACCATTCAAGGGAGATTCGAACAAGGTTGAAGAGATCATTTAGGAACTGGAATGGGGGAAAAAGAGTGAGAAATGAAGGAGTTATGAAACAATCAATTTACCTCTTCAAATCTGGGTGATTTGAGAAATTCAGAGAAGTTTCATCCAAATTCGCAATGAAACCGAGCTCCAAAGAGGGGGAGGAGAGCATGGGGGCGCGCCTTGGGTATTTGGGCTCGGGGGAGAGTTGGAATCACCAGAAAAACGTAAATATTGAAGGAGATATTAAAGAATTACTAAATATTTTTAATGCAGGAAATGAGCTTTCGGGCAGGCCCAATCCCTTAAATAAAAACTCATATCCACCATGATTATGGATTCCTAAATGGTCCAAATTAATATGGTGGTGTTAATAGGTCAGGGGATGACAAGTAGGAATTGGAATGGATGAAAAATGTTGAAAAATAAAGGAGTTATAAAGGAATCAAAATTTATTTTTAAATATGGAATTGGGTTCACGGTTTGGCCCAATTCATAAAAACTCACCCATTCCTCCATAAAAGCTTGAGAAACCCCCAAAACAAAGCATGAATGAAAGTTAAATGAAATTTAACTTTAAAATAAGTCATGTATGTGACACAGCCCGAGGCTCGAAATAGGAGCTACATGGCTGGACAACAGGGAAGAAGTTGGAACTCCAATTCAATAAGAATGGTGACGACAGGAGATGTGAAAGATAGGAGGGGTGGAAACGCGCTGAGGTGGAAGAGAATCAGGAACTTGTCCAAACAAGAATTTGAGGAAAGAAAAACCAAGGGATTGTGTTATAGGTGCGGACAAAAGTTCGGCCCTGCACATAGATGTCCAGAAAAGGGCTACAAACTGATCGTTTGGGAATGTGTTAGCCCCAAGAAGGGGAAGAAATAGAAGTGAAAGTTTCTGAAGAGAAGACAATACCGGATGGGGATGTGTTAGAAATGGAAATGTTAGGAACTACTGCATATAAAGTGGATAAGGCAAAGACAGAACGTGTCAAATCTATGTTGATGGAGGGAATTGTTGAGGGAGTACCCCTATTTAAACTTGTGGATAAGCGGAGCTAGCCATAATTTTATTTCCAAGCGGTTGGTTTAATCCCTTACAATGCTGGTAACTAAGGCCAAACCATTTAGTATTTGGTTGGGAGATGACCACCGAGTGAAATCTGAAGGATTATGTCAGTCCCTAGAGTTACTGCTGGGGGGAGAAGACTTTGTGGTGGATTCATATGTTTTTGTCACCACTCGGCCAGACCTGGTGTTGGGCATTTCGTGGCTGGAGACTTTGGGATACATCACTACTCACTAGAAGAATATGAGTTTGTAAAGGAAAGGTAGGAGAATTACCTTGTGGGGGGTGAAATCCACGTAGGAGATGTCAGGAGCTCTTCAATAATATCTGAGAAGGGAAAAACCGTGGGAGCAAGGGTTACGGTGGACAATGACCAAAGGGATGGTTGGAATGGGGCTAGAATTGAGTGTACGCCAGCAGGAACAATTGCTAGAGAAACTGAGTCAATTTTGGACAGTTTTTGAAGCATCTTGGATGCTACCACCTAAGAGGGAGACCGGTCATGCGATCAATTTGAAGGAGGGGGTAGATCCAGTCAACATACGACCATATAAGCATACTTATTTCATGAAGAATGAAATTGAAAGGTTGGTACAAGAGCTTTTGGAACAAAGATTTATCAGCCATAGTACCAGCCCATACTGTAGTCCAATTATTTTAGTGAAAAAAGGATGGAGGGTGGAGAATGTGCGTGGATTACAGGGTGTACAATGATAGAGTGAGATCCAATACCCAAGATACCTCTCTAAGGGAGGCCTTGAGGTTATTTTATAATGAATAATAAAGACCATATAAGACCACAAGTTCGATGTGGGATGCAGACTCTAACACTCCCTCTCAAGCCAGGTCTACCTAGCTTGAACACATAATTAAAGAAACCAAAGAGAAAACAAAGAAAAGACACTTTATCACTCCCCCTCAAGCTGGACATACCTAGCTTGATGACAAAACAAGACAAAAAAGAAATCATTCGTGAGCGCAGCTCCCCCTTGAGATGAAAAATGATGGAAGATGTGCCGGATTGCATCGGTGGCGCGACAAGTTGTCGAGGCGCAGAAGAAGAACCGCGCAGGCAGGGCCCGTTGAAGGTGCGTTGGGAAAGTCGCACTGGAGGGGCCGGTCGATGAGTTGCTGGGAAAGCCGCACAGGCGGACCAGTCGACGGGATGCCGGGAATGCCGCACTGGCGAAGCCGGTTGTCGGGAAAGCCGGAGGCGGGGCCAGAAGATGAGGGCCGCCGAAAAAAACGCATAGGTGGCTTGGCGACGGGAGGGTGGCGCGACCGGGCCAGGGATGACAACAAATCTGGATCGCGTGCCTTCATCGCACGCCTTCATCGACACAGAGGTGTCGGGCAAGGGGCCGTCGGGCTGGGTGGAGGGGAGACGAGCTGGACGGGCTGCCGCACGGGAGGGGAGGCCACCGCGCTGGGAGAAGCAGAAGAAGGCGCCGACAGGGAGGGCCGTCGGGGGCTGCGCACTTGGTCGGAAGGAATCGGCGCACTGAAGATGGCCTCGCACGGAAGAGCCGTGGGCGGGAGGGCCGTTGTCGCGGAGGAACGACTCTGGAGGGCCGCGGGCGGTAGGGCCGCCTTCGGGAGGGAGGGACGACGCTGGAGGGCCATGGGCGAAGTGCAGCGGATGGAAGGCGCCGCCGACGGGAGGCTGCCTTGGAGGAGCTGCAAAGGGGGGGCGACCGACTCATTCGGCTGGGAGCCGCTGCCCCCGACCGGGAGGAAAACGCTGGGAAAACCTAGGGCGAGAGAAAAATGGGAGGGAGGGATCAGGTTAGAAAACCCCCTCTGATACCATGTACAATGATAAAAAGAGTGAGACCCAATACCCAAAATACCTCTCTAAGGGAGACCTTGAGGTTATTTTATAATGAATAATAAAGACCACATAAGACCACAAGTCTGATATGTATGCAGACTCCAACACTGAGCTTTAAATAGTTTGATGGCATCAGACAGGTATCCTATTCCTATAATTGAAGAGTTGATGGATGAGTTGCACAGGGTAGAATACTTCACAAAGGTGGATTTAAAATCAGGTTTCCACTAAGTACGCGTGAATGACGAGGTTGGGAATACAACGTTTAAAACCTATGAGAGACACTATGAATACCTCGTAATGCCCTTCGGGTTAATGAATGCACCAGCCACTCTCCAGGCTACTATGAATGCGGTGTTCCGGGGATTGTTAAGGAAGAGGGTGTTGGTGTTCTTCGATGACATACAGGTGTACAGTAAGAGCTGGAATGAGCACTTAGAGATGGTGTAGGAAGTTCTTCAATTATTGACGGACCACATGCTGTTTGCTAACAAGAAGTGCACTTTCGAAAGGAGATCTGTGGAGTATTTAGGGCATATCATTTCAACCCAATGAGTTGCGATGGATCCAAAAAAATTGGAGGCGGTTAAAATGTGGCTAGAGCCAAGAAATGTAAAAGAAGTGTGGGTTTTTTTGGGGTTGACCGGCTTTTGATTGGGCACAATTACATCAGACAATCTATGTAGCCAACCTCATTCAGCGGGATAAGACTTGTTTTTTTCCTTTGTGTTTTTTGATGCATCTCATGATTTATCCATAAAAAAAACTTCGTTTCTTATTGGGTTGTTCAGCATAGTAGACATCACGTGACTGAAATATTATTTCTCAGATCAATTTAAACCCCTTTTATGGGTTTTTGATTTTGATTGAAATTTTTTCATCTAATATTCTGAGAATCATCTTCTCAGGACAGATTTTTAGCATTTTCTCCCGAACAGCACCCCATTGTCCTTCAGATTGGTGGTAGTAATTTGGAGAACATTGCCAAAGCCACTGAACTTGCCAGTGCTTATGGCTATGATGAAATAAATTTCAAGTTAGTACAACTTATATGTTTCTCAGAGCTTTTTTTTTTGCGTTTCCATCTGAGTCTGAAACTGTGTTATCTGCTGCCTATTAGTTGTGGCTGTCCCAGTCCTAAAGTAGCAGGACATGGTTGCTTTGGTGTGCGTCTGATGCTCAATCCAGAGGTCTGAAAATATCATCATCTTTATTGTTTATTACAAGTACTCCCAGTATTTTGATTTTCCTCTGACATTGACTTTCACGATTTCACAAGGAAAGTTTGTCGGGGAGGCTATGACTGTAATTGCTGCTAAGTCAAATCTTCCGGTCAGTGTCAAGTGTCGAATTGGAGTTGATGGAAATGATTCATATAATGAGCTCTGTAAGTTTTTTCCCTTTTTTTTCCTTCTGCCATCTATTTTAATGACAGATGCAATGCATAAATTGCGTCAAATCTCTTTGCAGTCTGTTTCATGACCTGAGCTCAAAACTAAAACTTAACAAACAGCAATCCAATGTATAAATCTCACAGATTTAGGAACAATCTACAATGTCATTCTTTTTTGTTCTTTTGTTCTGTTTTTTTTTCTTAGTTTTTTTGTGCAAGTTAAAAATTTTGCTTCTGCTTTCTTCAAATGACAGGCTGATCACATGTGCAAAGTTAGCTTTGAAAAAACATCGGCAATGTAGCACTGTGTTTTAAATTTTAAATATTTGTGGTTGTGTTGAAAAGAGGCATCTTTATATGATTCCTTGTGATCTGATGGAGCCTATTCTTTGTCCTGATGTGCTACTTCAATACTTTTTCTGACTTCTGTGCTCAATTTTGTTGCCTGAAATTTGCTCATGTGTGTGATTATATTTTTGTTTCATCAGGTAATTTTATTTATAAGGTTTCTTCTCAATCACCAACAAGGCATTTCATCATACATGCACGAAAGGCCTTGCTTAATGGAATTAGTCCATCTGACAATCGGAAAATACCTCCGCTAAAGTATGTAATCATTTGAACTCTACTGTGTCTGTTGGTTTATGTTCAGCTGGTGCTTATCGGCCTCCAATTCAGAATTGATTAACCTTAAAGGTGATTGGCTATCATCATCTCATATGAGATTTATGATATTCGATACTGTTAGTGCAGATATGAGTATGTTTTTGGGCTCTTGCGTGATTTCCCACATTTGAGGTTTACGCTAAACGGTGGCATAGGTTTTTTAGATGAGGTGAGCCTTTTGTTCAAATATTTCAGTGTTTCATCAGATTGCTGGGGTTGGATCAGGTCTGAATTGGATTTCTAGTCAGCTGTGGCTAGGGTATACCTGGGTTATGGTACCCCAAAATGAAAATTGATCTTTAGTGAAGTTTATCTAGTATGAAGGTTGTGACTTGAACTTCATGTTGCTCCTGTCAGGTTAATGAAGCAATAGCAAAAGGAGCCCACGGAGTAATGATCGGGCGTGCTGCTTATCACAAGTAAGAAACAGTAGACCCAGAAACTGTGCCTCTTGAACAAGGTCAAAACTCTATTTATAGAGATAGATAAAGAGATAAAGGATTTGAGATAGGTAGGAAATACACAATTCAAACTAGAGGGAAATGGATAAGATAGACACAAAACCTATTCAAATAGAATGAATTTAGATAGATCCACATAAACATCCGCCAAATACAAACACACACGCACAAAGAAAGGGTGGTGACCTAGAAAAAATCTTAGGATCAGTTTTAGTCTGTTCGAGCATTGTCTTTTTTGTTGGTCATGCTAATTTATTTTCACTTAGCAAGTAAAGGCTGTCTTTTGAGGAATGTTACATTTATACATGACCAAGGTCATGATCTGTGGTGTTGCACACAAGGAATTCACAACTTTTATTTGAAATTGTGAATGGAAGATTTAGGTTGTATTGGATTTTAGAAAACTTGTCTTGTTTTCAATTTCTAATTATATATTTGAAATGCATTGTATTATGTAAATGGAAAATATTTTTTTGAAATTTTAAATAGAAATGTTAATTTTTTTGGGAAAAAAGAAAAAAATGTCCTCATGGTTTTAGGAAAATAAAATATTTGGACAAGGAATTGCTCTATTTTTTGTTTTATAGTTTTTAAAACATTTTAAATATATTTTCTAATGCATATTTGAAAAATGAAAATAGAAGATCTTTTGAATTGCGTCACAATGTTTATTAGTTTCCTTCTCATAGTTACAATAATGATTTAAATGAAGCCATTCTACCCCCATGAACAGCCCTTGGTATACGCTGGGACCGGTTGACAGTGTTGTATATGGTGCCCCGCAGGTTGACTTAACACGTCGACAGGTTTTGCAGTATTTACAGCTTTTGATGAAAGTTGACTCCCATTTCTTCAATCTCCCATCTGTATGATGAGTTTCAACTTCTTGCAGGTTCTGCAGCGGTATCAGATATATGGGGATGCCATTTTGGGAAAACATGGGTCTAATAGACCTAATGTCCGTGATATTGCCATGGTAAGGATTTCATGAATTTTACTTGTGGGTTTCTTAAATTTTGTTTGGTTTATTAAAACATTTTATGTTTCAAATTTTGAAAAATGTTTTAGAGAATGTAATTTTAAAAATAAAATAAAAATTAAAGTAATGTTGTGAAAAATTGTAAGTATAACATCAATTGATGATGAAAAGCGACAATCTCAACGTTCACATATCAGATAAATAAGAGTGAAATATAAATGTGCAAACATATGGAGCCAAAAGATATCATCTCATTATCATATCATCCGTTATTTATATAGACTATAAAATATAAATTAGTAGTCCAGACGATTTCTTAGTATCCAAGTAAGATCCAACGATTATGATCACCTTCCTTATGTATGAAGACTAATAATGAGGATAAAATTGAGACATGAAGTCTATGTGAATCATGACTCATGACAATTGTGACATCCATCGATAATGTTTATTTTTAACACTTTGTCTTGAATGTCATCAATTTCATGAAATCTAATTTAATGTTCACTTTAAAAAAATTGTGTGGAAAAAATAATCGAAGCAAAAAATGATTTGAGTTCTATGTCAATTTGAAATAGCCTTATGAAAAATTATATCAGGAATATCCAATGAAAAAAATCTGAAAAAGAGTACAACATTTTTAACCCTCAGTCATAAAACTATGATAAACATTTAAATTTTCGCATCCTAATTTTGTAAATCAACTTTTCAAAAGTTGCAATTGATAATGTCTTTGTGAATAAATTTGTAAGATTATCACATGATTTAATTTACTGAATATGTATCTCACTATTTTTTTGAAGCTCATGGGTAATTTTTTTTGGGCGAGATGTTTTGTCATATCAATTTTGATATACCCCAATATAGTTGTGTTATACAAGCCACATTATCCTCATGTAAAGCAGTGAGAATGTTATTATTCATAATTAATCCATATCTAACTCTGATGGGATGAATTATCAATTTCAAACACATTCTAGACTTGTTTCATAAATCACAATCAGCTTTGCATGATTGAAGGAAGTTGAAGAAATGGTTTGATTTGTAGAACACTATGGAATGACTCCTCCATTATATGTGAATAAAGATTAGGCAAATGTTCAACATCAACATGAGCAACCAATTTTGGTTATGGATTTTTGGAATAAAATAATGCTTGATTAACAAATCCTTTAGGGTATTAAAGTATATGTTTGATGTCATTCCAATGTGATCGAGTATGAGAAGAAATGTACTTGACCAATAAATTCACAGAAAAAGATATATTCAGTTTTTATTATTTATGTGGTACATTAGTGTTTCGGTAGTACCGATATATGATATTTCAAGACCAAGTTCTTCATTTTCATCTCATGGTAAAAAATGATATGTGGTACATTAGTGTTCCTATAGCACTGAGATATGGTGATGCTGGATGAAGAAGTTCTTTATTATCATCTCATGGTAAAAAATGATCTTTATCTCGATTAAGAGATTATACAACCATTGGTGTACTTAATTGATTCAACTTATCTATATATAATTCACAATTTTCAAATAGCGGTGGTGCAGCTGTGATCAAACTGGTGTGGAGCAGAGCGGCGCACCACCGCTCCTGGTGGCTGAATTGCGTGCGGTACTCGGTCGTGGAGTTGCAGATCGTGTGTAGTTGTCCATGTCGTGGCCGTCCCGTGTTTTGGTGCTCAAAAATTGGGTTATTTTTCCCCAAAAACCTCCCCCCCGCTTCGCACACCCTAGTGCCACTGACGAACTAGGGTTTCTTTTCTCCCTTGTCTCTTCTCTTTTCTTCCTTCTGTTTCCACCCATCTTTGCTTCCACTGCTCAGCCTTATTCCGACGCCGACGAATTGGATTCCTATGCTAACAACCATTATAAACTTTGATGGTGAAGAATAAATTGAAGATCTTTGCCTCTATCAGGTTCTCCGCTGCTTCCTGTTGTTCCTCAGACCTTTGTTGTTTATCAGAATCATTGGGTCTGCAAAGTCGGACGCTGTTTCACCTCGGCAATTTAGGGTCCGCAAAGTCGGACATCGTTTCACCTTGGCAATTTGGGTCCGTTAGTCGGACGTCGTTTCACCCGACCGTTTTGAGGTCGTTTGTCGGTCGCCATTTCATCCGACATATTGAAGTAAGGGTCATCCTCATCAAGGGAGCATGAGAGTTCTACAATGGTCATTTTTCCTTTAGCTCCCATGGGCGGGAGCGCAACAGGTGGCGCACAACCAGTTGGCAATGTATACGGGCATTGTTTTTTGGTTGATACTATCTTTTTCAGCGACATCATCCATCAACTTATTGAGAGGAAGCAACCACGACAGTTTATATTTTCTTATGTTTTATCCTTTTATGTAATCAAGCTGGGTATATCCATCTTGAGGGGGAGTGTTTGCAGTGTTTCTTGTTTTTCTTGTTTTGCTTTGATTTGTTTTCTTTAATTATGTGTCCAAGCTAGGTAGACCTAGCATGATGGGGAGTGTTGGAGTCCGTGTCCCACATCGGAGTTGGGTGTTTTGTCATCATTATAATTCTCTATAAATAAACTTCAAGGTCTCTCTTAAGAGGGATCTTTGGTATTCGGTCCACTCTCTATACCATTTAACAGATTTGTATGTGTTTTTTACTTTATTTATGTTTTGTTTTTATTTTTTAGCATATATACACGCGTGGACTCATATAATTTAAATTATATTAAGTGACACACAATTGGACAAGACTGTAGCCGCGGTGCGATCTACGTTGCCGCTATCCCACTATAGGACTTCGCCGCAGCGCGTTACGATCCAAGATTGACTACTTCGATATAACTTTTGTAGAACTTTTGCAGTATATCTTGATTGATTAACAAGAAATTTCTTCTTTCAAATGTTCAATCTACAATCCATGACATTTTTTGCCCTTTTAAAGTCTTTCATTTCAGTTTTTTTCCTTAAATATTTTACTGTCATGGGAAGCTCATTAGGAGTCCCAATAATTCTTAAATGATCAACTTATCACTATGACGGTTATACCACATGCACCCCGACTGCTTTAATCCATATAATGATTTGTTCAATTTAATGGAATAGATTTCTTGAGATCCTGAACATATTACAAACATCTTGAATCATTAAGGGGTTTACATGTAAATATCATTATCAATATTACTATATGAGTATGCAGTTACAACATTCATCAAATGCAATTCAAGCCGTTCTTGCATAATTCATGTAATGAGATACTGAAAAGTAGTAACATCCATTACAAGCGGGATATGTTTCATTATAACCAATCATGGATGTTTGTGAAAAACCTTGAGCAATTGAATGTACCTCACAATTTTATTCTTTTCATTTCTCTTTAGCAGAAATATCTATTCATAACCAACAAGTTTAATCTCTTCTAGGGATCCAAAATCCCCACACTTATCAAATGAGTTTAATTTAGATGGGATTGCAGTTTTTTCATTTGTCCCAATCTGGTGTATCATGACATTCATCCACTGATTTAGGTTCTTGATCCTCTTCAAGGATATCAAGTGGTGCATTATATGAAAACGAATTATCAACACCAGTCTCCACTCTGTTCCAACATCTTATGGTGTTAGTAAAATTTATAGAAATTTACTCACGAACATAATCATGTACTTTAAAAGTACATTGTTTTCTTAGAGAATGTTATGATCGAACAAAATTCTAAATTCGCTAGGTTTATTTACCTTCTCAATTGACATAGATTGATTGTCTTTCTTATGGTGAGGATTTTTTATCCTTTGAACCAAGTTGCCTCCCACGCTTCATGGATTAGAAGCATTGTTGATAGTGACATTAGATTGTCCTTTCAAAATAAATGTTATAGTTTCCCGTTTGTAGTGGGTATGTAGGATCTTGTAACCTGTTTGGAACGAGTGAATGCATCAAACAATTGATTTGTTAAGTTCTGCAAATTGATTATCTTTTGAACTTTCAGTTCACACCTATTTGTACGAGGATCTAGATGAAATAATGATATCGTTTTCCATGACATTTCCTTTGATATTGATTTATTTCCTCCTTTAATATAGAAAACATCCCATCAAGACTTAAAAGAAAATAAAACCTTTTTTATGAAGATTCGTGTACCACCTATATATTCGTTATTTAGGGACGTTTAATTATTTTCACATTATAGGTTAAGATATTTATATGAGCACTTCTTATTTTAAAGTTCTGATAAAATATTTCTCTTAATTTAAGTATCGTATGCATTGTGGCATTGCAAATGAGACAAATATCTTCAGTGTGAGAATTAATTCTGACAAAGGGATTGATGATATTCATTTCTAATAAAAGAAAATTTGATATACATAAGGAGTAAAATGGAGAAAAACATAAAACATAGAATATTTGTTATAACATCAGAGAAGTATAGACAATTTCCTTTGTGTATTTACATTTTATCATCATGCTCAACATTTTTAGGGTTTACTAAGAAGTTAGAAATGCTGAAATTCATTATATTATTATCATGATTCTTGGTCTGATCAACCAAGTGTTGGATTGGTGTACCCCGATCCGTTTTGGATGATATTTGGGCCGAATGCTTGCGCCCTGTGTTGCGTACCAGGCTGCAACTTTCGCGGGTCGAGTTCTGCGGTGAGCTCGTTGGGGGTTGCAGGGGGCAACGCGCTCCTGCTCTGGGGTTCGGGGGCCGAAGGCTCTCGACTCAAAATTTGGGGAACTGTAGCAACCCTGACCACTGTAGCAAAGCTGACCGACCAACATCGACAGGGCACTGTAGCAGTGCGGACTTGATTAGCCCCTAAAAGAGGCTAATATTCATTGTTTATAATATAATATTCATGTGCTTTATTAATAAATAGACACCATTATTAGTGCATTTAACACTTTGAACATTTATTCACATTATGATTGTAATTTCTTCTTAAAATGCACTATTACATGGTACTTTATTGAACATCTCATAAAACACATAATGGTCTTGATTTTATGTTTATATTTTATTTTCAGATCTCCCATGATATAAGGAACAATTCATTCTTTTGGAGCACTTGGAGATTCAATTTGGAAGACCACCAAAGTGAGCTTTGAATCAACCACATTCTGGGCGAAGTGATTTGGAAAGCAGCCCAATAAAAGTACTGTAGAGGACAGAATTGAAACCCAATGATTCTGAAAATTTAAATGAAGATAGAGGATATTATTGGGAACATTTCATTTAACAGGGGCCCAAGCTAATTCGGATGTTTGAATGGTGTTCCAGGCGGCCCAAGTTGATGATGAAATTCTGGGCCAGATTCTGAGGCCCAGAAAAACAGTCCACCATTTAAATCATATCTCGTGAACCACATATTAATTTGGGCTGAAATTTTACAGGCTTTTAGAGGACATCCGGGGCTACATTTTATCCTTCTATGGCCCACTATAATTCGTTCATCTAGAAGGTCCTTTCGGCGCGTCTTTCCGGTGGATGCAAGCTGGATGCCATTCCGGGGGAAGAGTGGAAAAGTCTCATCTCCATTAATTGTCCACCCACCTTTCCCCACCAAAATTAATTAAAGGCACATGGGATGATGGGGGCTCGGCCAAAGGCTTCCACAATGCCTATTTAAGGCAGTAGTGATGGAGGATTTGGAGGTTCTTGGAGCTTTGTTTTCATTGTAATGTTATTATGCCAATTTGTCTTTGTAATGTTTTCTTTCTCATGTAAGTTGTTCAATTCACCTTAGTTTTCAATAAAAGTTCTTCTTCTTCTCTTATTCTATTCTTATTAATATCACCTTGATACCGTTGCCTCAAGGTGTGAACTTATTCACACTAACCCTTGTGATATTGTTCACACAACGGTGAAGTGATCGTGATTTTGTTGTTTTTTTACTTCCTCAATTCCACCCTCGTAAGTCTACTTCCCGCTTCCGTTGAGAATTTGTCATCAATGGAGGGATAACTCTTTTATGGGTTGATCCAAGGGAGTAGCAAGGGGCTGGATTGAATGTTATTTCTCACTCTCTAAATGTAATTAATTTCTTTTATTTGAGTTTCTTTCATTCAATGATTTTTATTCTTCCTCTTCCTTATTGAATTTATTCGCCACACTTTTATGTGCTCATTAGATCCTTTACCTTGGAGTGCTCATGAAAATGATCCTACAAGTGTATAGGTGATTATCATGTGTTGTGAAGGTGTTTAATCAGTAAGCGATGAGGTCAGTTTGAATTCATTGCATGAATCATTCTCGAGTTAATGAAATTAAAATCGTAAAAAAAAAGGAATTCATCCAATCCACCCCGAGTAATAACCTAGGATCAACTCATTTTCTCATAAATTGAATTCACATAGATATCTTAAGTTCTCTTTTAAAACCCATCTAAAATCAACCCAAGTTGGTCACTTTATAGCCAAAAATCCATCTCTTTATTGTGTGTCTAAGGATCTTCTTAGGTCTCTGAGGATTCGACAACCCAAGCTACACTGCAAGCGACCGCTTAACCCTTAGAACTTGGGTAAATTTGGGCGACACCAAATTTTGGCGCCGTTGCCGGGGACCCAAGTAAGTTATCTTAGACACTATTATTCTTTTTTCACCCTACGTTCTCTATTCTCACCCCCATCTCTCTTATCTTTACCCCCTTTCTGTTTGTGTGTGTCCTGAGAATCTAGAATCCAACTTTCTGTCTTCTCCAATGAAGTATCTTCCAAATTACCATGTCACAAACTCATGCTGGAATCAAATGGAAAATCAATATTGGGAAGCCCCTAAATTAGAAAATTTCTTTGATCAACCCTTGATTAATTACCACACACCTGGTGACATGTACAATCATTGAGATGATGAATATTTAAAGGATAAATTTTCAGCCCTCTCAAGGATGGTTGAAGAGATGAATCTTGGGGAAGTCCATGATGATCAACCACATACAAATTCTATTCCTCAAACATTGATTGAAAAATTGTGTAATCAAATGGATATAATGAGTTTCGAGGGATCATCTTTGAGATTAAAACTACAACGCATTAATACTTGTGATGAACTCATCCCTACATCAATTGTACCTTCCAAAACTTTATGTGGAGTGTCTAGTTTCCCATAAACCTCTCATGAATTTATTGAAGAACCGACCTTTGGATTTGGGGTAGGGGAAGTGAATTAAGAAATTGTTGAAGGGTCTTTAAATCAGGAGGAAATTGATTTCATGTATTCACAAGAGGGAAATTTGACATCGTGGATTGAGTCTCCTATGTATAACTCTATTGATGGTTTTTCAAAAACACAAATCACTGAACCATTGAGAGAAATTAAAAACATCGAGTCCATACCCATTCCTGACACTAATCTCTCCAATTTGGTGGTTGAATCTTCTATTCTAAAGGAACCAATTTTGTTGAGAAATTTGGAAAATAAAACTGAGTTGGATTCAAAATCTCAACCTGTGTTTGAATGTCCTATGCAACCCAATATCAAAATTATTATCCTTTCTTCCCCACCCAAGTATCCCTTTATAGGGTATAATCAGGAGCTTTCAATTGGAATTCATTCTTCTCTTGAAACCAAAAAAGTTGGAATGATCATTGATTTCTTAGGAAAGACTACAGAGGAATCTAGATCAACCATTCCTGATATTCTTTGGATTTTCCCACTCATTGTAGAACATAGATTTGTACATGACACAAATTCTAAACAAAGAATTAATCTTAATAAAGTAAAAATGAAGAAATATGGGGTCCTTAAAATGTTGAAAGTTGGTATTGGGTAAGTTAGGGGGTTCATGTCGAGCTAGTGATGTTAAACGAAAGCGCTGCACGGGAGGCAACCCGTGGTTTTCATTATTATTTTATTTAATTAGTACTTCAGACTGTTGACCTGTCATTCTTTAATGAGTAAGGATGGGTATGAAAGGGGAGCACCATATTCATCCGTGTCACGTGGTGTGATCCCTGAGTAATACCTTACCCAGAAATTTAAGAGAAGACAATGTATCATCAGTTTATTTTATTTTTATGTTTTTGTAGGTTAAAAGAAAAATAAAATAATAATAATTTAGATTGTTGACCTGTTCTTTTATGAGTAAGGATGTGTATGAAAGGGGAGCATCATATTCATCCGTGTCACGTGGTGTGATCCCTGAGTAATACCTTACCCAGAAATTTAAGAGAAGACAATGTATCATCAGTTTATTTTATTTTATTTTTATGTTTTTTTTAGGTTGAAAATAAATACAAAAAAAATATATTATTTTTTTTTTAAAGGCATGTCGTAGGTCATTGGGAAAAGCTGGTCACAACCGTCCAAGCCATTGGGACTCGAACCAGGACTGAAGGGAGACTGGGGAATGCATTTTCAACATCAACCACCAGATGACTTCATTCCATGATTTTAATTTTCAATGTCTTCTTTGAACGTCTACCCTACCCCCTTTTAATTTTTCATTTCTTTAAACACTGGGGACAATGTTATTCTATGTTGGGGGAAGATAAAATAAAAGCATTGGTTTTGTTTTCATCATAAAATGTGTGGAAGGAAAATTTTCATAAACCTTAAACATGATAACACACATTGCAAACTCTGAAATTGGATATCAAATAATTTTGAATGTCTTGATTCTGATTTTAATGCAAGTTTAAGTCCATGTGCATAGATTTTGGAAAGTGCGGTTGTCTGATGTGATTTTTCACCGTTTATATTTTCATCCATTTATTTAAAAAAACACAATGCACGTCCTCTAGATTGTGGGGTATTAGTTTGAGTTCTTGGGGTTCATAATAAATTGCATAGAGTTGGTGATCATTTTAATTTTAACATGCGTATTAAAAAAAAAATCAATTGCGCATAGAGCAATGGATTGAGCTAATGTGTGACTTTCGGCACTTGGGGATCGTGACTCCATAGTTGTCTGGCTCGGAGTTGGACATTTTATCTCTATTTGTGGTAATTAGAATTTGTTTTTGATTAAGTTAACTCGAGATGATGCCCGAGTATGTGAGCTTCACTTGGTGCCCTAAGGTCTTTGAGCCTGGGAGTCATCGGCAAAGTCTTGCTACATGGGTTGACTTGATTGAGTTCAATTTCAATTACCATGAGAAAATTGCAAAAAAACAAAAAAAAAAAAACAAAAAAAACAAACAAAACAAAAAACAAATGAAAAAATAAATACTCATCTTAATATTTAATTTTGATTCCTCCTAGCGCTTCCATCTTTTCTCCCTCGAATGAAGATGAACCCCCATGTCTATTGTGACGCACAACTCTTCATCATGCTTAATTGAAATTGGATGAAATGCGACGATGAATTTGAACAAAGGAATGAGCTTGAGCTTGGATATGCCTATGGACCTAGCTTGTTTTAAATGATTTTGATGGGTTTCATAATTTTTTTGGTATGAGATTTTTGGGTGAGAAATGTGTATTAAAATATTTTTGGAAAAGGGAATTCAAATTTCATATTTTTGAGAAATATTTTGCTCGGGACTAGCGAAACTCAAGTTGGGGGGTGTGATTAGCCCCTAAAAGAGGCTAATATTCATTGTTTATAATATAATATTCATGTGCTTTATTAATCATAGACACCATTATTAGTGCATTTTACACTTTGAACATTATTTCACATTATGATTGTAATTTCTTCTTAAAATGCACTATTACATGGTACCTTCCTGAACATCTCATAAAACACATAATGGTCTTGATTTTATGTTTATATTTTATTTTCAGGTCTCCCATGATATAAGGAACAATTCATTCTTTTGGAGCACTTGGAGATTCAATTTGGAAGACCACCAAAGTAGGCTTTGAACCAACCACATTCTGGGCGAAGTGATTTGGACAACAGTCTAATAAAAGTACTGTAGAGGACAGAATTGAAGCCCAATGATTCTGAAAATTTAAATGAAGATAGAGGATATTATTGGGAACATTTCATTTAACAGTGGTCCAAGCTAATTCAGATGCTTGAATGGTGTTCCAGGCGGCCCAAGTTGATGATGAAATTCTGGGTCAGATTCTGAGGCCCAGAAAAACAGCCCACCATTTAAATCATATCTCGCGAACCGCATATTAATTTGGGCTGAAATTTTACAGGCTTTTAGAGGACATCCGGGGCTACATTTTATCCTTCTATGACCCACTCTAATTCGTTCATCTAGAAGGTCCTTTCGACGCGTCTTTCCGGTGGATGCAAGCTGGATGCCATTTCGGGGGAAGAGTGGAAAAGTCTCATCTCCATTAATTGTCCACCCACCTTTCCCCACCACAATTAATTAAAGACACATGGGATGATGGGGCCTCGGCCAAAGGATTCCACAAAGCCTATTTAAAGCAGTAGTGGTGGAGGATTTGGAGGTTCTTGGAGCTTTGTTTTCATTGTAATGTTATTATGCCAATTTGTCTTTGTAATGTTTTCTTTCTCATGTAAGTTGTTCAAATCACCTTAGTTTTCAATAAAAGTTCTTCTTCTTCTCTTATTCTGTTCTTATTAATATCACCTTGATACCGTTGCTTCAAGGTGTGATCTTATTCACACCAACCCTTGTGATATTGTTCACACAACGGTGGAGTGATCATGATTTTGTTGTTTTTTTACTTCTTCAATTCCACCCTCATAAGTCTACTTCTCGCTTCCGTTGAGAACTTGTCATCAATGGAGGGCTAGCTCTTTTATGGGTTGATCCAAGGGAGTAGCAAGGGGTTGGATTGAATGTTATTTCTCACTCTCTAAATGTAATTAATTTCTTTTATTTGAGTTTCTTTCATTCAATGATTTTTATTTTTCCTCTTTCTTATTGAATTTATTCGCCACACTTTTATGTGCTGATTAGATCCTTTACCTTGGAGTGCTCATGAAAATGATCCTACAAGTGTATAGGTGATTAGCATGTGTTGTGAAGGTGTTTAATCAGTAAGTGATGAGGTCAGTTTGAATTCATTGCATGAATCTTTCTCGAGTTAATGAAATTAAAATTGTAAAAAAAAAAGGAATTCATCCAATCCACCCCGAGTAATAACCTAGGATCGACTCATTTTCTCATAAATTGAATTCACATAGATATCTTAAGTTCTCTTTTAAAACCCATCTAAAATCAACCCAAGTTGGTCACTTCATAGCAAAAAATCCATCTCTTTTTATTGTGTGTCTAAGGATCTTCTTAGGTCTCTAAGGATTCGACAACCCAAGCTACACTGCAAGCGACCGCTTAACCCTTAGAACTTGGGTAAATTTGGGCGACAATAGGACTTTTGATATGACTACTGTAGTAGGCCGGATTTTAGAGTCAACATTGCTGTAGCGATACAAACTTCTTGCCACCTTTCACTGCAGCACAACGGACTTCCTGTGTGGTTGGTAGAATAGTATTTCGTCCTTCTTATTAGCCTATTTTGGGCTAGGGTTTTGAGTGTGTTTTAAAACTCTGAAATTTTTCTGTAAATTGTGCTCTCGAATCATAGTGAAATCTTGCCTCTTCGTGGATGTAGGGATTATTTTTCGAACCACGTAAATCTCTGTGTCCAAGATCTTTTTTTTTTGTTTTTCCCTTTTACTCTTATGTGAATCGTTTTATGCTTCGTTGCTCCCGGCATTTCTGCAACACAAAGTGTGCTCCATGGTTTTCTCCTTCCATCAACAAAGTGTTTTGACCTACGATAGACACGCAGAATGCTCTTTTATGCCACACTGAAAACATTCACTTTCAATATTTTTTTAGATTTGGGTGTTTATCATTCAACTGCTTCTAGTGGTGTCGTTTCTTTTCATTTGATGTATTATTATGACCATTTCGAGCATGAGCTTTGCTTCATTCCCAACCACTTCAATTATCACCACGACCTTGACTCCTTGAATTTTTATATGCGGCCACATTTGTTTCATGGAATGGATCCGAGCCATTTATCTGTTTTCATGATTTCTTATGAAGAGTTCATTATTTTGTTTTGCAACATAGACGTGAAAGTGGTTCAAAATATCATTATTTTTTTTTTCACGATATTGCTGTCATGGGAACACATTAGAAAATAAACGGGTTTGGGTTTTGAAAAATTAAACGGGTTAGGGTCCGGGTACTCCAAATTTTGTGGTTACATGACTTGTAGTCATCCCTAAATTATATTAATGAATGGAAAACATTTTTTTAGAAAACAAAAATGTAAGTGGTAGGTTTTTGTAAAACAATAAAAAACTCTTTTTGTTTGCAAGAAAATAAAAGTACGAGAAGAGCTAAATCATGGACTTCATTGTCTTGTCCTATTGTTCAACACTCACAAGGCATTTTTATTATATTTCTGAAAAATTAAAATAAGAATTGTTTTCCAAAACGAAACTCAGCCTCAACTTTTCACTGTTATGGTGTAAAAATACATGAATTGCGACAGCCGCTGCTGAATCTTTTCCATTCGGAGCCCGGGAATGGCCTGTGGAAGAGGAAAGCTGATGCGGCTTTCAAGCATTGCAAGGTATCCACATCTTAGTTTGTTGTTCTATCATTGACAACTTGCCAATCGGTAAATGTAAAGGCTGCCAGCATTTGGGCAATGGGTTCCCCTTTACAATTCTAGAATAGTGCTTATAGTGCTTATTCAGATGATTCTCTTGGTTTTGTAGACGGTCAAGTCCTTCCTGGAAGAAGCTCTGTTGGCCATTCCGGATAGAGTCCTGGATGCTCCTGTTATGACAAAACCAGTGGCCTGCAAGGATTCTTTTGCCAGTTTGCATAGCTTGTTGCCGCCGCCATATGAAAAACCCCGAGATTTGGAGATGGTGCTGGAACCATGAGGTGCAGTTTTCCATATTCCTACCTTTTCTGTATTTTGCTTTGAAACAAGGAAGAAGGAAGAAGCCGAGTTCTAACTGAAATTGCTTCTTCCTTGGGTAGCGTGCTTGCTTCTTCCTTGGGTAGCGTGCTTGCTTCTTCCTTGGGTAGGAATTCTAGGCTGCTGTGTTAAGCCAGTCCCAGCATTTACACTTCAATTTCCATGTAAAGCCATGCAAAAATATCATTTTTTGCATTTTCTTTTAATATTACTGCATGGGCTTATCCTTGCTAGGTTATGTTACTTGTCCTGTTGGGCTTGCAGTTACCTTGGGTTGTGTTTGTCACAGTCTAAACGCAGTCTGGATGATCTACTTCACACACACAACAAATTCGTGATCGTTGATCATTATGATATGACCACTCTTGTTGATCCGGCTGTGTCACTTGATGTGTTTCTTTGCCCTTGTCTTTGGTCTCGATTCGCGTCGTTGTTGCCTAAACCAATTAGTGTTTGCCACTTGTCCCACCAGGCGCGCCATTCCTGTGCTGTCCTTGGGTTCTCAGTCCATCCTTTATTGTTGGGTAGTTTGATTAGTTATCGAGATTAGTGTCACACTCATGTGCTTGCGCCCATTGCGTGACTGATGTGTCTCTAGGGTCTCCTGGGTTCCCTCATTTGAATATTTTGGCTTTTGAATATTTTGATAGTTTAAGATATATCATGATGCATGTGAAGTGGTCTTTTAACCTAGAAGAAGTTGAATCATCTTTGATGTCTAGTAATTTGTGAATATAAAATGAGGTTCAGTCAGAGGGTGATGACCTTAATGTTATAAATAAGAGTGAACTGTGAGTTGAGAAGAAAGGTAATCAAAGTAGCAGTAGTATGTCTTAGTCTAAGAGTAGGATGATAAAATGTTATCATGGTAGACAATTGGCCACATGAAAATAAATTGGTTGAATAAAAGTCCCTTTAGTGATGAAGGAGCGTATCATTCATTAGTGATGAAGATTGGTTATTATAGTGTAAATGTCTCGAGTATCTCTTGGAAGTCTATAGTGAAGGTGCGAGTCCTTGACTTTGGGTGTTCCTTTCATGTATGTCCTAGGAGGGAGTACTTTTATGAAATAATGAAGTATTGGAATGAGAATGTTAAGGGTTTTTTGGGACATCTGTATGCCCAAAAGCAGCAGAAAAAACACAAAACTCGTACACAAGATCTACCGGGAAGGGAATAAAAAAATGAAATGAAAAAGTATGAAACAAAGTGCACTTCATGTTGGAGATTATGGCAAGAGTAGGGGGGGGGATTACCCTTTTAAAAAATAGTGGAATAAAGGTTAATTTCAAAATTAAATGATTTTGAAATAATAACATGAGAAATAGAATGTGTGATATTTGATAAATTCAATTCGAGTTTATAAAGATAAAATTAAAGTAATTTAAGCATGGAAACGAACTGAATTTATGCAAGTATGCTAGTTGATGTAAAATAATGCTATACAGAGAAGCAAATAGAGGACAAACACAATTAATAAGGAATTTGATTAAAGCTCGACGTGAGCCTTTACGTCTCCACCCCTTGACTTAAGAGGTCTATTATATAAATCCTCCAATCTCAATTGTGATCAAGAAACCCGCCCCTCGGAATTGTGGTTTGTGAGCACCCTCTTGAACTTCACCAATATCCAAGTAATTCGTCCCAAATTGTTGCGGAGTGTGAATCGTTGGAGAATGGAGGTTGTAGGCGCTCACAAATCTCTTGGATGGATGGAGTATAATGGAGAATGAGAGATTTGAGAGGATGGTTGAGAGCCTTGGGAGATTTAGAACTTTGGAAGGCTCTTGAGAGGAATTGAGAATTCTAGAGCTTCGTCGTCAATTTGAACTTTGAGAGCACGTCGTTGGGAGCAAGGATCACAATGTGTGTCTTCAAGGAGCAAAGATGGTCCTTTTATAACCTCTTAAAGGACCTAGAAGGCTCCAAAAATCACTAGGTGCCATGAAGTCGTTGAAGACCACATTTATGGATTTTTTGACCATAATAAATGCAAGCTCGCTAGAGCCTGCTTGATGCCACCGAATACCTAGTAGCCTCCATCGGGTAACCGATGGGTTGCCTGGAGTCTGGTGCTGCTGGATGAACTCCACCGGCTAGCCACTACTAGCTAGCGACTGGCCGATGGCCTTCGGGTAGAAACCATCTTCACAGATGAGCCACCGGCCGGTCAGTGCTTCTCCACTAGGTAGTCGGTGGTACTGCTGGACATCTGGGTTGCTTCCATCATGGCACTAGATGGCCGGTTCTTTGCACCGACGAGTCGGTGCTGTTTGCACAGGTATAATTCCAAGTATGGTCTCCACCCCTTCTAGCGCCTTCTAAGGACCTTCAAACACGATTCTAAGGTCTTGAGTTAAGAGAAGAGGATGTTCTAAGCCTTTGATAAGATCAACACGACGTCTTTGAATTGACTTTAAAAACTCTATAAAGTCCAATAATGCCACTATTTTAAATGAAATTAAATAGTCCAAAAAACACTCAAATGAAAACATTAGATACATAGCTTAATGTTTGTGATCGTGAAAACACCATGTGAGAGAGAGATACAATACTTCATTGTTCATGCTAAATCTTCTGCAGTAGCGGGTTTGATTGAGACACCTCAACAAAGAGTTTGTTAAAGAATAATTTGGCATCATTAAATGAGGTCCACAAATTCCATTTTATAAAACTCCTTTATTGAATGTAGGAGCCTTTTAAAGATCTAAGCTTTTATATGTTATGAAATGACCAACTCTTTGGCTCAACTATTGTAACTCTTTACAACAACAATCTCATTAATTTACTAATTAAAAATCCTTTTAACATTCAAAATCTACACATCGTCACATGATGTGTTGCAAGTTGAATCAAGCATGATAATTATTGCAGGAGAGTTGACCAAATGATATTCCATATCATTATGTTGAATATTGTGCACCAAAGCTCAGACCATGATGTGATGAAAGTTACCACGCCCTAGTCAGTGTCTTCATGCAGTCTTCTATACCACATCGTGGTGCATGTGATAAATGATATATAATATCATTTGGTAGTTTCTCCCATGTTGATTATCATGTTTATTTTGGATGTTGACACTTCATAATGATTTGCATACGAGATTATTGATTGTTTAAAGAGTTTAACAATCAAATAATCAATGAGGTGGAAGCCAAATGGTTTGGTCGCTTCATAACGTATGAAGAGGCAAATGGTTTGAACTCTAAGTGGCTCCTTCATTCAATGAAAGAGGCTTATAAAATGATGATTCATGAACCTCATTTGATATACCAAAGTCCAGTCACTATCTCTTCTCTCCATTTACCTTCAAGTATGAGGTGCTAGTACATCGTTGTAAATAAGAGGTCCCATCAAAGCATTCAATGATTCCAGTGGCTAGTGGATACCTTTAGAGGCAAGAACCTATTGGTTGTTGTTGAGGGATCTCGATCAAATTCACTGCCAGTGAAGATCAAAAGCATGGAGAGTGATGTATACTTGTTTTATGATTTTCTTATTTTATCTTGTTGATTCCTCTCCCAGTTGATCTTGGCATGAGTTTTGTGTTTTATTTCGCTGCTTATGGGCATAAAAATGTCCCGTGAAACCCATTAGTGGCACCAGAACAAGCACCAATGATGAATCAATGAGATGAAATCAGTGTAAAAAAATAATTTTGTGTGCTTTTCTAGAACTATGGTCGTGGTTGTAAGACCACATCGTGGTCTGTCGTTTTCACAAAAATGACAGTTTGTCGATCATCACGTTATAGTGTGCTAATATTTATAGTGAAAAAGACGCGGTTTAAAGGAAAACACTATGGTTGTTCTTTCCAAAAGTGTCGTTTTCGACATCACCATGATGTGGTTAGTTGACTATTACATCGTGGTTAGAGCCATCATGATGACCAACCATGTCGTGGTGGATATCAACTCATTGTGGTTCTTGGTGTGACCATAAAATCGAAACGACATGTGGATATATATTATGATGTGGCCTCTTCAAGCTACGTCTAAAATGGTTTGGACGGTTTTACCACGTTGTCACCAAGTTGTGGTTTTTAAAAAAAATTATAAAATTATTTTTCTTTAAAAATCTTTGACGGTGCGAGCTCAAAGGCCCGACGTCGAATCCGCGTCACTTTAGACTGTATCAAACATGGTTTTGATAAAATTGATTATCTAAAGTTGTGATATCTCATGTTAAATAAATGAATTATTCATTTATTTATGATATTCCTATTTAGAAATTTATGTATATGAATTGTTTATATGATGTGAATATTGTATGCTTTAATTTAAATTGTTTAAGCTGCTTATTATAATTTTTTATACCATGCATATAAGTGTTGCATGCTAAGCACGACAACATAAGATTTAGGTTTCTTCTACATCGACATCGGTTTGTTATGGAGTTATGAGCTTGAATTTAGAGTTTATTATAGTATACACATATTAGGTGTTAGATTTATGTTGGAATTGATATCACTCTTGAATATTGAACCATGGGTAGTGGGACTTGAGGGCGTATTGCCCAGTGACCTAGGGGCTTATACTCTTTCTATAAAAGTAGGGGCTGGCTAGTTGGCACACAATGCTTGATATTGTGGGGATTTTTAGTAACACAATCCGTGAGTTGTGTAAAGAATTGCACATTAATATGATTTGAATATATTAATTTGGTGGTAAGAATATGAATTCTAAAACTAAATCATTAAAAGCATGCATACATATAAGAATAAAACATGAGATAATATAAAGATTGCATAAAATGCACTAGTTATAAATTTAATACACATAAGATGTATATTAAAATGGAGAGACTAAGGAAAACTCCTCAAATACTAAGTGTGAAATTTCTTTCAAAGAAAGCATGTTTCAAGGCCTCAATCATCAAATCGGGTAGGTTCATGCTAAAGCTGAGTGACCATGAATTATCTTGTGCAAGTCATGATGAAAATGAAGAGGCTTAAGAGTTAGGTAACCAAATCCCGTTGTGAGCTTTGAGTTACACTTAGTTGAGAAACCCTATGAGATAAGATGCTAGAGGAATAGAGTTAAGCTTTGAGAGGAAAACTAAAGTGGATTCAAAACTTAGTGAAATATGGATCTTGGACCACTAAAGACAGATTATGACATGCATCATGATTATTATTTTGAGATCTCTTATAAGTATGACCTATAAAGTAATAATAGATTGAAATTTTAAGGCTGAAAAGTGTTCTTAAAGAGAAAGCATGTTTCAAGGCCTCAATCATCCAACCAGGTAGGTTCATGCTAAAGCTGAGTGTCCATGAATTATCTTTTGCAAGTCAGGATGAAAATGAAGAGCCTTAAGAGTTAGGTAACCAAATCCCATTGTGAGCTTTGAGTTACACTTAGCCAAGAAACCCTATGAGATAAGATGCTAGAGGAATAGAGTTAAGTTTTGTCTATATGATGGATTTTGACAAAGGGTTTTCCACTCAACTATCCAAGAACCATATATGATATAATTGGCATAATGACCTATCCAAATAACTAAGCTTTGAGAGGACAACTACAGTGGATTTAGAACTTAGTCAAATACGGATCTTGGACCACTAAAGACATATTATAACAGACATCATGTTTTTTATTTTGAGATCCCTTATAAGTATGACCTATAAAGTAATTATAGATTGAAAATTTAAGGTAGAGAAGTGTTCTTAAAGAGAAGTATTTTAGACAAATAGATGTGAATGTTATATAAATCAATCCTCTAATTCCGACTCATGGGTATTGGATATCAGGTGTGCATCACACATTTGTGCTGATAATCATAAGCTCAAAAGTAAGTGAGAATTAATGAAAAATGAAGTAAATTTATGTATTGGCAATGAGGCAAAAGTTTCAGCATTGGAAGTTGACACTTATGATTTAAGTCTATCCGGTGGGTTAGTTCTAGAAATAGAAAATCGTTACTGAATTTTGGTCATAAATAAAAATTTGATTTCTATATCTTGTTTAGGCAAAAAGAGGTTTTCATTCATTATTAAGAACAAGAGTTGTTCTATATATATGAAATGTTTTATGGTATTGAGAATATGATGAATGATTTATACATTCTAGGCATGGATAATCTGACCTATAACATTCAAGATAAAAAGGTCAATGTTGATTATAACACCACTTATCTTTGACACTCTCGCCTTTTGGGCATATAAATGAGAAACTCATCCAAAGACTCTATAGAGATGGATTATTGGATTCATTTGATTATGAATCATTCGACACATGCAAATCTTATTTATTGGATAAAATGATAAAAACACTTTTTAGTGAAAAAGGTGAAAGGGCTAGTGGATTATTGGATATTATGCACAATGATGTATATGGACCAATGAGTACTCAAGCAAGTGGTGGGTATAAGAGGCGAAGTGCATAACCAAATGGAAAAAACATTAAGATTCTTTGATCAGATTGAGGTGGTGAATATTTGAGCCAAGAATTTATCATTCATTTGAGAGGTTGTGGAAATTTTTACAACTCACTCCTCTTGGAACACCATTGTGGAATGACATGTTTGAACGAAGGAATCACATCTTGTTAGACATAATTTGATCGATGATAAGTTAGTGTGACCTTCTTGTATAATTCTGGGGATATGCTCTAGAAACTGTTTCATTCCTACTTAACCACATTCCATTTAAAGCAGTCATAAAGACACCATATGGTATTTGGATCGTGAAGCATCCCAATTCGTCTTTTATGAGGATTTGGGGTTGTGCGACATACATATAACATTTGACTTTTGACAAACTTGACTCTAAATTAGGAAAATATTTATTTGTTGGTTATTGAAAATCCTTTGTGACGTTCTAACATGTTTTGTATTTGTTGGCAACTAATCTGTTTGCAAAAGAATGTTTTTTGTTTATCAGGAGAAAATGATGAAAGTTCAAACCCAAACTCAAAGGGAGAAAAGTTTTTGTTTTTGTTGAGAAAGTTGTTTTCCAGACTCAAGTTTTTAGAATGAGCAGGTGTCTTTTCAGACTTAGTATATCGAACAGAGGATCACCGAACGCTAAAGTGTTCAGAAAGATGAAGGCTGACAGTTTTGCAAAATTGTTGATTAGATGCACCATCAGTCTCAGATCCATCAGCATGAAGTTCAAAATGTATCGAACACGGTGTTTGTTAAGAAGCTAGAAGAAGCTGTAAAAGAAAGTCAAAATGTTGCTGAATCCTGAAAAGTAAGAATTCAAGGAAATCAGGAGTTAGAAAGTTTCTCTCTCTCTAAACTTAAGTCAGACGATTCTTTTTCGATCTTGAAGTTCTCATAAATCATGAATACTCATGATAAAAGTTTTTGAAGAAATGAAGGATGTTGAATGTCTTTATAAAGACTGTATCGAGTCCAGAGTTTCAGATGCAGAACCTAGACATAGATCATCAGATCCAAAAGTACCAGACATAGAAGATGTCAGAATTCTGAATGCGTTAAGGCTGATGAAGTTTGAAGAATAAAAAAGTTGGTGAGTAGAGTCACCATCAGATGCAGAACATCGGAGTAACCAGAGTTGTTGATGTTGATCCATCAGACAAAGATTTGTCATGGAAGTGTGAAGACTCTAAAGGAGTTTTTTTACTTGAGAAAAGGCTAAAGGGTGGGTTCAAGTTTTTAATCGGAGGAGCTACCGATATCGATATATCAGACTAGGAACATGCACCGATCCATCAGATGAATTATTTACAATGATAAATCATTAGATGCAATGGTTCAAGAAAACAGATCAGTTTGAGAAATTGTATGAAGAATGCTATTAGGATGAGAAGGATATCGTATTGAGAAAGTGTTTGAAAATGTGAGAAAAGTTGAGTTGCTACTAAAAGCGGTTGCAAGTAATTGAAGTCTTTAGAAGATGCAATAATGTAGTCAACTATTTTCAATTGGCTTGAAGCATCATAAAAAATAATCATTTGATTGTTTTCATTTTCATTTGGGTCAAGAGGAAAGGATGAAGAATCCAAAGTGATAAAGATATATTCCATCGGATATAGAAAGACCAACAGATGCAGTTTCAGAAGAAACTCTATTGGACCGATTCTGAGGTAGAAAGAACAATCGGAGTCACAAAACAAAATATAATCGGATTCACCCAATTGGATTGAAGAAAAGTTAGTATGTTCGAGAAGGCTGATTTCTGAGAAGGCTCAAGAAGATTCAAGAAGGTTCCAGAAGAGTTGAGAAGAATTGAATTGGTCAAAGATGAAATTCAAATGTGAGTGAATTTCGTAAATTCATGAATTTGAGTGAGCAGGGAAAGTTTTTCAGTTTCCTACCTTTGCTATTCTAGGATGCCTATAAATAGATGCTTGGTACATTCGTACTTTGAAACTGTTCATGTGTTCGAAAAGGCGGAGCACTGCAAAGTTCGTGTCAGAGAGGATATCCAGACTGAGATCTCGTAGGAAGACTGAACTACTGAAAGTTCTATTTACCAGACTGAGGAAGATCAGACTGAGGAAGAATAGTCTGAGTAGTTGAGTAGAGTTTATAAGACACAAGTTTTGTTTTTGACAGAATAATAAGTTTATTCAAGTGAAGGTTAAGAAATCCCATCAGACTGAGTCTATCAGACTGAGGCAATCAGACTGAGGCAATCAGACCCAGGCACATCAAACTGAGGTTCTAGATAGATCTTTTGTGGAGAAAAACTTTGATGTCCATTTTCTTTTATGGATCAAATTGTTTGTAAGCAATAATTTGTAAACTGACAGGAGTCAGTATAATCATTCCTATTGGGAGATAGAAGGTGTCTAACGAGAGTTGTCACAAGTTGTATTCATTTCTTCATAATAGTTAATTTCCATAGACACACGATAATGACAATGGAAATGATGTAGGTTCTCATACCGAGGCTGAACCTTGTAAATCTCACGTGCTCTACTTTCTTTCCTACTTTTTCATGCATGAGTTTTTACTAAAACATGATAAGGTAATGAACTTTAACAGGTTACAGGGGTTAAGTTTCAAAAAGTTTGAAACTTATAAAAAGTAAACAATTGATTCAACCCCTCCTTCTCAGTTGTTATTCGATCCTTTAGAAATTCAATTGGTATCAGAGGGAAGGTTCCCTTGTTGAATCCTTATCATGGATAATCTCAACTCTATCAACAGTAGATGAATTCCTACATTTGATAGAAAAAATTATTATGGTTGGAAAAATTGGATGATTCCTTATCTCTTATCTCTTGCCATGAAAGTTGTTGATGCTGCTACAATTGAGTTTCCACCTATTGAGAAATATGCTCCGATGACTGTTGCCGACAAGAGAAATATTAAAGCCGATGGAAAAGATTGAAATGCTATTCTTATGTCTTTGTCAAAGAATGTTTACATGAAGGTGATAGGTCTCAAAACATAAAATAGTATGTGGGACAAGCTTGAAAGTATCTTTGAAGGGAATACTAAAGTGATGGAAGCAAAGCTACAAATCTGGTGTAACAAGTTTGAAGATATCAAAATGAGAGATGACGAGACTATCGATGAATACTTCACTAGAGTTAATGAAGTTTTTTTCAATATCAGAGGTTTTGGAGATGTTTTAGAAGATTATACAATAGTGAAGAAAATTATGAGAAACTTTCCGGACATGTTTGATTCTAAAATTTCCGCTTTAGAAGATAAAGATGATTTATCACTTGATGAATTGCATAACTTTCTTATTGCTTATGAAATGTGAAAATTTCTAATGTTCAAAAAGAAGATGAAAGATGAAATAGATTTTGAAGCTATGAGAAAGGTGAAAATTAAGATGTTGAAGATGTAGATCCTTGTGATTCTAAAGATAAAGTGGACGATGAGTTGAATGATAAAACCACATCTCTTATCTATGAGAACTATAAAAGAAGAAGATGAAAGTATGGAGGAAAAATTCCTCTCAAATGTTTTGAGTGTGGTGGAATTGGACACTTTGCTATGAATTGTCCTAAGAATAAAGTTAAAGAATATCGAGATGATTTTGATGAAAAAACTCAATGGAAGAAGTGGAACAAAGGTTCTAAAGAAGAAAATTAATTTAGAACATTCACTGCAAAAGTTGAGAAAACAAAAGATTCCTTAGGTACTGAAAAAGAAAAAAGTGGTGAAGAATCTTATAGAGAGTATCAGCTCAGAACAGAACTTGTTTCATGTTTTGAGAAAAATAAAACTCTCAAGAAAGAAATCAGAATGATAAAGAAAGATCGTGGAGAAGTTGTTGAAGGTAGAAAATATGTGGTCAAGAAAGATGAAGAATACATCCAGGAAATCCTAAGTTACAAACTTAGAATTGCTGTATAGGGAAAGATGATTGAAGATATCAGTAAGAAGTTGGAAACTAATAAAGATGAAGTTAACAAGTTTCAATCAAAACTTCTTGAGTCCGAAAATGAAGATGGATTAAAACTTCAACAAAGCTTTAAAAGAAAAAGCTGAGACTTCTAAAGTTGCTGAGAAAGCTCAAATCAATAATAAGGTGAAATCCTCACCCACCAAAAATAATGTTTCATCTGATTTTTTTAACATTTTAGGTGATAAGAAAAGTATTGGGAAAGTTTGGATTGAGAAGGGATGTGAGAAACCTATCACATCTACAAAAGTTGAAAACTTCCTCAGTATAAAAAATGGTATGCACTAAAGTATGTTGAAGCTGGAAGAAGTTATCAATCTCAAAAAAGTTTCTATAGAGAAAGATCCTACTTCAATAGAAAATCAAGATTTGATGGCTTTTTCTAGTTTTGTGGAATCTATGGGCACAAGGCTTATAATTGTTGGTATAACTTTTCACTTTCTGAAAGAAGGTTTGAACAAAGTGGAAGCCATGGTGGAAGAAGAATTAGTATTTCCCTAAATCTCAAAATGTTGAAAGAGTAAAGTCATGATGTTAGAAAACTTCCAACAGAAGACAAATTTGAATGTATGGAAGAAGTTTGTGGAAGATGTGATCAGACTAGTCATCATGCCAAAAAATGTATGACACTCCTTCCGGAACAAGTTTCTTTTGGTAGAAAAGAAAATGAATCTGGAAAGAAGAAAGTTGAGGAAAGATCTTTTGTTGTTGAAATAATACTCAAAGCAAGTAAAAAGAAAAAATCATGAATACTTGATAGTGGTTGTTCTTCACACATGACAGGTGATATAAAAATCTTGAAACATGTTGAAAAAATATGATGGAGGAGCTGTTACTTTTGGAAATGATAGTTCCTTGAAAATTAGAGGAATATGAACTGTTGAGACAGAACCTCAAAAACTAAAAACAATAGAAGTTCTATTTGTTGATGGACTTAAAAATAACTTACTAAGTGTGATTCAACTTTGTGATTATGGAAAAAAGTTGTTTTCAAAAAAGATTCTTGTATCATCAGAAGTATAGAAGATGTAAAAGTTGTAACCAGGGGAGAAAGAACGAGCAAAAATCTTTTTTAGATTGGAGAATTTAACAACTCATGTTATCTAAGTGTTGAATATGAGAATAAGTTGTGGCATCGAAGACTTGACCATCTTGGGTAGAAAAGTATGAACAAACTTTCTAAAGTTGATGCTGTACAAAATTTTCCAGAATTGAAAATATGAGAAGAATATGTTTGCATAACTTATCAGAAAGGTAAAATGAGTAATAAAAGTCATAAGAAAGTTGAGATTCAGTCTACCAGACCTCTTGAACTTATTCATTCCGATTTATGTGGGCCGATGAGACATCAATCAACAAAAGGAGATTTGTACTTTATCACTTTTATTGATGATTTCACTCAGATGACCAAAATAATGTTTATGAAGCACAAGTCAAAGACCGTTGAAATGTTCAGATTCTTCAGAAAAGATGTTGAGAAAGAAATGAGAGTTTATATAAAGAAGCTAAGAACAGATAATGGAACAAATTTCACATGCAATGCTTTTGAAACTTAGCTGAGAAAGCATGGTATCAAACATCATTATAGTGCTCCTTACACTCCACAAAAAAATGGTGCATCCAAAAGGAAAAATAGAAGTTTGGTAGAAATGGGAAGAAACATGTTAGAAAAATACAAGCTTTCAGATTTCTACTGGAGAGAAGCTATTAGTATTGCTTTACATATACAAAACATATGTTTGTTGAGGCCAAAATCCAACATGACTTATTTTGAAATGCGGTATAACAAAAAAACTTCATTGAAGTACTTTAAATTTTTTTGAAGTCCATGTTTGCTAGAAATGAAAAATTTGGATCTTGGAAAGTTTGATGAGAAAGACGAAGAAGGAATTTTTATGGGATATTCACCCAACGAAAGAAGCTACAAATGTAATAAATGTTTACAAAAGTTGGTGGATTTATATGATGTGAATGTTATTGAAAATCCAACAAAAGTTATTGAGAATATTGAGGAAGATAAACTGAAGTTTTCCAATGAAAGTGAGAGTGAGACAAAACAAACTTATCAAGATTCAGAAGAATCGCATGATGAGGAAAATGAAACTGGAAGAGAAACTTTGACATTTCCTACTTTACAAAAACATGTTAAGTCTGAAAACATTATTTGGAATCAGAAGGCTCCAGTTCACACCAGAAGAAAGTTGAGATTAGAAAATCAGACTTCACTCATCTCAAAAGTTGAGCCAGAATCAGTTTTAGAAGCTATTCAACACAAATAATGGGTGGATGCTATGGGTGAAGATTTAGATCAGATTGAGAAAAATGAAACATGAGAACTTGTTCCATGACTAGAAAATAAAAATGTTATCGAAACAAAATGGGTGTACAAAAAACAAATTGAATGAACATGGAGAAGTTTTAAGAAACAAAGAAAGACTTGTTTGTAAAGGCAATGCACATGTGTAAGGTGTAGGATTTGAAGAAACCTTTTCCCTAGTTACAATATTAGAAACTGTTTGAATGTTTCTTGTAGTGGTTGAACATCGAAATTACAAAGTTTATCAAATGGATGTAAAGTCAGCTTTTCTATAATGAACAACCTTGGGGGTTTTTACTTGATGAAGATGAAAGAAAAGTTTTTAGATTGAAGAAAGCTTTGTATGGTTTGAAACAAGCACCACGTGCCTAGTATTCAAAACTTGATAGTTGTTTGAGAATGTTGAATTTTTTATAGGAAAAGTTGATAGTAACTTGTATATGAAAGAAGTTAACTCCAACACACTAATTATAATTGTGTATGTGGATGATATAATTTTTATTGGGGTGACTCACCCGCACGCGTCATTTAGTTCATGTGGGATGAGTTCATATTAGAATTTATTGTCCCAAACTACACTTACTACAAGGGCGTAGTAAAGTGGCAGTGCAGGGTCGATCCCATGAGGACTAATGGTAGGTCAACAATCAATCGAACAAAACACTTGGAAGGATTCCTCACTTTCACTCTTCAGGTCTGGGTTTTAACTAAGACTATGTAGTTTGAAGTTTTAATTCAGATTAATAAAGAAGGGATCAGGGTCAATTTCAGGGTTCTTGACAAAAGATAATCCTAGATTTAACTTGGAATGGTCCTATGGCATAGGCCGCAAAGTGGTGCAAAAGTCGTCAATTGGTTTTGGTCCAACCAATTGGATCTACCTATGATGCAACTGTCCCATGGTTAGGGTATAACCGACAACCTAAGTGCATTATGCTTGGATTCTATGCAGAAAGCGTCACATGCTAATGGTCATAGTCATGCTCAACTCCAATTAGGCCAGGTTCGTTCAATCACACTTCCCATGGTCAAGGTTGTGCAAAAGAATGTGATAAACAATTATTATTAACCCAATTACAATTCATAGGGCCACCAAGGTTCAATCTAAAGATTCATTAGGTTTGAAAACACCCCTAATCTTGACCCCCAATCCTAAATGGATTAGCCGTGCATGGCAGTGATGATAAAAAGAAAGAAAGTATTAAGCATGTTGCGCATAACTGTAAAGCAGTTGCAAAAGAGACAATCCAGGATTAAGCAGACAAGAATCAATATCAAATAATTGGAAGCAATGTAAATCTAACCAGGAACTGACTTTGCACGATGAAACAATGAAGAATGAGAAATTTGAAATCAAAATAAATAAGAAATAATCACTAACTTACTATGAATGAAGAACATATGAAGGATGGTGCAAGCGTCGATAAAGAACAACATACGGTGATGGAAACAGATGTTGAAAAATAAAGCGGGATTGCAATGGTGAAGAACAGGTGTAGAAGGATCACCAACTCATAAAGATTTGATAAAAATAATAAAAGGAATGAAAGGGATCTAGTTTAGAACAAGAAGGAATAAAAAAGCAGAAGAAAAATGAGAGAAAACTAAATAGTGTGGAGATCACTCATGCGCACGGATCGCTACAAATATAAATAGGCTCAAGAAGTACACAACATGAAAGTCCAACATGTCATGTAATGGCTTAAATGAATTGGGTCTCGACATCTGCACATCATGTAAGTTGGTTGCACACCATGTAAATTAGATCCAATTTTCCCACTGAAGAATCTATTCATATCTTTGACCAGGTGAGCCTTCGAAGCTTGCACGTCGTGCGTTCGTTGCACGTCGTGTATGAAATTTACTTTTGGAGGGATTCTTTTTTTTGAACATTGCACATCATGTAATGACTATACACATCATGTAATGGATGCATGTCATGCAATCTCTTCACGGGTTGGTCTGTGTCCTTGCAGGCATGCTGTGAATGAGCTGTACACGCTGTGTATGTGATACACGACGTGTACAACTTGTTTTTGGAAATTTTTCATCATTTCTTCATTTAAGTCTAGAATTCTTAATTCTTGTGAAAATAAACAAAAACCCGGTGCATTATCGAATTATTCATGAATAAACCTTAAAAAAATGTATCCAAAATGTATAAGCAATTTCAGCTAATCAAATTCTCCCACACTTGAACAATTGCTTATCCTCAAGAAAAAAGTATCTCAACAGGGATTCAAAAAGAAACAATTTTTAAAATAGGAAATATGAATTACAACTAGGAAAATAAAACTAAGTGTAAGTAAAAAAAGTCAGTCATCCAAAATCAATCATACAAAGAAAATCAGACATGCCTCATAGTTCAGTTCTTTATCCATATTCTTATTCTTTTAATTACAATTTCATAACTGTTCCTTAAATCCTATACGCACTTTTCAATTTATCTCACAATAAATTTTATCTCATCACTTTAGGTAAAAATGTTACTGGAGTTATGCTCATACCTTGAATACATGTTTCTAACCATAGTCTTGCATTGGTTATATCATATCCACTTCATAAAGACAAATACAAAATTAATCATGAGGGCTTCATCAAAAAGGGTTCAAACGACTCTGAGCCTGAGGGCAGGTGGGTGAAAAGTGAAAATCAAGCTCAAAAGGAGGGTAAGCTCTAAAGTATAATGCATGATAAATGTAAACAGTGCAATGAAGTGGCTCCACCAAGATCAAAAGGTGTCGATGCTCTAAACAACTCAAAGTGGATCCATGGGTATATCAAGTATGTGTAAAAAATGTACCATGCTCCTTTCTTTTTTCATTTTCTTTTATTTATTTCTTTATAAAAATTCATGTCCAGGCTAGATCTCACAGTCATCCCCTAACCACATATGATCTATGAGAGGATTCATCGGTTTGGAAATGATGATTTTTGACCTTCCTAAAACACAACCCCAAATATTTTTATTTCTATATATTTTTCAAAGGAACATGGTAGGAAAAAAATTCAAAGAGTAATCATGGATCATATTATATTAGTTTGGTAGAAATTCCACAGTACATCTCCTCAATTAATTCATCTTGTGTCTATCAGCTGAAATTCCCCCCACACTTGTTCAAAGGAAAATCATGCAAAATACCAAGAGTAGGGTAGGAAGGGATAATAGGTTTGAAATGGATCCATCCTATAAAGGTTATTCACGGAAACTACGGGCTAAATAAGGAAAGATATAAGGTGGTTATCAGGGAAAAGTAGCTCAATAAATATTGCCTCAGTCATATTAAAATTGTATTTGTTCGGTCATAGCCTCAATAAGATCTCAATGCAAGTTTTGATAGGTCTACATGCCCCAAGTGTCTCAAGAAATATGATCAGAAAAGAATATGAAATCGTGGGTCCATAATCCTCTCGAGAATGAGAGTATACAAAAATAACAAGCAATCACTCAGGGTATAAAATCAAGTAACAAGTCAATCAAAAACAATTTCAAAATTTTTGAATTTGAATTAAGTTACTAAACTCAGCGATCATTCTAAAAATATAAATAAGAGTAAAACATGGATTTCAATAATTACATTCCTAATTTTTTCTTTTATTTAAATGGGTGTAATGAGTTTTTAGGTTTAAAGCATGCTTTCAGTGAAAAATGTCTCCTAGATAAATGAAAACATGCAATACTCCAAGTGTATAGAAAATAAAGCTCAAGAAAGACTCTCCCACACTTAAAATGTGACACTGTTCACATTGTCCTGGAAGGCATCATGAGATAGATATTACAAATATAACATAGCTAAAATGAAATGGAAACTTTGAAATTATATTTAGGGAATCGAGAGCTCCCTGTGAGAATGTTTATGCCATGGGAAAACATGGTGGATGAGGAGTTGAAATTGGGCAACCTACATACTGTGTTAGAAAGAAAAATCATGCACTAGATAAAATATGGGTTGCCTCCCATAAAGAACTAACAATGGCATCATCAGCCAAATTGACGGACAAGAGGATCAATTAAGTGTCACCCATCTGCTTAGAAGTCCTCTGCCGCCTACAAGAACTGGTGGATATATCATCGAGCTCGCGTGGATGCTTGGTGGGGTTAACCACCTCATAAGTGTACCGAGCATGTATCTAGTGCGGTAAGAAAAGCATCCGTGCTTGTTGTGGTGGGGACCTCTGCTAAGCACAGATTTCCAGTGAAAGCTCCTCAAGCTGGCATTCGACGTCAGCTAGATGCCAAGTCATCTAAAGTACAAGGGAAGATGGTGGTAGAACAAGAGCATTGATAACCATGGAAGAGGTAGAAGAACTAGACATGGCTAATGTAATACAATAATGAAATGAAAAATAAGTCAACTGACCGTGAATGAAAAAACTGTATCCCATGTATATATAACAATGATATATTAGTGAGTAATAGAATATGAGCTGTACAAAAAGTGATCACCCAAACAGAGTAAAAAAAAATAGGGAGAGCAAACCATGATCTACTAAGAATAAATCAAAATCATCGAGCTCCTCATCTAGAGTCCTTTCCCGAACAGAGGGTGTCTGCAGCTGGCATGTCCAATCGATATCAATGATGGATGAAGGGGATGAAGGATCTACTGTTGCGGTGGGTTCTGTGGTGTTGGAAACCATCTTTTTGGCTGGTAGAGGTGAGGTATCGATCCTGAGGGTGGTTGTGGCTATGGACGTAGTGTCGATGAATGGTACCTTAGTGGATGGTGGAGGGGTTGGGCCCTTTCCCCGCTGGGTCTTCTCTACCAGAAACTCTTACTGGGCAACAAGGTTTGTAAGCTTCGAGGGTAGGTTGGATGGGGTAGGAGATGGTGAGGGCATGGAGGAGGACAAAGGGCTTACTGGTGGCGGGGGATGAGGGTCTGCAGGGGCTGGTGGGGAGGTAGGGTTGGTAAAGGATGGTGGGGCAATGAATGGAATGCCCTGGTGGTGAAAGATCTGACGTTGGTTAACCAGAATATACTGGTGGGAGATCCAAATCTTGGAAGATATGGATAGGGCGGGTGATGGTGTGGGATGGGTAGTGATGGATGTAGAAGGGATATGGGTAGTGGGTAGGGGTAGGGATGGGTGTGGCAACAGCTGTGGTGGTGGTGGATGGGGTGGGAACAGGAGCATGATGTGGGGATGCTGGGGCGGCTGGAGGACCAGCAACATGCTGAGCGGGTGCCTCATCAACATCCTCCATGTATGTTGGTGCCCAACGGTAGATGTCACCATCCTTTGTGAGAAGCCCCATCTTTTGGAGAAGTAGAAGAGAGATGCACTCCATAGGGACAAGGGATGTGTGGGGCTGAGCAGCGTCAAAGGTTCCCAAATGCTTAACCAAGTGGGTGATGAATGATCCACCCATCAAAGTGCCGCAGGTCCTCTTCGCCAACATCCTAAAGAACTCATCAAACTATCTAGTCATGTTGACGGTGGGGCCGCCCATGGCTGAAGTGAGAATGAGTACCTTAATCTGGCTGACCCCGCCGTGGGAATCTCCACCTGCCAGCCAAGCATGGGCAAGAGCCCTTTGCAGGATCCTGAGGGAATCCCCTCGAAGCACTATGCTCTTCATGGTACGGGGGGTCATAAACACTATGGCGGTCTCTGGAAATCCTATCCTAGAGTTTTGAATCCTCGGCCTTGTTAGGCTCGAGCATCAAAGCAGAGAAGACAGGGGAGGCAAACAAATATGTAGAGAAGATGCCTATGCCAACTACAAAATCAACCAGGCTGATTTCCCACGGTTTTCCTCCAAGTTTGAATTGGAAAAATTCGATGCCCATCTCAAATATGGCAAGGAACTTGAGGAAAAGCTCCCTATATGTCTCCTCTTGCACCTGTGTGATCGGGGTCAGGTGCAGGCGATCCATGAGGTGAAGGACCTCATGGTGGATGTGGATGTGCTCCAGGACAACGAGGTCCAATGTTTTTTTGGTCTTCATTGGCTTGTTCTGCATATGGACCAACCGTACTTGGTTCGTGGTATCAGAGAAATGGAGGCAAGGATAAAGGTGGGGACAAGCATGGCCCTGTGATCCACCAAAGGAGGACCGGGAGTCACCCGAAGTGGAAGCAGATGCGGTGGAAGAAGAAGGAGATGAGGAAGATGGATTTGCGGGTGGTAGAGGATGTGCGACCCTCTGCCACTTGGGTGACAGAGGTGTGTCCTCACGCTCGGGCACTTGGTCGGTGGGTGGGGTGCACACAGTTTTTGTACGTTCCATTTTGGGTGGAGGGAGAGGCGTGGAAAAGGAGGAGAAGAGATGTGGACAACGATAGGGAAGGAGGAGAGGGCTTTGAGGGGGTTTTGGGTTCTGTTGAGGGAGATCGTAGGAGAGTGGGGATCGGTCACGTGTGAGAGGAGGCAAACGAAGGGAGAGGGGGTTCATCGTGAACCCTAGGTTCATGGTTTTTTTAAAAACATATTTCAAAAACTACATGCCGTGTATTGAATCCACGACATGCAAATCACAAGTTTACAAAATTTTCAGCTGCCCAACTTTTGCATGCCGTGTACCTATTACACAACATGTATTTTTGTATTTTGTGATCTTTTACATCAAGTCCTCTTGATATTCTTCTAGAAACCCTATAAACCATTCTAAAGACTAAACTACCCTACCCTATCCAATTAAACCTATCATGGGTTACCTCCCAGTTAGCGCTTTATTTATTGTCTAGAGTTAGAAATTCTCAGACGTAGAAGAATTTATATTTGAATTAATACCCCTTGTAAAATGATTTTTGAAGATAGAGGGGATGGAAAGTGGGATAACCGCCTTCGTTAGGGGTGTAGTGCAATTTTCATTCTTGTGAACATTGGCCCCCTTATCAGCAAGATGTGGTATCTTATTATAATATTTATTTTTCACTCAATCTTTTTTTTCATCAACATGAAAGACGGTTTAAAAATTTGTTGACACATTGTTTTTATTAACAACTTTATCCACATCAAACACAACCTGCTCTTCACTAACTCTAAAAATAAATCTCCCAAGGTTAACATCAATTATCACCTTTCCAGTAGTAAAAAATGGTCTTCCAAGAATGAGGGGGATGCCACCTTCCTCTTCCATATCCAGAACCATGAAATCAGTGGGGGAAAATTAATTTTACAACTTTAACTAAGTCATCCTCAGGAAATCCTTGAGGATGTTTGATTGGACGGTCAACGAGTTGGAGTGACACCTTTTTTGGGTTTATTTCTCTTTTCCCTAGCTTCTTGTAGACCCTCATGGGAATTATATTGATACTTGTGCTGAGATCACACAAGGCTTTTTCAAAAGTACATCTCCCAATAGTGCATGAAATTGAAAAACTTCTAGGGTATCTTATTTTTTGAAGTAATTTTCTTTGGACAACTACAGAGCATTATTCATTTTGAGATACAATTCTTAATTCTTCAATTTTCTTTTTTACTTGAGAGAAAGTCCTTAAAAAATCATGCATAAGCAGGTACTTGTGTAATCGCCTCTAAAAAAGGGAAGTTCATATGCAATTGTTTAACTAAGTACAACAATTTTTTAAATTGATCCTCCTCTTTTACTTGTTGCTTTTGTTCAAGAAAGGGGAGAGGTGGTTTGTAAACAGGTGGTGCCACATAGTCATCATCCTTTTTAGGTTGTTCTTTAACTGGTATTTCCTCAGATGGTTCTACCTTTTTAGTTGTATCTTGACCATCTTTATTAGAATTGTTCAATTGATTTGTCTCACTTTCACATGGTTGTTGAAAATACAACACATTTTCACTTTTAACCATTATAGATTTAGCCTCCTCCCTTGGATGAGCCTTGGTATTACCAGGTAGATTTCTCAGTAATTGATCAGATAAGATCTTTGAAATTTGTCCCATTTGACGCTCTAGGTTGCATAGTGCAGCCTTGTGGTTTTGCATCTCCATCTCTTGGTTTGTCATCCTTTGGTCTGCTTTCTGCATGAAGGCAGTAAGCAGGTTTTCTAGATTGTTTTGGTGAGGTTGGGCTTGTTGAGGTGGTCTTGATGGGGCTTTCTGATACTACTACTATTGTGCTGGTAGATATAGCTGAGTTCTAGGAAAATTTTATTGGAATTTCTATTGTGGTCAAGGAGATGGACCTTGTGGTGGGTACCCAGGTGGTCCCTAATTTCTTTTTGGTACCTGTCTACTCCTCTGTTGAAAGTAACCTTGATTTTTCTGCTGTTGTTGAGCTGTCCTCTTCTAGTAATTTTGTTATTGTTGATATTGTTGTGTTTTTTGGTACTATTAACCTTGTTGTTTGTAATTGATATAATTAAAATCTTGAGTTTGAAGCTCTTCCATCCCTACCCTGCAATCTTGGTATAAGTGCGGGCCTCCGCACATCACGCAGGACTGTATTTCCATTATTGGAGTATGAGGGGGCGGTGGTGCAATAGGTAATTGAAATGATTCCATCTTCTTGGTAAGCGCCTCAAATTGAGTAGCAAGGTGATTAGTTTCTTCCACCCGGTGAATTTCACATTGGGGTGGTCCTATATCACTTTACCATAGACCGACATTGTGAGATACTTTATCCAAAATTGCTTGGTTGAATTTTGGTGTCTTGAGAATGAGTCCTCTATCAACAACAACATCTACTACAGTATGGATAGTAGGATGGAGTCCTTAATAAAACATCTAAAGTTGAAGCCACACATCTAGTTTCTGATGTGGGAATTTTCATGTTAGTTCCTCCAATCTATCCCAAGCTTCCCATGATGATTCTCCGTTTTCCTAGGAAAAATTTTGAATTTCATTCTGAACCTTCCAAGTTCAGTTTGGTGGGAAATACTTGTCTAAGAACTTCTTTTCTAATTCATCCCAAGTCATGATTGGCTCCGGAGCTTGAATTTTTAGCCTGTTCTTGGATCTATTATGCATAGAGAAAGGGAAGACTCTGAGTTGAATTGTGCCTAAAGATACGCCTTGGTTGTGAAAGGTATCACAAACCTCAAGAAAGTTGGATATGTGCTCATGGGGGTCTTCACTCTGAATCCCACTAAATTGCCCCATATTCTTGATCATGTGAATGAGTCCAGGTTTGATTTCAAAAGTGTGCGCCTGAATTGGAGGGTGCACAATGCTGGGCGTAACACCACCAATGGACGGTAAACTAGAGTCCATAATAGTGCGCTCCTGCAGTGTTGGTCTCTCACCCTGATTGGTAGGTGGTGCATAATTGGGGTCTTGAAGATGTGGCGACACATGATTGTTATGCTTTGTGATTATGTAGTGGCGGTGTGTAGTGATGGTTCTATCAATTTCGAGATCGAATAGGAGTTGTTCTTGTGTGTTTAGGCTTCTTGAGTGAGTCAACGGCCCCTAGAGCATGCACTAGCTGAGAAGAAAAAAATAAAGAAAGAGAGAGAAGACATAGGTGCGCTCGAAGGAGAAAAATGAAAAAGGAAAAGGGGAAATAAAAAAATAAAGGGGAAGGGGGTGAGTTAATTTGGGGTTCGATCCGAAGGTCACTGTGCATGAGTAACAATGTTCCCTAGAAATAGTGCCAAAATTTGACTCGCCTACACGCATTGTTTAATTATCATGGGGTGAGATCAGATTATAATTTATTGTCCTAAACTACACTTACTACATGGGAGTAGTAAAGTGGTAGTGTGGGGTCAATCCCATGAGGACTACTGGTAGGTCAACAGCCAATCAAACAAAACCCTTGGAAGGATTCCTCACTTTTACTCTTTAGGTTTGGGTTTTAACTAATACTATGGAGTTTTGAGTTTTAATTTAGATTAATAAAGAAGGCATCAGAGTCAATTTTAGGGTTCTTGACAAAATATAATCCTAGATTTAACTTGGAATGGTCCTATGCATAGGTTGTGAAGTGGTGCAAAAGTCACAAATTTGGTTTCGGTCAAACTAATCAGATTTACATATGGTGCAACTATCCCATGGTTAGGGTATAGCTGAAAAATCAAGTGAATTACGCTTGGATTCTATGTAGAAAGCATAATATGATAATGGTCTTAGTCTTTCTCAACTCCACTTAGGCCAGGTTCATTCAATCTCACTTCCAATGGTCAAGGTTGTGTGAAAGAATGTGATAAATAATTATTATTAACCTAATTACTAGCCATAAGGTTACCAAGCTTCAATCTAAAGATTCATTATGTTCGAAAACACCCCTATTATCAACCCTTAACCCTAAAAGGATTAGCTGTGCATGGTGGTGATGATCAAAAGCAAGGAAGTATTAATCATGCTGTGTATAATCATAAAAAAGTTGCAAAAGAGACAATGTAGGATTAAATATGCAAGAATCAATATCAAACAATTGGAAGCAATGCATATCTAACCACGAACTGAATTTTCACGACAAAACAATAAAGAATGAGCAATCCAAAATCAAAATAAATAATAAACAATCACAAAATTACTATGAATGAAGAACTTATGAAGGATTATGCAAGCATCAATGAAGAAATGTAGGTGGTAATGGAAACAGATGTCGGAAAAGAAAGCAGGATTGAAAAAGTGAAGAACAGATGTAGAAGGATTAATAACTCACAAATATTTGATAAAAACAATGAAAGGAATGAAAGGAATCTAGTTTAGAACAAGAAAGAATGAAAATATGAAGAAAAATGAGAGAAAACTAAATAGTGCAGAGCTCCCACATGCATGCAGAGCGCTGAAAATATAAATAGGATTGAAAAGTACATGACATGTGAGTCATGCATGTCATGTACTAGATTAATGGACTTGGGTCCAGACATTTGCACGTCATGTAAGTTGGTTGCATGCTGTGTAAATCAGATCCACTTTTCCCACTGAAGAAATCATTCGTATCTTTGACTAGGCAAGCCTTTAAAGCTTGCACATCGTGCATTCGCTGCACGTTGTGTATGAAATTTACTTTTGGAAGGATTCTATTTTCTGAATGTTTCACATCGTGTAATGACTACACATATCATGTACTGGTTTCACATCATGTAATCTCTTCACTGTTGGTCTGTATCCTTGAAGGAATGCTGTGAATGAGCTATACATGTCGTGTACGTGATACACGATGTGTAAAGCCTGTTTTTGGAAAATTTTCATCATTTCTTTATTTAAGTCCAGAATTCCTAATTCATGAAAAAACAAACCAAAACCCATTTCATTATCAAATAATTCATGAATAAACCTTAAACAAATGTATCCAAAATCTATATACAATTTCAGATAATCACGAGGATGAAGAAAAAGTTTGTAAATAACTTGTTGAGGAAATGAAGAATAATTTTGAAATGTCAATGTTGGTAGAATTAACTTTCTTCATTGGCTTATAAGTTTAAAAAAAGGAAAAATACATTTTCCTATCCCAAGAAAAGTTTTCTAGGGAGATGTTATAAAATTCTTGTATGGAAAATTATAAATAAGTTTCTACTCCAATTTCAGTGAGCATAAAGTTGAGTAAAGATGAATCTGGAAAAAATGTGAATTAGAATGATTTTCAGAAGCTGATAGGAAGTTTTCTTTATCTCATAGCCTCAAGACTTGATATTTCTTATACTGTGAATTTGTATGGTAGATATTAACATTGAACCAAAAAAATATCATATGTTGGAAACAAAGAGAATTATGAGATATATTGAAGGAATAAATTCTTATTGACTGATCTACAAAAGAATTTTTGATATTACTCTTCATGGTTTTACAGATGTTGATTGAGTTGGAGATTGTAATGATATAAAATCAACCTCAGGAGGAACATTTTACTTGGGAGAATGTTGTGTGAGTTGGCATAGCAAGAAATAGAGTTCTCTAAATTTGAGAACAACATAATCAGAATATGTTGCTGCTATACAGTCTTGTACTCAAATGTTATGGATGAAAGTTCAGTTGGAATATTTGACAGTTGAAGTTTTCAAACCATTGAAAATACTTTGTGATAATCAGAGTGTATTTGAACTTTTTAAAAATACTATCCAATATTCAAGATCAAAGCACATTGATATAAGGATTCACTTTATAAAAGAGAAAGTTGTTATTGGAGATTTTGTGATGGAATATGTTTCAATGAAATATAATATTGCTAATGTCTTCACAAAATCAATGCCAAAAGAAAGGTTTGTAGATTTGAGGCTACAACTTCATGTTCATCCTCTCCTAATGAATCCCGAAATCTCATAAGGAAGTCCCCCACGGTGCTTTGGATTATGTTGATAAAGGGGGATATAAAGTAACAACTTTTTTACTTTGTAATAAGTATTTTACTTATCTTTATTTTATGAATATGAAATCATGTTTATTATATAATGGGGGAGATAACAATCCAGGGGGAGATAAAAAGAAATCAAGAAAAGTGAGAAATTGAGAAAAGGTGAGAAAAAATAAAAGTGAGGGGGAGTTTATCTTTACATGGATGCATATTTTCTTATCATCAGGGGATGAAATTCTATAAAAAATATTACTTTATCTAGTAGTGTGGTGCCAGGACACTATTTTTTAAAAAGGCTATGTTTTGATAAAAGTTGAAAATTTTGATTTGTTTCAAAAATAAGTTGTGAAAAATTTTGAGTGTTGAAAAATGGCGAGTTCAAAAGTTGTTAATAAAGGCTGTCAAAAAAATCCGAAGGGGGATGTAACGACCCAATGTTTTTAATGGAAATTCCCTTCTTATAAATATGCCATAAAATCACATAATAATGAACTACTAAGTGATAAGTGAACTTTAAACATAAGTTTGTCACTTCTGTGTTTTGAATTTTGAAAATCTGACATACACGGTTGTGTTCAAGATGTTTTTTGGAGTCTAATAAAACAAAAATATTTTTTGGTGAATAATAACCTACCCTAATGAATAGTAACATACCCTTATGAATAGTGATATACCCTAATGAATAGTAACCTCACCTATGGTGGTATAAAAATAATATTCATGTTGGAAGTATGATATACCTATAGTTTAGAATGAGTTAATGAATGTTTTAAAACTGGTTTTGATAATAAATTATTATTTTAATTAAATATTAAAATAATCATATTTATAAAACTATTTTTGAAAAATGGATTTCATTTTTGGATTCTACATGTCGAAAAATGGTTAGGGTGAATTTTTGGGATTTTTCTGAAATACTTGAATTTTTGATGAATAATAGAATCTCATAATTCACAATAAATGCTAAATAATGGATTAATTGAGTCATCAATGATGTTATGCTGATGTAAGCCCACTTAGTTCGGGATCACATGATAAAATCACTATTCTTGGTCATGGAATACTTACTATTCCTTGTCTTGGGAAGAAATAATAAATTAATGATTATTATATTATGAAACCCCTCCTCTCCTCCACTATAAAAACCCCCTTCACTCCCTCTTCTCTCCACTCCTCTCAAGCTCCAAGCCTTCTCTAAATTCTGCCCAAATCTCTCCCCAAGGTCCTCTCCCACGTCCAAAATCTCTCAGCATCCTCAAAATACCAAAACCTCTCCCCTTAAGAGGTTCTCAAAGGAGGAAGTCTCAAGAGGTAAATCCCTCTTCCCAATTTCTTCTTTTCTTTTAAGTTCTTTTCTTTTTATTTCTTTCCTCACCTCCCTTCACCATAATAGTATGATAAATCCAGTAACATACATGTAATGTAATTTCTTCATGCTAGTGGTATATTTCATTATATTCTCCCCTTCCCCCCTTTTTTTGAAAGAAATGAAAGCACCGTTTGAGATGTGCTAATTTAGCACATTCAAGGACCACAGTTTATCAATTTCTATTATTATCTTTAATTCTGGACATGAAACTATTTGTGTTATGGTTGAACCAGATTATTATATATGTAATATATTCTTTTTTTGTAATTCTTTTGTACAAATGGTATTAATTTAAAAAGAAAAACATGTTCTTTGTAATCAAATCCACCGATTAACAAAAACGGTTATCACTATGGTTATATATATAATAATTCGACTTCACTCTAAGTAACCTAATTAAAAATAAAACCATGTAATCTCCTAGATATGAACTAAATAATATAACTTTAATTCTGGACAACCACTTTCATCTTGCATATAATTGAAACTTGAATATAAGTGAACCGATCTTTTAAAGCCAAGTAAACAAACGAGTCCAAACAATGAAATTGAACCTTGTAACTAATCAAAAAGGCTTTGAATGAAATAAAAAGGGTTATAAAAAATAAATTGAATATAGAAGAGGCTCTGGACTTATTAATTAATAAGCCTAATTTCTTTATTCAGGTCATTAATAACAAGTGGATAACACCAATGGATTTAAGGTTAGGGATCCTCCCCTTTTTACTCTTAATCAAGATTGTTCTCTATGCTATGCCTTTTTGTGTAATACCAAGTGATGAGGTACATTTATACACCTTCCCCATATTTCCCTAATGTTTTATAAGTGATGAGAAACCCCTTATCTCTCTCATCAATCCCTCTTAGTTACACCCGATACCATGCCGATAAACCATAATGGATTCTACCCGAACTTCCTTTATTCTTCGGGTTGCTCTATCATTCTTTTTACCAAAATATAGTTGTATTTTATTTTTATGTAGAACTTCAACATTCTGTTTATATGCTCTAAACTCATGTTCTAAGATCCATCTCTCATTCTCTTTCGGGGATACACATGCTTTTAAGTTAATCTCTCCTCGATACTTCCCAATAAGCACACTCGTTTTAAAGGAATTTCTCGAACTTTTACCCAATTTCAAGTGCACTCTATCTTCTATTTTAAGAAACCATTATCTTTTTAAATTCTTTATTTTTATTATGAAAACCTTCTTGGTACAATTCTGGTTTTATATAAAAGAATGTCCTCTTTACTATTTTAAAAGCTCTATAGTATTTTCCTTAAAACCGCACAAAAATGTTTTAATGCTAATGGTTCTAAAATACAATTCTCATGAGTTGTCACTTATGTTTGACATCACTTACCATGTTATATGCCTATTTTACCCTATGAACGTCCATGTATTTTCTAATTCTTTCCTTACATGGACACTTTCATGATACTCCCATTGGTTATGATTCATGTCATGATTGTGGTACCCAATTCTTTCCATAGGTACCCTTATGTTTGTGTTTGGTTGATTATGTATGATTGTATATGTGGTAATAATATTTATGTGGCAAGAATATTCATGAAAATGTTGAGATGGGTGCGCCCAGATAGAGATCCAATGCATTGGGTAAGGATAAGTCTCATGAGATGCGATGTGAAACGGGATTGGCGGTTAGCCTTGACCCATACTGAAATGGGAAACGGGATCGGCAGTTAGCCTTGACCCTTACTAAAGATATGATTTATGATTCTGCCACATTTATATGATTCCATGTTTATATGATCCCATGCTTATATTAAATGATTTCATAAGTTTCATGCTTTGGATATCATTATGTCATGCCTCTTAACTCATGTGCTTGAGGTGTATCCTTATGTTCATTCCCTTACTGGGCATTTTTAGCTCATCCCTTTGTTCTTGTGTTCCCCAGGGTACCCTATGCAAATGTAAGGGCTCAAAGGAAGTTAGGAGCTCATTATGGAGATTAAATAAAGAAATGTTTTTTAGCCCCATGTTTTATGTTTTATGTACCTAGTCTTCCAAGACACTAGACTTAATGATCCTTGGCTTGTACTCTGATGGTTAATTATGCTTGGAATAATGAAATGTTTTATGTAAAAGGATCGGGTCACTATAGTTGGTATCAGAGGATGGTCTAGTTATTTTTGGAGATTAGGAATAGAGCACCTTAGTTAGAATCTTAAGGATGAGACTATGTATAAGGAAACAATCCTAAATTTTGGTGAGTATAGAGTAAGTGATTTATCAAGCAAATACATCCCTATCTGGATACGAGCAGGTAGAGGCGACTCTAGCACAGATGTATCTAGGGGTAAAACCCGAAAACACCGCTTTGAGCTAGACTCGAATGAGAACTGGTGCATGATAACGGGCCTTGCTGCACTCTTGATTATGACACTCCTGGGGGATATGCTTTGGTATATTCATGAGTTTAGTACAAACCATATTAAGGGACCAAAAGAAGCCCATAAGAATATAAGTTAAGAAATAGATCGAGGATAACCTAGATATAAACCTAAGGAATCACAAGTCAGGATATACTTTTTCTTTATAAGTTCATACTTTTATGTTCAAAGTTTCTTTTTATGCTCAATAGCTAAGTATTCAAGACCTCTAATTATACGTTCTTTTTCTTAGTTAATGGCGGGAAATAGAAGAACACGTCCCAACAACCAATGTGATAGGTAATGTAATGATTGCCCTAATGACATGCCTGATGTGATGGAAGCAGGTGCTCAAAACTTCATGGCAGTACTTGCTCAGCTGGCTCAAGTTATGAATAATAACTTGAATCAGGTAGAACGTCCCCCTCCTCCAAGGAAAGAGCAAGTTGCCATAGAATCCTTCATGCGACAAAGGCCTCCCATGTTTAACAGGTCTTTTGATACCCTCCTCGCAGAACAATGGATTAACTCCATTGAAAAGATTTTCTCTGTCCTCCAGTGCTCGGAAGAAGAGAAAGTTGTACTGGCAGTCTATCGTTTTGATGGGGAGGCTGGTGTGGTGGACACTGATCAAGAATACGAAGTCCCAAGAGGAAATTAATTCCATATATTGGGAGGAATTCAATAGGATTTTTTTCAACAAATATTTTCCTCGAACCCTCCATCTCAAGATGGAAAGAGAGTTCCTTGGACTCAAGCATAAGGAAGATGAGTCCATCGGGGCGTATGAAGAAAACTTTACAAGGCTTGCAAGGTATGCCTCTGGCTTTGTCATGAACACCAAAATCAAGGTGGATCGCTTCTTTAGCGGACTAAAGCCGATTCTACGAAAAGTGTTGGAAATTAGAGACTTTGACAGCTATGAGGAGATTGTCCGTTGTGCCCTCAAGGTTGAAATGGAGACGGGAGACTCTTAGTGGTCTCATGGGCCTAGTGACAAGAAGAGGAAAATGGAGAACAACATGGATGGTTCATCAAACAAATCCCATGATGGAAAGAATCCCCACTTCCCCCTTTGAAAAAATTGTGGGAAGAAGCATCTTGGTGACTGTCTCAAGGTAACCATGAATTGCTTCAAATGCGGAAAGTTTGGTCATATGTCCAAGAACTACCGAAGGGATATGAAAAATCCCACTAATTTTGAAGAAGAAAGGAATGTTTAGATCAACACTCAGCCTGCAGTGCAGTGTTATAACTGCAAGGAGCTTGGGCATTATGCGAACAATTGCCCTAAGCTGAGGGTTATCGGAGGCAATCAAAAACAACCTCCAAGGCAACACAGAAGAGCTTATGCTATCACTACTGCTGATGTGGAGCCGGAAAACGATGTGGTGACAGGTATGCTTGTTATTCATTCAAGAATAGCAAACGTACTATTTGATTCTGGTTCTACACATTATTTCATATCATGCAAGTTTAGTAGAACTATTCAAACACCACCTCAAAATTTGGAGGAAAAGTTATCTGTGAGAACAGCGAATGGGGAAATTATTGCATCCATGGTTTATAACTCCTACCCGGTTAATGTTTGTGGACTGAAACTCCCATCAAATCTTATCACACTTCCTTTAGTGGAGTTTGATTCTATCTTGGGCATGGATTGACTATATTTGTACAAGGCCAACATCGATTGTCAGGAAAGGGATATTACTCTTCACATCCCGAAGCATCCTCCAATTCTTTACAAGTGCAAGGAGGAAGATGAGTCTTCTTTAGAATCTTCATCTCAAGTTTGGATATTGATTCCTTATGAGCATGCATACCTAGCTCAAATGATTGAGACAAAGGAGAGAATCATGATTGAAGACATGCCCATCGTGAGGGATTACACTGATGTATTCCCCTAAGAGTTGTCTGGTCTTCCTCCCGACTGAGAGGTTGAGTTCTCAATTGAACTTATCCCTGGATCTCTACCAATCTCAAAGACACCTTACAGAATGACCACCATAGAGCCGGAAGAGCTAAATAAGCAGTTACATGAGAATATGGAGAAGGGTTTTATATGCCCGAGTGCTTCACCGTGGGGTGCTCCAGTCCTCTTCATCAAGAAGAAGGATAGATCAATTCACCTCTGCATTAATTATCATGAGCTCAATAAAATCACTATAAAGAACAAGTATCCCCTTCCATGGATAGATGGCTTATTCAATCAGCTTCGTGGGGCCAGTTATTTCTCTAAGGTGGACCTTTGGTCGGGATATCACCAACTAAAGGTGAGGAAGGAAGATATTCCCAAGACTTCCTTTCGAACAAGGTATGGACACTATGAGTTCATAGTTATGCCCTTCGGACTCACTAATGCTACAACAATTTTCATGGATTTAATGAACAGAGTCTTTAGAGATTACCTCGACAAATTTGTGGTGGTCTTTATTGATGATATTCTGATATACTACAAGAGCAAGGAGGAACATGAGGAACATTTGGAAACTGTGTTAAAAACTTTGTGAAGGGAGAAGTTGTATGCAAAGTACAGTAAATGTGAGTTCTGGATGGAGTAAGTATCATTCTTGGGGCATGTTATCACCAGAAAAGGGATATCTGTGGACCCTTCCAAGACGAAGTCAATTGAAGAGTGGTTGAGACCAACTTCTGTAATAGAGATCCGCAACTTTTTAGGTCTAGCTGGGTATTATTGACAATTCGTAAAGAACTTCTCACGATTGTCAAACCCAATGACCAAGCTGACACATAAGGGAGTAAAGTTCGTCTGGACATAAGAATGTGAAGACTGTTTCATGGAGTTGAAAAAGAGGCTTATCACTGCATCGGTACTCACACTCCCTACAAGTGGAGAACTCTTTGTGGTGTATAGTGATGATTCTAAGAAAGGCTTAGGTTGTGTGCTAATGAAAAATGATAAAGTGATAGCCTATGCCTCAAGGCAGCTGAAAATCCATGAGCAAAACTATCCCATTCATGATCTGGAGTTGGCGGCTGTGATCTTTGCGTTAAAAATATGGCAGCATTATCTCTATGGGAAAAAATGTGAGATATATACTGACCACAAGAGTCTCAAATATATATTCACATATAAAGAGCTTAATATGTGCCAACGAAGATGGATAGATCTCATCAAGGATTATGACTGCTCAATCCACTACTATCCTGATAAGGCAAACAAGGTGGCAGATTCTCTAAGTAGAAAGGATCTTGCATCTTTATCAATGATGAGAATTGAAAAGGATCCGATCTTCTTAGATTTGAAAAGGATGGACATGGGAATAATTAAGGGAGGAACATCATCAATCCTTTCTCAAATGATTGCTCAACCATCCCTCTTGGAGAAAATAAAGGTTGCTCAAAGAAAGGATTTGGAAATTCAGAAAAGGGTGGAATCTGTTAAAAATGGGAAATCCGCTGATTTCAAAATTGATGAGGAAGAAGTTGTAAGATTTGGGACACGATTATGTGTTCCATCTGATTCATAGTTAAAGAAGGAGCTATTGAATGATGCACATAGATCGAACTTCTCTATCCATCCTGGGAGTACCAAAATGTATCGTGATCTCTGAGAACACTTTTGGTGGGATAACATGAAGAAGGAGATTGCGGAATATATATCAAGGTGCTTGGTATGTTAACAAGTTAAAGCTGAGCAAAAAAGTCCAAAGGTATGATGCAGCCATTGCCTATACCCATGTGGAAATGGGAAAATGTTACTATGGAATTTGTCATGGGTCTCCCGAAGATGTCGAAGAGAAATAACTCGATATGGGTTGTGGTTGAACGACTCACCAAGACATCCCATTTCATCGCTATTCGGGAAGATCTCTCGCTTGAACAACTTGCAAAGTTATATGTTAAGGAAGTGGTGAGACTGCACGGTGTTCCACTCTCAATTGTCTCTGACCGTGATCCCAGGTTCACATCTAAATTCTAGAGGAGCCTTCAACATTCTTTGAGTATTGAATTAAATTTCAGCACGGCCTATCACCCTCAAACTGATGGTCATTCTGAAAGAACTATTTAGATGCTTGAAGATATGCTTAGAGCCTGCTCTCTAGAGTTTAAAGGTGGATGGGATCAGCATCTACCATTGGTTGAGTTTTCATACAACAATAGCTTCCACTCGAGTATTTAGATGGCTCCATATGAAGCTCTATATGGAAAGTGATGTAGAACTCCAACCTGTTGGGATGAATTAGGAGAAAGAAAGCTACTTGGACCCGATCTTGTTCAAAAGATGACAGAGAAGGCTCAAGTCATCCAGAAACACATCAAAGATTCTCAAAGTCGGCAAAAGAGCTATGATGACAACCTTCGAAGAGACTTGGAGTTCGACGTTGGAGATAAAGTCTTCCTTAGAATATCTCCATGGAAGAGAGTCATGCAATTTGGGAAGAAAGGGAAGCTAATCCCAAGGTATATTGGCCCCTTTGAGATCGTTGACCGCATAGGAGATGTGGCCTATAAACTTTCACTTCCACCAAATATGGCTCGAGTTCATGATGTTTTCCATGTATCACTCTTGAGGAAGTACATACCAGATCCCTCACATGTACTAAACTCAGAGGTGGTGCAGCTGGAAGATGATCTCTCCTATGAGGAACAACCAGTAAAGATTTTAGATCAGAGAGATAAGGTTATACGCAACAAGACAAACCATCTTGTCAAAGTGTTGTGGAGGAACCATAAGTTTGAGAAAGCAACATGGGAACTGGAGGAAACAATGAAGGAAAAGTACCCACATTTGTTTTTGGCCTAGAATGTAAAATGAAATTTCGAGGGAGAAATTTCTTAAGGGGGGAAGAATGTAATGACCCAATGTTTTTAATGAAAATTACCTTCTTATAAATATGCCATAAAATCACATAATAATGAACTACTAAGTGATAAGTGACCTTTAAACATAAGTTTGTCACTTCTGTGTTTGGAATTTTGAAAATTTGACATACACGGTTGTGTTCAAGATGTTTTTTGGAGTCTAATAAAACAAAAATAAATTTTTGATGAATAGTAACCTACCCTAATTAATAGTAACATACCCTTATGAATAGTGATAAACCCTAATGAATAGTAACATCACCTATGGTGGTATAAAAATAATATTCATGTTGGAAGTATGATATACCTATAGTTTAGAATGAGTTAATGAATGTTTTAAAACTGGTTTTGATAATAAATTATTATTTTAATTAAATATTAAAATAATCATATTTAGAAAATTATTTTTGAAAAATGGACTTCATTTTTGGATTCTACATGTCGAAAAATGGTTATGGTGAATTTTTGGGATTTTTCTGAAATACTTGAATTTTTGATGAATAGTAGAATCTGATAATTCACAATAAATGCTAAATAATGGATTAATTGAGTCATCGATGATGTTCTGCTGATGTAAGCCCACTTGGTTCGGGATCACATGATAAAATCACTATTCTTGGTCATTGAATACTTACTATTCCTTGTCTTGGGAAGAAATAATAAATTAATGATTATTATATTATGAAACCCCTCCTCTCCTCCACTATAAAACCCCCTTCACTCCCTCTTCTCTCCACTCCTCTCAAGCTCCAAGACTTCTCTAAATTCTACCCAAATCTCTCCCCAAGGTCCTCCCCCACATCTAAAATCTCTCATCCTCCTCAAAATACCAAAACCTCTCCCCTTAAGAGGTTCTCAAAGGAGGAAGTCTCAAGAGGTAAATTCCTCTTCCCAATTTCTTCTTTTCTTTTAAGTTCTTTTCTTTTTATTTCTTTCCTCACCTCCCTTCACCATAATAGTATGATAAATCTAGTAACATACATGTACTGTAATTTCTTCATGCTAGTGGTATATTTCATTATCTTCTCTCCTTCCCCCCCTTTTTTTTGAAAGAAATGAAAGCACCGTTTGAGATGTGGTAATTTAGCACATTCAAGGACAACAATTTATCAATTTCTATTATTATCTTTAATTCTGGTCATGAAACCATTTGTGTTATAGTTGAACCAGATTATTATATATGTAATATATTCTTTTTTTTAATTCTTCTGTACAAATGGTATTAATTTGAAAAGAAAAACATTTTCTTTGTAATCAAATCCACCGATTAACAAAAACGGTTATCACTATGGTTATATATATAATAATTCGACTTTACTCTAATTAACCTAATTAAAACTAAAACCATGTAATATCCTAGATATTAACTAAATAATATAACTTCAATTCTGGAAAACCACTTTCATCTTTCATATAATCGAAACTTGAATATAAGTGAACCGATCTTTTAAAGCCAAGTAAACAAACGAGCCCGAACAATGAAATTGAACCTTGTAACTAATCAAAAAGGCTTTGAATGAAATAAAAAGGGTTATAAAAAATAAATTAAATATATAAGAGGCTCTGGACTTATTAATTAATAATCCTAATTTGTTTATTTAGGTCATTAATAACAAGTGGAGAACACCAACAGATTTAAGGTAAGGGATCCTCCCCTTTTTACTCTTAATCAAGACTGTTCTCTATGCTATGCCTTTTTGTGTAATACCAAGTGATGAGGTACATTTATACACCTTCCCCATACTGACCTAATGTTTTATAAGTGATGGGAAACCCATTATCTCTCTCATCAAGCCCTCTTAGTTACACCCGATACCATTCTGATAAACCATAATGGATTCTACCTGAACTTCCTTTATTCTTCGGGTTGCTCTATCATTCTTTTTACCAAAATATAGTTGTCTTTTATTTTTATGTAGAACTTCAACATTATATTTATATGATCCAAACTCATGTTCTAAGATCCATCTCTCATTCTCTTTCGGGGATATACATGCTTTTATGTGAATCTATCCTCGATACTTCCCAATAAGCACACTCGTTTTAAAGGAACTTCTCGAAATTTTACCCAATTTCAAGTGAACTCTATATTCTGTTTTAAGACACCGTTATCTTTGTAAATTCTGTATTTTTATTATGAAAACCTTTTTGGTACAATTCTGGTTTTATATAAAAGAATGTCCTCTTTACTATTTTAAAATCTCTATAGTATTTTCCTTAAAACCGCACAAAAATGTTTTAATGCTAATGGTTCTAAAATACATTTCTCATAAGTTGTCACTTATGTTTGACACCACTTAACATGTTATATGACTATTTTACCCTATGAACATCCATGTATTTTCTAATTCTTTCCTTACATGGACACTTTCATGATACGCCCATTGGTTATGATTCATGTCATGATTGTGGTACCCAATTATTTCCATACGTACCCTTTTGTTTGTGTTTGGATGATTATGTATGATTGTATATGTGGTAAGAATATTTATGTGGAAATAATATTCATGAAAATGTTGAGATGGGTGTGCCCAGATAGCTCTCTAATGCATTGGGTAAGGATAAGTCTCATGAGATGCGATGTGAAACGGGATTGGCGGTTAGCCTTGACCCGTACTGAAATGGGAAATGGGATTGGTGGTTAGCCTTGACCCATACTAAAGATATGATTTGTGATTCTGCCACATTTATATGATTCCATGTTTATATGATCCCATGCTTATATTAAATGATTTCATAAGTTTTATGCTTTGAATATCATTATGTTATGCCTCTTAACTCATGTGCTTGAGGTGTATCCTTATGTTCATTTCCTTACTGGGCATTTTTATCTCATCCCTTTGTTCATGTGTTCCCCAGGTTACCCTATATAGATGTAAGGGATCAAAGGAAGTTTGGAGCTCATTATGGAGATTAAATAAAGAAGTGTTTTTTAGCCCTATGTTTTATGTTTTATGTACCTATTCTTCTAAGACACTAGACTTAACGATCCTTGGCTTGTACTCTGATGATTAATTGTGCTTAAAATAATGAAATGTTTTATGTAAAAGGATCAGGTCACTATAGGGGAGATTAAAAATCATTTGTGATGTTTTAACATGTTTTGTATTTGTTGAAAACTAATCTATTTTCAAAAGAATGTTTTTTGTATATAAGGAGAAAATGATGAAAGTTTGAACCCAAACTCAAAGGGTGAATAGTTTTTGTTTTTGTTGAGAAAGTTGTTTCTTGGAATCAAGTTTTCAAAATGAGAAAGTGTCTTTCCAGATACAGTATATTGGATAGAGTATCACTAGATTCTGAAGTGTTCAGAAAGATGAAGGCTCGTAGTTCTGCAAAATTGTTGATTGAAAGCACTATCAGTCTCAGATCCATCGACATGAAGTTCAAAATGCATCGAAAATGGTATTTTTCAAGAAGTTAGAAGAAACTATGAAAGAATTTCAGAATTTTGATAAAGCCTGAAAAGTAGGAATTCAATAAAATTAGGTGTTAGAAAGTTATTTACCTTCTAACCTTAAGTCATATGATACTTTAACGATCTTGAAGTTCTCATAAATCATGAAAACTATCATGATAAAATCTTTTGATGAAATTGAGGATGTTGAATGTCTTTGTAAAGACTGTATCAAGTCCAGAGTTTTGGATGTAGAATCCGGACATAAATCATCGGATCCAAAAGTATCAGACACAGAAGATGTTTTAAGCTTGAATGCATTAAAGCTGATGAAGTTTTAAGAATGAAAAAGTTATTGAGTGGATTCACCATCAGATACAGATCATCAGAGTAACCAGAGTTACTGTTATCGATCCATCAAATAGAGATATGTTATGGAAGTGAAAAGAATCTAAAGGAGTTTTGTTTACTTGAGAAAAGGAAAAGGTTGAGTTCAAGTTTGTAATCATATGAACTGTCGATACCGACCTATCAAACCAGGAACATGCACTGTTCCATCATATGAGTTCTTCACATTGATAAATCATTAGATGCAGTGGTTCAAGAAAAAAGATTGGTCTGAGAAATTTTATTAAGAATGCTATTGGTATGAGAAGGCTATCGTATTGAGAAATTGTTTGAAAATGTAAGAAAAGTTAAGTTGCTACTAAAAGCGATTGTAGGCAACTAAAGTCTTTAGAAGTTCCAAAAATTTAGTCAATAATTTTCAATTATCTTGAAGCATCAAAGAAAAAAATTATTTGATTATTTTCAATTTTATTTGGTTCAAGTGGAAAGGATGTAGAATCCTAAGTGATAAAGATATATTCCATTAGATACAGAAAGATCAGTGGACATAGTTTTAAAAGGAAGTCCATCAGACTAATTCTGAGGCAAAAAGAACAATCAGAGTCATAAAATGAAATATAATCAGATTCACCCAATCGTATTGAAGAAAAGTTAGTAAGTTTGAGAAGGTTGATTTCTGAGAAGGCTTAAGAATATTCAAGAAGGTTCCAGAAGAGTTGTGAAGATTTGAAGTGGTCAAAGATGAAATTCAAATGTGTGTGAATTTTGTAAATTCACGAATTTGAGTGAGCAGGAAATGTTTTCCAGTTTATTGTCTTTAATATTATAAGAGGCCTATAAATAGATTCACAGTACATTCATACTTTGAAATTGTTCATTTGTTCAAAAAGACATAATGCTGCAAAGTTCATGTCAAAGAGGATTTTCAGACTGAGATCTCGTAGGAAGACTAGACTATTTGAAGTTCAGTTTACCGAACTAAGGAAGATCAGACTAAAGAAGATCAGTCTGAGAAGTTGAGAAGAGTTTATAAGGTGTAGGTTTTGTTTTTGATAGAACAATAAGTTTCTTCAAGCGAAGGTTAAGAAAGTCTATCAGAATGAGTTTATCAGACTGAGGAAATTGGACCCAGGCACATCAGACTGAGGTTTTAGACTAATCTTTTGTAAAGCAAAAGTTTTATGTACGTTTTATTTTATGGACAATTTTTTTAAGCAATAATTTTTAAATTAATAGGAGTCAATATAATCATTCCTATCGGGAGATAGAAGGTGTCTAATGAGATTTGACATAATTTTTATCCACTTTTTTATAATAGTGAATTTTCATAAACCCATAGGAGTGGCTATGGAATGGATGTAGGTTTGCAAACTGAGGAAAAAGCTTGTAAATCTTGTGTTCTTTACTTACTTTCCTTAATTTTCATGCATAATTTTTTAATAAAAGATGATAAGGTAATGAATTTTAACAGGTTGTAGGGGTTAAGTTTCTAAAAGTTTGAAACTTATAAAATGAAAATAATTGATTCAACTCCCTCTTCTTAGTTGTTATTCGATCATTTGAAACTTCAGTTATTCTAAGGAAATCGTGAGATATTATTTTTATAATCCTACTGAGTTGAAAGTGTTCATGCCTCACTATGATGTTTTTCTTGAAAAAGAACACATGAATCGAGGTATCAATGAGGGGATAACCGAACTTTGAGAAATTCAGAATCGAAAAACAAGAATTATACCTGAGATAAAAAATAAACTAGTTTCATAAAGGGTTGTGGAAGAAGAAACGACTCAGGTTACACAAGAACCACATTTTTTTGGTAGGATTCGTTAGGAGCCCAAAATATATGAATTTCTTGTGAAAAATGATGATAAAGTAATGTTCATAAATGATAAACCCACTATCTATTGATAGTCCATTAAGATTTATGATTTTGAGAAATGGTTAAAGACCATGAAATCTGAGATGGAATTCGTGCACACTAATTAAGTTGGGAACTTGGTGGATGCACCTGAAGGGGAAAAGATCATAGGTTTCAAGTGAGTTTTCTTGTTAGAAAGTTAACATGGATGGTAAAGTGTCTACCTATAAAGGTCATCTGGTATCTAAAGGTTACAAAAAAATTCATAGCATTAACTATGAAGAAACATTTTTATTTAGTTTCTAAGGATTGAATGACACTCGTTTAAGGCAGTAGAACCAATTTGAAAACATAAATTCCCAAGATCAACCATGCATGAAACTGAAACCATGTATAAATATAAAATAAAGAACACTTTATACCTTTCACTACTCGAGCCTCTATTACTATCTCCATCATAGTGGTTTGATGAAGATCACTAAGAAGCAACCATAAGACTCATTCCTCCATGGTGTATCCATGGGGTGAACTAAATCTCCCATCAAATGGGAAGGACCCTCCTCTATTCCCAATACATGCTCATACCTCTTAAGGTAAAGAGAAATGGAGTAAGATAGCTTCAAGGGTGAATCCACAGGAGATAAGAGCAGACTTCAAACAACACCATCTCAATGGTTAAGTTTCCTTCTATAGTCCATGGACCATTATTGAGTATTTATGCATGAAATCATACATTATATAACATATGAGTTAATGTTTTAGTTTTTCATGCAATTATCGCATGAATGCATCATTCATTCTCCATAAGTTACATTGTATGTGATGTTTGATCGATGATAGCCAACATTAGAAGATTCTTGAAGGTTAATAATTAATGTTCGTCTGTCTTATCAATCATACAATATGATTGGTTTGTAAGTAACACGATATAAGCATATCCATGCTTTATGATACGCCTTTAACAAGGCATACAATATGCTTTGTTCCCATATGTTGTACCTCATGACATATAAATATGATATAAAATGATATATCCAAAATATTATATGCTATTGGATTTAGGTCATGAGGATTTGTAACGTTGAAAAACAATATGAATTCCCAAATTCATAAATGTAAGCAAAGAGATACCTCTAGTAAACCATCAATTCTAATCAAGTTATAAAGAGATTTTATTTGATCTCCATCAAATACATGTATCTCTATATGTGTGTTTACCATCTTCATCATATGAAAACATGAATTTTCATATGATACATTTTTCTAAGATATCAAGTAACTATAGGAAACGACATATGTCAATTCCATATAGCTACCCATATGTTCTCAATTCTTCAAGTATAAACTAAACAGGTCGATGTGTCACAACCTAGTGTCACTTTATGTATTATTCTATTTAATTATTGATTTATATGAAATTAGTGAAGTTTGGATTTGAATTTTTCAAATTCTAAGTGATTTTTTAAGCTTCATGGTTATCATACGGTTGTCATGTAACTAGTGGAAACCATGAAACCTTATCTTATGTAGGGAGATCCCTTTACAGTGATTGGAGCATGATTAACACACAAATGAGGGAAACCATGTGAATTAATCTTACCAAGGATCCCTTATTTAGTATCTTGATAATGGTTAGCACACAATTTGGTAAACCACGCAACTTAACCATGCGAAAACTCCTTGGTTTGTCTAGTGATGGTTGTACAATTGGTGCATAGTTTGGTAAACCGCACAGGTTTCCCAAATTTTTTTCTTTTGAGTCTCCAATTATGACCTTCTCGGTTTTAACCCTTTTGGGGATCCCTTCTCCCTCTCACTCATTTTCTCAGTCTAGTAGTTCCCAATCAACTTATCCCATTCCTCTTTGGATCTTTGGTTCCCTAACTTTCATTTCTTCATGTATTCTTGAGGAAAACCATCAATTTTTTCTCCCCCTCTTTATCTTACTTAACATTTACTTTTCCTACACTTTCTCAAGCCCTAGTAGCCATGGTGGCTGAAAATCTTATCTTGGGAATGTTTAATCTTGAGATATTCAATGTCTATGGATTTTGAAGCTCCCTTCTTGACCCAATCTAATGTTCTTATTCAAAGGTGGATTGTTTTCTCTCACTTGAGGTAGGTGCTTTTTTGAAACTCCTTTTATTTGAAATGATATGGGTGCTTGAGTTATCTAAAACTCTCATTTCATTTAAAAATTTACCTATATATGGTAATATTGATGAAGTTATAATGATTATATTTGTGTTGGTGTTTCTAAGTTTGTTAAAAAGGGGTTTTCCAAAGGTTTTTAAGTTATGTATACCTAGTGTAGATTTGGGTTCACTCTATATGTGTGCTAAAATGTCCATGAGGTTATTTTCAAAATAATTGGTAATTAAAATGGTATTTGGAACTTTTAAATGATTTGTAAATGATTTTACATGATAATTTTTATGGTTTTAAGGGATGTTTAATGTTTTAAGGGATTGGTTGTAATTTCATTATTATTGATGAGTTTCTTTGATACGTTCTTATGTTACTTACATGTAACTTATGTTCATGATATTCACTATGTTGTTTGATGATGTTTTGTTCCTATATATGATATATTAGAAAAATTGAATTAATGTTTTCAGCTTCCCTTTACTTCAAATGAGATTTCTAATCCATTCTTGGTTTCAAAATGGTTTTTAAAGAAGGTTTAAAGTATTCGACTATCAGTTTAAAGTAGGGGTGTCCAAACCCAATCTGACCCGACCAGACTGGGTTGGGTCAAGTTACACTCGAGCCGACCCAACCAAACCAACTATATGTATATATAATAAATAATAACTAAAATTTTTCATTGATTGATAAATAAATAATAAATAATAAATAATAACTAATAACTAATTTGTAATAATGGACCGTCATGGTGCCACATTCTCCCAGAAGGGCGATCCCCCTCCTTTAGGGTTTCTCATATTTCCTTCGTAGTGGTGTAAAATCTCCTCTTATTACTATTAATGTATCGGATGTTACGGGTTGGTCTTCATTGGGGGAGCTTTGGAGATTGTCTCATTAATGGATCTTGATTCTCTATTGTTGAATCTTTTGATTCCCTAATCCATTTGGGTTTATTCACCTAACATTTTTGTGTTCCTTTCTACCCTTCTGCTTGTCCCATCTGGGTATCCTTTCTCTGGTCTCGTGATGATGCTAGTGGCAGCACCGCTAGCCGCGGTGTTGGTCAGTGGCCGATGTGAGAGGCCTCCAGCTTCAAATATGGTTTTTTCTAGATCTGGATGCCTTCATCACCTATTTCATTGATGCAATCTTTGGGGAAGAGGATGTTTATAAGATGATGTTGGCTTGGGGTTGTTTAGGATCTGAGGTTTTGTGTGGACTTGGTTCGGCATGTTGTAGTGAGCCCTGGATGGACATCGATGGTGAGTCTCATAGGCATTTTGGTGTAGATCTGATTTTGTCTCGGTGGTTAGTGACGACAGCGACCATTGGGTGTCACCGGTCGTAGGTGCTGATGTGAAGTAGGATCTACATCGGAGGTCATGTGCTGATACAGTGAAGTTGTTATTCTCCAATGGTTTCAGTTTGGTTCATTTGTTTCCTTATGGTATGTGATTCTATTGGGTTGAAGGGATTGCAGATGTCTTGATATGCATTGGTTTGGTTTGGTTTCATTTCAATGGTGATGCGGCTTCATGCAGGTATCGCTGGGTGGGCGACCTCGAAAGAGGGATGGGTGTGTTGGCACCCATCATTCAGCCATCTGTCCCCATTTTGGACGGATGGGTTCCTTGATAGACTTTTCATGGTGTTTTCTTTCTGGTTCTTCATTAAATCAGGTTGAGAATGCAATAATTTCCTCACAAACATTGTTGGGTGGGCGGCTCAAAAGAGAGATAAGTGTGCTAGTTCATGTCATCTGGTCCTCCTTCTACATGTTCATGTGGATGAGAGGAGTGCTCTGCCATGTTGTGTTTCTAGCACAATGTAATTTCTTGGCAGGGGGTGACATGATTTCTTTGATTGATTTCACTTTGCATTATCTTTCAAGGGGGACGACGAGATTTTTTTTTGATTTTTAGCTTGAAATTTTCTTCCTTTTGGATCCTCAGGACTATTTAGTCCTTTAGGTTATACTTGTATTTGGCATTATTGCACTGTTCTTGTAATGGGATTCCTCCTCTTTCTCCTAGTCTTTTAAAGAGGATTTCTATTTTTTATGTTTAATAAAGAGGGCTTGACCCTCAACCTATTAAAAAAAAATAATTAGTAATAATTTCTAACAATTGGTAATAATTAATAATAATTTATACTAAATAATAAATATTAACTACCAACAATTTATAATAATTAATAATAAATAATAAGGTTATATAATGCAAATATAACATAAATATAACATTGTATTTACATTATATTGACCTTATATTTATGTTATATTTACATTATATTTACATTATATAAATTTATATTTACACTATATAACATTATATAATATTATATTCACATTATATAGTACTATATTTACGTGATATTTATATCATATAATAATTGGTTTATAGAAATATAACATGAATATAATGTTATGTTTACATTATAAAATGTTATACAATAATATATTTATGTTATATTTATCAATTGATATTAATTTTTAGTTTAAATTTAATCAATAATTTTACACTTGTTTTTATTATTCATAGAATTTTTTTATCAGATATGACTGACTCAAGCCGACCCAACCCGACCCACTGTGAGTCCGGTTGGGTCGGGTCATTCTAGGAAAATGGTTGTGACATGACTTGACCACTTTTTCTCAGGTTGGATCTAACAACTCCCCAGACCCGACCCGACCCGACCCGACCCATGGACACCCCTAGATTAAATCCAAAGGCCCATATGGAATCTTGTATAAAAGGATTTCATATATATAAGCTATACGCCTGGTTTGAGCTATATTGTATCATGCTTTATGTAAGTTGTGTAAATTATGATATGAGATTATTTATTGTTTGACGCTTATGTAAATGTAGAGGGGCTTCCTAATAAAGGGCGATTAGAGTTAGGATGAAAAATATGTCTTGACAAGTTTACATGTATTATGATATGATTTATGATATGTTTCCTCACAATAAACAAATAGGCAATTAGCTGCATTTTCATAAAAATGGCTAATTTAGTTGAGTTTTAAAACATGGGTAATTCTTAATTTAGCCGTGTTTTCTTAAAAACATGGATAATTTATTCATACTTTTAGTTTAATTTTAACATGTTGATAAACTTTAATTTAGTCATGTGTTAAAACATGACTAATTTTTAATTTAGTCACGTTTTTTTAAAATATAGCCAATTTTTATTTTAACCACATTTTAAGTGCAACAAAATTAAATTAGAAATTAAAAGTTATTATATATATATATATATATATATTTTTTTTTCATTATAATATAATATATTTAAAATTATAATGAACTTTAATTTTAATTGAAAAATTAATTTAAATAATATATATATATTTGTGTGTGTATGTGTACGTAATATATCATTCACTAATTACATTTAACACACACACACATGTTATTATATAATATTAAAAATAATAGAAATGAATAATTTAGATATATATATATATATGTGGTATGTATAATAGTATTACATAACATTATACATAAATGTTATTTATAAAAAATTAACACACACACATATAATCATACATACATATACTTACATACATAGATAGATACATGCGTACATACATATATACTAACACATAGACAAAAGTAGGTTAAAACATAATTAAAATTAATTAATAAAAATAAAATAAATGATCATTAATAATAAATGATTAAAGTTGTGAATAAATATGTAATAAAATTACAAATTATAATATATAAAAATATATAAATTTATAAGTATAATTATATTAATATATATATATATATATAAATTAAAATTTATAAGTATATTTATATTTATATTAATATATATATTAATTTATATTCATATAGAAATATATTAACATATAGTTAAATATTTAAATAAATAAATAAATAAATAAATAAATAAATATAAATAAATAAATATAAATATAATTTTTTTATATATATAATTTTTTTATATATATTTAAATTTTTATATATAAATATATAAATTTATAAGCATAGTTATATCAATATATTAATATATATATTTATATACAAATAAAATACATATATATATATATAAATACAAATTTTTTCTTTTATATGACATAAAAATGCATGGATTGTGTGGTTTATGCATTCATCTTGTTGGTGAAATATGCGGGTTCGAAACCTGCGATATACATATTTTATAAAGGGGGTTGTCGGTGGGGCAAGGATGTGTTCGCACTGACACACACACACATGTGTGTGTGTGTGTGGGGGGGGGGGGTGTCACACCCATTGTACCACTTTTAAGCATGAAATGTATTATTAATTAGGTTTTATTATTATCTTTTATTTCTGGGTATTTTGTTTGAAAAGTAGGGAACATGAACTGTCGCCGTCTAGTACCAACCATGTGAAAAACTGTGTAAAACCTACAATTATTTAATAGTGGTGATTTGCATAATTGGTGCACAACTTGACAAACTGTGTGGCCAAACCATGTGGTCTACCCAGAAATATAAAAATGTGAAATTTCCATTTTCCATTGCTCGATGTAAACCTCTATTTCCCCTTTCTTTCCTCCCATTTGAGCCAAGTTCTTCCACCTATCGTTCAAGCATCCCTCCTCTTCCTAGGGCTCTATTTTTGTGAGTAAACCTTCAAGTTTCTTCAAGAAATCTATTGGTAAGTAGGTTCCTCCCCCCTTGGTTTTCTCCCTCCCTTTCCATAATTATCTCTTTTCCCTACGTCCATAGTGGCTTAATGTTTGTCTTGGATGATTCTAATGATAGGGGTTTTGGTTTTTATGTCTTGATCTTGCCTCTTTAGGGTCCCTCTTCACTTCCTAGGTGGATTCTCACCATTGGAAAGTTCTTTAGCTTGGAAAAGGTAGGTGGTTCCATAAGTTGGATTTTTTTTCATGAAGCTTAATTTCTTTCTTATTTTCAAAGAATATTTTCAATTTTTTTAAATCATGTTTTGTGATATTTGAAAACTGATATATGTATTATAAATGTTTGGAAATTGTTTCCCCTTGGTTTTGGTAATTAAAGCGGCTTGAAAACATAGATTTAGAGGTGCTTGTGTTGTGTTTAATAAAATTCTCTAATGAGATAGTTTAAATTGATGAAATGGTTACTCCTTGAAGGGGTAAATAACACACGGGAGTCTGAGTACTTAGGTCGGAGGACTAGAACAAGTATGAATAGGAATGATAGGACCTACCTAGCATAATATTGATTCTAGAACACTAACTAAACACTATAATGATATATATTCCAGAGTCACTTGCTGGGGTGGCCTCTTCCTACTAATCCTTGAGAGTACTCCCCCTAGTAGTGACACACATTTGATTATGCTTTCTTTGATCACCTAGTTATGTGATGATCATAGATTTCCTGAACCTTAGATACCTTAGGACTTCTCCATGCTGCTAGTATCATATTTATTGTTTACACGACTTTGATTGTGTATTTTCAACTGTTATAAAACTGTTATTTTTTTCTTGTCTTTAAAATGTTAGATGCTTGTTTTCATGTAGTTTATTTCCAAACCATCATTCTTGGTTTTTTTAACAATTTTTTTATAAAAAACTTGGTGGGATCCTATTGGGTTTGTTGTGATCACACCCTACATACACTCAATAGGTGTAGGTAGAATTTTTTTACATATACAAGTAAAGGAAGGGTGCCTCTTGGTGGCGACATGTATTATGGTTAGTAGAGCATGGAATAACAGTATTAATATGGTGGTACTGACCCCATGTGTCACGTGAATATGGATAAACACTTTTGATTTATTTTTTGTTCCATTTTTTGTATCATCTTATTGTATCACCTATGAAAATTCCCATCCCATTCATTTTGTTCTTTTATAGGCATTCGATTATAATTTTTATTTCAACATGGTTATTGGTTATGTTTTCATTTATAGTTGCTAACATTTCTTTGAAATTTCACTCATTCTTTTGCTTTTCATTTAAATACTGATTAATTTTATCAATTTGAGAGCATGATTTTACAAGATATGGAAAGGTCATGCTGAATTCTAATTTTGGTTTCATTTAAGGGTTTTATTAGGAAAACCATTCCTAAAGGTTATTCTTGATGCCCAAGAACTAGTTTCTTGGTCATGGGGATTGAGAATGCCTTTTGAGCCTTTCCATGGACCAGATCAAGTGATTGGGTCTGGGGTAGCCTTAATTGGTTTATAAAAAATGGTATCAATGACTGATTTTTGATTTATGATATTTGGGAAGTACCAATAGATAGAATTTTCAAGGATTTTGAGGTAGGTTGCGAGTGAGCGTCTAGCCAGCACTTATCGTAACAAGCCTTAAGTCACCACGATATGTTAGGAAATGAATATTTTGAGAAAATTTTCAAATTGGTTTTAGATTTTTAAGAGATTTTTTGTTAGAAATGGGTGGTTGAGGGACTTCCTCCAGGGCACATGGTTATGGCACACGAGTTGCAGACCATGCGGCCAAATTGTATGCCTCGATTTTTGGGGTTCTAGTGCAACTCGCATGGTTGGTGCATTTTTTACCACACCATGCATCCAAACCTTACACATTATAGATTTTTGGGAATTTAAGTGTTTTCCTCTTTCAAATGTTCTCTTATGATTATTAAAAGTTTTTAAATGGATATTTGTGATTTTAATTAAGATTATTTACCTATTTTGATGGTCTATTATCTTATTATTTTCTTTAATATAGTGTCATTCCTTCACTAAGGCCTCATGTGAACCCTTCAGAGGATGCTATAAATAATTTTCCATGAGTGAATTCTCTGATAGATCAAAAATTGGTTAAATTAGTGGTTTGAATGGTCAGAGATATTGATTAGGGATTATGTTCTATCCCCACTCAGGTTAAGGAAGTAGGGTCAGGATCGGGTGGAACAAGGACCAGGATCATGAATTCCTTCATCCTAAGACTCTATCCTTTTGAGGGACCAATGATCCTCAGAAGGTAGAGGATTGGTTGAAGAATACTTAAAGGACATTAAATTTTTTTGGGACTCTAGATTCCATCAAAGTGAAGTGTGTTGATTTCATGCTTGAATTCCCCATCCATAAAAAACAGGATTTAATGGTACAGACTAAGAAACATGATAACTTGAAATGGAAAGACTTCAAGGTCATTTTGACCTAGCAATTCTATCCAGATACCCTGTAATTAGAAAAGACTAAAGAGTTCATGTGTCTTAAGAATGGTGATTGAACAACCATGGAGTTTTCTAATCAATTCACCAATATAGTCCACTTTTCTCTTGAGATAGTTTCAAATGAAGAGTTGAAATACCATAATTTTGAAATAGTGATTTGGCATGATACTCAATTTAAAGTATTCATTATTAAGATTAAGACCTATACAGAGGTGGTTGATCAGGACCTAATTGTAGAGATTAACCAGGATGGTATGTTAGGTATCATCCTTTTTAGTGGAAGCTAGTTAAGGGACCCTTGATAAAGATATTCCTCTAGTAGTAAGTGGGTTTCCATAGGTACTTCATGATGACTTCTCAAGCTTACCCTCAGAGTGGTAAGTCAAGTTTTCAACCAATATAGTGATTGAAATAGAACCTATTTCTTTTCCTTCTTATCGCATGGAATACACAAAGTTAAAATAATTAAAGGTTTAGCTGGATTAATTACAATCCAAAGTATTCATTCTTACATGCATGTCTCCTTGATATACTCCTATTATTTTACTAAGAAGGTGGAAAAGTATCTGTGCATATGTATTGATTATAGAAAGATAAAATAGGTGATGATTAATATAAAGTATCTCTTTATTTATATTGATGATCTCTTTGATCTACTAAATAGAGAAAGGTGGTTTTCAAAGGTCGACCTTTGGCCAGGTTACCATTAGCTCTGGGTGAAAGAGGCTGATGTCCCCAAGACTGTGTTTCAAATCAAGCATGACCACTTTGAGTATCTTGTGATTCCATTTGGATTAACCAATTATCCAACAGTCTTTATGCACTCATGAATCATATATTATTTCAATAACTTGACTCCTTTATCACAGTGTTTTTGGATGGTATCTTGGTATACTCCGTGTTAGATGAGGAGTATGAGAATCATCTGAGAGTTATTTTGGGAAAACTTCACGATCATTACCTCTATTCCAAGATATCAAGGTGTGACTTCTAGATCCAACACTACTACAATAGAGGCCTTTAAAAATATTATAATAGGCTTTTATCAGTGCTAGAAAAGTGTTGACTACCTCAATGTGGTTAAAAGGCCAAGGATTTTATCAATGCTTTAAAAATCACCGATAAAGATCCCTTTATTGATACTTATATAAGTGCTGATAAAGGCTATATTTATTAGCACATTTAGTAGCACTGATAAAAGGGAATACTATAGTGTGATGCTACAACACACTACAACACCAGAAATAGGGCATGCAGTGTGCTGTAACAACACACTGTATCCCCAGAAAAAACAACAAAAATTACCAAAATAAGATAAAAATACTAAATTTAAATGAAACACAATTTCTAACACAAGTACAAAGAAACACTATTATAGCGTATGCCATTTTTTTTACTAAAATTAATGTCAATTTTGAATAAAAAGGTGCACTTGGATTCATACCAGACACATCATAAGTTTAATTGAGGTGAAAATAATTTCTGTACATCAAAAATGACTTATAGATCATTATTCTAAAGTACCAAAACAATCCAAATGCATTTTCTCAATTTTGAGTATGTCAATTGTTTTTTTGATTAAAATTAACATCAGTTTTGAATAAAAAGATGAAATTGGAGTCACAATGATCACACTATGCATCAAATTGATGTGAAAATAATTCCTACACATCACAAATGAATTATGGATCATTTTACTAAAGCACCAAAATAATCCGAATGCATTTTCTCAGTTTTGTGTATGTGAGTTGTTTTTTTCACTAAAATTAATGTCAATTTTGAATAAAAAGATGCACTTGGAGTCATACTGGTTTCACTATACATCGGATTATGGTTAATCTAATTACTACATGTTACAAATGATTTATGGATTATTTTCCTAAAGTATCAAAACAATCAGAACGTGTTTCCTTGGTTTTTAGTACGCCACTTGTATTTTTTACTAAAATTTCATTTTAAACTAGAAACACGTGCTTTAATCCATACAAGTGACATCGTATGTGGGTTTTACATGAGACTAATTCATATACGTCACAAATTAATTATGAATCATTTTCCCAAATTATCAAGATAATCTGAGTGCGTTTTCTTGGTTTTCAGTGAGTGACACTTTTTTTGTATTAAAATGTCAATTTTAAACTGATAATGAACACTTGGAGTAATAACGGTCACACCATGCATTGTATTGAGGCGAGACTAATTTCTACACATCAAAAATAAATTATGGATCATTTTCTTAAAGTAAAAAAACAATTTGAATGTGTTTTCTTGGTTTTGAGTATGTCAATTGTTTTTTTCACTAAAATTAATGCCAATTTTGAATAAAAAGACACACTTGGAGTTATAACGGTCACACAATACATCAGATTGAGGTGCTGCTGATCCATACACATCCTAAATGACTTATGGATCATTTTCATAATGTATCAAAATAATTAAAATGAATTTCCTTGGTTTTGAGTACACCACTTGATTTTTTTACTGAAATGTCATTTTAAACCAAAAACACGCACTTTGATCCATACGGGTGGCATCATGTGTGGGTTTGACATGAGAATGATTCATACATGTCATAAATTAATTGTAAATTATTTTACAAAATTATCAAGATATTTCGAGTGCGTTTTCTTAGTTTTTAGTGAGCGACACTTTTTTGTATTAAAATGTCAATTTTAAATTGATAACAGACACTTGGAGTCATATAGGTCACACCATGCATCAGATTGAGGTTTAAATGATTCCTACACATCAAAAATGAATTATGGATTGTTTTACTAAATTACCAAAATAATTATAATGTGTTTTCTCAATTTTGAGTATGTTAGTAGTTTTTTTCACTAAAATTAATTTCAATTTTGAATAAAAAGACACACTTGGAGTCATACCGGTCACACAGTGCGTCATATTGAGGTTCAGTTGATTCCTACATGTCCCAAATGACTTATAGATCATTTTCCTAAAGTATCAAAACAATCAGAATGTGTTTCCTTGATTTTGAGTATGCCACTTGTGTTTTTTTACTGAAATGTCATTTTAAACTAGAAACATGCACTTTGATCCATACAAGTGGCATCGTGTGTGGGATTGAAACGAGACTGATTTATACACATCAAAAATAAATTATGAATCATTATCCCAAATTATCAAGACAATGCAAGCACATTTGATCAGTTTTTCATGAGTGACACTTTTTTGTATTAAAATGTTAATTTTAAACTGATAACAGACACTTTGAAACCTCCTCGATGACTATGATATATCAATGCTGGTTTTCCTTTAATAGTTGTTTCATACACCTTCTAACTTTGGTGGTTGATTACACATATATTTATTGAAACATTTAAGTTGGATTATATACCTGTTTGATGATTGAGAGTTATAAAGATGTTTCATCAATAAAACTAGTTGAGAAATTGAATCTTCCAACACAAAACAATATTACAGGTGGATTACTAACGTATATAAAATCACTTAAACAAGTGGTGAAAAATATTATTTCAATAAGGAACCTAAAACACTTTCACAATGGCTCTTATGTTAAGTGAAAAGTGATGTGTGCACTTTTAAATTTTTTTTCTCATACACAATCATAGTATGATCCTCATTCTACTTCATTGCCCAATAATTTTATTATTTTCAAGACAGTGATTCATATCCTCATCCTCCTCAGTCTTCACCTCTACCTCCTACTTTATGTTGGTCTTCGACTCTGACTCTGCCTCTGCCTCTGCCTCTGCCTCCACCTCAGCGATTGCCCAATAATTTTATTGTTTGCAGGTCAATGATTCTAAACAAATTTATTCCCTCTATTATACTTATCCTTGAGAAAGAGATCAAAAATAATATATAAGCATTCTGAAACTAATGCTTCACACCCCAAATATATTTCTAAGGTCATAAATCATACTATATCACAAACATAGCAGGCAATCACCTATATTTTTTGTCAGCATACATTCTGACAAAAATTATGCTGCTCAATCATCTCTAAACAAATTTATTTCTACTTTTGAGTAACTAGGTTTTCATAAATCTTGATAGTACTGAGAAAATATAGAAAAATAAATGATTATGAAATATATTTAATGAAATTGTAATTGCCTTTGAAAATTACCAATTGGGGGATGTTGGTATTTTCATGATTTATGATTTCTCTCATAAATTTACAAACATAATATCCACTATCGATGTCATTATCTTGTTTCAGACACTGTAGAAATATTGACCAAAGTAAGTAAATTATTTTAAAATGTTTTGATAGTTAAATATTTCTATGTATACCTTAATTTGTTTTCATTTTTAGTAATTCATAGGCTTTATCCCTTCAAACACCGACTTCATTCCATGATCTAGCATATATTTAGTGATTGTGTTATCATAAAAAAATTCTTGTTAAATCAAAAACTGAACATATAATTCAAATTTTATCTATAAAATATTGATTTTAGTGTATTACATATTAACAATACACATCATGTGTGGTCTATTGGTTGCATATCCATGCATTGAATCCAAAAAATAAATATTTGGGGTGTCTAGATTGACTATGATTAGCATCCAGTGCGCCCTAAAAAAACAAAAACAATTAAGTAATGAAAAAAATAAAAATATATTTTATGTGATTAGATTGTAGAGATTTACCTTTGCATTGTAGGCATAAAAAAGATTTTGTCGTATGATGATTTTTTATTAAATGATTTGAGTAACTCATCTTTTTTTTTTCTCAATTATTTTCTTATCCAAAGTAAGTTCTACCGTAGAAATAATATTGGGATTAATGAATCCAAATATCACTTCAAACATTATTTCCTTTATATAGTTGTGATATAAATGCCTATACAATATATGAATTGTTATTAACTTTAATAATCATATTATCTCACTATTTAGACAAATGTATTATGAAAATATAACTTATGTATGTATTCATAACTGAGACCCCCAACCATTTATGCTTGAGAATATCATTTAGAATCTCGAGACTAATTCCGTATGTCAAGGAATATCCATATATTTCTTCTTCATATTCAATGTAAGACATAGTTTTATCTTTAAATGCGGTCTATGCATGAATTTTTAATGATAATAAATGTTTCTCTAGAACTGGTGGGGAGAAGGTACTCTCAGAAGGTCATTTTTTTTCTTGGTTGATTCACTACATTTTATTGATTCGACCTTCCATTTCTCTACCGCTTTATTCATCTATAATATCATACCTCACTTTAGACCTTTTATCATCAACTGTTACAAGTTTTTTAATATAAAAAAATTTATTAATGACACACCTCATGTATCTTTATAAGATTAGATTACCATGCTATGAAATCTTCAATAACATCAATGGCCATTGTAATATTTGAACCATTAAGTACATCATGAAACTTATCAGTCAGATCATGATCTACCTCAATCCCCACTCTCATGTGATCTTTTGGGGGGTCTTGATGGTGTATATGGTCTTTAAAGATATTATACACTGTACCCATTGCAACACAACAGTGCATGGGTGTTGATAGGTACAAATCACATACAACTGTACTATGTAGAATTTTAGTAATATAAAGTTATCATAAGTTGTTTGATTCACATTTAGGAGAAAGAGTAATGAAAAAATTAATTACCCCAGGTAAGGTATGTGGTTGGGGGGAATGAATAATCTCAAATATAGTCGGATCATTTGGTTCATGTGTGGATCTTTACTCCACTACCGGTTTTCTTTGATCATTTCTTATACATTAATCTTCCAAACCAAACTACAAAATAATATCTTGTAGTGATTCTATTTGTGTATGAAATTATCTCAACATATTATATGTATCTTCATGTGATTTTATCTTCTAGAAATATGTTTGAGGAGGGAATCAAAAACCTAATCCTCTAACACAACAATATTGTTCAGGCTACTTCAAAGCTACTGAAAGTAGCTTTTATTCTGGTATGGTCGTTGCTGATTCTTGTGTCTAAAACATATAAAAAAATATGAACATAAATAGATATTTTTATGTAATATTGTTATAAATCATAACTAATTACAATTATGTCATACTTACACATGCTTCCCATACTATTTTTGTGTTTTCATCAACTGATTTACCCTTCTTATTTACACGAGCCTCCTTTCACAACACATGATGTGGGATGAAAGTGGCTTCAGATTTTAATTCATCAATCTGCATATAAAAAAATAAATACAAATTTATTCACTAATAAAGCATACCCCATCCTTGCTTTGTGATAGAAGTACGTTAGTTTTGATGTATGCTCTTTATTTTCATCACTCTTTTGTTATTTCATAAATTAACAATTTTGAATCAATTTGGATAAAATAAATAATGTCAAATAATATATTATCAACTACAATGAACTTGAAATTATTTATCATTGCGACGATTGATGAAATCAGTCCATGTTTAATTCTTTATAATGTGTGCATAACTAACTGATGGGTGGGGATTTATTTTCCCCACAGTATCCTTAAGATGTAACTTTGTAAGAAGAGTTTGGAATCCTCTATGGGCTTTTCCAGTATCTATTAAGACAAATTTATTATGGAAATATTCTAAAATAAATTAACTCTACAAGGAATAATGAAAATTAAATAAACATTTCATTATATAAATTTTCAGTAAAATAGAGAAAGTATATTATAACATTACCGTTATATCTTTCCAAAGAATTTCTTTCATTACAGGTTAGACGCGGTGCCCCAAATCAATATCAATTTGCACCTTCATTCTCATTGTGACCTTAAGATAACTAATGAACATTTAATTTTTGTGGTCAACAGGTTTTCCGCATTGATTCCAACCAACCTCAAATTTTATACCTTGACTTCTTACCTTGATAATTTTATTCACCACTGTGATGCTGCATCGTTGTTGTTTTTTTCATTAACATGTTATTGATCCCCTAATAATTCCACACTTTCATCATCAACAATATATTATTCCTTGGGATTGGTAACATCATCACGTGTAGAATAAATTGTCTGCATGAGTATTTAAACATTTAATTTGTCTTGAATAACAATAATACAATAAAATACATCCATAAAAGTCCACATTTGCATGCATCTTGCATGAAAATTGTTACTGTCTTGAACAGAGATATAATACTTCAATAATCCAGTACAACTAACCTTTACTACCTTTATTTAATCCGTCCTCAGATGCTTGATTTCCTTTCATCTCTTGATGATGGATTTGACCCCCTCTTTCAAACTAGCCTTCCTCCTATCATTATGGTTCCAAAGTTCCTTGATGATATACCTACCAAAAATTTATTATTGAATTTTGTTGTTTTATATCTATCTCCCATATTTTGCGGATATCCACCTATGTTTATTGAACTACTCTAACCAAAATTCATCCCATACTGGGTATTGGTGATCATTTTGGATGACTACTACTCAGATAAGTTCAAACATTATAGAAGAGATGGAGGATGAGTCTCAAGAAAAAACATAAAATAATAACTATTCAGGATATGGAAGTTGAGTTTCCACTGAGGTTCCAAAATAACCTAAATTCAATTTTAATTATGGATTCTAACATATTATATTTCAAAAATGAAGGAATTAACATTCAAATTCACATGAATTCCACTCATAGTCATTTACTTCAACTCACATACATTTATTTTTTGACACTTCCTCTAAAATGTTTCTTTTTTTGGAAGGTCTTAGAGGATATACAAAATTGTGGTGGTATTGGTGTGATGCAAATGGGAGAGCTTGAAAACTTTCCATTTCTATAAGATTCCAAGAGAAATTATCCTAAAGATGAAGTTAAAAACAGGTCCAGAGAGTTCTACTCTTTATGGGAGGAATACCTTAAAGAGTCATATTAGAAACCTTTTAAATTTATCAAGGTTGAATGGGAAGAGAATCAAAAGGTGTGTTTGGAATGTTTTTTTTCACAAAAAATTGTGCAACATGAGTATTTTTAGGAGGTCACTCATCATAGTATTATTATCATCCAAGTATGCCTAACTGTGGAGTTCTAATAGGATCCAATGTGACCACACTCAAAATAAAAGTAATTTTTGATGAAGTGTTGTCAAAAGTAACTGAGTGAGCCATATAAGAAAATTCATAGCAAGTAACCACAAAAATTCATTCATTATGTTTTGATTAATTTTTCGGAATCATTTTTTTTGTTCACAGGAAGTAGTAAATGAGGAGGATAAAAGGATGAAAGAGTTGAAGATTGAGTTGGGAGATGTGGTATTAAAATACATGACAACTTTTTTGATGGAGATTAATAAATACAATCTGAGTGGGAGGTATGTCATCAAGGAAATTTGGAACCATAATGATGGGAGTAAGGCTAGTTTGAAAGAGGGAGTCCAATCCATCATCAAGAGATGGAAGGAAATCAAGCATCTGATGATGGATTAAATAAAATTAGTGAAGGTTAGTTGTACTACCATATTGAAGTATTATATCTTTGTTCAAGACTAACAATTTTCATGAAAGATGCATGAAATTGTGGACTTTTATGCATGGAGAATATTGTATTGTATATCTATCTTACCAAAATGAATCCTTATTTACACAACCTCATTTTTGAAACCCATGACACTTTTTTATGAAAAGTTATTTATGTTTATTACAAATATTATGTGTTGTTTTCTTCTTTCACAACAGTGGATGGAGATGCATTTCACAGTGGTCTCATATGAAATTGGAATGAGTTTACAGAGTAGGGGTGTCATTTTGTAGGTATAGGTAAGTGTGTGTGAGAGAGATTGTGGTTCCCATGATGTTCAGAGATTATAGTCCCCATGTGGATCCCCATAGGGATTATTCACTTGGATCCAGTAGCACAAAAATAATATGATGAAATATAGTTAAACATATCATTAAAGAGTGTAATTACATGTTGAGTTAATTCTATATCTACTTATAAATTAATTATTAAACTAATTTGATGATCCCCCTCTTCTGGTTCTGGGATTTTTCTTTAGTAGAGTATTCAATGATTTTCATTGGACATGTTTTTTTAATAATATGAAAAAATGATTATTCATAAATTATGACTAAAAGGTCGAGTTGGTCATAGAATCCACAAGATTTAATTGTTCCCAAAACCTATATGAATCAACCAGCTAGTTTTGAGGACAATCAGAACATGGACTTGTTGTAAAAGATGAAGTGGAATCTCTATGGATTGAATTAGGCATCCAGATAACAGAATGATAAATTCAATGATTTCATTACTGAGAGATGTTTCACACAGAGCAATGCTGATAGGAATGTGGGGGGGGGGGTTCTAGGTGAGGGTCAGGTTAGTAATGTCTAGGGGTATAATTTTAATTTCCTATATAAAGTTGCTGGGGTTGTTGTAAGTAGCTAAGAATAATAAATATTGGATGATGTTGTAGGTGGAGGGGGACTTAGATTTCTTATGGCTTATAGCTAGACTATTTGGATGGTATTTTACTTGGCCTTTTGGTCCTCCATCCATAGGGATTCATCTTCCTCTGTCTTCTACTAAATGTTCTATAATTCTTCTTAAATGTCCTTATCCACTATGACTAATAGAATTGTTCCAGTCAATTCTTCTATTTTTTTCACTCTTGTGTTGATGATTTTGATCGATTGATGATATCATTAAGAGAGTTACATTACTTGAAGGATTATTTAGGATTATTGGACCATGATAGAGACACGAGTGATTTCATTATAATTTTTAAGAGCATATCTTGAACAGTTGGAGCATGAGCATGTGAATAAAATGAAGATCCATAAGTTGTGGACTCTATTATAGGAAAAGAGAGGATAATAAAATGAAGAAAAGATAACAAATTTTCTAGATGTAGTTTGGTTAGATGAGAGTGAGCATCATCCTCATGAGATGCTATAGACTGAAAAGGAAAAAAATAATAACTTAATCTGATTTTTCTATTTGATAGTTTGATCCTAGATTTCAAAAACTCAGGTATTATGTTTCCAGCCCAAAGTTGTAGCGTGTGGTGAAAAATCTATTTTATTTATCCATACAGGCCATACAAATATGTTAATTGACCTTACCATATTAAAAAATCCTTCTCTTTCTTCAAAACCATTTTCTATGGAGGAAAAAGTAGAAATAGAACCACTTGTTGTATTTTAGTGGTGAGGAGATGAGATGTAGGGTTCATTATGGTTAAGAATAATGAAAAAACGAAAAAAAAACCCTAAGAAATCAAACAACAATAAAGGAAAAATATAAAATAACATTAATTGGATTATAGCCTTGATTTGTCTAAGGGAACGTAGAGGAGTCGTGCCGGCATCAGGGGTGTTCCATGAGAGATTGAGAATAACGAGTGACTGAGTCACAATTAGAGTTCTTTTAAATAGACCAGGGACACTTTTAACAATACTTTCAAAAAATCATTGAAAAATCCCTTTTATCAGTGATAAATTGATAAACACTGATAAAGACCGAGCTTTATCAGTGCTAACGTTTTAGTGCTGATAAAGATTTCTTTTAACATCATTTTTTAGCACTTATAAATATTCCTTTTATCAGTGCTAAAAATTTAGTGATGATAAAGGATTTATAATTAAAATTATTTAAATAATTTTATTAAAATTTTATAATTATTTAAATATATATAATTATTTATTTATAATTATATAAATATTTATTTAAAAAATAATATTTATTTATTTATAATAATTATAAATATATAAATTTATAAATATAATAAATATAAATTTATAAATATATTTATTTATAAATATTTGTTTACAAATATATTTTTAATATTATTATGGGATATATAATCTTAAATACATGAATTTTAAAAATGAGTGAAATTGATTAATTCAAAATGAGTACACTTTAAAAATATTGAAAAAATGGATAAGTTTTATTAATCAAATATAAATTATTAATATATATATATATATATATATATATATATATTGAAGTAAATATGAATACATATTGAAAATACTAAAACACAATAAATAAATATATATAAATAAATAATTAAAAATGATAAAATTAAAAAAAAATATTAAAAATGAATAAATAATACACTAACTGTAATAGTATTAAAAATAAATAAATAAAATTGACTGATTAAAAACATAATATATTAAATGTATCATGTTATAATAAAATTCTAAAATATACTAAAATTGGAATAAATTATATAAATATTAGGTGTATGTGTTTCTATATAAGTTTTCATTAATTGCATAAATATATTTGTGTGTGCATTTTATATAAAAATGCATTAATTACACACACACACACACACATATATGTCTGTGAAATAAATGTAACACAAGACATTTGATATATGTTAAATTGAAAAATGAAACAACATTAAAAATGAACAAGACATTAATTTGTTTTTACTTATTACATTTTATTAATTTTATATATACTTATATTTAATTTATATTATTTATTACTATTTATAATATATATATATATATATTATACTTATTCATTTTTATTAATAATTGTTTCATTAATAATTTTTTAAATAATTTTGTAATTTATTCATTTTTATTTTTTTATTTAATTATTACAGTTTATTCATTTTATATATCTATATTTAATATATACTATTTATTAATATTTATAATCTATATATATGTATATTAAATTTATTTATTTTTATCAATAATTATTTAATTAATAAAATGTTTAATATTTTTCTTAATTTATTAATTTTAAATTTTTATTTTTTTAATTATTTCATTTTATTCATTTTATATATCTATATATTTAATATATACTATTTATTAATTTTTAAAAGTTATATATATGTATATTCAATTTATTCATTTTTAACAATAATTATTTAATTAATAAAATTGTTATTTTTTTATTTGTTTAATTATTTTATTTTATTATGGACCTTTGTTAGTGCTAAAAAAGCATTGATAAAGGGTACCCTTTATCAGTGCTAAAAATAAAGCACCAATAAGGGTAACCTTTATTAGTGCTAAAATAAAGCGCTGATAAAGGTTTCCATTTATCATTGCTAAAAAAAGCGTTGATAAAGGGTACCCTTTATCAGCGCTTTATTTTAGTGTAGATAAAGGACACCCTTTATCAGCGCTTATTTTAGCACTAATAAAGATGGACTTTATCAGTGCATTTTACTAGCACTGATAAATGCCAGTGCTGTTAAAGACCTCTTTTGAAGTCATGCAAGGAATGAATTCTTGGGACATGTGATCTCTGAATGAGGCATCCTGAAAAAGTAAAGGCCATTATATATTGGGAAGAGTTGAATAACATCTTCAAGATACTGAGTTTCTTGGGTTTAGTAGGCTTTTATCGGTGGGTTGTAAAGGATTTATCCAAGCATGTGTTTCCTTTAACTACTCTAACCTAGAATAAAGTAAAATTTGTATGGATCTCTAAGTGTAAGATATCATTCGATGAATTAAAGTGGTGATTGAACTCAACTCCTGTTCTGATTCTACCAATGCCTGTTTATAATTATGTGTTTTATTGTGATGCTTCAGGTATGTGATTAGAATGTGTTCTTATATAGGGAGACCATGTGGTGGAATATGGTTCATTCCAACTTTTACCCCATGAAATAAATTACCTGACCCATGACCTTGAACTCACCGTGGTCATGCATGCTCTTAAGTGTTGGCAACACTACCTTTTCAGTGAAATATTCATAGTCTATTATGATCATGAGATTTTAAACTATATATTCTCTCATAAAAATTTTAATCTCAGGAATAATAGGTTGGTAAAATACCTTATGGAGTCTGACATTGACACCATGTACACACCATAAAAGGGGAATGTAGTCATCGATTCTCTCAACAAGAATTTACCTTCCCAATCTTTGAAAGAGTTTAGTGCTGAGTTGAACCTTATGGGGATCTTTGCTCATATGCATCTAGTGAAATGTGGGAGGAGTAGGTTTTTCTTTCTAGTATTCATTCGATGAATTTTATTCTTGATCTTATTATCTAGGAGAAACTAGTAGATGAGTAATTTTAGCGGATTAAGTACACTTTAAATGGTGGGGAGACCATGAATGAGTGGTCTTAGTCTTCTGATGATATCCTCTCATCTGGAATCCACTATATGGTTCCTTTATCACTGAGAAATGTTATGATATAGGACTATCACCATTCTCATTGGGTTGTCTATCCTAGTTTTACCAAGATGTATTTTGACATGAAATGACGATACTGGTGGATGAGTATAAGACACGACATAGATGAATTTGTATCTTAGTTCTACACTTTTTAGCATGTTAAGGTTGAGCACTAGAAACCCCCTAGTCTACTATAACCTCTTCTGGTGATTACCTAGAAATGGGATGAGATATATGTGGATTTTATTATTTGGTTTCCTTATACCTCTCGGGGTAAGAACACTATTTGGATTGTGATTGATTGACTAACCATGTATTCTAACTTTATTATGATCATAGATTCTATTAAAGTAGAGGAGTTTGAGAGGCTGTACGTACATGAGATTATAATATTTCACATGGTAACATCTATTATTATTTTTTATAGGGACCCTGGTTCACATATAGGTTTTGGAAAGACCTCCAAGAGGTGATGGGATCTTAGGTGAAACTAAGCATGACCTACCATCCATAGTCAAATGGTCAGATTGAGAGAGAAATATAGATTCTATACGATATGATCTATGTCTGTATCTTAGAATTTTGGGGATCATGGGATAAACACTTGGGACTAGTTGAGTTTACCTATAACAATAGTTACCGGTCATCAATCAAAGTATATCCTTTTGAGGCCATGTATGGTCAACCATTCATATTTCCACTCTTCCAGAATAAGGTGGGCGATATTTCCTTGGGGGATTGAGTATCATGCAGAAGATGATGATGAAGATTTAGATTATTCATCTATATTGGTAACCACCTAGAATTTCCATAAGACTTATGCTTATCATCAATGTCATCTTTTGGGATTTTTGGTGGGTGATTGGGTATTCTTAATGATATCCCTTTGATTGGAAATCAAGTAAATATTTCTCCATGGTATTTCAGACACTTTGAGATCACTGGGAAGATTGGGAATATTTTATACTAATTGAAATTACCTCCTCAACTAAAATTAGTCCATAACATGTTCTACATATCTCAAATGAAGAAGTATAATTCAGATCCTTCCTATGTTTTGAATTGGGAAGATCTAGAGTTGGAACATGATGTCTTATTGAGAGAACAACCCATTCATATTTTTTACTCCATAGAGAAAGCGCTTCGTGGAAATTCTATCCCATTATTTCAAGTGGTTTGGAAATATGATAATGACTCTTATAAGATTCAGGAGTGAGAATATTTCCTGAGGAAGCATGACCTCACCTCATTATTGACCAAATGTCTTTGAGTCGACTTTATAGGGATAAAAAGTGGTATGGTGGAGATAATTTTCACACCAACAATCCCATTTTCAAGTATAACATGTATTATTTACTAGTTTTTATTTTTATCATCCATTTCTAGTTCTTTCTATTTGAAAAACTTTGAAAATTGGTGAAAATTCACTATCACATGGTTGGATCATGGTTAGCGCATGATTAGCACTCACAATTTGGAAAATCATGAAAAACATATAGTTCATTAGTATATGTGATTTGAATGGTTTGTGCACGGTGTGGAAAACCATGCGGCCAAACCATGTGACTCTCCAAGTGTGTCCAATTCTACTCGCACAGTTGGTGAACGATGTGGAAAACCATGTGTCCAAATCAAACAGTCTTCCTAAAAACTTAAAATGTGAAATATCAATTTTTACCTGTCTTGATTTAAACCCCCCATTTACCCTATTTCCTCCCATTTTGATCTAATCACCTACCCCTCTCATTTGATCATCCCTCTTCCTCTCCAGGATCCATTTTTATAAGTAACCCTTCATGTTTATTTAAGAAATCTCTTGGTAAGCATGTTCCTTCATCCTTACTTGATCTTTATCCCCTAATTTATATGTTTTTCTCTTTTCCCTAATGACATGATGGATTAGGTTCTATGTTATCCGGTTATAATGATAGGGGTTTTGTTTTTTTATGTCTTTCTCTTGGTTCTTTAGGATCCCTTTTCATTTACTAAGTGGATTCTCACTATTGGAAAGTGGTTTATCTTGGAATTGGTAGGTGGTTTCATAAGTTGGATTTATTTCATGAACCTTAATTGATTACTTGTTTTCAAAGAATGTTTTCAATTTTTTTAAAGTATTTTTGTGATATTTAAAATTTGATATATATATATATATTGTATGTTTAGAAATTGTTTCCACTTAGTCTTGGTAATTAAAGTGGCTTGAAAGAATATATTTAGGGGTTTATTGTATTGTGTTTAATAAAATTTCCCACTAAGATAGTTTAAATTGATAAAATGGTAACTCCTTTAAGGGAGAAATATCACATTGGAGCCTAGGTACTTAGATAGGAGGGCTAGGACAAGCACAACTAGGAATGACATGCCCTAGTTAGTGTTAAATTGATGCTACAACACTAACTAAGCACTATAATGATATATATTTGGGAGTCACATGTTGGGGTGGCCCCTTCCCTCTAGGCATTTAAAGTAATCACCCTAGAATTATCTCACAATTGATTATGTTTGGTTTGATCACTAAATTGTGTGAAGATCCTAGATTTTCTAGACCTTAGATACCTTAGAACTTACCCATGGTGCTTGTTTCATGTTGATTGTTTATATGGATTTGATTCTATATTTTAAACTATTATAAAACTATTATCTATTTATTATCTTTAAAATGATAGATAAATATTTTAATGTTTTATATTTTCAAACTAACATTCTTTGTTTTTAACAAAGTTTTATTATGAAACACTTAATTAGATCCTTTTGGTCTTGTTGTGATCACACCCAAAATACACCCAATGAGTGTATGCAGATTTTTTTTTACAAATACTGTTAAAGGTAAGGCACTAATTGATGGAGGAAGGTATTATAGTTAGTAAATAATGGAATTATAGTGGTGAAATGGTGAGACTGATCCCCTATGTTACATGGATATGGGTAGAAAATTTTGATTTATTTCTGGTTCTAGTTTTTACATCATCTTCTTACATCACCCATCGAGATTCCCATCCCATTAATTTTGTTCTATTGTATATGTTTAAATATACTTTTGATTTTTGGAATGTTTATTGGTTATGTTGTCATTTATGGTTGTTAAAATTTCTTTGAGATTTCACTTATGATTTTATTATCATTTAAATACTTTTTTAATTTTATCTATTTGAGAGAATGACTTACAAATATATGGGAAGGCCATATAGGTTCCTTGGTTAAGACATGTTTAAGGTTTTTATTGGGAAAACCATCACCAAAGGTGACTCATGATGGCCAAGAAATATTTTCTAGCTTGTAGGGATTGGGAACTCCCTTTGGGCCTTTCCAAGGATAGTCTCAGGTTCCTTAGTTAGGGGGTGGCCTGGATTTGTTTGTAATGGGGGGGATTCAGTGGGGTGAGAGGGATAGGGTAGCAGGACGTATGCATGCACAGTGGATGGGGTCTATCAGTGATGCGAGTATGCGTGTGAATTGATGCATGTACATGGTGGATGGTAGCTTTATACTAGCATGCATGTTGGTGGGGGGAAATAGGATGTGTGGGAAACCCATATTAAAAATAAAATTGCATTAACCTTAAAATTATATTTATCCATGTTTATAGAAACTTGGGTAAATGTGAATCTACTTACCAAAATTTCACAGAAACATGAGTAAATGTGAACATAAACATGATGAATTAAATGAAACCTCATTTAATTATGTTTTATAAAATGTGGGTGATAACATTATCCACATTTATAAACATATATAAATGAATTTTTTATAGTGCCAACTCTATTAGTAAGTTTCATGGGAACTCTGAGTATGGGAGGTCAAGAGATGCTTTCTATGATAGTTATGATTCTTCTCTAACCAGTATCCTATAATATATGATATTATTTGTTTATGGGGTGTGCCACTTGGGGATGCTAGAAAGATTAATCCATGGGTTATTTTTCTAGGAATGCATCAATAGGCTAATAGATGGTCCTACCTGAGTATGTCTAGGTTTGTATCACTAGAACATAAAGTGTTTAATATGATATATATGATTTGACTTAGTTTTTCCTTGTTGTTTATCGCTATTATTTCTTCATTTCCTTTCATGTTTCACATTATATAGTTTATTTTGATGATCCTTCATATTTGTTTGTTATACTTCATTATTTTCATGTGAAATTCGTTATGTTAATTGTATCTTTTGATAGTACTGCTTTACATATGCCTTGTTTACTTTAGCTCATGAACTTGGTTTCTATTTGATGTTTCCTCTCTTTTAATAGTTTAGTTTTATACTTAACCAACATTTTAAAAGGGATTATATTAGTAAATAAGGATCAAAATTTAAAATAAAGCAATTTTTTTTATATTCATAAAAATTGTGGTTTTTTTAATGCTTTATTTTAAGTATTCAATTTTTAAAAATGGAACACTTTCTAATGGGTAATTTGAAAGAAGATTTCATTTCAAGGAGGTTTTAAAGTTTTTTATTGGATTCCATTAAAATTTTACCATTGTTAAATAATATTATATATCTATATTTTAAACTATCATTTATGGAATTTCTTATAAATTCATTTTCATAAAATATTTGGTGAAATCCTACTGGGAAAATGTAGCTTAGACCCTACATACACACTCTGGTGTGTATGCAGTTCTTATGTATTTATGCAAGTTTGTAAGTTATTTTTTCATATAAACTTTCATGAAACACTCCTTCCAAAGGTATCAATCTTGATATGATAAAGTATAAAGGTAGATAATGACCCCTGAGTCCGACCTCCAGTAGGCCCTAGGTTAGAGACTAGACCAAGGGTATAAAAAAGGTCACACATATGGGAGGAATTATCCTTAACATAAATAAAAATAGGACCAGGAGATAGGATATAAAACACCAAGAAACTCCATGACACAATAAAAGGCTAAAATATTCAATATTTATAATAAATGAAATTTCATAAAAATACAATGAAATCCTCTAAGTAAAACATCAAAGAAAATCCCATGAAAACAACTCAACTACAACTCAAATGACTAAGCTAGTAATGTCCAAATCATCTCATGAAGTCTCCCTAAAAACTTAAAAAATAGCTTATATATATGTAGGGTGTACATAAAATGTATAATTAATAGGATCATACCCAAGTAATCTCATGTAAATTTGAGATAATACTAATTCCCTAGTGAAAAAATGACACAATCAACAATCATCTATCAGGTTAACTAGTTCCTGACCTCACCAAGACTCGCTCACCAAATAACGCATCCAAGTATATTAATATAATATGAATCATATCAATAAAAGGGTACCCAACACCACTTTATCACTGGTGTAACACTCTCATACCCTAGCATCATATGTCTTGGTACTCCCATCTATTCATTATTGTAATCCTTCTTGAAGATACCTGAGCTATCACATCACATCACACCTAAAGATACCTAGGCTATCACATCACTTCTTTCCCAAATACACATGGTCTATCATATCACATCTCAACCATTTCCATAACCAAAATAGTAGGGTATCATAAACATAAAGTACATCAAACTCGTTCCCTCCTCTTACCATGTATGAAACCACTATGAACTGCATCATCCTCTCATAAAAAACAACCATATGTGCACTAAAATCCATAATCTATCACAACCGGTGCATAAGAACCTTTCATGGAAGAGAGAGTGGTGAAGAGGTGGTAGAAAACCATCCATCATCACTATCTGGATGTTGGAAAAAAACACCCCCAAAACATTTGGGTGTCATCACATGGTTCTTGATGTTGTGGGGTGCATAAATAAATAAAAATGAAAATAAATTATATAATAGTTACATATAATCACAACATATGGGTTAACAATAAGAGTATCATCCCAACTCAAAAAATTTCCATAAAGCCTCACAACCTCCACCACTTTCGCTTCCACTTCTAAATGAATCACACTAAACAAGCATACCATAAACCACATGACACATTCCACCTTTCTATTCAAGTTAATCCAATTTCCAAATTTTCAAATTACCAACCATATTTATTAGTATTACATATTCATTTTATATTAAACAAAAACCACTTTAAACACACCTCCCATTTCAATTCAAGAGTTCATTAGTTATTCCAACCCATTCCATTTTAGGTTCATTATCTACAATTTATTCCATCACTATCAAGAAACTAGACAAACACTAAACAAGATAATAAAAACACATTATCCTCATGCCAATAAACCCCACATTTCCACTATCTCACATCATAATCACTTCCTTATTAAAAATGACACATATCAACATAACCGCCACATATAAGCCACACAAACCCACTTCTAATTACAAGTTCCTATATTTCTAGATTTTTTTTAGTTTTCACTAACTCCCATTTACCTATCCATTCCATTTCATAAAATTCATTCGCTTATCTTTCATTTCATTTAATCTAATACACATTAATTTCATAGTTCCCAATTAACCACATCAAATTCCAACCATTTTAACATTCATTAATATTCTTTCCATATTCCAATTAAATACCATTAACCCATTTACCATTCATTTATTTTCATCCCCAAACCATTTATTCCAACACAAATTCATTTAACAGGATTTCCATTTCAATTATTTTATAGATAATAGGCATTTACCAAGACAACACACAAAGGAATCAACCATTCCCATATCAAATTTGTATTCCCGCATCACACATCACCACTACATCCCCACAAGTCAAACTCAGTAATAAACTACACCCATAATTACAACCATTATACATGCCATAACATTAATTAATTTTAAAATCAAGGAAAAATGAAAACATATTTCATGAAGAACAATATTAATTTTATAATGCAATAATAATTTTACTTTAATTCTTTAGTTTCTAGATAATAAAATTATAACACCACATGAAATTCCACATTTTCATTTTAAATAAATATAAAAAATGTTAATTTTCTTCATGTGATAATCAATTTCTCTTTCTAGGATAATATTTATATTATCTAAATTAACATAACATGTGATAATAAGAATAATAATCATTACACATGCGATAATATTTTATAGGTAATCAAATATTTGCAACATGAAGAAATATAGTAAAATACAGGAAAAAATCCTCATCCCTTTCAATTTTATATTTATAAAATTAACTATATCAATATTTCAACCCATACTATCCACCCAAAAGGAAACAAGAGAATTATAATATCATAGATGAATTGAAAATGAAGAGAGAACACATACCTCAAACATGATATTTCCTTTCTAGTGTAAATTACTTCACCTAAAAGGATAGAGGAGAGAGAGAGAGATGATAACATCTCAGGAAATGTTGGAGAATACTTAGGTGAATTTGTAAGAGGATTACAAATCCCGAAAGGTGAGGTTTGGACCACCAAAACTTGAGAGAAACAAAGATACACTCAAACGAGGGTAAAAAACTAATATTTAAGATTTACAGATATCCCTCCATGAATAATTTAGAAACTTCATCAAGTGTTCCATATTTAATTCCCCATTTAATTTTCCCAATGGTTTGTATATCATAACTTAATTGTTCATCAAACCAAATTTTCCAAAAACGAGTTATAAATTATTTATCTAGTCAAGGGAATTAATTACCATGATTTTAGGCTTTTAAAATCATAAAAATATGGTCCATGATGGATGAAAATCAAAAGGAGGAAGAAAACCTAAAAATCCAAGTAAAAAAGTTACCCATACATTAAAACACAGTTTTTCACAAGGGAAAATTGTTTTACCCTTACATAGTGGAAGAAATATGCTACCCATACATAACACAATACTTCTATGTAAAAGAAAACTTATTTACCCTTATGCAAAGGCTCGACCACGTTCGATCCTTACGTGATGGTATCTCACTACATGAGGGTAAACTGAGTTTACCTTCACGCAACCTTTGAAAATCATGCCTTAGATTTATAAAAGGTTTGGATTACCCATACATGGGTATATGAAAAATTGGATGACCCTTATTTATCTTAAGAGATGACCCTTATGCATGACGAAACCCTTATGTAAGGAACTGTCTTCCCTTATGTGAGATTCAAAAAACTTGAACTACCTTTACATAGCTTATGGGAGATATATATTACCTTTACATAAGGTTAGAAAATAATGGATTATATTTATGCAAATCATGGGGGATTTATCTTACCTTTAAATATAAAATAAAAGGTTATAGTTACCTTTACATATCAAGGGGGAGAATGATATCACCCTTATGAAACTTATAGAAAAGGGAAGTTACCCTTACATAACCTATGAAAAAACAAGTTTAACTTTATACAAGCCATTAAAAACCACCATTACCATTATGTAACTTCGATTTAAAGCATATGGGTAAATATTTCATTGAAAATGTAACGCCCCGACCCCAGTTACCCAGAGTCGGTGCATTATTACATAACATTGGCATGATCACAAAAGGTCAAGTCTCGAAAGAACGATTAGTTTAGTAGCCTTGGAAACACTAGATACATTCATAAAAGTTACATTACATCATAAAGTGAAAAACTACAATAACATGGTCTCCATAGTCCACACTCATATCCCCTTCTGACTATCCCTGTAGGTCATTCATAATATACTTTTTCACATCCTGGAAAATATTAAAACGTTGAAAAGGGTGAGCTCAGATTCTCAGTAAGTATAACAATATTACAGAAGATTTCATAAATAAACATAAACATTTAAGTCAATGTATAACTAAAACAAAAGCCTTTTAAACTTGAAATTCAGCGTAATATGGAAAAAGTAAAATGAAATAATTCCATTTACTTATTCACATGGATGTTCTACTAGTCGAATAATCACATGCAATATCAATAACCACTTTCATAATGATGGAATGCATAATGCCAGACTATCATAACCACGTATCCAAGGCCTCGTGCCAAGACTACAAATAAGATTTTGTCATGGTCTCGTGCCAAGACACTAGTTTGTCTTATGAGACCTACCGATGCATCGAGGAGCTATAGCGGGCTCCACCCGTCACTTATTAAGTCCAATGCATTCCTCAATGAATAGGTTTAAACATATCATAATCCATAACATAATCATATCACATAAAACATGCATAAAGGAAACATAACATTTCCACATTTCAATCAAAAGATATCAATACAACACATTGATTTAAAAAAACTTTCAAAACCATTTTCAATACCAAAATAAAAGAAAATTAAAAATTTGTAATTATTTTTCATTTAAAAAAAAGTTACGGCTTGTAGAGGAAGCCAGAACTCAAATAATGGTCACGACGGTGGAGAATTCATTGTCGCCGCATACATATGACAAAAAAAAAACATTCCCTTTTGTCATTTAGTAAAATGATTCGTATAAAAAATATTCCTTTTAAATAAACATAATAGTCAAAGAGGTTTATACACCGTATAAAAGAAAGTTGTGTATAAAACAAAATATGCCTCAATGAAAGGAGATTGAGACGAAGTCCCTTACAAAGATAATTTTTTAAATAAAATAGATATATTATGTGTATTCACTATAAGTACACATAAAGAAAGTACAAATACAAGATAGGACATAATAATATCATGACATAATTTGAAAGTATGAGATTAACCCAAAGAACGAAAATTGGGTTAAGAAATTCCCTTACCTCGTGTCCCACTTCACTCGACCGTTCTTTAATCTCCTGAATAATAAAGTAGAGTTAATATCTACTTGATTAAGAACATTTTTCAAGTTCATTATCCCTTTTATATCACTTATTACAATGTTACGAAAATTATGTAGTCATTTAAGTTAATAACGGTCGTTTTGTCGATCTTTGGTACTTGAGTCAACAATAAACTTTTTATAATTAAAAGTTGTTTATGTGGTAGAATATCCATTATCTCCAGAATTATATTCATGATTTAGATATCATATATATCATATATATTCAGTATATACATTCATTCATAATATTACGTAACATTTAGAGGTAAGAAATAAAATGCACCATTCATGGAGACGGTAAGCCGTACGTATGCATGAACGCTACTTTCATTTCTATTTCGTATTTAATGGAATGAAATCATAATGATATAAAGGTATATTATAATTCCAGTATAATATCATATATAATATCATTTACTACATCCTTTATACATCCCACATATGGCATTAACGATTCAAATCACTTTGAGGGGGCGGTAGTCCGCACATCATAAAATGAAATTATCGTGTTTACCCATAATGGAAATCATAAAGGTATGACATAAATGAGAAATACAGAAGCATAAGAAAAACATAAACATAATATATATCATATATAAATATAGTGACATCTTAATGGCCACCATGATAGGTGTTAAAATAAGATTGAACAATCATCGTTTCGTGAGGCAGAAATTCGCCAACCACAGAAACAGTATGTTCTTTAACCATTAGACGAAAATGTGTGTAAGTGTAAATCAAATAATTATCATAAAAACATCATAGTGTATTGAATATACTGGTTTTGTTACAAAAGAAATTAATAAAAAGATTTTAAGGGGTTGTAGAAGCAAAATAAAACAAAATAACACAAGAGAATACATTACCTTAAAATCGGGTAAATCTTTTTGATTTGAGCCAAAGGATTCCTTGGGAAGACTTCTGCCCAAAGTGAGGCTTCTAGGAGTAATATAGGAAAGTTGAGAGATTATTAGGGCAGAGGTTGGCCGAGAAAAATGGCTTTGAAGGTGTGAATAAGGTGGTAGAGGTGGGGGCCTTTTATAAGAGGAGAGGAGGGGCACTCTTGGAAAGTAATGAAGTGTTACATTATTATGAAGTACTTTTCGGATTTCAAAGGTCCCACAATTATATATTTCAAGGATAAGGTGATAAGGGATCGAAATATACTCATTAAATAGGTTTTTGACAAGTGTAAGTCTTAGATTTTACATTATCTTTTCATTTTATTTAAATCGGTAATTAATGAGGTAATCGCTGCTTCATCATTGTGTCATAAAAAATTTAATTTATTTAATGTCTAAAAATTATAAAAAAATTACCATGATGTAGGAAATATTTTTATATTTCTAGTGAATATTTATAGTAAAAAGTTTAACTTATATAACCCCATGTAATAATTGTTTTAGTAAAACAACACATGTTTGCGACAATTTTATTTTTACTTTAAATAAAAAGTTATTAATGTAATTTTCTTACCCAAGTGGATCCATGGGGTCCCCAAGTTGACCCATATATTTTCTTGGTCGGACATGACTCATACAATAAGTTTAGGGCAACTGTAAAGGTATTTTCATATTTTTATAATATCATTTTTACCTTAAATTTCACTAATTACCTTTAATCGCGATTAATAAAACTTAAAAGTTACTATTCACAAAAAAATTATTTTAATCCCATTGAACCACATTTTAAATCCTAATGAAAACCATGTATGTAGGATTTTTTAAATTCAATTCATAGAAGCGGTAAAGTTTCATTTAAACAAAAAATCAGTTTTTTAACTACCACTTAGTGGTTTCACTATTTATCAAAAATTGAAGTTTTTCAGAACAATACCAAAAATTCACCCTAAGCTATAATTGATATTCCGAATTCAAAAATGATGTCTATTTTAAAAAATTTCATACATATAAGTTTCATTAATTAATTTTATAATTAATTCCCGCTGTCACAACAAATAGCGTGTTTTTAAGAAACAATATATATCAAAAGATTGACAATTGTTTATGTCCAATTTCAAAGTGAAATTAATTATAATGACCACCATTGGATAAAATTGTAAAAATATATTCTAATTATACTTTAAAACTACTAAATAGTATAATTTATCACTATAAATTATTTTTATTAAAAAAGTTTTTTTTAAGTATTTTTCTATTCATAAAAAATTGGAAGTTCTCAGAAAATTACAAAAATTTCAACTTAGGATAATTTTGATATTAAGGATACAAAAATGAAGTCCATTTTGAAATATAAAATTTATATAATTCTGAAAAGTAGGTATTACTATTCATAACGACTACTTTGATTGGTCACGGTGTGTAAGAATCTCGAAGTTGCGTACAATGCAAGCTATTGCATTATTGAAGGAGAAGCGTATCGTGGAAGCTTGGGGTGTTACAGAAAATATCAACTTTTCAATTAAAATAACGTACAAATAATTATGAGAAATGGTTTATTATCTTTTCCAAAAATTCCAAAACACTTCCAAAATAAATTAAATCATTTTAAAAATTTGAAAAACACTTATAAAATATTTTAATCCCTTTAAAAACTTTCAAATTAAATTCTATACTTTAAAAAATCCTTAAAATCACTTTTAAATTTTGAAATTACTTGAGAAACCATTTTAAAACCTCTTTATAATTTATAAAATCATTTTAAAAAAACTTCTAATTTTTTTTAAATCACTCCCAAACTATGGGAAATACCAAAATGGTAAAGTCTTGGGAATATTCTATACATTTACATTAGATACCTATCAAACTATAATTTTTCTCTAGAATCAAAACAAAATCTGGAAGAAGAGGAAAAAGATAACGGATAAATCAACCACCCCATGAGATACCTCTCAAGGAACTAACCATATTTGGAACACAAAAACCGCTCTAAAAACAATCTCTTAGGAAGAATACTCTCAAAAAGTATAAGGCCACATAGATGTCTATAAAAAACCTAGAAAGAAATATATAAAAATCGAACAATCACAATAAAACAATACAAAGTAAGGGGACACCTTCAGAAATAATCAATTTACATAGAAATCATATAGCTTCATGTATGAGAAAACATTGTTACATACATAACTTTAATAACTTCATTTAGGAATTCCATAAAATGAAAATCTATACATTCTTTATCCTCATTTATTATGCTAGTATATAACATTCAAAATATATCATGATTAACATGAAAAAAGTAGAATAGAATGATTACATAATAATTTATTGATAATATTAGATATGTTACATAAAAGGATTCATTAAGTCATGCTATTTAAGAAGTTAAAAACCAAAACATTATTTTAAAATGATTCTTTACTTGATATAAATGTATCCTAACATTTCATATTAAAACATGTTAAGTCCAAAATCATGTTAATAAAAACTTTTCACATTATCGCTTGTATTTAATAAAATATGGTAGTTTAGAAAACATTTTTAAATGAAAAACCTTCTTAATACTTCCCATAATAAAGAATTTATCATAAATAATCTTTTTGAAAACACTTTAAACACATTTTTCAAAACTAAAATTTAAGTAAATGAAAATTTTACAAAACAATTTTTGTAGTTTATTTGAGAAAAATTGTTTCCACAAAATAATTTTTTTTCAAGTGGGTATCACTAACTTTTATTAGATAAAATGAAGGGAAATTACAAGGATGAAATACTCAAATTAAATTTTTATTGTCCAAAAAAATTTCATTACTATTTAAATAACTAAGATGGCCAAAATATTAACTAATTTAATTCACCATTCATCACAAGATTTAATCTATCCACACACCACTTTCATTTAAAATTAAAACATGTTTCTTATCAAACCAATTTTATAATTATAATAAACATAAAACACATACATGAATGATATATAATCTTTTATATTTAACATATTTTCCAAAATAACTTACATAAACGAAATGTTTACATGCTTCAATCAAATTATTTTTGTTCAACTAACATATCTTTACCATACTCTTTACCAAGTTAATATCACTACACATAACTTAAAAATTAGAGAACCCAATTTAACATATAACATGAATCAAAAACAATAAATGAGGTTGGAATAATCTACTTTATCCAACTGTAAATTTCCTATGTTTGTTAGAAAAATGTTATTTACCAGGAGAACACCCATGAAAAAATTATAAAGGATTTAACATTCCAATTTCCATTTTCCATAGGTGTATTCCATTACTTCCAATAGTTTCACATAAAATTTCTCAACCAATATAAGAACTTATAATAGTATAGAAAGATCTTTTAAAATTATAAAAATCAAAGGAACCCATCCACTACACCATAATATTTTCCGCTTTGGGCAACACTTGCTCGCCCATATGGTTTTAAAACATGTCGTAATATAAAACGACCTGATTAGGGAAAGTGTTTACCTCTCTTAATATGATGGAATCCATAACACATTCCACCAATATAAGATCAATCATAACAAAACAAACTTAAAATATAACCATCAAACACTTCCATCACAACTTTCATAATAATTTAGGTGTAGAAAGCAAGCTCACCTTTATCAATTTTATGATTTTCCAAACAACCCATTTTATTTTATTACTAAATTTAACTAATTAAGATTTTCATGTAAGGTGTATAAATCCATAAATAAAACCATAAAACAACACACAATCACAATAAGGGTACATTTTCTCAACAATAAGAAACAACATCTAATAAATCACACAGTTTTCCAAGTTAAGAAACATGAAGGGTTTCTGGATTAAACTTCATTATTGAAAATCTTATTAAAAATACTTTAGAAAATCATATTATAATCCAGGAACATGTTTTTGGTAAGTCATATCAATAATTCAATGCAATAATAACAATTCAACCACAAATAACACTCAATGATTCCAAGTCATTTCCAGGAAAACATCATGCCTTGCATTTAAATATATCTAACATGTGGTCAAGTTTAAGAAAAAAACCACACTTAAGTTATATCATGATTCATGATTAACATGATTAAATAAAAAATTATAGGATAATCTTGTTACCAAGGAAACACACTTCCAACTTCATATGAAAATGATAAGTTAATGTGCTCAATTAGAATACCCCATTACACATACAACATTATTTCAGAATTCTCAAAATAAAACATGCCCTTAGATCACAAAAATTAAAATAAAACATGTCGTATTACTATGTTTCATGCTTATTATGATTGATCTAAATTTTTTTAAACATTTTATTTCCCAAGAAAACATGCTCATATACTATATTATGGGTAACATGATCTTACTTTTGTATTTAAATACAACATGATTAGTACATAACATGATTTTATATTCTTAATACTATATATTATACATGATCTCCATAAAAAAATAATAATGGATTAACATGTGAGGAAAAATTATCTCATTACTAAAAATTATTATCAGTCTTAAAAAGAATAAGTTTAACCATTTAAACAGTTCTGAGTTTTAATTGGTTACCAAAAATCATGCTTATAATTTTCCAAAATTTAGAGATAATTTCAAAAGAATTTTTAGCCTAACACATGCTTAAAATATATCATTATATTTATACTACATAAATAAAGTAATTTTCTAAAAAGGTTCAAGTTATTATTTTCAAAGTTTCCAAATCTTCATATGAATTGTTAATAGTCATGATGGTTTTTTTTCAAAAAATTCAAAATTTTAATGTCTAAAACCATGTTTTACAATAAGTCCATAATACATGCTTAAGATAAATTATGAATGGAAATAAATTCATGAAATATTAACTCACATGGGTACCAAAATACACCTAATCATGTTTTTTTTAAAAATATTTTTAGTATGGAATTATGGAATATACTCAAGGTAACATGTCTTAGAAGGGGTTTCAAAATTCAGTAAATATTCACAAAAAAATACACTATGAATACTTATCTAATCAATTTCAAACATTAAAAAAACAAGATATCAAGTTATGCATTTTAAAAATGGGAAAAAATTTAATTCACAAAGAATCATTCTTTAAAAGGAAAGGAAACAACACATTCAAGTATCAATAAGGTTTCCAAAAAATGGATTAGGCTAGTTAATCACCATTTTACCCTTTCCTTTCAGGTTAAATGACCAATTCAGAAAAAAAAAGTTTATTAGAAACCACAAAATTGGAATAATAAGAGGGATACAAATAAAATTTCATGATTTATTTAATTAAATTCCCCAACTTATCAAAACCACCTCATTCAATTACAAACACAATCAATCATGATGCATATACCTATTCTCGGTTTTTACTCTATAAGTAGCACCCTGTCACTTCATCATTCAGTAGGATTAGAGTCCTTGCATCAGATCATGAGGGGCCCTAAAATCCTATATCCTAGACAATCCTCCTTGGCCTATGCCATACACTAATATCAACTAATGTGGTTTGCTTACTAACCCATGGAATCCTCACCATGGATAACTCCAAACTCTATCCTATCTCTCAACCAAAACCTATGATACATATTTTCCATGACCCCTTCCCTCCCATGGTACCCCTCCTCAGTTAGAAAAGGAGAAATATAGATAATGAACCTTGATTCCCACCTCCAGTAGTCCCTAGGTTAGTGACTAGCATCACAGGTATAAATAAGGTCACATATATGGAATGCATTACACTTAAAAGAAAGAAATGTAGGATTAAGAGATAAGATATCAACCGCTAAACAACATCATGACATAAGAAAAGGGTAAAATACTTAATATCCACAATGCATGTAATGGAATAAAAATAAAAATAAAGTCTCTAGGTAAAGTAATAAAGACAATCCTACAACAAAAACTCAACAAAAACTCTAATGCCCAAGCTAGTAATGTCTAGCTCGACTCCCAAAGTCTCCCTGAAAACTATAAAAATAGTTTATATATACATTGGGTGAGCATAAAATGTATACTTAGTAGGATGATACCCAATTAATCTCATGCAAATGTAAGAAGATAATACTAATTCCCTAGTGGAAAAATAGAAGAATCAACAATCACTTATCATTTCAACTAGTGCCCGACCTCACTAAGACCCACTCACCAAATAATGCATCCAAGAATAGTAACATAATATGAATCATATTAATAAAAGGATATCCCGCACCACTTTCCCACTGGAATGATACTCTCACACCCCAACATCATATGTATAGACACTCCCATCTCTTTCGTATAGTAATACTACCCACATATACCTAGTCTATCACATCACATCTTGTCCGAAGAGACCTAGGACATCACACCACATCTCGCTCAAAGACACCTAGGCCATCACATCACATCTCAAGCACTACCATAACTAGAATAACAAGGTATCCTAAACATGAAGGACATTATCCTCATGACCTCCTCCTACCATGCATGGACCCCACTATGAACCACATCATCCTCTTATAAAACATAACCAAAAGTGTACTACAATCCAAAATCTATCAAAACCTGTGCATATGAAACTTTACTAGAAGGGTGAGTAGGGAATATGGGGTAGCCAACCATCCTTCTTCACCATTTGGTTATTGGAAAAAACACCCCAAAACATTTAGGTTTCAGTACATGGTACTCGATGTGGGCGGGGCACATAAATAAATCACAATGAAAATAAATTATATAATAGTTACACTCAAACCCAACCTATGAGTTAATAATAAGTGTTCTATAAAAACTCACTACATCACCAAAAATCCTCACAACCACTTCCACTTTCACTATAACTTCTAAATTCATCACACAACACAAGAACACCACAAACCACAAGACACATTCCACCTATCTTTTCAAGTTAATGCAATTACTAGATTTTCCCAATACCAACCATGTTTATTAGTCAATACCATTAATTTCATATTAAAAAACATAAAAATTAACCAAAATTACATTTTCAATTCAATATTTAATTATCCATTCAAACCCATACTATTTAAGGTTCATTATTAAAAATTCATTGCATCACTACCGAGCAACTTGAACAGCACCGAACAACACAACCACAACCCATCCACCTCATAAAAATAAGCCCCATATATCTAAAATCAAACATAAAAACCACTTACTCATTACAACCACCAAATATCAATATAACCACCACATATAATCCATGAAAACCCACTTCTAATTACAAGTTCCACCATTTCTAGAATTATTGTGTTTTCACTAACTTCTATTTACTGAACCATTCCATTTCATAAAAATCATTCATCTATCATTCAATTCATTTAACCCAATACACATAAATTTAATATGTCACAAAAAACCCAGATACCCTATAATACCAATACCTAAATGACGCATGCCTGTCGTAGGGTGTGGAAAAATCAAATTTGTATATTTTCCTAGTGCATCACAGAGGCTGACTAGAGTCTTCTCTCTTGAGGAGATTTCTCAGTTTGTTCATCTACTTAATCTAATTCACCTAAGAAATATTTTTTTTTGTTTTATGTTTTATGAAATAAATGGAATTTAAGAAAATAAATTAAATGAAAAAAATAAGATGGAATAACATTTAATTCTAAAATACCATGCAATGCTAAACAAATGGAATTAGAGAAGAATAGAAGTTCTCCCGAGAGAATTTCCAAGGATTAACTTCATTGAACAGCTTCAAATATACTTAGTGAACACACTACATCATAAGTGTTCACACCTTAATCTACCCGGGTTATGAATGTAAATTTTACTTAGTGATCACCAAGAACACCCTCAATCCACCTCCTTAATCGAGGTAAAATGGTTGCAGGTCAAGAAGTTAAGCTTTAGACAAACACATTAAGGATTACACCCACTATAAATTATACTTATAATTAACTCAAATTAGAAAAAAATTCCCTTAGGTTCAAGAACCAGATTAATCCCTCGAGATATTCATCGGGTCAGTTACTCCTAATCATGTGTATTAGAGATCATAATGAAGAATAATGGGGTGGAATGAGAAAGAAAGAGATGAAAAGAAAAGAAGAAAAGAGGGGGGGGGGGGGGTGTGGAAGAAGACACAAAAATAAAAACCATTCATGTATTATATTTTATATAAAATAAACTAAATTAAAATTACATTTATAATAAAACTAATGTAAAAAGAATAAAAATAAAATGAAAAGAAGAAAAGAAAAGGGTGCAACAACTTCCCCTCCAGAATCTATCTCCTGATAGTTGGCTCCTATTTGTCACACCATATATTCGAATGATCCCAAGATTTGTTCTTATAGGATGTTGTAAATTTAATTTACTATCATACCTAAAAATTTCACATTAACTGGATGATCCTAAAGGACGTTAGATAATTATTATTGACTATGAATTTTTATTGACAAGGATTCCAGGAATCTTACTTCAATGTATTTCATTCAATATCCACCTTAATTGATGAATAAATACTTAGTATTTATTGGTAGAACTATTATATTAGTAATAATTCCATTACAAGTGTAATCACCTAAATTGGAGGTGTGTAGACCGAGTTATGCTTTAGTTACGGAGGTGGAGTCCACACTGTCTGCCTGGAATGTCCTCCAAGTTCAATGATTTTTTCGTGCCTCTAAATGTTAGAATCATCTCTTGTACCAGAACTAAAATTTGAAGAAAATAAATCTAGGAATACTAAAAAAAATAATCAAATCAATTGGATCGATATTATAAAAATTATTCCCTAAATACCCTTGTGATAAAAATATATCAAAATTCCCTAATTAACCAATTTTTATATTTTAGCTCAAAACACACCATTAATCCAAAATGGATGCAAATAATCTCAAATTGATAAATTATAAGAATTTAAATAATTTAAATACATATAAAAATAATGAAAATATTATCTCTATCAATTCCCCCACACTTAAACCATGCTTTTCCTCAATCATAAAATCTCAACATGGAATTCAGAGGACACCAATGTTACTATTATTCAAATTTCAAAGAAATAAAATCAAATAATTTTCAATGTAAAATAAAATTTTCAAATTACAAATAAAATATCAATTTAATTTTCCATTTTTCAAATAAATAATAAAATCATTCATTTTAATTTTCCCCTTTTAAAAAATGATGGAACTTTTCCTTTCATTCATTCACGCTCCTCAATTCTTTATTATTAAACATTCCAAATCACGATTTACCTCAATTTTGAATCTTTTCTCTCATCTCTCATGATAAAAATCAAGTATAATTATTCTAATATCATAATAACATACTCCTTATCCATAGCCTTCTAAATGAACTACTTTCACTAATTTGTAAAGACAAAAGGCACATAAAATCATGAGGACTTTTCAATAATGGTTCAAATGACTTTGAGGCTTAAGGTTGGTAGGATTTAATGATTTAAAAATTATGTCTCAAGAAGGAGGTTTATCTCTTAAGTATATTGCATGATATCAATAATTATAATGAAATTATCCCCTTCAAATTATCAAATCCCACTTCACTCAAAACTAAAAGAAAAGATCATGATCAGTTTAAGAATAATGAATGATTTGTTCCCTCTCTTGAATATTTTTTTTACTTTTATACTTTTTTTCTACCTTTTAATTTTTTTAGTTTTCAAAAGTTACTCTTTAGAATAAAACTAAAATCCACCACCTAACTATATATGATAAAAACCATAGGTCTATTAATGGATATTTTTGTTTTTCCCAAATCACAAACCATTTTTATCATTTTTTGGTTCTTTTGTATTTTTTCATTTTTTTATTCAAGTGGGGAAAAACAATAGAGTATAATTAATGATTCCACAAAATTTTATAATTACCATAATAAGCACCACAAAAATTATTCCTTATAATTCAAATCATCCCATTTACCATGAATCTCCTCACCCCCACACTTAAACTTTAAAATATCACTCAAATACCAAGAGTAGGGTTGAAATGGATAAAACTGGCTTGAAAAATGGATCATCCCTATAAAGGTCATTCATGGTCTCTATAGGAAAAAAGAAGGATTGATGTAAAGGTAGTATTTTATGTATATATGGTTTTTAAAATATTCCTCAATCATTTTAAATATGTTTTTCATAGTCATAACTTTGACAAGTTCAAATACAAGTTATGGTCAGTGTTATGTCCCAAGATCACTCAAGAAATATGATCAAGAATAAATCAGAAGTAATTAGTCTAGAAATCCTCTCAGGAATGAGAAATATGATTTGTAACAATCACTCATGGAATTAATAACAACAAAAAATCAATTCATGTGAATTTTATAAATTCAAAGCATGAAAAATGGTAGGGAAATTTCATTTACATGAATTAACCAATTCCCTCAAGTCATGAGTCCACATTTCAATATCCATGATTCACTTTAAACATTTAATTTTCCATTTTAATCATTCAATTTCATTGAAATTGAAATCTAAAACATGTAATCAATAGATTTTTAAGAAACTCATGTCTCCTAGATAAGTTAGGTAAAGAATGATTTCTAGTGTGGGCATGCAATTTCTAGTTTTAAACTCAAATAATGATTGGGAAAAAAATTTAATAAGTTTAAAAGATAAAAATTGAAAGTGAACTCCCTTTGTAAATGAAGATTATTCCTCTTTACTCCTTAGATATTTGGGGATTCCTTGTGCCATAATGAACCTATAAAAGAAAACTACCCAATTATGCCAAGGATCATTTAATTTAATCTAAAAAATATAACAAGGAGTGCGATGCATACCAGATTACTTCCTAATACTGAAATTGAAATATAAATTCCTAGAAAGCATGTAAATATAAATATTGGTATGATCCCCCAACTAGGCCCTGAATTTTTACTACCTTCATAGGGCAGTACCAGCTGTTATATAAAGTATGATGGTGGTTGGGGATTATTTGACATGAACCACCACATGTGGATTTTCCTAGCATCCACTTATTATTATCTATTGAGTAGGACTCCATTGATAGATTACAATAGATTCTACCCTTCACAATGTGGTAAAACGTTCATGGTGGGGGAAGGATGATGTATGGAACCTCCTCCTCCTTCATTACTACTTATTCAACATATTTTTCAAAATCTAGTGGTTTCTACAGTTGTAATTTATGAAATGAAAAATAATATAGAGATTAAAAATTTAAACTTGAAGTATTAATTTCAAAATATTACCTTTTAATGTAGATATATTGTGTCTCTTGTTGTTAAGGAAATACAACCAGAGTCTCTTCTTTTACTCCTTCCTGTAAATGTTCAATGTCTTCATGGAGATTCAGATGTTCCTCAATAGGTGCAATTTATTTTTCCTCTTCATCTTCCAATGAATAATAAGAGTTATCCAATTATGAAAATTCAAAATAGCTGGGAGTAATATTCAAATTAGTTTTAATAAAATTAAATGAGTTTGAGTTCAAGAATGTATCATATCCTCGAGCTAGTTCAACTTGAATCTCTTCTTTGATGTAATGTTCCTCTTGGAGTTGATCATTGATGAGTGTAGGTAGGTAATCGGGATCCTCCCCATTTAATTAAAATTCCACCACTTGGTTAGTGTCTTCATTTTAGGGTGTTGGATATTTTTATTTGCAAGGTTTGGGAAGATCAAGTAGTTCCTCACATTAATTCCAGAATTCATCCAGTTCTTATTAATCTCCCCCATGTAGCTCAGTAGGGATGTCCTTTTCATCTATTTCTCCTAGAAATGGTTAAGTGAGGATGAATGAATCTTTAGGTACATCCAAATTTTCCTCCTCTATTAATTCAATTTCAATTATGAGTGGTGAAATTTCTTCCACCACTACCTCAAGTTCTTTCTCTAGATCAAGGTCAGGTTTCCCCATTAATGCATGAACATAGTCAAATTCTATTTCCATTTTTCTCACCAAGTCATCTAGAGTATTTCTCATACTTTCCACTTGGTAATTTATATCTCTATAATCAACTTGTGGTTCTTGATAATCTTCCCATGCAGAAAAATTGTAGTTCAGATACATCATGGATTTTTTTTGGATTTTTTTAGGTTTTTCAAAGAAAAATAAAAATACATCTAAAAAATGAAAATAAAAAAAGGTAAGTATAATATTGATTGACTCCTCGATAATGGTGCCAATTTTGATGCATGCCTGTCATCGAGTGTGGAAAAAGAAAATTTCTATATTTTCCTAATGCAGCACAGAGGTTGAATATGGTCATCTCTCTTGAATAACTTTCTCAGTTTTTCACCTACTTAATCTAATTCACCTAAGAACTAAATATTTTTTTTATGTTTTATAAAATAAATGGAATTTAAGAAAATAAATTAAATGAAAAAATAATATGGAACTAACATTCAATTCTAAATTACCATGCAATGTTAAATATAATGGAATTAGAAAAGAATAGAAGTTATCCTAAGAGAATTTTCAGGGAGAAACTTCATTGACCAGCTTCAAATATACTTAGAAAACACACTCCATTGTATGTTTTCACATATCAATGTACCATTTTTATGAATGAAAAGTTTAATTAGTTATCGCTAAGAACACCCTCCATCTACCTCCTTAATTGAGGGAAAATGGTTGCAGATCAAGAAGTTAAACTTTATACAGCCACAATGAGGATTACTCCCACTATAAATTATCCTTAAAATTAACTCAAAGTAGGAAAAAAAATGCATTCGAGTTCAAGAACCAGATTAATATCTTGGGATATTCCTCAGGTTTTCTACTCATGATCATGCATATTAGAGATCACAATGGAGAAGAACGGGGTGCAATGAGAAAGAATGATCTAAAAAGAAAAGAAGAAAAAAGGGGTGTGTGTGGAAGAAGACACAAAATTAAAAACCATGAATAAATTATATTGTATATAAAATAAATTAAATTAAGATTACATGGAAAAAAAATATTAAAAATAAAAATAAAAGAAGAAAAGAAAAGGGTACAACAGCTTCCCCTCCACAATCTGTCTCCTGAAAGTTGGATCATGTTTTTCACACAATATGTTCGAATGAGTCCAAGGTACATTATTATAGGATGTTTTAAATTTAATTTATTATCATACCTAAAAATTTCACATTAATTGGATGCCCCAAGTGGTAGTTAGGAAATTATTATTGAATATGAATTTTTATGGTTGAGGATTCCAAGAATATTCCTTAAATGTATTTAATTTAATAGACACATAAATGGATTAATAACTCCTTGTAATTTATTTTTATAATGAGTATATGAGTTCTAGTTCTATTACAAGTGGAATAACCTCAATTAGAGTTGTGTAGATAGATTTAAGATTCAGTTATTATAAGGCCCCAACCTTAAACCTTACTTAATCTTGAGTTATTTCAAGATTTCACGTTGATAATATTTTCAGGTTTAGAGTTTTAGAGAATTATCTCATAAAACTTGCATTACATTCCACATTTAAACAAAGTGGTTACATAAAAGATAGTATTTATTTTTCCCATCAACGGAAACATATTTAAAATAAAACATGGATTCTTTCTTGACACTTCCTTGACACTATCATCATATCATGTACCCTTCCCTTGACATGTGAAAAACATTTCAAAAAAACTTGGGATGAGCATAAAAAGCTCACTAAGGGATATAAAAATATGGAAAGGAAACATGAGTACATGTATACATAAGAATGAAATAATACTTTACCCATAAAACATAAGCATTTTAACATACCTCATAAAATCATGAATAAATCATAGAAATCATAAGACATAAAAGGTAACTTGAGGCATTCATAACATTCTTACGTAGGGAGTAACCCTCTTGGTTACGTTTGGAATACCCACCATAGTATATTCCCTAACTCTCTTCGGAGAAACCTTAATGTTTCACTCCTTCGCATTACCCAATGCATTGGAGAGCTATATCGGGCTCACCCGCCCTTAGTTTATCATGGAACCACCCGTCTTCATAACATTTCCCAAGAAACATAACATAATCTTTTCACATAAAACATGCATAAAGGAAACATAACATTTCCACCTTTCAATAACAAGATATCAATACAACACATTGATATAAAAACATTATGAAAACCATTTTCAATACCAAAATAAAAGAAAAGTAAAACATGGTATTTATTTTTCTTTTAAAAAGAAGGTATGACTTGGAGAGGAAGCCGAAACTCAAAAAATGGTCACGGCGGCGGAGAAGTCGTTGTCGCCGCATACATACGACAAAAACATTCCCTTCTGTCGTTTAGTAAAACGATTCATATAAAAAAGATTCCTTTTTGGATAAACGTAAAATTCAAAGGGGTTTATACACCGTATAAAAGAAGGTTTTTTATAAAACAAAATATGCCTCAATGAAATGAGATTGAGACGAATTCCCATACAAAGACGTTATCCTTGGATTAAGTATAAATCAATTACATAATTATGTGTGACAAAAGAATACATGAAATATAAGTGGATATTAAGTGTAAAACAATCAGAGGTTATTCAAACATATTCATAAAATGACATATTAAAGGAGTACAAGTTTATCCTAAAGAATCAAATTTGGGTTAAGAAGTTCCCTTGCAAAAATTTGACAGCCTAACGGCGTCACCAAAAAATTCAGAAAATGAGTTGATGAGAGATAAAAAGGGTATCTCATCACTTGAACATAAAATTTAAATCACTAAGGATATAGAAGAACATATCCCAACATAATGTTATGTGAATTAAAATACATAACAAAAGAAGTCTTTTAAAAAGAGGAGGGTGAAAGGTTCCCTTACCGACATGGGTATCTTTTGAAACATACACCCCGTGAAAGAAGGACAATACAACATTGATGTAAATACTCATAAATGAAATTATATTACACAATGAGTAAAATAATGTTCATTACATACACCACTCAAAGGAAATTGTGGCAAATATAGCATAAATCTCACGAGAATAAAAGTGAGATGAAAAATCCCTTACGAAAACACGGCAGCCTAACAACACCACTTAAAACTTCCAAAAATGGATTTATGAGATCAAATAGGGTCTCTAATCATATTAAAATAAAATTTACAGCAATAGGAATATAAAATAACATCCCACATCATAACAAATAATGGCTTAAAAGAAGTGACATAAAGGAGAGTACTTAAAAAGAAAGAGAGAGGTTAGATCTCTTACGAAAATTCGGCAGCCTAACGACGCCACTCAAAACTTCTAAAATGGATTTATGAGAGAGAATAGGGTCTCTCATCATATGAACATAAAAATTACAGTATGATTAATATAAAATAACATCCCAATCACAAGAAATATGCGCTTAAAATTAATGACATAAAAGAGTGTACTTAAAAAGAAAGAGAGGAGTATGATCCCTTACCTCAAGTCCAACTTGTCTTGTTCGTTTCTTTATATTCCTGAATAATAAACTTTGGTAAATTTATAATTGCTTAAGGACCTCCTATAAATATTATTATTCAGTTCATATCACATATTTTAATGTTATAATAATTGGTTAATAATATGAGTTCATATTAGACGTTTTTGTCGATGTTTGGTACATGAGTCAAAAATTGAACTTGTTGGAAAATAATTTTCCATGTAGTTATAGGTACATCATATCCAGAATAGTATTGATGTTTTAAATATCATATATATTCAGTATATATTCATTTTATACTATTCCATATCATTTGGAGATAAAAATTAAAAGCACCGTTCATGGAGACGGTAGGCCGTACGTACGCATGAACGCTACTTTCATTTTTTGTCACATTAATGGAATTAAAACAAAATGAGATATATATATATATATATATGTTATAATTACTGAATGATATCCATAATTTAGATGTAATATATTGCATATATATCCATTATATATATGTACTTATAATAGTACATAACATTTTGAGATAAGAAATGAAATGTACCGTTCATGGAGACGTTAAGCCGTACGTACGCATGAACGCAACTTCCATTTCTATTTCATATTTAATGGAAATAAAACATGATGATACATAATAGTATTTTAATTCCAGTATGGTATTTAATATAATATCATTAAATATATCCTTTATACGTACCACATATGGTATTAACGAATCAAATCACTTTGAGGGGGCGGTAGTCCGCACTTCCTTAAATGAAGATATCACGTTTACCCATAATGGAAACCATAAAGGTATTCCATAAATGAAAAATACCGAATCTTAAGTAAAACATAAACATATTATATATCATATATAAATATAGTGTCATCTTAATGGCCACATTTTAAGGTGTTAGAATAATGTTGAACAATCATCGTTTCGTGAGGCAGAAATTCGCCATCCACAGAAACAGTATGTTCTTTAACCATTAGACGAAGGTGTGTGTAAGTGTAGCTCAAATAATTCTTATAACAACATACTAGTATATTGAAGATACTGGAGTTGTTACAAAATAAATGAATAAAAAGATTTTAGGGGGTTGGAGAAGCAAAATAAAACAAAAGGACCCAAGTGAAGACATTACCTTAAAATCGGGTAACTCCCTTTGGTTTGAGCTCAAAGGCTTCCTTGGGAAGAATTATACCCATATTGAGGCTTCTAGGAGTATGATAGGGATGTGGAGAGACAAAATGGGCAGGGTTTGGCCGAGCAAAAGGCTTTGGAAGTGTGGGTAATGAGGTAGAGGTGGGGGCCTTTAATAAGAGGAGAGGAGGGGTACCCTTGGAAAGTAAAGAAATGTTCCTTTATTTTAGAATGAGTTTCGGATTTTAATGGTCCCACATTGATGTGTTTCTAGGATAAGGTGATAAGGGTTCTAAATCCACCCATCCAATAGGTTTTGGACATGTGTAGGTCTTAGATTTTACAATATCTTTCCATTTTATTTAAATCGTTAAATAATGAGGTCATCGCTGCATCATCATGATGTCATAAATAATTTAATTTATTTAATGTCTAAAAATTATAAAAAAACTACTATGATGTATGAAATCTTTTTATCTTTCCAATTAATATTTATAGTCAAAAAGTTGACTTGTATAACTCCATGTAAAAATTGTTTTAGTAAAACATCTCATGTTTGTGTCATTTTTACTTTAACATTAAATAAAAAGTTATTTATGTCATTTCCCAACCAAAGTGGCTCCATGAGGTCCCCAAGTTGACCCATGGATTTTCTTGGTTGGCCATGACACATCCAATTATGTTAGGACATGTTTCAAGTTCATTTCATATTATTAAAACATTATTATTACCTTAAACTACACTAATTACCTCTAATCACGATTAAAAACTTAATAAGTTACTATTCAACAAAAAATTATTTTAATCCCATTCAACCACATTTTAATTCTTAATGAAAACCATGTATGTCGGATTTTTGAAATTCAAAACACAAATATGACAAAATTTCATTTAAACGGAAAATCAGTTTTTATAAGTACCACTTAGTGGTTTCACTATTCATCAAAAATTGAAGTTTTTTAGAAAATTACCAAAAATTCACCCTAATCTATATTTGATATTCCGAATTCAAAAATTATGTCTATTTTAAAAAATTCAAAACATATAAGTTTCATTAATTAATTTAATAATTAATTCCCGCTGTCAAAACAAATAGCGTGTTTTTATGAAATAAAATGTATCAAAAGATTGACACTAGTTTAAGTTCGATTTCAAAGTGAAATTAATTCCAAAAACCACTATTGTATTAAATGGTAAAAATATATTCTAATTTAAATTTAAAACCAATTCAAAATATAATCTAATCATATAAAAAAATTATACTAAAAAGAAGTTTTGAATTAAAATACAACATTTTTCACTATTCATTAAAAATTGAACTTTTTCAGAAAAATCCCAAAAATTTACACAAAGTAAATTTTGATGTCCTGATTCTAAAGAAGAATTTTATTTTGTCAAATATAACACATAAAATTTTCAAAAAGTGGATTTAAAAGAGGTTCTCCATCAAAAGGCGGTTAATCGACTTTTTAAAGAATATTGGAATGTTTACGCTTAAAATTGGATTCATTCGCATTTTTAATCCTATAACATTTATTGTAAAGAGTAAAAATATTTGAAAAACATATATAATCATTTTTTTAGTTAGTTCTATTCATTCCCAACATTACAACGGCTAGGTGTTAACTACCATTTAAAATAATATTATTTTATTATTAGAGTGCAACGCAAGATTCCCAAGAAACTCATTGTTGCGTATTGGGTATGACATCGTGCATAGCATCCCATTTAAAGTAATATTAATATTTTATTCACAAATATGGATAAATATGAAAATTTCATATTCTTTATTTACCTGGGGTGTTACATCCTTCCCCCCTTTTGGGAATTGCGTCCTCGTAATTTTTAAAATTGGGCTTGAAAACTTCATTGAAAATCCCACATCGGAACAAGAGTCAGTAAAAAAATCACTTTAAAATAAAGAAAGATAAGTACAAAGGTCACCCGAGTTAACCCATACTAGGATTCCAAGTATGAAAATATGTACATTGAGGAAAAAACAAAGGTTCATGTTCTGATGGAGAGTGATAGTAAACATGTCTAGAAGAAAGTTAACCATATGAAAATCACAAACTTGTGATGGGTTAAACGGTATTCGATTCCCCAGTAGGAAAAGTTAACAGACAAAATTTTTGTTTCAAGTTACTCTTCATTGAGGGATTTATTTTTGATCTTAAGGAAACATACTTACTTGTCATGTTGACTTTCAACTTTTACTAGATTTCTTACACAAACTCATAATTTCCCCAAAAGATGAGTATTTAGGAAGACTTGTTCACATTAAGAGTACTATAATCAACTTCTAGAGGACCACCTAATCCAAAAAAGAGAACTATATAATTCCCATATCTTTAGACTTTAACCAAAACCAAAACCAAAAAGGTTAGTACAAGATCAGATAATACCCAAGAAGGATAATCATTAAAAAAACAAATCTATTCTTAATCTCCAAAATTTATCAAACAAAACCCAAAGTTCAACGAGGACCATCCGATAAACAATTTGTCCATAAAATTCTTCAAAGTAAACCAAACTAAGATTGAAACCCAAATATTTGAAGGATTTTGTCCCATAGTCTTCCAAGTTAAATCGTAACATTTATCTCCAAACAACATCAGTTGCTCTTAAAGTCTCGTATTGAAAAGTAATTAACCTAATCACATATCCTCCATGATAGGTTAATAAATTTCCATTGATAACCCAAAATAAACTTACTCATAATTTATAAAATCATCTAACTAAAAATAATCAGTCAAACTAACCAGGGACTTCATGTAGTCTAGTCGTAGGCGATAAATACCAGTTGCACTTTGGTTGTGGGTTCGATTCCCGCAGCTTTGTCCGACGCGATGGGTTGTCACACGGTCTGCGTGTTGTCCTTTTTCCAAAACTATATAATTCTTAAAACATTCCCCAAAACGAGATAAAATCATAAAAAATAACCATAACATAATTTAACCTCAATTTTATCTCATGCCTTTCACTTCCATCATAACATATAGTAACCCATAATTACCTCAAAAGTAAGGATCATATAAACTCTAATGGTTACCTTTATAATTATTACCTGAACTTCCACATCGAGTTGGCCATCTCGTACATGATGCATTACATAACATACCAAGGTACAAGTGGTTGATCATGACTCCTTGATAGTTGGTTTAGAACAACCACGAGTTTCCTTATTGAAAACCCCATTTCATCCAGTCTCTTAATCAGAGAACCACCATAGTTTCCTTTAAACCTATTGTCACTTTGGTGCCTGCTAGATCCATCCATTCACTAAAAACAGAAATGTCAGTGTGAGTATATCAACAAAACCATCATGTACTAATGAGGAAGATAACCACTAATATATACTTACTCATTCACTTTATCTAAAACTAGGACTCTTTCTGAAATACTAACCATTATGGTAATGTCACTTATGCTTAGAGGATACCCTAACCTCTAAAGTTATATAAACCGACCTTTGATACCAACTATAAGGCCCCAGCCTTAAACCTTACTTAATCTTGAGTTATTACAAGATTTCATGTTGAGGATCTTTTCAGGTTTAGAGTTTTAGAGAATTAGATCATAAAACTTGCATTACATTCCACATTTAAACAAAGTGGTTACATAAAAGATAGTATTCATTTTTTCCATCAACGGAAACATATTTAAAATAAAACATGGATTATTTCTTGACACTTCCATGACACTATCATCATATCATGTACCCTTCCCTTAACCTGTGAAAAACATTTCAAAAAAACTTGGGATAAGCATAAAAAGCTCAGTAAGGGATATAAAAATATGGAAAGGAAACATGAGTACATGTATACATAAGAATGAAATCATACTTTACCCATAAAACATAAGCATTTTAATATACCTCCTAAAATCATGATTAAATCATAGAAATCATAAGACATAAAAGGTAACTTGAGGCATTCATAACATTCTTACGTAGGGAGTAACCCTCTTGGTTACGTTTGGAATACCCACCATAGTATATTCCCTAAATCTCTTCGGAGAAACCTTAATGTTTCACTCCTTCGTGTTACCCAATGAATTTGAGATCTATACCGGGCTCACCTGCCCTTAGTTTATCACAGAACCACCAGTCTTCATAACAATGCCCAAGAACCATAACATAATCTTTTCACATAAATCATGCATAAAGGAAACATAACATTTCCACCTTTCAATAACAAGATATCAATACAACACATTGATATAAAAACATTATGAAAACCATTTTCAATACCAAAATAAAAGAAAAGTAAAACATGGTATTTATTTTTCTTTTAAAAATAAGGTATGTCTTGGAGAGGAAACCAAAACTCAAAAAATGGTCACGGCGGCGGAGAAGTCGTTGTCTCCACATACGTACGACAAAAACATTCCCTTTTGTCGTTTAGTAAAACGCTTCGTATAAAAAAGATTCCTTTTTGGATAAACGTAAAAGTCAAAGGGGTTTATACACCGTATAAAAGAAGGTTTTGTATAAAACAAAATATGCCTCAATGAAAGGAGATTGAGACGAAGTCCCATACAAAGACGATATCCTTGGATTAAGGATAAATCAATTACATAATTATGTGTGACAAAAGAATACATGAAATATAAGTGGATATTAAGTTTAAAACAATCAGAGGTTATTCACACATATTCATAGAACGACATATTCAAGGAGTACAAGTTTATCCCAAAGAATCAAATTTGGGTTAAGAAGTTCCCTTGCAAAAATTTGACAGCCTAACGACGTCACCACAAAATTCAGAAAATGAGTTGATGAGAGATAAAAAGGGTATCTCATCACTTGGACATAAAATTTAAATCACTAAGGATATAGAAGAACATATCCCAACATAATGTTATGTGAATTAAAAGACATAACAAAATAATTCTTTTAAAAAGAGGAGGGTGAAAGGTTCCCTTACCGACATGGGTATCTTTCGAAACATACACCCCGTGAAAGAAGGACAATAAAACATTGATGTAAATACTCATAAATGAAATTATATTACACAATGAGTAAAATAATGGTCATTACATACACCAATCAAAGGAAATTGTGGAAAATGTAGCATAAATCTCACGGGAATAAAAGTGAGATGAAAAATCCCTTACGAAAACTCGGCAGCCTAACAACGCCAATTAAAACTTCCAAAAATGGATTGATGAGATCAAATAGGGTCTCTCATCATATTAAAATAAAATTTAAAGAAAGAGGAATATAAAAGAACATCCCCCATCATAACAAAGAGGATCTTAAAATAAGTGACATAAAGGAGAGTACTTAAAAATAAAGAGAGAGGTTAGATCTCTTACGAAAATTCGGCAGCCTAACGGTGCCACTCAAAACTTCTAAAATGGATTGATGAGAGAGAATATGGTCTCTCATCATATGAACATAAAAATTACAGTAATATTAATATAAAATAACATCCCAATCACAAGAAATATGAGCTTAAAAGGAATTACATAAAAGAGTGTACTTAAAAAGAAAGAGAGGAGTAGGATCCCTTTCCTCAAGTCCAACTTGTCATGTTCGTTTATTTATATTCCTGAATAATAAACTTTGGTCAATTTATAATTGCTTAAGGACCTCATATAAATATTATTATTCAGTTAATATCACATATTTTAATTTTATAATAATTGGTTAATAATATGAGTTCATATCAGACGTTTTTGTCGATGTTTGGTACATGAGACAAAAATTGAACTTGTTGGAAAATAATTTTCCATGTAGTTATAGGTACATCATATCCAGAATAGTATTTATGTTTTAAATATCATATATATCCATTATATATTCATTTTATACTATTCCATATCATTTGTAGATAAAAATTAAAATCACCGTTCATGGAGACGGTAGGCCGTACGTACGCATGAATGCTACTTTCATTTTTTGTCATATTAATGGAATTAAAACAAAATGAGATATATATATATATATATATATATATGTTATAATTCCTGAATGATATCCATAATTTAGATGTAATATATTGCATATATATCCATTATATATATGTACTTATAATAGTACATAACATTTTGAGATAAGAAATGAAATGTACCGTTCATGGAGACGGTAAGCCGTACGTACGCATGAACGCTACTTCCATTTCTATTTCATATTTAATGGAAATAAAACATAACGATACATAATAGTATTTTAATTCCAGTATGGTATCATATATAATATCATTAAATATATCCTTTATACGTACCACATATGGTATTAACGAATCAAATCACTTTGAGGGGGCGGTAGTCCGCACTTCCTTAAATGAAGATATCACGTTTACCCATAATGGAAACCATAAAGGTATGACATAAATGAAAAATAAAGAATATTAAGTAAAACATAAACATATTATATATCATATATAAATATAGTGTCATCTTAATGGCCACATTTGAAGGTGTTAGAAGAATGTTGAACAATCATCATTTCGTGAGGCAGAAATTCGCCATCCACAGAAACAGTATGTTCATTAACCATTAGACGAAGGTGTGTGTAAGTTTAGCTCTAATACTTCTTATAAAAACATACTATTATATTGAATATACTGGAGTTGTTACAAAATAAATGAATAAAAAGAGTTTAGGGGGTTGGAGAAGCAAAATAAAACAAAAGGACTCAAGTGAAGATATTACCTTAAAATCGCGTAACTCCCTTTGGTTTGAGCTCAAAGGCTTCCTTGGGAAGAATTATGCCCATAGTGAGGCTTCTAGGAGTATTAGAGGGATGTTCAGAGACAAAATGGGAAGGGGTTGGCCGAGCCAAAGTCTTTGGAAGTGTGGGTAACGAGGTAGAGGTGGGGGCCTTTTATAAGAGGAGAGGAGGGGTACCCTTGGAAAGTAAAGAAATGTTCCTTTATTTTAGAATGAGTTTCGAATTTTAATGGTCCCAAATTGATGTGTTTCAAGGATAAGGTGATAAGGGTTCTAAATACACCCATAAAATAGGTTTTGGACATGTGTAGGTCTTAGATTTTACAATATCTTTCTATTTTATTTAAATCGTTAAATAATGAGGTCATCGCTGCATCATCATGATGTCATAAATAATTTAATTTATTTAATGTCTAAAAATTATAAAAAAACTACTATGATCTAGGAAATCTTTTTAGGTTTCCAATTAATATTTATAGTCAAAAATCTGACTTGTATAACCCCATGTAAAAATTGTTTTAGTAAAACATCTCATGTTTGTGTCATTTTTACTTTAACATTAAATAAAAAGTTATTTATGTCATTTCCCAACCAAAGTGGCTCCATGGGGTCCCCAAGTTGACCCATGGATTTTCTTGGTCGGACATGACACATCCAATGATGTTATGACATGTTTCAAGTTCATTTCATATTATTAAAACATTATTTTTACCTTAAACTTCACTAATTACCTCTAATCACGATTAAAAACTTAATAAGTTACTATTCACCAAAAAATTATTTTAATACCATTGAACCAAATTTTACTTCTCAATGACAACCATATATGTATGATTTTTGAAATTCAAAACACAAATATGGAAAAATTTCATTTAAACGGAAAATCAGTTTTTATAAGTACCACTTAGTGGTTTCACTATTCATCAAAAATTGAAGTTTTTCAGAAAATTACAAAAAATTCACCCTAAGATATATTTGATATTACAAATTCAAAAATGATGTCTATTTTAAAAAAATTCAAAACATATAAGTTTAATTAATTAATTTAATAATTAATTCCCGCTGTCAAAACAAAAACCGTGTTTTTATGAAACAAAATGTATCAAAAGATCGACACTAGTTTAAGTCCCATTTCAATGTGAAATTAATTTCAATGACCACTATTGGATTAAATGGTAAAAATATATTCTAATTTCAATTTAAAACCAATTCAAAATATAATATAATAATATAAATAAATTATATTAAAAAGTGGTTTTTAATTAAAATACAACATTTTTCACTATTCATTAAAAATTGAACTTTTTCAGAAAAATCCCAAAAATTTACACAAAGTAAATTTTGATGTCCCGATTATAAAGAAGAATTTTATTTTTTCAAATATAACACATAAAATTGTCAAAAAGTGTATTTAAAAGAGGTTCTCCATCAAAAGGCGGTTAATCGACCTTTTAAAGAATATTGGAATGTTTACGCTTAAAATTGGATTCATTCACATTTTTTATCATATAACATTTATTGTAAAGAGTAAAAATATTTGACAAACATATATAATAATTTTTTTAGTTAGTTCTGTTCATTCCCTCCATTACAACGGCTAGGCGTTAACTACCATTTAAAATAATATTATTTTATTATTAGATTGCAACGCAAGATTCCCAAGAAACTCATTGTTGCGTATTGGGTACGCCATCATACATAGCGTCCCATTTAAAGTAATATTAATATTTTATTCACAAATATAGATAAATATGAAAATTTCATATTCTTTATTTACCTGGGGTGTTACAGTTATAGAGGTGGGGTCCATGCTGTTCGCCCGGAATGTTCTCCAACCTCAATAACTTTTAAGGCCTCTAAATGTTTGAATTAGCTCTTGTACCAGAATAAAAAGTTGAATAAAATAAATCAAGGATTCCTAAAAAAAATAATTACATCAATTGAATCGATATTATAAAAGTTATTCCCAAAATACCCTTGTGATTAAAATCTGTCAAAATTTTAGAATTAACCATTTTTTGCATTTTAGCTCAAAGTAAACCATTAATCAAAAATGGATAAAAATAAGCTGAAATTGATAAATTAGGAGGATTTAAATAATTTATATACATATAAAAATGAGGAAAATATTATCACTATCACTAAACCAACACTAACATAAACTGAAGGGCATTACCAACCTCTATAGGCTGACGACTAGCACTTGAGAATCATAAAAAGGTCTGAGGGAATGATTTATCCCCAATAATAAACAATAAAAATGAAACAATATAAGATAAATCAATGAACAATTATTATTTTTAATGTCTTTTTACTATTTTAGGTATTCTTAAACCCCTCTTTTGTTTGAGCTTTGGTTGGGTTTTTTTGGAGTTGTTTCGGGTGATTTTCTAAAATTTCTGGAGTTTTTTTGGGCTGGAGCATGGTTTGCACATGGTTGAGAAAACCGTGCGCTAGTGAAATGTTTTTAGAATGTGGGATCTACACATCCTGCACATGGGTTTCCCTAACTGTGTGTAGTTTCCCATAAAACTATGCTGATGGGTTTTTCTAGATCTGAAATTTTTATTAAAATTTTACAAGCCCCCTTTTTAGGTCCTGGACAGACCTCATTTGATACAAACACAGTTCTCCCTTAATTGGAGCTCCCAAGAATGATTCTTGGCCCCTAAAACCCTTCCAAAAGTGAACTGATGCTAGGAAAATGTCTGTCGATCTCCTTCCGGTTAGTTTCCTCCTCCCATTCTCTTCCTCCCATGATCTCTCTCTCTTTATCCTTAGGGTTCCATGGATATTGGTATTAATTTGTGGATCTAATAAACTTTATTTTTGGGATCTTAAAGCTATGTTTTATTCCCTTTTGTGTGATCTTTGTTCTTCTTGGAAAATTCCTGATTAGGGTTTGGGGTTCTGAGGTCCGTTGATTTCAGTAGGTGGTTCTATTACGATGCCCAATTTTTATTGAACCTAATTTATTGATTAAATTTCAATTATTTGGATTTAAATGAACTTGTTTATATTTTAATCAAATGTATTTCAATCCTTTTTTTAGAAAAACTTAATTATGATGAATTGGGTTTTTTGAGGAAAAAATGGGTTTTTGGCTTGGAATTGGAATTTGGTGATATTTAAAATGTTTAATTTAATTTTTTGTTTTTATGGGAATTGAATCAATTGACATGTTGATTTTAATTAAAGAAAAATTTATTTGATGGAAAGTTTGTGAAAAATCTTGATTCAAGTGAATTGGGCGTTTATGATGAAAATGATGGAATTTTTTGATTTGGTTTCAAATCTCAGTTTTGTGAAAAATGACTTAAATTTTATTTATGGAAACCTTAGGGTCTCATCTTGGTGAAAAGCCATGTTTTTTTTATTAAAAACAAATTATGGGTTTTAAAGAGAAATTGTAATATCTGGAATGGTGAATGAGATGAATTAATTTTTCTGTTATAAAATGACTTTCCGATCATTGATTTGTGTATGAGCACATGCAATCCTTAGGTAGTTGGTGAGTTATTTTGGGTGGAACTTTACGATTATACAATATTCTAAAACATCATATCATCACATCCCATTCCTTAGGTGATGGTGATGATATCCCTTTACCTTATGCCTAAAGGGTCATATGTATATAATTTTATGTATTCATAGTGTTGGATCCCTATAGCCTGGAACTATCGTACCTATTTGGAACATGACCATGTTGCTCGATTTTTTTAATTTTTAAATGCATATATATGCCATTGTTATAAACTGTTTTTCATGCCTTGAGAATTTATATAATCTATTTATATAAAGTGTTTATTTAAGTCATTTGTGAGAATTTATGTTTAATAAAAGTATCCCTTTATTAAAGGAAAATTTCAACTTTTGAAATGTTTTCCATAATTTGAAATGTATAGAATGATTTTCTAAAGGTATTTCCATCTTTTAAACTATAGAGCATTATTAGTTTAAAGATGATTTGTTAATGAAAAACCTGTTTATTTTAGAATTGAAAACATATTTTGATTAAATAGATATTGACATCTGTTATGAAATATTTGGGTAAAATACTAATGGGATTTGGCTCACACCCTAATTTTGACTTCAGGTGTTTGTAGATTATCTCCTTCTAGGTTCTAGAAAAGGAAAATGATCTCTTAGAGGTGGATCCTGCTACTGAACTTTGTTCTTGGGGAGTTATGTACTTAGTAACTTTGGGCTGTTTTCCCCTTTTTGTACTTGAGTTATAGTACTTTGGTGGTTGTTCCTATTTAACTTCTGGTACTTTACTCCCAGTGGAGTTTTCCTTTAATATGCCTGCTGTCTTGTTTTCTTTTTCTTTCTGCATTTTTAGTGAAAAAATAATTCCCAATTTCAATTTTTATAATGCTAGGTGCTAGTCGCTGACCCTTGGGGATTGGGAATTCCCTTCGGGCTATGTCAGGATCGACTTGGTTATCAGGTTACCAGGGTACCCGGGTTAGTTCATGAAAGTATTAAAAATAATCCTCAAGGATAAAAGAGTACCACACATAGAAAAATAATGATATCAAAGTAATACATCATCAAAAATAACACAATATCCATGAAGAAAAAAACTTAGAATCTCCTTGTAATTAGTGGATCATAACTCTACCAAAAAACATCATCATCTAAGGTCCCATAAATCAATCATACCTTAACTTTTCCATCATGAATTTGTAGATTTTTTTATACCAGGTTCAGTAAAAGGGAATTCACCCCTTTGAGGTGGTGGGTGTGCTTGATTCATGGGACATTAGGTGATGGTATTGACTGGTGGAGTTGTGATCAAATTATTGCATGGATATTCTTAATTTTCATCTTGATGGATATTATGTCATTTTGGACGATACATTACTTTGATATATTTATTTTTCTACTTTTGGTACTATTTTATCCTTGAGGAGTGTTTTTCATGCTGACTATTCATTGATTTATCTTCCACTATTTCATGGTGATTATTTTTAGGTAGATAAATCATTCCCTCATACCTTTTGATAATTCCTAGGTGCAAGTCGCCATCCCACGAGGATCAATAATTATCTTCAGGAGTTGTTAGTACTGGTTTGGGTATCAATGTACCAAGGTATCTATGATGGTTTGTGACAAATTGGTATCAAAGGAAGGTCTACCATCTTTATTTGATGTTGGTATGGATTATAAGATGTCCTGGTAGATAGGAGGTAGGATTTTGGGACTTAAAGGGTAGTTTATGAGTGGGTTCTGAGCCAACTCTCATCATAGCAAGCCTTAAGTCACCATGGGTGTTTTGAAAACATGAATATTTTAGGAATAAATTGATTTTATTATAGTATTTTCCCAAATTTATTTGAGTGTTTTGAAATCCCAAAACAATTTAATTATATTTTATGGAAATTATATTTTCCATATCTCTTGATTGAGTTGACGATCTGAGTATTCTTGATGATGTTTTGTTGTTGCTTGTTAATTTTTTGTAGTAAAATTAACCTAAGAATAAATTTGAATATACCTCAGGAGGGAGATAATGATAAACCACGATAATAAATCCCTCCAATTGATCAAAACCTTATTGAGATAATAGTGCTTATAGTCTAAGCTATGGGATATGTAACCATACTAATTCCCATTCGGGATCCAATACTGGAACTTTGAAGGGATGAAACTGTAGAACATGATTAGAAGTTTCTTTAGAAGAAACAACCATATTTACATAGATAGAATGATCCTAAGGAGGCATAGAATTGGTTTAAAAATATTTATTTTCTTTTAAAGTTTTTAGAAATACCATATTCTATAAAAGTTAAATGTGTTAACTTTAATATTGAGGGGTTTAGTAGGAGGTGGTTGGATTCAATGGTTATAGTGAAGAAACATGAGGTATTGGAGTAGAAATAATTAACATCTCTTTTCACAGAGTAATTGTATCCATATTCAATAGTTTTGACATTGTTTATGGAGTTTCATATCCTCTAACAAGGTGATAGGACTATAACTCATTATACAAACTGCTTTTCCAAACTTGTTTATTTTTATCCTTAATTTATATCGAATGATAATATAAAGGCTTAAATATTCGATATGGGTCTTAAATTTTATATCCTATCTCTGATTTTCATGTTAAAGCTCACTTATTATACATATGTGCTGGATAAATAATTGATGGTTGATCTTATCCTAGATGGAAAGTCCAGGTGGGCGAGAGTTATTCTGACTCTTAGTGGTAGTATTATTAATTACTCTGAAATAATGATGAAGTGTGATGATTATTTTATAATATCATGATATAAATCATTTTCCATAAATTTTTTAATATTGTTAGAGGCCCATTTAGTTTCCAATATGGAAAGATCGGGAAATCGAAGTGGGTTTTCATAGAGGCACTAAAGATCTGTGTTCGTTCAGCCACTCAAGAAAATTTCAAAAGTTCTATCATGTCTTTTCCACCCCACATAGTGGAATGGTATCATAATATTCTAAAGGTACTATTTTTCGATTATATACTTCAATAAATAAGGGGTTCTATACACATGAATCTAAAAAAAACTTCTTTACGTAGTGGAAGAGTCTCCGGAGAAAACTGATGTGGGTCTTGTGATAATAAGTTATCACTATAGATTCATCTTTAGTGACTAATTTATTTGATACTGGTGTATCTCATTTGTTTATATCAACTCATATTTTGAATTTTTTAAACCTTTATATTGATATTTTTTTATGTGATTGATTTTTCTACACCCCTAGGTACAAAGAGAGAGAATAGTCCCTGATCCCCATCTTGTGCCTTCTCTTTATCAGATATCGATCTCACATAATGTTTTCTAGGTCTTGAGATGAACCTTTAGATGTCATTATTGGGATGGATTAGATAATTTTACATAAAGTTCATATTGACTATTATCTTCGATAGGTCTCCTTTACTACCCCTAATAGGGTGTTTCATATTTTCTAAGAAGAATGGAACTTGAGGTTGAGTAGAGACAAACCACCTCTTTTGGAGTTTTTAAAGGTGATATATGTGTTTTATTTTGACCTATAGAATGAATATTTTAATGGTGATCTTACTACAGTAGTCATCAATTTTTTTGATGTGTTTCCTTTTGAATTTTATGGATTATCACTAGTAAGAGAGGTGGAGTTTTCCATTGAATTGGTTCCAGGTACCTAACCTATCTCTATCCCCTTTTATCATATGATACTCGATGAACTAAAAGAGTTAAGGACTTAGTTGGATGATTTATTAGATAAAGGATTCATTCGCCCAGGTGTGTCACCTTGGGTAGTACTTGATTTTTTTTAAAAAAAGTGATGAAACAGTTCACCTTTATGTTGATTACTGAAAACTCAATCGAGTTATGATAAACAAATAATATCCATTTCCTAAAATTGATGATTTATTTGACTAGTTGAAAGGGGTGAAGTGGTTATTGAAGATTGATCTTTAGTCTGGTTATCACCAGTTGAGAATCAAATAATCTAATATCCTAAAGACCGCCTTTTGGATTAGGTATGACCATTACGAGTACCATGTTTTGAATTTTGGTATGACCAATGCTCTGAAATTTTTTATGGAACTAATTAATATGATATTATATGAGTATCACAATTTTTTTAGTGGTGTTTGTGGATGAAAAATTTATTTAACCTAAAATAGCGGAAGATCATGTGCGTCATCTGAGATAATTTCTATAAATTTTGAGAAATCACTAAATTTATGAAAAGATATCAAAATGTAGTTTCTATATTTGGGAAGTGAAGTTCTTGGGAAACATGGTCTCAAAAAATGGTATTTCAGTTGATCCTAAGAAGGTGAAGGCTGTTATGAATTGAGAATAACCATGAAATGTTTTCAAGATTCAAATATTCTTAGGTTTGAGGGGGTATTACAGCTAGTTCATTAAAGATTTATCAAAGTTGGATTCTCTGATGGCATCTATCATTTAGAAAGGAGATAAGTTCTTGTGGGATTCAAAATTTCAGAGTTATTTTGATGAGTTGAAGCACCTTTTTAATTTTTAACTGGTGTTGAATCTTATAGAGGTTGGGAAGACTTATGTGGTCTTTTTTGATGCATCAATTTCAGGTTTAGGATGCATTCTCATGCAGGGTGATCATGTGGTGGCCTTTGGTTCCCAATAGCTTAGGCCACACAAGTAAAAATATTATACTCATGATATTAAATTCATAACAGTGATTCATTATCTCAAGACTTGGAGGAATTGATTTTTTAGAGAAAGTTTTACCATTTATTCTGATCACAAAAGCCTTAGTTATATATTATCTCAAAAAGATCTGAATCTTTGTCAAAGGTGTTGGGTAGAGTACCTTCAATATTTTTATTTATACATTTCCTATAATCCTGGTAAGAAGAATATTATAGCAGATGCCTTGAGTAGGAAAATTATGACCAAGGCTATTAAAGAATCATCATTAGAGTGGAATTTGATGGATCACTTTTCTCGTATTAATTTGGGAGTATGAGAGAATGAGACATATATTGTTCTGAAAATAGTTCAGCTGAACTCCACTCTTCTCAAGAATATTCTTCATGAACAAAAGCTTGATGATGAGTTTTTTGGAATTAGGGAATCTATTTATGGTGGGGATACCATCGACAGATGTTTAGTATCTTATGATGGTATCCTATACTTTTAGAATCGGTAAATCATACCTTTAATAGCGAGAAAATATGTGAAGGGGGACTTCCATAGTTCCCAGTGGCTAGTATACCCCATAACCATGAAGATGTTCTATGAAATTCTGCAATGATTCTAGTTTCCAAGGATGGAATGAGATATTATTTTTTTTCTCATTGTTATACCTTTCATTGGGTTAAGGCTAAGCACTAGAAACCTCCAGGTTTGGTTTAGCCCCATCCTGTGCCAATTTAGATGCGATATGATATTTTGATGGATTCCATGGTCGTATTACTATGTACACCATGAGGGAAGAATGCAGTATGGGTAGCAGTCAATCAACTAACCAAGTCAACTAACTTTATCCCCATTCATGGTATAACCAATGTTGAGGACTTGGGAAGTATCTATATGTAGGAGATCATTAGGTTAAATAGAGTTCCATCTATTATAGTTTCTAATAGGGATCCCTAATTCACTTCTATTTTTTAGAGAGGCCTCTAGAAGGTGATGGGATCCTATATTAGTTAAAGCATTACATATCATTTGCAGATGGACGACCAAAGATAAAAAGATATAAAGATCTTGGAATACACACTTTGTGACTACGTTCTCAACTTTAGTGGAGCTTGGGATATCCATTTGGGGCTAGTTTAGTTTTCTAATAACAACAGTTACCATTCATCCATCAAAATGACACCCTTTGAGGCCTTTTATGGCTTCCCATGTAAATATCCATTGTTTTTTTAGATATTAGTGGAAGATCCCTGATTGGAACAAGTTTAGTTCAAGAGACAGTGTCAAATACTCATCTAATTTGATAGAGAATGATAATGAAATAGATCTAGTATAAATATTATATTGGTCATTATCAATGACCTTTGGAGTTTTTAGTTGGTCTCAAGGTGTTTTTGAGTGTTTCACCTCAATTGGTTCACTAATGTCTTGGAAAATAGGGAAAGTTATAATTGAGATATGTTGTATTTTTTGAGATTGTTGAGAAGACTAGAAAGGTGGCTTACCATTTTTATTTTCCACCACATTTGATGTGAATTCATAAATTTTTTCTAGTTTCATATCTTATAAAGTGTTTTTCTGACCCATCAAATGTTTTCTATTGATGGTTCCCATCTCGGGTGTTTGATTAATCATGTGAAAAAAGGTAGGTGGTTTCATAAGGTTTTCCTTTATAGTTAAAACCTTTATTTATTTATTTATTTTAAATGTAATTTCAATTTATTTCCTTAAATTTAGTGGATTTGATGATTGATTATAAAATGCACGAATTTGAGAAATAAAACACCTTTTCAAATGATTTGAAAACATTGGGTGGATTTTTGAGAAAATATGGCTTAAACTGAGAATTTATTTGATAACGATCCTTCAAAAAAATAGATTTAAATAAAAGATAATTTTTAAAGGCATGGACTTGATGAAAACCTCTAACTTGGTTTTGAAAATTTAAATGGCATGTTGAAACTTGAAATTGGGAAATTAAACTGTGAATGATAATTTTAATTGAACTAAATTGATTTTCCCATGATTGGTTAATTAAAATAACATGTGAGCCTAAGTAGTTAGTAGGTGATTAAGACAAGAACATTAGGAATCTAACTCCCTAGTAATGGATTGATGATGAAAACTTTAACTAAATTGAATTTTACATGATTTTTCCCTAATGGGGTGTTGGTTGATTCTATCTTAATGTCCTGATCCTTAGGGGCACGCACACACACACATAGATGTGATTATTAAATGAGTAGCGTGAGGATACTATATCTAGGAACTAACTAACCTCAGGGAATATGACTATGGTTTTTTGTTGGGATATAATTATTACATACCCATGTTTTATTAAACTGATTTAATCATTTCCTTTATGTTTTATAAAAATTTACATTTAATCATATTTTTGACATACTTAATATCTATTTATTTGAAAAACTATTTTGATTGAGAATGTGAAAATGAATTTCCATGCCTTGTTTTTATTTAAATTTAAGAACAAATGGTTTAATTTTTATGGAACTACTTATGGAAAATTTTGTAAAATCCTACTGGGATATTTTTCTCACACCATACTTTTTCCTTTGGGAGTTTATATATTTTGTTATACTAATTCCAGGAAAGGGAAAACTCCACTTGGAGGTGGTAGGTGTGATTTATTTCTAAAACCTTGGGTGATGGCAGTGATCGATGGAGCTGTGATCCACTTGTTACATGGAGATCATAAGTTTTCATCTTGATGGATATTATGTCATTTTAGATGATGTATTAGTTTTATATCTTTATCTATCTGATTATGGTAATCTATTATCCTTGAGGAGTTCTTGAAATACCAAACATTCATTGATTTATCTTCCATTATTTCATGTTGATTATTTATTATTGGGGTGAAATCATTCCCTCAGACCTTTTGATGATTCCCAGGTGCTAGTATCCAACCTGTAGGGATTAAGAATTCCCTTTAGGATATGTTAGTTATAGTTTGGGTATTGGTGTACTAGGGTATCCGAGTTGGTTCATGACATCATAGTTCCCAATTAACCACATCAAATACCAACCATTTTCATATTAGTTAATCATCCTTCCATATTCAAATTAAACATCATTATTCCATTTACCATTTATTTATTTTCAATCCTAGACCATTTATCCCAAACCAAGTTCATTTAACAAGATTTCCATTTCATGCATTTCATAGATACAAGGCATTTAGCAATCCAACACAAAAATCCATCAACCATTCTCATATCAACTACATATTTTCGCATCACACATCACCACTACAACCCCACAAGTCAAACTTAGTAAAAATACACACCCATAATTCTAACATTTACACATACCATCACATTAATAAATTTCACAAGAAAGGGGAAAGACAATAAATTATTTTATAAATAAAAATATTAATTTCATCTAGTGAAAATATTTCTACTATAATTCTTTAGTTTCTAGATCATCCAATTACAACACCACATGCAATTCCACATTTTTATTTTAAATAAATTTAAAAAATAGTAATTTTCTTTATGTGATAACCAATTACTCTTTCTAGGATAATATTTTGATTATTTGAATTCATACAACATGTGATAATAGGATTAATACTCTTTATGCATCCATAGTATTTTCTAGGGAATCAAATATCTGAACCATGAATAAATTTGGTAAAATATAGGTGAAACTCCTTATCCCCATTAATTTCAGATTTTATCTAATTAATTATCTTATTTTTTCAACACATACTATCCACCAAAAAAGAAACAAAAGCATGATAATATCCTAGATGCATAGAAAATAAGAGTGAACTTAGATCCCCTACCCAATAAGGTTATAGATGGATTTACTCTGGAAGCCTGACTGCTATTAGGGTTCCTATGGCCTGACAACCATGGTTGATGACATCGTACCTCCCCCTCCCATGAGGGGGAGGGTTCATTTGGTCCCTTATCATCATATTCTATTCTTACCTATCAAAGATCCATTTGTCCTTCCTCGATCCCCTTTATCAATCTTGATACCAAAGTTAACTCTTTTGACAAGGGTTTCCCCTAGCTCTATATCTCTTTATGAGAGTTTACTAATACTTTAGACCTGAACGAGATCTCTATGGAGTCCCTATTTGGTCAGATTCATCCATCTCTTACTGCCTTTGACTGATTCATCTTAGATTCATGGGATCTGCAACAACAAAAAATCACTGGGCTTTTGGACCCTCATCATTTTCTTATTTGGTTCAATATGGAGGCTAATATTATCTCTGTCTATATAGGAAGAAAAAAAATCCTTCTATGGTATCCTTTTCTTCCACTTTTGATAGTATTTCAATTTCCATTTACATTGAGATTCTCTTTTTTCTACAATCTAGGTAATATTTTCTAGTCTTTTGCTAACATTTTAAAACCCGTCAATCCTCACAATGCTTGGAAATGTAGTTAGAAGTTTTTTTCTTTGATAGTATATCTTGTCACCTTTACCATCCAATTTTCCCCATATTTATGTTGAAATTGATGTGTCCAAGCCTCTGATTGAGTTTGTGTGGATTGAGATAAAAAAATACCAAATTAAAATGGTGGGGAATTAGAACATTGGATGGATTTCTGATCCTCATACTATCTTCTGGGCCATCAACAATAGAACTATAGGCATGGTCTATTCAGATATGTTTCTGATTTTACTTACTAGTTTCAAGATTTCAAGAATGAGGTTCTTGAACCGATGAGGTCTTATGGGGCAGCAACCTCCTTACCCTCAAGAGGAAGGCTAGGTTCGTCTAAAGAAAATAGAGGTGGCAATGGTATTGGTGATCCATGCCCAATAGGAGAAGGATTTCATCCTTAAACACACAACAAGGAAGAAGTCATGGTTCATTCAACTGATGCAATGATTCATCTAGGTAATCTTGTAGTTAACACGGATTTGGAAAGACCTTATACTGCAAGTGATATGCAGAATTTATGTTTAATAGATCTATGTCTAATCAATGCTAATGGTTTTAGGAATTAAGGGGTTATACGATTTGATGATGGTGTTTCAGTGGGTTTCATGGAACATAAAGGATTATATCCTTATGTTGTTGCTTCAAAATATAAGGTGAGTACATGAGTTGATGTTCATAACACATTCCAGATGTTAGGATATCAAAGCATGGAAAAGGTAGATTCTGAAGGATGGGAATCAATTAAATCTAAAAGGAATAAGAAGGATTCTCCTTTGAATAGAGAAAAGGTGGTTCCCAAGGAATTTCTTCATGATGTCCAACACTTTTTGTGTGAAAAATAATCAAACCCAAATTTTTATTTAGAGTGGGAGAAAGATCAATATTCATTAATGTATTTTGAATGTGTCTAGAGGAATAGGAAGTAAGATAATTTCGTTTTTAGAAATTTTAAAGTTAATAAAAATAAATAATCAAAGTAGCACAAAGACTAATCCAACCTTCTGAAGCCTATAGTAATTATATCATGTGGAAAATTAAATATAACTAAGGAAGAGGCTAGGATAGACCTAGTAGTAGTTTAGAAATATAGAACTCTAGGGGGGGCAGTAACACCTCTCAGTGATGAGGATTTCAGTCTAGTGATTCTCCAACATTCTAAGGAAGAAATGTTAGATGAATATTTCAATATAAATGTTTCAAATGCTAATGCAGATACAATGTATGGGAGATTGATTCGATTTGTTCTTAATGATGAGAAAACTGAGTGGATCAATAAAAAAGATTAGAAATTAGCACATGGAATCAATGTGGGGAAAATTAATCTTGAGTGATAAATATTGACCTGGGACAAGATGTCCAATCATTTCAAAGATCTTATCAAGAAAAATCCAGATACATAAGTAACTTCGCTACAATGGGGTTTATATAGGGTGAATAATTCCAAAAATCTTAGTTTTTTATATAATGATTTTGTTATTTCCTTTTGTGTTTTACTCACTTAAGGTATGACATGTTTTGTTTCCCACTTTTTCCTTAAAAGTGTTTTGGAAATAAAAATTTAATTTTCAGGTCATATACCCTACCCAGTATTTCTTTTCTGGTGTAATTAATTATAACCAGAAGGATATAGGATATATAGAGATTATAGTAGCCTGGTAAATTCAAGAGAAGCCTTGGGTGAATTTTTAGTAGGGTTGTAGATCTCAGAAGGTGAGGTTTGGACCACCCAAAATCAAGAGGAATAAAGAGATTCTCAAATTATGTGAGAAAAATAATTTTTAATATTTATAGATGTCCTTCCATAGATACTTCATAAACTCCATCAAACTTTCCATATTTAATTCCCTATTTAATTTTACCAATGGTTTATAAATCATGAATTAATTACAGGCTAAACCAAATCTTCCAAAAATGAGTTATAAATTATTAAGTGAGTCAAGGGAATTAATTCCTAATATTTTAGGCTTTTAAAATCATTTAAATATGGTCCAAAATGATTTTAAATTGAAATGAATAATAAAACCCAAATATCTGGGTAAAGAAGTTACCCATACCTGACAACATATCATTACATAAGGATAACTTTTTTTACCCTTATACAGAGGTAGAAACCTGATACCCATCCACAAATTAGGCCTTCGACATAAGGGAAAACTGATTTACCTTGATGTAGTGGCTTGAACATGTTTTACCCTTACGTGATGATAGCTCTCTATGTGAGGGTAAATTGAGTTTACCATCACACAACCTTTGAAAATCATGCCTTACCTTTATGCAAGGTTTGACATACACTTTTGTGGGTATAGAAAAAATCATATGACCCTTACACAACTTAATAGATGACCCTTACGCGAGGCAATACCCTTAAGAAATCCACAAGTTAACCTTATGAATGAAACTATCTACCCTTATGCGAGCTTTAAAAAACTTGAACTACATTTACAAAACTTATGGGAGATCCAAATTACCTTTACACAGGGTTATAAAGTCATGGATTACCCTTATCTAACTTATGGGGGATTTATCTTACCTTTACACATAGAATTAAAGGTTATGGTTACCTTTATACAACAAGGGGAATATGGTGATTACCCTTATGAAACTTATGGAAAAGAGAGGTTACCATTACATAACTTAGGAAAAAACAATATTACCTTTATGAAAGACATTAAAATCCACCATTACCCTTATGTAACTTCAATTTCATGCTTAAGGGTAAATATTTAATTGAAAATATTAACTTTTCAATTAAACTAAATTATTAATAATTTTAAAATGGGTTTATTATCATTTCAAAAAATTCTAAAAAACTTACAAAATTAATTAAATATTTTTAAAAATTCCAAAACACTTTCAAAATATTTGAATTACTTTAAAAACTTAACAATTAAATTCCATAATTTAAAAAATCATTAGAATACATTTTAAACTTTGAAATTATTTTCAAAAACATTTTAAAACCTATTTATAATTTATAAAATCATTTTAAAATAACTTATAAAATTTGGGAAATAACTCCCAAACCACAAGAAACCCCAAAATGGTAAAGAATAGATTTTGAATATTCTATAACTTTACATAGAAAAGATGCATTATTATTCCAATTTTTAGATGTTTTTGGGATAAAGTGGTGACCTTGGGCCACATGGTGATGACTTTATGATAGATCGAGTTTAATGACCTATCTTGGATGGTTGATTTATTGAAAATTTCATCCTTTCCTTTACCTTTGGTATACTATGTACCTGTACTCATTATATATCTTAGTTGATGTTTATTATCAAATGTGGTTTTGGTCATTTATTCTAGTAATGTCTTGTTTAGTTTTTGGTTACATCCAAAATTATTTTATCTTTGTGTGCATGGAAGTCTAATTTATGGGTGAATCATACCAAATTCTCAGTATTCATTCATGGATTGATTATTATTTTTAATTGGGTGAAATTGTTCTCATGTGACATGTTTTGATTCCCCAACTCCAGTTTATAGCCTGTCGTGATTAGGAACATGCCTTAGGCCTTATCATGAGATACCTTGGGTGACATATCAAGTTAATCCTGGTTGGTTTGTGAAAAAATGGTACCAAATTCCTCTTTTTATTTGGGGATGTTTGGTAGATAGAAGATTTGATCATTAGAACTCAATATTTAGGTCACAAGTATGTTCCCAATCACAACCCTTTGTGATGAAACTTGTGTTTACATGGGTAGTTGGGACGAGAGTCTTGAATTTTAGTTTCATTCATAATTATTTCTATTACATTTCGGTTTATATTTATAATATTTTGACTTACCATGAGAATATATGGGTTTCTGAAATTTTTATTTTTTGGGGTGGAAATTGAAGAAGAATAAGGGGTTACCAATTTGAAAAATTATGAATAAATTGTGGAACTAATTTTGGATTCCTTTCAGTGATTGTCTCATGGTTAGCACATGGTCTTCTAAAACGTATGGAAAACCTTGCATAGTTAGGAATCCCGATATATTTTTTATTTGGTATCCTTTCATTTCTAAGATTATGTGCAATGTATTTACCATTTATTTATAATGTATTAAATATATTTCTTCATGTTATGTTGATATTTTTTGATCAAAACTAGCATTGAAAATTTATGGTAAGATATTTGGTTTTTTTTAAAAAGGTTAAGTTTGTGTGTATAGAAGAGATTATATAAAATGTTTTTGAGACTAGTGAATCTTAAATTTTTTTATGGGTTAACATTTCAAATATTTTCATAAAAATTACATGAAATGAATTTAAATATAAGTAATAGAATTATTTATAATATATTTCTAAAATAGGTGGTGTGTTGTTTTAAAAGTGATGTAGGTGGTTTTGAGCTTTATCCAGGAGTTTAAAAATAAGAAATATTTTAACTAGGAATAAAATTGTATGATAATTTTTATGGTTTTATAATGACTTAAAAGTGATTTTATAAGGTTTATAGTAAAAAATAAATATTTATTTTATGTGTTAAATACATTTAATATTTCTAAGAATTTTTTTTGGATTTTTTTTCTTGAGATATGATTTAATTCTTAATTTTTTTAACTGGGTTTAATATTTTTTTATTATTTTGATTGTGTTCACCTAAAAGGTGTAGAAGAATCATAATAAGTGTATAACAAGAAGTTACATATGAGTTAGTCTTTTTTTAGTTCAAACTTGGTCTCCCTAGTGGTTGTCTCAACCTAGAATCTAAATAGAATAGTGGAGTTGAGTCATTCTTTATTCTTAGACCCAATCCAGGACTTATTGAATCAAAATATATCTATATTTAATATTTATCAAGGTCATAAACAGAGTGTATAGAGAATGTTGAAGGAAAATTTGATTGTTTGGGTAATTTCTAAACCTCAAAAGAAAAATCCATTATAGGCATGTTTGAAGGATCAAGTTGAGAAATGTGAGAGACTTTCATTCCTATTTAGTTTTGAGATGACATGTCTTAGTAATTATTTAAGGAAGTGTTCATCCAGTGGAATTATCCTAAAAATATAAAATTGTGGAAATTAATTGATTTCATGATTCTCTAGAAAGGTAATCAAATGACAGAGGAATAAACTAACTATTTATCTGAGTTAGTGGTGTTCTCTCCCGAGATAGTCCTTGATTCTCTTTTGAAAGTTTGATTATTTGAGAGGGGACTCCATTTATACCTATGTTTATAGATGTCCTTGTCTATATTTATCTCATTTAATGAATTTATCAATAAATCTATATCTATAAATTTCACTTTGATGTGGAAAACTAGAATGAGCAATGGACATGTTCCATATAGAGTAAGAAAAATCATTCCATCTTATGATGGGTGGAAGAAAAATAAACCTGACTAGAGTAACTAAGGTGATGTAAATTAGATACCTCTATATCCTATCAATTCTAAAAAAGGAATAAATATTTCATATGTTTTTAATGTGGTAATAATATTCATTCTATGCCCAATCACTCTAGATTTTTAAATACCTTTCATCGATGTGGTCATCTAGTTCATCTCTAAAAGTTCTGTTAATTAAATTATTAGGGAAAGAAAAATTAGTCCCTATCTCATCCTGAATCTAGGTATCATTTCATCTCGAGGAAACATTAGTATATTTTTTATTAATTTAGAGAATATTTTTTAATTTTCTTATTTAATCATGTTGTTTCCTCAATCTTCCTTCATATGATGGTTTCTATTTTATTATGTAACTACCCTTGTGCTGTTGCATGTGGTGTTGGTAAAAATTACTATTCTCTTGGAAGTATCCCTTCATGGTAGTGTAAATTTTTATTTTTTCACTATTATAATGTTAAACTATGAATTATGGGGATACCCATAACTGGTATCAACCACTTTTATTAACAACTACCATGTGTGATTCAAAGCACCACAGGTAAGTGGAAAAATGTTAATGCTCCCTTAGTGTTTAGGTATCACCTTAATACCCATTATATGTAATTTTTGAATTTTTTTCAGAAAAATCATAGGTTAATAATACTTATCTTGATTGTTTACACTATATTGAATCAAACCTTGTGATTTTATGGTATCTTTATTCCTAAACCAAGTTAAGACTCAGATCTAGCTTGTTTTATTTTTTAATTTCATAATAATCCAGAAATAGTATAACATTTGATATTATTATTTCATTGGATATCTTTGAGTCCTCCTTTATATATCTTATTAGGGGATGATTTTTTATACCTTATTCATTTTTATTTTAAATTTATGGTTTAATTTTTAGATATAGAAAGTGTCATGGTGGGGAGAATTATCACATCTTGATGTAACTTTTGAGTATTATTTTATTTAAATACTGATTTATATGAAATTAGTGAATTCAGGATTTAGATTTTTTTAAAATTTAAGTGATTTTATAAGTTTCATGGTTAGTTCATGGTTGACACATAACTAGTGGAAACCGTGTAGACTTATCATATGTAGGGGTATCCCTTTATAGTTATTTGTGTATGGTTAACACATAGATAGTGAAAAATGTAAAGATTAAATTTACATAGGAGTACCTTATTCACTATCTTATGTATTATTAGTGCATGTTTTAGTAAACTATATGGAATAATCATGTGAAAAACCTAGATTTTTAGAATGACAGTTTCACAGTTGGTGTGCATTTTGTTAAACTGTTTAACTAAACCATGCAGGTTTCCCAAAAAATTTAATTTCAAGTTTCAAATTGCGCCCTTCATGATTTTTAACCATTTTTGGGGTATCTTCTCCCTCTCACTCATTTATCCCAACCGATAAGATCCAAACCAAATTTTAATATTCATCCTACTTGTATTTTTGGTTCCCTATATTTTATTTTTTCATGTATTCTTATGGTAAAACTTCTTTTTCTTCTTCCTCCCTCATTTATCTTTCTTCTCATATAATTTTCTTCTACTTTCTCAAGTCTGAGCAGCCATGGTGGCCAAAAATATTATCTAGTGTTTTTATAATATTGATATTTTTGATATCTATGGATATTGAAGCTCCCTTTTTGAACTAATCTAGTGTTATTCAGTGAAGGAATATTGTTTTCACTCCCTTGTGGTTGGTGTTTTTATGAAACTTCTTTTATTTAACATGCCATGTGTTCTTGAATTTTTTAAATATCTCATTTTATTTAAAAATATATCGATATATACTAATATTTATGAAGTTATGATGATTATATTTGTGTTGGGGTTTCAAAGTTCATTATAAGGGGATTTCTAATGGGTTTTAAGTTATGTATACCTAGTGTAAATTCTGGTGCACTCTATATGTTTACTAAAATTAAAAAGAGGTTCTCTTAAAAATAATTAGTAATTAAAATGTAATTATAAACTTCCAAATGATTTATAAATGATTTTAAATAAGAAATTATATATATTTAGGGTTTTTTAATGTTTTAAGGGATTGTTTGGTTGGAATTTCATTCATATTGGACTTCTGAGATTTTCTTTTATATATTCTTATATTACTTATATGTGAATTATGTTCATGATATTCTATATGTTTTTGATGATGTTTTATTCCTATATATGATATATTGGACATGTTTTATTAAAGTTTAGCCTTATATTTTCTTCAAATGAGATTTTTAATTAACACATAGTTTCAAAATGATTTTTAAAGAATATTTAAAGTATTTGACTATCGGCTTAAAGAAAAAGGCTTGTTTGGAACCTTGAATAAAAGGATTTCACAAATATAAGTTGCACCCAGATTTTGAGCTATATTTTATCATGATTTATGTAAGTTTTGTAAATTTTGAAATGATATTGATTATTTTTTGATGCTTATATAAATATAAAATGGATCCTTAACAAATGGTGATTGAAGGTGGGATGAGGAATATGTCTTGATGGTTTTACATGTATTATGATATTAAATATGATATTTTTCCTCACCTATATTATCTAGATTCATAGGAATGCTGGGTATATAGGTGGGAGGTCAAGAGATAGTTGGTATGCAAGTTATGATTCCACTCTAATTAGTATCCTCTAGTATATAAGTTTTTCTATATATGGGGAGTTCCACTCTAAGAGGATAGAAAGTGTAATCCAAGGGTTATTTTTAAATGAATTCATTGATAAGATGGTAGATGGTTTTTCTCGAGTACATATGGGATTGTATCAATAGAACCTAAGGTTCTTACTATGATATATATGATCTAAATTAGTTTTTACTTGTTTTTTATCATTATTATTGTTTCATTACTTGTTATGATCCTCATTATATAGTTTATTTTGATGATCCCTACTCTTTTTTTGTTATAATTCATTGTTTCCATATGTAATTCATTATGTTAATTGAATATTTTGACAGTATTTCTTTACATATATCTTGTTTACTTTATCTTATGACCCTGTTTTCCATTTAGTGTTTCCTATTTTTTAATAGTTTTGTTTTATTTTTAACTATAATTTTAAAAATTTATCTTAGAAAATAAATATAAAGTTTTTTTATAAAAGTTAATATTTACCCATATTTATAAAAACTGGGTTATCTTTTTCTAATGTTTTATTTTAAGCATTCAATTATTTAAAATGTCACACTTTTTAATGGGAAATTTAAAAATTATTGCTTTTTAATGTGGGATTAAATATTGTTATTTTATTTCATTATAATTTTAATATTTTTAAATACTCTTATCTATCTATATTTCAAACTAGCATTTATGGAATTTATTATAAATGGATTTTTATAAACTCTTTGGTGAAATACTACTGGGAACATGTATCTCACACCCTACATACACACCCCAATGCATATTTAGTTCTTATGTCTTCATATAGGTGTAAAGGTTATGTTTTAATATAGAAATCATGCATAGTTATTTTAGTTTTTTGGATTTCTTTGGGATAAAATGGTGACCTTGGGTCACATGATGATGATTGTTTGATAACTCGGGTTTAATGGTCCATCTTGGACGGTTGATGTATCAAAAATTTAGAATTTTATTTCCTTTTTTTCTCTTCTAAAAATGTACTCATTATACATCTTATTTGATGTTTATTATCAAATGTGTGGTTGGTCATTTATTCTAGTTATTCCTTGTTTCGTTTCTATTTATATTTGAAACTTTTTTATCTTGGTATACATGAAAGTATAATGCATGGGTGAACCATATTAGACTATCAGTATGGATTCATAGCTTAATTATTCTTATGTAGTGGTTGAAATTATTCTTTTTTGGTATGTTTTGATTCCCCAACACTAGTTTCCAACCCATGGTGATTAGGAACATGCCTTGGGAATTATTGTAGGCTAACCTAGGTGACATATAAATTTAACCTAGGTTGGTTTATGACATGATGAATACATAAAATTCCATTCACCTTTATGGATGAGCACATCACAATACCCTCATCAGATAGATAATCACATCATATGTATTTCCTAGTTACACTTCCTCAGTTTATCTCAATTAAGGGTCTAAATTTTATACTTTTTATATGAGAGAAAAAATACCATCCTAGTTAAGATTCAACCAATTACAAGATTAAATACATACCTAACCACCCCTAATTATATAAAAATCATGTGTTGTGTGAGAAATGTATCAAAATATGAAGGTTTTCATTATAGGTATCTTACCAACCTCAAGCATGAGAAAATATAAATATGAACCATGAACCTATAGTATAATAAATATATAGAGTATGACACTCAATGTGGTATACTACATGGGTCATCCAGGAAAAAATACACATTTTTACCTCATGAGAATATATTTTATATCTATATTAAATCTTAATCATGTTAACCTTAAAATTTTTACACAACCTGTAATACTTCATGATGGACATTGATTAGAGATAACTTAATGTCATACTTTTCATGGCCAATTATCATTATAGTTTATGAGTATATGTAGCCAACATGAAAGAATGATAAATTTAAGACTACTATTTATATCACACGACACATTTTATATTCTTAATTTTTTTAATAATACTAAAAAAACCACACAATATTGCCCATATAATTATATCTCATATGATAAACCACCAAAGAGGTCTTATGTTTTCTTCACTTTTTGGGTTTCTTAAAACTCATTACATATCTATTTAATTCCCACCACATCTCTTTATGAACATATAATAAAAACTTCTTACTAAACTATTTATTAAGTAAAATATACGAAGAAATAAATTTTGAATAATGGTGATAATTAATAATTATATTTCAAATATTCAAATCTTTGAACCAAATATTCAAATTTTTTTACTTCACGACATCATATGTTACAATGTTAATAACATCTATTATCTAATTATACCTTTTTCTAAGTTAATATTCATTTTAATTTTTTAAATATATCCCATTAAAATTTACCTTGAGATCCTTTTGGTAACAACATGAAACTCTATACATTTTTCTCTACCAACACATTCTAAACTCCGAGAGGATATTGTAGCACCACTAGTTTCAAGTAAGTAACCCCTTATTTATGATTTTTAACTATGTAAAGTGTTTGGGTAAAGTTTGGGAAGGTTTGGAATACTATTGGAATGTTTTTGTGTCTTTTATAATGGTTCATGGTTTAATAATAGTTTATGGAAATCATGTAACTTCTATAGGAAACCGTGCATAGTGAGACATGAGTTAGGGTGAAGATACATGGTTAGACACAAATTTTTTCCAAACTGTATGGAATACCAGGAGAAATCATGAAAGGTGTGATAGAGATATTTTTAATGTTTGGAGCATAGTTTTTCTAACCATGTTGGCCAACCGTGTGAGGTTCCCCTTAAGGAAGAGGCTGGTGCACGGTTTGCCTAACCGTGCACGGTTTAAAAACAAGATCCTAAAAAAGTGGATCTAGGTTGGGATTAAATTTTTACCCCTCATTTTTGGTCCATTTTTTCCCTAACTCTAAATTTATTCCTACTAAAGTCTATGAATCCTTTATCCATTGAATCATAAGCAATCCTAAGGAGTTTCTTGGTGAGTTGAAGCCCACTTCCCTTGGTAAGTCCTCATTTGTGGTAGTTTTTCTTGGTTTTTCTTAGATATACTTTCTTTCCTCACTCGTTTTCTTAGACCTAGTCCATTTAGGATATATATAATGTGTTTTATTCTAATAATTGTTATATTTTCCCTTATTTATGCTAAGGGAAGAGATCTAAGGTGGGTTTTTGGAGATTCAACCCGATTTTGTGAGCATTTTCATGTTGTTCCTCATTTTCACCATAATTTCTAAGGTAGGTGGATTCACTCTAGAATCCTATTATTATAACTTGAATAATTATTATCAAATTGGTTGAATTAAATGAAATTGATTGTGAAATTTTCATGTGAAGCATGGTAGAAACCTTCTTTACTAATGGTTTTTGGATTTTTGGATTTTTTGAAATTGGTTATGCAAAGTGCTTTGTTTTATTGATTTTAAAATATTGATTTTAAAATATGGATTTGTTGGATTTATGAAAATGGTTTTTTTGAAAGGTTTTCAAGAAAATAATGATTTTATTGAAATTGATTGAAATGGATGATTTTAAATGGTTTTGGAATACATGGGTTGTGTGAGTTCATGATTTCGACATGACCCTGAATAAGGGGTGTGTACCATTGGGGTACAAAGAGACATAACCCTAGATAAGGGGTGTGTGTAATTGAGGAACAAGGATATTGAACACTTTGTGATGACTTAGTGGATGGATGATAAACCACTTTTTGTATTAAAATGATTGGATTTTATATAAACTGTTTTAATTTTTTTATATAAATCGTTTTATATAAATGTGATAACATGTTTTATCCTAGTAGAATGAGTAGGGAAGTCATTTGGGGAAAGCCCACTGAGTTTCATTACTCACCCCTTCTTTAAAACTTTTACAGATATTATTTATCAAGACATAGGAAAAGGTAAAGTATCACACTTCTTTAGTGGTGCTTTATGATACTTGGGATTCATTGTGGAGTTGGATCATGAAGAATATTTGTAGCTTTGGAGTTATGTCTTTATAGTTATTGAGTTTTATTGGTTTTGTGTTCTACTTTTTTTACTTTAATGTTAGTAGTGTTTTACTATAGTACTCTTTTGTAGTTTGGTTGTGATATAAATGATATTTCTTTAAGTTGTTTTACATTTTTATCATTCATCATGTGGTAGTATTTTTTTATAGAATGTTGGTTGGGTTGTTTTATTTATCAAAGGGAAATATTCCCCCAATTGACTTGAGGCCCTTGACATTTATTGTAAGCCTTTGGTGCCTTAGGTATGCCAATTAATTCCAAGTAGCAATTCCTCCCCAACTCAATATAATGAGGAGGGGTGGGATGTTATAAGTGGTATTAGATTCTTTGGTCATTGACTTGCAAGTGGTATTAGTATTCATCGGTCTTTGACTTGGTCATCATTTTCTCGGTCTTAGAGTTAAAATTCATTCCCATCTATTCATTATGTCAGGTTGGTAGAAAGGAGTAGGATTTATGGGACATAAAATATATAGCATAAAAATATATAGCTAACCTTTTTTTGATAAACTTCAAGTTACCAGGGAGTTGGGTACATAAGTTTTTTGAAGACACTTATAGGAATTGGAACCTCATTGTCATAGGTTTATCTAATGAGATGATCATGACATGAATTTTAGAAATTACTTCCCACCAGGAGTGGATATTTTATTTTGAGTAGTGATATATGATTTGGTAGAGAATTTTTGATATTTGAAAATTTTTAAAGTTGTTTTGAAATGTGAGATTTTGAAAAAGAATGAAATGGTTATTTTGAAAATGGTATGATTTTCAAAAGCATGGTAAAATTTTAAAAAATTATTGAATTTTGGATAGAAATGTTGTGATATATGACATGGTAGAATTTGAAATTATTAAGCCTTAAGTTTCTAGAGAGAGAGACTTATGGTGTTTGTTATCTGTATAGAAAGTGGCACCCAGTAGGAGTCATAGAAACCAACCGAAGGAAGTTGTTGATAATGTGGTTACACCTAATCCATAGGTAAACCAAAGTTTGGTTCAAAGTATAGTTCAAACTTTTCAGGTCATAGATAAAGGGAACATGAGAGATGAACCAAGGCAAGTGGATCATTCTGTTCAATTCTAGAAGTATAAACCTCCCATATTTTAGGGTGATTCAAAACCAGATAAGGTTGATGTGTGAATAAATAGAATGAATAGTATATTTTATTTCCTTTCTATACCATAAGATATTAAAGTCAAGATTTAATTTCATATTCTAGAGGATATTTCATGTAAATGGTGGGATTTAGCAGTTTAGGCTAAATTAGACCAAGTCCTTTTATAGAAGTATTTTGAAGAATTTTTCAATAAAAAATTATATCCTCATATATTCATGATTTCAAGAATGAATAATTTATTCATCTTGAAATAGGATAGGCTTATAATGATAGAGTACATGGCTAATATCATGAATTTAGTCTAATTTTCATGCAAAGTTGCTGCTAGTGTATCCTTGAAGGAACCCATTTTTGTATCAGGGCTGAGAGAGAAGATTTTCTCGAAGATTGCTATGCTTTGTATAATGGATCATACATAGATGGTTAATATAGATATGGTGGTATAATGGGATATCTCATGAATTTTAGGCATATGGAGCATGTTGATACCTATGGGAAATGGTGGTAAATCTAATGTTGGGAGGAAGAAGAATAGGGAAACCTATTTATAAGGTATGAGGATGACTTCAAATCAGGCATCTAGATCAATATATATTCCTCTAAGACCCAAGAGAAAATATGTATGTTTCTAATTTGGTTCATTCTACCACATGAAGTGAGAGTGTATGGAACCACCTAGAGTATTCCAAAATTTCAATCAGATGGGGAATCTTGAGCACTATTGTTGTAGTGCTCCAAGGTCAGGTGTTCAAGACACTTATCATGTGTTGCAGATGTTGTATGCTTAGACATTATAAGGGAAGTGGAAAAATAATCATCATTAGAATAGAGATAAACATGGTGATTCCAAGAATACCATGACTCTTCAACAAGGGAAATCTGAACAAGACAATAAAGAACAAATTTCCATGAGCAATAAATTCTATAGATCTAAGCAAGTTATTATGGATGATCAATATAGACCATCAACGGTGAGAGATAAAATTATTTTTAATTCTAACCTTATGTAAGATTTTTTTGATACGATTACATCCCATTCATTTATTACTTCTCATGCTATTGATTTGATAAGTTTAAATGTTGATATGACTCTATCTATTTTGAAACTACAAACTCCTCTTGGTCAAAGAAAACCTTGAGACTTTGAGTGTAGAGTATGTTCTATAACTATAGATGGAGTTTAGATGATATAGGGTTTATCAATGCTTGATATGTATTTCTATGATATAATCCTAGGTATGGATTGGTTGAAAACATTCAAGGATTACATTGACTATTATACAAGACGAGTAAGTTTTATGACTGATGATTGCATCAAACATCTATTTAGAGGGGAAAAATATGTAAATGTAGGTGAAATGGGATTTTTGGAACTAGTATTTAGAATGATATCATACCAATTTGTAGTGATAAATTTGGAATTGATGGAATAGATCAATAATAGTAGTTTTCTAGTGGTTTTTGATTAGTTTATGGATGTTTTTTTCCCGAGAATTGCTAAGGGTTTCCACCTATAAGAAAAGTGAAGTTTACAATTGATATCCATATGAGGACTAGTCCTATATAAATTCCATATTATCAAATGGAACCAATATAATTATAGGAATTTAAAGTGAAATTATAAGAGCTATAAATTAATGGGTTCATTCATTCTAGCACGTCTCCATGGGTAGCGCCAATCTTGTTCATGAAAAAGGCAAATGAAACTCTTTGGTTGTGTGTGGATTATCATAATCTTAAAAAAGTTATGATAAAGAATAGGTATCCAATTCCATGAATTGATGATATTTTCGATCAATTTAGGGGAGTTCAACGATTCTCTAATATTGACTTGTGATTAGGATATTACCAATTGTGAGTTTGGAAGGCAGATATTTTGAAAATGGCTTTTAGGGTGAGATATAGACATTATGAATATGTGGTAATTCCTTTTGGTCTTAAAAATGAACCAAAAGTATTTATGGAATTGATGAATCATATATTTTAGAGATATCTTGATTATATTTTGGTGGTGTTTATGGATGACATATTGGTGTATTCAAGGACAAGGGATGAGCATGAGCAACACCTAGAGATAGTGTTGGGAATCTTGTGGGATCATTGTCTGTATTCCAAACTATCAAAGTATGTTTTTTGGATATATTATGTACATTTATTTAGCCATGTAATCTATAAAAAATATATTTCTATGGATCCATAAAATACAGAGGCTATCATCTCTTGGAAACCACCAAATAATGTCTTCGAGATATATAGTTTCCTTGGTCTAGATGGTTATTACCGATGATTTGTTTGTGATTTTTCATGAATATCCTCACCTATAATAGATTTGATGAGGAATAATTTTCCATTCCAATGGAATTATGAATGTGAGAAGTAATTTCAATAGTTTAAACTTTGCCTTATATCAGCACCAATCTTGATTTTTCTAGAATTAGGATAAGGGTACATGGTGTATTGTGATGATTTGGGATCTAGATTAGGATGTTTTATCATACATGGAGACCATGTTGTTTCTTATGGCACAAGACAATTATAGTTTCATGAGAAGAACTACCCAAAACACAATTTAGAGTTAGATACCACAGTCCATGCTTTGATGAATTGGTGTTAATACATATTTGGTGATAAATTTATAGTGTTTACAGATCATAATATCTTGAAAAATATTTTCTCACAAAGGTATTTGAATATGAGACAAAGAAGATGGATGGAATATTTCCAAATTTTTACTTTGACTTGATGTATAGACTGGGTAAAGGCAATACTGTGGTAGATGCATTAAGTATAATTTCGTATACTCAGTTGAAAAAAGAAGCTTCAGACCAATGGCAGTTGATGTCAATGATAACCGACATGCACTTGGAATGTGAAGACTGAGGTGAAGTTTTAGTTTTATTTATAGTTTCATTCATTCATAATTTAGTGGATATGGTTAAATATGCATAAAATTCCGATTGTGAATGTGTTTCTATGAGGAAAAAACTCAATGGTGGGGATACCATTGAGGGATGAAGACTGGATGGGAGTTCTATTTTGTGGTTCTAAAATCGTCTGGACATACCTATGGCTTGTGAGGAGAAAATTCTTCATGATTACCACCATTCGAGATGATCTATTCATCATGGAATATAGAATATGTATAAGGTGTTGCAAGCATAGTTTTTGTGGGTCAATTTGAAAAAAGGTGGAAGAGTTTGTTTATAGATGCTTAACTTGTCAACATGTTAAGGTAGAGCATCATTGAAAAGTAGGTAAGTTGAAGTATTAACCTATTAATATTTGAAAATGGGAACATATAACTATGGATTTTGTAATAGGCATCCTAATAATGGTTCAAAAACATGATTCCATATGGGTGATAGTGTATCGAATCATGAAGTTGTCCCAGTTCATCCCTATTTATAAATCTCATACGGTGGAGGAATTGTCAAAAATCTATATCTGAGAAGTGTTAAAGTGGAAAGACATACTAGTTTTAATAGTATTGGATAGATACCCTAGTTTTACATCTCATTTATGAAAATCCTTATAGAAATCCCTTGGGACTCAGTTGACTATGAGAATGGAGTATCATCCTCAAATAGATGGAAAATCCAAAAAGGTGATACAAACATTAGAAAACATGTTGCAGGCTTATTTAATGGATTTTTGTGGATTATGAGAAGGGAACATACCATTGGTGGAGTTCTCATATAACAAAAATTATTAAGACTTGATACATATGGATTCTTTTGAATCCTTGTTTGGGAGTCCTTGTCATTATCCACTTTGTTGGGTGGAAATAGGTGATACTTCACTGGTTGGGTTGAGCCATGTCTAAGAGACAATAGAGAAGATTCATTTGATTAGGAAACAAATGGAGATGGATTAGAGTCTTCAGAAATCATATGTGGATCATCGTCAATGGAAATTATTATTTTAGGGGAGTGATCATGTGTTTTTTAGGATCTCTCCAAGTCTTGGACATCATCATATTGGGAATTAGGGAATGTTATATCCTCAATACATAAGCCTCTTAGAGATATTTGAATGGGTTGGTGAGGTGGAATATCAATTTTCTTTCCCCCCACATTTCAGTGCAGTGCATAATGTGTTTCATGTATCTTATTTGAAAAAGTATAATCTTGATCATGACCATGTGATTTTATGGGATCACATTGACCTAGAGTTGGATGCTTCATTAGTTCATATTCTAGTTTGGATTGCAGATGGGAAAGAGAAAGTATTGTGTGAGATAAGCATTGGTATAGTGCAGGTTTTGTGGAAACATGGTTAGATTCAGGAAGAGACTCAGGAACAAGAAAAAGAAATGTTCAAGAAAAGTCCCAAACTCTTTCAATATAGTAGTGGTTTTCTACTTTCTGGGGATCAAAAGGACAATGGTGGGGATAGTTTAGCACCCATGGTTTCAAGTAAGTAACCCCTTTCTTTATGTTTTTTAAGTATGTAAAGTGTTTGGATGAAGTTTTGGAGGGTTTGGAAGACTTTAGGATTTTTGGTGGACTTTTATAAAGGTTCACAATTTGAGAACGGTCTGTGGAAACTGTGTAAATACTATAGGAAACCGTGAATAGTAAGAAAATGTCTAGTGGGAAGGCACACAGTTAGGTGCACAATTTTTCCAAACCATGTGAAATCCTAGGAGAAACTTCTCAAGGTGGGATATAGATCTTTTTCATGGTTGGAACATGATTTTTCTAACCATGTGGTCCAACCATGCGAGGTTCCCCTTGAGTTAGAGTCCAGTGCACAGTTAGCACACAATTTTCCTAAATATGTGACTAACTATGTGTGTTTTAATAACAAGATCATAAAAAAGTGGATATAGGTCAGGATTAAATTTTAACCCCTATTTTCTACTCCATTTCAACCCTAACTCTAAATTTCTTTCTCCTAAAGTCTATGGAACCTTTCCCTATGAAACCAGAAAAAATGTGGAGGCATTTCTTGGTGTGTTGAAGCCTTATTCCCTTGGTAAGTTATTGTTTTTGATATTTTTTCTTGGTTTTTGTTTGATCTAATTTATTACCTCTCTTAGTTTCTTAGATCTAGTCCCCTACAGATATTTCTAAGGTGGTTTATTCCAATCATGGTTATATTTGGCCATATTGATGCAAGGGGAACAAATCTAAGGTACATTTTTAGAGGTTAATCCTAGTTTTGTAGATGTTTTCATGTTGTTCTTTGTTTTTCTCATAATTTTTGAGGTGGTTGGATTCAATCTGAACTCCTCTTATTAGAAATTTAAGGTTTAGTTTCAAATTTATTGAATTGCATGAAAGTTATTGTGAAATTGGTGTGTGAAGCATGGTAGAAACCTTCTTAAGTGATGGTTTGTGGATTTGTGGATTTTTATAAATTTATTGTGAAAAGTTCTTGGTTTTATTGATTTTAAAATTTTGATTTTAAAATATGGATTTTTTGGATTAATGATTTTTTTTTGAAAATGTTTCAATAAAAGAATGATTTTATTGAAATGGATTGAAATGGTTGATTTGAAATGGTTTTAGAATACATGGGTTGTGTGAGTTCATAATTTCGATGTGACCATGAATAAGGGCATGTACCATTGGGGTACAAAGATACTTGACCCAAGATAAGGGGTTTGTGTCATTGGGGAACAAGGATATTGGTCAATTTATGATGAATTAGCAGATGGATGAGAAATCTATCATGAGTATAGAACTATCAATGACGCATGCATGTGTGGGTGTGTGTGTAAATCATGGAATAGTATTCCAAAAGTGAATGTGAAATGGTTTAAATTATTGTTTGGTTTCTTTTCCTTAAAAACTGTTTTAATATGGAAAATTGTTTTTGTATCAAACTTCTTGGATTTGATATAAATTATTTTCAGTTGTTTTATATAAATTTGCTAGCATGTTCTATATTAGTGTCTTGAGTAGGGAATTCATTTGGGAAAATCCTACCGAGTTTCATTACTCACCCCTACTTTGGCACTTTAGTGCTTTTATAGATATTGTTTATCAGGACATAGGAAAAGGTAAAGTATCACGCTTCTTTAGTAGTGTTTAGTGATAATTGGGCTGTATTGTGGAGTTAGAGCATGGATCATGTTTAGAGCTTTGGAGTTATGTATTTGGATTTATTGAGTTTTGTTGATTTTTTCTTCCTCTTTGTACTTTGATGTTATTAGTCTTCCACTATAGTACTCTATTATAGTTTGGTTTTGATATCAATGATATCACTTTGAGTTTTTTACATTTTTATCATGCATCATGTAACATTATTTTGTTATGGAATGTTGGTTGAGTTTTTTTATTTCTCAAATAGAAAATCATCCCCCAATTGTATTGAATCTCTTGGCTTTTATTTCCAACCTTTAGTGCCTTGGGGATATCGCTTAAGGACAATTAGTAATTCTTCCCTAACTTAAGTCAATGAGGAGGGGTGGTATGCTACAGATATAAAGTGTTTTTCACTTCGTTATAATAAACAAATCTATCTCTTTACATTTATTTTTTTTCCAATATACCCTAAAATATTTTAGGATATTAAGTGATATTTTATTTGAATTTTTATTGGTATAATATTTTATTTTTTAATATTTTAACTTCACTAAGTCCAAACATACTTTCACTGTCTTCTTAGAAACTATATTCCCTTCAAAATATCATGCTAAGATAAATAAATTGTTTTTAGTAAATAATACTTATTTATTTAAGTGATAATATTTAACAAATATATCATATATGGAATTCTATGTGTTTAGAGAGTTACTATGAAAATAAGACTTTATTCTTTAAAATATGTCATTGGTGGTGGTGGGATCAAATATATTATTTTTTTATATATAAATGGATAATAATTTTATCTTGGATAAAACGTTTTTATCCTTATCTTATTCTCAAAAAATGTTATAGAATCCAATGGATCATAAACCATTTTTATTTAATCCATAATCTCATATTGTTCATAACAATTTGTTATTAATATTAAAATTATCTTATCATATAATATAAATGTGATAAAGATTCAAATTAATTACTTAAATCCATCTAATCTTGATACATTCATTTACATTCAAATCTATAATTCAATAATTCTTTATTTTATTATTTTAATGAATACTTAACGATTTATCAATTCTTCTTTTATTTTTTTAATTCCTCTATATTTAAAATATTTTTAAATTAAACATTTGGAATTGTATACCTTTAAAAAATCAAAGAATTTATTTCTATAACACTAATATCTGATATAGGATTTTTATAGAGTTTATTAAAACCTTTTATGTAGTTTAGAAAATTATATGACATGGAAAAAATATCTTTCCATCCATACTCCACATTTAGGTTTTAGTGACCTTAACTGGATACTTGAAGAAACATTGTTTGACTTTCCAACTAATTTTTATTCTTATGGTTTGAACTTTTACCCACTTGTACTATTGATATAGCACTATAATTTTAATATCTAATGTCCCAGTTTATCAATTATCAATACTTCGAGAAAATATGGTAAAATTTTATTGAAATCATTCACATTGTCAAAATATTTCCAAAAAAGATTTATAAATGAATTTTATAACCAAAATAAGCCTTATAAAAAACTTTCAATCTCACCAAGTCATTGAGACACTCAATAACATTGAGTTTTATGAGTAGAGAATAAATTTTCTTTGGTCATTATCCATATAATTCCTTTAAAACCTCAAGTGAATCATTATTTTATTCTAATAAGTATCTAGATTTACTTTTTGAACAAATTAAATAGTAGGTTTATTAGGATGGGGTTATTCTAACACATATAATTTTTCTATTTCTTAATAACAAGTCATAAGTTTTATACTAGTCTAAGAAGTTTCTCATGTTAATATTCCTCTTTCAAGATAAATCTAAAAGTTAATATAGAAGTTGATGGTGCCATTTATATCTATAACATAAGCTTTCATATATTTAGTATCAATTTTATTAAATTTTATCATATTAAAATGATGACCCCTTTTAAATTTTCATCATACCCATTAGTTGGCTAATATCCATATCTCATCATGAATCATGACAGTTAAACATGTAAATAAGTCACGACTATATCTGGTATACAATCATATCAATCATATCACATATAAATATTGGATATTTGAGTGGATAAATATTTATCCTAATCCATCATATGGAATCATTAAAATTTATTCTTCTATTATCTAAACATTAAAGGTTTTCCCAGCTAAGTGTAACCCAAATAAAATGTCAAAAATGAGGCACTTAATGGTTTGAGTCCCCACATTACTTAATTACCTTACACAAGATAATCTAGGGGAACCCATATTTGGAATGAACTACCTAGTTATCCTTAACATGTCTATATACTTATATTAAATTATTCTTCTATAATCCTTAACATTTCTATATACTTATAATAACTTATTTTGGAATCCTTTTCCTTATACCAAATCAATTTATTCAAACCATATTGATGTGTAACTCTTTACACAAATCATAGATTGTGTTACTAACCCAAATTAAAATCCAAAAATATTCATACATATTCTAATGCATCTCATCCATAAAGTACATGAAAACCTTTAATTTATATTCTTAGAATCATATGAAATAAAAAATCCTTATTTTCACACCTCGATGTTTATTTCAAGTACTTATATCCCTTTATTTTTACCATTTTCTAATTTGTAATTTTCTTGGTTTGTTTGAGGTAACTTTTAAAGGGTTTTAAATATTTATGGGTCTATTCATGGTTGGCATGTAGATACTCGGTTTTTTCCTTTTAAGACTTTGAAATATTTATATATATATTTTCAAAGCTAGGTGCTGAGACAATGTGTGATTCTGAAGCCCGATGTACCCAAAATTAATTTTATAAAAATGTTAAATATATTTTAATATTATGCATGCAAGTTTCTTAAAGAAAATAAAATTAATCTTAAAAGGAATATCATATCATAAATCTGAGACCAAGTTTGAGTCTGGAATGTGGTATTTACCCTTGGTAAGATATAAAATGATTAAGTGTGGGATGTTTAGGCCCCTCACCCATTGAAGGTTCATTTAATGAGTTAATTAATTACTAAATTAATTAATTAGTTTATTTTCATCCCAAAATATAATTATATAAGAGTATATATAGGTATATTTCTCCAAGGTTAGCCACATAAAACTTGGGATAAATCTAGAGCTCTTCCTCCCTCCTCTATTGGAAGATCACATCAGATGGTGACAAAACTTTAGATTATAGCAGACCAGGACACAATGAATGCAACAACATATCTCAAATCATCATTGGATGAATTATTCATCAATGATCAATCCATAATCAATGAAGGGCTCTTAATTTGGTGTTTTTATTACCTTTTATTAAATAGTTGAGTAGATAGATTTTTGTTCTTCAACCTGTGACACTTTTTGTAGCCTTTGCACATGACCAAGTATTGAAATTCAATTATTTTCTTTGGTTTCTAATCCCTAGATCACCATTATTGATCATTGGACAATAATTCTTGGACAAAGATCATTTAAACATTTGTATGGTGTTTTTCTCCCCCATTGCATTGTGTTATTCACCAATTGGACATCATGGTCCCAATTCGACCTTGCTGGGTGGTATCGAGCCTGATCAGACCCCCAAAATCATGAAAGATCAAGAAATAAGGAATAAATCGATGAACTATGGTTAGATTTAGGATGTTGGTGATGAATGGAATACCATTTTGATGACTATAGTATGAATCAAGTTGTTAGAAGGTATGATGGTGTGATTTTTGAATGATGGAACCCCCAATGATGAATGAAGTAGTTTTCCATCGAGCGATGAATGAGATCCATGTTTTTTTGCCTAGATCTATCATTTTCAAGCTGATTCAAGGTGAAATTAGTGGTGAATTAAACATATTCAAGGCACAATATCAGATCTTATATTTACAGTGAAAACCCAACTACATGCTATTTATAATGATGAACACATGGCATGTAGCCCCCCTCAATAGAAATGACTAGGGTTTTGGAAAACTTAAGGATGAAACGACATGTAATATCTCTCAAATGATGTGTACCCCTTCCTGGTTAAAAAAACCATGTGAAATATCACACGAGAGGGAATGTATGTTGAAGTACATGGATAGGTACATGACCATGTACTCGAGTACAGATACACGGGGTCCGGTACATAGACATGGAAAGCCGCACATGGACCAGTCCCTTGGTAGCTTGGACATGCTGTGTAGTCCACCTAAATAGTGCATAATCCTACATAGTTTAGAGATATGTTCCATCCAGGGACATGGCCAAGTGATGGAGTTGGACCACCTTTAGTGTGGGTCCCCTCACATGTTGTGTACCCCTAGTCCCCTTTTGAGGAAACTTCAAACCTTCCTATATTCTTCGTTTAAACTTGTATTTTGTCTCATGAGTAGCCTATAATGAGTGTTTTTCCACATATAATGTGATAGTTCCCTCAGTTGTATATTTTGAGATATGATTTGAAATGTACCAGGCATAGTTAATTCTAAGTAAATGCCCAACGATGGTAGTGATCACATAGGATCACCAAAGACCTTTTGAGTGGTACTCTCCAGTTAAGCTGGAAAGTGGGTCCTTAATGTCATTAGAGTGAAAACCCACAGACTTATTAGGGAAAAGGTCCTTGAATTCAGAGTGGTACCATCCAATAGATTTGGGCAGTGGGTCCTCAACATCTTTTGAGTGGTACCCTTTAGTAGAGCTGGGTAGTGGGTCCTCAAAGTCTTCCCAATGATACCCTCTAGAAGAGCTGGTAGTGAGTCCTCAATGCCACTAGAGTGGTACCCCCTATTATACTAGAGCACAAGTCCTCGACCACTAGAGTAGAACCTCTCATCATCATGGGCATGGGTCATCTAATTCGAGTTTTTACCCCCTCTACTGTGAAACACAATGTTGAGGCATGGTTAGACTTCCATGGTTACTTTTGGGAAAATGTGTGAGATATTGGGCAAAATTGATGGAATTTTGGAACTATTTGCTACTCTTATTCTTAGGATGGGTTGGGAGATGGAGATACCATTACTCTCTCATTTTAGATTCTTTAACTGAGCATCTATATATATATATATTCTTATTTTGTATCCACAACTTGTATTTGGTTACTCTCCTATCAAAATAGGTGAAGACATGCAAGGTATGCCACGTGACTTTTGTGTTTATCTTCTCATGGTTGGATGAGTCTACTCTCCTGCTATAGGCGGATAAGAATCGATGGGTAGTTCATCTACTCATCGTGTTTATCCCCTTGTGCTTAGATGATATTAAATTAACTCTTAGTTGGGTTGGTATTTTCTATTTCACTATACCTTGTTCTATCTATTGTCTTTATATTCCTATTATATCTCTTACTAAACCCTATATATTTTGAGGTTTACTACTGGGTATTTATATACTCACCCATATATGAGATTTTCCAACACATGTCGTGTTTTATGTAGATGATGGACAGGTCGACCATGACTAAAGAAGAGTTTAGGTATACTAAGTTCTTGGACCACGTATGTTGGTTGTAGCTTGAAATTTAGGAGTTGGGATCTCTTTTAGCTATTTAATTTTCTAGTTTTTTAGGTTAATACATATTTCTAGTTGGGAATGTGTTTTTCTCTTTACTTTTTAGTTTATTCTACCATACTTTTGTACTTTATATAGGTTCATGCATTCTTGGTTTACTTTATAGAAGTGTTCCATCTTTTACTCTTTCCCTCTGCATTTTTGAATCAATATGAATATTTCTGTGAATACAGGTATATAGGAAAAGGCATCCCTGAGTTAGTAATGCCTTCTATGCTTGTCGCTACCCCTGACCTATGGAGGTGGTCTTGAGGTAGTTGTGGATTGAGACCCATCTTGGGTCAGGTCATGATAGATTGGTATCAGATTTGGTTTGATCCTTGGGATATTTTTTGTACTAGTAAACTTACAAGTATTTGGTTGGGTTTAGGGAAATAATGTCTAAGTGTATCAATTTTGGCTCTCAGGTTAGGGAATCCAGCAATGGAGTGATGACTAACATATCCATTCACCAGGAACCTGACTACCTACTTGTCAAATCAACATGCTGATATCTTTATTGAAGAGATTAATGGTACATGAATCATACATGATTGAGTGTTTGAATATAATTCTTGATTAAACTCCCAATTTTTGTTGATATTTGTATATATTCTCATCTGACCGCATTACTCATTGATAAATTTTAGTATGCCTCTGTGATGAAAGCTATTTAGGATACTAGCTCTAGTTTATGATGAAAATATGATGAGAAAAGAGGCCTCAGTTCAAGGTCAATCCCATGATCCCCTTACTCTAGGTGGGAAGGTAGTAACAACTCCAACTATCAAGTAGTAGATTGTTCCAGTAAAGCAGGCTGAATACGTGTGTAGACTTAGCGCGTTCTATGAGTTCCAGTGTCAGAGACCACTGAGGTTACATGGTGATCCATATCCTCAGGTAGTATAGGATAGGCTAGAGTCATTGGTCCATATATTTAGCCTTGTTTGGACCTTTATGTACCATGTGGTTACATTGGAAGATAGCCTTTTCTACGGTGCAGTTGGGAACTAGTGGAGCCTTGTTATGCAGATTCACGATGATTAAACACTCTCATATAATGACTTCCAAAATATATTTTGTGATTATTAATACCCCCTTGTGCTTATTCTATATCTAGGATCTTCTGGAGTTTCATTAGGGAGGGTTGACGGTGGCTGAGTATGCAGTGAGGTTCAAAAACCTTACACATTACTCTCTTGATATGATCATAGATAGATACATCCAATCATAAAAGTTTGAGTAGGGACTCTGCCGAGAGATCCATACTAGTGTAGTACCCTTATGCATCCCCACCTATTCCAGGGTGTTGGAGCGGGCACTAGTGATAGAAAAATTTTTGTTAGAGGGATGCTATACAACTATAGTTGGCGGTGGGCACCACAAAGCCGAGTCATCTACAACATCTAGCAGACACTAGGCACCAGGATCTTGGAATATGAGACCTTTCTATGATCAGACTTAGGAACTTTGTCAGAGGTAGAACTAGGAAATATCACAAGGGGGAAATTTTTTTCTTATGACAAGAAAGGTTACATGGCACGAGACTACCTGACAAAACTTAAAGAGTGGCCCAAGAAGATAGCTGATGGACTCCCACGATAGAGGAAACACTGTGATCAGGGATCTCCCAAGAGAAGATAGGGTGGTCCCTAGGGAGGCAGAGCTAGTAGAGGAGCAAGAGGATATATGGGTGGTGTACGATGTTATGAGATCCTTCCACCACCACCACCAGGTGACCCACGTCAGACTTAGGCAGCTGGTGGCTGGGGCCGTGGATAAATGCAGGCTTTGGATGTCTATGGTCCCACAACACATGAGATTATTAGAGGTATTATTTGTGTTTATTATAATTTTGATTTAGTATTATTAGACGTATGATATAGTCATTATTTTATCTATATACTTCTGATGTGAGAGCTAGAGCTCCTAGTTGAGGTGCTATCCCAAAAGCTTCGTCTTGAGATTCTTATAGGGAAAACTTCTTATGTATCTTTTATCTTCTATAAATGAGAGATATCACTTAGAGGAGATAAGTTAATGTGGGAAATTTTGGTCATCATGATGGATCCCTATGATATCATATTTGGTATGGATTGGCTATCTATTGTCCGATCCCAAATCGTATGTCACTGTAGACAAGTCAGATTCCTACGCATTGATGAGATAAGATTATCCTTTTTTGGAAAGAGAGATCTCATGGTAGGGTGAAAGGGATATACAAGCAGAAGCATGTATCCTATCACCCATAAGTTAGCAAGTATATCACTTTGTACATTAGGATCTTAGGGAATCTGAGTAACTTCATTCTGGAGGATTACATGGAAATATTCCTCGAGGACATTTCAGGACTACATATGAGGTGAAAGATGAAGTTTTTCATTGAATTTCATCCTAGAAATAATCAGATATCATCTAATGAATATAGGATGGACCCTACCGATCTCCAAGAGCTTAATTTTTAGTTGTAGGACCTTTGAGAGAAGGGTTTCATCAGACCCAGTGTGTCCCCCTGGGCAGCTCCGGTGCTATTTGAGAAAAAGGAAGATGAGATCTTGCAGCTCTTAATGAATTATCATCACCTAAACTAGGACATGATAAAGAATAGGTACCCCTTACTAAGGATTGAATACCTCCTTTACCAATTTCTAGGTGCAAGATGGTTCTAAAATATTGATCTTAGGTCTAGCTACCACCAGTTGAGGGTTCACAAGGCTGATATTCCAAAGTTGGATTTTTGATGTCACTACAAACATTATGAGTTCCCAGTGATGCCCTTTGATGTGATGAATACCCCCACTGTGTTTATGGATTTTATGAACCAGGTCTTCTAGACATACTTGGACTAGTTTGTTGTTGTATTCATTGATGAAAACATAGGAGGATCATGCAGATCAATTGAGGATGCATAACAATTGAGGAGGAGAGCAATTGAGGATGCAAATAAATTGAGAAATTGACCATTTTGTTTACTATTCATTAAAGGAGGAGCATTCAAAGTAATTGAGGATGGTCCTAGACTTGCTTCGAGAGCACCGACTTTATAGAAAGATCTCTAAGTGATAGTTTGGGATTCATGAGGTACAATTTCTAGGGCATATCATTTCTAATCATGGTTTATCCATGGATCCAAAAAATATCAAAACAATTATTTCTTGGGAGATACCCAAGAACTTGTCATAGGTTAATAGTTTCATTGGCTTGGTAGGGTAATATAGAAGGTAGTGGAAGACTTCTCTAGAATCACAACCCCTTTGAAATCCCTTACACTGAAAGGGAGACATTTACCTAGTCTAAGGTGTTCCAGAGTGCCTTTGATGAGTTTAGGATCCATATGATGAGTTCTCCGATGTTGAGACTACCAAATGAAGACATGTAATTCATAGTGTATTATGATGCCTAAGAAGATGGGCTCGACTCTGTGTTGATGCAGTGATAGGAAAATATCGCATATGGGTTGATGCAGTTAAGACCCCACAAGTATCACTATGCGACCCATGACCTAGAGCTAGTAGTGACAGTGTTATCCTTGAGGATGTGAAGGAACTATCTTTTGGGGGATCACTTTGTGGTTTACTCAAACCACTAGAGTCTCAGGTACATCTTCACACAGAGAGACCTAAACCTAAGACAACAACGCTGGTTGGAGTTCCTGCAGGACTATAAATTTGTGATATTCTATATTCTAGGGAAGGGAATCATTATAGCATATTCCCTTAATATGAAGTCCTATGATCTCTTAGTTCATGAAGCTTCATAGTAGTCAGCTTCCCTATAGCTGGCCCCGATGGAGTAGGAGTGTACAGATTTTCTTCAGTTGATGGTGTTGACTCTTTCACTTCTTGAGTGTGTGAGAGAGTCCCAGCTAGGAGACATCAAATATGAGGTCTTAAGTTATTATATATACATAGAAGACTCACCATATGGATATTATAAAGGATAAAAATCTAATTATCATGTTCCATGGGAGAACAATGGTTCAAGTAATGATATGGGAGGAGGTGATACGAGAGTTCCACAATTCTCCCCTAGTTTTATATCTTGGTTTGGGGAGGATGTACAAATAACTTAAGTGGTAGTTTTTGGTGGCTAGAAATTAGATGAAGCATAGATGAGTTCATCTCTTGGTGCCTCACCTGTCAGTAGGTGAAGGTTGGGTACCAAGTTCTAGAAGGTCTGTTGTAACCCCTTGATATCTCAGAGTGGAAATGAGATGAAATATCCACGAAATTTGTCATAGGGATTCCACACATAGTGAAGATCCATGATTCCATATAGGTGATAGATTTCTAACTCAAAATTTGGCACACTTCCTTTATATCAGGGAGTAGAGTTTGTTGGAGAGTTTGGGGAACTTGCACGTATGAGAGATCATTTGCCCTCATGGGGGTGCTGTTGATAATTGTCTCTGACCGTGATGCGCGGTTTATGTCACGATTTTGGAGAGGCATACATGAGTAATTCAGGACCCATATGAGGATGAATATATCCTTTCACCCCTAGATTCATGGGAAGGCCGAGTGCACTATCCAGGTGTTGGAGGATATGCTGAGGGCATACATGTTAGACTTCATCTAGAGTTGAGAGGATCACCTGACCTTGGTAGAGTTTGTATAAAACAATAGATACCACTCTATCATCATTAAATAACCTTTTTAGGCCCTATAAAGGAGACCGTACAAGTTACCATTGTGCTAGAAAGTGATTGGAGAGTCATCTCTAGTGGGACCAGAGATTGTGTAAGTGATGATGGAGAAAGTCCAGGTTATCCATGAGCGAATGAGGATGACATAAACCAATCATAAATCATATGCAGATCACCATCATAGGCCCTTGGTGTTTGATAAGGGAGACCACATTTTTCTGAGTGTCTCCCCATGATGAGGATTGCGGTGGTTCGACCAGGGAGGCAAGCTATCCCTGAGGTTCATCGGGCTATTCAAGATCGTGCAGATGGTTGGAGAGGTTTCTTACCTCCTCTCCCTTCCACCATAGCTAGATAGGGTTCACAATAGCTTCTATGTGTTGTAGTTGAGGTGATACAAGCATGAAACTATGCACTTCATCAATTGGGGTGAGTTGGATATCAAGGTTGGAGCCACCTTTATAGAGCACTCGATGGTGATTGAGGATCGAAAGGAGAGGAAATCATGTGTATGGGCCATCCCTTTGGTTCATGTATTGTGGCAGCATGAGAATGTGCATGAGAGTTCTTGGGAGTGGGAGAGCCAAGCGTGGGATCAGTATCCTGAGTTATTTGCTTAGTTTTTTACCTTTTTAGGATGAAAATATTGAAGGAGGTAATGATATAGAGACTCAATTTTTTCCTTGTAAGGCCTTGAAAAATTTATATATATATTTTTAGAGCTAGGTGTTGAGAAAAAGTGTAATTCTAAGACCCAAAGTGCCTAAAATTAATTATATAAAAAATATTAAATAAATTTTAATATTATTCATGCATTATTGTTAAATAAAAATGGCATAACACTTAAAAAGAAGAATGTATCTGAAATCCAAGACCATGTTTGAGTCTAGAAAACAGTGTTTACCCTAGGCATGACATAAAATGATTCATTATGGGATGTTTGGATCCCTCTCCCATTGGCAGTGCATTTTATGAGTTAATAAAATTAATAAATAAATTAATTAGTTTATTTTCATCATAATGAATAAACCTATAAGAGTATTTCACGGTATATTTCTATAGGGTTATCAACATAAACCCTAAGAGAAATCTAGATCTCTTCATCCCTCCTCTGTTAGCAGATCCTGTCAGACGATGAAGAAACTTCATATTAGAGTAGATAAGGAAGAAACAAATGCAAAAACATCTCTCAAACCATTTCAAAACATGTTATTCATAAAAAATTGATCCATAATTTAGGTAGGAATCTTCATTTGGTGTTTTCACACCCTTTTATTAAATAGTTGAGTAGATCAATTATTGTTCTTCAATATTTGTCCCTTTTTGTTGCCTTTGCACGTGCCCAAGTATTGAAATTCAATTATTTCCTTTGGTTTCTAATCCATGGATCACTGTTCTTGATCATTGGCCAATAACACTTGACCAATTATCATTTAAACATTTTTTATGGTTCTTTTATCTCCCGTTGCTTCACGTTCTTCACCCATTAGACCTCACAGTCCCAATTCGACCTTGCCGGGTAGTACCGATCCCGATCGAACCCCCAGAACTATGACAGGTTAGGAAATAAGAAATAGATCGATGAAATATAGATAGATCTAGGATGTTGGAAGTGAATGGAAGATTGTTTTGAAGACCGGAGTATGAATCAAATATAGTAGAAGTTATAATGGTGTGTTGTTCGAACGATGGAATCCCTGAAAATGAACAAAATAGTTTTCCAGTGAGCGATGACTGAGTTTTTTATTTTTCATATAGATAAATCATTTTCAGGACGATTCAAGGAAGAATCAGCGATTGATCAAACAGATTCAAGGAAAAATATTGGATCCAATATTTTTTGCAAAAACCCAACTACACGCTATGTATAATGTTGAACACATGGCGTGTATCCCCATTAGAAATGAAAACTAGGGTTTTGAATAACTTAATGGCGACACAACATGTATTCTATCTCACACACCATGTACCCTTTACTAGTTGAACAACCCATGTGATGGATCACATGGGTGGGAAGCTGTGTGGAAGTACACAACCAAGTACACGGTCGTGTACTTGAGTACATGGAAAGAGGTTCTGGTACACATACATGACCAGTAGCACATGGCTCGGTCCCTAGGTAGCTTGTAAACACCATGTAGTCCACCTACATGGTGTGTAATCCTACATGGTTGAGATCCATGTTTCGGATAGGGACACGACAAGGAGGTGGAGTGGGAATACACACCATGTGGGTCCCCTCACATGCTGTGCACCTCTAGTTTCCTTTTTAGGAAACTTCAACCATCTGTATCTAATTCATTTGAACTCATATTTTGGACCAAGAGTAGCCTATCCTGAGTGTTTTTACGTATATAACATGATAGTTCCCTCAGTTGTAGATTTTGATATATTATGTGAAATATATCAGACATGATTATTTTTAAGGCATTGCTCGATGTGTAAAGTGATCACACATGATCTCTAAATACCTTTAGAGTGGTACCCTCCAGTTGAGTTGGGTAGTGAATCCTTGAGGTCTTCTAATTAGTACCCTCTAGTTGAGCTAGGTAGTGGGTCCTTGACATCATCATAGTGGAACCCTTTGATGTATCCAGTCATAGTTCCTCAATTTTCAAGTGGTACCCTCTAGCACAACTAGGCAGTGGGTCCTTGACATCTTTCAAGTAGTACCCAACAGTAGAGAAAGGTAGTGGGTCCTCGAAGTCTTTTAAGTGGAACCATATAGTAGAGATGTGTAGTGAGTTATTAATGCCACTAGAGTGGTAACCTATATTGTACCAGGGCATGGGTCCTCAAACACCAGAGTGGAACCCCCCATCAGCATGGGCGTAGGTCCTCTGCTTCAATTTTTTACCCCCTCTACTATGCGACATAGTGTCAGGGCATGGTTATACTTTCACGATTACTTTTGGGAAAACACATGAGATACTGGGCATCGTTGAATAAATTTTGGAACTGTTGGATACTCTTCTTCTTGAGTTGATCTATGAGATGGAGATCCACTTACTATCTCATTTGAGCTTCTTTGACTGAGCATATATATATATATATATATATATTATGTATCCAAACCTTTTATTTGGTTACTCTCCTTACAGGATAAGAGAATATGCATGGAGTATGCCACACACTTTTCATGTTTATCTTCTTATGGTTGGATGAGTCTACTATCCTGCTATAGGTTGCAAAAACTCGATGAGTTGTTCATCTACTCACCATATTTATCCCATTGTGATTGGATAATCTTACTTTCACTCTTGGTTGGGTTGAGCTATTATCTTTCAATGTAACTTGTTCTATATACTATCTTTATCTTCATATTGTATCTCTTACTACTCCCCTTTAGCTTTTGGGGTGTCCTACTAGATATGTATATAATCACCACTACATGGGATTTTCCTGCACATGTCATATCTTATGCAGACAATAGATAGGTCGACCATAAATACAGAGGATCTTAGGGATACTAGGTGCTTGGACCATGTATGGTGGTCATAGTTTGGGATTCAGGAGTTGGGCTCTCTTTCAACTGTGTACTTTTCCAGTTTTTTCAAGTTGGGAAATATTTCTAGTTGGGTGTGTGTTTTTCCTTTACTTTTCTATTTAAACTACCATACTTTTTTATTTTCTAGAGGCTCATGCATGTTTGGTTTAATTTATAGTAGTGTTGCATATTTTACTCCTTTCTTCTTCACTTTTTCATTGAGATGGTTGTATGTGTGTGTGCATGTACTTAGGAAAAGGCCTCCCTAAGTTACTTATGCCTTCGACACTTGTTTCCACCTATAGCCTATAGAGGTGGTCTTGGGTTAGTTACAGATTGAGCCAAAGCTTGGGTTGGGTTTTGACATGGAACATGGTTAGGGAAAATTGTACAGGTCTTCCTAGGAAACCCTACATCTTGTGTTGGAGTTACAGATGAGTATTTATGGTTAGGCACACAGTTAGTTCAAACTGTGTGACCTACTCCTCAAATTGTGCTTCCAAACTATGAAGCTTCTCTAATATCCTAGAAAGGGGTGCACAGTTAGTAGATGGTTTTTTAAACATTGTGGAGAAACCGTACGACAAGAATTAGTTTATCAAAATTTTTATTTTAAGACCCAAAACTCATATTTTTTTCCACATTCTTCTCTTGGTGGAATAATATCTCAACCAAGAAGAATTATCTTATATATTTTGGGGATTCCTTGCCTCTTGGTGATCAATTTTGATGCATATTTGGGTGTTGGATATATTTTTTCAAAGGTACAAGCCTGTTATTTATAGTTCATATTTTTTCCTTCTAGATTAACTCTTCTATCCTTAAAAAAAAACCTTAGATCAGGTCTATTGATGCTAGATATAAGGTTTTTGAATTTATCTAATTGGGTTTCTTATAGATTTGATATGGAATTGGGATTTATTGTCTATATCTTTATTGGTAATTGTGTATTCTTTGAGAATCATTGTGGTAAGAAATTACTCTCTCTTTTATTATTATATAATTAATTATTTAGATATTATTTTTTCAGAATTCATGGATAAGGGTTCTTCTTTGTCTTATTAACCCTTCAGTTCTTCTTGTCTTGTAGATTCTATACGGGTACTAATTTTTCCAAGTTTTTCAAGGCAGGTGGTTTCATGAATTGTATTTGTCTTATAAGCCTTGCTTACTTTATCTTTGAAATTTATTTCTAAATGGTTGAAAAAAATGGTTTATGGATTTATCTTGGAAATTGATTTTGAAATGTTTTTTTACAGAATGACTTGTGAAATGTGGTAGTTTTGTTAAAATTTTATAAAAATGGATTTATCCCTTGGTGTTGTTTACAGAAATGGTTTAGAAGCATGGTTTATATGGTTTAAAGATTAAATTTCCCTTTTAATGATTTTGATGTGTGAAACCCAATTGTGAACAATGATAAGGTAGATATCCATTCTTAGGGATGAACTATTTCTCCCTAAACCTATTTTTCTAGGGTAATGTGTGCACTAGGTTTCCTAAGTTGTGAAAAGGATCCACTCTTGGGAGTGAGCTCTTACCCCAAGTCCTGGTCTTCTAGAGTAACGTGTTCACCGAATAGACTACCAATCACATAGATTTTTATGAGGATCATCTTTAACCTATAATTGATGTGAAATAAGGGATATCTTTATTGGTTTTTATATTTGAAAATTAAATTTAGAGTGTTTGTGAAAATGCTTTGAAAATCAGGTTATTGGTATGTTATACAAATTGTGAAAAAGGGTGAATTTCCATGTTTTATATCAAATTATGAAAAAATATATATCATTACTTGTCATTGTTTGTTGAGAATAATTGTTTTTTTATAAATTATACTTATGAAACACTTGATGTGATCCTACTAGGATTGTTTTCTCACACCCTACATGCACCCTTGGGTGTATGTAGCTCTTGTTTAGTCCGATGTAGGTAAAGGTAAGGTTCCACGGGGTGGTGGTGGGTTTTCTTGTTAGTAGGGTGTGGGAGTCTAGAGGTTAGTACATATCACATGGAGTTGGGTTTTTTATTTCTTTGGTACTTTATTTTGGTTTTGTGATTTTAGACACATGTTTTTACTTACTTTTTTTATCTCCTTCACTGAAGACTTGTATTGTAATAACAACATTTCCTTTATGGATGTTATCCTTATTATGATCTATTATTGTAAAATTTTTCCCAAAGGTATTTTTTGATTCCCATGTGCTTATATTCATCCCTCAAGGATTGGGAAGTCCCTTTGGGCCATGTTGTGCACTAATACAAGTTTCAGTTAGTTGGGTAATTTGGGTTGGTTTGTAAAAAATTTGTATCAATGATGGTTTGTTTGTTTCCATTATCGGTATTAATTTTAGGATGTCTTGGAAGACATGAGATAGAAATTTGGGGACTTTAGGGATATGTTGTAAGTGAGTTACTATAAATATCTCACCATGGAGAACCTTAAGTTACCACACTTGGTTGGGAAATGAGTCTTTTGGGATCTAGAGTGCTTAAATCACAGTTTTTCTTTTCCTGTGTCTTTTTTGTAATTTTGGTTGGATTTTAATATTTTTAATCAGGATTGATTCTTGGATATAATGTTCTCATATCTATTTGTCTATTTTCTATGTAGTTCCATTCCCCCAGAATACTTTCAGTGATTCCTCATGAGAGTGATGCCAATAAACCTTGGTAGGGAAACCCTCTAGTTGATCAAAAACTTATTGAAGCAGTTGTGTGCACATTCTGAGATATTTTACAAGGCATATCACATGAACCTATTTAGGCTAGATAGGTAGAACCTAAAATAGATAAGGATAATAATCATGCCCCGAAGTTTCTTTATTAGAAAACACTATCCTTCCAAAGGAAGAATAATCCTTAGAAGGTGGAGGATTGGATTTGAAATATCAAAAGGATTTTTTAATTCTTGGAGACACCTAATCCCATCAAGGTGATGTGTGATATATTCAAGCTTGAAATACTGATTAGAATATAGAAGGAATCATGTTTTTTAGCATATAAGTATGATGGCTTGAAGTGTAATGACTTTAAGAACATTTTCACCGATAAATTATACTTTGAATATATGATCTTGGATAAATCCATGTAATTTATAAAACTTATTCAAGGGAATATGATAGTAATGAAGTATGCTATTTGATTTACTGATCTCAATTTTTTTTACCTGAGGTCATATCTAATGGTAAGATGAAAGCTATAAAGTTTTAGATGGTTCTTCTGCCTGATATCTAGTCACAATTTCTCATGATAAAGCTCTCCACCTATGCTGAGGTGGTGAATAATGAATTCACAGAAGAGATTGACTTGGCGAGTAAGTCAGGGATAACCAGAGTTCCTCCTATCTCTAGTCATAGTTCTAGGGGATATTTTAAGGGTAAGAGGAAGTATAGAATGTTTACCATAGGAAACATTAGTGGTACTTATTAGAAGACTTTTTCTATACCATTTGGTTAGTGGCTTGACATGTTATCCGTGTGGCTATACAGGACATAAAAGTTTATTTTGTCCCATTCCTCTAAAAAATTTAAATTTTTGTGTATGATATGTTCATTTTAAATCATTTTATTAATCCATTTATTCTTTGTGCTCTGGTACAGGCTCGTAGACACCTAGAGGATATACGGTGTAGTCAAATACTTCACATACAACAAGGTTTTAGCCATAGGATCCCATAATGAAGTAGTTATAATCAGTTGTGGAGTCTCTAATCAAAGTTAATGTGAGTCCTGATACTATTATAGGTACCATTTATATTGAATTCACCTTAGTTACTACTTTATTTGAAACAAATGCTTCTCATAATTTTGTTTCAACTCTTATGGTGGATATTATAAAACTTACAATGGAAATCATACCATTCATCATGGAAATGGTGTTTCCTCTTGGAAATAATAAGGATTAGGGTTTTCAATGTCCCTCATGCTCTTTCTTCATGTGTGAAGTAGATATGGTATGCGATTTTTTGGTTATTAACTTAGACCTATTCTTTGTTATTATTAGGATAGACAAGATAACTGATCATAAGGCTCGAATTGATTAATATCACCAGTGGATGTCTTTTATTACTCCAGATGGGAACCCCTATATGTTTCAAGGCGAGTGGGACCCAAGGTCCAGTTTGGTGGGGCTTCCTCTTCTATATCTTGATAGATCATTGTCTTTGTATGCAATTTTTCTTGGTTAGAAATATTTCAGCAGTGATCTCCCTCCAATAGTCAATGAAATTACATAAGTTTTTTTCAGATGAATTTTCTAGGTTTTATTCAAAGATAGAGAGGTGTATTTATTGATTAAACTAGTGCTAAGAACTCAACTGATATCAATACCATCTTACCGCATGGTTCCAACTAAATTTAAAGAGCTAAAAAATTAGTTGGATGATATAAAAGATGTAGGATTTATATTCTTTAGTGTTTCACCATGGGAAATACCTATTCTCTTTTCCAAGAAGGATGATGGGAATCTCCATTTGTGAATTAATTATCTAGAGATTAATTGAGTAATAGTTAATAATAAATATATCTTTCCCCATATTGATGATTTGTTCAATCAGTTGAAGGGAAAAATGTGGTTTTTTAAAATTGATATTTGGTCTGGTTATCACCATCTTATAATCAAGAATTCATATATTACAAAGGCTACCTTCAGGAGAAGATATGGACATTTTAATCACCTCATGACGCCTTTCTCCATAACTAATGCTCTTGCTGTCTTCTTGGTATTGATGAATCTTATTTTCCCACTAGTATATGGACACTTTTTTGTGGTATTATTGGATGAAATTATGATATATTCTAAGACTTGATAAGATCATGTTTTTTACTTGAGACACATTTTGATAATCCCGAGGGATCACCACATGTATGAAAAACTATCAAAATTACAATTATGGATTTGATAGGTTAAGTTATTGGGACACATGATCTTGAAAAATGGTTTATAATTACATCCTAAAAATGTGGAAAATTTAATTCTATGGAAATAATTGCAAAGCATATTTGAGATTTGAACATTCCAGGGTTTGGTAGGTTATTATCGGTGGTTTATAAAGGATTTATCAAAACTTTCTGTAACAACCTGATATTTTATGATAAGTATTATTTTTAATTTATTTGATGCCATGTTTTTTATGATACAACAAGATTATCTTGTGCTATATGCCACACTGTATTAGCTTGAAGTATACGCAACACTATTCTTAGATTGTGTTACACACAATTTCAAGTTCGTTTTATAATAGTCATTCTACGCAACATTGAGTGTATATATATATATATATTCAATGTATAAATTAAATATGGTTGGATTATGTTATATGAAATAATAAAGGATTCTTGCACAACAAGCAACCCTGACTTGGTTTGCATTACACGCAATCACGACTTTCCTCGATAGCGTGTGTTGTACGCAATACCGAGTTTTACTAAACAATGATATATTATTATAATATTATTATGAACTAGAATTTATGAATATTATTAACTAAATTTTGAATTTTATAACATTATTATTCATCTTACACATTTTCTAGAACATGGTATAAGAACAAAATAAATTTTTCGGGTAAAATAAGTATTTTTAAAAAAATGCAGTTTTGCCGCCTTTTGATGGCGCACCCACTTTAAATATAGTTTTTGAAATGTTTATAAGTTCAATTTTACAAAATAAAATTATTATTTGGAATCAGGATATAAAATTTTACCTTGGATAAATTTTTCATATTATTCTGATAACTTTCATATTTTAATGAATAGTAAAAACACGCTATATTTTAATTAAAAACAACTTTTTTCATCGTAATAACTTATGTGGTTAAATTATAATATTGAATGGTTTTAAAGTATAAATAGAATATATTTTTACCATTTAATATAATGTATGTTATTAGCCTTGATTTTACATTGAATTCGTAGGTTAAATAAATTCAATCTTTTGCAATGTTTTAAACAAAAACCCGTTTTCTTTCGACAATGGGATTAATTTTAATTTAATTTCTGCAACTTTTGTGTATTGAATTTGAAAAAATGGATTCCATATTTGGAATCAGTGGGTCCAAATTATATTAATAGACTACTTTTTATTTTTGGGCTTTATGAATAGTAACAACAGTAAATTTTATTTACCATAGTAAAAGGTAAATTGGGTAATTAAGGGTAAATATAATATTATAAAATTATCCTAATACTTGTCTTAATACAATTGAATAATTATAATTTGTCCTAAGTCATATTTGAGTCGAAATGGAATCCATTAGAACCCACTTGGAGGTGATTAAGACCTTCAGTTTATTTTATTTAAAGGAAAGTGAAATATGTCTCACTCAACTTTAATAATTAAAGTATTTTTAATATAAGTTTATACAGAATATAAATTCGGTTATAAATACTCATTTAAAATATAAAATGTTTTTATTTTTCATGGTAATTTATTTGTAATTTTTAAGAGTTATTTAATTACCTTATTATCTTATACATTAATGATGCAGAAATTATTTATTTAGTGAAAAATCAATAATATAGTTTTTATTGAAATAGTAATACATATCAAAAGGCCCAAAAATCTACACAAAACTTATTATTAGTGTATATATAAACCCTAATCATCCACTGGCCGAAATTTTGACCATTTGGATCCTTATTAAGGCGATTATGACACTTATATTATTTTATTTTAAATGATGCCAAAGTTGTCACCTTCATAATTTAATAAATATAACAATTTAAATATTGTGATTTTAAGATGATAAATTCGAGTAAAAGTATTATTTTGAAATTTAATAGATTTATATTCATCATAGGATTTTATTTTTAATTTTTATAAAAAAAATAAGTATATTAAATAATTATACAAAAATGATGTAGTAATTATTTTATTAAGAGATAAACCAAATAAATGGTTTTAAAAATAATAAAATAAATATTATATAAACTATTTAATGTGATACACTAATTTTATAGATAAATATAACCCTTTATGAATCTATTAAAGCTTTTATTTTGAACATATATTCTGTATATATTTTATTTAAATTCAAATAAATGAATAGTGTCAAAATTGACACTATTGTTATTTTATAAAAATAACATATTATAAAATTGTTTAAAAATCACAAAAATATTTAAAAATTATAAATTTAAATTTATATGGTCTAATATGTTATAAAGTATCCAATTATGGACAATTCACAACAAATAAGTAATTATTTGTTATAATTTAAAATTTAGAATGTTATTACCGCAAATAAAATTAAATTGATTAAATAAGGACAAATCAAGTTGATAATGTTTAAAATAAATTCATAACATGTCTAAATTTTATTGGTTGATGAGATTAAAAACCTATATCATCTAATATTCGGATATGAGTCATTTTTGAAGTTTCTAAGTGGGGTTGGGGTTTAATATAAACTAATATTTCTTATATTTCCAAAGGTGCCCCTCTCCTCCCTTATAAAAGGGCACCTCCTCCCTCTCCTCCTCACACCAATTTGAACCTTCAAACTCGGCCAAAACCTACCCATTTCACTTTACCACTTCCCTATAAACATCCTAGAGGTCCTGGTCTTCTTCAAAGACCAATTTTAGTGCCCTAAGAGGAGGTCTCAAAGAGGCGCTTCAAAGAAGAGGTAATGTCTGTTACCGATTCTTTCAACTTTATTTCTTCTTCTAATTATTATTCTTTAGTTGTTTCATTATGAAGTAATAAAATCAGTATCAATAATATACTGATATGTTATTATAAGTATTAAACAACCCTATTTCACCATCTATCCATCCCACGGAAAACGAAATCACCGCGCGTGCGTACGTACGAAATACCGTCTCCACGCCGTGGTGTAATCTATTTTCCACCACCACCTTACTTGGATGGGTATAATGGTGTAAATAATGACTATATATGATTATTGTAAATTGATATTGATTCTGAAATAGTATACATACACACCAATACAATTCCATGGGAACGATATCATCGCTCGTGCGTACGTATGGATTATCGTCTCCACGGCGCGATGAGATTCATTTTCCATGTTAAAAATTCAAGAATGATTATAAAGTATATATAATAAGTAATAATGAAATATATGACATAATAATGCTACTGGATTTATGTACTTATATATTTATTTCATATACTTAATTCCATTCAATTCAATAAGGAAACGAAAACAGCGTTCATGCGTACGTACGACCTACCGTCTCCATGAACGGTGTATTTCTTTCCATTTATCGATCTATTATATATATGTATATTCTGAATATATATTATATATAAATCATGTTTTAAATTCTGTATGTAAGTAATCATGATCTAAGTAATCATATGAATAATTACAAGTTAAAACACGAACGACAAATGAAACGATTTTACCCAAAACACTCTTTAACATGGAATTTACAAAAGAACGGGTAATATAAAGTCATAAGTGAACGATATATGATATCATAACAATGAATATGATTCTGTAATAATTCAATGACATTATTTAAATCATTATTCAAGAGGGTTGGATACGTACGAAGCAGATCAGACCTAAGGTAAAGGATAATTTTGCAAATCTCATTTTTATCTGAGATTGCTATACGTAAGTATTTACTGGGGTTATTGTTATCATCCATGTACATGTTTTCTAAAAGTGTTTTTATGTATGTTTAATGTCGTTTTTACCCATTTTGAATTTTACTACATGGTATGTAAGGAATAATTCTTTTGTTTACGTTACGAGATACCTTTTGACTTTTCTGACAAAAGTACGAGGAGAATGTTTTTTTAACTTATACGGCATGAAAGGATTTTTAAGGTTTTATAAAGCCTTTTTTTTCATGAAGCTTAATGCAAAATATTTCATGACTATTTTAAATAAAATCTTTTTCTTTTAAAATTTCATGACGTTTTGTGAAAATAAATTGATTTTGAAAAAGAAAGGATATTTTCCACAAGAATTCATTTGAAGTGTTTTATCAAAACAATTTTCCATCTAAAATGAAATTATTTCATATGTGTATGTTTCAAGTATAAAGTCTCTATGATTTACATGGTTTCACTTTTTTTATAATGAAATGATATCCATTTGTTTTATATGGATTATGTTATTATGAGATGATTTTTATGAAACCCATTTTTATTATTTGGGTTATGATGAATGATTTATGTTTATGTTGTGGAAAAAGTAAGAATGATTTCATTATGAGATGGGTGTGACCTATATCTACCTACAATGAATTAGGTAAAGATTTATATCTCATGATATAGACATGGATGGAATGACAAGTTAAACCGGTTTAGTAATACAGGACTGGAACGAGGAGTGAACTCGATTCAGAAAGAGACTTTGTCCACTAAGATGGTCTTGGAAGAAATGCCTTGGCTACTATGGAAATCATATCATGTGATTAATGGTTTTCTACAATTACATGTTTTATTCCCATGCTATTTTATCATGATTGATGTTCCTTTATGATATATGCCTTACGTACTTCCATGATTTATGTCTTTGCTCAAGGTTTTGATGTTTAGATTTTATATTCAGGTTTTTTCATTCAAATGTTTATGGATTGTTTTATATTCTCTATGCTTAACCTTACCGAGAATTTGAGCTCAACCTTTATATGTTTTATTTTCCCTAGGATATAAAGAAAGGTTTTAGGTAAGAAAACAAAAGGGGAAGATTTTTATGGAGATGTTGAATATCTTTCACCACGATTAGAAGATTATGTTCCGAGTTTCCAAAGAAACTAAACTATTACGGTCCTTGTGTGTCTGATTTTGTTATGTATTAAGTATTCTGAAAAAGTAATGTAATGTCCATGTACGTCAAGATTCGGGTCTCTACAATTGGTATCATAGGAAAGGTTTAGTTAACCTTTGGAAACTAGGATGCGAAAACTTTAGTGAGATCCCTAGAGATATTTCTAAGGTATATCTAGGGATGTCCCTAAGGATAAGTATACGTATAGGATATAGTCCTAGAACTACGGTAACGATCTTAGAATTTAACCTAAGATGTTAGATATTGAGGGTACTCCCCCTTTACTATGTTGTTTTCCCTAGCATGATTTTTTCCTCTCACACTATTATTTTTGGGTTTTAGAAAATGGCTGGAAACAGGAATATTCACGATAATGGAGGATATGGCGGACAATAGAATGATATTATTAATGAGAAACCAAATGAAACGGGATTTGGAAGTCCAAACATCGTTATTATGCCTAATCAGAAATCTCATAATATGATCAATAATCTCAACTTTGGTAAGTTTCCCGACTCAGATAATAAGAGAAATATGGAGTTTCATGATGATCATAGAGGAAAGAAAGTTCAATTTCCCTCATGTAAATCATGTGGGAAGAGGCATCGGGGAGATTGTTTCAAAGGAACTGGAAAATGATTTGGGTGTGGAAAAGAAGGACACAAAGCCAGTAAGTTCAAAGGAAAAGGTTCAGTTAACACCATGGACAATGATAATGGTATTTATATGACATCAACAATGATTAGATGTTTTAAATGTGGAATGTATGTGAATTATGAAAACCAATACCCTAAGGGAAAATATCATGAAGAGAATCAGCATGGTAATATGAGTAGTATTTATGTGGATGATGATGAATAGACTACAAATTAAATTTGAGATGAAAGAAATGATGAAGCTCAGTCAGTGGTTTAAGAAGTTAGTGGAATGATTGTATGTTTATAAATAATAATATATGGTACTATGGAATAAAGAATCATCTAAGGATTGTTACACTATTGTTTTTCCTAAAGTATTTGAAAGTATATGTTGAATGGTACCAGTAACCATGGAAGGTTATTCAGAAAGTAGATGATATGCACATAATGAAGGGATAAGAAGATAATGAGATGTTTTATTGTATTCATGAGCTCATGAATGATATAAGGACTAAGTGATATCATGGTTTGATTATATAGATTTTTTTTGGGATTTTGGTATGTGGAAAGAGTTACCTTTTGACATTATTCATGTTTTCACTATGGTTTTATGGTAATTTATGTTTCAAGAGAATATATGACTAAGGTATTCATGTGTTTGGAATACAACCAACAAGATATATCTTATGATAGATGTGGGATAAATGCTTTTATTCACATTCTTGGTAGATAACCTTTCTAGTAATTGTTTTGTTTATACTATGAGCTTAGACCGAAGTATTTTAGATAAGACTAAAGATTAGAATGGATTATGTTGGACATAAGTTAGTATTGTTTAAGGATATAACTTTTTTCGATATTATTGATGGGATGTTATAGTAATGTAGTTTAAGAAAAAAGACAACCTACAGGACGTGCGACATCCCATCGCGTCGGACAAGGCTGTGGGAATCGAACCCACAACTGAAGTGCGACTGGCCTTTATCGCATACCAATGGCCTAAAAAAAGTCCCTGTTTAGTAGAAACTAGTTTTTTTTATTAAACGGCATGATAGATGAAGTATAAGTTTATTTTTGGAATCGTATACGATTAACCTCACCATAGATGGTCTTATGTATATTTGATAACTTTTTCTAACCTTTTGTTTGAAACAGATGGAATGACCTATCATTTTATCACATGATCTGTTAACACTTCACAAATAACAAATTCAACTTCATTTCTTTAAGAGATGAAGTGGAAAATTGTTCAAAGCACGAACAATAGTGAGATTGTACCAAAATCAAGCAAGTATTTCTTCTAATTTAAAATTTTCAACTTTAGGGAAATGATATTGAAAACCAAAAATGTTGTCCTAGTGATCTTATATCCGATGAATCAGATGATACCTTAGATCATCACAAATTTATGGCTTTGTGATTGTTGGATTTTTTATAGCCATGTCCTCTACCACTCTCCGTCAGAACTTGATGGTTAGATTTTTCTTCCATATCCATATTTTCACCTATGTTCTCCTCTGTGGAAACCCAGTGATTAGTTAATTTGGGTAACCGTTACGTTTCATACTTTAGTTTTTAAAGTTAAGTTTTGGTATTTTATTTTACAATTTGTGTTGCAATTAAAGAAACTTTCAAGTATAAAACCATGTATAACCCCGATGAATTTTGAGGGAGAAATTCATTTTAAGGGGGGTAGAATGTAACAACCTGATATTTTATGATAAGTATTCTTTTTAATTTATTTGATGTCATGTGTTTTATGCTACAACAAGATTATCTTGTGCTATACGTCACACTGTATTATCTTGAAGTATACGCAACACTATTCTTAGATTGTGTTACACACAATTTCAAGTTCGTTTTATAATAGTCATTCTACGCAACATTGAGTGTATATATATATATATTCAATGTATAAATGAAATATGGTTGGATTATGTTATATGAAATAATAAAGGATTCTTGCACAACACGGAACCCTGAATTGGCTTGCATTACACACAATCACGACCTTCCTCGATAGCGTGTGTTGTACGCAATACCAGGTTTTACTAAACAATGATATATTATTATAATATTATTATGAACTAGCTGTTATGAATAGTATTAAATAAATTTTGAATTTTATAACATTATTATTCATCTTACACATTTTCTAGAACATGGTATAAGAACACAATAAAATTTTTCGGGTAAAATAAGTATTTTTCAAAAAATGCAGTTTGCCGCCTTTTGATGGCGCACCCACTTTAAATCTAGGTTTTAACATGTTTATAAGTTCAATTTTACAAAATAAAATTATTATTTGGAATCAGGATATAAAATTTTACCTTGGATAAATTTTTCATATTATTCTGTTAACTTTCATATTTTAATGAATAGTAAAAACACGCTATATTTTAATTAAAAACAACTTTTTTCATTGTAATAAATAATCTGGTTAAATTATAATATTGAATGGTTTTAAAGTATAAATAGAATATATTTTTACCATTTAATATAATGTATGTCATTATCCTTGATTTTACATTGAATTCGTAGGTTAAATAAATTCAATATTTTGCAATGTTTTAAACAAAAACCCGTTTTCTTTCGACAATGGGATTAATTTTAATTTAATTTCTGAAACTTCTGTGTATTGAATTTGGAAAAATGGATTCCATATTTGGAATCAGTGGGTCCAAATTATATTAATAGACTTCTTTTTATTTTTGGGCTTTATGAATAGTAACAACGGTAAATTTTATTTACCATAGTAAAAGGTAAATTGGGCAATTAAGGGTAAATATAATATTATAAAATTATCCTAATACTTGTCTTAATACAATTTTATGATTATAATTTGTCCTAAGTCATATTTGGGTCGAAATGGAATCCATTAGAACCCACTTGGAGGTGATTAAGACCTTTAGTTTATTTTATTTAAAGGAAAGTGAAATATGTCTCACTCAACTTTAATAATTAAAGTATTTTTAATATAAGTTTATACAGAATATAAATTCGGTTATAAATACTCATTTGAAAGATAAAATGTTTTTATTTGTCATTGTAATTTATTTGTAATTTTTAATAGTTATTTAATTACCTTATTATCTTATACATTAATGATGCAGGAATTATTTATTTAGTGAAAAATCAATAATATAGTTTTTATTGAAATATTAATACATATCAAAAGCCCCAAAAATCTTAAAAAAACATTTTATTAGTGTATATATAAACCCTAATCATCCACTGTCCGAATTGGTGACCATTTGGATCCTTATTAAGGCGATTATGACACTTATATTATTTTATTTTAAATGATGCCAAAGTTGTCACCTTCATAATTTAATAAATATAACAATTTAAATATTGTGATTTTAAGATGATAAATTCGAGTAAAAGTATTATTGTTAAGGGTAATAGATTTATCTTCATCATATGATTTTTTTTAATATTTATGCAACAAATAAGTATATTAAATAATTATACAAAAATGCTGTAGTAATTATTTTATTAAGAGATAAACCAAATAAATGGTTTTAAAAATAATAAAATAAATATTATATGAAATATTTAATGTTCTCCACTAATTTTCTAGATACACATAACATTTTATGAATATATTAAAGCTTTTATTTCGAACATATCTTCTATATATATTTTATTTAAATTCAAATAAATGAATAGTGTCAAAATTGACACTATTGTTATTTTATAAAAATAACATATTATAAAATTGTTTAAAAATCACAAAAATATTTAAAAATTATAAATTTAAATTTATATGGTCTAAAATGTTATAAAGTATCTAATTATAGACAATTCACAAAAAATAAGTAATTATTTGTTATAATTTAAAATTTAGAATATTATTACCACAAATAAAATTAAATTGATTAAATAAGGATAAATCAAGTTGATAATGTTTAAAATAAATTCCTAACATGTCTAAATTTTATTGGTTGATGAGATTACAACCCTATATCGTCTAATATTCAGATATGAGTCATTTTGGAAGTTTTTAAGTGGGGTTTAGATTTAATATAAACTAATATTTCTTATATTTCCAAAGGTGCCCCTCTCCTCCCTTATAAAAGGGCACCTCCTCCCTCTCCTCCACACTCCAAGTTGAGCCTTAAAACTCGTCCAAACCCTACCAATTTCACTTACCCACTTCCCTAGAAACACCCTAGAGGTCCTGGTCTTCTTCAAAGACCAATATTAGTGCCCTAAGAGGAGGTCTCAAAGAGGCGCTTCAAAGAATAGGTAATGTCCGTTACCGATTCTTTCAACTTTATTTATTCTTCTTCTTCTTCTTATTTAGTTGTTTCATTATGTAGTAATAAAATCAGTATCACTAATATACTGATATGTTATTATAAGTATGAAACAACCCTATTTTACCATATATCCATCCAACGGAAAACGAAATCACTGCACGTGCGTACGTACGGAATACCGTCTCCACGCCGTGGTGTAATATATTTTCCACCACAACCTTACTTGGATGGGTATAATGGTGTAAATAATGACTATATATTATTATTGTAAATTTATATTGATTCTGAAATAGTATACATACACTCCAATACAATTCCATGGGAACGATATCATCGCTCGTGCGTACGTACGGATTACCGTCTCCACGACGCGATGAGATTCATTTTCCGTGTTAAAAAATAAAGAATGATTATAAAGTATATATAATAAGTAATAATGAAATATATGACATAATAATGCTACTATATTTATGTACATATATATGTATGTCATACACTTAATTCCATTCAATTCAATAAGGAAACGAAAACAACGTTCATGCAAACGTACGACCTACCGTCTCCATGAACGGTGTATTTCTTTCCATTTACCGATCTATTATATATATGTATATTCTGAATATATATTATATATAAATCATGTTTTACATTCTAGATTTAAGTAATCATGATCTAAGTAATCATATAAAAAATTACAAGTTAAAACACGAACGAAAAATGAAACGATTTTAGCCAAAACGCTCTTTAACATGGAATTTACAAAAGAACGAGTAATATAAAGTCATAAGTGAACCATATATGATATCATAACAATGAATATGATTCTATAATAAGTCAATGACATTATTTAAATCATTATATAGGAGGTTTGGATATGTACGAAGCACATCGGATCTACGGTAAGGGATAATTTTGCAAATATCATTTTTATCCGAGATTGCTTATACGTAAGTATTTACTGGGGTTATTGTTATCATCCATGTACATGTTTTATAAAAGTGTTTTTATGTATGTTTAATGTCCTTTTTACCCATTTTGACTTTTACTACATGGTATTTAAGGAATCTTTCTTTTGTTTACGTTACGAGATACTTTTTGACTTTTCCGACAAAAGTACGAGGAGAATTTTTTTTAACTTATACGGCATGAAAGGATTTTTAAGGTTTTATAAAGCCTTTTTTTTCATGAAGATTCCTCAAAAATATTTCATGAATATTTTAAACAAAATCTTTTTATTTTAAAATTTCATGACGTTTTGTGAAAGGAAATTGATTTTGAAAAATAAAGGATATTTTCCTCAAGAATTCATTTCAAGTGTTTTATCAAAACAATTTTCCATCTAAAATGAAATTATTTCATATGTGTATGTTTCAAGTATAAAGTCTCTATGATTTACATGGTTTCACTTTTCTTATGATGAAATGATATCCATTTGTTTTATATGGATTATGTTATGATGGGATGATGTTTATGAAACCCATTTTTATTCTTTGGGTTATGATGAATGATTTATGTTTATGTTGTGGCACAAGTAAGAATGATTTTATTATGAGATGGGTGTGACCTATATCTCCCTCCAATGAATTTGGTAAATATTTATATCTCATGAGATAGACATGGCTGGAATGGAAAGTTAAACCGGTTTAGTAATACAGGACTGGAATGAGGAGTGAACTCGATTCAGAAAGGGACTTTGTCCACTAAGATGGTCTTGGCAGCAATGCCTTGGCTACTATGGAAATCATATCATGTGATTAATGGTTTTCCACAATTACATGTTTTATTCCCATGCTATTTTATCATGATTGATGTTCCTTTATGATATATTCCTTACGTACTTCCAAGATTTATGTCTTTTCTCAAGGTTTTGATGTTTAGATTTTATGTTCAGGTTTTTTCATTCAAATGTTTATGGATTGTTTTATGTTCTCTATGCTTAAACTTACTGAGAATTTGAGCTCACCATTTATATGTTTTCTTTTCCCCAGGATATAAAGAAAGGTTTTAGGTAAGAAAACAAAAGGGAAAGATTTTTATGGAGATGTTGAAGATCTTTCACCACGATTAGAAGATTATGTTCCGAGTTTCCAAAGACACTAAACTATTACGGTCCTTGTGTGTCTGATTTTATTATGTATTAAGTATTCCGCAAAAGTAATGTAATGTCCATGTACGTCAAGCTTCAGGTCTCCACACTTTCATCACCTATTTCTACTCTCACCTAGAAGGGGGTGAAGTTATTATGTGATTTAATGTGTTATGCATCCTTCAACGAGATAAATAAATGTTTTACCTCAACATCTATTCTAACTATACTAGTGGACTAACATAGCTACTTGGTTTATTGTGATGTTTCTGGCGAAGGTTTGGGTTGCTTACTTATTAAAGGAGATCATGTGGTCTCTTATGTCTCACATAATATTCAAACTAATGAGAGCAATTATCCTAATCATGAATTAGAACTTGAAACTGTGGTTCATTCCATTAAAAGTTTTTTTCATTATCTTTTTGGTAAATTTTTATCATTTAATCCGATCATAAGAGTTTGGGTTACATATTTTCGCAAGAATATTTGAACCTTTGGCAGAGATTATGGATGAAAGGGTAATGTGGTTATAGATTCTCTTATAATGGAGTTTACTTCTCAGGCTGTAAAGGAATAAATGGAGGAATGTAATTTTATGGGGCTCTTTGCATAAATGAACTTGGGAGTCATAGAGGAAGGGTCTAGTAATTTTTTATCTAGTGTTATTTTGAAATCCACTCTCATTGAGATGATTATCCAGGAACATGATCAAGATAATGAGTTATGAAATAGTAGATATTATTTATGTGGTGGGGAGACCATCTATGAGTGGTGTCTCTCCAAGTTAGGTATCCTTTATTTTAGAAACTGGTATCTTTTTCCATAAACCTCATGGAAGGATTTATTAGGAGATTGTTATAATTATTTTTGGTTTATCCAACCTAGAACCAAAAAGATGTTTTATTTCATGATTTTCTAGTTCTAGTGTCCTATTTTGAAACATTATATAGCTGAATTTGTATCTCAATGTTACATGTGACAATAGATAAAGGCTAATAACTAAAATAATTTTGGTTTTCTTCAGTATCTCCCCATTAAAACATGGAAAATGGAATGATGTTTCAATGGATTTAATTATAGGTTTACCTAAAAATTATAACATCCCAAGAACCGAACTCCCAGATCCATCATATATGCTATAACGGGATCACTCGATCTATCTGGGCCGCCCCATTGTATAAGCTGTAACGGGTTTACCCAATGCTATCTGGGATGCCCCATCATATATAATTTCCAAGAACCATAACAAGATTAAAGTACATATATATTTCATCATAAAACTCATAGAATTTTTTTATTCATTTTATAACTTGATTAACCCATGGAAAGGAAATGGGTTCCATAATAATCTCTTTGAAACACGATTAACCCATAGAAAAGAAACAAATTCTATAACAATCTTTTTGAAACAACATTAATCTATATAGAGAGAGAATGTGGATGGTATCATTACAAAATATCCCCATTATATCATAAGTAACAATAAGGTTTTTTGTCATTAATTAATGGAAATACTATTAAAATAACATTAATGAAATTTTGAGGAAAATACCCTTTTCATTTTAAAAATTACTTTTTTAAAACATAAAAACAAATTGAAAATCATTTTCTTTAAAAATAACCTTGAAATATTATAAAGGAATATTTTAAAATCATTTAAAATATTTATTAAGTAAAATATCCTTTTATATTTGAAAATAACTTTTTAAAACATTTTTTAAAACATTTTTAGAAAACATGGTTTTAGAAGAAAACAGATTTCTAGCCGAAGAGAGAAATAAAGTTGGATTTTGTTAAAAAACATGATAAAAAATTTTATGCACCAAAGATTGTAAAAAAGGTAAAATTAATTTAAAATAATATTAATAAATAGAGTGGAATAAAATTCATGATTTTTATAAGATTTCAACATCAAATACTTAATCATACACAATCCCGATAACTGATGAGATTGTAACAAAAGTCTCTTACCACTTTTGTAACTTTTAATCATAATAAAAATGAAAGAATAAAATTAAATAAAACTTATAATATCATGAAAATAATTATATTTATGATATAACATGTCAAAGTTTCATTATATAAACCTTATTAAAGAAGATATATGTTTAACATAACATGTGTCTCAAAGAAGGAAAATTGAGACAAAAATACCTTACAACTTTGGTAACTTTGAAATCATAAACCCCATGAAATATAGATCATGAAATGGATATTTAAATAACTATAAATTTAAGGATAAATATCATAAAATACATTCATGGTATTTATATACAGCACATAACAAAAATAAGTGGTGTATATGGAATATATCTCATAGAAATAAAAGTGAGATGAGAAAACCCTTACCTTGAGTCCAACTTGTCACGTGTGCCTTTATATTCATGAATAATAAAATTATATTAATAATTTAATTTTTTTATAACCTTTTTAAATTTTATTATTAATTTTATTTCACTTAATAACATGTTATATATGATTACTTAATCAATTAAGTTTATGTCATATGTTTTGACCATATTCGGCTTGTATGTCAAAAATGACTTAGGTGGGTTGACTATGGTCAAAGAGTTCATTATTTAAACATATAAAGAATAATAATCATGAAATAATTATCATATTTATACATAAATTATACCTTTTAAACCAATCATTAAATATGGTTATGAAAAATGAACTACGGTTACGATCAAGGAGATAATAGGTCGTACGTATGCTTGAGTAACATTTCTATTTTTCAATGATAAATATGTAAATAAGGAAAGTGATATTTTATCTTTAAATAATGATAATAATATCATAAATACCATATTATTTAATTATATATACTTATATATTTCATTATTTTGATGTGGTGGTGAAAGGAATCACATCGCTTCGATGAGGCGGTAGTCCACACGTCCACGAATGACGTTATCATTTTTTTCAGTGACTGAAAAGGTAAAAAGAAAATGATATATTATATTTATAGAATGATAAATATGTCATTAATATCATAAATATTTCATTTATATCACATATATTTATTATATTTACCCTTATTAATTTCCATGAAACACGTTAGTGAAAAATGAATCACTTCGCTTCCTGAGGTAGTAGTCCGCCTTACAAATGAGTACCGCTATAATAACCATTAAGGAATAAAACATAAAAGGGTATATACTATATAATGATTACATATATATAATTATGTTATAAATATCCTATATAAACTTCATATCCATAATCATACTCAACCGTGATAGGTGGTAATGGAAAAATGAATGACATCGTTTCGTGAGGCGGTTGTCCTTCGTACACATAAATGATGATTTAATAACACATTTGATGGAAGTGTATGTGGTTTTAGGTCATAAAATTAACATAAAAACATATCAGTATATTTAATATATTATTTTATTATATCATCATGTAATAATAAGAATTTAAGGAGGTGGATAAAGAAATAAAATAAAGACACGTGTTGAAGAATATTACCTCTTCTTCAGGCATCCTCCTTTGGTTTGCACTAAATCTTTCCTAGTTTAGATATATTCTAAATATAAGGATTAAAGGATTACTATAGGGAAGTTGGGGAGTGATTTTTTATGTATTTTCCGAACCTAAGTGGTTTAAAGGTGTGAATCATGGAGGAGATGGGGTGAGCTTTCATAAGCAAGGGAAGGGACAAACTTGACATTTTTGAAAAAAAGTTAGATTATCCACAATTCACCTAAACAAGGCTTAAATAATGAACCAAATTATATAAATGAAGGTTTTAGGTAAAAATATTTCCATAAAATTGGTATTTTAAAATTTTATAGGTCATTTTCCCCTTATGTTTAAAGTCTAATCCCTTGATAAGCTCATTTTTACCTCAATCATTGTGATTAACTTCAACTATTTTCACTAATAATTTTGGTAAAAAAATTAGTTGAACCTATTATAAATTATAAATTATTATTATTAAAAATATTTAATCCATTTTTTCAAATTTAATTTACATAAGTGTCAAAATTTTATTTAAAATTAATATTCTAGTCGCAACAGGAAATCGAGTTTTTAAAGTGAAAAGGTTCAAATGTTTACAAAGTTTTTTATATAAAATTTCAATATGAAATTTATTATAATGAAATAAAGTGTATTAATATATATATAATTTATAAAATTTAAATTTAAAAATAATTTAAAATTTAATTTAACATAGTAAATTTTTTAAATAAAAAGACAGTTTTTAATTAAAATTCAATATTTTCACTATTCAATAAAAAATGAAACTTTCTAAGAAAATCCAAAAACTTATCCCTAATATATTTTTGAAATTATTTTTCAAAAAACGAATTTTATTTTTAAAACAAGAGTGCCATTAAAAGGCGAAAAAACCGCCTTTTAGAAAAATATATCTTTTTATGCATAAAATTGGATTTTTATTATCTTATTCCAATAAAATATATTGGATGAATATAAAAATATTTTATTTAATATATAAAATATATATTTTATTAATATCATTCAATACTAGTAATTAATTTTATTTATTTTTTTAAAACTCCTTTGGGCACATAAAAATATATTTTTAATAAAAAAATTCCCTTATATTAAATTGGTTTTTAATTTAATTTCTAATTAATTGGGAACCAATTAATTTATTTTATATAAATTTTTAAACTATATTTTCATAATTTAGTTATTCTTATTCATCCCCACCATTCCAATGACTAAGTGATAATTGTCATGTTAAATATTGTTGTCTGGTAAAACTCAACCTTATGTGTAACAAAAATTATAGAATAAAATCAATGTTGCATAAAATGAAAGATAAAATTGGTGTTTCATGTAACACAAGATAAACTATTTATTACATGTAATGAAAGATATAAAATAATTTAAATTAATTTGAAAGAAGACAATTCATAAATCTCAGTTTGTTACATCCTACCCCCCTTAAAATGAATTTCTCCCTCAAAATTAATCTTGGTTATAAAAGGTTTAAATTTTTTATAATTTCTTTTTTGAAATACAAATAATAAAAATAAAATAAATAAAGCATCCCTTAAAAAGTTAAAGTAGGAAATGGAAAGGTCACATGAAGTTATGCATAACTAGGTATCCACATAAAGAGAACATTGGTGGGAAATTAAAAGATGGATTTAGAAGGGAAAACTAATTATTATGAACTAATAGAGAGTGATAGAGAACATGGTCAATTAGAAGTCAATGAAAACAAAACCACAAGTTAAATAGGTGTGTAAAAGGTCATTTATATCATTATAAAATATGGTAGTAATATAAAATTTTATTTCAAGATATTTTTTCCTAAAGATGAAGGATTACTTCACCATCTAGACTAAGAGAATAAGGAAATATATTTACTTGATAAGTAGAGCTTCATCCTTTAATCAATTTACACCATAATATTATCTTTTTATCCAAGCGATGAGTATCCAAAGATATATTTTTTCATTCTTTGAGCAGTAAAATCAACTTTTAAAGACCACATAACTATAAAAATAATAGTAAAGTTTTTCTACCTATCTTTAGACATTAACCAAAACCAAAATAGTTAGAACGTGGTAAAATAATTCCCAAAATGAGTCAAACTTTGGATGATACACTAATATTAAAAATTAAATATTAATACCCAATATTTAAACTAAATTATTCCATAAATAACGATCCTTAAAATTCTTCAAACATTTATAGACTAAATTCGAAATCCAATGATTAAAAGGATTTGATCATATATTCTTACAAGATAAATCAATTGTTATTCCTCAAATAAAATAATATGTGTTTTTGAAATAAACTTAATCTTTACCTATAAAAATTTATTACTACCCATGACATCATATAGGCCATTGGTAGGTGTTACACCCTTGTCGCCCTTCGGCTACAGGTTCAATCCCCACAGTTGTACCAGATACGAGAGGTTGTCACCCGACCTTCAGGTTGTCCCTTTTTTTACTTTAAACATGAAAAAAAGTTTTTATCCATAAATTAAAATTTATATTTATCATAGGGGTTAAAAATACCTAAACCCAATAAAATGTCTCCTAAAGTGTTATTAATAACTTCAAAAAATTTTACTAATTAAAATCTCAAATGGGTCTCTAAGAATTTGAACTTATGATCAAACTTAATCTTATAGACCTATGAAGGTATCCATAACTCTTAAGATAACCTCACATGAAAAAAATCTAATCTACTAAGTTATCTAAAACTTTCCTATGATACCAACTATAATAGCCCAAGAACCTCACTCCCATATCCAGTGTTGAAATAATAAAATTTACATTTATCTATTGATACCGATAACTGTGACCCAATTTTTCCCATCCAAACCTTACGATATCAAAAGTAAAAATAGAATCACTTACATTCTCAATAAAATTTAAGGTTTATAGTTTTATATAATTAGTAAAAACTAAAACATAAAAAATACTCATGTCATTAAATAATAATTTCTACCTCTTTACCCATATTTTATTATTTCACATTAATTCATCATCATCATCCATATAAAATCCCTTATATACATAATTCATTCAACCTCATTATTTATAACTCAGGTAAAAGGAAACATAATAAGGGTGAGATAAAATAATCATTAAGCATAAACATAAGAATTATAAAATTAATGTCATCAATGAGCATAATAAGTTCATAAGGGTATGAAGACATAATCACAGTGCATGATAGAATCATAAAATAATTCATACCCATTAATACCTAGATTATAAAAAATGAAAACATGGAAAAGGAAAGAGTCATCATATTCAATAATCACAAGCCCAATTATATAAATATTGATAATAAGAAACATTATAAACCCCTAAAAAGTATCCATTTTTTTGGTATCTTAGAACATTTTTTCTCCATAACCCTTGTTAAAACCATGTCTAAAATAACTAGAGCCCAGTTCAAACCATAGGAGAAACCCTCAGGTAACTACCTTATTTACTCTTAAGAAAAGTTACATTAACCAATTAATTGGAGTGATATCTGGGTAAACCCATCATCTAAGTTATAACAGGCTCACCCAGTGCTATATTGAATTCCCCATCATATAATATGTAATAAGATCAACCAGTTTTATATGGGATTCCCCATCGTATAATTTTTAACGGCCTCACCTGATGCTATCTGGGCCTCCCCATCGTATATAATGTTTAAGAACCACAACACGAATAAATCATGTAGATATTTAATTATAAAACTTATATAAATAATCATTATTCCTTTTATTACTTAATTAAACCCTATAAAGGCAATAAACTCTATAAAAATCTATTTGAAACTTGATTATCCAGTGGTAAAGAAACAGGTTCCATAACAATCTCTTTAGAACAACCTTAATCTATCCAGAGAAAGAATTTGGATGGTATCATTACAAAATATCTACAATTTAGAATAAGTAATAAAAAAGGTTTTTTTACATTTATGAATGTAAATACCATTAAAATATCATTAATTACATTTTTAGGAAAATACCCTTTTCATTTTGAAAATCACTTTTTGAAACATAAAACATTTTAAAAATAATTTTCTTTGAAAATAACCTTGAAAGATTATAAATAAATCTTCAAAAAACCATTTAAAATATTTATAAAGGAAAATATCCTTCTATATTTGAAAAAAATTTTTTAATTTTTTTTGAATTTTTTTTATAAAACATTGTTTTGGAAGAAAACATATTTTTCACTGAAGAGAGAAATAAATTCAAATTTTCTTAAAAAACTTTCTGAAAAATTTTATTTACCAAAGTGTGGAAAAATGGTAAAATTACTTTAATATATCATGAATAAAAATAATAAAATAAAATTTATTAGTTTTATAATATTTAAACATCATATACTTAATCATACACAATCTTGATAACCAATGAGATTGCAACAAAATAATATTACCACTTTTATAACTTTGAATCGTAATCACCATGAAAGATTATAATTAAATTAAAATTATATTATAATTAAAATAATTATATCAATGATATAACATTTCATAGGGGAAGTATATACACCTCATAAAAGATTATAGGTGTATAACATAACATACGTCTCGAAAAAGGAAAATTGAGACAAAAATCCCTTACCGCTTTGGTAATTTTGAAAATGTAAATCCCATAAAAGAGAGATCCTCAAATTTATTTTTAAATCCAAAAAAATTAATTATAATAATCATAAAATAAATTAATGGTATTTATATACACCACACAACAAAAATAAGTGTTGAATATAGCATATATCTCAAAAAAATAAAAGTGAGATGAGAAAACCCTTACCCTAAGTTCGACTTGTCACGTGTGTCTTTATATTCCTAAATAATAAATTTATGTTAATTATTTAATTATTTAAAACCTTATTAAAGTTTATTATTACTTTTATTTTTCTTAGTAACATGTTGTATATGATTACTTAATCGATTAAGTTTACGTTAGATGTTTGACCATATTTGGCTTGTGTGCCAAAAATGACTTAGGAGGGTTAACTATGGTCAATGAGTTCATTATCTAAAGATATAAAGAATAATAATAATAAAATAATTATCATATTTATACATAAACTATAATTTTTAATCTAATCATGAATTATGTTTATGAAAAATGAACAAACATTATGATTAGGGAGATGATTGGATGTATGTAGCATGAATGACATTTCCATTTTTCAATGATCATTATGGAAATATGGTAAGTAAGATTTTATCTTTAAATAATTATTATAATACTATAAATACCATATTATTTAATTATATATACTTATATATATAATTATTGTGAATTGGTGTTGAAAAAAGGAATCACATCGCTTCGAGGTGGCGGTAGTCCACACGTCCACAAACAATGTTATCTTGTTTTAGGGAGTGAAAAGGTAAAATGAAAATGATATATTATATTTAAATAATGACAAATATTTAATTAATATCATAAAAATTTCACATATAACACATATATTTATTATAATTACCATTATTAGCTTACATGTAACATGTTAGTGAAAAACGAATCACATCACTTCGTGGGGCGGTAGTCCGCCGTACACACGAGCGATGCTACTGCATCCCTTACATAATAGAAAATAAAAGGGAATATATGATATAATTAATCCATAGATATAATTATTTTATAAATATAATATATAAACTTTATATCCATCATCATACCCAAACGTGATAGGTGGTAATGGAAAAACGAATGACATTGTTTCTCGGGGCGGTATCCCACCGTACATACGAATGATGATTTCATAACTCATTTGATAGAAGTTTGTGTGGTTATATGATATAACCTTAACATAAAAAAATATCATGATATGGAATATAATTAGGCTATTATATAATCATGTTATAATAATAATTGAAGGATGTGGATAAGAAAACAAAATAAAGATGTGCGTTGAAGAATATTACCTCTTTTTCGAGTATCCTCCTTAGGTTTGCACTAAAGTATTCCTAGTTTAGATTTATTCCCAATATAAGGATTATAGTATGATTATATGAAATTTGTGAAGTTATTTGATCATTTCTTGGCCTAACCCAAGTGGTTTGAAGGTATAAAGTGGGGAGGAGAGGGAGTGGTCTTTTATAAGTGAGGGAGGGGACACACTTAGTATTTTTGAAAAGAAGTTTGGTGTACCCTCCTATTTACCTAAAAAAAGTCTTCAATAATGAATAAAATTATATAAATTAATTTTTAATGTCTAAATATGGCCATAAAATTGGTGTTTTAAATGTTTCTAGGTCATATTTACCCTTATGTTTAAATTTTAATCACTTGGTAAGCCTGTTTTTGGCTTAATCATTCTGATTAACTTTAACTATTTTAACTAATCATTCTGGTAAAAAATTAATTTGAACTTATTTTATAAATTATGATTATTAGAAATATTTAATACATTTTTCCAAATATAATTCATATAATTGAAAAGTTTTTATTTAAAATTAATCCCACAAATGCATCAAGAAAATAGGTTTTTAAAGTGAAAAGGTCAAATATTTACAAAGTTTTTATATACAATTTCAATAAAAAATTTATTTAGATGAACTAAATTTTATTAATATATATAATTGATCTAATATAACATTAAAACTAATTTAAAATATAATTTAACATTGTAAATTATTTAAACAAAAAGGCAGTTTTACATTAACATTCAGTTTTTTTCACTATTCATAAAAAATGAAACTTTATAGAAAAATACCAAAAATTCACCTTAAGATAATTTTAAAATTAATCCCCCAAAAATAATGTTTATTTTTTCAAATAAAATTTATAAAATTTATAAAATTTATAAAATTTATAAAATTTATTTTTAAAATAAGTGTGACATTAAAAGGCAGGAAAACTACCTTTTAGAAAAATACATCTTTTTATGCATAAAATTTGATTTGTTATTATCTTATGCCTATAAAATATATTGGATGAATTTGAAAATATTTAATTTAATATAATATATATATATATATATTTAATTAATATAATTCAATAATATTAATTAATTTAATTTATTATGATAAAACACCTTTAGGTGCATAAAAATAGTTTTTTATAAAAACATTTCCTTCATATTCAGTTGGTTTTTGATTTAATTTATAATTAATTAGTAACAAATGAATTTATTTTATAAACATATGTAAAATATATTTTCATAATTTAGTTAATCTTATTCATCCTCTCCATTCCAATGTCTAGGTGATAAATATCATGTTAAATAATAATATTAATAGTATATTGTTGTCTGGTAAAACTCGATCTTTCATGTAACACAAGTTATTGATGAAAATCCATGTTTCATTCAACACAAGATAAAGTTGGTGTTGCATGTAATGTAAGATAAACTATGTATTTTGTGTAATTAAATCTATCAAAAAAATTCAAATTAATTTGAAAGAATGTATTTCTTAGAATCTTGAGATGTTATAAAAATTCCTGAGGTAAAAATTCTATTTGAGTGGTGATTGATCGATGGAAAAATTAAGATCATTTCATATATATTTGTGACACAAAACAAGTGTAAGACTTGGGGAAGTTTTATGTGCAATAAATCATAAGTTTTCATGGAATTACTATTAAAATTGTCTTATATAGGGACTATCACTTTACCTCATGGTTTTGGAAGGATCACCAGAAGGCAATGGGTACTCAAGTCAAGTTGAGAATGATATATCATCCCTAGGAATATGGGAAGAAAAAAAGGGATAATAAAATTTTAGAAGATACACTCCATGAATATGTTTTAGACTTCATAGGTTTTTGGTATAACCACTTTGGGATGGTTGATTTTTCTTATAATAATAGTTACCATCCACCCATCAAGACAGAAACTTTTGACGATTTGTATGACTGAACTTATAACTTACCTCTTTGTTTGTCTAAAGTTGGAGTATCATACTTTATAGGACCAATCTTAGTTCAAGGGAAAACAAAAAAGGTCTAAATGATTCATCAAAATTTGATGATGGATCAAATATGATATAAGTATTATATATATTGTCATTTTAATCATTTAGAGTTATCATTTGGTGAATTGTTTTTCTAAAAGTCTCTCCCTAGTTAAGTCACCAATGACTTGAAAGATAAACAAAGTTTCCTCCCACATTTTTGGACCTATTGATATCATTGAACAAATTAGAAAGGTGTAATATCACTTTGATTTACCACCTAATTCATATTCAATCCACAATGTCTTCCATGTTTAATAACTAAAGAAGTATTAGCCTGAACTATCTCAAATCCTAAATTGGTAAGACCTCAACATAGAACTGGATATTTCTATGATTGAGAAAGAATTGCAATTTGTTGATTATAAAGTGAAGGTTCTACATGAGAATTATATACCAATGGTTTGATTTTTCTAGAAGAATGGTCTAGACTCAAATGAATCCTCATAGCATGAATACATGATGAGGGAGAAATGAAATCATCTCTTTTTAGACCAATCTTATTTAAATTAGCTTTTTAGGTGAAGAAATAACTATGAAAGGGAGAATTATCACACCTCAGTGTTTGTTTCAGGCACTCACACCCCTTTATTTTGACTATTTTTCATTAGAGTCTTTCCTCGAGTTATTTAGGGTAAATTTTGGAGTTTTTTATAAATCTTTTGGGTCTATTCATGGTTAGTTCATGGTTAGGGAAAATCATGTGGGTCTTTCTAGGAAACTATGCACCTTTGGTTGGAGTTCCATAGGAGGGAAAATAGTTAGGTTCATAGTTATTTCAAACTATATGGATTTCTACTCAAACTGTGTAACATGAGATAGAGACATTTCCTATGCTCAATGCATAGTTTTTTCAAATAGTGCAACTAAACCATGAAACTTCTCTAGTATCCTAGAAAGGGGTACACGATTGGCACATAGTTTGTTAAAACATTCAAGAAAACTATGTGACATGAATTAATTAATATGAATTTTTATTCTATTTCTCAAAACTCACCATTTTTCCTCATTATTCTCTTGGTGGTATAGGCTCTTGAACAAGGAGACTCCTCTTTGAGATTTTGAAGACTCATTTCCTCCCGATGATAGATTTATATATATATTCAGGTGTTAAATCTAAATTTTCAAAGGTATGTGCCTATTATTTTTCATTCATATTTATACTTATAGATTATCTCTTATTTCCTTGAATTAAAACTTAGATCAAGGCTATTGATGCCATATCTATGGTTTTTTAATTGATCTATTTGATTTTATTATAGATCTAACATGAAATTGGGATTTATTTTATGGATCTTCATTTGTCATTGTGGTAAGTGATTCATCTCTCTTCCAATGTTCTAGAATTTATGAATTAGATATTATTATTTTAGAATTCATAGATTATAGTTCTTTATTGTCTTCTTAAGAACTTAATTATTCTTGGATTATGGACTATATACGAGTATTGATATTCTAAGTGTTTTAAGTTAGGTAGTTTCATGAATTGGATTTATCTTACAAACTTTGTTTTCATTCTATTTTAATTTTCTTTATTAATGGTTGTAAACCATGGTTTATGGATTTATATTAGAAATGGTTTTCAAGGGATGAATTGTGAAATGTGGTGTTTTTTGTAATGTTTTATAATAATGAATTTTTCCCTTGGTCTTATTGATATAAATGGTTTAAAATCATTGTTTATATGGTTTTAAAGATGAAATTTTCTTTTGAATTATTTTGAAGTGTGAAACCTGATTGTGATCAATGATTAGGTAGAGATATATCCTAGGGATGAAATCTTTCCCCATAGACCTATTTTCCAAGGTAATGTGTATACTAGGTTTCCTAAGTTGTGGAAAAGAGACACTCTTGGGAGTGAACTATGACACCTATACCTATTTTTCTAGGGTGATGTGCACATCGGGTGGCCTAACAATCACATAGATTTGTACAAGGATATTCTCAAACCTGAAATATATGTGAACCTAAGGGATAAATTTACTAGTTTTAATATTTTAAAATTATATTTGGAGTGTTTTGGAAAATGATTTGAAACCCGTGTTATTTCCATGTTATATAAACAGTGAAAAAAGGTAAATCTCCACGTGTTATATCAAATTGGGAAAAACTGTATATCATGCATTGTATTTGTTTCTTGAGCATAATTGGTTCATTTTATAAATCCTGTTTATGAAATACTTATTGGGATCATACTGGGTTTTTTGTCACACCTTTCATTCACCTTTGGGTGTATGTAGCTCTTGTTTGGTCTGATATAAGTAAAGGTAAAGCGCAGTAGGTTGGTAGTAGGTTTTATCATTAGTAGGGTGTAAGAGTTTGGAGGGAACTACATGTCACATGGAGTTGGGGTTTTCACTGATTTAGTACTTTGGTTTGTTTTTGTGATTTTGTCACCTTTTTTCCATACTTTTGTATCTCCTCCATTGTGGGCTTTTATTAGATTCCCAAAATTTCCTTTATGGATGTTATCTAGTTTATTTTATATTGTATAAAAATCATTCCCAAAGGTAGTTATTGATGCCCAAGTACTTGTCTCCAGCTCATGGGGATATGTAATTCCCTTCAAACTATGTTGGAGATCGATTTGGGTTCTAGTTAGTAGGGTAATTTGGATTGGTTCATGACACCTAGAAGAGTAATCTTGGAGTAAAAAATTACCATCCCCCAATTTTATAGTCAAGATATAAACCTTTAATACAATGACAAGTCTTAGTCAAATTCCATCTACCCAAGGCTACTTTACTCAATAAATACTTAAATTCCATTATAATCCCAACAACTAAAATTTATAAACTATAATTAAATTCTTAATTTAATCTCATAACCTTGTACATGCCAAATTCAATTTCTAAGAAAAATAAATCAATTATCATACCTAATATGTAACTCATTAATTGAATGTGTAATAATTTATATAAGAATTTTAACTCTATAAATTTAATTATATATCAATTAGTAATATAACAATTATAACTATGAATAAAATAGGTAATAATACCAAATAAATGAACAATTCATAAATTTTGACATTAGATTAAAAATTAATGAAATTTTAATAAATAAATCTATTATAAACACTTAATTTAGACATTAATTTTGAACATTACACAATTAAATAAACATAAACACTTTATATTTACTTCTAATATAAACTCCTTCATATTATCCTTTTATATTGAATTTTATTTTAATATATTATATTAAATGAAATATAAACATTTTATATTCCAAATCTATCAAGTATACAATTTACACAATCTAAATTCCATATATTTACTATTATATAAACCTTAATGATATTAATTACCAAAATTAATTTTTTATATGGTTTAAATAATTTCTCAAATAAGGCCTTTAATTTGAAAAATTTAAATTAAATACTATAAACATTTCATAATATTAAACATAAAAACTTTTATATTATTTCCTTATTTTATAACTCATAAATACTTATACAATACTATTATATTTTCATATAAACACTTTACATCCAAATTATATGTCACGCCTTAAATTTTAAAAGGTATTTGATATTAATAATTAATATTATGGTATATTTATTTAATAAAAGTTTCATAAATATTAAATTAATTAATTATAAACATTTCATAATTAATTTATAAATATTTTTTAAATTAAATAACATCCCAAAATAACCTTTTCTATAATTTATAAACAATTTATAAATTTTATAATTCAATTTATAATTGAAATTAAAAAAAATAAAATTTTTCTACTATATCATTTTATATGATATATTCATATCATTAACCATGATTTATAACAAGACTCATAATATTTTCTTACATTTCTATTTATCACAATTTATAATAGATTATAAGTTTTTGTGATAGTTTGTGGTGGATTGCATAAGAATAACCCAATGTTTAATGTTACATTACATATCATAAACCATGAAAAAGTTATATAACATGGGTAATATAAACCAATGATGTTTGGTGATTGCATAAGATATACATTGATATGACCTGAACTAAACAAGAATATATTTTACTTCACTTTCATAATTTTCTTATTACATATCATAATTAATCACATAATCTCATAACCCAAAGGTTTAGTGTCCTTGGAGACTAGCTACATCAACATCTTGTTACAACTTATCAATTTAACATATCTTAGAAAAATATCTATGTAAGACTTCCTTTTATACATAATCCTATATATAATTACCTAGAGAAGTGTAAAATAAATTAAGGAGTGAGCTCAAATGTTTAGTGATGGAAAAATTATCAATGAGTTATAATGTGTTAGATCATAAGAAAGTGAGAAAAAAGAGCATGTGAGAAGTATCTAATTAAAAGGATCATAGAACCATAATAATTATCTAAAACTAATGATACAAGGTCATATAACCTCATATGATTAGACATATACCATATTGTAAGAGTGTCGAAACATGAGACAATAATCATGAGACATGGAAAATAACACAAGCATATAAAAAAGAAATGTGGAATAAAAAATGTGGCATAATCATAAGAATAATAAAACATAACATTGTGGACAATTTAAAAAAAATATCCATGTATAAGTTTATAAACAAAACAATAATGTCTTTGAATCACATTTTTAACATAAAAAAATTCCGACACATAATGTTGTGAATATAAAAAATGTCCATGCGTAATATCATTATATTATGAGACATAAAATTTTAACCAATGCATCAGAGGGATATATAGGATGATAAACATCATGTAATGATAAACCATAATTATGTGTTACCTGAAAAAAATCATATATCAAAACATGAAAATCCATGGAAATAAAATGGGTTACATAATATTTTCGAATGGTATCACTTAAGATGATATCAAGAATTTGATTGGTAGATACCAAAAATTCAATATCCCAAAATAAGTATGCCATAAGATAATTTAGTGATTTATAAAGAACATTACCCATAAAATATAAATCTTTTGGGGATAAATGTAAAAATTAATGTGAAATCATTAAATAGATTTCATAAATTATTTTTAACATTATACTAAAAAGACGAAGTTACCAGTCACTTTCAAAATTCATTTTATAGAAAGTGAGAAGAAGTATTTTTGAAAACATTTTTTTAAAATTCCACAATAATGGGAACTTGAAAATAAATATATTTCAAGTTAGGAAATGTGAAGTGGAAGATACAAAATTTATGAATTTGAAATGAAATTTCTTTTTCTTCTTATTTTTAGGTCTTTTTAGAGAAAAACCCACATCGATGAAAAAGTTGTAAAAATTACTTTTGAAAAGATATAAAGAGAAGTATGAAGAGTATTTAAGATAATTCATATTTATATTTCAAAATAATATAGGAAAAAAATTTATGGATAGAAATAAAATAGACATCAAGAGAAATATCCATTAAAAAGGATGAGAATTATTCTAAACAATGTAATTTTTTATGAAGAAATAAATCCATAAAAGAGGAATATTTTTTTTGTGAATATGTAAATTAAAAATAAAATAAGGTATAAATAAAATATAATATCATAATAGGATATAATAAATCAATATTATAACATTATAGTCAAAGAGGAATGCTTATTTATTAAGGAAAGGAGTTGAGTCAAGAAAAACCCTTACCTTTGATTTTTGATAGGTTGGACATGCTATAACCTTCTATATAATAAACACAACCATTTTAATAAATTATTTAAGAAATTTATTTATTTATTTTACCATTTATAATATTAATTTATAATCATTTACTATACACATATTAGCTAGTTTTATTTTATTTTCACCATTGGATGTTAGTAATTTTGTTTGTTTTATAAATTTTTTTTAGTGGCGATGTTGGGTATTGTTTTTTGATACCAATTTCATAATTAATATATTATTCAAGATTTTGAAATAATTTTTTTCAATTATTTATTTAGTCCCACTTTCACTTGATGGAAGTAATGGGTATGATTTTTGAAAATAAAATTCATCATGAACTTATTTTGAGTAATTTGGTGATAACAATAAGTTATTTTATATAGATCATTCATTTTTTGTGTTACCCTTAAATAAAATATTCTAAACATAATTTACCTTTTAATATAATATATTTAAAATATTTATTATTCCATTATAATACATGATAGACATTTATAGCATCATTCATGTTTTTGGTTTAATAGATCCAGACAAGAACATGCCATAATCTATGGGTGAGTGTGACTATGGAAGTGATTATTTTATTTTAATATAATTACTAAAAAATTATAATGATATTGTTTATATTTTATTAAGGGTATGTATCATATTGGTGGATATTTTTATGAAAAATATATAGTAGAAAAGGTTAGGTAGAGGGTAATACTCACGCTGAGGGATTGATTCTTCCCTTAGAGGGCCTCTTAGAAATGGAGGACTTAGAACAACTTCTTATGACTAGGGGTTTCCAAACATTGAAGAGGGATATAAGAGAGGAAAAATTTCTTATAATTAAAGATTAATTAAAAGTAATATATTGGTTTTTAATGGGTGTAATTGATCCACTTTTATAGGTGAAAATGAGAGACATTTCCTTGAAAAATTAATTTAGGTGAGGGGTAAAGATGGAATCACATGGGAGTTGAGAAAGTTGGGTAAATAAATTTCACACCTAAAAAATATCTTCTATAATTTTTAAGTTTAACTTTTATTTAATAAAATTAAATCCATTGTATATTACCTCTTTTTACCCATTGTTAACTTGTTTAATTATCTACCATGATAATTATTTTTTATTAAAAATATAATATTACCATTTTGACACAATTTGTACATGATGATTAAAAAATTTGGACTTTATTTAATCTAATTTAACTTATAAATATAATAAAATCAAATTTTAAATTAAAATATATAATATATAGGAAAAATATTTTTTTAGAAAACTGTATTTACAATATTAAGTGTTCTTAATCTAATTTCAAATAAATTACTAATTAAATGAGTGTTAATATATTTTATATATATATAAAAATTATATAAGATTAATCATTTAAAACCAATCAATTTTAATTTATTTAGATAAAAATTGTAAAACACTTAAAAATCATTCCATTGAAAATGACCCTTTACCTTTTATCGTGATAACTAAATTTTACCTTGGTAATTTTTTTGTGTCTAAAAATAAAATTGGGATTATTACCTAATATGAACTTTATAATTCCAAATATGAAATATATTTAATTATATTCAATTTCTAAAAGTGATAAAATTTAATTTTAATATAAAAATGAAAAAATTATATTTAAAAAAATGATTTTTACACATAAAAAGAAATTATTCTTATTCCTTACCAAGTAAAAATATTTATATTAATTTATTTTTATATTATTAATAAATTTTTATTGAAAACACTATTTTTTCATTTTTCAAAGTATAATTTTATAAAAACTGTAATATTGAAAATATTATAAGTTTATTAATAATTAAAAGTTTATATCATTCTAAATTATATTTTAAAAACCCATGAAAACATCCACATAATACCCTAGTGTAAGATAAGAGGTAGTGGTAGAAATGGGTGGTGATTCAACTTTCATGGATCACATAATGATTTCTAAAATCCTAAACTTCTCCCATAGATGATTTCACTCGAGTCATACTTGTTGAAGTTCAACTTGGACTTGGTTTAGGGAAAACCCTAGTGACACTACCTATTTTCCAAGATTAAAAAAATAAGCCTCATAAGGAATAATTTTATTACTTTATTCCATTGATTATACTTTATATATAGATTTCATAATGATGCTACTTCTATTTATATACACCAATTCAATAACTAAGTTATAATAATCACATTTTAATAATTTATCTCTTTAATTATTTATATGTTTAGTGATGATATAAATATTTGTATAATCCCAATGAACATATTATAAAATGACTATATAATCCCAATATCCATATATTCTCAATGACCATATAATTACAATGACTATATATATTCCAATATATAACCTTACATTCATTAATAAAACCATTCATCCTATTCGTTTACTTCAACATGTATATTATATTTCCAATGATTTACCTTATTTTAATAGTTATGATTGAGGTGATTATATTAATGGTAAATCACGAGGATAACGATTTTATATTCATGGTATTTTTATTTAAATTTATTCCTCATATAATTTTCTTTTTTTTAATTTTAAGATGATAACCTGTCCAAAAGGGAAAGCCTCTTTTATTAGCAAAAAATAAGGGCAAACTTACAAGAGTCTGAAGATAGGAAGTTTACATTGGTCCCTCTTAATAAAAGAGAGAAGGTCATCAGGGATCACATCACACCATAAGAAGTCAATGCCATCGACGCCCTTATTTTCAAGACCATATTCCTCAAACTTTTTATTTCACTATAGAAATTTGACTAGGTGAGTGGTCTTGTTCAAAAAAAACTTTATCTCTTTGATCCAAGATCTCCTCCTATTATTCCATTTAAGAGATATAATGTTTCAATTGAAAAGCTCACAAGTTTGGAACATGTGATGGATATGGTATGTACTTTCTCAAAAATGATACATGAAATAGATCATGTGCCTGATTGAGGTTTGGTGGAATAAATACATGATAAGATATAGTCCCTAAATGATAAAGAATCTCAAAGGGACCAATATATAGAGGTATTAACTTTCCCTTATTATCGAGCCTCATAACCCTCTTACAAGGTGATATTTGAAGTAATAATTTATCACCAACTTCAAAATCCAAATATAATTGAGGATTATCATTATAGATATTCTGTTAATTTTTTTTGACTTTATATATTACTAATTAGTTTTAAAATTCTATATCATTTCTTGGACAAGATTAGGAACCAACATTTTCCTTTCTCTAACTTCATCCCAGTATGTCAAAGTTCTACATCTCTTCCCATATAGAGCCTCATATGGTTCCATTTTGATTCTAGAGTGGAAACTATTATTATATGAGAACCTAAAATGTGAAAGATGTTGATCCTATATTATTTTTTAATTTTATTGAGAAATGTCTCAGCATATCTCATAGAGTCTAAATGATCCTTTCAAATTGACCTTCATCTTGAGGATGATAAATAGTACAGAAGCTCATATCTACATCCAATTCTTATTGGATACTTCTCTATAACTTCATGTAATCCTCATATCTTTATCCAATACCATTGAGAGTTGTACTCTATACAACCAAATCACTTACTTTATATATAACATAATAAGTTCATTAAGTGATAAATCCTCTCAAATAGTAATTAAGTGTGATTCTATCCACTAACACTCAAATGGAATTATTTCCATTAAAATTCTTAGTAAGATTTGTGATGAAATACATGGAGATTTTATACCATTTACATATTGGTGTCGAAAAAGTTTTCATCATCCCCTTGGACTTCAATTACTCTAAATTAACATGCTAGAATACTAAGAATCAAGATACATACTTCACAATATCCCTTTTAATATTGTCCCATCAAAAGTGTTTATGAATATATTTATACATATTTGTGCTTATAGTATGGATAGAGAATGATGATCTATATGCGTCATCCAAAAAATCAATCAATTTTAGTTTTTAAGGGACACATATTTGTTTCCAAAATATTATAACTCTTCTATCTTCAAATTTGAACTCCAAAATATAATCTACATTTTTTTGTATCTCCATGTCATCTAATTTGGGACTCCTTGATCTTCACATAGATGAATGGTTGATTAATCATTTAGGAAAGTTTGGATTTCATCCTTTTCCTTATGATTTACATATCCATACTTTGAATATCTAGGAAGATTTTATAAGATCCCATTTTTCTCAGGTAGGTTTCTCCTTGTGTTTTTGTTTGATCACTTTAATTCAGTAGAAGATCCCTTGTTCCTAGCTAGGTTAGTGTTTCAGAGGTGTTTGGAGGAAAAAAGCTTGAGTAAGGTGATGTCTAGATACATGAACTAATTCACACCATGAATGGCTATTAATGATGTAAATGGTTATGGGTGAACACCATAAAATTCATTTAGGAAGTGAATAGTTTTCCTAGAAAAATTAGTTAATGATGTGAGATGTTATTCATGAAGTGAACTAGTTTTTGTTATTTTAGGACGAGGTGACTTGTTTTTTAAATTATATAATAATTTGAAGATTCATGGTGTGAAACCTTGATTCACTTCATGAATGAGTTTGTGTTTAAAAGTTTTATTAATCCCAATGTCCTAAATTTCTCCCAATACTCATTCTCTTTTCTCTGAAATTTTAGACCCCCCTTAGGTGTTTTTGGGATTTCTCTTTGATTCAAAGCCATATTTTGTTGGATATTAGTGTACCAAACATAGAAATTTAAGGTAAGCCTCTTGTTTCTTATTTTCCTTCTTATTTCAGTAGTTTTCCCTTTAGGATAAACCTATTTTTGGACCACCACCCAAGATCTTGGATTTTTAACTTATTCTGAAAGAGATTCTTTGGTTTTAATTGAAGGAGAGGAAGGAGGATCCCAATTCTTCCTTGGTATTTGAGGATTTTTACTTCATATTCTCTACTTTTGAATTAGGTGGTCTAGAATAACTCCCTAACAACTATTCCATTTTTCCAGTATGTACATTAAGTAAAATCACATTGGAACACCATGAACATGACTTAAACCAATTAATAATTCAATGTTTTGATAAAACAATATGAATAGACCTCCCATGGACCCATTTGTTCCATTGACATTAAGATCGAGACTTGTGGCCACCCTTGTGGTGTGCCAACCATTGAGTCTATATTGAAATTTGAATATAATGAACATATATCACCCTGAAAAAATAAAAATTGGTTATGATTTGGATCAATAATGTGAATTAGTTTGGTATGTGAATTGAGAATTGGTTAAACTTAGTAATTAGGATGATTGTCTTAAAACTAAATTACTTTGATTAAAAGTGGTAAATTGGCATGTAATTGGAATTAATATAAAATCTTGATGAAATATGGATATAATAATATGTGTAATGGTAATTGTGATTAAATGATAAGTGAAATAGAATTAGTTATAGTTATTATGATATTTGTTAACATGGTTTAAATTTATAATTTCTATGTATTTGGTTATTGGAATGTATTTGGTAAATGGGGTAAATAGAATGATACTTGGGTAATATAATAATTGAATAATAATAATTTTGATAACATGTTTGGTATGTTGGTTTTTATTATTAAAAATATACTTCTTGTATTTATATCTTATTATTACTACTTGGTCCCTTAATTCCTATTGATGAAATTATTGGTTGGACATGGCGTTCCTTCTTTAGATGGAATTATTGGCTAGAAGTGGAATTACTGCCTAAATGAAATTATTGGTTAGAAATGGAGTTACTTACTTAGTGAAATTATTGGTTAGAAATGAAATTATTTCCGATATGAAATTATTTTTGGACATGGGTTTTGTTCCTAGATGAAATTATTGGTTGGACATAGAATTCCTTCCAAGATAAAATTATTGGTTGGATATGGAATTCCTTCCTAGATGAAATTATTGGTTATACATGTCACTCCTTCCTAAATAAAATTATATTATGGACATGGTGTTACTTCTTGGATGAAATTATGAGTTAGAAATATAATTCATTCTAGTTTTTCACTATGTTTTAAGGATAGATACATTCGATATCAGGCTGAAGTAGGTTTGGATGACCCTAGGTGTCAACTAAAAGCTCAAGGGTTGGAAGGTTACTTAATGTTCCACACCAATTTATGATTTAATTACCCTATTTACTATACTATTTCCTGAATTGTGTCTCGCAATTAGATTTTTAGACACCATGGGTGTCAGATTACTAATTTTTACTCACACCCTATTTAAGCACCGCTTGGTACCCAGGTAGACTTAATGTATGAAGGCATGGACATGGGAAAGTGTCCCTATACTTGATTGATTGCATTTATAGATGGAATTGAAGCATTTATATGGGACCAAAAATGGTGTTTAGGATCGAGGTTTTTAGAGTATTTATTTGGATTCTGTTTTTATTTTACTTGTATAACTTTCAACATGTCATTTAGATTGGCATGAATTATGGCATAACATGATTTATTATTATTTTTATTATTATTTTTCTTGTTTGTGTCTGGATATATGCTGGGTTGATTCTAGTATTTTTTATCTTATTTACACTAATATTATAACTCTATCCAGAGGGTATAATATCCACACTATATTCCTTATAACCTCACAGTTAGTTGTAAGCCTTTATACTATAGGGAGGCATACCTAAGGTCTCATAACTACCCATATTGGCCCTGTGAAGGAGTACCAGGATGGGGATGTGTTGGGGATCGATAATGAGCTTGTGCATGGGAGTATATAACCCATGTAAGGGGGAAACCCCAAGTTACCAAGGATGGGATTTCTATTCAAGATGTTCACTGGTTACATTTGTGATATTATTTCACTTTGGGAAATTCACTTATTGTGTGATGTTACTATTTTATATGATTTAAATCATTGGTTGATATGAAATCATGTGAGTATTCATAAATCATTATAGGAACATAGGGATATATTTTTAATTTAATTTATCATGCTAGGTATATATTTTTCACATGTGATATATCTACTTACCAAATTTTTGAAATGAGATTTATTTTTATATTTGATAAAAAGCAATAAATGGAACTGATATGATATTCTAAATGAACTGTTAATAAAAGGTTTGGAGTAACCTTGTGCTGGTTGTTCTATATTGATATCTTGACCTTATGAGGTTGATCTTATTATGTATCCTCTAATATAAGGAGTGTGTTGAACTTTGTAGAGGAAATTATTCTATGTCGTCTTCAAGTTGAGAATTAGGAGAGAGGTAATTAACACACACCTAACATAGATGACCATAAATTTTTTCATATCTGGGGAATCATATGTATGATCATATTCACAATATTTTTCTAAGAGTCATGAAATAGATAGAATGAGATATTTCCCATACTGTACCTTCAATGCATGACTTGAAGAGAGAGTATTAGCTACAGTACCCACCTACATTCACTAGGGAGGGAGGCCCCCAGGTATCTGAGATCTAGATCAAGTCACTCTAGATAATCTTTAATCACCTAGAGACACTATCATATATAAGGGTGACTATTTCTTCTTATATGATATGAGGAAAATCCAAACACTGGTGGGATATCCTAGAAAAAATCAAGAAGTAAGTGAACCTAAATTGAAGGACTTCAAGGCGAATTTCCTAAGCCACTTCTATCCAGAGACACAGAGGGATTAAAGGGATCAAAAGTTTATGCACTTAATGTAGGGGGGCATACCAGTGATGGAATATTCTAGATGTTTCACTAACCCTCATAATTTTTCTCCATTATTAGTAGTTGATGATATCCCTAGGTCTAAGTATTTATAAGATTTTATTTGTTACATGATAAAGTTTTAGGTGAACATATTTCTCCTGATAAATTTCATAAACGTGATGAATCAAAATCTCATCATATAAAGGAAACTAAAGGAGTCCCTAAGTGGTGGATATAAAGTCTTATTAGGGTGACTAAGGAGATTTTATTTAGGCTATAAGAAGTACTGCTTTAATAGTTACCATCATGACAATAGTTGGAAGAGTATCCAAGGGAGTGGGAAGCTATCTTAGAACCATGAACAAGTGTAGTTATATTAGCATGGATGGGATATACCCAAGTTCCTTTAGTATCCTTACCCTACATTAGAGTGATAATATTGTGGTAGAGTTGGATATCTGTAGAGGTTTTGTAGAAGACCTCAATAATAGAGTGGTGATAGAGGATCATGGAAGGCACTAGAGTCTAGGAAGGGCTCCACTACCTCTCATTAGATAGGTATATGGAGTTATATTGGATGATCAGGTTGAGGTAAGGGATGTGGTACCTTTATATTAGAGTGGTAGTACCAGTTGGATATAATATTATTGGGAAGTCAGATCGAAGCCCAAGGAATAGGGGAGATTCAGTTACATGTTATATAGTCTACCCTAACTAACATGGATATAGGTCATTACATCATCATTGGTATAATTCTTGTATCATCTACTACTGCCTATGTTTTTTTTGATATAGGATAATCACATTCATTTATATTTACTCAAATTTTCAATGGATTAGGGTTAGTTTTGGAGATCTTGGATGGTGTTATGAACATCAACACACTACTAGGGGTATGATCATAGGGAATTAGATACTGCAAGGGGTGTTCTCTTAAAATTGGTGGCTTCTATTTCCTTCAGTAGCTTTTAATGATGGAAATGGTAGGGTTATATTTGATTATGAATATAGATTTCATAGTTCTGTACCAATATTATATCAATTATTACCATAGGAGAGTTACTTTTATCTCTTCATAAGGGGTTTCTATGTTCACTAGGGTAAATGAGATCATTAGTAGGTCATGCAAGACCAATTTATTATAGTTTGGATTGTCTCATAGATAAAATACCAGGCCTTGTTCTGGATGATTGTGGGATTTGGCAGAGTAATTTTTCCTCTACTAGTGGACCAATTTTAGGAAATATTTCTTATGAAGTTATCTATATTTCTAGTCGAGTGTGAGATCAAGTTCACTATCAGTTTTGTGATGGTACTTGATCCAGTTTCTATCCCATTATATAGGATGACACCAGTGGATATTCAAGAGTTGAAATTATAGTTGGAAGATCTGGGGAAAAGGGATTAATATGTCCTAATACATTATCTTGGGGTACTTATATTCTCTTCACTTAGAAGGATAACATGACATTGAGATTATATATGGACTATAAAATATTGATCTAGATAAAGGTAAAGAATCAATATCCCCTTCCACACATTGACAATCTCTTTGATCAACTGAGTGGTTCCATGATTTTCTCCAATATCAAATCCAGGTTAGGGTACCATTTGTTGATGGTGTGACCACCAGACATACCCCAAATAGATTTTAGGAGAATATATGTCATGTATGAGTTCATTATGATGTATTTTGGTCTAAAGAACACACATGTTGTATTCATGTCCTTGATTAATTGAATCTTACATCCATTACTAGATCAATTTGTGATGGTTTTTGTTGAATACATCTTGTTTTACTCTTAGTATGCAGATGATCATTTCCAACATATTGACATCATCTTGAGTACACTTAGAGAGTATCTACATTATGTTAATATATATAAATGTTATTTTCGGATAAAAAAGTACACTTCTTGGGTCACATTATCTTAGAAGATAGAGTATCAGTGGACCTATAGAAGTTTGTAACTATGGTATATTAGGATCATCCAAAGAATTTCTTTGAGATTTGGATATTTTTGGGCCTAATAGGCTATTACTAGCATTTCATTTAGTAATTTTCATATATAGCAACACCAATGATTGGGTTGAAAAAGAAAGGGTTGACATTTATTTGGTCAGATTCTTTTAGGAGGGATTTCTAGGAGATGAAGAGTAAGTTGGCCTCAACAACTATCCCCACTTTACTTGAGATAGTTAAGGAATATACCATTTACTATAACACATCTAGATTTGGACTTAGAATAGTTCTGATATAGGAGAATCGAGTGGTTTATTATGGCTTCAGAAAATTGAGACAACACAAGAGGAATTATCCTACTCATGATATGAAGTTGGATATGGTGGTACATTCCATGAGATGTTGGTGACATTATCTTCTGGATAAGAGGATTGTGGTGTACACATATCACAAGTACCTCAAGTTCATCTTTTTACAGTGGGAACTAAAACTTCAGTAGAGAATGTGGGTTGAGAATATATAGTATTTCAACTTCGATTTGGCCTAAAATCTAGGTAAGGGAAACTTCATTGTTGATTCCTTGATCTAGAAGATGCAGACATGGTTAGTACAAGAGTCTTGGGATGAGTGGTTGATGATGGCACTCTTTGAAAACATGCATCTGGATATTCGGGAGTCATGGGGATGATCAGATCTAACTTCAACATTTTTTATATTCGATATACTAGATCAAATAAATAGAGAGAAGTTATGTAATATGGAGGGTTTATCTCTAAGACACAACTTATATATTGGGGAGCCACCATCAGGATGGTCTCTTTGTAGTAGTGATGTTATTCTTATCCATGGATGGGTATGGGTTCTTCTAGGATTTCATGAGGAGATGATGAAGAAATATCATGCCTCTAAATGGGAGGTACACTATATTCTAAAAAATATGTATAGTGATATCCATAGGTAGTATTGGTGTTTAGGGATGAAGAAGAAGGTTATAGTTTTTGTGGTGAGATGTTTCACCTGTTAGCTGGTGAATGCCAAGCATTAGAGGCATGTTGGGTTACAATAGCCATTTTACATTATAGAATGGAAATGGGATGATTTCACCATGTAATTCATGATAGTATTACCTAGGATACCTTAGAAAAATGATGTAGTTTGAGCAATCATGGATTGAATAATGATGGAATCCCAATTCTTACCTATTAGGGAGACCTTAACCATTTATAATTTTGGTAGAATCTATGTACACGAGATAGTTTGATTACATAATTTTAAATGGAGTATCATTTCTGATCAAGATCCATGTTTCACATAATAATATTGGAAGGGACTTTATAAGGATTTAGGATCACTGGTTATTCTATGTATGAACTACCATCCTCAAACTGACGACTAATCTAAGTGTATGATTCAAATTCTAAAGGATATGTTATGAGACTATGTTTTGGATTTTTGGAAGTTCTTGGGAGTAGAATATCAAACATGAAAAGTTTGTATATAATAATATCATTCAGGAATAAATCCAAATAGATATTTTTGAGGCATTGTATGAAAGGTCATTCTATTCACCTCAATGCTAGTTAGAGGCAGGTGAGTCAACTCTTGTTGGATTTAATCTTATATGAGAGATGTCAGAGTAGGTTCAGTTGATCAGGATGTGGTTGGTGACTTTGTAGAGTTTACATAAATCATAAACTAACCATCATATATGACCTCTAGAGTTGAAGGTTGGTCATATAGTTTTTCTTCAGGGGTCGCCCAGGTTGGAGAAACACCATACCCAAAAATAGGGGAAGCTAGTGCCTAGGTCTGTTAGACCATTTGATATAGTAGAGAGGGTTAGTCTAGTGGTGTACCATTTTGACCTTTCACAATGATATAGTTCCATGTATAATTTGTTTAACATGTCATATCTTCAAATATATCACACTTATTCTTCTCATGTGATATTTTGTAATGTCTCGGTTCCGGAAGCCGCCCAGAGGTGCCCCGTACCTGGTTAGTCACATGGCCTCAAGCACATTTCCCCAAATGCTAGAGGCTGCTAACTAGAAGCAAGAGCCTTGGGTGAGATAGTGAGAAAACTACCCCCTCATTGGTAGAGTAATGCAGTGGAAATAAACATATAACAATAGCGGAAGCAGTAATAATACCATACAATAATAAACAACGAAAGAATGAAGAAATAAACCACTGAAGCACACATATAAATGATTCATGATACGTATGTCTAGGAAAGTATCCAAACAAGTCACAATACTAGAATACAGTGCTAAAACCAAAGTAAAAAGAAGAAAAATGACTCCATTAGCATCGCAAGCCTCAGCTTGGTCCCATGCTCTCTAGCTCCATAGTAATCAAGTACCTGGAGTAGAAGGGAGCTTGCCTTTATCTAGACCTGCAATAATATAATCTATTTGGGCCCAAAATCATATCCCAAATAGGGTGTGAGATGAATCCCAGTAGGAAACCACCCAAAGATCTGTGCCTAACAGTCAGTGAATTTATATGGCATACAATAAGAAAAAGAAGCAGTAAACAAGGAAGTACTCAAAAGTAAACAATCCTATAGTTCAATGGAATTCAATTTAATTTATTAGTTACACAATCAACAAACATAAGTAACCCTCTAGGAAGTACTCACATCATAACCCCTATGGTTCAACCAAACAAACACAAGAAAACTTCTGGGAATTACTCACAACATACCCCCTCTGGTTCAACCAAACAGACACAAGCAACCCTCTAGGAAGTACTCATAGTCTAACCCCTCTGGTTCAGCTTTAACAAAGACACTCTGAGAATGAACTCACCTTCAATCCCCCCTATGGTCCGTATCAGTAACTATAGACACTATGGGGAAGAACTCAACATCCAATTCCCCATGTGGTCTCATAACGAGTAACTAAAAATAATCTGAGGGAGCACTTACATCCATCCCCCCTATGGTATCGCAACGTAAATTAAACAAACACTCTAGAAAATACCTCAGTGTCCATTCTCCCTATGGTATACTACACCAAGTTCCCACAGCCCTGTGTAAAAAATCATGCATAAACAGTATATGGAAGCCAAATTAATCCTCAATAAATACTTGGATAAACTATCTACAACATATCAAAACATTTCAAATAAAATTACTCCATCCTAACAATACTAGGCATGGAAAAAAAAATATCCTAATAGTAAATGGTAGACCAAATGGTAAATATCAAGAAAACATGGGCAACACATCCATAACAAGGTAAATAATCCTATTTACAATCATAAATCCTCTACTCAATCACACAAGGCATAGTAGGTAATAACAGGGATAACAACCATAAACACACAATACCCCGAATAAGGGTATTGGGAACTTTTGCATATATAACTCAAAGAATAACTATGGAAAGGAAAAAAACATACCTCTATGTTAGAACTCTGTAGATCTACAAAAACTCTAAAAACATTCAACCGAGGAAAACTTACGAAAGGGGAGGAATCATGAAACAAGGACCTAGAAGAAGAAAGATATTACTGTGGATATTCCAACACAATCGATGATGGTTGAATCAGAGATCAGATGAAGAGTCAGAGGCCTGGAGAATATTCGCACTGGATGGACACTCCTGGATGAGACATGTCTAGAAGGAGTGTGTCATGACAATTACAAGCGACCCCGGTCCATTTAACGAATAAAATAAAGTACACATCATGTCTTTTAAAAGTACATGGTTTATACTTTCCTTTACTGAGATATGCTTTAGGTGGTCTCCAGTTCCCCTCACATGACCTTGTGTTCGACCGTTACAAATCCAGCACACGACTACCCACGAAAACCAAGTACATGGCGTGTACTTACAAGTACACAATGTGTACTCCTAAAATTCCAAGGAACTCCTATTTTTCTTGAAAACACCAGAAAACTAGATTCATACCTGAAAAGAATATCCGGGTTCTTACAAAATTCCCCCTTAAATAAATTCATCCCCAAATTTCCCTATAAAGGCGGCATAGAAGAAGAATACTCAAACAGATCAGGCCACTGTGATCATACATCAGTATCCCTATCCCAAGTCTTATCCTGTACTCGCCCGTGCTGCCATAGCACTTGTACCAGAGGAACATATCGGCCACAAAGAACCTTTGCACTACGATCAACAATTCGGATAGGATGCTACTCGAATGATGTGTCCACCTCTAGCTCAACCTCCTCAGGTTGAAAGACATGATATGGGTCTGAGAAGTAATTCCATAACTGAGAAATGTGAAAAATGTCATGCATAGCCCGGGTCCTCTAAGGTAACAGTAGTCGATAGGCAATCGACCCGACCCTTTCCAAAACCTCAAATATCCAGACATATCTTAGTGAAAGTTTACCCTATCTCCTAATCCTCATATGTCCCAACCTCGATGTGACATGTAGGAAAACATGATCCCCGACCCCAAACTCCATAGTTCATCTCTTCCGATCAGCATAAGGCTTCTTTCATGATTGTGCAATATCCATCCTCTTCCAAATCAAATCTATCTGCTCTATGGTCTCCTGAACAAGATGAGGTCCTAGCATAACTGCCTCTCCTACCTCCAGCCAACATAAGGGTGATCGGCATGACCTACCATACAAAGCCTCATAAGGTTCCATATGAATAGTTGATTGAAAAATATTATTATAGAAAAAATCCATAAGAGGTATGTGTTTATCCCAAGAACCTCCAAAGTATTGGACGCATGATCGAAGAATATCCTCCAGTGCCTGAATTTTATGCTTGGACTGGCCATCTATCTGGGGGTGGTAAGCTCAAATAAGAAGTACTTGTGTACCCAAAGCCTTCTGTAATCCCTGCTAGACCCAAAAAGTAAAACAAGCATCCCTTTCTAAAACAATGGAGTTTGGAACTCCATGTAAATGTACAATATCTCAGATGGACAACCTTCCCGGCTCATCAACACTAAAAGTCTCCATGATCAGTAAGACGTGAGAAACCTTTGCGAGTCTTTCAATGGCAACCCAAACTACGTCATTCCCTCGAGGTGACCTCAGAAAACCTATCACGAAGTCCATCGCGACATCTTTACACTTCCACTTGGGAATGGGTAACTGTTGTAGAAGCCCTGGGGGTCACTGATGCTCTACCTTCACCTACTGATAGGTGGAAGACCTTATGACAAAACCAGAAACACATCCCTTCATACTTGGGCACCAATACTGATGATGCAGATCTTGATACATCTTGGTGACACCGGGATAAACTACCCAAATTGAGGAATGAAAGCCCCGCATCATCTCCTCACGTATGTCTGCTAGAACCCACACGTGCCCATGAAAATGCAAGATCTCATCCTCACATACTGTCCATCCAGGAATGGGGTCCTCTCCCGACACACTCTCCCATAGGACTAGGCCTTCATAATTTGATAGATTCCACATTCACACTCGATCAAGTAGAGTAGAGGTAATAGGCACAGAAGAAAGAAACATATTCCCTTGTCTGTCATGCACCTCCAACTGCATCTCAGAGAACAGATCCATTAGTTTCCACTCACTAATGGCCTCCTGAACTGCCTGTATCTGAGTTCTTCTACTCAACACATCAGTCACTACATTACCTTTTCCAGGTGTGTAGGAAAGTTCAAAGTCAAAGGACTGAAGGTACTCGACTCATCTTCGCTGTCTCTGATTAAAATAGCACTGAGTGAAGACATAAATGAGACTTTTTTGGTTGGTAAAAACCACAAAATTCTATCCTAGAAGATAATGTCTCCAACATCATAAAACATGAACAACTGCAGCCAACTCGATATTGTGTGTTAGGTAGTTCCTATCATGTGGACTCAACTGCCGAGACCCGTACAAAACAACTCCTCCCCCCTACATAAGCATAGCTCCTAGCCCGATACCTGATGCATCACAATAAATATTATATCAATTTATTGACTCTGTAAATAATAGTATCGGTGCTGAAGTAAACCTCAATTTCAACTTATGAAAGGATGACTCACAAGATTCTAACTATAAGTACATCACACCCTTCTTAGTTAGGCCAGTCAGTGGCACTGCTAAGTGAGATAATTCCTATATGAAATGTCTATAGTAACCAACTATCCCTAGAAAACTCCGAAAATCAAAGACATTCTTAGGTGGATCCCAAGAAACTACTACTCTCACATTCTCTTAGTATACTGATACTCCTATCTCTAATATAACATGACCCAAGAAGTGAATATGGTCCATCCAAAAGTGTAATTTTAAGAGCTTGGAATATAACTGATTCTCTCTTATTTTACTCAAAAAGATCTCAAGATGTGTGGCATGGTCATGTCGATTGTGAGATTACACCAAGATATCTTCCATGAAGACCACCACAAAAGAATCAAAGTATGGATAGAACACTCAATTCATCAGTTCCATAAAAATTACAAGCGTTTCCGTGAGACCAAAAGGAATAACCATATACTCGTATAGACCATACCTAATCCAGAAGGCTATAAGAAGTACATATGATGGTATAACACGCAATTGATGGTAACCAGATCTCAAGTCAATCTTCGAGAACACCTGGGCTCCTCAAATATGATAAAAGAGATCATCAATCCTCATAAAAGGATATCGGTTCTTGACCGTAAATTGGTTTAGCTTCCAATAATCCACACAAAGTCTAAGGGTACCATCTACCTTCTTTTCAAATAGGACAGGCGAACCCTAAGAAGAAGTATTAGGTCAGATGAAACCCTTAGCCTGTAACTCCTCTAACTGCTTCTTTAGCTCTTTTAACTCTGGTGTAGACAACCTATAAGGAGGAATGGACACCGGTTCCACTCCTAGAATGAGATCAATAGAAAATTACACCTCTCACTCCAGAGGAAAACTCAAAAAGTCCTCTAGAAATAAATCCATGAAACAATAAAACACTAAAGGAAAGTACAACTGTTAAGTCCCCTGGTCATACAGATATAGAATAGAAGTATTGGCTGTAACTCTACCCAAACCATGATGCTCGAGTCCTACTCTACTCGCCTGGACATCCCATTTTCTCTTATGAAGAAACGATCCGCCCTCTGGTGATTTGAAACTCACCCTACAATGATATAATTTGACAAAATCCTGGAAGGGAACTAACCAATCCATTCTGATAATGACATCATAACCTATCATCTTTAGGACATAAAGGTCTCATAAGAAGTGACACCCAATAACCTTGAGAGGGAACTCCTTTCACTGACGTATATTAGCCATTATAGTCCTCAAAGAAGTTTCTAGCATCAAGATATCAGTAGAAGAAAAGATACAGAGCCTAAGGCTCTCCACAACATCAACATATATAAAGCTATGGTAATCCCCTGTATCGAAAAGTGAGAAAGCTAAAACTGAGGAAATTAGGATCGTAACTTGAACTATAGAGGGTCCGGGATCCTTATCTTGCTGGGCCTACTCCACAAAAAAATCATATCCTGTATCACTGCCCTATGAAGCTGACTAAGATCTCTGAGCTGATCAAACCTATGGATACCAAAAACTCTACATCTAACCACCACAGCCATGACCTCCACCTTAGCCTAAATATCCAGAAGAACTCCAGTTCCCAGACTGATAAGAAACTAGTGGTTATTCTCCTAAATGTGGAGTCATATCAGAACTCCTATCACCAGCTGCTGGTGAGAAGAACTGACAGAAGTGCTGAAGATGATCCATTTTGCCGCAAGATCAGCACTCCACTAGGTCTCTCAGGTAATGTGTCCTCTTATGCCTTCTCTTCCCAAAATGGTAGCACATCACCTAGCTACCAGAAGAAGTATCACACTTCCTCAGGTCTCCACACATAGACTCCTTATAGAGCTTCCTGCTGTCAGTAGGAGGGATACCAACTCTAGATATCGAGACTCCCTAGATCCAAACCCCAGATTCCCTTAGATTATGATATATGATCAGCACCTGGTTGACTATATAAGTGATGAAATTCAACCTAAATATTTTCACCTGAGATCATATTTTTTGCTTAAGACCATCCTAAAAATTCCTCACCAAAAATAACTCATCACCTCTTAAAATAGGCGTGAAGCGCTGTAACTCTGTGAAGTGAGAAGAGTAATCCATAAATGAAAGAGTACCCTACTCTAGACTCATGAACTCTCAAGCTCGATTGGCCCTCAAAGTCATCAAGTAGAAGTAGTCATAGAAGGAATGCTGGAACTCCTCCCAAGTCATAACCTGATGGCGTCCTGCCAATGAGATCACATCCCACCATCTATTTGCAGAATCCCAAAGCATATATATAATGAGATTCAACCTCCTATCTGGATGCATCTCTAGATGCTCGAAGATAGATAACATGGCTTCTAACCATGACTTCGCAGCCTGAGGCCCTACTTCCCCTATGAATGTGGGAGGATGCTGCTACTGGAAAACCCACGTCAACTCTGCCATAGAAGGGGCAGGATGTGGTACTCCTCGAAAGGTTTGCATGAACCTCATGAATCCCTCTCAGAATTGTGCATCGGCACCTGTATCTAGGATAAGTTTTGGTTCCAAGACATGCAAGACTGGAGGATATGCTGGAAATTCCTGATCTTCCATGTACGATGTCTGATCCCTACCCTAAAACTAGTGTACAACCAGAGGACGTCATGGTGTCATGACTATGCAAGGTCAAACACACACATTAAGACATGATTAATAAGGAATGAAACATATAAGTTCAATAAGGGAACATGAGAAGGAAATAATTCAAGTTTTTCAAAACATGGATATACAATGTGTATAACCCTTACACGGTGTGTTCCTTTAATCCTTCACATGGGCATGTAATTCTACCAAAACTGGTCATGTAACACCCCATACACATAGCATGTTCTCCCAAGACACAGCGTGTACTTGATTCATTTCCCCTGCCAGAGTTATTCTACACGAATTAACCTAAACGGTTCTCCTAGAGAAAGAATACATGGAGTGTGTGTGTTGGACACGACGTGTACTAGAAGAACTTCACCGACCCGTGTTATTAGTCACACGGCTAGTTACACAGGTGAATCTACATGGAGTGTTAGTTCTGGTCATGATGTGTACCAACTACCCATCATCCACCCGTGTTGTTAGTCACACGGATGGATACATAGTCTCTATAACATGGCATATACATCCGGTACATGGTGTGTCCCACCAATGATTTCCCAACCCTATGTCTCAGTCCACACTGGCAGTAACACGGTTAGGGACTACACGTCGTGTACATATAATACACGATGTGTACTTAAAAAAACATATCTTTCCCAAACAGAAGGATACATGGCGTGTATTTATCATTACACTCCAAGTATTATGGGTTTTTTTCCGGACAATATGCCTCAAAAACTACTCCGGAACCCAGAAAACACTGAACGAACAATAAAGTCCCAAATTCCAATCCGTGAGGGCCCATACTCCATGTGAATCAAATCTTGGAATCTTCTACATGTCATATACAAGAATAACAATGCAATGATCCACCAAATTCCGGTCCATGAGGGCCCATAACACCTCAAGAAACAAAGTTTGGCGTTCATTCAAACTAAACCTTACATATTATAAATACCCTATCAAATAATAGGTATTCTATCAAGGCATCTATCACAAAAACATGCATATATAACACAAAATCTATCACAAAAACATTCAATCAGTAATTCACTCTAGATGGCATGAAAAAAATGCATGACATGTGATATATAGAAAGTTATTATATGATACATGAGATGACATACCCTCATATCATCGGGTTGCAACATAAATTGAACCTCAATAATAACAATGATAATAGCACAAAACATGTGAATCACCCAATAGTGAAATCAAATCAACTGTAATAATTTCAAAACAAGAAAATAGAAAGAATCGAGGTAAATTGGCTTTTCCCTATACACATGTTAGCTAATCCTGGGCACAACTTATTACCAAGTACCTATTTCCTTTATATCTCTGGCTATAGGCTCCAAAAAGTAAGTCAAGAAGAAAAGAATCCCTCTGATACCACTTTGTAACATCCCGATTCCGTAAGATACCCAGAGGTGCCCCGTACCCAGTTGGTCACATGGCCTCAAGCGCATTTCACCAAACACTAGAGGCTGCTGACTAGCAGTGAGGGCCTTGGGTGTGATAGTGGGAAAAATACGACCTCACTGGCAGAGTAACACAAACAAAATAAAAAAAATAACAATAGTGGAAGCAGTAATAATACTATACAATAATAAACAATGGAAGACTGAAGAAATAAATAACTGAAGCACATATATAAATGATGCATGATATTTATGTATAGGAAAGTTTCCAAACAAGTCACAATGATGGAATACAGTGCTAAACCCAAAGTACAAAGAAGAAAAATAACTCCAAAAGCATCACAAGCCTTAGCTTAGTCCCATGCTCTCCATATACACAGAAATCAAGTACCTAAAGTAGAAGGACGCTTTCCCTTATATAGACCAGAAAAAATATAATCTGTTTGGGCCCAAAATCATGACCCAAACAGGGTGTAAGACAAATCCCAATAGGCAACCACCCAAATATTTGTTCCTAACAGTCAGTGAATATATATGGAAGACAATAAGAAAAAGAAGCAGTAAACAAGTAAGTACTAAAAAGTAAACAATCCTACAGTTCAATGGAATTAAATTCCATTTGTTAGTTATGAAATCAACAAACATAAGTAACCCTCTAGGAAGTAATCACAGCATAACCCCTATGGTTCAACCAAACAAACACAAGCAACCCTCTGGGAAGTACTCACAACATAACCCCTTTAGTTCAACCAAATAGACACAAGAAACCCTCTAGGAAGTACTCACAGTGTAACCCCTCTGGTCCATCTTTAGCAAAGACACTATGAGAAATCACTCGCCTTCAATTTCAATATGGTCTCGTATTGGTAACTATAGACACTCTCGGGAAGCACTCAACATCCAATTCCCCCTGTGGTCTCGTAATGAGGAACTAAAAACACTCCGAGGGAGCACTTATGTCCATCCCTGTAACACCCCAGGTAAATAAAGAATATGACATTTTCATATTTATCCATATTTTTGAATAAAATATTAATATGAATTTAAAGGGGACGCTATGCTCGATGGCGTACCCAACACGCAACAACGAGTTTCTTGGGAATCTTACGTTGCACTCTAATAATAAAATAATATTATTTTAAATGGTAGTTAACATATAGCCGTTGTATTGGAGGGAATGGATAGAAATAACTAAAATATGATTATATATGTTTTTTAATGTTTTTACATTTATCCAATAAAAGATAAAGGCATAAAATACGTAAATAATTCGATTTTAGGCGTATAAGCCCTAGTTTTCACTAAAGGTTCACTTATCGCCTTTTGATGGAGAACCGTCATTAAATATAGTTTTGTTCACTCTTATACATTCTTTTGGACCAAATAAAACTCTTCTTAAGAATTTCAACATCAAAATTTACTCTGTGTAAATTTTTGGTATCTTTCCGATAAAGTTCATTTTTTTAATGAATAGTGTAAAATGTTGTATTTTAATTCAAAACCTCTTTTTAATCTAATTTATTTATATGATTATATTATCTTTCGAATTGGTTTTAAAGTTAAATTAGAATATATTTTTACCATTAAATCCAATAGTGGTTGTTGGAATTAATTTTACTTTAAAATCAGACTTAAACCAGTGTCAATCTTTTGATACTTATTGTTTCATAAAAACACGCTATTTGATCTGACAGCGGGAATTAATTATTAAATTAATTAATGTGACTTATATGTTTTTAATTTTTTAAAATAGACTTCATTTTTGAATTTGGAATATCAAATATAGCTTAGGGTGAATTTTTGGGATTTTTCTGAAAAACTTCAATTTTTGATGAATAGTGAAACCACTAAGTGGTACTTATAAAAACTGATTTTTCCATTTAAATGAAATTTTACCACTTCTGTGTTTTGAATTTCAAAAATCCGACATACATGGTTGTCATTAAGAAGTAAAATGTGGTTCAATGATATTAAAATAATTTTTTTGGTGAATAGTAACTTATTAAGTTTTTAATCGCGATTAGTGATAATTATTGTAGTTTAAGATAAAAATAATGCTTTAATAATATGAAATGACCTAGACACATGTCCTAACCTTATTGGATGTGTCATGAACGACCAAGAAAAGCCATGGGTCAACTTGGGGACCCCATGGAGCCAATTTGGTTGGGAAATGACATAAATAACTTTTTATTTAATGTTAAAGTAAAAATGACACAAACATGAGTTATTTTACTAAAACAATTTTTACATGGGGTTATAAAGATCAGATTTTTGATTATAAATATTCATTGGAACGGTAAAAAGAGTTCCTACATCATAGTATTTTTTTTTTATAATTTTTAGACATTAAATAAATTAAATTATTTATGACATCAGGATGATGCAGCGATGACCTCATTATTTAATGATTTAAATAAAATGGAAAGATAATGTAATATATAAGACCTAAACATGTACAAAACCTATTGTATGAGTTTATTTATAACCCTTATCACTTTATCCTCTAATTATATCAATTTGGGACCTTTTGAATCTGAAAATCATTTTAAAATAAAGTAACTTATCTTTACTTTCCAAAAGTGCCCCTCCTCTCCTCTTATAAAAGGCCCCCACCTCCACCTCCTTACCCACACTCCCAAAGCCTTTGGCTCGGCCAAACTCTACCCATTTTGTCTCTCCAATTCCCTATCTTACTCCGTGAAGCCTAACTTTTGGCAGAAGTCTTCCCAAGGAAGCCTTTGAGCTCAAACCAAATGGAGTTACCCGATTTTAAGGTAATGTCTTCACTTGAGTCCTTTTGTTTTATTTTGTTTCTCCAACCCCCTAAAATCTTTTTATTAATTTCTTTTCTAACAAATAAAGTATCATAAATATACTAGGATGTTTTTATAATAAGTATTAGAGCTACACTTTCACACACCTACATCTAATGGTTAAAGAACATACTGTTTCCGTGGATGGCGAATTTCGGCCTCCCGAAACGATGATTGTTCAACATTCTTTTAACACCTTCAAAGGTGGCCATTAAAATGAAACTATATTTATATATGATATATAATATGTTTATTATTTCCTTAAGATTATTTATTTTTCATTTTGGGCATACCTTTATGGTTTCCATTATGGGTAAACACGATATCTTCATTTAAGGAAGTGCGGACTACTGCCCCCTCAAAGTGATTTGATTCGTTAATACCATATGTGGTACGTATAAAGGATATATTTAATGATATTATATATGATACCATACTTGAATTAACATAATATTATGTATCATTATGTTTTAATTTCATTAAATATGAAATAGAAATGGAAGTAGCGTTCATGCGTACGTACGGCTTACCGTCTCCATGAACGGTACATTTCATTTCTTATCTCAAAATGTTATGTAATACTATAAGTACATATGTATAATGGATATATATGTAATATTTTAAATCAAAATTATGGATATAATTCTGGAATTATAACATATATATATATCTCTCATTTTGTTTTAATTCCATTAATATGACAAAAAATGAAAGTAGCGTTCATGCGTACGTACGGCCTACCGTCTCCATGAACGGTGCTTTTCGTTTTTTATCTCCAAATGATATGGAATAGTATGAAATGAATATTTAATGGATATATATGATATTGTAATCATTAATAATATTATATAAATTATTTACTTATAACTACATGGGCAATCGTTTTTCAAACAAGTTCATTTTTGAATCATGTACCAAACATCGGCAAAAACGTCTGATATGAACTAACATTATTAAAAAATTATTATAACATTATAATATGTGATATGAACTGAATAATAATCTCTAAAGGAGGTACTTAGGCAATTATTAATTGACCAAAGTTTATTATTCAAGAATACAAAGAAATGAACAAGACAAGTTGGACTTGAGGTAAGGGATCTTATTCCTCTCTTTCTTTTTAAGTACACTCTTTTATGTCATTCCCTCTAAAGATCATCTTTCTTGTTATTGGGATATTATTTTATATTACACTTACTGTAATTTTTATGTTCATGTGATGAGAGACCCTATTCTCTCTCATCAATCCATTTTGGAAGTTTTGAGTGGCGCCGTTAGGCTGCCGAATTTTCGTAAGAGATCTAACCTCTCTCTTTCTTTTTAAGTACTCTCCTTTATGTCACTTATTTTAAGCTCCTCTTTGTTATGTTGGGGGATGTTATTTTATATTCCTATTTCTATAAACTTTGAGTTAATATTATGAGATACCCTATTTGATCTCATCAATCCATTTTTGTAAGTTTTATGTGGCGCCATTAGGCTGCCGAGTTTTCGTAAGGGATTTTTCATCTCACTTTTATTCCCGTGATATTTATGCTAAATTTTCCACAATTTCCTTTGAGTGGTGTATGTACTGACCATTATTCTACTCTTTGTGTAATATAATTTTGTTTATGAGTATTTACATCAATTATTTATTGTCCTTCTTTCATGGGGTGTATGTTTTGAAAGATACCCAAGTCGATAAGGGAACCTTTCACCCTCCTCTTTTTTTAAAAGACTTCTTTTGTTGGGTCTTTTGATTTAAATATTGTTATGTTGGGATATGTTCTAATATATCATTATTTATGTAAATTTTATGTCTAAGTGATGAGATACACTTTTTATCTCTCATCAACTCATTTTGATGTGACGCCGTTAGGCTGTCAAGGGAACTTCTTAACCCAATTTCGATTTCTTTGGGTTCAACATGTAGTTATTGAATATGTCATCCTTTGAATATGTGTGAATGACCTTTGAATATTTTACACTTAATATCCACTTATATTTGGTGTATTCTTTTGTCACACATAATTATGTAATTGATTTATCTTTAAACAAAGGATACCATCTTTGTAAGGGACTTCGTCTAAATCTCCTTTCATTGAGGCATATTTTGTTTTATACACAACCTTCTTTTATACGGTGTATAAACCCCTTTTACTTTTACGTTTATTCAAAAGGAATCTTTTTTATATGAAGCATTTACTAAATGACAAAAGGGAATGTTTTTTTCGTACGTATGCGGCGACAACGACTTCTCCGCCGCCGTGACCATTATTTGAGTTTCGGCTTCCTCTACAAGACATAATTTTTTTAAAAAGAAAAATAAATACCATGTTTTACTTTTCTTTTATTTTGGTATTGAAAATTGTTTTCATAATGTTTTTATATCAATGTGTTGTATGATATCTTATGATTGAAATGTGGAAATGTTATGTTTCCTTTATGCATGTTTTTTGTGATACGATTATGTTGAGGTTCTTGGGAATTATTATGAAGACGGGTGGTCCCGTGATATACTAAGGCCGGGTGAGCCCGATATAGCTCTCCAATGCATTGGGTAATGCGAAGGATTGAAACGTTAAGGTTTCTCCGAAGAGATTTAGGGAATATACTGTGATGGGTATTCCAAACGTAACCAAGAGGGTTACACCCTACGTAAGAATGTTATGAATGCCTCAAGTTACCTTTATGTCTCATGTTTTATATGATTTTATGAGGTATGTTAAAGTGACTATGTTTTATGGGTAAAGTATGATTTCATTCTTATGTATATATGAACTCATGTTTCCTTTCCATATTTTTATAACCCTTACTGAGATTTTTATGCTCATCCCAAGTTTTTGAAATGTTTTTCACAGGTCAAGGGAAAGGTACATGATGTGATGATAATGTCAAGGATGAGTCAAGAAAGAATCCATGTTTTATTTTCAATATGTTTCCGTTGATGGGAAGAATGAATACTGTCTTTTATGTAACCACTATGTTTAAATGTGGAATGTAATGCAAGTTTCATGTTCTAATTCTCTAAAACTCTAAACCTGAAAAGATCCTCAATGTGTAATCTTGTAATAACTCAAGATTAAGTAAGGTTTAAGGCTGGGGCCTTATAGTTGGTATCAGAGGTCTGTTTAGATAACTTTAGAGGTTAGGGTATTCTTTAAGCATAAGTGACATTACCATAATGGTTAGGATTTCAGAAAGAGTCCTAGTTTTAGATAAAGTGAATGAGTAAGTGTATCTTAGTGTTTAACTTCCTCATTAGTACATGATGGTTTTGTTGATATACTAACACTGACATTTCTGTTTTTAGTGAATGGGTGGATCTAGCAGGCACCAAAGAGACAACAGGTTTGAAGGAAACTGTGGTGGTTCTATGATTAAGATACTAGATAAAATGGGGGATTTAATGAGGAAACTCGTGGTTGTTCTAAACCAACTATCAAGGAGTCATGATCAACCACTTGAAACTTGGTATGATCTTTAATGCATCATGTACGAGATGACCAATCCATGTGGAAGTTCAGGTAATAATTATAAATGTAACCATTAGAGTTTATATGATCCTTACTTTTGAGGTAATTATGGGTTATTATATGATATGCTGGAAAATGAAAGGCATGAGATAAACTTGAGGTTAAAATATTTTATGATCATTTTTGATGATTTTATCTCTTTTTGGGGAATTATTTAATAATTATATAGTTTTGGAAAAAGGACAACACGCAGACCGTGTGACAACCCGTCGGGTCGGACAAAGCTCCGGGAATCGAACCCACAACCAAAGTGCGACTGGTATTTATCACCTACCACTGGACTACGTGAAGTCCATGGTTAGTTTGACCGATTCTTTTTAGTTAGATGATTTTATGAATTAAGAGTAATTTGATTTTGGGTTATTTATGAAAATGATTAACCTATCATGGAGGATATGTGATTAGGTTAATTACTTTTCAATACGAGACTTTAGGAGCAACTGATATTGTTTAGAGATAAATGTTACGATTTAACTTGGAAGACTATGTGACTAAATCCTTCAAATATTTGGGTTTCAATCTTATATTGTTTTACTTTGAATAATTTTATGGACAAATTGGTTATAGAATGGTCCTCATTGAACTTTGGGTTTTGTTGGACAAATTTTGAGATTAAGAATAGATTTTCTTTTTATAAAGGGTTATCTTTTTTTGTATTATCTAACCTTGTACTAACCTTTCTGGTTTTGGTTTTGGTTAAAGCCTAAAGACATGGGATGTATATAGTTCTCTTTTGTGGATTAGGTGATTCTTTAGAAGTTGATTATAGTACTCTTAATGCGAACAAGTCTCCCTAAATACTCGTCTTTTGGAAAAAATATGAGTTTGATTAAGAAATTTAGTAAAAGTTGAAAGTCAACATAATAAGTGATTATGTTTCCTTATGAATAAATTCCTCAATAAAAAGTAACTTAAAACAAAAATGTTGTCTATTAACTTTTCCTACTGGGAAACCCAACACCGTTTAACCCATCACAAGTTTGTGATTTTCTTATTGTTAACTTTCTCCTAAACATGTTTTCTATCACTTTCAATCAGAACATGACCCTATGTTTTCTACTCCATGTACATGTTTTCCTACATGGAGTCCTAGTATGGGTTAACTCGGGTGACCTCTGTACTTATCTTTCTTTATTTTAAAGTGATTGTTTTACTGACTCTTGTTCCGATGTGGGACTTTCAAGGATGTTTCCAAGCGCAATTTTAAAATTGCGAGGACGCAATTCCCAAAAGGGGGGAAGGATGTAACACCCCAGGTAAATAAAGAATATTACATTTTCATATTTATCCATATTTGTGAATAAAATATTAATATGACTTTAAAGGGGACGCTATGCTCGATGGCGTACCCAACACGCAACAACGAGTTTCTTGGGAATCTTACGTTGCACTCTAATAATAAAATAATATTATTTTAAATAGTAGTTAACATATAGCCGTTGTATTGGAGGGAATGGATAGAAATAACTAAAATATTATTATATATGTTTTTTAATGTTTTTACATTTATCCAATAAAAGATAAAGGCATAAAATACGGAAATAATTCGATTTTAGGCGTATATGCCCTAGTTTTCACTAAAGGTTCACTTATCGCCTTTTGATGGAGAACCATCATTAAATATAGTTTTGTTCACTCTTATACATTATTTTGGACCAAATAAAACTCTTCTTAAGAATTGAAATATAAAAATTTACTTTGTGTAAATTTTTCGTATCTTTCCGATAAAGTTCATTTTTTTAATGAATAGTGTAAAATGTTGTATTTTAATTCAAAACCTCTTTTTAATCTAATTTATTTATATGATTAGATTATATTTTGAATTGGTTTTAAAGTGAAATTAGAATATATTTTTACCATTAAGTCCAATAGTGGTCATTGGAATTAATTTCACTTTGAAATCAGACTTAAACTAGTGTCAATCTTTTGATACTTATTGTTTCATAAAAACACGCTATTTGATCTGACAGCGGGAATTAATTATTAAATTAATTAATGTGACTTATATGTTTTGAATTTTGTAAAATAGACTTCATTTTTGAATTCAGAATATCAAATATAGCTTAGGGTGAATTTTTGGGATTTTTCTGAAAAACTTCAATTTTTGATGAATAGTGAAACCACTAAGTGGTACTTATAAAAACTGATTTTTCCGTTTAAATGAAATTTTACCACTTCTGTGTTTTGAATTTCAAAAATCCGACTTACATGGTTGTCATTAAGAAGTAAAATGTGGTTAAATGATATTAAAATAATTTTTTTGGTGAATAGTAACTTATTAAGTTTTTAATCGCGATTAGTGGTAATTAGTGTAGTTTACGGTAAAAATAATGCTTTAATAATATGAAATGACCTATACACATGTCCTAACCTTATTGGATGTGTCATGGACGACCAAGAAAAGCCATGGGTAAACTTGGGGACACCATGGATCCACTTTGGTTGGTAAATGACATAAATAACTTTTTATTTAATGTTAAAGTAAAAATGACACAAACATGAGTTATTTTACTAAATAAATTTTTACATGGGGTTATAAAGATCATATTTTTGATTATAAATATTAATTGGAAAGCTAAAAAGCGTTCCTACATCATAGTATATTTTTTATAACCCTTATCACCTTATCCTCTAATTATATCAATTTGGGACCTTTTGAATCCGAAAATCATTTTAAAATAAAGTACCTTATCTTTACTTTCCAAAAGTGCCCCTCCTCTCCTCTTATAAAAGGCCCCCACCTACACCTCCTTACCCACACTCCCAAAGCCTTTGGCTTGGCCAAACTCTACCCATTTTGTCTCTCCACTTCCCTATCTTACTCCGTGAAGCCTCACTTTGGGCAGAAGTCTTCCCAAGGAAGCCTTTGAGCTCAAACCAAATGGAGTTACCCGATTTTAAGGTAATGTCTTTACTTGAGTCCTTTTGTTTTATTTTGCTTCTCCAACCCCCTAAACTCTTTTTATTCATTTCTTTTGTAACAAATCCAGTATAATCAATATAATAGGATGTTTTTATAAGAATTATTCGAGCTACACTTTCATACACCTACATCTAATGGTTAAAGAACATACTGTTTCTGTGGATGGAGAATTTCGGCCTCCCGAAACGATGATTGTTCAACATTATTTTAACACCTTAAAAGGTGGCCATTAAGATGAAACTATATTTATATATGATATATAATATGTTTATTATTTCCTTAAGCTTCTTTATTTTTCATTTTGGGCATACCTTTATGGTTTCCATTATGGGTAAACGCGATATCTTCATTTAAGGAAGTGCGGACTACCGCCCCCTCAAAGTGATTTGATTCGTTAATACCATATGTGGTACATATAAAGGATATATTTAATGATATTATATATGATAACATACTTTAATTAACATACTATTATGTATAATTATGTTTTAATTCCATTAAATATGAAATAGAAATGGAAGTAGCGTTCATGCGTACGTACGGCTTACCGTCTCCATGAACGGTACATTTCATTTCTTATCTCAAAATGTTATGTAATACTATAAGTACATATGTATAATGGATATATATGTAATATATTAAATCAAAATTATGGATATCATTCTATAATTATAACATATATATATCTCTCTCTCATTTTGTTTTAATTCCATTAATATGACAAAAAATGAAAGTAGCGTTCATGCGTACGTACGGCCTACCGTCTCCATGAACGGTGATTTTTGTTTTTTATCTCCAAATGATATGGAATAGTATGAAATGAATATTTACTATATATATATGATATTTTAATCATTAATACTATTCTGGAAATTATTTACTTATAACTACATGGACAATCGTTTTTCAAACAAGTTCATTTTTGAATCATGTACCAAACATCGGCAAAAACGTCTGATATGAACTAACATTATTAAAAAATTATTATAACATTATAATATGTGATATGAACTGAATAATAATCTGTAAAGGAGGTAATTAGGCAGTTATTAATTGACCAAAGTTTATTATTCAGGAATATAAAGAAACGAACAAGACAAGTTGGACTTGAGGTAAGGGATCTTACTCCTCTCTTTCTTTTTAAGTACACTCTTTTATGTCATTCCCTCTAAAGCTCATCTTTATTGTTATTGGGATGTTATTTTATATTAAACTTACTGTAATTTTTATGTCATGTGATGAGAGACCATATTCTCTCTCATCAATCCATTTTGGAAGTTTTGAGTGGCGCCGTTAGGCTACCGAATTTTCGTAAGAGATCTAACCTCTCTCTTTCTTTTTAAGTACTCTCCTTTATGTCACTTCTTTTAAGCTCCTATTTGTTATGTTTGGGGATGTTATTTTATATTACTCTTTCTATAAACTTTAAGTTAATATGATGAGATACCCTATTTGATCTCAGAAATCCATTTTTGTAAGTTTTATGTGGCGCCGTTAGGCTGCCGAGTTTTCGTAAGGAATTTTTCATCTCACTTTTATTCCCGTGAGATTTATGCTACATTTGACACAATTTCCTTTGAGTGGTGTATGTACTGCCCATTATTCTACTCTTTGTGTAATATACTTTCATTTATGAGTATTTACATCAATGATTTATTGTCCTTCTTTCATGGGGTGTATGTTTTGAAAGATACCCAAGTCGGTAAGGGAACCTTTCACCCTCCTCTTTTTTTAAAAGACTTCTTTTGTTGGGTCTTTTAATTTACATATTTTTATGTTGGGATATGTTCTCATATATCCTTATTGATGTAAATTTTATGTCTAAGTGATGAGATACACTTTTTATCTCTCATCAACTCATTTTGATGTGACGCCGTTAGGCTGTCAAGGGAACTTCTTAACCCAATTTCGATTTCTTTGGGTTCAACATGTAGTTATTGAATATGTCATCCTTTGAATATGTGTGAATGACCTTTGAATATTTTACACTTAATATCCACTTATATTTGGTGTATTCGTTTCTCACACATAATTATGTAATTGATTTATCCTTAAACCAAGGATACCGTCTTTGTAAGGGACTTCATCTCAATCTCCTTTCATTGAGGCATATTTTGTTTTATACACAACCTTCTTTTATACGGTGTATAAACCCCTTTGAATTTTAAGTTTATTCAAAAGGAATCTTTTTTATAAGAAGCATTTACTAAACGACCGAAGAGAATGTTTTTGTCGTACGTATGCAGCGACAACGACTTCTCCGCCACCGTGACCATTATTTGAGTTTCAGATTCCTCTACAAGCCATAATTTTGTTAAAAAGAAAAATAAATACCATGTTTTACTTTTCTATTATGTTGTTATTGAAAATTGTTTTCATAATGTTTTTATATCAATGTGTTGTATGATATCTTGTGATTTAAAGGTGGAAATGTTATGTTTCCTTTATGCATGTTTTATGTGATACGATTATGTTGAGGTTCTTGGGAATTATTATGAAGACGGGTGGTCCCGTGATAAACTAAGGGCGGGTGAGCCCGATATAGCTCTCCAATGCATTGGGTAACGTGAAGGATTGAAACGTTAAGGTTTCTCCGAAGAGATTTAGGGAATATACTGTGATGGGTATTCCAAACGTAACCAAGAGGGTTACACCCTACGTAAGAATGTTATGAATGCCTCAAGTTACCTTTATGTCTCATGTTTTCTATGATTTGATGAGGTATGTTAAAGTGCCTATGTTTTATGTGTAATGTATGATTTCATTCTTATGTATATATGAAATCATGTTTCCTTTCCATATTTTTATAACCCTTACTGAGCTTTTTATGCTCATCCCAAGTTTTTGAAATGTTTTTCACAGGTCAAGGGAAAGGTACATGATGTGATGATAGTGTCAAGGATGTTTCAAGAAAGAATCCATGTTTTATTTTCAATATGTTTCCGTTGATGGGAAGAATGAATACTGTCTTTTATGTAACCACTTTGTTTAAATGTGGAATGTAATGCAAGTTTCATGTTCTAATTCTCTAAAACTCTAAACCTGAAAAGATCCTCAATGTGTAATCTTGTAATAACTCAATATTAAGTAAGGTTTAAGGCTGGGGCCTTATAATCACCCTATGGTATCACAACATAATGTAAACAAACACTATGGAGAAGCCCTTAGCTTCCATTATCCCTATGGTCTACTACACCAGGTTCCCACAACCCTATGTAAACAATCGTGAAAAAAATGTTATATGGAAGCCAAGGTAAACCTTAATAACTACTTGGCTAAACAGTCTATAATATATCACAACATGTCAAATAAAATCACTCCATCCTAATAATACTGGGCATGGAAAACAAAACATCCTAATAGGCAATGCTAGACCAAACAGTCAATATCAAGAAAACATGGGAAACACATCCATAGAAAGGTAAATAACCCTATTTACAATCATAAATCCTCTACTCAAGAACCCAAGGCATAACAAGAAATAATAGGGCTAACAACCATAAACACGCAATACCATGAACAAGGGTATTGGGCACTTTTACACATATAACTCAAATACTAACTACAGAAAGGCATAAACTATCTACCTCGATGTTGTATGAACGATATAAGTGAAACTCAGGCCTTGAATCTCCCTATAACTCCATAGATATATAAAAATGCTAAAAAAAGTTCAACTGAGGAAAACTCATGAAAGAGGAGGAATTAGGAAATGAGGCTCTAGAAGAAGGAAGATCTTACCATGGAAATTCCAATGCAATTGATAGTGGTTGAATCATAGATCAGATGAAGAGTCGGAGGCCCTAATAAGATTCACACCGTACAGACTCTCCTAGATGAGATAGGTCGAGAAGGAGTGTTTTTTGCTGATTAGACATGACCCCGATCCGTTTAATGAAATAAAATAAAGTACATAACATGTCTTTTAAAAGTACACAACGTATACTTTCCTATACTGAGCTCTTTTTTAGGCAGCCTCCAGGTCACCCCACATGACCATTTGTTTGTTCGTTACACAACCAACACACAACTACCTGTGGAAACTGAGTACACGACGTGTACTTAAAAGTACATGACGTGTACTCATAAAATTTCTATAAAATCCTATTTTTCTCGAAAACACTAGAAAAAAAGATTCATTTCTGAAAATAAGATCTTAGTTCTTATATATTTGAATGATGTTGAGCTTGATGTTGATGAACCCTTTAAGGATCATCATATCTATATCATAGAACTTAGTGAGAATAATATCCGAGGGAAGAATATGTTTCTAGTGTAAGTACAATGGAATAATGGGTGAATTTAAGAGGATACATGGGAGAGTGATTCATATATGTGGGCATAGTGTCCTGATCTTTTCATTAATACCCCACAATGATGCATAAGAACACAAATCAAGGATGAGATATTATATGATGGGGAGGTTTTAAGATCCCATATTTTTCTAGCTATGTTTATCATTGTGTTTTTTTGAGCCCTTAAATTTGGAATAAAATACTTTTTCCCAAATGGGTTAGTGTTTAAATGGTGTTTGAAGGGAAAAATAGAGGGTAAGATGAAGTCTGGCTATTAGAACTAATTCACACCATGAATGGTTATTCATAGAGTGAATGGTTCTGGGTGGATTCCATGAAATTAATTCAGGGAGTGAATAGTTTTTTGGGTAGAATCAGATCATGATGTGAAATTCCATTCATGATGTGAACTATTTTTTAGGATTTTAAGCTAAGTTGAATTAATTTTCTATATATTTGACAACTTAAATATTCATGGAATTAACCAATGATTCATATTTTGAATGAAGTTGTGTTCATCAGTTTTATTAATTCTCATACCCTAAATTTCTCCCAATACTCATTCTCTTTTATCTATAATTTCATCCCTCCCTTAGGCAATTTTGAGAGTTCTCTTCGATCCAAAGGTTGATTTCATTGTATCATGGAGTATCAGACCTAGAAATTTAAGGTAAGCCTCTTGGTTCTTATTCTCCTTTTTTTTCGAGTTTTACCTTTGTGAAACCCAATATATGGATCTCCTCACCTGGATCTATAATTGTTAACATAAGATGATTTATTTTATTTGATTTTTATTGAAGGATAGAAAGGGGGAATTCATTTCCTACTTGGTATTTAAGTATTTTTCATTTCTCTTCTGTAATTTTATGTTGGGTGGTCTAAAAAAACTCCCTAACATATATTCATATTTTATAGAATGTGAAATAAGTGTGATCATTCCAAAACATCATGAACATGAATTAACCCTATTAGTAAGCCATTGTTTTGATGAAAAAATATGTATAAACCCACATCAGACCTATTTGGTCAACAACATTAAGACCAAGATTTTTTTCCACCATATTGGTGTGTTATCACTTGACTCTAGGTTTTAATTTGAATGAAATGAACCTTTATACCCTTAAAAAATTAGAAATTGGTTATGATTTGGCTTAATAATGTGAATTGGATTAATTTGGTAATTGTGATGATTGGTTTGAGAATAAATTACATTGCTTAAAAATGGTAAATTGGAATATAATTGGAATTAGTATACAAGATTGATGAAATATTGATATGATGATACGTGTAATGATAATTTTTCTTAGATGAAAAGTGGAATTAAAATAGTTACAATTATTGTGATAATTGGTAACTTGGTTTAAATTGATAATTGCCTTGTATTTGTTTATTGTCCTGAATTTGGTAAATGGGGTAAGTGGAATGATAATTGGAGAATTGATAAATTGACCAATAATGATTTTGATAACATGTTTGGCATGTTGGTGTTTGGTATTATAAATTTATTTCTTGGATTTTTATATTTACCTGACTCCTTGTTCATTTAATGCCTGTGGATAAAATTATTGGCTGGACACATAGTTCCTTCCTATATGAAATTATTGGTTGGACATAACATTCCTTCCTAGATGAAATTATTGGTTCGACATGAAATTCCATCCTGGGTGAAATTATTGGTTGGACATGGAATTCCTTCCTAGATGAAATTATTATTTAGACATGATGTTCCATCATGGATGAAATTATTAGTTGGGTATGGTGTTCCTTCCTAGATGAAATTATGAGTTGGACATGGTATTCCTGATGGATGAAATTATTGGTTGGATATGGCGTTCCTTAATAGATGAAATTATTGGTTGGACATGGCACTCCTTCATAGATAAAATTATAGACTGGACATGGAATTCCATCTCAGATGAGATTATGAGTGGGACATGGTGTTACTTCTGGTTGTTATACTATGTTTCAAGGAAAAAGACATCCGACATCATGCCGAAGTAGGTTTGGATGACCTATGGTGTCAAAATAAAGCTTGAGGTTTGGGAGGTTAGTTGATGTTTTGCATTAATTTATGAATTAACACCCCTATTTATCATAACTTTGTAATAACTATATATTCAAAGTGTATTTTTTAGACACCATAGGTGTCGGTCTTCTGAGTTGTACTCACACTCTATTCAGATATTTTGTGGTACCCAGGAAGAGCTCATGGATACAGGTATGTAAAAGGGAACCTATACTTGATTGATAACATTAATGGATGGGATTAGAGAATGGATATGGGATTGAGTATGGGGTTTGGGACTGAGTTTTTTAGAGTCCTTATTTAGAGTCTCTTTTAGTTTACTTGTATGACTTTCAACACATCATTTAGATTGACATAAATTATATCATGACATAATTTATTATTATTATTTGGTTTTTTGGTTATTTATAGATATATTCTAGTTTGATTATATTATTTTTTATCTTATTTCCATTGATATTGTAACTCTGTTCTAGATGGTATAGTATCTCCACTATATGACTTACCCACTTTATATGAGTTGGAAACCTTTAGAGTATGGGGAGGTGTTCCTAAGGTATCATAACTTCCCATATCAATCATGTGAGGTAGTACCAGGTTGAGTACATTATAATTGATTCCATTTAAATCTTCATCAAGGATATGGTAGCGTGATCCTTTCTACTTATAACATCCTCCACCTTGTTTACCTTCCCTGGATGGTAGTGTATTGATAAATTATAATCTTTGATTAACTCCAACCATTTAATTTAGTGCATTTTCAAATATTTTTATGTGAATATATAATTTAATATCTTTTGATTAATATATATATAACAATTTTCACCATAGAGGTAACACCTCTAATTATTGAATTCAAAATAACTTCCACCACCTACAGATCATGCGTCAAGTGATTTTCTCATGGTTCTTAAATTAGAATGATATATAAGCAATTACCTTATATTTTTTTATAAAGAAACATTCCAAAACCTTCTTGGAAGCATAACTGTATAGAGTAATCCATTCCCCAGTATAGGGTAATGTAAGTATAGGTGTAGTGAACAATATCTTCTTAAGATCCTAAATTTTTTCTTCACATTATTTTGTGTAGAGGATATTTAATACCTTTCATGTTAACTTGGATATATGATTTTATAATCATGGTAAATTTATCACAAATCATCAATAGTAATTAAATAAATAAGAAAAACTATGGCTCTCCGTCATAGTGTTTAGTATGGGACATTCTTCAATCACCTCTATTTTTTTCAGGATCTATAGATATACTCTCAATTGTAATAACATAACACAAGAAGGATAATTTTTATATCCAAAATTCACACTTACCAAAATTTTAATACAATTTCTCCTTTCATAAGATCTTTAACACAATCCTCAAATAGTCTCTATGTTTCTCTATACTCTTAAAATATGTGATAATTTCATCAATAAATACTACCATGAATTTTTATAGGTAATATATAAAGACTCTATTCATCATATCTATGAAGATTGTCAGATAATTTTTAAGTTAAGAATAAATCACTATAAATTCATAGTTTATATATCTTATATTGATAATAGTATTTAGTATATCTTCCCTCTTTACCCTTAATTCAAGCTATTGAGATAGAAGATCCACCTTTAGGAAGTAATTATCCCCTTTAATTTGATCAAATATATCATAAATATAGGGTAGATGAAACCTTTTCTTCATCATGATCTTGTTGAGTTTATGATAATCAATGAAAAAAATTCATTGATCCATCCTTCTTCTTGAAAAATAATACTAGTGCATTCCCCATAGTGAAGCACTTGAGTGTATAAAAACCTTATCCAAATTATCCTAAATCTTCTTATTTAATTATTCCAATTTATAGAGGGTCATTCTATAAGGACTCATTGATATTTGTGAAAAACCTAGAATGAGTTCAATTGAAAAATCAACTTCACATTCTGGGGGAAGACCAAAAATTTCTTCAGTAAATACATCAACATACTCACATATGATTGACATATCTCCAATGTTTAATTCCTGCCAAAACATTTTATCAAAGAGTCCCTCATTATTGGTTATAAAGAACCAAATTATAAATATTCACTTCTAAAGGGAGTTCATAAAGTTGATATTTGTTTACAAGGTTATTTGGGACATGAAAATATATTTACTTATCAAAAAATTGATATGAGATATATGTAGGGAGAACTTATCCATGATCGGTATCATAGCAGATTTTACCAAGGAAATAAAAATTGGATATTTATAAAGTTTATTCCCAAAAATCTAGATTTGAGAAGAGTTTTATACCTTGTATGAAATAAATGCACCACTAGCCGTTTTCATTGGCAATTAAATATCCAAAGTTTGAGGTGGTGAATCAACATTATTTGTAAACTTGCATAATTATGTGGCCTTTATTCATTTGTTTTTCCACATCACTTTTGATGTATAATATGTGCATTTAATGATTAATTGTGTCTATTATTGGTTAATTATAGTGTTGTGTTCATTTGGTTGTATAATTATAAAATTTATGAATTATTTTTTAAATTTTGTGTCTTTATGTTTAAATAATTAATTATTTTATTCTTTCAATGTATTTTCAATTTATTTTATTATGAAAATTCTTTTGAAATATTAATTTTAAATATTTTAACTTAATTCTTGGTTATTGATAATTTTAATCTCTTCATATTTATATTTATTTCAATTTTTAGTTAGTGTTGTTTAAATATTATTTCCATCTCATTAATTATTTTTTTGTATGGTTTTTAAATTTTATTTTATTATGTTAATCTATTTTTATTCATTCTTTTATTTATTTATTTCTTATTTTATTTTAATTTCTTAATTATTTTATTTTATTTATCTATTGTGTAGGGAATAAGATATTTTTAAGTAGATCGTACTACCACATAATATGATTTTTATGTCATGAAAGATCAATTAGGATGCTTAAAATATTTATCATCTTTATGCATAAAATAATTCTCATCAGTAGAGAATATATTAACATAAGGATCCAAACATAAACAATACATAATATTGACTTTTAGTTAAGAATTTTATTTCTTAACTTTAGGATCTTTTTAGATTTAGAGTTTTAGAGAATTAATCCATAACTCATACGTTATAAAACCATATAATATAAAGTGGAAAATTCTAATTATTATCTATTTTTTCAACCATATAGAACTATTTAAAATAAAACATTATTCCTTTCATGAAAATTATTCATGAATTTAAAAATGAATTCATTATTTCTATTACCCATCCTAAAAAAAATCTAAAAATATGGGATGAGCACAAAAATCTCAGTAAGGGATATAAAAGAAAGGAAACCGTTAGTCTAGTGAAAACATGAAAACTTATATAATGTTTAACTTTATCTTAAAAATTATTTGATAATATGAAATAAAAATTTCTCAAATGAAAAACACACACGATTTTTTCTTAAATAAAACCATTAAAATATATACCAAGCAATTAAAACCACTTTTTGGTGACTTGGAGCATCATATTAATAAAACCCTTTCAAAACCCTTTTAATTGGAATAACTATATAGATGACTTCTAAAATTATCATTACTGAATGAATTAGAGACTTATAACGGGGATGAACCTTTGTATAAGCTATATTGTGATCACCCATAAGCTATAATGGGGCTCAACCCTTCATATAAGTTATATCAGGATCACCTATTTTTAATGAGCTATAATGGGGATCAACCAATCATATAAGCTATATCAGGCTCACCTATGAGTTATAATGGGGATCACCAATTTAATGTATTCTCAAGTACAATATCACGAGTAAAAAAAATTCATCATAAAACCCTTATTTTAACCCATATGAAAACAATTTTGAATATAAATACCATTTTCTTTTAAAAACCCATTTTTAATACCGAAATACCCTTTTATTTTGATAAACTATTTTCAATGCTAAATTACCCAAAAGAAGGGAAAATGGGTTTTATTTGAAAAAATAAATGAAATATTTTGAAGGAATCTTAAAATTAAATAATATTAATAGTGGTAAAAATGTCATTGTCATAGTGTACTTTAATAATATAACGTTTCTTTTTTTTTGTCAAAATGTTCTGTATAAAACTCGTAAAAAGATTCATTTTTAAAATATTTTAAAATAAAGTAAATATAGACATAAAATTTTATTTATAAATCTTATAAATATTTTATTTCTATATAAAAACATTGATAAAATCATTTTAAAAACATGGACATGGAAGAGAAAGAGAGTTTGAAGAAAAACTTTAAAATATTATTATTTTTAAATGAAATGTCCCTTATCAATTGGAAAACCCTTAAATTATAAACCCCATTAAAGAATAAAATTAAATAAAACTTTAAATATAATTAAAACTTATAAATTCATGATATATAATGTCAAAGGGGATGTATATGAACCTTATAAAATAATGTAGGTGCATAACATAAAAAATGGCTCAATGAAAGGAAATTGAGACGAAGTCCCTTACCCTGTGTCTAATTCATCACGTGTATCATTATATTCTTGAAAAATAAACTTAAGTTAATTATTTACTTGATTTTGAACACTTTTATAATTTATTATTACTTTTATTTAATTAATTAACAAGTTATATACAATTACTTAATCAATTAAGTTTATATCATATGTTTTGACCATATTCAACTTATGTGTCAAAATGACTTTAGTAGGTTAACTATGGTCAAAGAGGTCATTATTTAAACATATATAGAATAATAATAATGAAATAATTGTCATATTTATAAATAAATTATACTTTTAAAATCAATCATGAAATAGGGTTATGAAAAATGAACCAACGATACGATCATAGAGATAGTAGGCCGTACATACGCATGATTAAAGTTTCCATTTTTCAATGATAATTATGAAAAGAAGCTAAGTAATGATTTATATTATAGAATGATCATTATATAATAAATAAAATAATAATTAATTATATATACTTATATATATATTTATTTTTATGTGGTAATGAAAAAAGGAATCACATCTCATTGAGGAGGTGGTAGTCCACACATTTAGGAACGATGTAATCACCTTTTTAGTGTGTGAAAATGTTAGAACGAAAATGATATGTTATATTTATAGAAATATAATTATGTTCTGAATATACTAATGATGTTATTTATATCATATATATTCATTATATTTATCCTTATTACCTTGCATGTAATGCGTTAATGAAAACGAATCACATAGCTTCATGAGGCAGTAGTCCTCCATATACACAAACGATGTTATTGTATACCTTAAATATTAGAATATAAAAAGGGTATATATGATATTATGATTAAATAGGTATAATAATGTTATAAATATCATATATAATCGTTATATTCATAATTATTCTCAACCTTGATAGGTGGTAATGGAAAAATTAATGACATCGTTTTGCGAGGCGGTAGTCCACTCTACATAAAAATAATGATTTCATAACCCATTTGATGGAAGAGTGTGTGTGAGTGTGTAGATAACACCATTAAGAAAAAAATATATTAGTATATTTAGGATACTTATGTTATTATATAATCTTGTTATAAGAAAAATTTAAGGGTGTGGAGAATGAAATAAAATAGAAACACTAATTAGAGAACATTACCTCTTCTTTAGGTAACTCTTATTTTGCACTAAAGACATTAATTGGATGGATTTATTCCCAAATTAAGGGTTATAGGATGACGTTAGGGAATTGGAGAATTTATTTTTTTAGGTATTTTCTGAGACAACGGGATTTAGAGGTGTGAACATAGGAGGATAGGTGGTGGCCTTTTATAAGTGGGGTGATTGGAAACCTGTAAAAATTTAAGAGTGAATTATAACCATGTTTTTTTCCTTGTAAAGTGGATCAAATAATAAAAAAACTATATAATAAAAGGAATAATGTATACATATAGACATAAAATGTGTTCTTGATAATTTTATATGTTATTTTTACCTTCAATATTAATGTTTAACCACTAAGTAAACTTGTTTTTACCCCAATCACTTTAATTTATTTTAATTGTTTTCACTAATAACTTTAGTAAAAAATTAAGTTGACCTCATTAGAAATTAGAAATTATTATGATTAAAAATATGGAATCAATTTTTCCAATTTTAAATCCCATAATTGGCTAAAATTAATTTAAAATTAATCCTGCCACCAGAACAAAAAGTGGGGTTTTAAAGTGAAAATGTTCAAAAGTTTACTAAGTTTTTCTATCTAAATTCTATATAAAAATTATTCTAATGACCTAAATTATATTAATATATTTTTAATAGATCTAATTACAATTTAAAAAAAATTAAAATATAATTTAACATTATAATTTATTTAGATGGAAAGTCAGTTTTCAATTAAAAATTAGTATTTTTCACTATTTATTAAAAAAATGAAACTTCTCAAAAAAATACAAAAATTCACAGTAATATTAATTTTAAATTATTATTAAAAATTTAATTTCTATAAGTTTCAAAATTTATTTTTAAAACAAATTTTTTATTAAAAGGCGGAAAAACTACCTTTAAGAAAAATACATCTTTTTCTGCATAAAATTAGATTTATTCTTATCTTATACCCATATGATCCATTGGATGAATATAAAAAAAGTTTATTGAATATATAATAGTTAAATTTAATTAATACGATTCAATAAAAGTAATTAATTTAATTTTTTTTAGAAAATGCCTTTAGGTGCATACAAATAGTTTTTTTATAAAAATATTTCCTTTATATTAAATTTGTTTTTATTTTAATTACTAATTAATTTGTAAATAATGAATTAATTTTATAATAATGTTGAAACCATATTTTTATAATTTTATTAATCTTATAATTCCCACAATTCCAATGTCTAGGTGCTAACTACCATGTTAAATAATAATTTTAATTGTATATTGTTGTTTGGTAAAACTGAGTCTTGCATGCAACACAAGTTATTAAAGAAACTTGATGTTGCATGCAACAAAAGGTAAACTTATTTTTTCATGTAATTAAAGTTAAACTATATATTGTATAAAACAAAATCAATCAAATAATTTAAATTAATCTGAAATAATTTATTTCATAAAATCAAGGGATGTTATATCCTACCCCCCTAAATGAATTTCCCCCCGAAATTCATCTTGGTTATAAAAGTTTTATCATTTTGAGAATTAATTTATTGAAACCCAAATCATAAAATTAAATAAAGAAAACATCCTATGAAAATGGAAATTTGGGAACATAAATCTCTCCTGAAGTTACACATAACTAGGTTTCCACATAGGGATAACATTGGTGGAAAATTAAAATATAGATTTGAAAGGGAAAACTAATTCCCATGGAATAATAGAGAGTGATAGAGAATATGGTCAAGAGAAAATAAATGGAAACAAAACTAAAATACAAATAGGTGTGGAGAAGTTCACTGATATCATTAAAAAATATAGTAATAGGATAACATTTTATTTCAAGATCCTTTTTCCTAAAGTTGAAGGATTCCTTCACCATTTAGAATAATATCATAAATAAATACACTAAATTGATGAGTAGAGTTGCATACTTTAATCATTTTCCACCACAATATCAGGTTTTTTACCAAGTGATCAATATTTGAGATGATTTTTTATACCTGAAGCACTAATATTCACTTTTAATGAATCATAAGATCCATAAAAGAGTGACAATTATTTCCATACATCTCTCACAATTTTGAAAAATCAATATCATTAACACAAGATATATAATATACTAAATTAATATCTAAAACTCAAAAAATAACACCACTGGTTCATCATTAATATTTAATTTTTAAAATGTTGAAAAAATGTCATTAATGGTCATATTAACCCTAAAGGTTATGAATTCCTTTAAACTTATGTCTATAAAAATGTAAAGGAATTATTCCTAAAATAGATTATCCCCTAAAACATATACTTTATATACATAATAAAACAAGATTAAAGTCTCAAAAAGTATTTAAATTACTTAAAAATCATAAGAGGGGTTTTTAAAACATTGATCTTATGACCAAACTTCGAAAAATACCAAGATCCTTGGATTTTTCACCACTTTACCAGATGGACTAACATAAAATTTGGAAGTAGAAAATGATTTTACAAACATTTTTGTTTTTGATTAAGATGATTTCCACCCCGAGTAAGTAACTTCAGACACACAGTAGCATAATTACACAACTCATTACATCTAAAACATCTCACTGTTAACTATATATCTATTATCTCACTCTTGGATTGTTTAAGACTCTTTTATTTTTAGTTATGAACCTTGTGAAAAAAATTATCACACTAGTAACACTTTATATATCTTGACATATATTACCTAAAATTTATTTTAACACACTTGGAACATGTTTTGGGCTTATCTCCATGATTCTTACTTGGTTTATTCTTTATTTTATACCACTTTCTCCATTTCTTACTCTTGTTATATTGTGTCATATAAGTGCTAGAAAATTCCATCTCAACTTTCTTAATACAAAAAAAAATTCTCATAAATTTTAAATTCTCATGCGGACAAACCTCTTCACAAGCTTGGTTTTAATCCTGAGTAAAATCTATTAATTTTTATATGAATGTATTGAACAAAATATAATATATACCTGAATAGAATTTTAATTTTTTTTTCATATACGAACACTGAATCTTTATCCTTTTCTTAAATTCCAAGAATTCATTCTTTATCCTAAGATAAAAAAATTAGGGAAATATTTCTCAAGGAAAAGATCCTTAAATGTTTCCCATTTCATAGAATAAAGGTCATATTTATCTATAGTATTCTTAACTAAATACCACCATCGATCATATTCACCTTCAAAATAATAGAGGGAAATCATTACATTTTGATGTTCTGAATATCCCTTGACTTCAAATATCTTCTCCAGGACATTGATCCATCCTTAGGCTGCCACTATGTCAAATGATGCATTGAATAATAATGGATTTTTCCTCATGAAATACTTCACAATAGACATGTTCATTCATGGTAGATCAGGTTCCTTTTTATCATGGATACCACCACCATTTATAGCTTGTGTAAACTAAGACATCACTGTAAAAAACTGTTCTATTCCAATTCCAACCATCTCAAGATGCTAATTTGGATAAATATTTTCCTCTCAATGTCTTCCCACTATACATTTTTTATTTCCTTTATGGAAAACCATTCTGAACAAATATAGTTTAGATGAATCAATATGTAAATCTTAAAATTCTATATCATTTAAACTTAACCATAAAGTAAAATCTTATAAGTTAATTATATTAACACTATCCAAACCTATAAATTTTTCTAAAACATTCTTTGGTACCAAATATCAGGACCCAACCTTAAACATCACATAATCTTTAGTTTTATTCAAAAATTTAATTTCTTTCACTTTAGGATCTTTTTAGATTTATAGTTTTATAGAATTTGGCTATAACTGATACATTACAAAACTATATAATACAAAGTGGACACTTTTGATCAATATCCATTTTTACACCATATAAAACTCTTTAAAATAAACCATTATTCATTTCATGAGAACTATTCATTACTTTCAACATGACTTCATTATTTCTGAAAAACATTTAAAAAATTGGGATGATCACAAAAAACTCAGTAAGGGATATAAAATAAAGGAAACTGTTAGTCCAATGAAAACATGAAAACACATATATCATTTAAATTTATCTTTAAATTTCTTTATGCATATAAAATAAAATATTTTCACATGAGGAAAACACATTTTTCTCAAATAAGATCCTTAAAACCCATAGCTAAAACTTAAAACACATTTTTGGTTACTTAGAGCATCATATTTATAAAATCAATTAAAAACCCTTTTAATTGGAATAAAATTTTGAACAAATTCCAAAATTATCATTACCAAATGAATTAGAGATCTATAATGGAGCTCACCCTTTGTATAAGATATATCGGGCTCACTTGTGAGCTATAATGGGACTCAACCCTTTGAATTAGCTATATTAGTCTCACCCATTTTTCATGAGATATATTAGGACCCAACCCTTTGTATTATCTATATCAGGATCACTTGTGGTCTATAATGGGGTTCAAACAATCATATAAGATGTATCAGGATCACCTGTTACATATAATGCTCAAGTAACATATAATGAGTAAAAAAATTAATCATAAACCCTTATTTTAACCCATATTAAAAACACTTTTGAATAAAATAACATTTTTTTTAAAATCCCATTTTCAATACCAAAATAACGTTTTCTTTTAAAAAAAATTTTCAATTTGAAAATTAAAAAATAAGTAAAATGGGTTATCTTTTAAGAATATATGAAATATTGAAATGGAATATAGAAATCAAATAATGGTCATGGTAGTAGAAAATTCATTTTTTTCTTGTATTTTAAGAATAGAACGTACCTTTTGTCATTTGTCAAAATGTTCCATATAAAGCACATAAAATGATTCCTTTTTAAAACCTTTTAAAATTAAGTAAAAAAAATAGATATACAATATAATTTATATATCTCTTATATATATATATAAACTTTAATAAAATCATTTTCAAAAAATTTACATGAAATAGAAAGTTATTTTTAAAGAAAACTTTAAAAGATGATTCGTTTTAAAAGAAAAGTATCTTATCCCTTGGAAAACCCTTGAATCATAAACCCCATTAAATAATAACATTTAAAAGAACTTTAAATATCATTATAACTGATAAATTAATGATATATCATGTCAAATGGGTTTTATATACACCTTATAAAATAATATAAGTGCATAACATCAAAAATGCCTCAATGAAAGAAAATTGAGATGAAGTATTTTACCTTGAGTTTGATTCGTCCCGTGGGTCTATATATTCTTGAATAATAAACTTATGATAATTATTTACTTTATTAAGAAAATTTTTAAAGTTTATTATTACTTTTATTTCAATTATTAACATTTTATATATTATTAATTAATCAATTAATTTTATGTTGGATGTTTTGACTATATTCGGCTCATGTGTCAAAATGAATTTGGTAGGTTGAATATAGTCAAAGAGGTCATTATTTAAACATATAAATAATAATAATCATGAAATAATAATCATATTTAATCATCTATTATACTTTTAAAATAAATCATAAAATATGGTTATGAAAAATGAACCAATGATATGATCATGGAGATGATATTTCATACGTACGCATGAGTAACGTTTCCATTTTTCAATAATCATTATGGAAATAAGGTAAGGAATAATTCATATTTACATAATTATAATTATATCACAAATAAAATAATATTTAATTATATATAATTATATATATAATTATTTTTATGTGGTGATGAAAAAAGAAATCACATCGTTTTGAGGAGGCAGTAATCCACACGTCCACTAACGACGTTATCACTTCAACATGTGAAAAGGTAAGAAATAAAATGATATATTATATTTATAGAGATATAATTATTTCATTAATATCATAATTATATAATTTATGTCATATATATTCATTATCATTACCATTATTAATTTTCATGTAATGAGTTAGTGAAAACTAATCATATCGCTTCGCGATGTGGTAGTCCATAATACACACGAATTACATTATCGTATCCCTTATGTATTAGAATATAAAAATGTTACGTGTGATATAATAAATCTATATGTATAATAATGTAATAAATATAATATATAATCTTTATATCAATCATTATTTTCAAAATTTATTGGTGGTAATAAAAAAATGAATGACATCGTTTCACGAGGCGGTAGTCTACCATACACACGGATGATGGTTTCATAACCCATTTGATGGAAGTTTGTGTGGGTTTAAGTCATAAAATTAACATAAAAACATCTAAGTATATTTATTATACTTAAATTATTATATAATAATTTCATAATAATAATTTAATTGGGTGGAGAAATAAATAAAATAGAAATGCTTGTTGGAGAACAATACCTCTTCTTTAGGTAACTATTTTTGGTTTGCACCAAAGTCCTTCCTTGGATGGATTTATGCCCAAGTTAAGGATTATGGGATTGTGATTGGAAATTTTAGAAGTTATTTTTTCAAGTATTGTATGATCCAAATTTCATTATATGTGTAAATAGAGGAGAAGAGGTGGTGTCTTTTTTTATGTGCGGTGAGTGGAAAACTTGTAAATTTTTGATAGAGTGAAATCCACTAACATTTTTTCCATGTAAAGTCAATTCATTAATGAAAAAATATATCATATATGGTATAAGTTCTAAATATTTCCATAAAATTTGTTTTTGTAAATTTTCTAATTCATTTGTACCCTTAAGATTAAAGTTTAACACTAAGTAAACTTGTTTTTACCTTAATCATTATAATTAATTTTAACTGTTTTCACTAATCAATTTGATAAAAAATTAAGTTAACCTCATTAAAAATTAAAAATTATTCTGATTAAAAATAATTAATCCATTTTTCCAAATTAAAATCACATAAGCGAATAAAATTAATGTAAAATTAATCTTACAGTCGGAACAAGAAAGCATATTTTTAAAGTGAAAATGTTCAAAATTTTACTAAGTTTTTATATCTAAATTATATATAAAAATTATTCTAATGAACTAAATAGGATCAATATATTTATAATATATCTAATTATACTTTAAAACCAATTTAAAATATAATTTATCATTATAAATTATTTATAAGAAAATTCAATTTTCAATTAAAATTCAGTTTTGTTCACTATTCATCAAAAAATGAAACTTCTCAGAAAAATACCAAAAATTCACCCTAAAATAATTTTGAAATTATTATTAAAAAATGAAATTTATTTTTTAAAATAAAATTTATAAAAGTTTCAAAATTCAGTTTTAAAACAAGTGTTCCATTAAAAGGCGACAAAACTACCTCTTAGAAAAATGCATCTTTTTATGCATAAAATTGGATTTATTATTATATTATACATATAAAATCCATTGGTTAAATTTCAATTTTTTTACTGAATATATAATATATAAATTTCATTAATATCATTCAATAATATATATTTGTTTAATTTATTATGATAAAATGCCTTTGGGCGCATAAAAATACTATTTCTATAAAAACATTTGCTTTATATTAAATTGATTTTTATTTTCATTACTAGTTAATTAGTAAACAAGAAATTCATTTTATAAACATTTTAAACAAAATGTTCATATTTTTTTAATCTTATTAATTCCCACCATTCAAATGTTTAGGTGTTAACTATCATTTTAAATAATAATATTAACAGTATATTGTTTTTTCGGTAAAACTCGGTTTTGTATGTTACACAAGTTATCGAAGAAACTTGATGTTTCTTGCCAAAAAAGGTAATATTAGCTTGAATTTAAGGAAATATAAACTATATATTATGTGTAAATCAAGCTATCAAATAATTTAAATTAATTTGTAATAATATACTTCATAAAATCTTGGGATATTACGCCTACATAGTTCTTTCTCAAAAGATAATTGTTTTACCCATGTAAGAGAATTTATTTTATGTGAGCTCAAAAAAAATAGTGGGGTGACCAAATAAGGAATTAAAGCTTATATTTTGGTAAATTTTGGCCAAAATATATCCTACCAAGGTCAAAGTATAGTTGAGGTGAGTTCAAAGAACACAACTTTATGTAGGAACACTGAAGAAAATGCTAAGCATTGGAGAATAAAACCAAATACTAATGCTCAATATGTTGAAACCAGTCAAGACAAATTCACCCAATAAAGGAAAATATATAAATGAAATATTTATGTTTGAATATCTATCATGGATGAAGAAAAATTATATTTTGGATCTATTTTTATTTTTAGATCTCTGAAGATGAATATAGAAAACCTGAGGCCGGAGTAGTAGAGTCGTGACTAATAAAGATCTAAAATTAAAAGAGGGATGGATGTGTGTTTTTATTTATTAAATATTATGAGAAAATATGAAACCTATCATATTGAATATGAATAGAATCTAATTTTTATTTATGGAAGGAGAATCTAGAGATTGAACCATATTGAAGCTGCATGATCGATTTTTTCCCGTTTCTAAAGTTTTCCCATGCCTGAATTTCACAGTTGAACTAGGAAAATGTTGTGGTCTCAGATGAGGTTGAGGTGATGAATTTGAATCAAATAGGTCAAGATGATTTCATCAACACTTATAAAGTTTTATGAAGTGTAATTTGAGTTTCAATTTTGGGCAAGTTTTTCTAAAGTCCCTTGTAACCCATTCAGCTTGATGTGGAAGAATTGATATTGAGTTCAATTTATGGGATGTAAATTGTGTAACTCATCCTTGAATCCATTTTTTTATTAAGGAATTAGTTGATATGTTTTTTATGTTTCCAGTTTTATAAAGAGGATGGAAAGTCTAGTGATGTTGGGATTTGGTTCCTGGACAATCTTGTTGAGGAAGACAACCCATTGAGTTTTCGTGATTAAAAACAGTAATCAAAGTTGAATAATTGATTATTTTTTATTGTTGGTAGGATTGCTCTAATTTTTAGGGTTTTTATATGAAGATGATGTGAACATTGAAGATTTACAATATTATAGCTCAATTTTCATAGTTGAATGCGCACCAGGAATTCAACCTTTTTTCTGTGAGAGTTGATGAAAGTAAAAAATATTATTGGGTATGTGTCAGTGCTACTTGTCATAGTCTTCTTAGAGTTTTCACTATGATTTAAATGTGGTCATTAGAAAGTCGTAATTGCATCCAGGAGCCCATACTTTTGTGAATGGGGGAAACAACATTTTCAGGACAAGTTAGCTTATGTCATATGGAGAGGATGTAACACGATGATGGTTGAAATGTATAGTGTTATGTTTTTTAGTAAATTCTGAAAATATTTTTTTATTTTTTTATTTTAAATATTTGTTATGTATTTTGGTATAATAAGATCCCATAAATTCTTCTATATACACATTCTCTCTCTTTCGCTTTTCTCTTCCCACTCTTCTTTAATTCTGCTTAGTAAATATTTTTTTTTATTTCATTATCTATCTCTTGTGGTGATACCTAAACTTTGGAAATGAAGGGATAATATGTGAAGCTATGATGATTCTTGTAGATCAAATTTTCAGTTTGATTATTTATATCTACCATGCTGTTGGAAAATTGTGAACATGAATAGAGGAGTTGTGATGACACACTCATTTATAGAAATGGTTTGCTACTTTATTCTTATCTTTCCTTTTTCACTTCTTCTTTGAGTCATTAGACAATGTTTATTAGGAAAAGTTTTGTGTTTTGAATATCTTATGATGATCCCTTTTTTCAAGGAATAAATTCTATAAGAAAGTGGTTTTAATTTTTGAATCATTTCACAATTAAGAGAGTGCTCATGTACTGAAAGACATTCCATGCATGATCTTTCACTATTTTAGAAGAGTGAGGTGTTTATGTTGAGACATTTAGAACACAATGAGTTAGTTTTAGTGTTTTTGGTATAATATTATAGATAATTGATAGGCATTAAAGATTAGATCATTCCGATTCTCATTTTCTTTCTTGCTAAATTTATTTTCTTCATCTTGTTTCTATTTCACTTATTTGATCCTATTTTTTTTCTTGTTTTGTCATCATTGTTTCACTTCCTTAATTTCTTTTTTAATAATGTTTCTTTTAATAATTTCAAAAATACAAAAAAAACTGGGAAATAACTTGGATAAACACACTACTTCCTTGTGATTGACCTCGAGGTTAGAAACTATGCTATAACTAGGGAAATATAAATGTATCTTTGATAGTTCATACAAATAGCTATCAAAATTGGTTTATTTTCTAGGTAATCATGTTCATCTTAGTGATTTTCACTTTAATTTTAATTATTTCTATTAATAATAATGGAATAAAAAATTCTTGAAACATTTACACTATTATAATCCTCTCAGGTACAAGAGAGTATGTAAGCACTAAAAGGATTCCTGAATTGGAAACAAAGAAATATATTCAAGGAAACTTATACCCAATACATTATAAATATTTAGAGGACAATTCATATCTTTGAATTCACCAATTAAGCTCAATAGGACTAAAATAGAAGGTAGAACTCTAGTAATCAATTGAAAAAGATTCTATCAAGAAGATCATGAAAATAGAGAAGAAGCTAGAGCTTCCATTCTCTGAGATTGAAAACCCCTTAGAAGTTAAGATAGAGTTTCAAGATATACATTTGGGAAATTATTTTGATGGATGGAAAGAGGAGGGTGAAGAATAATTTTAAGAAGATGGACATACTTTGTAAGAACAACTTTCATTTGGTTATTGATTCTAATGATTAAAATTGAACTCACTTTTCTAATGATTTTCCACCTTCTTATAGGATGAAATGGCTCAAGATACCATCTCTTATGACATTTAATATACCATAGATAAAGTGGTTTATTTTTAGGAGATTATTGATGATGTTTACTATCTCAATTCTGACTTGGTAATACTCCAATGAGTACCAAATATTATTGAAGAATAAAAATATGAAAAAATCATTGGAGTTATTTTCTTTATGTACTAATATTTTATTTTATTTTATTATGAATATAATTTAGATTATTTTGATGATGCTTATCCATGATTAGTTTTTTAAGTCATCTAAACATCATATTTTCCTGGAGGGACTTGAGAAGAATGAAACTGAACCTAGTGAGAAACTTTTGACACTCCCAAACCAAATTATAAATCAAATTTTTAGAGTGGTTTAAGAGCATGAAAAGGTTTTTGAAAAGAGAACTTGTAAAAAAGTAGATGATTTTTTAAATGTCCTCAAACACAAAGGAGAAGAAATTTATTGATAAAAATAAATGTTACAAAATTCTGAAAAAGTAGGATTTTATTTCAATATCAATCATAATGAGGCATCAAATCAATTGGAATATAATCCAACCAAGTGATATCCAACAAAATCCTTTGTTTTCAAGTCCATCTGCCACAATGTTTTTCTCTCAGAAGACATTATTGACAATGAAGTTGAGGCTCATTAGAGTATCCATACATTCAATCCACTGATATGTGAGTCTCTATGATAGATGAAAATTACCATTTCTAATAGCCTTCACAATAGTAGAAGAATCAATTTACAACTATAAATTACTCCAACCTTTATTTTTTGAAAAATAAATAACATTAATGATTCCTTGAATCTCCAATTCAAGTAAAGATGTCACTTCACATAAACCATAAAAACATCCAACAAAGTTTTCATTGAGATCACAAAATATCTCACCACAACATCAGTTCCCCATATTCCCTTTTGATGTTCAATACTAATTTATTTTAATCCAATTAGGAAGAGGAGGTTTAAAAAAAACCTCACATGTTCCCACTGGTGATTTTTGGTTCCCAAATACACCTAATTTTTATAAAATCATGAATTCATTAATAGTGTTGTGGAAAAAAATATTTTTCACCATACTTGACTCCCTGATTTCATCTAGGATCATCATTATCATTGAGCGTGGATAGAGATCATTTCCACCATGAAATAGTTCATTTTAGTAAAATCAAATCAGGTGAAGCAATTCATCCACTACAACATAAAACAAATTTCAAATCTAGGAATAGAATAAAAAAATCAAGAAAAACTAAAAAAATGACTATAGATAGATAATTGACTACCCTTGAATTCCGAATATGTCAAATACCTCCTTCTATATCACAGAGGCAGTCACATAACTAAAAAATAGATGCTCGGAATCTTCTTTGTTCTTATTTCATAGATAACACCTAGAACAAAGAGTTACTCTAAATAATTTCAAAACACAATTAGTGGGTAACCTATTGTGCACTAGTATCCAAATGAGAGAGAGATGAGATGACCTGATAGAAGATTTATTTAAGTTATTAATAAAACTGAAATTTTCATTTGGATCCTTAGTAACATGTTGAAAAAATAACCTGCTATTTAGATTACCTTTTTTGGAAGGCATAAAAACTAAGACATCAAGACATGGAGAAAAGTATAAGCATTTATAATGATTAGTCTCATCCTACAGATGGGTTTGGGGAATAGTAAAGAAATCTTTGATATTAATCTATGGGTTAATGGAATTATCTAGAGGTTAGAAGTTATCAATGAGAGAATATACAATCCTATTATTGAACCATAATTTTAGAGAATAGATCTTGTTAAGAATACATCTAGAAGAGTCCATGATTTTATGGTAAGAGTCTTGAACAACTAGACAAATGGATGAATCCACATAAGCATCACTCCCTTATTTCAACCTTTAAAAAAATCTAGTGTTAAGGAAGTCTAGAGACAATGAATTATTGTTAATGATATTAAAAGTGAACCATACATGGAGAGATTCATTAAAGATATTGATATTATTGATTCCCATGCCTTCATTGGATAAGGAAAAAGTACATGATGATACTTATGAGGTTTTTAATAATGAATTTATAGAGAATATTGAACTAGAAGAAAAATCACATACAAGATGTGAATTGTTACATTATTTGCACATCACTCCTTAAGTTGAAGAATAGGGGAAGTACCCTTATATATTTATGCCCCTATTAATGAATCATTAAGATATATAACTTAAATTAAGTGGAAATAAAGGAAATTGAAAATGAGATATACCCTAAGGTGTTTAATTTTTAAGGCATCAAAGCTGGGAAGAAGCACTTATGATGAACCTTAAGAAAGAAGCCACATCCACCACCTGACTGGGGTTGAACCAAAGGTGGTCCAACTGTGGACAGTTTAAATATAACACAACTTTGGGGGGTTAAACCCAATATTATCATGTTTCTTTATTTTCATTTTTAGTTTTTTTTATTTATTTAATAATTTTTTTATTTCTTTGAAGGAAATAAGTGGAAGTACATTCCACCATGTGGTAACCAATAATTACAAAATTATCTACTCCTTGTGAGATACCATGTTGTATCCTTCCACCCTAAAATTTTAAATAGTTAAATTTATTTAAAGAAAAATATATTCTAAAATCTAAGGTTATTACCGGTAAAACTTGGAACATAGTTCAATAAAAATTAAATATCCCTCCCCCACACTGTGCAGGACTGTAGAAGCGTGGGTACTGTACCAGTACTATTCACAGAATGGGTCTTCAGCCAAAAAAATGGGCCTACGGGCTATGTATTGGGCTAAATTCATACTGGGCCTTCGAGCTATGTAATGGGTCTCCCTCTACCCAGTTAAAGAGGTCTTTTCTTTGATTTAATAATAAAATGAGGCTTTAGCCCCAACCTTTAAAAAAATACATTTTAAATAGTTAATGTTCAAAACAAATTGCAATTTAGAAGTGAAAGATATGTGTAAAGGGTCATAATAAGGTTTAAAAATTAATTTAACACACGATAAAAAAATCAAAGAATTCACAAAATATATACCCACTTGTTATTATATTAATAACTTCAACACATATTAAATGTTTTCAAAGTAGATACATGTAGAAAATTTAGGTTCAACAAGTTTTTTTAGCAACACATTAAAATATGCATGCACACTAAAATTTCAAAAAAGAGTAAAAAAGAGTTCAAAACCATAAATTTAATTTGATTTCCTGCATTACATGTAATACCAAGTTTAAATGAACAGTGATATACTATTAAAATATTATTATCTAAATGAGACTGTTATAACCTAGATAGTAAAATTTGTGTATGGATAGGAATAAAAACTTTTTAAAAAAATTTATAAGTGTTTTATATGAATAAAGTGCATTTTTAGTAGAGTCATTATATACTTTAAAAATATATTATTTCCTTAAAAATGGGTTTTATTAGTTTTTTTGAATAAATAACATAATTATGTTATAAAAATATTAGAAATTGTATTTTATAAAATTAAAATAATATTTTAAATCATAATATTAAAATTAACTTAGGGTGAAATTTGGGGATTTTTCTGAAGTGATTTATTTTTCAGTGGATATTGAAAATTACCGATTTTTCAAATACTGTTATTTATTTTCCTTAAAACAAGTAATTTAAAAGTACCATTATATTTTGGATTAATTATTAAATTTAAATATAAAACATTTTATATATAATAATCTAATTAATCTCATTTTAATAAAAAAATGTCATGATTTTGGTATAACTTTCTTTTTATGCTTAAAAATAGGGTTTTCTGAAAACTTTTTTTAAGACCATAAATTTATCCATTTTAATTAATTAAAATAAACCATAGTAAGTGAATATTTAAATGAAATTTATCTATAAAATATATATTTATATGAATTTAAATTCTTATAAATATGAGTACCATTCATATAGTTAATGTAAGATCATCTTATGCTTCAAAAATACATTTCTTGAATACCTATTTTTTGACACGTTTTACAGGAATTTTTTTAAATTAGATTCTTAAACTTCTATGAATTTAATTGGAAAAAACATATTACATATTTTTAATTATATTAATTAGTATTAGGTAATAATTTGAACTTAATTTTTTTTTCTTAATAATAGAAAAAATAGAAACAATTTATTACCACGGTTAAGGTTAAAATATAGTTTTTCTCGTTACATGTGATTGTGTTAAAGTTAATTTTTCACACACATAGGATTTTTATTTGATAGATTTTATTTCATATTTAGAATAATTGGGTCCAAATTTTATAATAGGTCTAATTTTATTTTTATTCTTAAAGGATAAATTACCTAGGTAAAAACTAGTCACTGTGGTGAAAACTAAAATGGTAAAAGCGAGTAACCTTAGAGGTAAAGAGAATAACATGTTTAAAAAATGTTTATTTTTAGTGTTTGTGGTTTGTATCAACATTATCTTCCATAAAATATATTTTTTTTTCAATTTTCAGGAACTTGGATTGAGTGTGACTTCCCATTATTGAATAGTTTTGGGTATTTACAAAAATGCCACTCCTTCTCACTTATAAAAGGGCACCACATCTCCTCTCCTTTGAAAAATTAAATAACCATTTGGTTCAGAGAATAAATACCAAAATAACTTAATTAAATACCTTAACACATCCCATAGGCCTTATTTTTATTATAAAACCCACTAGTAAGGGTTTCGGTTCAAACATAAAGAGGTTGTTTGAATAAGTTGTATCATTATTAACCGAGCGTTTTGTTTTATTTATTCTTACACCCACTAAAAATATTATTCAACCATGATGATATAATAAAATAATTATATATCATATAATTTGATGTTATTATGTCAATTTCATAACCAAAATCTATCTCCTCTTCCATTAAATGGTAAACGAAACCATTGTTCGTGTGTATGGAGGACTAACGCCTCACAAACCAATGTAATTAATTTTCCATCATCACCTTTTATGGATATTTATGATGATGAATTTAGTTTATATATATATATATATGATATTTATAACTTATTTATAATAATGTAAAATTAATATATTGTATATTTTCTTACCTTTATATTCACTAAAAAATGGAAACTTCGTTCATGTGTACGTGTGGACTACCACCTCCACGAAGTGATGAGATTCATTTTTAATCACCACATAAAATGAATGGTACATATACGTGCGTTTAAAAAAATAATATGGTATTTATGATATAATAATTATTTTTTTAAGATAAAATAGTTCTTACCTTCTTTACACATGATCATTGAAAAATAGAAATGTTACTCATGCATATGTATAACCTACCATCTTCATGATTGTAAAAGAGTTATTTTTTCATAATGATATTTCACGTTTGGTTTTAAAAGTATAATTTACGTATAAAAATTCTAATAATTTCATTATTATTATTTTATATATTGTGTAACAATGAATTATTTTACCATAGTCAACCTACCAAAGTCATTTTGGACATATGAACCAAATATCATCAAAACGTCTGACATGAACTTAATTGATTAAGTAAATAAATATAACATTGTAATTAATAAAATAAAAGTAATAATAAACTTGAAAAATTATCTTAATAAAGTAAATAATTCGCATAATTTTATTATTTAGGAAGATAAATTATGTACATGATGAGTCAAACTTGAGGTAAAGGAATTCTTTAAACCAGCCTTTTCTTCTAGTTATGACCATTATCCCATTAATTAACTTTTCCTCTATTTAATGTTATGGAATTATTATAAATTATGAATATATATCTCTATAAATTATATACATAGATTATTATCTCTTCCCTTGACTAGTTAATACATGACTTATGTTCATATCTCAAGGCCTTTATTATAAAATTCCATTTGATTATGATATGAGGAAATATTATGAAATCCATTTTATTTCCATGGGAAATTCTTATGTTTATGTCTTATTATTAATTTTATTTTTGTAGAACCCATAAATCATGAATATTTTATGAGGATATTCCCATATATAACTCTAATTTATTGGGTAAATCTTTAGTCTCATGATATATTATGTTTGGGATTAGGGAGTAAACCTAATCCATCATGGGACTTTGTCTACCATGTGATATTGTGTAGGAAGTAATCCTTGAATCATGTTTATTTCAAGTTATAAGTTACTTATACATTTATTATGATTCTATGATCTTATGATACCATGTTCCTTATGTCATGCTTACATGTGATTACTTATGAGCCTTCTATTTTATGATATCATGTTATACCTTTGACTCATACATTATGTTTCCTTATCATGTTTATTCCCTTACTAGGATTTTTAGCTCACCCCTTTCTTTTATATATTCCCAAAGTCCTCCAATATAGTTTTAAGAGATCAAAGAGATTTAGGATCTCACTAAGGAGAATAAAAATAGTATTTATTATTTTAAGTATCTTTTTTTTATGTACTATAAACCTAGTATTCCAAATACAAAAGACCTAATGATCATTGGGGTTGTAATTAGTGGATATTTATGTTAAAAAATCTTGTAATAATGTACATAAAAGGATTGGGTTACAATAGTTGGTATCAGAGAAAGGTCTAGATATTTTTGGGGATTAGTATTTAATAAATTTAGTAAAAAAAATATAGATAAGTCTATGTATAGGATAATATACTAAAGGTTCAGAAAATATGATATTATGTGGTTTTTCTAGCAATACATCCTTGTATGGATACTATAAGTGGGCATGGTTTTGTAAAAGAAGAATCTAGGGGTAATAACCCTATGAATAGTTGGTTGAGTATATCTTAACCATCATTCTAATTCATGGTGAGTGTGCTCTTATTACACACTTAGTTTGACCCTCATGGGGGATATACATGGGTTAATTCACATTTTCCCTATGAAAAATTATGATGAATTAAAGAATAGAACCTATGGAAACCTATGATATAACATTGTGATATGGGATAAAATAACGTTTCTTGGGTTGATAAATCTAAGTAAGATTATCTTATCATGACCTAGATTTACATTTTGAGGGCTTATGTGATGTGAGTTTAAGATGATTAAGGATATTTTTAGGAGACATTTATGGGAATACAACACTTTGGTTAGTATATGTTTTATTTGTTTGAGATATAATTATTTTATATTTTTTGGAAATAAGTTTAATGTTATTGATAACCTTTATGGTTAATTTTATCATTGATGTTAGGGTAATAATAGTCAATTAAGATTTTTTAATTTTGTGTAAAAAAAGAACCCATAGAGAATAATTTAGTGGTTAAAAACTGATTTGATGATTAATGTTATTTTCAGGATGTTCATATTATTTTTGGAAAAATCATAGTAATTATATTGATATAGTTTTATAAAAATGACAACCCACATATTGATCAAAAACTCATTGTATCTGGTAAGGCTGTGTGGCTTAAACCCACAACTGAAGGGAAACAAGGGTATAACGCCTACCATTGGCCTACATGATGTCCTGGTTAGTCTGAAATTGTTTTTTCTTAAGATATTTAGTGGGTAAATATTAGGTTGACTTTGGGAAACATATTATATGATCAAATATTTTTGTATTTTTAAGATTTTGAGGTGAATAATGATATTTTGGGAAATAATTCATTGGATTGAGGTTTATGTAACCCTTGAGTCTAACATGTGATTTATAACGAAAGATTAGTTGGGAAGAACATAATTAATTTTTTTCTATTTTGATATTATTTGATATGTAGGGTTATTTATTTGGGTAATAATCTAATTTGAACCTTGGGTAAAAATTTCAAAGTAAAATGTATTATTTCTTCATATGACGTTTTATACAATTTTGTTATTATCTTACCTAGTGGAAACCATTTTAGTTTTGGTTAATATTTAAAGAAATGAGGATTTTTTTTATTTTATGGATCTTATGATCTATTAAAAGTTAATTTTAGTGCTTAAGGCATAAAAAATTAATATTGGATATTCATTATTTAGAGTAAGAGATGAAGTTGAAATTGATCAAAGCACAAACCAAGGATGAAACTATGCTTATGAAATAGAAAGATATCAAGTAAGTATATTTCCTTATGTTCTTATTCTAGATTGTAATGAAATTTATAAACTCTTGGAAAATGATCTTGAAACAAAAATTTTATCCTATTACAATCATTTCTGATGAATTGATGGTCTTTTCACCCATACAAAAATTATGGTTTTGTGATTGTTAACTTTCTCATGACCATTCAATTTATTTTGATCAATGATATTTGTCACTCCCCATAAATATTTGGGCAATAATATTTTCTTCCACATCCATATTTTCACTTCCCACTTTTTTAATACTTGTAAACCTAATTATGTATTATTCTATATGACTTTTTTCCTCTTTTCAAGATGAAGTTTTATTAAGACATTTTTACAATGTGGGTTTTCAAAAATTTTATTTTTCAATATTAAACCTTTAATGACCAATAAAATATTAATATGGATTAATTTATTTAATGGGGGTATAATTTAACAACTCGATATTTTGGAATATATTTCTCTTTAAATAAATTTAATTTTATTTATAATTTACGTTACACACAACACCGAGTTTAAACGAACCATGATATACTATTAACATATTATTATTTAAATAAGAAGTTTATAAAATATCCATTAAAATTAGAGTTATGGATAAGTAATAAACACTTTTATAAAAAATTATAAGGGTTTTATGTGAATAAATTATATTTTTAGTAGAGTCATCATATATTTTAAAAATATATTTTTCCTAAAAAATGGGTTTTAATACTTTTTGTAAATAAATAATATAATTAAGTTATGTTACTTTTAGAAATTTTATTTTATAAAATTAACAATATTTTTTAAACCATTATATTAAAATTAACTTAGAGTGATATTTTTGGATTTTTCTGAAACGGTTGATTTTTTATTGAATAGTGAAAATTATCGATTTTTCAAATAATGTCATTTATTTTCATTAAATAAAGTAATTTTAAATCTCCATAATATTTTTGATTTGTTATTAATGTAAAATATGAACCATTTAATTTATAATAATCTAATTAATCTCATTTTAAGAATTAATTTTTATTATTTTGGTATGTGTTTATTTTATACTCAAAAATGGTTTTCTGCAAACTGTTTATAAGTGCATAAAGTTTATCCATTTTAATTAATTAAAATAAACCCTAGTAAGTGAATATAAAAATTAAATTTATATATTAAATATATATTTATATAAATTTAAATTCATATAATGATGATTACCATTCATTTAGTAAATGTAAGACCATCTTATGCTTGGAAAATGTATTTCTTGAAAAACCATTTTTCGACACATTTTGTGGGTTCATTTTTAAATTAAATTATAAAAATTTTGTGAATTGAATTTGATAAAATGTATTCCATATTTTTAATAATAATTATTAATATTATCTAATAAGTTAAACTTATTTTTTGGTCTTAATTAATAGTAAAAACAGAAAAACTTTATTACTACAGTTAAGGTTAAAATAGGGTTTTGTGCATTTCATCCGCTTGTGTTAACATTAATTTTAAAAACACATAGGATTTTTAGTTGATAAATTTTGTTTCATATTTTTATTTAGTGGTTCCAAATTATCTAATAAGGCTAATTATTTTAGGATTAAATGAAAAATTATCTAGGTAAAAACTAGTTACCGTGGTGAAAACTAAAATGCTAAAATTGAGTAATCTTAGAGGTAAAGGAAATAACATCTTTAAAACATGTTTATTTTTAGTATTTGATGTTTTAATTGGCCTTAAATTCACTTAAATACATTATTCATAATTTTTTAGGTACTTGTCCTGAGAGAGACTTCCCATTATTGAATAATTTTGGGTATTTACAAAAAACGCCACTCCTTCTCACTTATAAAAAGGAACCACCTATCATCTCTTATACACAGTTCAAAAAACATTTGGTTTTTAAAATACCTGAAAAAATAACTTCATTAATTCCCTTAAAACATCCTATAGAATTTTTTTTATTAAAAACCCTCATAGTAATTCTTTTGGTGCAAACACAAAGAGGTTTTCCAAAGAAGTGGTGTTGTTCTTAACCTAGAATTTTGTTTTATTTATTCTTCCACCTTATTAAAATATTATTCAACCATGATGATATAAAAAATAATTATTTATCATATAATTATATTTTATTATGTTAATTTCATAACCTACATCCATCTCATATTCTATCAAACATGAAACAAAACCATTGTTCATGTGTATGACGTACACAGCCTCACAAACCGATGTAATTCATTTTCCATCATCACATATCATAGATGTTTATTATTATGGATTTAATGTATATATATATAATATTAATGACATATTTATCATTATTTAAAATTAATATATCATCTATTTTCTTACCTTTCTATTCACTAAAAAATGACAATGTTGTTCATGCGTACGTGTGGACTACCACCTTCACTAAGCGATGTGATTAGTTTTTCATAATCACATCTTATGAATTGTATATTTAAGTGTATTTAAATAAATAATATTTTATTTATGATATAAATATAATTATATAAAGATAAAATAATAATTTCCTTCTTTCTATCATGATCATTGAAAAATGGAAACGTTACTCATGTGTATGTATGACCTGCCGTCTATATGATTGTCACACAATTTGTTTTTCATAACCATATTTCATGGTTAGTTTTAAAAGTATAATTGATATATAAAAATGATAATTATATAATTATTATTATTATTTATATGATTTAATAATGAATTATTTTACCATAGTCGACCTACCGAAGTCATTTTTGACATATGAACCAAATGTCATAAAAACATCAGACATGAACTTAATCGATTAAGTTAATAAACATAACATGGTAATGAAGAAAATAAAAGGAATAATAAACTTTAAAAAGGTTCTTAAGTAATTAAATAAGTAACATAAGTTTATTATTCAGGGTTATAAAGTACGTGCGTGACGAGTTGAACTCGATGGATGTGATCTCTCTAAACCATCCTTTTGTTTGGGTTATGACCATTCTCTATCTAACTCAATTTCACTCTCTTTAATGTTATTTAATTCTTATAAATTATATACATATGTTTCTCACATATATATGTAGATTATTCTCCCTTAATTTGATAGGGTAATACATGCCTTATATCAATGTCTAAAATGCGTTCATTATGAAATTCCCTTTGATTATGATATATGGAAATATTATGCAATACATTTTATTTTAATGGGAAATTATTATTTTTATGTATTATGATTGATTTAATTTTTTCAGAACACATAAATCATGAACATGGTATGATGGGTGCACCCATATAGTGCTCCAATGCATTAGGTAAATCTTTAGTCTCATGAGACCTTATGTATGGGATTAGGGAGTAATCCTAATCCATTATGGGACTTTGTACACTATATGATATTATATAAGAAGTTATCCTTAACTCTTGTTTATTTCATTTTATATGTTTTCACCAAATTTACTATGTTTATATGATCTTATGATACCATTTTCCTTATATTATAATTCCATGTGATTACTCACGACCCTTCTATTTTATGATATCATATTATCCCTTTGACTCACACATTTTGTTTCCCTATCATGTTTATTACCATACTGGGATTTTTAGATCAACTATTTATTTTATATATTCCCCAAATCATCCTATATAGTTTTAGGAGATTAAAGATATTTAGAATATCACTCTGGAGAATAAAAATAAGGATTTTGAGTTTTATGTATTATTAACCTAGTCTTCTAAATACATTGGACCTCACGATCATTGGGGATATAATTAATGGATTTTTATGTTTAAAAATAATGTAATAATATGCATAAAAATATTGGGTCACTATATTACACATAAAAACCACCTTTATTTTTTTTCAAAAATTTTGAATTTTTAATCATCATTTAATAATTTTTAGTGGTAATAATTTTTATGAATTTTGGAAGTTGTGATGCCACTTTAAAAAGGTTATACTTTATTAAACTATAATCTAATTTAGTTAATCATTTACTTCCCTCTTGAGGTCATTTTTTCTTGGTTAGATTTTGAGAGAATGTTATACAAATATCTATTAATTGACACTTTTTTATTTGCATAAATCTTATAAGATATAAATTTACATGGGTTATGAAAAAAAATACTAATTTAGGTTGAGTTTTCCCCTTTTCCTTTATTATTATTTTATTTATTCATCAACATTTGGATGGGTTATTTATTCCACTAATAAATTTTTACTCCACCTTATCCAATAATGTGTCTATTTATTATGATCCCTTAATTTATGAGAGTCCTTTCACCTTGAGGTAAATAGAAATTTGAAAGTATAAGTTAAATTAATATTAATATTTGTTTAATTAAATTCCAAATGTTTTAAAAACAATATTTTTTAAAAATAGTAATCAAACCTTGCACTTAAACTACTTGTTTTAAGAGGAAATTCCCACAATATTCTTAGGAGAATTTATGGGGGAAAATCATTCTTATAAATCAATTATTCATGGAATTTCATTTTTTCAATTTTGAGATTTATTTTCTATCATTGAATTTGAATAATTGATTGGTTGAGCATAAGTAATGATTAATTGTATAAGAATTTGATTTAGTATTTATTCATGTGTTTTCCACTCTTTTGATGTATAATATATATTTATATATATATATATATATATTTAATTATTAATTCTTTATATTATTGGTTAATTTTAGTGTTATTTTTATTTGGTTTTATAATTATTAAAATTTTGAATTCTTTGTTAAATTGTGTGTTTTTATGTTTAAATTATTTTTTTATTCTTTCAATTTTTGTTTAATTTATTTTATTATGAAGTTTAATTTTAAATATTAATTTTAAATGTTTTAACACAATCCTTGGTTCTTCATAATTTTAATCTCCTCATATTCATGTTTTATTAAATTTTTAGTTAGTGTTGTTTAAATATTATTTACAAGTCATTAATTGTTTTATTTTATGGTTTTTGAAATTTTAGTTTATTATTTCAATATATTTTTATTTATTATTGTATTTATTTTTTTATTATTTTATTTTAATTCCTTAAGTGTTTTATTTCATTTACCTTCTATGAAGGATGTAAGATATTTTTAAGTAGCACCATACCACCACGTAAGATAATTTTTATGCTGCGAAAGATCAATTGGGATGTGTAAAATATTTATCATATTTATTCATAAAATAATTCTCATCAGTATAAGAGAATATATTATGAAATTATATCTTTTAAGGTAATTATTTTACCTACATAATAGAATTTCTCTTACACGAGGTCAACCAAAAAAATGGGGCGGCCAAAAAAGGAAGGGATAATGACAATTACAGACCAAAAAGGAGGTCTAATTTGGGTTAAGGACCAAGAAATGGGAAAATTACAATGGGGGACCTTCTTTTATAACATAGGGTATCCAAATGACCTTAATTACCTAATTTCCCCCTTTCTAGACCTAACTCCATCTAGCTCCCGTAGCCCTCTCCCGCGCTTATCCCACCACCATATCCTCTCCATCACTCATCCAACCACCACATCCTTTCTTGTGTTTGTCTAGCCATTGACTTGTCATTGAAACTTATCTCTTTACTAACTACTCTTTAGATCTCATCCAAAAATCACCTTCATCCCTCTCCCGTTCCCATCCTACCACTACATCCTCTCTGATGCTTGTCTAACTACCGCATCCTCTCCTGTGCTCATCCATCCACTGACTCATCTCTAGAACTTATCTTATCATCGCCTCTTATCCATCTTTTTTCCTACTGTCACCTCCTTAGTGTGTTACTCTAGTCATAATTTATCATGATATTCCTATCCTATGATCATCCTACTTTCAGATCTTACTGTTATCCTTTTGGTATAACAATAGGTTTTCTCCTAGGAGTTCCCTCCTCCCACGGTCGAATCTAATCTCACCAACAGCCTATCGGTCTTTCCCTTCTCCTAGTTCCTAGGGTATCTAAAACAAAATTTTCTATAAATTATATGCTGCCTATATTTTTTTGATTTATTTTGTTAATTGATGTAAATATAATATGATAATAAGTTTTAATATCTTATATTCATCAATGTTGTAGCTTGATTGATACAAAATGATGGAAAATTATCTTTGAAAAGTTTTTTTTTTATAATTTTCATTTTGATGGAGTAATTTTTAGTGATTCACATGGAAAAATTCATTATGAAGGTGGAAGATCAATGGATAGAGTGATAATATAAGTAATTTCATTTGATAAAATATTGATATTGTAAATATTGATTTTGAAGTGTGATTTTTCATCATTAGATTTGAAATAAACGTTAAAGTTAGAAAGTGGTATTTTTTAGACCTTATAGATGATGGGTGAGTTGCAAAATTGTTCACATTCAATGAAAGTTTTGATCATTTATACATTATTTTAAGGTTAGATGAATTCTTTTAGCCAACATTGGATGTTGATAAAAGGTAATTACATGTCAAAATTATTTATATTAATATTTTTCACATGTTATGTATTTAAAAATGATATTAAATTTGTAGGGTTGAATTAGTTGGTGAGAATTTAGAACAAAGTTTATCATCTGATGGTAATTTTAAATTCTACCTTGTGAAATTAGTAGCATTCCATGTTCGATCCCATAATTAAATGATTAAAAGTGGAATGAATTTTTGGTGTATTTTTTCTAGATTTTTCTTTCAACAAAATCATTTAGGGAGATGATCTTTAAGTATAGTATTTCACACAAGTTTGACTATGAATATTTGTGGAATTGTTCTGAAAATATTATTTCCAAATGAAAAGTTGAGAGTTTCATGTGGAAGTTAACAAAATATAGATTGAAGAACTTTAATATATTTATTTGTGTGTAAACTTTTCAAAATTATCATATTCACTCAACTCAAGATAGAATAATAAGTTTTAAAAAATCAAGGGAATCATTAATGCCATCTATTATTTTTGATGAGGTGAAGTCAAATGTAAAAAAATCTTCCTGTGAAATTAAATATTAATTTTTATAGATACTATGGTATATCCATTATATATCAACAAGTGTTAAGAGCCAAGGAAAAAGCAGTTGGTGGAATATATGGGGTTGTAGAGAATTCATATATGTTAATACCCTGGATATTCAATATACTAATGGAAGTTGATCCAGAAACAATAGAAAAGTGGGTATCTTAATTAAATGGTATATTTGAAAGATTATTCATTGTATATGGGTGTTTTATAAATGGTTTCTTATTAGGTTCTCGACTTGTGTTGTTTATGGATGGGAGTCACCTCAGTGGTCCTTATAAAGGTACCTTGTTAGCAGCATTAGCATATGATGCATATGATACCCTTTTTATATTGGAATATTTAATTGTTGGGGGTAAAAATATGATGATTATACATGGTTTAAAAAAAAATAAATTTTAGGTTTTAATAAACTCGTTATTGTATCTGATCGACATAATGCAATTACATGTGGTATTAGAGTAGTTTTTTGTAAAGATAGACAGGCAGATTGTTACTGTCATGTGAAAAAAAATGTTATATATGAAATTAAAAAATTATATAGGGTAATGGGAAAAGGTAATAAGTAAATGGAATTAAAAATATTGGATGTCCATGATTATTCTATATTGGAATTTTATTTCAATGTTTCTATGAAGAATTTGAAAAGCTTTTGTATAGAATTGTCAAGATGGGTTGAAAAGGATGGTGATGTTGATAGGTGGGAAATGTCGCATTTTCCAAATTGGTGATGGGATCATATAACAACCAATTTAGCTAAATCATTCAATGCATAGATTACGAAGGATAGAAGGCACAATATTTGTGTATTTATTAATGAACATTTTGAGAAATTGAGTAATAAATTTTTTACCACCAATGAATACATGAAAATGTGTAATAATGGAGTTGATCCCAATATTGATTAAAAATTGAAGGTGAATGTGTTAAGGGTTGAAACTTTGATAATAGATCAATATGTACATAATGTTTTCTTAGTTAGGACTAGCAATGTGGATATCACTATACAACTATGCAGTCTGGAATGAACATGTCAAGCATGAAAAATGAGTGGGATCCCTTACAATCATGCATGTGAAGAAAAAAGAGAAGTACATGTTAACCTGTAGAGATATGTATAAGATTGTTATCTATTTAACAACCAACAAAAGATTTATCTTGGAGTTATAAATCTGGTTGATACTAATAATATTTCACATTTGAATGCATTCACATATAATAATTATATGAATCAATTTTTTTGCAAGAACCAAAGAATTATTGTTCTCCTGGTAGACCATATCATAATCGTTTTGAGTCTGAATTTAAAAAATAATAAGTTGTATCAACGTTATCATTACAAAGAAGTTATTCTCATATGAAAAAAGTACAGAAATACCAATCCAAGTTGATGTGAAAAATTTGAGAGTGTGATTTTTTGAATATACCACATAATATGTTTCTAAAAAATGGAATATTAGAACATACTATTATGTAAATCTAAAAACAAATTAAATATGTTTTTTTGTGGAGTTTTGGTGTTTAAATACCATGAATTATGTTTTTTGGGTTTTTTGTTACTTAAAATGATTTTGAGGTATGAATAATCAATGGTTTTTATAATTTAATTTATAAAGTCAGGAAGATTCATGAAATTATAACATATAAACCATTTAAACATGTTTAAATGGAAAAATTTATAGATTTTAACACTAAATTTCCATGTTTTAATAGAAAAACTCTAGATTTTAATAATCTTAATCCATGTTTTTTGATCTGGATTTTTTGAAAAGTCAACTAACAATCCATTAATTTTATATAACATACTTTTTAGATTGTAACACCTATATTAGAATTGAATTCATTGACATATACCAATAAGAAGGGTGAAGCCTTTTCCATCCATTGAAGATTTTTCTTTATCATTATAAAGAGGTTTTCTAACCATGAAAAGGTGTGTAAATATCAATCCAAGTTTGTGTATGATACCTAATATGTTTCTAAATAAGGAAATATTAGAGTGGATAATTATGTAAATCTGAGAACAAATTAAATATGTTTTTTGTGGAGTTTTGGTGTTTAAATCCCATGAATTTTGGGTTTTTGTGGTTTTGTGTTACTTATAATGATGTTGAGGTATGAATAATCACAGATGTTTATAATTTAATTAATTCATCATAAATATAAATGAAATTATAACATATAAACCATGTCTACATGTTTAGATGGAATAATTTCTATATTTTAACACTGACTTTCCAGGTTTTAATAATGAGCCTCCAGATTTTAACAGTCTGGCTCCATGTTTTTTGTTTTTGTTTTTGTGAAAAGTGAACTAACTATCCATATAATGACCTAGGATTGACATACATTATTATCACATCATTTTATATGAATATTTAGTATATTTCAAAAATGCATGCCTAAGGACCGTAATAGTTTAGTGTCGTTTGAAACATTGAAAAAAATATTCTATCTCGATGAAATATCTTCAATATCTCCCATAAAGATCTCCACCTTTAGTACTTGTACCTAAAACCTTTATTTATACCTTGAGGAAAGGAAACATAACAAAGGGTTTAGATCAGATGCTCAGTATGGGTAAATAAAATAAATGTATAAGCCTAACATAAACAAAGGGGTATGGAACTTGATCATAACATTTGAGGATAATGCCCTACATATTAGAGAATATGATAAAAAATGGTAGTTCATAAGACTTGAATCATAAGGAAATAAAGAACATAGGCCCAGGAAGCATAACATAAGAAAAGACATGAAATTTTTGGAATGCACATTGGTTTATAACACTGTGAACATGTATAAGTAGAAACAAGGTCACTTATTAAGTTAAGGACATGAAATCAGGTCCCAACATCAACTTTTGGACATGAAAACAGGTCCATGTATAACATTTTGAACATGTAATCAAGTTCATGCTTAACCTTTTGGCCATGAAACCAATTCCGTGAATAAAATTGTGAATGTGTAATCAAGTTCACACATTACCTTATGGACATGAAACCATGTCCATGAATAACATTGTGAACACGTAATATGGTTCACTCATAACATTGTGAACATGTAATCAGGTTCACACATCAACTTCTGGACATGCAACCATGTCCATGTATAACATTGTGAACATGTAATCGAGTTCACTCATAACATTGTGAACATGTAATCAGGTTCATGCATAAAATTATGGACATGAAATCATGTCCATTCATAGCATTGTGAACATGTAATCAGGTTCATTCACAACATTTATACTCATGAGTCATCCATAATTACCCAATGCATTGGAGGGAGACATAGGTCCCACCCATCTCATAAAATCATTCATACATGTGCCAAAAGATAATAAAACATTCAACATAACATGACCCATAAAATGAGGTAGGTTTCATAAATCATAACCCATAAAATGAAATGTGTATCATTAAAATTTCATCACATCATAACCTATGGAAAATATATAGGTTTCATAACTATTTCATCAAATCATAACCTGTGAAAATAAATGGGTTTTATAAACATGTAACCCGTAAAAGGGAAACATGCTTCATAAAGACAATGACATTAAGCATAAACCATTCATATTAAGAATATAAATGGAACCTTTAAATAATTTCCTAGAAAATAATGAGTAATATCAATGGATTTCATCTTATATGGAAAATAATTTTGAAATATTTCTTGAGGAAAATATCCTTTATTCTTCAAAAAAATATTTTTAATACAGAAAACTATTTAAAAATAATTTTCTCAAAAAATACATGGAAAACTTATAAAGAAGACTTTAAATCATTTTTAAAAACGTTTTCATTGAAAAATATTTAAAAAAAAAATTCTTAAATATTAAACTTTTAAATATTAAAAGGAATCTTCAATGGAATGACAGTGGGTAAATTTGTACATGTCGTATGAGGTAAAAAGAATGTTCCTTTTATACTGTAAAAAGGTTAGACATAATGAATTATTTGAAAAGAAACAAGAATATTCCCTTGAAGATATTGGTAAAATAAAAAAGGGTAAAAATATCTTATAAATTTTATAGGATAATGGTATAATATTCTTGGAAACCCTTTTTAGAAAACATAGATTTCTGACCGAAGGGATAGTAAATTCAGGATTTCTTAAAAACACTTTCTCAACTATATTTTGGACCAAAGAGTAGAAAAAAGGTTCCAATAAATTAGGATATCATGGATAAGCAAAGGATAATAAAATTAATTAATTTCCTTGATATATGGATCATAATATTTCATCAAAATAATCATAAACACAAATAATCTTGAAAATCAATGAGATTATCTCAATAAACTCTTATAGCTTGGTAATTTGGGATTATAATATCCATATAATAAAACGAGATCACATGAAGCATAAAATATCATGAAAATTATGTTCATGATATAACATTTAAAATAGAAATATATACACCTCAAAAAGAGTTTAGGTTCATAACAAAACATGAGTCTCAAAGAATGCAAATTGAGACAAAATTGTTTTTCCGATTTGGTAACTTTTGGAACTTAAACCCCATGAAATAAGGATCATAAATTGGATATTTGAATACCCATAAATTTAATTATAAGATACATATAATAAAATCATGTTCATTACATACAACACACAAAATTAAAGAGTGGCTAACATATCATATATCTCACAAAAATTAAAAGTGAGATGAAATCCTATTACCTTATGTCTTAAATCTCTCCATACTCATACAAGATTCCTATATAATAAATATAAGTTTATTATAAATATTTTAAATAAGAATATTATTATAAATAATAACATATATGGTTTTATTATGACCTTATTTTACTCACTTGTTAATGATCCTATATTAAGGTTTCACTTCAGGTAATATTCACTTTGTTCTTCACAAGTGTCTTAAATTTGTTATATAATTGGTTCTTATAATTATATCATGATTCAAGAATTTAAATAATTATATTAATATAATTTATATACAGTATATTTGTATTATAATAATATATATAATAAATAATTATGAAATTAAATTCACCGTTCATTGAGACGGTAAGACGTACGTACGCAGGAACGTTGTTTCCGTTTTTATTGTCGTATTGAAAGAAAGTATGTAAATGACATATGTATATGTATGTGTATATATATATAATTATTAAATTATAATTACTATATCAAATATATCATATAATTTCACTATACTCATCCTTAATACATTCCATGTTGTGTGTGAATGAATCACATCACTTTGAGGGGGGTGATAGTCCACAGTTCCTCAAACAAGATTGTCGTATTAACATTAAATGAAAGGTAAAGAGATGTGTGTTGTATAATGAATAAAGAAGCCTAAGGAAATAATAACTATAATATATGACATATATAAATAGTGTGTCCATTATTATGGCCACCATGATTTGTGGTAAAGGAGAAATTAACAATCATCGTTTCATGAGGCAGTAGTTCGCCGTACACAGAAACAGTATGTTCGATATCCGTTAGATGGAGGTGTGTGTAAGTTCAGGTATAAATATTTTAATAACAAATTACTATTATTTGTATGATACTGGTGTTTTCAATCAGTAATTTAATAAATATAGTGGAGGGGGTGAATATGGAAAATAAAGGAAAGGATCTTGAGAGAAGACGTTGCCTCTCAATTGGGTAACTCCTTTTGGTTTTTTCCAAAAGGATTCCTTTAGAAGATTTATGACCAAAGGGAGGATTCAAGGTCAAATTTATAATTTTTGGTATATTTATTGGGTAGTTATTGGAAGAATGTAAGAGGTTTTAGAGTCGTGAGTAATGGGTAGATGTGGTGGCCTTTTATAGTGAAGGAAAAGTACTCACTTGGAATTTTTAGAAACAAGTTTGGTGTGCACAAGTTATTACCTAAAAAAGTCATACCAAACAAGAAAAAAACTAAATAATGGAAGGTTTATGGATAAAACATGGATAGAAAATGTGTTTTTAAAATGTCTCTAGGTCATGTGGGCCCTTAATTTTAAGTTCTAGTCCCTATTTAGGCTTAATTTGGCTTTAACTACTATGATTAATTTTAATCACTTTTACTAATCATTTTGGTCATAAAATAACGTGGTATTATTAGAATCTAAAAATTAGACTTAATACAATGGTGTATATGATTTTTTAAATTCAATTCATATAAGTGGAAAAATTAAGATTAGTGTTAATCCCACAAACGAGACGGAATAACAAGGTTTTAAAGTAGGAAAAAGTTCAAAAGTTTGTTAAGATGTTATATTTGGTTTAAAAGTCAAAATGATTCTAAACAATTAAATTGTATTAATAGATATAATATTTATCTAATATGACCTTAAAACAAATTTATAATACCATTTATAATTAATAATTAATTATAAAAAGGTAGTTTTTAACTAAAATGAACATTTCTCACTATTTATCAGAAAATGAAGTCTCTCAGAAAAATACCAAAAAATTTCTCTTAGTCTAATTTCAGCATTATGAATTCAAAAATTAAGTTTATTTTGTCAAATTAAATTTATAAATGTGTTTAAAACTAATTTTATTATTAAAATCTGTTTATTCAAGAAAATAATATTTTTAATATAAAAGGACTTTACCAAAAATATTATCTTTTATTATCAATATGTTTTATTTATATAAATAGATTCTAAAAAATATTTTAAAAGTAGTTATTACTATTACTATAACTATATTTAATAGTTAGGTTATAATTATCTCATTTAAATAACTATATATATATATGTATATATATATATAAGAATATGTTTTATAGAAACTCAATATAGCGTGCATTTTATTCAAATTCAGTGTTGTGTGTAATGTACTCCAAGTCATACGCCAAGTCGGTGTTATATGCAACTTACACCAAGTTAGTGTTGTAGGTAGCACAAGCCAAGTCGGAATTTCATGTAGCGCAAGCCAATTTAGTATTTCGTGTGAAAGGAATGTTTGACTTAGTGTTTTAATATATATATATATAAAGAACTATTTCCAGTTTCATGTGAAATGAAAAATATGAAAAAGATAAAATTAATTCGAAATAAAATATTTCAAAAAATCTCAGGGTGTTACATTCTACCCCCTTAAAATGATTTTTTCCCTCAAAATTCATTTGGGTTATCAAAGGTTTGATACTTGAAAGTTTTTTTCATATATTAACACATCGTAAAAATAGATACTAAAAATTCATTTAAAAGGGAGATTTAGAACCATAACGGTTACCCAGAGTAACTCATAATGAGATTCCCACATAAGAGAACATAGGTGAGAAGAAAAAACATGGACATGAAAGTGAAATATTACTATCAAGTTCTGATGGAGAGTGATATAGGATAAGGTCAGAAAAAAGTTAACAACTAAAAATCCATAAATCTGTGATGTCCTAAGGGACCTTATGATTCATTGAAAATGGAGGTACTAGAATAAAATTTTTAGTTTCAAGATCCTTTTTCCTAATGTTAAAAAAATTTCATTAAAAGATATACTTTAATGATTTCTAGAAAAAATCCCCCTTTATTGTTCGTTGATCCACTCCACCTCTTTATCTAGAATGGAAGGTGACTTTTTCATTATGGAAGTACTAATAGATCATGAGATCATTGATATTCCATCACATTTTTCATTAGTTATCATCCACACAAAGTAGTTTGAATCGACTATCCAATATGTATAAATCCTCCTATATAGAGATAACACTTTAATATTAATGAATTCATCTACTGTTTAACTTAAACATTCCATAAATGGTTGACCTCATAACCATTATGAAAGATAAAAATACAATATAGAAATAAGTCACAAAATTGGATTAACATTGATCCCCCATATATTACAAAGTAGCTCTTGGTTATCACATTCCAAACATGTGAATACCCTCATCATATATTTTCTTGAAACATGGTAATAACCTAAATCACTATAAATCCTTTTAGAAAACATACATGGTTCCTTATCCCAAAGGTTACTAGATATATTATTTAAATACAAGAATCTATAAACTTTATCCTTACTAACATAGAACACTTTGTTAATAATTAGTTCTAGAGTAATCAGTACCATCCGATTTACTTATTCATATCCATCACATCTTTATCCAAACATAATTTTCTCAACATCATGAACTAATTAAGGGTTACCTTCCTTTAATGAAATCACTTTTCTATGTCTCCATCACATTCAACATGTCATTTTCAATCCTTAATGAAATCTTATAATGAAAATACTTATATATTTCATGATTCATATAACATAATCTTTTAATTCCAAAACATAAATACTTAACTAGCCAAACCTTATTCTTAGACCATTACTCAGTATTCATCAACTTATTCCTTAATACATCTTTACTAGAATATGAAATATAAATAACGTCTTAAGGTTCCTCAACCTCAACATAATCATGATTATTATGTTTAATGTAAAAAATACTGAAATAACATCACATACCTTTCACATGTCATTTGCGGTCTCTTTATCTTGAGAAGTATAACCAATACTCATAACACATTCCTGATTCTCTTTATGAGATTTCAACTTTGGAAATAAATTATCATAATACCCATACTTTCCACATCTGAAACATTAAGTGGTAACCATGTTTCTTCTAGTTATCCTAATTACTAAAACAAAAAAAATGGGGTGAGAAACACATATCATATAAGAAAGCCACATAATCATGAAAAATTATTTATATGATGTCTAAATCATGACACCTTCATTAATCTATTACACCCTAGGTTAATCCTATGTTATTCATAGCCAAATTCTATTCAAATCCTTCATTATGTTTTGTGAAGAGTTCATGAATTTCCAAAGAATATACCCCGGGAGTTTCAAAACAAGCATGAAACAAGGCCCATTGTCGTATACTAGATTACCCTAAGTCAAGCCCAGAACATCTTGTTAGAGTTTTCACCCATAATTAAATCTATTCAAGAGACACATCCACTTTTAGTATCCAGATAGGGATGTATTTCTTCGAAACCACTCACTCAATCCTTTACCAGGATTCCCTGACATTTTCTTAAATGTTAACTCATCCTTATACTTTTCCTTAGAGACATACCTATACATATCTTTAGAAATATTCCTAGGGATCTTACTAAAGTTCTATCATCCTAGTTTCCAAAGGCTGACTAAATATTTCCTTTGATACCAACTATAGTGACCTAGGCTTGACATAAATGGATATTACATTATTTTAGATGAATATTCAGAACATTACAAAAATATATTCCCAAGGAATGTAATAGTTTAGTGTATTTGGAAACTTAGAAACAAAATCTTCTATCCCGGTGAAATATCTTCAACACCTCCCATAAAGATCTCCACATTTAGTACTTATACCTAAACCATTATTCATACCTTGTGGAAAGGAAACATAAGAAAGGGGTTATCTTAGATACTTATTAAGGGTAAATAAAGGAAATGCGTAAGCATAACATAAAAAGGGTATTGAACTTGAGCATAACATTTGAAGATAATGTCCTATATATTAGAGAATATAAAAAATAATGGAAATTCATAAGACATGAATCTTAAAGAAATAAATAATATAGGCCTAGAAAGCATAACTTAAGAAAATACATGGAATTTTTGGCCTACATATTGGTTTATAACATTGTAAACATGTACAAGTATAAACATGTTCACTCATTAAGTTAAGGACATGAAATCAGGTCACAGTATAAACTTTTGGACATGAAACTAGGTCCATTCATAACATTGTGAACATCTAATCAGGTACACACTTAACCTTATGGACATAAAACCAAGTCTATTCATAATATTATGAATGCGTAATCAATTTCATGAATTAACTTATGGACATGTAACCAGGTATATGAATAACATTGTAACACATAAAAATGTTCCCTCATAATATTGTGAACATGTAACCAGGTTCAAAAATAAACTTATGGACATGAAACTAGGTACATGAATAACATTATGAAAATGTAATCAGGTTAACTCATAACACTGTGAATAAGTAATCAGGTTCATGCATAAATTTATAGACATGAAATCAGGTACATGCATAAAATTGTGAACATGTAATTAGGTTCATGCATAATATTTATACTAATGGGAAATCCATCATTACCAAATTCATTGGAGGGAGAAATAGGTCCCAAACATCTCATAAAATCATTCATATATGTTCCACAAGATAATAAAACATTCAACATAACATAACCCATAAAAAATATAGGTTTCATAAATAATAACCCATGAAATGAAATGGTTTTTATTAACATTTCATCAATTATAACCTATGGAAAAGAGATAGGTTTCATAACCATTTCATTAAAGCATAACCTGTGAAATGAAGCAAGTTTCATAAAAATGTAACCCTTGAAAGGGAAATGAAATTCATAAAGACAATGACATTAAGCATAAACCATTCATAGAAAGAATATTAATGGATCCTTTAGATCATTTCCTAGAAAGGAATGAGTAACATAAATGGATTTCATATTATATTGAAAATTATTTTTAAACATTTCTTGAAGAAAATATCCTTTCTTCTTTGACAAAGTATTTTTAATACATAAAACCGTTTAAAAATCACTTTATTAAAAAATATCTGTAAAAATTATAAAGAAGACTTGAAATAATTTTTAAAACCATTTTTATTGAAAATTAATTTTAAAAACAATTTCTTAAATATTTATATTTTAAAGATGAAAATTAATCTTCAATGGAATGACGATGGGTAAATCTATACACGTCATATGAGGTAAAAAGAACATTCTTTTTTGCACCGTAAAAAGGTTAGAAAAAATGACTTATTTGGAAAGTGACAAGAAGATTCCCTTGAATATATTGGTAAAATAAAAAAAAGGGTAAAACTATCTTTTAATGTTTATAGGATAATGGTATAATATTCTTGGAAATTCTTTTTAGAAAATAGAGATTTCTGACTAAATGGATAGTAAAGTCGAGATTTCTTAAAAACACATTCTTAATTATATTTTGGACCAAAGAGTAGAAAAATATTTCCAAAACATTATTATATCATGGATAACCATTTGTTAATAAAATTAATGAATTTCCTTGATATATTTATCATAATATTTCATCAAAATAATCATAAACATAAACAATCTTGAAAAGTGATGAGATTGTCTCAATAAACTCTTATAACTTGGTAACTTGGGATCATACTCACAATTTAAGAAAATGAAATAAAATGAATCATAAAATATCATGAAAAAAATATTCATGATATAACATTTAAAATGTAAATATATACACCTCAAAAAAGAGTTTCGGTTCATAACAAAACATGAGTCATAAAGAAGGAAAATTGAGACATAATTATTTTACCGATTTGGTATCTTTTGGAACTTAAACCCCATGAAAGAAGGATCATAAAATGGATATGTGAATAACCATAAATTTAAGTATAAGATACATATAATAAAATCATGGTCAGTACATACACCACAAAAAGGAAAGAGTGGAAAACATAACATGTATCTCACATAAATTAAAAGTGAGTTGAAATCGCCTTACCTTGTGTCTTTACTCTCTCCGTACTCACACAAGATTCTGATATAATAAATATAAATTTATTATAAATATTTTATAGAAGAATATTATTATACATAATACCATATGTGGTTTTATTATGACCTTATATTAACCGCTTGTTAACAATCCTTTATTAAGGTTTCACTTTAGGAAATATTCACTTTGTTCTTTTCATGTGTCTTAATTTATTATATCATTAGTTATTATAATTATATCATGATTACAAAATTTAAATCATAATATTAATATAATTTATATCTAGTATATTTATATTATAATAATTTATATAATAAATAAGAATGAAATGGAATACACCATTTATGGATATGGTAAGCTATACGTACGCAGGACTGTTATTTTCTGTTTTCATTGTTGTATTGAAAGAAAGTATTTAAATGAAATATGTATATATATATGTATGAATATAAATAAAAATATATATATATCATTATTAAAGTAGAACTAATATATCATATATATCATATAATTTCACTATACTCATCTTTAATACATTTTATGTGGTGTGTGAATGAATCACATCACTTTGAGGGGGCGGTAGTCCACACTTCCTCAAAGAAGATTATCGTATTAACACCAAATGGAAAGTAAAGATATGGGTATTGTTAAAGAAATAAAAAATATTAAATGCATAATAAATATAATATATGACATATATAAATATATTTTCCATCATAATTTCCACCATTATTGGTGGTAAAGGAGAAATGAACAATCATTGTTTTTTGAGTCAATAATTTTCCCTACATAGAAACAATATGTTCGATATCCATTAGATAGAGGTGTGTGTATGTGTAGGTAGAAATATTTTCATAAAAACATACTGGTATATGTAGGATACTGGTTTTTAAAAAAATAATGTAATAAAGATAGTTTATGGGGTGAAGAGGGAAAATAAATGAAAGGATCTTGAGAGAAGACGTTATCTCTTAATTGGGTAACTCCTTTTGGTTTGTGACAAAAAGTTTTCTTAATTGGATTTCTTACCAAATAGATGATTCAATTTCAAAGGGAGGATTTTTGGGAAGTTTATTGGGTAGTAACTGTTTAAAATTAAGAGGTTTTAGAGGTGTGAGTAATGGTTAGAGGTGGTGGCTTTTTATAGTGAAGGAAAAGGACTCACTTGGAATTTTTAGAAAACATTTTGGTGTGCACATGTTCTTACCTAAAAAAAGTCATACCAAACCAAAAACACTTAATAATGTAAGGTTTATTGATTAAATATGGATATAAAATGGGTTGTTTACATGTTCTTATGTAGTTTGGGCCCTTAATTTTAAGGTTTAGTTCCTATTTAAGATCAATTTGGCCTTAACAGCTATGATCAATTTTAATCACTTTTACTAATCATTTTGGAAAAAATTAACCTGATCTTATTAGAATATAAATATTATACTGAATGAAATGGTTTATTTCATATTTTTTAAATTCCATTCACATAATTGAAAAAATTAATATTAGGGCTAATCCAACAGACATGATGAAATAACGGGGTTTTAAAGCAGGAAAAAGTTCAAAAGTTTGTTAGGATTTTATATTCAGTTTCAAAGTGAAACTGATTCTAATGAATTAAACTGTATTAATAGATTTAATATCTATATAATTTGACCATAAAAAATTTTAAAATATCATTTGTAATTAATAATTAATTAGACAAAAGGTAGTTTTTAACTATTAAAGTATTTTTTACTATTCATCAAAAAATGAAGTTTCTCAGAAAAATCCCAAAAATTCACCTTAAAATAATTTTAGCATTCTAAATTCAAAAATGAAGTTTATTTTATCAAATTTATTTTCTCAATGTGTCTAAAATTAATTTTATTATTAAAAGTGGTTCATTAAAGAAAAAGGTATTGTTAACATAAAAGGACTTTACCAAAAATATTATCTTTCATTATCAATATGTTTTATTTATATAAATAGATTATAAAAAATAACTGAGAAGTAGTTATTACTATTCTTATAACTATGTTTAACAGTTAGGTTATAATAATCTCATTTAAATAACTATATATATATATATAAGATGATGTTTCATAGAAACTCGATGGTGTGTGCATTGTACGCTAAGTTGGTGTTGTGTGTAATGTAGGCCAAGTCACATGCCAAGAAAATGTTGCATGTAACATACACCAAGTCAGTGTTTCAGGTAGCACAGGACAAGTCAGTATTTCATGTAGCACAAGCCAATTAAATATTTCATGCGAAAGGAATGTTTGACTTAGTGTTTTATTATATATATATATATATATAAAGAACTATTTTCAGTGTCATGTGGAATGAAAAATATCGAAAAGATAAATTAATTTGAAAAAAAATATTTCCCAATATCTCATGGTGTTAAAATCCATGAATTTTACATAACATACTTTTTAGATTATAACACCAATGTTAAAATTGAATGTGTGGACATGTACCAATGAAATTGATGAAACCTTTTTATATCCACCAAATATTTGTCTTCATCATTGTAAAGAAGTTGGACACACATGAAAAAGGTTAAGAAATACCAATCTAAGGTTTTGTATGTTACCTAATTTTTTTCTAAATAATGGAATTTTAGAGCAGATGATGATGTAAATATTAAAACAAATGAAATATTTTTTTGTGGAGTTATAATTTCTAAATCCTATGAATTTTGTTTTTTTGTTTTTTATTCCTTACAATGATTTTTAGGTCTGAATAATCATCGATCTTTATAAATTAATTGTTGTAGTCAATAAGATGTATGAAATTATAACATTTAAACCATTTCAATAGGTTTGGATGACATAATTTAAATATTTTAACACTAACCTTCTAGGTTTTAATATGGAGCCTCCAGATTTTAACAGTCCTGCTCTAGGTTTTTTTAGTTTTTACGAAAAGTAAACTAACACTCCATGAATTTTACATAACAAACTATTTATCTTTTTAAAGAAGTTGGTCATAATCTTTATTTGGATTTAATATTCCATTGGTTTAAGAAACAAATTTAAAGTGACAATATAATTTATTATGTCATTGATTTAACAAATACATAGTCAAAATAGAAACAAACACCCAAAAAATTCAACCAAACTATAGAAAATCACTAACAATTTCTTTTATAACCATTTCCCCAAAAATTTTTGTCTTTAACTAGACAAAGCATCCAAGAAAAATTCCTCCTTGAATTATAACCATGGTTCACCATCCACTATAGTAAATCAACCCTTTTCCTTTGAAGCTAAATCTGCAAACATATCATGCAAAAAAATCTATATATTAGACACAAAAATATATATTTAGAGGTTTAAAATAAATACATCTATATAGTCTTTCATCTTCATAATTTTGTTCCATTATTTCAAGTATCTGATCAAGTTAATTCCACAATAATTACTCAAAAAACATCCTATTAGATAACAAAAAATGGATTTCGAAAATAAAGTATTTAGTAATTTATTCTACCAATTAGATTATAGTTAAACATATTCATACACAACTTTAAATTTAGATGGATAAAAAAATCCCCACGGTAAAAGACTCTGCAACATGGTAACAAGACAATCACCCTATATAAAAGGCAATAAATATAAAAAATTTCTACTTTCTAAATCAGTAACCATGATTTTTCACAGAAACCAAAATTATGACAACATCCATTTTAAGTACCAAAAAAGTAGATAGTTTTTTCTATTGTTTATCAGTGGAACCAATACCAAGTGAGCACAAAACATGAAATTTATTTGTCTTTAAGTTAGCACAATATAAAAACCAATGAAAATTCATCAATGTGGGAAAACAAGTTATAACTCTTTTATGTTGTGTCCAACAACATTAGGCATGACATAAATCAAAACATCAATGAATTTACACTATTCCTAACTTGATATAATCTTAACCTACAATAATATATTATCAAAAAATATAAAACACAATACAAAAGTTTTTTGTACATCAATATATGACTAAAATTAGTACCATGAATAATGGATCCAATATGTGTATAGTCACTATTACAGATGATTTATGATCATTAATAAGAGTTCCTGAAATCATGGTCACCATATGTGATTATGATATTTTCATTCATATGTTACTTATTATTTATCATATAATAGTTGATTATAAATAAAGAATTTACTAACCTTGTTGTTGAACCATTACACATGGCCCAAACAATGTCACTCATGTCCAATCAGATAGTAATTATACATGTCAACAACAACTCTACATTCAAACTGTATCCCATAAGTAAATGAAATACATTTAAATATAGTTTCATTATTCAAAATATAAATATGATTACAACATACTACTCTTTGTTTCTCTAATTACTTCCCAAGGTGTACAAGTCATAAACCATTCTTTTAAGGTCGACTCTTAAATTTATAGGAAGTTGCATATAGGGTGACCATTTTATTGGTATTTTTTAGCTGTGACCTCCAATGATCCATCCAAACAGATGGGTCTCCCAATGTTGGTTTGAACGCAACTTTATCTACTTCCTCTTCCACTTCCTCATCTGCTTCCTCTGCTCCCCCCTCTTCTTCATTAATTTCATCAACTTCCTCCAATGAATTTTACTCCTCTTCATCTTCCCCCACCTCCTCAACTTCATCTATCTCCTCCACTTCCTCTTAGAAGTCCTCTGTAAACTCCTCTAACTCTCCATCAACCTTTATTTCTTCATCTAGGTCATGATTAAATCTATCCACTTTAGAATTAGATACTATAGATAACAAATTACCTTAAACAAGAATGATTTTATGTAGTTTCTCATTAAAACCATTCATATATCCATCATTAAAAACCTTGATATCCTATCATATATAATGGTGAGAATTTTTTTTACAATAGATTACCGAAATCTTTCTAAATAAACAATATAAATAAGAACCTATAGGCATATAAAAGGAGGTAATCAAAGTATTTACCATCAATATTACAAAAATTAACATAGATCATCTATATTTTAACACTGAGGATTTGGTTTTTGACACTAAAAATTTAGAAATAAAAACTAAGACTTTCAATGGATCATTTAAAAGTTAGTACCACTAAAATCCCACATTGTAGCACCAATACTAGGTTTTCAACACTAATATTACACACCTAAACACATGGACATTTCTAATGAGTATTTTAAAGAATTTAACATAAAACTTCCATAAATTAACACCGACCTACTAAAAATTAACAATCGTCATCCATATTTTGACATTAGGCATCCACATTTTATCTTTAATAGCAGGAGATAAAAATATAAATCCTTTTAATTTAACACTCTAAATACTAACACTAAATTATAATGTTTAACACTCTAATTCCATGTTTTAACATGAAAAATCCATGAAATAACATATCGACATCTAAAAGGTGGATATAAAATTATTTAACAACAATATTATAGAAATTAACATAGAGTATCCAGAAATTAACATTGAGCCTCTGGTTTTTTACACTAACAATTTATAAATGGAAAGGATGACTTTAAAAGGACCATTTCAATGTTGGGACCACTAAAATACAAAATTATAACACTATAATTCAAGGTTTTAACACTAAGAATACTAATCTAAACACATGTCCATAACTATTGAGTATTTCAAGTAATTTAACATAAACCTACTAGAAATTAACATTAACCAACAAGAAATTAACAATTTGCATCGATATTTTAAGATTGGGCATCCACATTTTATCTTTAATAGTAAGAGATTCAAACATGAAGCTTTTTAATTTAACACTCCATACACTAAAACTAAAATTATAATGTTTAATACTCTAATTATACGTTTTAACACTAAAAATCCATGAAATAACATATTAGCATAAAAAATGAGGTTGTAAAAGTATTTAAAATTAATCTTATAGAAATTAACACAGACCCTCCATATTTTAACATAGAGAATCTGTTTTTTGACACTAAAAATTTATAAATGAAAACTAAGACTTTCAATAGACCATTTCAAAGTTGGTACCACTAAAATATCACATTTTAACATTATAATTTTAGGTTTTTACCACTAATATTACACATCTAAACACATGGCCATTTCTAATGATGATTTCAAGGAATTCAAAATAAACCTACCAAAAATTAACACCAACCTACCATCAATTAACAATTTTCATCCAAATTTTAACATTTGGAATCCGCATTTTATCTTTAATAGTAGTAGATACAAATAGGTGGTTTTTTAATTTAACACTCCAGATACTAAAACTAAAATTCTAATGTTTAACACTCTAATCCCATGTTTTAACACTAAAAACAACGAAATAACATATTAGCATCTAAAAGTATTATTTGAAAGTATTTAACAAAAATCTTATAGAAATTAACATAGGGAATCCATATTTTAACATAGTGCCTTTGTTTTTTGACATTAACAATTTATAAATGAAAATTAAGACTTTCAATAGCCCATTTCAAAGTTGGTACCAGTAAAATCTCACATTGTAACACTACAATTTTAGGGTTTTAACACTAATATTACACATCTAAACACATATCCATTTATAATGAGGATTTAAAGGAATTTAATATAAAACTATAAGAAATTAACACTGACCTACTAAAAATTAATAATTAGAATCTATATTTTAACATTTGGCATCCACATTTTATCTTCAATATTAGAAGATTCAAAAATGAACATTTTTAATTTAACACCCCATATACTAACACTAAATTCTAATGTTTAACACTAAATTATAATGTTTAACACTTTAATTTAATTTTTTAACATTGGAAATCCACTAAATAAAATATTAGCATCTAAAATGAGGCTTTAAAATTATTTAACATCAATATTATATAAATTAATATGGATCATCCATATTTTAACATAGAGCCTGTGATTTTTGTCACTAACACTCTGAATTTTAACTATAAAAATTTATAAATGAAAACTAAGCCTATCAATGGAACATTTAAAAGTTGTTAACACTAACATCTCACATTGTAACACTATAATTCCGGGTTTCTAACAACAAGGTTACACATTTTGACACCACACATCCATAAGTTAACTAAAAAAAACCATATTTCAACAAAAAAAATTTATATTTTATCATGAAACTTTTAATAGGAACACTTTTTGAATATAAAGATGAAGTTTTTACTCGATGGGTGAACAAAGAGTAATCAGGAAGCCTACTCCCTGATGAATTGGGGATTGTATATAAGATGGATCTTTTACTCATTTTTTTAAACTTCAATCAAATTTGAATATTTTCTTCATCTATAAATTGAAAAACATTTTCACTACATAATTTAAGAACCTCACAAATCAAGAAGTGGGTGATGAAAAATAGATAAAATATAGTGTCAACATATTCATATTAGTAAAATAAATTTAATAAATAATAAATAAACATTAAACATGGTTAATTTTTTTTAAAACATACCAATAATACAACTAGGAAACCACCAAAATTCTTCTTCTATTGGCCTTTTTGTATAGACTTGTTATAGATATTTACCTCTTGAACAAGATCCATAAAAAAAATATGGAACCAATCCCATTATCCAACATTTTGTTGACAACCACACAAAATCCCAATATTAATTTCATTTAAAAAAGAATTGGAAGTGGGATTTAATATTGTCCCCAATGTAAACAACATAAAGGTTGTCGGAAACTCATTTTCCCATGGGCCTCCAAATATCATTTACTTAAATATGGTTAACTTATTTACCATGTAATAACTATTTATTTATTTATATTCATCATTATACATTTCAAGATAGAAATTTCTTCCTTCAGAAGAATTCCAAACATATAATTAACATCTTCCATAGTAATCATCATTCATTTTCCTATAAGTGTTATGGTACATGTTGGAGGATCAAAGGGATATAAAATCTTATTACATAATTCTGTAAAAAATAATTGGAATTTAACTTCCAAAAATATACCAAATCTCAATTCTATGACCAATTGTTTTTATACTCATGTCTAACAATGAAATCAATAATATATTTAAATAAATTTAGAGAAAATATACAATTTAAAATAGTTTTGGGTCTAAATTTTTAACCCACTAAAGTATACTTTTTTTTTCATTTTCTATAAGATTGTACTTATTCTTTTAAATTTTTGATATTTTTGACCAAGAATCTATTTTTTAGAATTTCAAACCTAGAATTTTTATACACACCTTTATTTTTATTAAAAAAAATTCATGCACATTACAAAGGAAAATAAAATTCTATCACAACATTATATAACATGATTTTATAGAAAAAATAATAATATACTAGAAATAAAATCATACCTAAAATTTGTCAATATTTATTATTTATTACTCTCTATTATAATCCCTATAACTTCTACCAAACAATATAACTATAAAACTATTATCAAAGATGTAAGGAATGAGGAAAATGATATGTCATGAGGAACACACTAGGAGGAGTAAATCAACATGTTAGAGAAAATTCATTGGTAGGAAGAGGGAGATACTAGGAGGAGGTAAATTACAAAAATGGGTTTCTGGAGATAATGGTGACAACCCAAGAATAGATAGAAATGTAATAGGAGTAGAGGGAGATGATGCATAAGTGGAGGTAAATGACATGTAGGAGTAGAGGATGATGGTACGATATTTGTGGGTGATGATGAGATGAGTGAGTGGGAGGATGTGATGAAAAGATATGGTTTTAATGAGAGGAATAAAACAACACTAGAGAGGTGGGAAATTCCAAGGGAATGAAGGGTGAGGGTGATGGAGTGGGAGTGGACAAAAATAAAAAGACACACATGTAGGAGGAGGTGATAGTGAGATAGGGTTTTTAGGAGAGAAACAAGAGAAGGAGAGGGAGGAGGGTAACCGAGTGAGACTGAGGGTGGTGGGGATAAGAACATGGGAGGAGGTGATTGGGGCTAGGTATTTTGAGAAAAGGGGTAATAATTTAGGGAATACATGTCATTTGTATATCATATTTCATAAAAGAAGTTCCCCCATTGTAATTTTCTCATTGCTTGGTCATTAACCCAAATTTGGCCTCCATTTTGTTCTATAAGTGTCATTATCCCAAGATAGAACCCTATTTTTTCTTTAAGTAGACTATTTAAAACACTATCCTCCTAAGTATGAAGGCTAGTTGAGGTGAAATTAAAAAAAAATATTCAATAAGAAATATTTAAGGTAATTCCAAGCATTGGAGAAGAGAAACCCTATGCCGATTCTCAATCTATTGAAACCACTCGAGCTGAAGTCACCGAAAAAAGGCCAACATTGAAATGATATATTGATAGATGAAGCTCCATTTTATATTAAGAAAAATTAAAATCTTGATCTAGTTTGGTTTGGAGATATCTGATGATGAGTATGGATAACCAGAGGCTGAAGTAGTATATTCATAACATATCGAGGTATGAAATTCAAATAGGTGTAGGGGTGTGTTTATATCAATTTAAGATTTTAAGAAATGAAAAAATCTAGCATGCTAAATATTATGATTCTCAATTTTTTTTTCAAAGATGAATCTGGATCTTGAAACATATCAAAATTGAGTGATCAATTTTTTTTCTATTACTAAAGTTTTTATGTTCCTGAGTTCCGTTGTTGAACTAGGATGATATTTTGGACTCAAATGAGTTATAGGTGATTAAATCAAATAAAATAGGTAAATTTTATTTCATTTTCACTTATAAAGTTTGATTTAATGGGTGTTGAGTTTTGATTTTTGGTAATTTCTTTTTAAGCCATTTGTGATCCATTCATCTTTTTTAGGAAGAATAAAAATTGGGTTTGATTTCAAGGATTTTAGTTGTAAAAAACATCATTGAATCCCTTTTTGTTGATATTAAAATGAATTTATTATTTTCATATGGTTAAATTATGATAAAGAAGATGAACAGACTAGTGAAGTTGGGATTTGGTTTTCGACCAAGATTTTTGAAGAAGGTGAACCACTATGTTTAAGAGACCAACACATTTAATATAAAAAAATTTATTGATGTTTTTTGTTTTTGGAAAGATTTATTTGGTTTTCAGGGTTTAAATATGAATATAGTGGTGGTATTGAATATTTAAAATTTTGTAGTTTGATTTTCATAGCTGAATGAACACTAAGAATTCAACCATTTGTTTGTGAGAGTTAATGCAGGAATAAAATATTGTTGGGTATGTGTCAAAGTCTAGTTAGAGTTTGATCTATTATTGAAACATGGTCATTATAAAGTTATAATTTCATCTAGGATTCAACAATATCACACTTAGGGTAGTTGAATTATTGAGATAAGTTATCTCACATCACATGGAGAAAATGCAACACAATAATGGTGGAAACATAGAGTTTTCTTCTTGTTAGTTAGTTTTGTAAATATTTTATTATTATTTTTACTTTTAGTAGTTGTTGTGGATTTTGGTTGAAGGGGATCCTAGATATTATATTCTGGACACATTCTCTCTCTTTCACTTTTCTCTTTTATCTCTTTTATAATTCTATTTTGTAAAAAAATTTGATATTTTCATTCTCTATTTCTTATGGTGATCTACGACCTCTAGAAATGAGGGATAATCTGAATACTAGTTATAGGATGTGAAGATATGATGCTTAATGAAGATCTAATTTTCAGTTCGATCATCAACATCAACCATGCTCTTAAAAAACTATGAACGTGAATGGAGGACTTGCAATGAAAAACTCATTTACATAAATGATTTTATACTTCCTCATAATATATCCTTTTTACCCTTTTTATTTGATTCATTAAATGGATTGTCTTAAGAGAGGTCACGTGTTTTGAATATCTTCTGGTGATCACTTTTTCATGGAATACATTCTTTATGAAAGTGGTTTGTACTTGTTAATATTTTCAAAACCAGGAGATCATTCATGTATTGGAATAAATTTCATGCATGTTCATTCACTATTTTATAAGAATGAGATGTTTGTGTCAAGAAATTGAGAACACACTAATCGAGGTTGAGTGTTTTTGTTAAAATAATATAGATTAGTGATAAGAAATAGAGAGTGTATCATTCTGGTTTTTGGTTTTATTTCTTGATAACTTTCTTTCCTTATTATTATTTCTGTTTCACTTCTTCACTCCTATTTATTTTCTTGATTTTATTATCACTATTTCCCTTATTTCAACTATTTTTTATAATGTTTCTTTTAAAACTGTCAAAATAATCAAAAATACGAAAATATTTGTGATAAATCATTAGGATAAGCACATTTCTTCCTTGATACTGACCCCAAGGTTATCTATTATTCATTATCTTGTGGAATATAAATTTATCTTTGATAGTTCATTTGACAGGATATCAAATGACATAAAAGAATGTAAAGAACCATAATCAAATAATACATTTGTAGATCTCTAGTGGAGAATAAGTTTACCTTTAACCACTTCATTATCATGGTCCAATTCAGCAATAATGATCCTTTAAGATCATCCATGTTACTATATTCTAGAAGGTTGTTAATTCATATTATATTCATTATACAATGGATTCGGGGATTAATTAGGGTAATACTTAAACTCATTTCATTTGATGAATTTAAGTGCAGGTGGTTCATTAGTTGAGGCCTTTTTATCTTACATTATATTGATCAACCTCTTCACCCCTTCAATACTCATGATATTGATGACCAACCCTTTCACACTTGAATCAAATTTCCGTCCCTTTCAGACAATTTCATTGGTTTTTACTCCCACATTTTTATCATGTAGGTCGTTTATTTTTCTTCCCTCTATGTGATATTTTATTTGAATTTATGTGAAAATTAATTTTACTTTTCTTTTCTAAAACTCCATGGAGATGATGAGAGTATCTAATTTTTATTTCCACCTTAAGTGCACATCAAAATAATTCTTCATAGCTACCAAAGTCTCATGTTTCTAATTCCTTTTGAAGGCTTGGTTTTAGGAAACTAAGTAATCAATAGATCTTTCTTTCAGTGTAAATAATAAAATTAGTAGTGTACCTTATGAGTTCCATGATTTTATCCACATAAGTACCAATGAAGTTTTCCTCATTTTGTTTTAAATTTATAAATTTTATCTTCATTTTAATGCAAATAGTTTGGGGGAAAATATTTAGTGATGAATATTTTCTTGAACTCCGCCTATTCCATAAGTAAATTTTTTATTTTGTGTCATATTATTAATGATGATCCAACATTGATCTTACTCACCTTCAAAATGATAAATAGTTAAAATAAACTTCTCAAATTGTGATCACTATATAATGATAAATATCTACTCTATTTAATTTATTTATTGCTTGAAAATTATTGGGTTAGAAGACCCACTAAAGGAGGGTGGGTGTTGTCATATAAAAGACTCAATAGAAAGTTTCTCCTTCATAAGTGAGTTCAGTAACTCAACATGGTTCATGTTATTATACATTTCTTGAGATAGTTAGGTGAGAAATTCCATGATATTTTTTTCTCTAGATACCATCCTGTTTGGTTGGTCATTGGGGAAATCATTGTGTTTTCCATTGCACTCATTATTAACTCGATTCTTCCTATTTCTAACATTTACTAAAATAAATTAGATTTAGGAATGAGAATAATTAATTTAATAAGAATATAAAAAGAAAAATTATTAACTTAGAAGGTATAATTCAAAGATGACATGCATACCAATATGGATATCTAGGTTTAAATTTAGGTTGTTCATGATCTATTATTATTAGTTTATCTGTCCATGAAAAAATAATGTTTTCAAATCCTTCATAATAGTTCATAAAGAGAACATGTGTCAACTAAATTAATTTCCCTAAGAGTGTCAAATTGGGTTTGTGGTTTGGCCCACTTATTTTTCACTGAGTGAAAATCATTTTAATACCAATTTTTTTAGATATTATTATCCATTGGTGAATCTGTATAAGAACCTAAATCCACTTTTTTTATCCAGAATAGGATATAATTTCTAGAAAACCACATACTATATAGTTTACCCAAAATTTAGGATGTTTTCATATTTTTAGACTTATCCTTAGAGTTTTTATAAACGTATTCTAATCCTAATTTCCAAAATAAAGAAACCTTAATTTGATACTAACTGAGATGAACCAAGATATATATATATATATATATATATATATGTTACTTAATTTTAATAATTTAAACATTACATCTCATAATTAATCATATAATAAAAGAACACAAAGTTTAGTGTCTTTAGAGACTAGCTACTTAAATATATTATTACAGATTATTTCATCAACATCTCCCACAAACATCTCTCTATAAGAATTTATTATACACATAATTAGACATATAATTCTCTATGTAATTGAAAAAAAATTAATAAGTGATCTCAAATACCCAGTAAGGGAAAACTTATCAATGATTCATAATGGTTTAGACAACAAGGATGTGAGAAAAGATGAGTATGAGAGAAATACCTGATTAAAAGTGTAATAGAATCATAAGATTTATCCAAAAGGAATGATGTATGGTAATATAACCTCAAATGACCAAATATATACCATGGAATAAAAGTGTAGAAACATTATACAATAACAACGATACATAGAGAATAATATGGGCATATGACATAGAAATGTGGCATAGAAAATGTGTTACAAGCATAAAAATATGAAACCATAACATTATAGATAAGTATAACCACAAATAGATTTACACATAAGTTTTTAATCATAATAATAATTTCCATGCATCATGATTTGAACATAAGAAAAATTCCAACACATAAAGTTGTGAATATAATAAAAATTTCCATGCATAACATTATTATCTCACCATACATGGAACTTTAACCAATGCATTAGAAGAATATATACGACCCCAAATGTCATGTAATGATTAAACATAATTTTATTCCACATGATAAAAATCATAAATTTAATTATGAAAATTAATGGAAATACAATGGGTTAAATAAAAAGTTTGAATGGTATCACATACGATGATGTCAAGAATTAGATCAGTCGATACCAAAAAATAAATCCCTCAAAAATGTATATCATAAGGGAATTTACCGAGTGATCATGAAATTTACCTACAAGAGATAAATATTTTTGGTATAGTGAGGAAAATTAAATTAAAATTATAAAATAATATTTCATAAAATATTTTTAGCATTATCGTAAAAAGATGAAGTCACGATTCACTTTCAAAAATCCTTTTCGAGAATGTGAGAAAAATATTTTCTGAAAAAATTACTTTTAAAAATTCATCAATAAAAGGAGCTTAAAAATATGTAAATTTCAAGTTAGTAAATTTCAATTTTTATATATAAAATTAACTAAAGTGAAATTAAATACCCTTTTAATCTCATTATGCATTTTTAGAGAAAAACCCACATCGATGAAAAAGTTTTAAAACTTTTTTTTTGAAAATATATAATTATAAATATGAAGATTACACAAGATTATGAATCTTTATATTTTAAAATAATAGAGGAAAATATTATTGGAATTAAAGAATATATACATGGAAGAGAAATATCCATTAAAAAAGATGAGAATTATTCTTAACAACATCACATTTTATAAAGTAATAAATCCATAAATGAGGAATAATTTGATTTAAATATGTAAATTACCCTAAAAATAAAGTGAAAATACAATATAATATCATCATAGGATATGATAAATCAATATTTTTAGATCATACTCAAAGAGTAATGATTATGACTCAAGGAAAGGAGTTGAGTCAAGAAAAACACTTACCTTGGATTCTTTCTAAGTTGGATGGACTCTAACCTAAAATATAATAAAATTATATAATTTAATCACTTATTTTAGAAATTTATTAATGTATATTACCATTTATAATATTAATTTATAATAATTTACTATACACATATTAGTTTGTTATAGTTTATATTTATCATCAAATATTAGTAATTTTTTTTATTTTGTACAAGTTTAATAATAGTGATGTTGTCACTTGTTTATTGATAATAAGTTTATCATTCAAATATCATTCAATATAGTGTAATAATAATTATTTAATCATTTATGTATTCCCATTTTCACTTTATGGAAGGCATGTGATTGGTTTGTTAAAATCGAATTCATAAACTTGTTTTAGGTAATTTATTGATAACAAAGAGTTACTTTATATAGATAATTAAATTTTTGTTTTACCCTTATAGAACCATATTCATATCATAATTTACTATTTAATATCTAAAAAATTATTGACAACTATGTTATTTTATGTTGAAGTGGTTAATTTTATTTAAGGGAAAAGGTTGAGTTATATTTTGGGAGCATATGTGATCATGAATTTTGGTATATAAATAGAAATATTTTTTTATTGAGGTTTAATAATTTTTGGTGTTAAGGTTAATTTACTTTTTTGGTAATATATTTAATCAAGTTTTCCATAATTTAGGGTTCACTTTATAATTATCCATTCTTTTCAAGTAATTTTTTTTATATTTCATATTTTTTACTCTATCTCTCAAATAAAAGATCATGAAATGAATACATTACTCTTTAATATTAAATTTAGATGAATTTATCATCTCTTTTCCTCTCTTATGGATTTATAGTTCAGAGACCACATTATTTGCAATGGTTTTAATTAACTTAATTTCCTTTAGTTGAGTTATTATATTTATTCTTCAATTTAATACTTATAAGTTGAGTACTAATTGAATTATATTTTACTTCCAATTATGTTTATAAGGATTTGTATTTATTTCTCATTATCCATTTTATATTGATTCATATATTATAAAATATGGCATTTTAAGGGTTTTTTTGACTCAATCTTCTTTAATTGGGTCATACTCTTTATTTTATTGAATATTTTGATTCTATGTTTAGTTTATTTTATCCTATGATAATATTATATTGTATTTACTATTTCTTTTCTGGGGATTTAGATTTATTTATCATATTTTTTTTCAAATGATTCTTAAATTATAAATTAAAATATTAATAACTGTTTATTTCACTCAATTATTATTCTTTGAGTCAGGTTTCATATTACGCACTGATTAAATTTTAAATGGTGTACTTACTACTCCATTAACATATATTATAATAATTTATATATATTATTAAAGGTATTTTAAATTCCATTTTAGGTTTTATCTTTCATTGTATCTTGATTCATATGTTATTATAGTGTCCTAGGAAAAAATGTCATTATTTTACAACATTTCCATATGTTAAACATTACATCACACATAAATAATCTCAAAAAACAAATAATGGAAGGTTTATGGTATTTTATTACTAGCTACAAAAGAAATTTATTTTAAAATACCTGTGAATATTTCTTTATCATTATGCCACTCTATTTTTCTTATATACTTATCATAAGTTATACTCATCTTCATAACCCAGGGAAATAGAAACATAATAAAGGGGTGAGCTCAGATGCTCAGTAATGGTAATCATAAGTGATAACAATCAAATATCATATGTGAAAATAAGATGATAATATGTGTATAATAAATATATATAAGAAATTTATACCCAAAAATTCATAAATCATAAATCATGAGTCATGGTAGAAGGTTTGATATAACAGAAGACATGAATAAAGAGACTGTGGAAAAATTAATCAATAAATATGATCCATGAAAGCATAAAATATAAATAAGAATATGAATAAGAGTGTTATATAAACATAGGTATAATAAAATATATCATTTTTAACATATATTTACCACAATTATGCTATGAAAAGTATTGTGATCATATCTTAACCACATTTATTACCATACACAACCTTGTTAGCATATCTAAACTAAAATTATACCCACAAACAACCTTACGAGCATAGATACACCATAATCAAACTCATTCACAATCATGTGAGCATATCCTAACTTTAATCATAACTATAAACAACCTGGTGATCATATATAAACTTTAATTATAATCATGCACAACCTTGGGAGTATAGATAAACCACAATTATACCCATACATAAAATCATTATATCATAGGATATAAATGTAAAGACCCGTAAATTTCAAGGAATTTTTTTTTCTTAATTTTCTTTGGAATTTTACAAGAACGCAGTTTATGACGGCACCTGATTCCGAGGCCCAGTGTGCCCGGAATCATTTTCCGAAGTTTGGCTCGGGTACGTTCAGTGAACGAACGAGCGGGGTTTTCTAACTTTTGAACCGGTGCCCGGAATCGAATTCTGAGGGCACCGATGGAATCACATCGCCGATATTTTCTTAGAAACACCTCTTCCGGAGTTGCATTTTCTCGGTTGTGGTTTTTAATTTTCAGGCTTAAAGTTAAGAAATAAAATAATTGTACGACAAACTTTATTTTATTTCACTTAAGCCACTTGAAGCCACTTGAAAGCCACTTAAACTGAGTTGAAACGGATAGGGTACTATCCAAAAATATCCTACCCTCTTGGTAGGATATTTGTGAGGTGAGGCCCGCACGAGCCCCGCCGTTTCTTTTCCGCTAAGTAACGCACCCGTGAAAACCCATCATTATGAAAGTCAACTGACGCGTTTTCTTAAATTCTTAACGCACCATTTAATTGGGCGGTTTTATTCGTGAATTAAATGGGTGGGTTCTTTCATTGAATTAATTCTATGAATTAATGGGTCGTTACTTACCTCTTTTTCGTTTTTTGGTGTAATAATAAAATAAGACCAACACCGACATTTGGAGGATTACACCTTGAGAGGTTTTTTTGACATAAGTTCTTGTGCCTTCACCCTTCTTCGCGAAGAACGCGAAAAACGCCGGCCTCCGACGAAGAACATCGAACCTGCAGAAATCGACGACACGACGCCGTGTGTCGTGACGCCGACATTTCCTCTCCCGCGACGTTCTTCGACGACGTTCTTTAATCCGCAACAAAAACCTTCGATCATCCGTTGAGGTGAGGGTTTCATATTTTCTTTTAATTTTCCTTTGTGGTTTTTAACTCAAGAAGGATTTAATTATTATTAATTAAATCCTTTTAGTTCTTGAACCTCGGAGTTCGTCGACACGACACCCTTCCGCGATGACGCGACGATCCCCTCCTTCCGCGACGATCAAATCCGCGAAGAACCCGCGTGCGACGACTTGGCGATGTAGGGATTTTGTTTTGGAAATGCCCTTATTCCCATGAACGTTTCTTTAAAATTAAAGAACCGGATTCAAATGAACAATTTTAATTTATTAAAATTGTTGTTTCATGTGTTGAATTATTTTTCTCCCGTTGTTGTTAACTAACGCGGAGGGTGCGGGCCAAACGAACACGGCCCGACAACCCTCCGCCGTTCTTCATGGTTGTGCGGATTTGGCGGGCGGTGAAAAAACGTGACGCAAGGGAAATTTGTTGATCCCGTAGTGAAGAACGGAACCCGGGAGGGACAACGGCGCAGACAGGAAGGAAAACGGACCACCGGAGCGACTCCGGTGGCCCGCAGAACCTGCCGGCGGCGCGGGTCCCTGGCGCGGCGGCGCCCCGGCACGCCGCCAGAAAGGGCCGCCGCGGCTGAAGCCGCGGCAGCAGCGGCCAGAGGACCCGTGGCCGCACGGGTCCATCTTGCCCGTATGGGACGCAGGTAAAGCCGCGTCCGTTTGTCCAGCGCGGCCCCTTCAAGGGCCGCGACTTCTTCCAAACCGCGGGGGCGGCGCCCCGCGACGTCCAGCTACTCGGCCGCTCGGCCGAGCCGAGCCAGGCCGATCCGACCGGCCGGGTCGCGCCCTGGCCGGACCGGACCGGGTCCAGCCGGGTCGGACCGGGTCGGGTCGACCTGGTTCGGCCGAACCCGGGGGGGGGGGGGGGGGGGTCGGGCCGGCTCGGCCCGGGCCCGGACCCCCCGTCTTCAGACCATTTTCGGTCGAATGCTCGTAACTTGAGCTACGGGACTCCAAACGACTCGCCGTTAGCGGAAAAGCGATCCTTGGATCGAGATGGTCATTTTGGTATATCACACTCAAGGTTTCAGAATACTTTGAGTTCGGCTGGGTCGGTTTGTATACGAAACTAACTGGGCCCTCGAAGCGGAAACACTCATATCTTGAGCTACGGACGTCCGATTGACGTGCCGTCAGCTTTTTTGTTTTACTCTATGTGAGACGGATCTTTTGGCTCACTCCGCCCGAGGTTTGGACGCAGGTGGAGTACGGTCGGGTTGGTTTTGCCTTAAAAACCAACCGGGCCCCTGGAAGGAAAAAGCCAATAACTCTCAGACCGGGCGTCCGATTGACGCGCCGTCTGCGACGTTGAGTTCTTGTTGACGATACAGAACTTTTGGATACATCAACCTCGGACTTTGTGTCAATTGATGTATCAGCCTCTCGGATCGTGGAGCGGACCCTCCGAACGAGCTTGCTGTGTGTGGGAACCCTAGTGCTGGCTGCGACTGCTACTATGACAACGACGACTGTGCAGAGATCCTCAGTGGACTGCGAAGATGACTGTGCAGAGATCCTCAGTGGACTGCGACGACTACTACACTGAACGATCCTACGTGGATCAGTGCTACTGGTCCTGTGTGGGCCCGATCCTATGTGGGTCCGATCCTGTGTGGGTCAGCGCTCATCGGTTCTGTGTGAGCCAGCGCCTACAGGTCCTGTGTGGGCCCGATCCTGTGTGGGTCTTTGCGGGGGTTAGTACCTATCGATCCTTTGTGGGTCCGACGACTTAGAGGGATCAGTGATCATCTTTATCGTCATCCGAAGAAGTATACCTGTGTGAGATGAATCTTCTGTTACTCTCCTTTGTGGATTGTGTTGAGCTATCCTGTGTGGATTTACTGTTTACTCTCCTTTGTGGATTGTGTTGAGCTATCCTGTGTGGATTTACTATTTACTCTCCTTTGTGGATCGTGTTGAGCTATCCTATGTGGATTACTGTTTACTCTCCTTTGTGGATTGTGTTGTGCTATCCTGTGTGGGTATACGTTTGCTTTCCTGTGTGGACTGGGTTGTGCTTGGGCTCAGACGTTGGAGCCGAACGGGAATCGATGACTTAGGTATATGTATGGGCATATAGCTAAGCCGTGTCGGATGTTACTTCGTGATTTTATCTTTCCTTTGTGGATTATCCTTTGTGGATTCTGGGAGACCTTCGGGGGTCTCGGGGTCCCTACTAAGTATCTTATACTCACCCCTGCACGGGCTATGCCCGCACTTCGTTGTGTTTGTTGCAGACGACAGACAGCGCTGACCGTGGTTGAGGCGTGCGGAGCAGGACGATACCTGGAGGTGGACCACTGGGCGGGACGTACTCGGAGCGGTCAGGTGGACCCGAGGAGTAGTGGAGGCTATCTGTACCCACCCTTCAGGTGGGAATTCCAGAGGACGGCTCGGAGCTGTGGCTTTTCTTTTCGGTTGTTATTTTCCCCTTTCAATTGTACTTTACAGTTGCGCTTGTATTTCCGGCCCCTTTTACTTTCAGCACAGCTTGTTATAGTTTTTACTTAGTGTTTACTTTTCCGCTTGCTTACTCTGTGGTGCTTGTTTAATTTTCAAAGGCAATGCCTTCCCTTTTGTTGGGATTTATGCCTTGGTGCTAGTCGCCAGCCCCTAGCCTATGGAAGGCGGGCTTGGGGTAGTCACAACACGGGCCCCGAGGATGGGTCGTAACAAATTGGTATCAGAGGAGTTCGGTTCTACCGCAGACTCTGATCTTTCTTCTATGTGAAGCAATAGTGTTTAGCGTATTGGGTGTGGTTATCAGTCCAGGGAGTCCAGTGTTGGTGCAGCGGCCGACGTATCCATACACCAGGACCCTGACCTCTGATTTCCGACTTAATGCACGAAAACATTGATTGCATGTGTGTTTCAAGTTTTCTTTGTGATTACTTGTGTCAGCTCACCAGGTATACTGTTCTGACCATGGCACACTTGTTTCCTTTTTAGGATGCCCCCACGACGGCAGCCAGCTAGGGTTCCGAGAGTAGAGCGCGACGACAACCCGCCGAGCGACGAGGCCTCGGTACATGGCCCGTTGACAGCAGAGGCACCGACGGTACCTTTACCCGCCGAGCCCCCGATGCTTCCAGCACCGACCGCAGACGATGCACGTCACCTTGGAGCTCTGCACGAGTTCCAGCGCCAGCGACCACCCAGGTTTTGTGGGGAGACGGACCCCCAGGCAGTCGAGGACTGGATGGAGGTGGTCGTCCGAGTTTTCAGGCTAGTGGGGACACCAGCAGACCTCATGGTGATCCTCGCGGCGAGCCTACTGCACGCAGCAGCGGGCCGATGGTGGAGATTGATGCTCCAGGTGCACGATGAGGCCTCTCTCATCTGGATGGACTTCTAGAGCCTCTTCCGCTCAGAGTTCATCCCGGCCACCCTCCGTACGGTGCGCATTTAGGAGCTTCTTCAGCTGCGGTAGGGCAGCTTGACGGTTGCCCAGTATGCGGCGAGGTTCACCGACCTTTCTCGCTACTCGAAAGACATGGTACGAGACCCCTTCTTCCGGGCCCGGACCTTTGAGCAGGGATTGAGACACGAGATCAGGGAATCACTGATCTCCCTCAGCATCCCGACCCAGGAAGGAGTGCTAGAGCGAGCCCTTCTGATCGAGAGATTTCTGGCTGAGTACACAGCGAGAACTACCGCAGGGCGGCAGGTTGCGGAGTCTTCGGCAGCTGGTAGCCGACGGATGACTCAGGGTTCCAGGCAGACCAGAACTTCCGGTAGACGACCTTGGGACACTGGCTCAGCAGTGCGGGGCACACAGCGCGGATCCAGTCTTCCGAGAGGCAGGCAGTGCTACGCGTGTGGTGGGCAGGGCCACATGGCTCGTGACTGCCCGACCCGCCGTACCGAGGAGCAGCAGACGGTGGAGGGGCCACCCAGGCAGAGGCAGAGGGTCGACCGTGGCGGTCCGCAGGGAGGAGGCGGACGAGGCAGAGGAGCTGGACGAGCAGCAGGTGGTGGGAGACGCTTTGAGGCTCTGCCACCACCACCACCAGGAGGTCCGCCCCGACCACAGGGAGCTGGCGGGCAGAGATAAGCACAACTCTAGGCAGCGGAGGCCTACGACCACGGCGCACCAGAGACGATTCGAGGTATGATCTGTGTCTATTCCACCCTTTCTGTAGTTCTTATAGACATAAGAGCGAGTCACTCTTTCATAGCCGCTGCCCTTGTTCGGAGCTCGGAGATTCTGACAGAGCCGTTGGCTCGATCCTTACGGCTAGAGACCCCTACGGGAGCAGACTCGACGATTACGCACTGGTTCCGGCAGTGTGAGCTTACTCTAGGAGGCGAGAGCTTCGGCTGGGATCTTCTTGTAGCGGCGTCTAGGCCTTACGACATCATCTTGGGCATGGATTGGTTATCTACAGTCCATGCTCAGATTGACTGTTTTAGGCGCAAGGTGCGATGTGTACGCACCGACGGGAGCAGGTTCACCTTCACCGGCGAGAAGGGAGCCTTTGCAACACAGGAGGGACTCTCGCAGAGGAGGGGACAGCCCATCACTCATCAGTTGGCTAGCCTCATCCTTAGAGCAGTTGACGTGCGGAGTCCTAGTTTTCCTGCTGTGGTGGATCAGTATGCGGACGTCTTCCCCGACGACGTTCCAGGGCTACCTCCTCGCAGAGAGGTAGACTTTTTATATTGAATTGTACCCCGGGATAGCCCCGATATCCACTCTAGCGTATCAGATGGCCCCCGCCGAGCTTTGAGAGCTACGGGTACAGTTGGAGGACTTGCAGGGCAAGGGGTTCATCTGACCCAGTGTTTCACCCTGAGCTTCCCCGATATTCTTCTCCAAGAAGGCGGACGGGAACTTGCGACTGTGTGTCGACTATCGTCGCCTGAACCAGGTGACAGTGAGGAACAAGTATCTGCTACCGAGGATTGATGACCTCTTCGATCAGCTCAAGGGAGCACGGTGGTTCTCAAAGATAGACCTCAGGTCAGGCTATCATCAGCTCAGAGTTCGAGATGAGGACGTGCAGAAGATGGCCTTCAGGTGTCGGTATGGCCACTATGAGTTCTTGGTTATGACTTTCGGCGTAACCAACGCTCCAGTAGTGTTCATGAGCCTCATGAACATGATCTTCCATCCTTACCTCGATCGATTTGTCGTGGTCTTCATCGATGACATTTTGGTGTACTCGACCACAGAGGAGGAGCACGCCTACCACTTACGGGTTGTACTAGACACACTCTGAGAGCACCAGATTTATGGAAAGCTCTCGAAGTGCCAATTCTGGTTACGTGAGGTCCACTTCTTGGGGCACTTCATTTCTGAGGTGGGAGTTTCATTGGATCCCGCGAAGATCGAGGCAGTGCAAGCTTGGGAGCCACCCAGGAGCGTGACAGAGGTGCGGAGTTTCTTGGGCCTAGCCGGATACTATCGGAGATTTGTGCCGGACTTCTCCAGAGTTTCAACGCCACTCTCAGCTTTGACTAAGAAGGGGAAACCCTTTGTGTGGTCAGACAGATGTCAGCAGAGCTTTCAGGAGCTGAGGCAGAGATTGACCAGCGCACCTATCTTTAGGTTTCCTGAGGAGGGAGTTGGATACGTAGTCTACTGAGATGCATCAGGGATCGAACTCGGATGTGTCCTGATGCAGGATCGGGCCGTGATTGCCTATGTATCACGTTAGTTGAGGCTACATGAGAAGAACTATGCTACCCATGACCTGGAGTTAGCAGCAGTGGTATTCGCTCTGAAGACATGGCGGCACTATCTGATGGGCGAGCGCTTTACAGTCTTTTCTGACCACCAGAGTCTCAGGTACATCTTCTCTCAGAAGGACCTAAACCTGAGACAGCGGCGATGGCTCAAGTTCCTCCAAGATTATGACTTTGAGATAGTCTATACTCCTGGGAAGGGGAACGTGGTAGCCGATGCCCTCAGCAGGAGGATGAGAATCCAGCTACTTGAGGAGGCGACAGAGCAGCTAGCCGCTTTGCAGATATCCTTCGTGGATAGAGACGGAGCAGCCTTCCTTCAGTCTCTCACCGTCTCTCCTCCACTTCTACAGCATGTCAGAGAGGCACAGCGTGGGGACGCCGACTGTGAGACACGGCGTGCACAGATATCCTCGAGACAGGCACCTGATGGTTTCTCCCTTGGAGCAGAGCACGACGTCCTTTTCAGAGGACGTACCTTGGTACCAGTCGCTTTGCGAGAGGAGGTGATGAGAGAGTTTCACACTTCTCCTCTGGCGGTACATCCTGGAGTGGCGAAGATGTACCAGGACCTCAGACGACAGCACTGGTGGCCAGGCATGAAGAAGGCTATGGCAGAGTTTGTTTCACGGTGCCTCACCTGCCAGCAGGTGAAGGCAGAGCATCAGGTACCAGCAGGCTTGGTACATACCTTGGAGGTCCCGGAGTGGAAGTGGGACGGGATATCTATGGACTTTGTGACTGGACTTCCACGCACTTCCAGAGGTCACGACTCCATTTGGGTGATTGTTGACCGACTCACCAAGTTGGCACACTTCTTACCCATCCGAGAGCAGGGCTCAGTGGAGAGCTTGGGGCGTCTCTACGTTTAGTAGATTTTACGGCTTCACGGTGTTCCATCGTCTATCGTCTCCGATCGGGATGCTCGTTTTACTTCCCAGCTTTGGAAGGGTTTGCAGGAGGCATTCGGGACGCAGCTACGCCTGAGCACCGCCTTTCACCCTCAGACGGATGGTCAGACGGAGAGGACCATTCAGACTCTCGAGGACATGCTCGGCGCATGTGTCCTCGACTTTGGTCGCAGTTGGAAGGATCACCTACCCTTGGTGGAGTTCGCGTACAAAAACAACTACCACTCCACCATCGGGATGGCACCATACGAGGCGTTGTACGGCAGACCTTGCAGATCTCCTTTGTGCTGGACAGACCTTGGGGAGTCAGCACTTGTGGGACTAGAGACGGTCCGGGCCATGACAGAGAAGGTCTAGGTCATCCAGGAGCGGATGAGGACAGCTCAGAGCCGACAGAAGTCATATGCTGATAGGAGGTGGAGGCCACTAGAGTTCGAGGATAGCGACCACGTCTTCTTGCGTGTCTCACCTCGATGTGTTTTGCGGAGATTTGGCCAAGGCGGCAAGTTGTCTCCACGCTTCATCGGGCCTTTCCAGGTCCTCAGCAGGATTGGCGAGGTGGCTTATCGCCTGGCTCTACCACCTCAGTTGCACCGGGTACACGACGTCTTCCACGTTTCTCAGCTGAGGAGATACGTGCACGAACCGACACACATCATTGACCATGGGGAGCTAGACTTGGATGATGGGGCGCCTTTTACGGAGGTCCCAGTGGAGATCGAGGATCGACAGGAGCGGGTCATACGTGGGTGATCGATTCCTCTTGTGCGCATCAGATGGCAGCACGGGAACCTCCAGGAGAGCACATGGGAGCGGGAGGCTCAGATGTGTGATCAGTACCCACTTTTGTTTCCCTAGTTTATGATATATCTTTTCGGGGACGTAAATCCCTGAGGTGGGAGTAATGTAAAGACCCGTAAATTTCACGGAAGTTTTTTTTCTTAATTTTCTTTGAAATTTACAAGAACATAGTTTCTGACGGTACCTGATTCCGAGGCCCGGTGTGCCCAGAATCATTTTCCGAAGTTTGTCTTGGGTACATTCAGTGAATGGACGAGCGGGTTTTTCTAACTTTTGAACCGGTGCCCGGAATCAAATTCTGAGGGCACCGATGGAATCGCAGCACCGCTATTTTCTTAGAAACGCCTCTTCCAGAGTGGCGTTTGCTCGGTTGTGGTTTTTAATTTTCGGGCTTAAAGTTAAGAAATAAAATAATTGCACGACAAACTTTATTTTATTTCACTTAATCCACTTGAAGCCACTTGAAAGCCAATTAAACTGAGTTGAAACGGATAGGGTACTATCCAAAAATATCCTACCCTCTTGGTAGGATATTTGTGAGGTGGGACCCGCACGAGCCCCGCCGTTTATTTTCCGCTAAGTAACGCACCCGCGAAAACCCGTCATTATGAAAGTCAACTGACGCGTTTTCTTAAATTCTTAACACACCATTTAATTGGGCGGTTTTATTCATGAATTAAATGGGCGGTTTCTTTCATTGAATTAATTCTACTAATTAATGGGTCATTACTTACCTCTTTTTCGTTTGTTGGCGTAATAATAAAATAAGACCAACACCGACATTTGAAGGATTACACCTTGATAGGTTTTTTTGACAGAAGTTCTTGTGACTTCACCCTTTTTCGCGAAGAACACGAAGAACGCCGGCCTCCGATGAAGAACGCTGAACCCGCAGAAATCGACGACGCGACGCCGTGTGCCGCGACGCCGACGTTTCATCTCCCGCGACGTTCTTCGACGACGTTCTTTAATCCGCAACAAAAACCTTCGATCATCCGTTGAGGTGAGGGTTTCGGATTTTCTTTTAATTTTCCTTTGTGGTTTTTAACTCAAGAAGGATTTAATTATTATTAATTAAATCCTTTTTGTTCTTGAACCTCGAAGTCCATCGACGCGACACCCTTCTGCGACAACGCGACGATCCCCTCCTTCCGCGACGATCAAATCCGCGAAGAACCCGCGTGTGACGACTTGACGAGGTAGGGATTTTGTTTTGGAAATGCCCTTATTCCCGTGAACGTTTCTTTAAAATTAAAGAACCCGATTAAAATGAACAATTTTAATTTATTAAAATTGTTGTCTTATGTGTTGAATTATTTTTCTCCCATTGTTGTTAACTAACGCAGAGGGTGCGGGCCAAACGAACACGGCCCGACAACCCTCCGCCGTTCTTCGTGGTTGTGCGGATTTTCCGGGTGAGGACAAAACATGACGCAAGGGCAATTTGTTGATCCCACAGTGAAGAACGGAACCCGGGAGGGACAACGGCATAGACAGGAAGGAAAACGGACCACCGGAGAAACTCCGTTGGCCTGCGGAAGCTGCCGGCGGCGCCCCGGCGCGGCGCCTGACAGGGCCGCCACGACTGAAGCCGCGGCAGCGGTGGCCAGCGGACCCGTGGCCACGCGGGTCTAGCTCTCCCGCACGGGACGCGGCTGAAGCCACGTCCGTTTGTCCAGCGCGACCCCTTCGAGGGCCACGACTTCTTCCAAACCGCGGGGGCGGCGCCCCGCAGCGTCCAGCTGCTCGGCCGCTCGGCCAAGCCGAGCTAGGCTGGTCCGACCGGCTGGGCCGCGCCCTGGCCAGACCGGACCGGGTCCATCCTGGTCGGGTCGACCCAGTTTGGGTCGACCAGGTTTGGCCGACCCCGGGGCGGGGGGGGGGGGGGGGGGGGGGTCGGGCCGACTCGGCCCGGGCCCGGACCCCCCGTCTTCGGACCATTTTTGGTCGAATGCCCGTAACATGAGATACGGGACTCCAGAAGACTCGCCTTCAGTGGAAACGCGATCCTTGGATCGAGACGGTCGTTTCGGTATATCACACTCAAGGTTTCGGAATAATTTGAGTTCGGCCGGGTCGGTTCGTACACGAAACCAACCGGGCCCTCGGAGCGGAAACGCTCATATCTTGAGCTACGGACGTCCGATTGACGTGCCGTCAGCTTTGTTGTTTTCCTCTATGTGAGACAGATATTTTGGCTCACTCCGCCTGAGGTTTGGACGCAGGTGGAGTACGGTCGGGTTGGTTTTGCCTTAAAAACCAACCGGGCCCCTGGAACGAAAAAACCAATAACTCTCAGACCGGGCGTCCGATTGACGCGCCGTCTGCGACGTTGAGTTCCTATTGACGATACGGAACTTTTGGATACATCAACCTCGGACTTTGTGTCAGTTAATGTATCAGCCTCTCGGCTCGTGGAGCAGACCCTCTGAACGAGCTTGCTGTGTGCGGGAACCCTAGTGCTGGCTGCGACTGCTACTACGACAGCGACGACTGTGCAGAGATCCTCAGTGGACTACGATGACTACTGCACTCAGCGATCCTACGTGGATCAGTGCTACAGGTCCTGTGTGGGCCCGATCTTGTGTGGGTCCGATCCTGTGTGGGTCAGCGCTCAGCAGTTCTGTGTGAGCCAGCGCCTACAGGTCCTGTGTGGGCCCGATCCTGTGTGGGTCTTTGCGGGGGTTAGTACCTATCGATCCTTTGTGGGTCCGACGACTTAGATGGATCAGTGATCATCTTTATCGTCATCCGAAGAAGTATAACTAAGTGAGCTGAATCTTCTGTTACTCTCCTTTGTGGATTGTGTTGATCTATCCTGTGCGGATTTACTGTTTACTCTCCTTTGTGGATTGTGTTGAGCTATCCTGTGTGGATTTACTGTTTACTCTCCTTTGTGGATCATGTTGAGCTATCCTCTGTGGATTACTGTTTACTCTCCTTTGTGAATTGTGTTGTGATATCCTGTGTGGGTATACGTTTGCTTTCCTGTGTGGACTGGGTTGTGCTTAGGCTCGGACGTTGGAGCCGAACGGGAATCGATGACTTAGGTATATGTATGGGCATATACATAAGCCGTGTCGGATGTTACTTCGTGATTGTATCTTTCCTTTATGGATTATCCTTTGTGGATTCTGGGAGACCTTCGGGGGTCTTGGGGTCCCTACTGAGTAGCTTATACTCACCCCTGCACGGGCTATGCCCGCACTTCGTTGTGTTGGTTGCAGACGACGGACAGCACTGACCGTGGTTGAGGCGTGCAGAGCAGGACGGTACCTGGAGGTGGACCACTGGGCGGGACGTACTCGGAGCGGTCAGGTGGACCCGAGGAGCAGTGGAGGATATCTGTACCCACCCTTCATGTGGGAATTCCAGAGGACGGCTCGGCGCTGCGACTTTTCTTTTCGGTTTCTGTTTTCCGCTTTCAGTTGTACTTTACAGTTGGGCTTGTATTTCCGACCCCTTTTACTTTCAGCACAACTTGTTACAGTTTTTACTTAGTGTTTACTTTTCCGCTTTATTACTATGTGGTGCTTGTTTACTTTTCAAAGGCAATGACTTCCCTTTTGTTGGGATTTACGCCTTGGTGCTAGTCGCCAGCCCCTGGCCTGTGGAAGGCGGGTTTGGGGTAGTCACGGCACGGGCCCCGAGGACGGGTCGTGACAATAAAACCGTAACCAATCCATTTCAGGTAGATATAGCACCCCCCATAAATCTTATATACATATGAGTGACACTTAAAATCAATCATTTATTATATAATAAATAAACCATGGAAAGAAAAATGGGTTTCACAACATTTCCAAAAAGCATCACCAAAATTGACCTTTAGAATGTAAATGGTTGATACCCAAAAATTCAATCACCCAAAAAAGTGTACTTAAAAAGAACATTTAGATTTTGGTTCATAAAAAAACATCCATGTAAATAAGGGCTTTATAAATAAATAGTAAAATATAATCAAAACCGTAAAATAGTTTTTATAAAATGTTTTTAGCATTTTCATAAAAGGAGAAGTTATGAGTTGTTTTGAAAAGTAATTTTTTAGAAAGATCAATTTTATAAAATTGAAAATAATTAATTTTAAAAATCATTATTTGGAAATAAATTTCAATAGTTAATAGTTTAAATATATATAAATTTTTCAAAAAGTAGAAGTTAATTTTTTTTAATATTTTTACTTTTAAAAAGAATTTTAAATAATAGAGCCTTGAAAATGATATAAAGTTTTCAAAATTTGATGTGAAACCTTTGTAAAACATTTAATTTTAAAAATAATATTAATTAATTATGCCTTGAACAAATACATAAAATATATAAAAATAAAATGTGGATTGGAAGATAAAACATTTGATTTTGAAGGATGGAAAACCTTTTTAATATTTTGAAACATATTTATTGAAAAAAAATATAAAAATAGAGTAATAAAAATTCCTTTTTAAAAGATGATTATAGAAATATGGAAGTCACATGTGATAAACCATAATTATGTTTCCAATAATAAAGGATACAATTTGTGGGAAAGGAAAATATAGATAATGAGGTAAAACCTTCACAAAGGATAATAATTATTCTCAACAATGACATACTTTTAAAAAATAAATTTTATCAAGGAAAAATATTTGAATTAAAAGGTAATTTTATACCAGAGAGGAATATAAAGTACCATTAAATCAAATCTTAGGATGGAATAAACCAATATTGGAATGAAGAAGTTCAATAAGAATCATTTTAACCCAATGAAGGGAGTTGAGTTAACAAAAACCCTTATAATGATGGTAACATAACAATAAAAAGAACATGAGAGAGAGAGAGAGAGTTACCATTAAATAAAGATTAAAATATCATAAGATGAAATATATTCAATACAATTGAATGAAAAAGGGAAATTAATACACCATAAAAAGAAATTATGGTTTAAAATATCAATCATGTATCAATAAATTTAAATTTGAGACAAAGAACCCCTTAAAACCTTAGAAACTTTTGAGACAAAACCCCTTAAGGATATTATTACAAATGATACATTAAATACCATGAATAATGAGAGTATCATTATAAAAAAATATTAAAGGGGTATTATATATAAAATTGCAAATAAAATATAGGTTTTGATAATAAATACATCTAATGTGCAAAAAGTTTAGATAATAAACCCTTACATTATTTCCCTGCTAAGTTGAATGTACTCTAAGATTGTTGAGAATTTGGATCTTCTCTTGAAGTATCCTTTATAAATGAAGTATTTGAGGCACTTTATTGGGGATAAAGTCTAAAAAATGTGTATATAATGTTTATATTATGTAAATTGGGAATAATTTTATTAGAATTTGGAACTATAGGTATGATTGGATTGGGTGGAAGTGATCTCCTTTTATAGGTGAAAAAGAGGGAAAATATTTGGAAAATAATGTTAGTTAAGGGATAACAATGTAATTGAATGAGAGTTAGGTGATTTATGTAGGGAAATTATGCTAATACATGTATATATTAATTTACAACCTACAAATGTATTATTTAGGGTCTAAGAGTAAAATTGATTTAGTAAAATTTGGGCCACATTAGATTACCCATTTTAACAATTATTAATCCCAATTAAAATTTAACTATGGTAACTATCTTATCACGAAAAATATAATAAGAAAATTATTATCAAATTTTTATGTGTTGAATCTAATTTTGGATCCCATTAAATATATTTCAATTTTTAAATATGATAAAATTATCTTTTAAATTAAAACATATATTTTATTGAAAACTGTTATTGTAGAAAAAGTCATTTTAATCATTAAGTGTGCATAATATTATTTAACATTGATTACTAATTAAATGAGAGTTAATTTATTTCTATATATGTTTGAACATTATATTATAGTTTTCATTTTAAAATACAACAATTTAATTCAAAAAATAATATTTAGAGAAGTATCATTCCTTGAAAACTAATTATTTTACCATGGTAACTAATATTTATCTTTGTAACTTAATTTTAGGGTTAAAAATGAAATTATTATCATTAAATAATTTGAAAATTAAGATTAATTATATTCAAATAATTTTATATGATTCAATTCTAAAAGTGATGAAAATAAATTTTAATATAAGTGCATAATTTTTTTAAGAAACATGTATCTTCTAAGCATAAAATAAATTTCTTATTTGTGTAGTAACAAATATTAAATTGATATTAAATGATTTCATTGTATATATTATCAATAATTTTTATTTAAACCATTATTTAACCATCATAAACTCCATATTGCATGAAAAATTAGTTTTTTAGGAAAATATATTTTATGCATAGGATAATTTTATTTGTTATTTAGATATACTCATTGAATCTTATCAATGAGTTAGTTTTAAAAAAATGTAATTTATTGTTAATTATATATATATTTCATAATTAAGTTACCTCAATATTTACTCACCAATTCAATGACTACATTTCAACATTTATATAAAGTTATGTGGTTCATTTTTGTTCAGTGTTGCATGTGGAATAAGATATAAACAAAATACTTATTTAAGAGAAATATAGAGTGAAATATCGGGTCCTTATATCCACCATTAGATAAATTACACCTTAAAATTTTAATTATTCATAACTAATGGAATAATTAAGGGTGTCCAAAATATATACATGACTTCAAATTTAAAATTTTAATGATGTTTTATCCTCACTATCCTTGGTTTGGATAGTGAGCTCATATTTCCCTTCATAATAAGAATATAACTAGTGTTGAGTTTTTATCTAACCTTTTTTTTCTAAATACTCCAATATAATGAGGGTAATTTCTTATAAGGAGTTTATTTTCATCCTTGTGTTAATAGGTGATCATGGGTTTATTTTTAGATGTGATTTTACTATCTTGGAAATAATCATTATTAATAGATCCAATCTCTTCCTAATATCACATCAAATTTGACTAAAATAATGATAAAAAGATTGATAGGAATCACATTACTATAAATATATATTAGATATTATTTATATAATTAGGATAACATATTTATACTGCTATAAATTTTATTAATAATTCAATATCTAGTCATCAAGGTAGAGATTTGATGTTATTAGAAATCATACTTAGTATAATGGATTGTGTCAAACAAAAATCAATTACAAAATGTATATTTATTAAGTGGGTGACCGGTGTCCTTCACTACACATCAATTTCATAAATTACTTTAGTATTTATAGTTGTAATGGTTTTTCCTTATTCCATTGGTCTTGGAAATTTATGATGCATATCATCCTCATTATTCCTTGGATTAGGGAATTGATTTGGGAAATGCCCAAGTTTTTTTACATTTATGACATTGAACTAGTAGTGTTACCTCCATATGAACACTATTTCCTTTCACAATTTCCTATAATCAATTCAATTTTACTTAAAAAATTATTTTCTCCATTCCATATTTTTCCACACATAAAACATCTCCTAGTTCTTTTAAGATAATATCCTATACATTACCAAAACATCAAGATATTATCCTATACTTAGAAATTCCCCTTATACTTATCCCTAGAGTTTTCCCTAATGTTATCTAGTCCTATATCCAAAATAACTAAACTAATCCTAAAAAATACCTAAACCCAACTATGATACCTACTATAGAGACCCATGATAACAACTAATTTATTTTACATAATTTCTATAAGGAAAACGTTAAATCTCAAAAAAATAATATCAAAATCACAAGAATATAAGGTTTATTGTATTTAAGTATTATCTACATAAGTAATTAATTTATAATACTTATTAATATTTCTCCATAATTGAGTACCACCAGACTCCTTCTATACTTTTGATAAGTTATACTCATCATCATAATTGGGGTAAATGGAAACATAAGGGGAGATATCATGTGATTAGTAAGGGTAATTATAGGTGATAATATTAAAAGATCATAAGTGAGTATAAGATTATAATATGGGTATAATCAAGATACATAAGAATGTTATACCCAACACATCATAGATCATAAATCACGGGTCATGGAATAAGGCTCCACATAACATAATACACGAATAAAGAGAGTGCGTAAAAATTATTCAATAAAAATGAACCATGAGGGAGTAAAATAGAAATAATCATATGTATAACAACAATTATATCCACAAAAAATATTTTGAGAACAGTTTAACTAAAATTATAATGACGAACAACCTTGTAAGCATTACTAAATTGAAATTATACTCATAGAAAACCTTTTCATAATAGATATAACATAATTACAAAAATTCAAAACCATGTGATCGTAACTTATCTTCAATTATACACACACACAACCTTGTGGGAATAGCTAAACCACAATCATACTTATGCACAAACTTGCGAACAAAGATAGGTTCCAATTATACCCACACACAAAATGATTATCTCATGAGATATAAAACCTTAACCAGTGAATTAGATGAAGATATAAGAACCCTCCCATCAATCATCCATACATATAGGTTTCAATTTAACTCTATCAATAGAAAAATCACAAATAACCCATGGAAAGAAAAACGAGTTTCATAATATTTCCAAATAGTGTCACCCAAATTAACCTCAAGAATGTAAACGGTTAATAACCAAAAATTAAATCACCCAAAAAGAGTATTTCATAAAAACATTTAGATATTGTTTCATTAAAAATTACTTCCTTGTAAATAAATCCTTTAGATATGAAAATGAAATTAGAATCAAAACCATAAAATATTTTTTTATAAAATGTTTTTAACAGTGTTATAAAAATAGAAGTTATGGGTTATTTTGAAAATTCATTTTAAGAAATGTCACTTTAAAAAAAATTAAAAGAAGGAATTTTAAAAATAATTATTTAGAAGTAAACATCAATAGTAAATCCTTGAAATATAAATTAAGGTTTCAAAAAGGGCATGTGAAAACTTTTAGTTTTAAAAATAATCTTCAATAATAGATCCTTGAAAAAGACATAAAGTTTTCAAAAGGTGATGTGAAAACATTAGAAAAAATATGAATTTAAAAATAATATTCAACAATGGATCCTTGAAAAAATAAATAAATGATATCAAAAATGAATGTGAAGTGGAAGATAAAACATTTCATTTGGAAAAGATTTAAAACCTTTCTAATATTTTGAAATATCTTTGTTGGAAATACACATCGTAAAAAGACCAATAAAAATTCACTTTAAAAGGGAAGAAGGGAAATATAAAGGTCACATGAAATAAACCATAATTAAGTTTCCAGTTATAATGGAGAACATTATTGGGAAAGGAAAATATGGATATGGGGGTACCATCATTAAAAATGATGGGAATTATTCTCAACAATGATATAATTTTGAGAAAGAAATTTTATCAAGGTAAAATATTTTAATTAATTTTTTTTCCACTAGATAGGAATTGAAATTAAAACTAAATATAATTTATTGGTGTAATAAAAAAATATTTTAAGAAATAAGTTCAAGAAGAATCATTTTAAATAAATTTATGGAGTTTAGTTAATAAAAACCCTTACGGTAATGGTAACATAAGAATAAAAAAGTACTTGAGAGTATCCTACAATCAAATGAACATTAAAATATATTGATATGAAAAATACTCATTATACTTGAGGAAAATATATAAATTAATATATAATAAAAAGAAATTATGGTGTGCAATATCAATCATGTCTCAAGAAATTTAAATTTGAGAAAAAGAACCCCTTACAACCTTAGAGACTTTTGAGACAAAACCCCTTGAAGGATATGATTCTAAAAGATACATTAAATACCATGAATAATGATAATATAATGATAAAAAAAAATTAAACGTGTAGTATATACACCATACCAAATAAAATATGGCTTATAATAATAAATATGTCTCAAGGGGGGAATTTTTTGACAAGAAAATCTTACCTTGTTTCCCCGCTTAGTCAAAATTAAGAATTTGGATCTTCTCTTGATGTATCAATTAGAAATTAAGGAATGGAGGTATTTTTTTGAGGCTATAAGATATGAAACATGTATTTGGGATCTATATGAAGTAAATTGGGTAGAGTTTCATGGGAATTTTGAAATATATATGTTTATTGAAGTGGGTGTAAGTGAGCTTCTTTTATAAGTGAAAAGGGGAAAAATATTTGGAAAGGAATATTTTTCAATGTATTAGAATGTAATTTCATGAGATTTTGGTGGGTAAATTATGGTGATACATGTATTTATGATTTTAAAAACTAAGAAAGGTATTATAGGTGGTCTAGGTGTCAAATTAATTTAGTATAATTTGAGCCACATTAGATTATTTATTTTAACACTTATTAATCTTGATTAAAATTTAAACATGGTAGTTATTTTAACACTAAAAATATAATATAACCCTTATTATAAAATTTTATTGTGATGAATCTGAATTTTAACTCCATTTTAACTAATTCAATTTCTAAATATGATAAAATTAACTTTTAAATTAAATATATTATGTGCTGAAAAACTATTTTTGTAAAATAATTTATATTAATAATTAAGTGTTATTAATATTATTTAAAATTGATTACCAATTAAGTGGGTATTAATTTCTTTATATATATGTTTAAACATAATATTAGATTTATTATTTTTAATTAGATCAATTTATTTTAAAATATTAATATTTATAAAAGTATAATTCCTTGTAAAATAACTATTTTACCGTCGTAACTATTATTTATATTTGTAAATTATTTTTGTGCCTAAGAATAAAATTTATCCCATTACCTAATTTGAAAATCCTAATTAAATATATTCAAATAATTTTATATGATTTAATTTCTATAAGTGATAAAAATAAATTTTCATATAAGTGCATAAAAACAATTTTAAGAAACATGTATCTTCTATGCATAAAATAAATTTATTACTTTCCTAGTAATAATTATTTCATGTATGATAACATATTTTATTATATATATTATCATAAATTTTAAGTTAAACCTTTATTTTTTATAATAAACATCGTAATGCACGAAAAAAGACATTTTTTAACTGGTTTTATTTTTTATTTAGCTATACTAATTGAATTTAATAAATGAATTAGTATTTAAAAAATTTAATTTCTATTATTTCTATATATATATTTCATAATTAAATTACCTCTATATTTTCATACCCATTAAATGAAAACATTTAAGCAGTTTTATAATGTTTTTTAATTCATTTTGGTTTGGTGTTTCATGTGAAGAAAGTCATCAAACACAATGATTATTTAAATAAAATGCATAGTGTAACCTCATGTAATTACAATTACCAAATTTATAAGTATTTATATTAACTTAATCTATTTTCATTGAGTTGTGGAATTTCTTTTTTATCTAGGATATTTCTTACCAAAAATATTTTCTTTTCTTATTTTGGAATATAAATATGTATTCGATAAAATATTGATATTTTTTTTAGGAAAAACTTATTATTATTGGTTTTCAATCATATTTTATTATTTCCAAATCATTTAAGATAGTTTTAGCTTGTATGAGCGGTTAAGGGTGTGTCTTGTGGAGTTAGTGGGGTGTATAATTGAACCTGCGGCTTGTAGAGTTGTAGGTGTTCTACCGGCTCACTAGTGAGGGCCACCGGATTACTAGTGCTCTTGGAAGTGGATAAAATAATTTTTTGTAGCCACAAAATAGTTTGTGGGACTCCATCAGCATATTGATAGGCTAACTAGTAACTATTAAACTTTTGTAGTAGTCACGAGCTAGCCGGTGGGCCCCACTGGCTCGCCAATTACACCAATCTGGACTGGCTATGTTAGGATGTTATTGCCTTTTTATTCCATAAAAACCACCCACTTAATTTCTTAAACCTACTATCTCAAACATAAATAGACCCATTCAAACTTGGGGGCTCTCTTGGTATATCTTTAGCTCTCCCCACCTAATTACTTGGTGGATCAAAGTGTCGATCGAAGCCGTAGTCCACTATTGGTTATTCGATCTTTGTTTTGGTCTTGGATATCATTCTTATTCAAATTCCACTTGTTTATATCTTTTAATTGGATATGAAAATAATATTTTTTTGGATATATGTTTTTAATTTTATTCCTTTTAGATCCATTATGGAATTTATGGTTCTTCTACAAATCTCTAATCACATTGGTGCGTTGTTCAAGAATTGTGGTGCCAAGTAATTCCTTTAACTTCCTTAATTATAGAAAGTGATAATTTAGATATTGTTGATTAGGATTTATTTTTTAGGATCCGTACTTGATTTCTAGGATCCTTGATTTATAATGGATTATGGTTTCATGTGATTGGTGATATTCCAAGTGTTTCAACATAGTTGGTTTCATGAATTGGATTTATCTTATAAACCCTAATTTCTTTATAATTGAAATTCGTTTCTAAATGGTTGGAAAACATGGTTTATGTATTTATATTGAAAATAGATTTTGAAATGGTTTTCAAGGATTTTTTTTTGAAATATTATGGTTTTTTAAACTTTTTATAAAAATAGATTTCTCTCTTGTTGTTGTTAACAAAAATGGATTTAAAAATGGATTTAATGATTTCAAAGATGAAATTACCTTTGAATTTTTTTGGTATATTAAACCTGATTATGATCAACATTTAGGTAGGGATCCATTCTCTAGGATCAACTATTTCCCCCCAGACCTTTACTTCAAGGGTAATGTGTGTACTAGGTTCCCTAAGTTATGGAAATGAGCCACATCTAAGAGTGAACTCTTACCCCCTATACCTTTTTTTTCTAGAGTAATGTGAAAATTAGGTGTTCTACAAATAAAATGAATTTTATGAATATCCTCACAAACCTAGAATTGATTTCAACCTAAGGTAAACTTTTATTTGTGTTATCCTTGAAATTAATTTTTATAATGTTATGGAAATTCATTAAAAACTAGGCTTATTGGTATATTTTGTGAATAGTAAAAAGGGGTGAATTTCCATGTTTTATATTGAATTGTGAAAAAAATGTATACCATGAATTGTATTTATTCCTTTGAGAACAATTGTTTTATTTTATAAAGTTTTTATATAAAACACTTGGAGGGATCTTATCGGAACTTTTTAGCTCACATCTTGCATTCACCTTTGAGTGTATTTAGATATTGTTTGGTCTGATGTAGGTAAAGGTAAGGTTACATATTGTGATGGTAGTTTTATTCATTATAAAGGTGTGGGAGTATGTAGGCAAATCCTTGTCAAATGGAGTTGGGGTTTTTTATAGCACCTTGTACTTTGGTTTGACATTGTGTTTTTTGGATACCTATTTTGTATCACTCCTTTATCTTTTCTATATTGGAATTATATTGGCATGATGAAATTTTATTTACTAATGTCATGTTATTTATTTTATATCATTTAAAAATCATTCAAAAAGGTAGTTCATGATGCCCAAACACTTGTTTACTTTCCATGATAATTGGGAACACCCTTAAAGGTGTGTTGTAAACCTACTTAGGTTTTGAAAAGTTGGGAAATCCAGTTTAGTTCATGAAAAAATGGTATCATAGGGTGGGTTTTCAGTATCGATTATCATTATTCATTTTAGGATGATCTTGGTATATGTGAGATAAAAATATGGGTACTTAAAGGGTATGTTGCGAACAGGTTCCTGATCATATCTCATCGAAACAAGCCTTGAGTTACCACAGGTGGTTGGGAAAAGTGTCTTTTTGGATTTGGAGTGCTTTGATTCCAAATTTTCTTTTTTTTCCATGCACCTTTAATTATTGTTGAATTATTTTGTCTTAAATATCAAATTATTCTTGGATATCATGTTCTTATGTCACCTTTTCAATTTATGTGTAGTACCATGCCCCCTATAAAACTTCCAACAGTTCCTCAGAAGGGTGATAACAATGAAAATTGGTAGGGAAACCCACCTCTTGACCATAATTTTATCTATGTAGTTGTGTTCATGGTCTATGATATGGACCAATGTGTGAAACATGCCCCAATTCAGGATAGGGAAGAGGAACCATGAAGGGATTAGGATATGAAATGATCCAACAAGTTTTTTCACCACAATACAACATATTTCATTGGAATTAATGATCCTATGGTGGTGGATGATTGGTTAGGGAATATTTAAAGGCTCATTGAATTCTTGGAGACCACTGTTTCTTTCAAGGTGGGGTGTGTTATCTTCAAGTTAGAAGGCCCTAGTAGAATATGGCATGAATCAGTTGTTTTGGAATAGATTCATGAAGGCTTAGAGTGGAAAGCCTTAAAGTAAATATTTAATAATAAATTATACTAGGTTTCTATGACCTTAAAAAATTCCATATAATTTCTCAAACATGGGAAATTAAATTTTTTAGTAGTGTATTATTGTAATCACTTTACTAATATTGTAGTATTTTTATCTGATGGTGTGTCTAGTGAAAATATGAAGTATTAGAGGTTTCATATGGTGCTTCAGCATAATATCTGGTCATAGGTATTAATTGTAAATATTTACACCTATGATGAGGTGGTAGATAGGGAATAAATGGAAGATATCGACCTAGTTAGTAAGTCAAGTCTAACCGGAGTTCCTCTTATTTCTAGTGGTATCTGTAGTTTCTTTTTTAATGGGAAGAGAAAATCTAGTGAGTTTTATAGAGGAAAAAGTGTCAATTCTTCTCAAAAGACTCTTCCTAAACCATCATATATGGTTAGTGGCTTGAAATTTTACTAGTGTGGCCATTCAGGGGAAAAAATTATTTTTGTATCATCCTCTAAAGCCCTGTAATTCATGTGGACGTCATAGTCACTTAAATAAGTTTTTTTTATTTTTTATCATATCTTTGGTAAAGGATTACAAGCACCTAGAGGATCTGTGAATTAGTTAAATGATTCATGTATAACAACGATGCATCTTTTCTTTCAGGGGCGGTGGGCAGAGTTCCTTTGGTCCCAATTCTCCCAATACAAGCCTCCGGTTGAGGAGCGTCTCTCCGTTAGAGATTATCTTCTGGCTTGGTTTTTGGGCTTAGGCAGGAGAGTGGAGGATCGTTCAGCAGGTATGATCATGCTTGTCGCGATAAGTTGGACACTGTGGGAAGCTCTCAATCAGGTAAGGTTAGGTGGAAAGAAATCGCTTTTGGCTCTTCAAGTCCGCATGAGATTTCTCATTGTAGAACTGTTTACTCTTTTCAAAGGTCTGAATTCAGGTCATATGGGGTCCTTTGTGGGTGGACAGATTGAGCCGACCCTTCAGCAAGGGGGATGGGTTCGTTGGCAACCCCCGGTGGACGGTTTAAAGTTAAATGTGGATGGTTCTTGCTCAGGGGGGATCATGAGTGGCGGGGGAGTTCTCCGGGATTGCTGGGGGTCAGTACACATTGCTTTCAGTGCCTACTATGGGCCCGACACTTCTACAGGTGTGGAGTTTAGAGCCCTCCTTACGGGTCTCACTCTGTGCAAAGGAAGAGGCCTCCGGGTGACGGAGGCTGAATCAGATTCGGAGGTTCTAGTTAGATCTCTTCAGGGTGCATGTGACGTGACTTGGAATTTGGTGTATGTTTTTAGAAGGTGCAAAGCGGAGACCAGTCAGGGCAGGTTGATTCATCACAGTGTGAGAGAGTCCAACTTTGCAGTGGATGCTTTGGCCCCCGGGGGCAGGCTAAAGGAGACCCTAATAGTATATGACAGTCTTAACTCCCTTCCTTGCGAGTGTGCCAATGTGATCCGAAAGGAATCACTGGGCCTTCACTACTTTCGCCCTCCGTGACTTGTACCCCTAGAGCTTCATGCTCCCTTAATAAAACAAATAACTTCAGGTTTTGAGCAAAAAAAAAAATTATCGAAATCTCAATTGAGTAATGGTTAAGAATAAATTTACCTTTCCTTGCATTGATGATTTGTTCGATCATTTAAAAGAGTAAATTGGTTTTCTAAAATTGATCTTTTGTATGTTTATCACCATCTTAAAATCAAGGATTTCAATATTCCAAAGATTTTCTTCAGGAGTAGGTATATCCATTTCATGTACATAGTGATGATGTTCAACCTAAATAATGCTTCTACTATCTCTATGGAATTGATGAACTATATTTTATACTAAAATCTTGAAATTTTTGTGTGGTGTTCATGGATAAAATCCTAGTATATTGTAAGACAAAAAAAGATCATGTTTTTTTCTTGATACATGTTTTTGGAATCTTGAAGGATCACTACCTGTATGAAAAGTTATCAAAATTCCAATTTTGAATTCAAGAAGTTAAGTTCTTAGGACACATGTCCTTAGAACATGGTATCGTAGATTATCCTAAAAAGGTGATGGATATCATGTTATGGGAATAACCATATAATGTCTTTGAGATTCATAGATAATTAAAATTGGTAGGGCATTATTGGTGTTCATAAAGGATTTCTAAAAGTTTTTTTTACCTTTTAATGCTCTCACCTAGAAGGGGGTTGAGTTCTTATGGGATTACAATCATTAGTAATCCTTTAGTGAGATAAAGAATTGTTTGACCTCAGCATTGATTATAACATTTCTATAGTCCAGGTAGGGTTATGAGTTTTATTTTTATGATTCGAGTAAAGGTATCAGTCACATCCTTATGTAGGGAGATAATGTGGTGGCTTATGGATCACATAATCTTTGGCCTTATGAGAGGAATTATCCTACTAATGATTTAGAACTTGCAGGTATTATGGATTCCCATAAAATATGGTGTAACTATATTTTCAGGGAAATTTTTATCATTTACTACGACCATAAGAGTTTAGGTAACATCTTTTCTAAAAAATATTTGATCCTTTAAAAAATACGATGGTAAAATACATGGAGTTTTTTAACATTGATATTTTTTATACTCTAGGAAAGGGGAATGTTGTTGATGACACTCTTAGTAGGGAATTACAGCCTTAGGATATGAAGGAGGAAAATGATGAATGTAACCTAATTGGACTCTTTACTCAAATGCACTTGGGAGTCATGGAGGAAGGGACTAGTAATATTCTATATTGTGTTTATTTTAAATTTTCTCTCCATGAGATGATTATCAAAGAACAAGAACAATATGAAGAGTTTTGAAATATAACATCATAATTATATAGTGAGGAGACCATTTTTGATGGGTATCTCTTCAAGGAAGAAATAATGTTCTTTTTTTCAGAAACTTGTATATCGATCTATAAAACAAATGGAAGGCTATATTGGGATATTTTCATTAATATTTGTAGGCTATCCACATTGGGACCACAAAGATGTTTTATGAAATTATGTACCCATTTTGATGACTAGTATAAAATGGGATATATAAGACTTTGAATCTCGATTTTACATGTGGAAACTAATAAAATATAATAACTAAAAGCATTATTGTTTGATTAAATTTTAATCCATTCCAACATGGTAATGGAATGGGATTTAAATGGATTTAATTATTAGTTTACCACAAACATCACATGGTAAGAACTCTATTTGGGTGGTTATCAATAAGTTAACCAAGTTGGAACATTTCATACTAACTCATGATACAACCAAAGTGTAAGACTTGGGGACATTTTCTACACAAGATATCCTGAGATTTTGTAGAGTTCCAACATCCATTGTCTCAGAAAGGGACCCTTTCTTTACCTCATGGTTTTGTAAGGGCCTTTAGGCGGAAATGGGCTCTTCGGAAAAGTTGATCATGGCATATCATCCCCTGAAGGATTAGAAGAGAGAAATGGATAATCAAATTTTGGAAGACATGATCCATCCCTATGTTTTAGAATTCATAGGTTCTTAGGTTATCCAGTTGTGGATTGTTAAGTTTTCTTACAACAAAATTTACTAATTATCCATAAATATGGAACCTTTTGAATCTTTGTATAGAAGATCCTATAACTCACATATTTGTTGGTATAAAGTTAGAGAAGATTCACTGATAGGACCTATATTGGTTTAGGAGACAATGATAAAGGTTTAGTTAATTTTACATTGTTTAATGATGGATCAAAGCTGGTACATGTCTTATAAGGACCATCGTTATTTCCCTTTAGAGTTTTCGGTTAGTGAATAGGTGTTATTGAAAGTATCTCCCTAGTTGGGTCATCTATGAATCAAAATACTTGTAAATATTTCTCCTAGGTATGTAAAACCATTTGAGATCCTGAATAGCTTAGGAAGGTTTCATATCACTTAGCTTTACCACCTCAATTATCTTTGATCCAAAACATTTTTCCTATGTATAAAATTAAAAAGTATCAGATTGAACCATATTATGTTATTAATTGGGAAGACTGTGACCTAGAATCTAATATTTTATTGAACAATAAACCATTATGTGTTATTTAAAATCATGTGAAGGTTATATGGGAAAAGTATATACCATTGGTTTTAGTTTTTTGGTAGGATGGATCTGATTCTTATGAGACTTGGGAGTGTGATCTATGATGAGGGAGCGATGGCCTCATCTCATTATGGATCAGCCTTATCTGACTTAGCTTATTGGGGAAGTAAGAAATATGGTGAGAATAATTGAAACATACAGATATTATTTTTAGGCACCACCTTATTATTGTTTAGTTTCCTTCATTTGTTGTTTATAGCTTTTTTTAGATGGATTTAGTTTTCAATATGGGTTGGGGGGTGTATCTTGTGGAGTCGATGGGGTGTAGACATGATCATGGGGATAATAGAGCTAAATGTGGTCCTTAGGCTTATCGACAAGAATCGAAGTGGCTGAAGTAAACTACTATAGCCACCAAATTGTTGGTGGGCCTCTACTAGACAACCTCTAGGATATCCCATAACTACTACACTTTTGAAGTATCCATCATCTAGTCACTAGGCTCCCACATGCTAGATAATGGCACCGATCTAGGATAGCTAGGTAAGTGTGCTATCATCTTTTTATGCCATCAAAACCCCCATTTAATTTCTTAAAACTCCTCTATCAATCCAAAATTTACCCATTAAAACTTGGTGACTGCCTTGGACATCTTTATCTCTCCTAACCCAATTATATAGTGAATCTAAGTGTTGATTGAATCTGTGGTCCTCTCTTGGTAATTGGATCGTTTTTTGATCATTGATCTTTTTCTTATTTGAAGTCCCCTTGTATCTATATTAATATTAACCATGAAAAATGATGGGAATTTTTTAGATATGGTTTTCTAATTGTATTTCTTTTAGATTTATCATGGAATTGAAGTTTTGTGTTCGAATATCCAATACCCTTTGTGTGTTTATGGGAATTGTGAAGGTAAGTAATTCCTTTGGATTCATTCATTCTATAAATGGGTAATTTTGAGATTATTAATTGGGAATTTTTTATTTAGGATCATTCATAGATTTTTAGGATCCTTGGTTTGTCTTAGCTTGTGGTTCAATGCGAGTGGTGATATTTTAAGTGTTTCAAGTTATGTGTTTTCATGAATTGGAATTATCTTAAGAACTTTACTTGCTTTATATTTGAATTTTTTTTCTAAATGGTTGAAAAACTTGGTTTATTAATTTATATTGAAAATGGATTTTGAAATTGTTTTCAAGGCATAATTTGTGAAATTTGGTGATTTTATTAAGGTTTTTATAAAAATGGATTTCTCCCTTGGTGTTGTTAATAGAAATGGTATTAAAACACTATTTGTATTATTTCAATGATGAAATTATGTTTCAATGTTTTTATTATGGTAAACCCAATTATGATCAATGATGAGGCAATGAGCCATACTCATGGATAAATTCTTTCCACATAGATATATTCTAATAGGGTAATGTGTAAATCACATTGCTTAAGTTATGGAAATGAGGCACTCATGGTAGTGAACTCTTACCCCTAGAAGTGTTCTTCTAGAGTAATGTGCACCCCAAGTGTCATACCGGTCACAAGAATTGTATAAGGATCCTCATTGGCATGAAATTTATTCCAACTTAAGGAAATGTTTTATCTATTTTACCCTTGAAATTAATGTTTATAATGTCATGAAAATGAATTGAAAATTGGACTTATTAGTATGTTTTGTAAACTATGAAAAGAGGTGAATTTCCATGTTTTATATTGAATTATGAAAAGATGGATATCATGAATTATCTTTATTCATTTTAGAATAATTGGTTTATTTTATAGTCTTATTATTAAACACTTGTTGGGATCCTATTGGGATTTTTTTACACACACCATACATACACCTTTAGGTGTATGTATATCTTGTTTAGTTAGATGAAGGTAAAGGAAAGGTGCTTCAGGGTGGCAGTGAGTTTTCTCATTAGCGGATTGTTGGAGTCTTGAGTTGACTATATGTCAAATGGAATTGGGGTTTTACTTTGGTTTTCTCCTACATTTTCATGGACACCTATTTTGTGTCACTCATGTCACTTTTTTATTAGGGACTTGTATCGAAATATTGAAAATTCCGTTACTAATGTTTTCCTATATATGTTCTATTATAGAAAAATTATTCCCTAAGGTAGTTCTTGATGACCAAGAACATGTTTATAGCCTATGGGGATTGAGAATTCCCTTTGGGTTGTGTTGTAGACCGAATTGGGTTCCAGATAGTCAGAAAATCTGGGTTGGTTCATAACCTATTCTCTTTTGAAACATTCATATATCACATAAAATATATTAAAAAATAAATGTTATATATATTTTTATTAATTCATGTTTCCTTAAAAATATTTTAAAATCCTAAATAGTATTTCTTTCTTCCTCTCTATATTTATCTTACATTTTTTTCTCCTCGTTTCTTGTCCTTACCTTATTCCTTTCAAGGTTCCATTATTGGGGCTTCTTTTGAATTTATAGTTTTCAAAGAATTATTTTACCACAAAAAATGTATTTTGAAAATGTTTTAATATATTATTTTTACATTGTAAACCCTTTCCCTTCAAGATTGATGTAATAATGAAGGCTAGGGATTCTGGTAAAGGTTTTTTTAATAATAGTTAGCTTATATATTGATTTTGAAACCATTATAAGATTAAAATTGGTAGAATATTATTTTTCATTATAGAAAGGACATATAATGAAATAAGAAACCAGAGATTAGTTAAAAGTTTAAATAATTTTATGGTTGAATATTATTTATTAGTGATCCTTTTAATTATTTTTTTAAGAATATAAAATTACAAGGACATAATTTCTTTAAGGGTCTAGAACGTGGAAACATAGATATTTTTAATATTACACCACTTTTACGGATTATTAATATTCATTATTTTAAATTTATATATTTAATTTAGACATGTATAAATGATTATATCAATTCTAAAATTATATTATATAATCAAATTATTTACTCATTATACATTTAAAATAATTTTGTTTACTATATGAAAAAATTATATAAGGGTTAAATAAGTTTTCTTAAAATGATTTCTTATTAGGATCCATTTAAAGAATTATTAAATAATTGGATATTTTATAAATATATATTTATTTAGATTATATTAGTTTTTATGGATATTTATATAAATTTTTTATCAAGGTATGAAACAAGAGTATGGTTTTTCATTTAAGAAAAGAAATTTTTTTTGTTCTAAAAAATTGTTTATCCATGTATTATATAGTTTTATTTAAATGATAATTTTTTAAATTTTTAAATTTTAATGTGATAAAATGATTTTTTTATTATCATGTTGAAATTACATTAAGGTTATTTTTTTTGGATTTTTCTAAACAAGCTTATTTTTTGGTGAATAATTAGAAATTATAGTTTTTATGAATACTATATCTTTTATGACATCATCATGATAAAAATATGACATAAAAATATATGAAACTTATGTAATTTCTTTTTTTAAAAGGTAATGCCTTGGTCAAAGACCGAGACACAATTTATTAAATAATAAGCAGAAGTTACAAAAGTCTGATGCGAGGGATTTTATTAAAATCTCTAACATATAGTGGAAGAAGATCAACCGGAAGGTCATCATTCCAAGTAGTGCGTTGGTTGATTCCTTTATTGGAAAGACCATTTGCCACCGTGTTTGCTTCGTGGTAAGTATGAGTGGAAATGTATCTAATATCTCTAAGAAAATTTAGATAGTTCATCCATCGGGAGGTAAGATTCCAGGCGAGATGGATCGTCCGAGTCCAAATGGCTTGAACAATGGTGGTAGAGTCACTCTCAATCCATATGTTGTTCGAGCCTTTAGTTTTAACATAGTCAATGGCTTGGATAATAGCCATAATTTCTGCTTCGAGCGAGGAGGAATTACCACAGCTTCCATAGAAGCGTCCATGGAAATGCCCTAGGCAGTCTCTGAAAATAGTGTCATATCCTGCTGGACCTAGATTTCCTTTAGAGGTGCCATCAACATTGATTTTTATCCATCCAGGGATGATATCTTTCCAAAATACTTCAAGAGTCTGATGTGGTTTTGGGAAGATTCCATCCACGCAGAATTGCCGAAGGATCATGAAGTCACCAACAGAGTTGTCACAATGTGCCTTTTGGATCAAAGCTGCGTCCCTGATGGATATGAAAATTATCGCTTTACCTGCATTAAGATTTAATGAGAATTTGTTGTGAATAATATTATTCCTATCATACCAGATAACATGGAGGAGTTCAACGACCGTAGAGAGGAATAAAATTTTTATTTTCATCGATGTGCCGCGCTCCACACAATGTTTTAGTTGGTTGAGAATAGAATCTGAATGTATCCATCTGCAGTCAAATAGGTTAGTAACATAATTCCCGAGCACATAGGTAGTGGCACAGGATAAATAAAGGTGATTAGTATCCTCCCTGTGTTGATGGAACATGTGACATTGTAAGAAAGGTTGGATACCAAAATAATGAATGGAAACCTCTGTCGGAATATGATTATGAGTAATACGCCAAATGAGGTTTAATCGGGAAGGCTTGATCCAAAGTTTGTCAAAAGATTTCAACCAATTAAAAATAAAATTAGAGTTAGAAAAATTATGATTGTAAAATATTTTCTAATTCAATACTACATTGTTGATTGGTTCCCAAATGAGGCAGTCATCCGAGAAAGAGAATGAATTATTATCAATAATGTTTATAATGGAATGAGGTAGGTTAATATTTTGAGAGTGCATTACCTCCTGAATAGTGTAGCTAATATTATTAGAAGGGGGTTGAGAGAAAAGCATAGAAATTAGCGGTGTTGCAGTCCAATTAGAAGTCCAAAAATTAAGAGTAGAGTTCATATTGACTAACCATCTAGAATTGGCCATGATGTTGGAGAAGGAATTTTTTATAGACAGCCAGATTGAGGAATTGACATATCCAAAATTTCTGTTTTTTAATTTCTCCATGATTTTTTACAGACGAAATCAAGGGCATCGTCATTCCGATTAATCAAGTTCCAAGTAAACTTGTCTTGGAGAGATTCATTAAAAATTTTAAGGTTCGTAATGCCCAACCCACCATTTTCTATTGGCTTGCAACAAGTAGACCAAGGGATGGTGACCAGTTTTCTTTCAAGGATGCTACCTATCCAAAATTTTTTTTGATAAAAACATTAATTCGTTTTAGAAGAGAGACTGGCCATTTATTAATCATGATGGATTAAACCATTTTAGAGATGATATTAGATTTAATAAGGTAGATTCTGCCAGTCATAGAGAGGGATTTTCCTTTCCAGGAGGATAACTGGCTTAAAACTTGGTCAACAACAGAAGTAAAGTATATAGATTTAGGACAACCCCAGAATAAGGGGACTCCTAAGTAGGTGAAAGGAAGGGTACCTTCCTTGATACCTAGGTTCTCAATGATGTTAGCTTTCCTGTGGAAGGGAAATGATTTCCCAAAGTACATGTAATATTAATTCCAACTAATGGATTGTCCAGAAAGATTCTTATAGTGTAATGAGGTAGATTTAAGCTGAAGGATGTTTTTTTCTCCCATTCAGAAACAGAATAATGTCATCAGTATATAAAATATGGGTAGGAACATTTAAACCATGGGATTCTTTTATGGGTTTTAATTTATTTTGAGAAACCAGATGAGAGAGGAGTCTACTAAGATAGTCTTCTGCAATGGCCAAAAGAATAGCATAAATGGGGTCTCCTTGGCGCACCCCTTTTGAAAATTTAAAATAACCTTTAGGCGATCCATTAACAAGGATGTAAAGGGAAGAATATTTGAAAAGAGTGTGAATCCATCTTATAAAAAGATCATTGAAACCAAAGCTATGAAGAACATTGAAAATAAAGTTCCAATCCATGGTATCAAAAGCTTTTTTGACATCTAGTTTAATGGAAACATTCCCCCCTCTTGAGACTTTGTTAAGGGTATTGATTCATTCTGAGGAAAGACAAATGCAATCTTGAATGGACCAACCTTTGATGATGACAAATTGGTTCCAAGATATGATTTTGTGGCATAATATTGAAAGTATAGAAGCTAAGAGTTTGGTGATGATTTTATATAGAGAATTGATGAGAGCAATAGGTCTAAAGAGTTGAATTACCGAAACATTAGCAACTTTAGGAATAAGAGTGAGAAATTGACCATTAAGACCATGAGGGAGATTACTAGTGGAAAATAAGTGCTTAAAAATCTTACAAACATCAACATGGATAACTTCACAGTGTTGCTGATAGAAACCATTGTTGAAGCCATCAGGGCCCGGAGCACTATCCAGATTAAGGGAGAAGACGATGTCCTTAATTTCATAGTCCATAGGAATACCCAAAAGGTAGAGATTATCCTCTTCAGTCACAAGGGAAGGGATGATCTCAGGGAGAATATCTTTATGGATCTCTAGACCATTGAAAATATAATGGAAATAGGAAGGAACATAATCAACAATAGCTATTTCAGAGTCCATAAGGGTGTCATTATCTTTAAGAAGAGAAAGAGGTCTGTTCACTTTTCTAATACATTTAAGAGCATTATAGAATTTAGTGTTTCGATCCCCATCTATGAGTCATTTTTCTTTAAAGACTTGTTTACGGATGTTGTCCTTAAATATGAGAAGAGATTTGAGTTTCGAGGTGATGTTTATTTCATTTTGGGGATCTATGGAGAAATTAGTGTGAGTTGTAGAATTTTGAATTTGATTAAGGTCATCCTCAAGGGTGGCTGTGTCCTTATCAATTTTCTTGGATTTACCACTACACCAAATCTTGAGGCTTTTCTTAAGATGTTTAATCGTGGTGATGCAGGAAAAGGCATTAGAGTGATGTGACATGGAATCCCAACATTTTTTAATAAGCATCGAGCAATATGAATCATTAGACCAAGTATTATTAAATTTGAAAGGAATGCTTGGTTTGTAATTTTGGGAGCGACAACTCACAAGAATCGGGTGGGGGGCTGAACTTAATTTGTGGAGAGTGATGCATGAGATAGTGTCCCAAGAGTCTAGAGCAGAAATATTCGTGAGGGCTCTGTCAAGCTTACTAGCTATAGTCCTATTGTAATGCCGTCTGTACTAGGTGAATTTTTCACCCACAAGGTTTATTTCAATCAGGTTACAATCCTCTAAGGCAGCACAGAATTCCCTAGATGAAATAGGGGAGTGGGAGGGACCACGTTTTTCACTAGGGGAAAAGATATAATTAAATTCACCAATGACTAACCAAGGATCGTGGATAGAGTTAGCTAAAGTTGCAAGGCCTTGACAAAGGGGACGATGATCATGATAATTTTTCTTTGCATAGACAAAAGTGCAATAGATATGAAGTTTATCTAAATTAAAATCACATGTCAACAATTGATCATAAAAATTATAAACATTAATATTTTGCACAAAGCTATGATAAAAAATCCATAGCGAGTCAAAGGAACTATTAGTATTGCAAGATCCAAGAAAATAATAACCAGATATACGAAAATGATTAAAATTTATAGAGAATCTAGTTTTAGGTTCCGCAATAGCAAAAAGTAAAGGTTTATGAGTTAGGACCATTATTTTAAGAACAGAGAGTGTTTTAGGGTTTTCTAAACCTTGATAGTTCCAAAAGATCAAGTCCATTTAAAACCTGGATCTAGAGCGAGAGCCCCCTTCTTTTTTTGACCCAATAGAGCCCTTATTCCTCTTGGATCTCCTAAGAGTAAAGGAAGAGGTTGGTGTGGACTTTAGAACCTGGTTTCTCTTCAAATAAACATCAGAAGTGTTGGCAAGAACAGATTTATGTAATTTATATTACATGATGAAATGATTGAAATATGATATGAATATTATTTAATGATTTTTTTATATCAAGATAAATTTTATTTTTTTTATTAGTGTTGATGCAGTGCTTGTGCAACATTAGAAAAGTCAAAATTGGGATCATTGTGATAATATTTAAGAGTGGATAAGGATATGATTGGCCTAATTAATAAAAATTGAGACTAATAAATTATTTTTATGTATATTTATGAATTTTATACTTATATTACAATTTAATTATCCAAATGGTTACCCAGTGCTTGTACAAGGTAAAAGGAAGTCAAAATCCATATCTTAAAAATGATATCATGATATAAATAAGAATAAATAGTATTATGAATGGTTTTAGATGATGATATTCATAAAAATTAAAATATATTAACGTTATTAATTTTTTTTAATATTAAATATTATTATTATTATCTAAAATACTTATGCATCACTTATGAAACACTTATTATAGTAGGAGAAGTAAAAGCAAATAGTTTTAAAAATATTAAAAGTGGTAATATTTAGATGAATTAGAATACCAAATTTTTTTTTACAATTTAAATTATAGGTAAAAAATTATAAAATTTTTTAAAACTTAATTCTATAGTTATCTAGATTTTTGTAAAGTCAACTTATAAAAATAACCATGAAAATGAATTTACAGGGTATTTAATGTTAAAATGGTTAATAAATTAATAAAAAAAATCATAAAACTTCATCCTAAGTTAATTGAGGATTAAAAATGATTTTGAATATAATCTATTATCCATTTATGATCCACCTTCCATTTTAAGATTACATTACTTTCCTTTAAAGACTTAATATTTATGAAAATGCTATCGAAGTTTGCCTATAAAAGGGGACTCATTCTAACCTTTCTCAAACAAATATAAAGTTCAGTATTATCTCTATATTCTTCCCAAAATACTCTATAAAAATATATTTACATGTTCATGAGTATATTTAGTTTCTTAATTTTCTGTCTCTAAAGGATTTAGACTCAATTCAAATGAGGTAATTCAAAGATCACTGTAGGGGTTTCCGGACCCTTTCACCTTTCTTATTTAGGATTCAATGTCTTAAAAATATTTTAAAAAATCTATTATTTTTCATACATGATAAAATTATCATGGTATTTTCATAATTTTAATCTATAAATGATGTGATATCTCCCATTAACTCTCACCAATATATTTTTCATAGTCGTTACTACATCAAAATACAGAGTTTTCCAAAGCTTTGTCATTTCGTTTCAACTCTCCTCTAATCCTTTTCAAAAAAATAAGTAAGTTTAAAAATTAAACCTAAAATATTATTTTAATTATAGACTAAGGTTTTTATAAAACTCAAGTATTTTTTTCATTCTTTTAAACTCTCTCAATAGACATCGCTTACCATCATAGTTTTCTTCCACCTAAACAAATGATTGTGTTTACATAAACTTACGTGTTACAAAAATTTTCTTAAAAATGTTTTTAATGGTTTAATATAAAATTAATATTAAAATATTTTTTATTATAAATTTTTAATAGGAAAATATCCATCATAAAAATGAAATTAAAAGTAAACAATTATAACTATTTTAACAATAAAAAATTCTTATCGAGGAAGATTATATAAGTGGTAGCTATTTCATAAAATATTGAAATTACATGATTATGAATTTATATGGATAAAATGACTTGATATATTTTGTGATTATGTAACAATTTTATAATTTTTTTACTATTATAATTATATAATAATAGTTTTATAGATTATGAACCTAAAACCCTAAAATGAACGACATAAAAAATACTAATTTTGTAAATGAATTAAAAATGATAAAAAAATTAAAGGGATAATAATAAATAAATTAACATTAAAAATATTCTAAGTCAAGTAAATAATTAATATAATTTTATTATTTTTGTGGTTAAAGGACATACGAGGTGAGTGGGGGCTCGAGGTAAGGGGGTTCTTTAACTCAATTTCCATTCATTGAGTTATATAATTTCTTTATTGACTATGTTATTATAAGACTATGTATATTATAACATATGATTGTTTTATATGGTATTTACCCTTAATTTATGTGTATTTACATTTATTTCATAGAATCATTTCCTTGATAGATTCTAATTTTACATGTTATAATCTTTGTAAGGGTTTCTTTTCAAGTGTCACTTTGAATTCAACGTTATTTATCTCTTAATTACTATTTGAGAAAAATTGTGTGCTATTTATTTTTAAAACGCAATAAATTTTCTTCTCCTAAATTCATTTCCAGGGTTTATGTGATTTTTTAACATATAGAATCTCTTTATTTCATGGATTAATTGAAAGGTTTCCTATAAGTGGACCTGACCTTATCTCATATTTATGGTTGTGAATCTTTATCCTCCATTTACATATTATTTATATTATTTTTTGGATTTCCCATATACTTATATATTTTCTTAATATTTTTTTTGATTTTTAACTTTCTTTGAAGAAGTGTGAATAAAATATATTTTTTAAAAATTTACACATGGTTCATCTTCTATTGACTTTCTTTATAAAGTGTGAAATAAAGGTATTTTTAATTATTTATGAACAAATGAATTTTATCACCATCATATTTTGTTTTCTCTATAAATATTCCTCTCTAATTGTTCATGTTTTTTCAAAGTATTTTTTATTCTTATTTTTTTTATAAATTATTTAATTTTGTGTATAAATTATTAAATTGAAGGGAAATGTTTTTATTTTCTTTTACTATGATATCTTTGAAATAATCTCAGTTTATAGTTTGGTTTAAAATTTCATGTTTTTAGATTGAAAAGGAAGTTTAAATGAGTTTTATGATAAAAAATTAAAGCTTCTAAATGTTTTTTTTCAAATAATTGTACTTGGTAATTGTAGATAAAAGTTAGATGAGTTTGGGATATAGCTCTATAATGCATTGTGTAATGATTTATTCTCTAGAGAAATTATTTTGGAATGTTATTCCATTATAGATGATTATGAGTGTATATAGTTGATATGAATATAATTTTTCTAGGTGACCTTATGTTATTTATATTCATTTTTATGGATTTTAAAATGGAAATAATTATATTTCATGAAACATGAAGTTGATTTTATGGGTAATGGGATGTTTTTAATATTTTAAAAGGTAAAGTTTTATTTTTGAAGGAAATTTTATGCTCTTTTAAATATATAACATTTTTATATGTTTTCATGTTTTCTCAAGGAACTTTTAGAATCGTTTCATTTACTTATGAATTACTATAAGTTTATTTTATGAAACTATTTTGAGTACAGAAGTTTTTTATACGTTTGAAAGTAAGTTTTAAATGATATATAGATTCTATGTTTAAAATAAATACATTTTCAAAGGTTTTAAATTATTTCAATTGCATAATAATTTTTATATTTTTTTTTAATTCCCCTTACTTAGCTTTATGTGCTTATTTAATGTTTTTAAATGATTTTCTATAGGGACTAAGGATGAGTAGGAATTATTATGAATTCAAGTTTCAATTATAAGGTTTTATACTTGATAAAGTAGGTTTATCAGTTAAAGAGTTTGACTTCATGAAAAAAATCCCATTTGGTTAGAAACAATGGGGTTTTTTATTTAAGGAATTTTCTTAATTCTCTAAAACTCTAACCCCAAAAGGACTTTGTGATGAAGGTGGAATAAAATTTTCTTTAAATAATTTAATTATTGGATGGTAATGTTCATGAATTTACACAGAGTATGCCGATCCTGTATAGTTACTCATACATTCTCTTTAAAAGTTTTTTATTTTGAAATGCCTCATATAATTGTATAAGGAAACCTAAACACTGACCGATCTTGAATGTGACATCACTGGATCACTGATACTTGAGTAATGATGTATATCCAGTCATCACTGGGCATGATCAAAACATAAAAAATGAAGAATAACATAATTCATAGATATAGTTATTAACCTAAAAATCCAAAATGTGAATAATAAATGGGGAATTAAAAAATAAGAAAAACTAAAAATCAAATGAACTATTGAAGGATTTAAATAAAATAATGCACTTAAGATAAAGAAAATTAGGAAACCTAGAATCATTCATAATATCAACCATCTTATGCAAAGGAATGATCCCACTAGTCAATAATTTGGGAAAGGGATACTGCCACAAGATCAAGGAACCCCATTAGAGGGAAGAGAGGATAAAGGTAGGTACCATGATTCACCATGGAATAAGAGGCACCATTCATATGGGAAGGAATGAAAACATATTGGTATGGGATAGATGGATATAAGTGTTTATCTTTATAAAAAATGTTGAAAAACTAGGGAACTTATGATCTAAACTGAGTTTTGCCTCCTGAATCTCCCAAAAAATTATGTTACACCTAGGATTAATTGGTTCAATCACAGAGATAAGTCTGTTTTATTTCTCACCCAAAGTACAAATCATTCTAGAAAAAGTAATTCCCCAACTCCAAGGATTCCCATTAAACTTATCTGCACCAGGTTTTCTACCAAGTGAGGAATCTTGAGATACTTTCAAAAGATGTCATTCTTGGGACACTGAACATCAGGGGAATCTGGATTGACCATTGATTTTAACCTTGAATAGGATGATCTGACTTGTGAATGAGTAATTATAACTGGTTTTGAGGTCACCATGAAGTAATATAGAAAGGCCAGTGTTAACAATGATAAATTGGGCTCAACCATGGAATCTTCATAGTATAGGATATCTAAATGAGACTCAACATCATTGGTCTAGGAAATATATTAGATATTATTCCACAATATAATTGGTATGTTATAAGGGATTCTACAAAAAATTAATTATGAAAATATGCTACCAAATGAGATAAGAAGTTCCTGACCAAGATCTTTGAGGGATTTGAGAGCTCCTAATTAAATAATAAATCCAATCGAGTATCGACTAACTAAACAAATGAACACATCATATGTCATTAACTCAGATGGATGAGAATACTACATTCCCCTCATCCAATATATAAGAAAATCACATTAAAATTATATAGTTATGACTATAAAATCATTTAGTCCATCTCAATCAAGGTCCTTTGTCATGAACCACCCCCATTGAGAATCCCTCTTAGGCCTACAGTGAAGACAAGGGTGACCCTCAAATCCCACCTCTAATAGGCCATAGGTTTGTGGTTAGAATTGAGGGTATAATAATGAATATATGATATGTATTAACCTCATAATACCAAGAATATAAAATAAAAAATACCAATAAAATCCATAATATGAAATAAAAATCAATACCCTACAATGAATATACATTTCATATAAAAACAAAGTCTCTCAAATAAATATGTAAAGAAACTCCTATTATAGAGACTCTTATAGTAACTCTAAGCCATGAGATAAAAATGTCTTGATAGATCACCAAATACCTCCTAAAAACCTGAAAATTAGATTTATATATATAGGGGCGATCATACAAGTATACTTAGTAGGATCACCCTCAAGACCTCTCATGACAATATAGAAGGAGAATAATAATTCTTTCATTAACAAATAACAGAACCAATATACACCTATTCTTGGTTAACTATAACCCAACCTCACTAAGTCTTACTCACACAATATCACATCCAAGTATAATAATATAATAAAAAAGAATATATGTTAAGAGTTTCCCCATAACTACTTCCCCAATATTTTTTCTCTCTCATTCCCCACTGATAAATGTATCAGTGCTTCTATCCCTTCCAAAACCATGCCATAACACATCATATCCCTTATAACTACCATATACCACATACAAAAACCACATAATCATCATCATCATCATCACATATTTTCCACCACATACCATCAAATATCCATAACTGTATAATCACCACATGCTGCACCACAACCGTACATCATCGCCTTACCATAGTAGGGTATAGTGAACATAAAGACACCAACCTAGTTCCCTCTCCCTACCATGTATGACCCTCACATTATATTAAATCCCCTATCACATCATCATCACATCGGGATAAATCTAACTACAAGGAATTATATCCCTATATCATAACCTCTATCCATTACAAACTTTGACATTACTAGAAGAGAGGGAAAGGATAAGGGAGTAGTCATCCATCAATTACCTCACTAACATGGATATTGTGTAAAATATATGGAACCCAAACCATTTGGGCATTGGTAAGTTTATTCTACTCAAGTGGTAGTGAATAATAAATCATAAGGAAATATAACATATATCATATCCATACATAGGACCAACCTAAGGGTTTATACCAAAACAACACTACAAATATCTATAAAAATTATCACATTATCACTACCACAAAATAAACCCAAATTTTCACACAAGACAACCATAAAAATCATTATTAATATCCAATTTAATCACACTATCATTATGACTTACATATTTACCATTTACCAACTTTGTTACATTCATTATTCCATTAATTTATCCGTATTTAATATTGATCCATTCATTATCCATCAACCAAAATTATCTTTTTCATTAACCATTCACTTCAGCCATTAATAGTTCATTAAAATCCCATTTATTTATAATTTCCATCCTATAGCCCATTATCAAATTCATTATTTACATCCATATTTATTTCCACCATGTAACTATATTGAAACCTGTAATATCATCCTCTTAAAAACATATCAAATATCATACCAATATAAGAAAACAACCACCAAATCATCTAAAACTATTATATATAACATTATTCCCCCTATCACACATCAATAACCACACTTCTCCGTTCAAACCATGATAAACCATCCACAAAAATCACTGCATGATCCATTAAAACATAAAAAAACTAGATACAATAACCCCTAACCAAGGATACTCTAACCAACATAATGTACACACAATCAATAATAGTAAACCAAAATAAAATTTTATTGAATCACATAAAGAAATCAATCTTTAATAATTATTTTTACATGAATTAATTATTCCCTTCATAAAAATCAATACCAAAATTCCAAATTTCTAAGAAAATATTTCATTACCAACCTTAAATGATTATCATTATTATGAGAGGTGATTAAAACATGTAAAAAATCATTAAACAAGGTCTCTTCCCAATAGTTGTATCAATAAATATTCATTAATATATATTAATAACAAGATTTAACATATAACTCATGAAATTAACCTTTACCCCTTTAATTGATTAGTTTTATTATTATCTTTCAATGGTTAATTCATACTATAAACCCAATGAAAACATAAGAATTAAAATTCCACACTTACACATTAATAAAAGGATGATAAGTCTCAAATCCCCTACATCAATAAAATCTTCAACAACCAATACATGTGATGTATAGAAAAATCTCCTCAAGAACCATCAAATAGATAAGGATTAACTATGAGGCATTTTCTCGATCATTCCCCATTGAAGCCATAACATACCAATACCCATAATGAATCAACACTACTATTATAGCCTCTACAATAAATAAGTGTAGGGAGAGAATCAATGATAAGATACTATAATTTACCCTTGATCAAAAAGATGTTGATCACTTGAAGATAAGGGTTAAATATAATCCATGGATAGATAAAGATATATAAATATGCACCTCTGGTGACCTAGGATGTGAGGTAAATCATGGAAATAAGGGATAATTTGAGATAAGACTTGGATTTATAATCATCCAAAAAATATAAATAATCATGGTGTAAAAGGTCATAGTCACATCGAAATGGGGATAAATCGAACACACCTTAAAAAATCACATTTAAATCTCCCCTTATCTCTCCCAGGATCCCATACTCAAAACTAATTTAACTCCATGAATTTAATTAAATCCAAGATGTAACTATAAAGACCATAGTACAATACCATATCCTTCAAAAAACCTAGTGTAGAACCCAAACATCTCACCTTAATCTCAATGCACCCTGATGCAAACCATAGTGTAATAAGAGTACTATAGTGCAACGATATTTGAAAAAGGAAGAACTGTGAAATTATCCACCTAGGAATCCATGGTGTAGTGAGTATACCTATACTGTAATTACAACTCATGTAAGATTAATCAAAATCTTATGTAAGATTAATACTAAGGACCCCACATGATATCCAACCCATGTAAGGTAAAATATAAATGCCTCAACTCTACCATGCCATGACCCAAAAAAATCACAATGAAAATAAGCTCGCATACGATTAAACAAAATTCCTAATGTTATATGAAACTATGAAACTATCTCATATAAGAATGACCTAATAATTTCTACAATAAAAAAACCACTCACACCGCAACCAGAATCTTACCTCAAAATAGTATAGCATTTAACTTTCATGGATCATACCCCAACCCATGACACATATTCATGATACATCTAAACTCTATATCCGATCACTCATAATGAAACATAGACAATCAATCCACAATGCACTTATACTACTAAAAACTCCGTTCCAAATCCACCTTCTAACATCTAACCTTTTTTAGACACCCCCAACACATAAAATAAGAAAAGTAGTGGCATAAATAGGTATAAACTGTTACATTAGATACCTCTAAAATATTTCTCGTCCTTGAGAATCTAAACCAATCTCATAAGGAAAACAATGACCACTAAACCCAAACACTTATAAATAGATACCTATCAAAAAAAAAATTCCATCATCCAAGCACATCATGGAACACAGGTTAAAAATTACAATCAAAATAGCACTAAATGAAACATATCAACATAAATGAAAAAAGGTTTAAAATATATCAATATATCAATAATTCACTCATGAATCCAATTCCCATGTAAATTCCTCCTTGACACCATGCCCCCAAAATACAAAAATCAAAGGAATAATTCACCCATGTATCAAATTCTCCTAAAGACCCTAAATCTTAACCAGATTCTCAAAAAAAAAAATCATGTGATCCTCCATATAAAAATCACCCCAATCAATTAAATGAGAGTCATTATGAATATAGTGATGAATCTATGACATATGGAAACATCATGGATCCTTTCTAATAGTGGAGAGAGCACTAATAGATATGTTACCTCACCGATGCACTTGAACACCTCAAATGAACCAATAATCCATGGGTAAATCTTACTCTCTCTAATGAATATCCACTACCCATGATGAGGGGAAACCATCGGGGACACATGGTCTCAAAACTCAAACTCCAAAGTTCTTCTCCGTCTATCGACATAATACTTCTGATGGTCTTTTGTCTTCTTCATCCACTCTAGAATCATCTGCACCTTCTTGGTCATGTTATGAACCACATATGGTCCAATTATTGCTGAATAATCAACCTTAGTACAATACTATAGATATTTTTAAGGATTCTCATATAACACTTCAAATAGATCCATTAAAATATTGTATTTATAGGCAAAATCGACCAAAGACAAGAACTTCAATTGAAATAACCAAAATATAAAATAATGGAATGAAACATATCCTCAAGTGTCTAAATGGTATACTTCATTTTACTGTCTTTATGAGGATAGAAGGTAGTGATAAGGTGCATCTGATAGCCAAAATCACATTCAAGACCTACCCAGACTCACAACAAGAACCCCATAAAGATTCAATATCTCATCCAAATACCACCTCACCAAAACATCCAAAAAACTCGAACCCTTAATTTCCAAGAATTAGATAACTTTATCAAACAATCCAAAATCACCTAAATAATGTCATATATTTTTTGTTCTTAATGAAAACTAGTGAATAAATCCATTAAAAAATGCTCTCACTTCTAGTTAGGGATATCCATTGGCTGTAATAAACATCCAAGAATATGATGCTCTATATTTAACTACTAATAGATTAAGAATAATAAAAAAACATCTCCATGGATTGATTTATCCATGTCCATAGGAATTGACCCATCAAGGCATGATAAATTTTAGATATTCTTGGATACACTTCATAGGATGAACTATGAAACTTATGAAGAACCTCCTTGAATACCGCTAATAGAAAAATCAACCTCTCTAAAAACAACACATGATGATATTAATCCTATTAACATGACTTAAAGAATAATCAAGAAAGACACAATCCCACAAGACCTCTATATCTGAGTCACCCCAATGAGACTCCCCCACTTGATGCAACAGAAATTATTAAACTGTCATCTAGTATAAGAAATATCTACACCATCCACCTCCACATCAAGATTCATTGATTCAAGATCCTATATCACTCTCCAAGAATCATTAGATTCTCAAATGACATATACTAATGAATTCAAACTCAGTAACCTAGTAAATACATTCCCATTCCTCTAGGTGTAAGTGATCTCAAAATCGTATTCCTATAAGAACTCCATCCATATATAATGATATAGATTCAATTATCATTAAGAAAATATATACCTCAAGATCTTTTGATCTGAAAAGACCAAAAATTATTCAATGATGAGGTAGTGACTCTATATATTTTTATTAAACACCACCATTTCTAAATCAAGATCATGTATATCATAGTTATAATTGTGAGTATGTAACTGCGAAGACTCATATGAGATCACCACCCTTTTATATATCAATAATCAACCCAAATCAAGATGATAAACATCATATATAACCTTAAATATGATTATACCATTTGGAAAATGAATAGAATAAGCACTGATCTACTTCTCTTTTAGGATTTCAAAAATTTCCTGAGACTGACCAGTCCATACAAAATCCTTTTCCTTCTTAGACATGGATATCAGAGGGGATGTGGCCTGAGAGAAATCAAACATGGACCTATGATAATAACATTCAAGACCAATAAAACTACGAACATTGACAATATTATTGCGTGATACCTAGAAATAACTACCTCAATCATTGAAGGATTGACTACTACTCCCTACCGAGCCACCACATACCTGAGAAAATGAATCTCACATTTCCAAAATTTTAATTTAGAGAGCTTTACAAAAAGTTTATGGCATTGAAGGACTTGTGAAACAAATCTAATATTTTAATTATCAGCCTCTATAAATTCAATTAAATGAGGATTTAATTGATGGAAACTACCATGAAATGATCCAGGAACTCATGAAATATGGAGTTCATGAGTCCCGTGAAAATAATTGGGGGTTCATGAAACTGAATGAAATAACTATTGTCCGAGATAAACATGGTATTTCAAATTCAAGAGGGGGTAATTGAAGCTAGAAACTCAAATCACAAAATTATCCCACTATAAAACACAAAATAATAGAAAGTTATAACTTCTGATAAAATCATCCTGTCAATGTAAAAAAGTGTACACACTGTGAAAAATAAAAATATCATAAGATAAACACTTAATAGATAAAATAAATACAATCTTAAATTAAAATATTTCCAATAGAAAAAATATATAATATTAGATAACAATCAAAATACTCCTATAAAGAATATTTATTACATAAAATTCTAGTCTTGAAATACTTTTCCTTTACCAAAAAACACCAATAGGTTCAATATGTTAAAAAAAGGTATCCATGTTCTGTGATTGGAACTTCTTATATTTGTCCCTGATCAAAAGATACAATCCTAAAATAAGAATTCCTTGAAAAATAGTAAGGTGTAGGTAGCTCTATTACTAACCTCCTCTTTTATAAACTATCATTAGTATTAAGTATAAGTACCTTGGACTTTATAAAACTTTATAGTTTAGAAGATATAGTTTCCTAACCCCAAAAACGCTTCAAATACACAAGATATAAAACAATGATTAAAAATAGAAAGGGATGGTATTTTTTGAAATATTCCCCACAAAATAAAACAATATAAGAAAATAAAAATAGAAAAATTCTTATAACCAAAGAACTAAAGACATTGAGATGATGTAATCTTCATGATTGATTATTCCCAATTGTATCTCTATGTAAATTTCATTCCCTAAATCCATTATCTTAATTTATAGAAAATTTAGTAAAATAATTTATTGAGATGTTAATGTTTAGAGAAAATAAAAATTAAAGTATATTTATCTTTTTATGGATTTATTTAGTGTGACTTCATGATTGTTTGGAAATTATATGGTTCAGTTAGTTCATCAGAAGATAAAATCAAAAGTTATAATGTACACACCATAAAACTCAAAGAAAATTTTCAAGTCAGATTAAATTGAAGAAAAACCATAATTTTATTTTAAAAATAAGGGTATATAATATTAATTTGAATAAAAAATCTCCCCTATTTTTAAAATCATAAAACACATAAGAAAGGTAAGTTTTACTGAAATTTAAAAGAAAATTTCCTAAAACATTTGGTAAAAATCCACATAATTTTAATATCTGAAAGACTTATATTATTCAATATATTTAATATATATTCCTTTTATTCTTCACAACTAAAATCAATAAAAATTTTAATATATAAAATTACTCCCCTTAATCAAATGAAAAACTTACTCTTATTAAATCTCAAACTCTTATCAAATTTCAAACGAAAACTTACATTTCACAAATTTCTTCCCCTTTGAGATTTAAAAAAAGAAAAGAATAAAGAATTGTCCTAGAGAATAAGAAATAATTTAAAATTATAAATTAAAAATCAGTAGATGTATAAATTTCCTTGTAACTTCTATAAATTTTATTCCTTCTCGAGATATGAAATTAATATGTAAGATTAATATTATTCACTTTATATTTTCAGATTCTCCCACTTTGGGATGCAATTATTCCCGTCAATGAAGAATTATAAACATAATGACACATATATAACTATTTTTTAGTAACTAAAATAATAAATAGTAAATGAATAAAAGAAATGAACCTTTATAAATTTATCTTCTGAAGCATATTGATGATATTCATCTCATAAAGTTATTCTTAAAAAATGTTCAAAAGAATTTCTCTTATCTTTCGTAGAATTAATTTGGAAGAGTTAAGAATACCATGTAATGATAGATAAAACAAATCTCCATTTCACAATGATTTATCAATATATGAATCAAGTTTTCACAAAGTAATAAATCTTACGTAAGACTTAATATTAGACATGTCTATTCAAATATAACAGTTATATTAAATATATTTAAAAATAAACTCATTGATATATAAAATTAAACTCATCAGTATATAGAAGTATGTTTAAGAATATATAAAACTAGACTCAACACAGAGTGAGTATAAGTAAAAGTAAACAAAATAAAATGTAATTTTACTTTACATAATATTATAATTTTTGATGAACTATACATATATAATAAAAAATCTATGAAACTTAAAAGTAAACTAAATAGTCCAAGTGGGGGTTTATTTATAAGATAAATCATATAAGTAAAATTTACCTTATAAAGTATAATTTCCTTTATATTCATCATACAAGGTAACTTATATAAGGTGTAGTTTTGGTATATTATGAGAGTAAATCTTATAAATTCCATTCAAAAACTCTTCTAGAAAATTACAAAGTTCCTACATAAAAAATCATGATAATTATAAATAAATAATTCCCCCTTTTTTGATGATATTTTCAATGTAATGAGGTAGTGAAACCCAAAAAATAACTTATGATCACTTTAAATTGATCATACCTAACTTATTGTTAGTATATTAAAATCTATAAAAATTTAAAGGTTTAGTAAAAATGTCTATAATATGTTATTTAGTTTTGATAATCTTAAGAATAATATCTCCTTTCTGTGTGTGGTTTAGAAGTAAGTAGTTTCTTATAAATATATGGTTGGATCATAAATTATTTAATAGGTTACCAGAAAAGGAAATAATAGTTTTTATATCAAAAATAATAAAATATTGAGTAAAACTCAACCTGATGTTAGTAAGTGTGTGCTATATCCATAATAATTGAGTGAAACAACTTCTAGCTACCATATTTTTTAGCTATAGTAGTGGAAAGTGAAATTTAATATTGTTTCTTACTAAATTAATAGAATAAATCTTAACTAAGATACTTAAAAATGTTAGAAATACCCTTTCAATCCATTCTAAATCCATTGAAGTCTTTATCTAAATAATTGTTAAGAATAACCTTGGTTTTAGAGGCATCAAATTATCCATGATCCAAAGTACCATTAAGTTATGATAAGAACCATATTACTATATTAAGATATTATTCCTTCAAATTTTCTTGGAATCTCATATAGAGTCTCATGAAATTCATAATTTATGGTCTACTAGATATAAAGTATTGTAAAATTCTGACCACCCATTTAATTTTTTTTGATAAATTAGTTTCCCAGATTTATCGAGTCCAAGTTTACAAGAGGTAACTATCAGAGTATTAATATTAGAATAATTATCAAAACCAAATTTATTAAGTAAATATCTAATATACTAATGTTGAGTTAATATTATTCCTTTTGGTCTCTAAGATTTTGGAAGACAAGAAAGTAATTATGTTTACCCATTATTCACATCTCACATTAACTTATCATTAGTTTTGAAAAACTATTGACAAGTGTTTTTTGGTTAAACAAAAAATAATTTGACTGACATAGATTTGTAAAATGATTGTGTAATTAAAAAATTGATAAAAAGAGTGGAATATACTATTTCATTAAGAAAACCATTTTGAAGTAAGTATTCATACATTAAATCATACTCATCTCTCAGGACTGGTTTAAGTCTATAGAGTGATTTAGTATGTCTAAATACATATTCTGAAATATCTATATCTTCAACAATAGGAGGTTTCTCCACATAAAACTCATATTGAATATAACCACTGAGGAATTCAATCTTTAAATATATATTAAAAATATAGTAAAGTTTAAATGATCTATAAAAGCTAATATAAATCATAAGGATTTTATTATAGTTACCCATAAAAAATTGTCTCCATAATATTTTCCCTCTTCCTGATTACAACCCTTAGAAATTAGTTTGGATTTATTCCAAACAATTGTTCCATTTTCAACATTATTATTTTCGAAGACCTATTTGAATCATATAACCAGAAGATCTCTAGGTTACTAAACCAGGATCCAAATCTTGTTATTTTTGAATTTATTAAGATATTAATGCATATAAAATATTCAAATCTCATCAACAAGGAAAAATTTTCTATTTTAGGTTCAAATTATGATAGAAATTCAAGATTCCAAATTTTATTTCTTAACAAAATTTGAGTTTTAACTGGCTGATCTACATCAATAATTATATTATTAGATGTATGATTCCTGGTTCACGCCCAAATTTACCCAAGAGAAGAAGGGTAGAACGGTCCTTGTAGTGTAGCTTGGGTTGTCGATTCCACAGAGACCTAAGAAGATACCTAAGATACACAACCTAAGGGATGGATTTTTGGCTATGAAGTGGCCAACTTGGATTGATTTTGGATGGGTTTTAAATATATCTAAAATATTTAAGTGGATTCAATTTAAAAGAATGAGTTGATCCTAGGTTATCACTCGGGGTGGATTGGACGTATTTTCTTTTTAATGATTTCAATTTCTTAAATTTGAGATGAGTTCATTTAAGGAGATAAAACAACATCATCACTTACTGGTTTAATGCCTACACCCTCTAATACTAATCACCTATACACTTGAAGGATAAAAGTTTTGAGCACTTCAAGGTAAATGATCGTATTAGTACTTGAAGTGTGTGGCCTTAAATTCAACAAGGACGATGGAGTTTAAAAATCATCAAATAAAAATCCCAATTAAAGAAGTGATTATAAATTAATTAGGTGATAAATAACATCCAATCCAGCCCCTTTCTACTCCCTTAGATCAACCCATAAGTGGGTTAGCCCTCCATTGATTCCATGGTTTCAATGGAAGCGGAAAGTAGACTCATAAGGGAGGAAATGGAGAAGTAAAGAAAACAACAAAAATAAAACGATCACTCCACCGTTGTGTGAATAATTTCACAAGGGTTGGTGTGAATAAATTCACACCTTGATCCAATGGTATCAAATTGATTTTAAGAACAACATAATAAGAGTAGAATAAGAACTTTTATTAAGAAACTAAAGTGAATTGAACAACTTACATGTGAAAGACAAAATTGAGGCAACAAAAATGCAGCATGACATTACAATTAAACAAAGCATCCAAGATCTTCAACTCCTTCACCACCACTTCCTTAAATAGGCATTTTGGGAACCTTGGGTCGAACCTTAAACAGTACAAGTCATCCCACTTGAGTATGGTAGGCCTAGGGTGGTGGAAAGTTTGTGGAATTTGGAATTTTCCACATTTGACCCGAGGTGGCAGCCAGATTTCATCCACCGAACAGACGCGTTTAGATGACCTTCTAGATGGCCGAATCAGGGTGGGACATAGAAGAAGGAAATGGATCTCCGGATGTCTTATAACTTCCTGTAAAATTTGGGACCATTTGGAGTTGCGGATTCCGAGATATGATCAAATTGGTGGAATGTTTTTCTGGGCCGCAGAATCTGGCCCAGAATTTTATCTCTAACTTGGGCCGCCTAAATGGCCAACATGGAGGCCGAATTAGCATTAACTCTTGAATAGTTATTTGTTCCTGTACATGTCTTCTATCATCCCACGAAATTTGGGATTAATTGGGACTTTACGTTGGGCCCTACAGCCTAATCAGTGGGCTGATGTCCAATCTGCCATCTCCAGAATTGCTTCCTTTCATTTCCAAATATCTCCATCATCCTCCATGAATTCTCCACTGATCCCTGAATCAAACATGTTCATATTTAAGTTTAGATCAATTTACAAAAATATCAAATTAAAATATGTATAATTCAATTCCTTAAAATCAGATGAATCATTGGGTACTTTAAATGATGTTAAAAAATGTACCACATAATAGTGCATTTTAAGAAGGTATTACAATCATAATGTGAAATGATGTTAAAAGTGTAAAATGCACTAAAATGGTGTTTATGAATAACAAATAACATGAAAATCATGTATATTAACAATGAATATTAGCCTCATTTAGTGGCTAATCACACCCCCCAACTTGAGTTTTGCTAGTCCCGAGCAAAATATATCTCATCAAAAATGAAATTCAAATTCCCTTTTCTAAAAACATTTTAATACACAATGATCACCAACAAACCTTATACAAAACAATCATGAAAACCATCAAAATATTTTAATACAAGATATTTTCATAAGCAGATCCCAATCCCAAGCCCATTCCTTTGATCAAATCCATCATCATACTTCATCCAACTCAATTGGGTGTAATGATGTGTTGTGAATCACAATAGATATGAGGGTTCATTTTCATTCAAGGGGGAAATCATGAAAGCGCTAGGTGGAATCACATTTAATCCTAATATGAGTATTCTTCATCCCTCTTTTTTTTGTTTTTTTTGCAATATTTTTATAGTAATTGAGATTGCAATTAATCAAATTAACCCATGTAGCAAGACTTTGCCGATGACTCCCAGACTCAAAGGCCTTAGGGCACCAAGTGAAGCCCACATACTCGGGCATCGTCTCAAGTTAACTTAATCAAAAACAAAGTAATATTACCATAAATAGAGATAGATTGAAAAACTCAGGGCTAGACAACTCTGGAGTCACGATCCCCAAGTGCCGAAAACCTCTCATTTTATCAATCCATTGCTCTACACGCAATTTTTTATTTTTATTTTTTATTTTTTATTTTTTAATAATTTTATTTTTAAATTTTTTTTGAATACTCATATTATTCATAAAAATAAAACCATCCTATTCTATTTATTATGGGACCCCAAAAATTCAAATTAGTACCCCACAGTCTAGAGGATGTGCATTGTGGCATTTTTTTTATTTGGATGAAAATATAAACGATGAAATATCACATTGGACAGCCACACTTTCCAAAATCTATGCTCATGAAATTATACAAGGATTAAAATCAGAATCAGGGCATCATAAATTATTTGATATTCAGTTTCAAAGTGTGCAATGTGTATTACCATGTTCAAAGTTAAAGGAATTTTTCCTTCCATTTACTTTTTTTTTCAAATCATTCAATTTTTTTTTGACACAAAAGCATTTTTTTTTAATTTTATCTCCCCCCAACTTAAAACAACACTGTCCCCAGTGTTTGAAGAAATGAAAAATTAGAAGGAGTATAGGCAGGGAATAAAAATTTAAAAAGGAAATTGAAAATGAGGATTATGGAATGAAGTCACCTGGTGGTTGAATTTTGAAGTTCTTGCCGCTCGAATTTATTCCTTTGATATCCATGTCGCTTGCAAAGTTCCCTAGTGGAAAAAGGAAAAAACAAAACAAACAAAACAAAAAAAAACAAACAAAAACAAAAAATATATATATATATATATTTATATAATAAAGGAAGTAAAATATAAGAATATATATAAAAATTATAGAATAAGAAAGCACAAGAAGCCGCAGGTCAGTGGTAAGCGTGCGCCCCTCTCTCCCTTCGGTCCCGGGTTCGAGTCCCCACGGCTTCGTCGGTTGGGACGGGGTTTGCCCCACGGCCTATGGCGTGGAATTTTTTTTTATTATATTTTTATTTATTTATTTTTGTTTTTTAAATTTTTAACCTAAAAACACATCGAAAAAACAAACTGATGATACATTGTCTTCTTTTTAAATTTATGGGTAAGGTATTACTCAAGGATCACACCACGTGACACGGATGAATATGGTGCTCCCCTTTCGTACCCATCCATACTCATTATAGAAGAACAGGTCAACAGTTTATTTTTTTATTAAATATCAAAATTAATTGATCCTATTTCAAAAATAAAGATGATTCAAACAAAAAAAAATTGCAAACATGAAAACCACGGGTTGCCTCCCGTGCAGCGCTTTGTTTAACGTCGTTAGCCCGACATGGACCCCTAACTTATCCAATACCAATTTTCAACATTTTAAGGAACACATGTTTCACCACATCTACTAGGTTGAGATTGATTCTATATTTAGATTTTTTTTCATGCACAAACCTCTGTTCTAAAATGAGCAGGTAAATCCAAGGAATATCATAAATGATGGATTCAATTTGTTTTGTATTATTTTCTAAGACATTATGAATAATAACCTCTTTAGTGGTTTCAAGATAAGAAATGGTTACAAATGGAAGTTTATGGCTATCCCCAATGAATGAAAATTTGAGGGTGGATGGGAAGTCCTTTTGTTCAAGTTCAGGTAGGCTAACACTTTTAGATCTAGGTTGGGACTTTGAATCAAACTCAATTTCATTTTCAAAATTGCTCAATAGAATTGGTTCCTTTTGAATAGAAGATTCAACCACCAAATTGGAAAGATCAGTTTTATGAATGGTTATGGACTGAAACTTTGTGATTTCTCTTAATGGTTCAGTGATTTGTGTTTTTGAAAAATCATCAGTGGAGTTATACTTATGAGACTCAATCCATGATGTCAAATTATCCTCTTTTGAATCCAAAAAGTTAATTTCCTCTTGATTTAAAGACCCTTCAAAAATTCCTTGATCCCCTTCATCAATCCCAAATCCAAAGGTTGGTTCTTCAATAAATTCATGAGAGGTTTGTGGGAAACTAGACACTTCACATAAGGTTATGGAAGGGACAGTTTGTGTAGGGATGGTTTCCTCACAATTTTTAATGCTTTGTAGTTCTAACCTCAATGATGAAACCTCAAAATTCATTATTTCCATTTGTTGACACAATTTTTCAAGTAACGGTTGTGGATCATGATGGGCAAGGGGTTGAGAAATATGGTCTATTTCAGGTGGATAATTAAGTTGTTGGAATTGCACAGGAGGATGTTCATATTGGATTTGTGGTGATTGAAACTCATTATATGTTGGGATGTATTGTGGATCAAATGAATAAAAACATTGTGATTCAGTAGGTTTTTGATGATCCCACAAGTAGGAATTAGGACGGTCATTGTACATCGTACATGGGGTTGGGTGATCAAAGTACGGATAGGTTTCCAATGTTTGGACTTGTTCAAAATTGACTTCCATAGGAGTGAGGAGTGAGAAAAGAGAAGTGGAATGAAAAAAAAGGATGATAGTGTCTAAGATAACTTACTTAGGTCCCTGGAAACGGCGCCAAAATTTGGTTCACGCCCAAATTTACCCAAGAGAAGAAGGGTAGAACGGTCCTTGTAGTGTAGCTTGGGTTGTCGATTCCACAGAGACCTAAGAAGATACCTAAGATACACAACATAAGGGATAGATTTTTGGCTATGAAGTGGCCAACTTGGATTGATTTTGGATGGGTTTTAAAGATATCTAAAATATTTAAGTGGATTCAATTTAAAAGAATGAGTTGATCCTAGGTTATCACTCGGGTGGATTGGATGTATTTTCTTTTTAATGATTTCAATTTCTTAAATTTGAGATGAGTTCATTTAAGGAGATAAAACAACATCATCACTTACTGGTTTAATTCCTACACCCTCTAATACTAATCACCTATACACTTGAAGGATCAAAGTTTTGAGCACTTCAAGGTAAAGGATCGTATTAGTACTTGAAGTGTGTGGCCTTAAATTCAACAAGGACGATGGAGTTTAAAAATCATCAAATAAAAATCCCAATTAAAGAAGTGATTATACATTAATTAGGTGATAAATAACATCCACTCCAGCCCCTTGATACTCCCTTGGATCAACCCATAAGTGGGTTATCCCTCCATTGATTCCATGGTTTCAATGGAAGCGGAAAGTAGACTCATAAGGGAGGAAATGGAGAAGTAAAGAAAACAACAAAAATAAAACGATCACTCCACCGTTGTGTGAATAATTTCACAAGGGTTGGTGTGAATAAATTAACACCTTGATCCAACGGTATCAAAGTGATATTAAGAACAACAGAATAAGATTAGAAGAAGAACTTTTATTAAGAAACTAAAGTGAATTGAACAACTTACATGTGAAAGACAAAATTGAGGCAACAAAAATGCAGCATGACATTACAATTAAACAAAGCATCCAAGATCTTCAAATCCTTCACCACCACTGCCTTAAATAGGCATTTTGGGAGCCTTGGGTCGAACCTTCAACAGTACAAGTCATCCCACTTGAGTATGGTAGGCCTAGGGTGGTGGAAAGTTTGTGGAATTTGGAATTTTCCACATTTGACCCGAGGTGGCAGCCAGATTTCATCCACCGAACAGACGCGTTTGGATGACCTTCTAGATGGCCGAATCAGGGTGGGCCATAGAAGAAGAAAATGGATCTAAGGATGTCTTCTAACCTCCTGTAAACTTGGGTCCCATTTGGAGTTTCAGATTACGAGATATGATCAAATTGGTGGAATGTTGTTCTGGGCCGCATAATCTGGCCCAGAATTTTATCTCTAACTTTGGCCGCCTAAATGACCAACATGGAGGCCGAATTAGCATTAACTCCTGAAGAGTGATTTGTTCCTGTACATGTCTTATATCATCCCACGAAATTTGGGATTAATTAGTCTTTTACGTTGGGCCGCACATCCTAATCAGTGGGATGATGTCCAATCTGCCTTCTCCAGAATTGCTTCCTTTAATTTCCAAATATCTCCATCATCCTCCATGAATTCTCCACTGATCCCTGAATCAAACATGTTCATATTTAAGTGTAGATCAATTTACAAAAATATAAAATTAAAATATGTATAATTAAATTTCTTAAAATCAGATGAATCATTGGGTACTTTAAATGATGTTCAAAAATGTACCACATAATAGTGCATTTTAAGAAGGTATTACAATCATAATGTGAAATGATGTTCAAAGTGTAAAATGCACTAAAATGGTGTTTATGAATAATAAAGAACATTAAAATTATGTATATTAACAATGAATATTAGCCTCATTTAGTGGCTAATCAATTCTTTAAGATATTCTAGTTTCTAGGTAAGAGGGAATTTTGTTCCTCAACTATCACTTGGATAAATTTTTTTAGTCTAGCTTCTATTAGCCCTTTTTTGGGAAGATAATTTATAATGGATGTGGTTAAATATTTGGAATTAAAAAATAAGGGGTTTCAAAAATACAATTCATATTATTTTCCTAATATGGACATTTTAAATTCATTTATGGACCAGTCACATTAAACTTAACAAGAAGCATTTCTTCAATGGCATGCTTACTTCTATTGAAAACTCAATACAATATATTAGTGTTGGAGTAACCAATAAAAATACCGGCATCAACTTTTTTGATCAATTTTATATACATTATCTTTAGTATTAAAGATGATAATTTATATCCAAAAATTTTAAAGTAGTTAAGTTTATGTTTCCTTCAATTCCACAGTTCATAAAGTATTTTATTTAAATCCAAGTGAAGTAATATTCAATTTATAATATGGTCATAAGTACTAAGGTTTTCATAAAAAATACTTAGAAACACAATATTCACACAAAAATTTCTAGAAAATTTTCTTAAGGGTTATATTATTCCTTTCAAATAAACTAATTTTATGCAGTTCTTAGTGTTGAGAAATAATGGGAATTTCCATGTTCACTAAAAAGGATTCAAAAGAGGAATTTAAAAATTCTACACCATGATCTCTATGAAGAGTGACTACATGTAGTTTTTTTAAAAGTAAAACAAAATAATAAAACATTAAATAAAATGAGAGTGCTTCATAATTAAGAGAAAGAAAATAAAACAAATTATACCTAATATAATCATCAGTTAGAACTTATAAAAGTTTTTTACTTAGATATTTACAGTTTTTTAGGACCAAATATATTCATGTGTACTAACTATAATGGTGTGGAAGTTGTGATTTATCTAGTAGGTTTAAATATTGACTTATGTTACTATTTTTTCAAGGGTCACAAGCTCTAGATTAATTAAACTTAAGTTCCAATAAACCCTTCACTAGTCTATTCCTAGAAATTTTAGCAAACTTTTTAACATTACAGTATGCTAGCCTCCTATGAAAACTTCAATATAAATATTCTACCACACTAAGACAAGGTGAATTCACGCAACTAAGGTCATATAAGTTAATAGTGTAAACATTATAATTCCTATTGATAGATAAAATGTGAACTCATTACAAACTTGTTATGGTACATGTATCATTTACAATGTTCATTGAGAAACCTTATCACACACTTGTCTTATGATAATGAGGTTGTGCGTAACTCCTAGAATATAAAATACCTTATAAATAAGAGTATAAGTGAAAAATGAAACATCTCCTACTCCAATAAGTCTTTCCTATGAATTGTCTCTAAATATAACATGTACACCCTATAATTTCTGTAAATTTAAAAATTTAGACTTTTTCCTAGTCATATATCGAGGGAAACTATTTTCCATTTACAAAGTGTTTTTTCTATTTGTACTCATATTATCTTCTTAATATGAATGGAACTTAAAGTTTGTTGCCCAAAATTTATAATGTCAATTAATGTTAGAAAAAATACTTTAGTAACCGACATCTATCAAACATAATGATTTGAAATAACTACTAGTTATCTAGAAATATAATCCTAATGAATTTTAAAGGGTAGAATCTTGTTTAAAAGAAAATGTTTTAAAAAATGACTACCTCTTTATAATTTACTAAAAGAATGTGTATTTTATTTAAAAAATAACTTTACTAGAAATTAAACATTATATAAGTAAAACCAATTTTGGAAAATGTAAGACTAGGTTTCATCTATTGTAAGATCTTATCGAAGTTCTCCCCATCAGAAGTAAAATTAGATAGATTATTTTTAATACTATTGAATTAGAAATTTAGTTTCAAAAATAATTTTTGATCATTATTAGTTGAAATGAACATAGATTTAGAATTTATATTATAATAATGTTTAGAAATTCTATAACTAGACTTCACAAGACCCACCTTAGGAAAATCATATTGTTTCTTAAATTTTTTATTCTTCTCTAGGAATGTCAGGTATATTGAAATCTATTCAAATTATAGAGAATAATTCCCATCATTTAAAGAAAAAGAGTGAGTATAATCTAAATTAAATTCATAAGATAATAAAATTTTTCCTTTTATAGGAAACACATTTTATTCTTAATATATTATACATAGATACCTATTATCTTCTGGATATCATCAATATCTAATCCAATGATATCATTAGAAGATGGATATTCACAATCAATCAATGTATCTACCAAGGATATAAAATATTTTGCTCCTTTTATCTTTGATAATATTTTATATTCCTTATCTTTATTTTTTAATTTTAGATAATTTTGTTTTATGTGCCTTGTTTTTTTTACATATAGAAAATCATTTCTAACATATATTTATTCCTTTATTTCTTTTAATATCTATCCTTTAAACAATATTTTTAGAATTCCTTTACATAAACTATATTTTTTTTATTTTCGAGTTATAAAATTTCTGATTCCATACATTATAAATATCTTTTATCCAAATAACATTTATATTTTTTCCTCATCGTAGTAGTCTTCAAAGAATGAACTCTAGAAGTTAAAGATATGAAATTTAAAGAAAATAATAATCCATTTTTAATATTCTCTTTATCAACATATCTCTTATATATATTATCATAATGAATGACATTTACAATTAAATAATTAATACTAAGCTTTTTAATATTTTTGAAAATCATTAATAGCAGTCTGTTTATATTTTTATTCCTTAGAAAAAATATTGATAATATTTTATATTAGTTAATATTGTGTAATTTCCTTTTAACCAAGATATTTTATTATATTAAATACTATACTTAAGCATTGTTGTATTTTTGAAACGGAATATCCTAAAATGAATTAAAATTATTGACAGTATACTCTTAACATCACTCTTCTATATTTTATAACATGAGATATTTTAAAGGGTGTAAATTCTAAAATTTACCAAATTCAATTAATTGTTTCATATAAAAAAAAATCAAAATGTAGATATTTCTCATCATAGGAAACAACCAAGTGTTCTAGATATTCTAATTAATGAAATATTCTAACTATACTTCTATATTAAATGTAGACATTTACTTCCTCGAAATTATATAATTTAATTTAATCATTTAATAATGGTCCACACCAGTATTAATTAAAAATAATTCATCTGATCATGCCAATATGCATAGCTAGCAGCCTAAAAAATAGAAGGATAACTTGGATTCAAATTTTCAATAGTTATGATTTACAACCCTTCTATAGAAAAAATATCCATCCTATTTTACAAATTAATGTAAGGAAAAAGTGAAAATAAATCAAAAATAAATAGCAAGATTAAGTTTCAAAGAGCTTATACAAAGTATGTCAAACAAAAGATAAATATGTATGCTCTAATACCAAATGATGTTCCAGATAAAAAATATATGGGATGTTCAAAAGTGGGAAGGGGGTGAATTGAAGCCAAAAAATCAACTAAAAAACCATCTCACTCAGAAACACAAACTGATGAGAAGATATTTTTTTTTATTATATTAGAATATCAAAGTAAAAAATCATACACAAAGTGGAAAATAAAACTATCGAAATATAAACAAATAATAGATAAAATTAATATAATTGAAAATTAAAATAGTTTACATTGGAAAAACACATATTATTGAATAAAAATAAAAATAATTATATAAAGTATATTTATTACCAAATAATTATAATCATGGAATTATTTACCTTTATACGAAAGTAGTGGGAGGTTTGATAACTTGAACTGAGGTATCCAAGTTCTTTACTACGAACATATTTGATGTGTACCTGATTGGATGATACAATTCTACACCAATAAAACCTCCAGAATTAGTCAGTAGTATGAAAATATATCATTGATAACATCTTCGATTAACAATAATCAATATCCATCTAGAGTAACCTAGAATTTTTTAAACATCATAGTTTAGAAGACTCTATTTCCTATAACTAAAAACAATTTAATCAAACATGATCAATAGTAATGATTATAAATAGGAATGTCTTATAGATTTTACAATAGGTCTTACACAATCAAAATATATAATAAAAACATAATGGAAAAAATAATACAATTAAAGCACTCAAGAAAGAAAGATGATGAAATTATCATGATTCATTATTACTAGTTTTATCTAAATGTAATTTACATTCTTTGGAACCTTGGTATTCATTTATAGATTATATATTAACAAAATTCACTAAGATATTTGGGTTTAGTTATAATGGCATTTAAAATAGATTTATATTCTAATGGATTAATTTAGTATAAATTCATGATTCTTTAAATGTTATATGGATAAATTAGTTTATAGGATGATAAAATCATAATTTATAATTTTATTATCATATAACGCAAAAAAATCTTCATTTTAGCTTAAATTAAAGTAAAATGTATTGTGATTTTCAAAACAAGGATATAGAAGAGTCATTTAAATAAAAAATAATTATGAAATTTATGTGTTTATAAAAACAGATAAAAGTATTATTTAACATATTTCTTATTTCGTACTCATATTATGATACTGTAGACCCTGGAAAACGCGTCCCCAAAATTTTCCAAATGCTTCCATACATGATCCAAGATCGTAGTACATTTTGCAAGCTTCGATTTGATAGGTCGTAGGGCCCGAACGGAGTTACAGATTAGGAGTTATGGAAATTTGAAGTTTGGCTGGAAAACTGGTTCGCAAAACCTATTCGCGAAGCTGCCTCCACGATTGCGGAGCGCCGCCGCGAAGCAATGAGGCGGGAAGCTCCGCGAACCTATTTGACGTTCGCAACGTGCCACGAAGATGCGCCGCGAAGCACAGGAGGCGGGATGCTCCGCGAATGAATTTGACGTTCGCGAACCCGCTGCGAAGCAAAGGAGGAGGGACGGCTCCGCGAAGTGCTTTGACGTTCGTGACGCGCCGCGAAGATCCGCCGTGGAGCAAGATCCTTCTTCGTGCCGCGTGAGCTCTACTTCGTGGTGCCCTTGCCTATAAATACCCAGATCACCCCCCTTCTTAGGACAAACGGCCACGACCACTTCGCCCCTTGGGCGGCCGAGTGGAGCTCCGCATTGCGGCTCCGCGAGGCCATGCTCCATGAGCAGCTTCCTTCGTGTTGCTGCTCCGCGAGCCGAGGCTCCGTGATTCCATGCTCAGTGAGCCAATGCTCCGCGATGCTGCTCTGTGAGACCAAGCTTTGCGAGATCCCTTTGCTCCGCAAGATCCATTTGCTCTGTGAGACCCCTTTTTCTCCACGAGAGCCCTTTGCTCCATGAGACCCCTTTGCTCCGCGAGACCCCTTTGCTCCGCGAGAGACCTTTGCTCCGCGAGGCCATGCTCTGCGAAGCTACTTTGCGAAGACCTATCCTTTGTGAGGATCCTACCTTCGTGCCCACAGGTCCATACCGCGGGGGCTGTGCCCCCACACCCCCGCTCAGGGTCAGTGCCGGGCTGTAGTCCCGGCCCTCCGGGCTGGTCCCTTCGCAACCGTCACAGACCCCCATGAAAAATGGAGAGTCGCACCGCGAACTTTTCGGGCTGGGACGTCGGGATTTTCCATTGCGCCCTTCTGCGCAGCCTCCTTCCACTTCTGAAATACCATGATTCGAGAGACTCCTCATCACGCCGTGAAGCACCTTGAGTCGACATATTCCTCTCGGTCCCTTTCACATGTCCTGAGTTGATATCCTCATCATCAATTCCCCGAGTAACTTGAGTCAAACCATTCCTCAGGAAACTCTTCCAAACCCCATAACTTGGCTCCTATACCAGAATGAACCAGAAAGGGCCGCCCTTGCGTATGTCCCGACACCAACCATTTCTAGGCACCTTCTGCCTAACAGTCCTATCTATATGACTTTAAACTATAGTACTCCCTATCTAACAAATGATAGGATGACCCTTTCTCCAAGTAAGAGATGCCTTTTTCTCCTAGCATGAGATGCCACTAGTCCTATCTACATGACTATAAACTGTAGTACACCCTATGTGCCAAACATAGGATGCCTCTTACTCTAAACAAGATATGCCTTATGCTCCAAGCGTAAGATGAATAACAGTCATATCTACATGACTATAAACTGTAGTACTCCCTATCTATCAAATTATAGGATGCCTCTTTCTTTATACGAGAGATGCCTCATTCTCCTAGCATGAGATGCCAATAGTCCTACCTACAAGACTCTAAACTATAGTACGCCCTGTGTTCCTAACGTGGGATGCCTCTTGTTCCAAACAGAAGATGGCTTATGCTCCAAGCGTAAGATGCTCAATGCCATGACTATAGTGGCATGATTCCAACACCCCTTGGCATTATCCCTCTTGTGCACCAGTGCATAGGTGAAGGCCTCAATTCACCAGTGAGTTGGGATGCCCTCATCGCCAGACATGAGGAAGACATTACGGGCAACCTCTTTGCGTAAGACCCATTCCCCTTTTCCGCTCCTTAGCAGCACCGGGGCATCTTCCTAGAGTAAGCCCCATCCATGATTTCCACTCCTTAGTGGCACCCGGGAAGCTTCCTAGCATAAGCCCCATTTACCAATGCCCCTCCATAGTGGCACCTGGGCAACATCCTTACGTAAGCCCCATTCACCAGTGCCCCTCTATAGCGGCACCTGGGCAACATCCTTGCATAAGCCCCATTCACTAGAGCCACTCCATAGTGGCCCCCATGCAGTTCCCTAGCGTAAGCCCCATCCATTATTGTCACTTCATCCAGCGGTAAGCCGTTGTGGTCCCTATCCAGCGGTAAGCTGTTGTGATCCCATCCAGCGGTAAGCCGTTGCAACCCCATGTAGCGGTAAGCCGTTGACATTGTAGAGACCCGAAGCTTATCGTACATGGACATTACATTACTTTTGCGGAATACTTAGTACATAAAAACACACACACAAGGATCGTAATAGTTTAGTGTCTTTGGAAACTCGGAACGTAATCTTCTAATCGTGGTGAAAGATCTTCAATATCTCCCATAAAGATCTTCCCTTTTTTTACCTAAAAACCTTTCTTTATATCCTGGGGAAAAGAAAACATAAAAGGGTGAGCTCAAATGCTCAGCAAGGGCAAATAAAGGAAATAAAAATCATATCATATCTTTTTGAAAATCAAAACCTGCAAAAGAGATCATACTATCTTAACATGGAATAAATCATAGAAGTGAAAATGAGATCCCCATAATCATAACATAAAACTTGAAACTTTGTGGCATGCACACATAATCATGGAAAATCATTTCTTGTTAGTCATGACTCATTGCCAAGACTATCTTAGTGGACAAAGTCCCTTTCTGAACCGAGTCACCCTCGTTCCAGTCCTGTTCACTGAACCGGTATAACCTACCGTTCCAGCCATGTCTATCTCATGAGATATAAAATCTTTACCCAATGCATTGGAGGGAGATATAGGTCCCACCCATCTTATAATGAATCCTTTCTTATGTGTGCCACATAATCATAAACCATACATCATAGCGTAACCCATGTAATAAAAATGGAATTCTTAAACAACATGACATCATAAAACAATTCATATAAGATAAAGGAATTCATAAAAATATTTCCATCACAACATAATCAAATCCATGTAATAATAGGGATAAAAACAGAACCCTTTATTATCTTAGATGGAAAATAATTTTGATAAAACACTTGAACTCCATTCTTGAGGAAAATATCCTTTCTTCTTCAAAAACATTTTTCCTTTCATAACATGTCATACAACATTAAAATAAAAGAATTTGATTAAAAATAAACTTGAAAACTTGTAAAGGAAGCTTCTTTGAAGTAATGTTTTAAAAATCCATTCATGCCGTATAAGTTAAAAAAAACATTCTTCGTACTTTTGTCGGAAAAGTCAAAAAGTACCTCGTACGGAAAAACGACAAAAGATTCCTGTCATATTCTTTACTAAAAACTCACCTAAGGGTAAAATTGGATTTAAACTATTGCAAGTGGATGGAAAAAATATTACATATTGAGGGAACATGGATGTGGATGATAAAATACACCCCAGTAAATACTTACGAATAAACAATCTCGGATAAAAATGAGATTGTGATATTTCCCTTACCTTAGGTCTGATTTGCTTTGTTCGTGTCTGAAGCTCCTGTATAATGGTTTAAATAATGTTATTGACTTATTACAGAATCATATTCATTGTTATTATATCATATATGGTCCACTTATGACTTTATATTACCCGTTCTTTTGTAAATTAATGTTAAAGTAGCGTTTTGGGTAAAATCGTCTCATTTGTCGTTCGTGTTTTTAACATGTAATTATTAATATGATTACTTGGATCATGATTACTTATATCCAGAATGTAAAACATGATTTATATATAATATATATTCAGAATATATATATATATATATAATATCGATAAATGGAATGAAATACACCGTTCATGGAGACGGTAGTCCGTACGTACGCATGAACGCTGTTTTCGTTTCCTTATTGAAGTGAATGGAATTAAGTAGATGACATAAATATAAATTTACATAAATCCAGTATCATTATTATTTCATATATTTCATTATTACTTATTATATATACTTTATAATCATTCATGAATGGTTAATCATTGAGAATAAATCTCATCGCGTCGTGGAGACGGTAGTCCGTACGTACGCACGAGCGATGATATCGTTCCCATGGTCGTGGAATTGTGTTTAAGTGTATGTAGACTATTTCAGTATCAATATAACTTTATAATAATCATATATAGTTACTCATTACACCATTATACCCATCCTATTAAGGTGGTGGTGGAAAATAGATTACACCACGGCGTGGAGGCGGTATTCCGTACGTACGCACGCGCGGTGATTTCATTTTTCCGTAGGATGGATAGAAGGTGAATTAGGGTTGTTTCATATTTATAATAACATATCAGTATGTAAGTAATACTGATGTTATTACTTTGTCATGAAACAACTAAAGAAGAAGAAGTTGAAGAAGAAAGAAATTGAAAAGATCGGTAATGGATATTACCTCTTCTTTGGAACGCCTCTTTGAATCATCCACTTAAGGAACTAAGATTGGTCTTTGGAGAAGACCAGGACCTCTAGTATTATTATAGGGAAGTGGAGAGGAGAAAATGGCAGGGGTTGGCCGAGCTTGAGTGCTCAAATTGGTGTGAGGAGGAGGGGGAGGAGGTGCCCTTTTATAAGGGATGAGAGGGGCACCTTAGGAATATCTCAAAATATTATTTTATATTAAAGTCAAAATCGGTTTATAATGGTTCCAAAGGGTCTTATTTCGAAGCTAAAGTTGGGATGGGTCGAAATACTATCAACCAATAGGATTTAGACAAGTTTGGGGTATTATTTTAACCTTATCAATTAGATTTAACTCTAAGTTAATTAATTTAACTTTTACCGTGTCTTTTTGTTTTCTTTCACTATATGGTTAATAAACATACTATAACATGCCAAACGAACCCCAAAATGTATATTATTAATAAATATATCCTTAGCTAAGTCATTTGGCCGAACCTTAGATTTTTAGGAATAAAATAACAATTAATAATGTAATATTTGATTTAAAAACTATTTTGTGTCAATTTTGACACTATTTGATACATGATTTTTTGTGAAAGTCATAACAGAATTATTTGTTCGAACCAAGTTGATTAAATCAACACTAATATATCATAGTGACCTAGAAAATTAGTGGAATTCATAAAAAGTCTCAAATTATATTTAGTTTGGTGTTTATAACATCAATTATGTCAATATTTCATTAATAAGATAATTACTGCATCATCTTTGTGTCATAAATAAATTAACTTATTTGATGTCTAAAAATTACAAATAAAATACCATTATGTGGGAAATATTTTTATCTTTCTAATTAATATTTACAATAGAATTTATCTTATGTATAACCCTATATTAAAAATGTTTTAGTAAATAAACTTTGATTTTAACTCTTTTAACTCTTCTTTGAATTAAATAATAATAAATGTCCTAATCTAATCCAAGTGGGCCTAAATGATAATATTTTACACTTAAGGTTGTTTTTGGTCGAGATACACTTGTCCAATAGAATTAGTACATGTGTTAGGGTAATATTAATATCATTCTTACCCTTAATTACCCTATTTACTATTAACCGCGGTAAAAAAAAGTAAAAAGTTACTATTCACCAAAAATTATTTTCATCTCATTGAACCACATTTTAGTCCTTGATATTAACCGTGTCTCTCGGATTTTCGAAATTCCATTCACAGAAGCGGTAAAATTAAGTTTTAAGCAAAATTCAGTTTTTAACCTACCACTTAGTGGTTTCACTATTCATCAAAAATTGAAAGTTTTCAGAAAAATACCAAAATTTCACCCTAGGCTAATTTTGATATTCTGAGTCCAAAAATGAAGTCCATTTTGAAAAATAAATTTATAAAATTTCAAAAAGTGGTTATTACTATTCATAACGGCTAGTTTTAATAATATTTTAATAGCATATCATTGTTTCGTGAAACTCAGTATTACGTACCACACACGCTATCGAGGAAGGTTGCGATTGCGTGTAATGCAAGGCAAGTCAAGGATGCGTGTTGTGCAAGCTCCTTTTGGTGTAGCGTACAACACAAGACATTAGTGAAATAAAAAGAATATTTTTCATAAAATCTCGGGCTGTTACATTCTACCCCCCTTAAAATGAATTTCGCCCTCGAAATTCGTCGGGGTTATAAATGGTTTACTATTCGAAAGTTTCTTTAATAGAAACCCACATCGTAAAAAGGAATACCAAAACTTGGCTTTAAAAACTAAAGTATGAAATGTAACGATTACCCAAATAAACTAATCACTGGGTTTCCACATAGGTGAAAATATGGATATGGAAGAGAAATCTAACCATCATGTTCTGATGGAGAGTGGTAGAGAACATGGCTATGGAAAAGCCAGTAATCACAAATACATAAATTTGTGATGATCTAATGTACCATCTGATTCATCAGGTATAAGAGAACTAGGAAAACATTTTTGGTTTTCAAGATCATTTCCCTAAAGTTAAAGAATTTGAATTAGAATAAATACTTACTTTATTTTGGTACAATCTCACTGTTGTTCGTGCCTTTAACAATTTCCACTTCATCTCTTAAATAAATGAAGTTGAATTTGTTATTCGTGAAGTGTTAGCAGATCATGTGATAGAATGACGGGTCATTCCATCTGTCTCATAGTGGGATTAATCATATATGGTTCCTAAAATGGGCTTATACTTCATATATCATACTACTTAATATAATAACACTAGTTTCTACTAAACAGGGACTTCCTGTAGGTCAGTGGTAGGCGATAAAGGCCAGTCGCACTTCGGTTGTGGGTTCGATTCCTACAGCCTTGTCCGAAACGATGGGCTGTCGCCCATCCTGCAGGTTGTCCTTTTTCTAAAACTACGTTACTATAACATCCCATCAATAATATCGAAAATCTTCTATCCTTAAACAATACTAACTTATGTCCAACATAATCCATTCTAATCTTTAGGCTTATCCATAATACTGCAGTCCACTCTCATAATATAGTGAAAACGATTACCAGAGATTTAATACCATCGTTGATCCCCATATATCATAAGATATATCTTGTTGGTCACATTCCAAACATTCAAAGGCCTTAATCTTGTACTCTCTTGAATACCCATTGAACCTTATTGAAAACACGAATTCTATTAAAAGTTAACTCTTTCCACATACCAAAATCCTCAAAATTCTATATACTAACACCATGATATCACTTAGTCCTTATATCAATCATGAGCTCATGAATACTATTAAACATTTCATTTTCTCGTCTTCATTATGCGCATATCATCTTATTTCCAAAAAATATCTCAATCACTTTGAATACCACATCAATAAATATTGCAATACTCAATGATACAACATTATTTTGGAATCCCATTACATAAACACTTAATCATTCCACCACATCGTTGTCATATTCAACATTGCCAATAGTGATCGCATGTGATTTCCCTTTGTCCTTTGCCTTCAGTGGTTGCTCATGTTGATCATCACTAACCCTTGGATTAGGGCAATTATTAGCATAATGCCCCATTTCCTTGCACTTGAAGCATTGAAGTGTTGGCGGTGCGTTCTCTGCAGTGTTTGATTTATTCACATCATTAGAAACCCTTTTTCCATTACTTCGACACTCAGCTGCTCGATGACCTTCTTTTCCACACTTAAAACATTTTCTAGTCCCTTTAAGACAATCTCCACCATGCTTCTTTCCACACTTTGTGCATAAGGAAACATTCATCTTCTTTTCACCATTATTCTGAGATTTCTCCTTGAACTCCATCTTTCGTTTCTTGTCAAAACCATGAGATGGATATGTAACACCAACTTCCATTTCTACCTTGATAGCACAACGCACAATTTCTTCATAGCTACTGAAGTCTCTTATAGCTAATGCCCTTCGAAGACTTGGTTTTAAGCCACTGAAAAATCGATCAACTTTACTTTCAGGTTGGATGATAATTCCAGAAGCATACCTTGCAAGTCTTGTAAAATTTTCTTCATAGGTACCAACAGATTCATCATCCCTTTGCTTCAGTTCAAGAAACTCTTTCTCCATCTTTGTTCGGAGAATACGAGGGAAGTACTTATTGAAAAATAAGTTCTTGAACTCGTCCCATTCCATAGACTCAATTTCATCCCTTTGCCTCGTATTCTTAATAAGATTCCACCATTGATCAGCATCTCCTTCCAAACGATACACTGCTAGGATGACTTTATCATGTTCAGAACATTGAAGAACTGAAAATATCTTTTCAGTAGTACTAATCCATTGTTCAGCAACTAATGGATCAGTAGTTCCGCTGAAAGAAGGTGGACGCTGCCTCATGAAGGATTCAACAGAATGTTGCTCCTTCCTTTGCTCGTTTGGAAGTCCTGCATGATTCATAGCTTGAGAAAGTTGTGTGAGCATGGCTACAAGATTTTGCATTCCAGCTCCCATATTGTTTGGTTGCTCAGGGGGACAATCATTGCATTGCCCATCGCATTCCACATTAACACGGTTCCTTCGGGTTCCATCCATTGACTAAAACCAAGAAGAATAGTGTGAGAGGCAAAAATCATGCTAGGGAAAACAACATAATAAAAGGGGAGTACCTTCAATATCCAACATCTTAGGTTTAATTCTATGATCGTTAGCGTAATTCTATTACCATAACCTATACGTATACTTATCCCTAGGGACATCCCTAGACATACCTTAGAAATATCTCTAGGGATCTCACTAACGTTTTCGCATCCTAGTTTCCAAAGGTTGACTAAACCTTTCCTCTGATACCAACTGTAGAGACCCGAAGCTTATCGTACATGGACATTACATTACTTTTGCGGAATACTTAGTACATAAAAACACACACACAAGGATCGTAATAGTTTAGTGTCTTTGGAAACTCGGAACGTAATCTTCTAATCGTGGTGAAAGATCTTCAATATCTCCCATAAAGATCTTACCTTTTTTTACCTAAAAACCTTTCTTTATATCCTGGGGAAAAGAAAACATAAAAGGGTGAGCTCAAATGCTCAGAAAGGGCAAATAAAGGAAATAAAAATCATATCATATCTTTTTGAAAATCAAAACCTGCAAAAGAGATCATACTATCTTAACATGGAATAAATCATAGAAGTGAAAATGAGATCCCCATAATCATAACATAAAACTTGAAACTTTGTGGCATGCACACATAATCATGGAAAATCATTTCTTGTTAGTCATGACTCATTGCCAAGACTATCTTAGTGGACAAAGTCCCTTTCTGAACCGAGTCACCCTCGTTCCAGTCCTGTTCACTGAACCGGTATAACCTACCGTTCCAGCCATGTCTATCTCATGAGATATAAAATCTTTACCCAATGCATTGGAGGGAGATATAGGTCCCACCCATCTTATAATGAATCCTTTCTTATGTGTGCCACATAATCATAAACCATACATCATAGCATAACCCATGTAATAAAAATGGAATTCTTAAACAACATGACATCAGAAAATAATTCATATAAGATAAAGTAATTCATAAAAATATTTCCATCACAACATAATCAAATCCATGTAATAATAGGGATAAAAACAGAACCCTTTATTATCTTATATGGAAAATAATTTTGATAAAACACTTGAACTCCATTCTTGAGGAAAATATCCTTTCTTCTTCAAAAACATTTTTCCTTTCATAACATGTCATACAACTTTAAAATAAAAGAAGTTGATTAAAAATAAACTTGAAAACTTGTAAAGGAATCTTCTTTGAAGTAATGTTTTAAAAATCCATTCATGCCGTATAAGTTAAAAAAAACATTCTTCGTACTTTTGTCGGAAAAGTCAAAAAGTACCTCGTACGGAAAAACGACAAAAGATTCCTTTCATATTCTTTACTAAAAACTCACCTAAGGGTAAAATTGGATTTAAACTATTGCAAGTGGATGGAAACAATATTACATATTGAGGGAACATGTATGTGGATGATAAAATACACCCCAGTAAATACTTACGAATAAACAATCTCGGATAAAAATGAGATTGTGATATTTCCCTTACCTTAGGTCCGATTTGCTTTGTTCGTGTCCGAAGCTCCTGTATAATGGTTTAAATAATGTTATTGACTTATTCCAGAATCATATTCATTGTTATTATATCATATATGGTCCACTTATGACTTTATATTACCTGTTCTTTTGTAAATTAACGTTAAAGTAGCGTTTTGGGTAAAATCGTCTCATTTGTCGTTCGTGTTTTTAACATGTAATTATTAATATGATTACTTGGATCATGATTACTTATATCCAGAATGTAAAACATGATTTATATATAATATATATTCAGAATATATATATATATATATATAATATCGATAAATGGAATGAAATACACCGTTCATGGAGACGGTAGTCCGTACGTACGCATGAACGCTGTTTTCGTTTCCTTATTGAAGTGAATGGAATTAAGTAGATGACATAAATATAAATTTACATAAATCCAGTATCATTATTATGTCATATATTTCATTATTACTTATTATATATACTTTATAATCATTCATGAATGGTTAATCATTGAGAATGAATCTCATCGCGTCGTGGAGACGGTAGTCCGTACGTACGCACGAGCGATGATATCGTTCCCATGGTCGTGGAATTATGTTGAAGTGTATGTAGACTATTTCAGTATCAATATCACTTTATAATAATCATATATAGTTACTCATTACACCATTATACCCATCCTATTAAGGTGGTGGTGGAAAATAGATTACACCACGGCGTGGAGACGGTATTCCGTACGTACGCACGCGCGGTGATTTCATTTTTCCGTAGGATGGATAGAAGGTGAATTAGGGTTGTTTCATATTTATAATAACATATCAGTATGTAAGTAATACTGATGTTATTACTTTGTCATGAAACAACTAAAGAAGAAGAAGTTGAAGAAGAAAGAAATTGAAAAGATCGGTAATGGATATTACCTCTTCTTTGGAACGCCTCTTTGAATCCTCCACTTAAGGAACTAAGATTGGTCTTTGGAGAAGACCAGGACCTCTAGGATTATTCTAGGGAAGTGGAGAGGAGAAAATGGCAGGGGTTGGCCGAGCTTGAGTGCTCAAATTGGTGTGAGGAGGAGGGGGAGGAGGTTCCCTTTTATAAGGGAGGAGAGGGGCACCTTAGGAATATCTCAAAATATTATTTTATATTAAAGTCAAAATCGGTTTATAATGGTTCCAAAGGGTCTTATTTCGAAGCTAAAGTGGGTATGGGTCGAAATCCTATCAACCAATAGGATTTAGACAAGTTTGGGGTATTATTTTAACCTTATCAATTAGATTTAACTCTAAGTTAATTAATTTAACTTTTACCGTGTCTTTTTGTTTTCTTTCACTATATGGTTAATAAACTTACTATAACATGCCAAACGAACCCCAAATTGTATATTATTAATAAATATATCCTTATATAAGTCATTTGGACGAACTTTAGATTTTTAGGAATAAAATAACAATTAATAATATAATATTTGATTTAAAAACTATTTTGTGTCAATTTTGACACTATTTGATACATGATTTTTTGTGAAAGTCATAACAGAATTATTTGTTCGAACCAAGTTGATTAAATCAACACTAATATATCATAGTGACCTAGAAAATTAGTGGAATTCATAAAAAGTCTCAAATTATATTTAGTTTGGTGTTTATAACATCAATTTTGTCAATATTTCATTAATAAGATAATTACTGCATCATCTTTGTGTCATAAATAAATTAACTTATTTGATGTCTAAAAATTACAAATAAAATACCATTATGTGGGAAATCGTTTTAGCTTTCTAATGAATATTTACAATCGAATTTATCTTATGTATAACCCTATATTAAAAATGTTTTAGTAAATAAACTTTGATTTTAACTCTTTTAACTCTTCTTTGAATTAAATAATAATAAATGTCCTAATCTAATCCAAGTGGGCCTAAATGATAATATTTTACACTTAAGGTTGTTTTTGGTCTAGATAAACTTGTCCAATAGAATTAGGACATGTGTTAGGGTAATATTAATATCATTCTTACCCTTAATTACCCTATTTACTATTAACCGCGGTAAAAAAAAGTAAAAAGTTACTATTCACCAAAAATTATTTTCATCTCATTGAACCACATTTTAGTCCTTGATATTAACCGTGTCTCTCGGATTTTCGAAATTCCATTCACAGAAGCGGTAAAATTAAGTTTTAAGCAAAATTCAGTTTTTAACCTACCACTTAGTGGTTTCACTATTCATCAAAAATTGAAAGTTTTCAGAAAAATACCAAAATTTCACCCTAGGCTAATTTCGATATTCTGAGTCCAAAAATGAAGTCCATTTTGAAAAATAAAATTTATAAAATTTCAAAAAGTGGTTATTACTATTCATAACGGCTAGTTTTAATAATATTTTAATAGCATATCATTGTTTCGTGAAACTCAGTATTACGTACCACACACGCTATCAAGGAAGGTTGTGATTGCGTGTAATGCAAGGCAAGTCAAGGATGCGTGTTGTGCAAGCTCCTTTTGGTGTAGCGTACAACACAAGACATTAGTGAAATAAAAAGAATATTTTTCATAAAATCTCGGGCTGTTACAGACATCCTTATACGGCGGTAAGCCGTTGTGATCCTTATCCAATGGTAAGATTTTGTGATCTCATTCAGCGGTAAGCCATTGACACCCCATTCAGTGGTAAGCCGTTGTGACCCAATCCAGCGGTAAGCCGTTGAAACCCCCAATCGGCGGTAAGCTGTCATCTGGAGAACTACGCGGACTTTGATTCCCTGCCACGGGGATACGTAGGAAGCCTCCATGAGGCTCAAGCCCAAAACTATCGTCATCCTTTTCCTTGGGCCTCCATCCTGATGTAAGTCCCAGCACCATGGGCCGCCTAACGTGTAAGCCCCTCTTCGCTTCTCATGGACGCACCCTTCACGGCGTGATCGTCAGGTCTCTGCTGTCTCTTGTTTCTCACACCGAGAACGAATCACGTGGGCTTAGAGTAAGCATTGGCCATGAAAACACCTCGTCCAGCATGACGTTAAACTGTATGCCCTCATCCAGCATGACGTTAATCTGCACGCCCAACCGAACTACGAGGACTTTGATCCATGTCAAGGCGTGGTACGTAGGAAGCCTCTACGAGGTTCAAGACCACCATCCGGTCATTCAGACCTCATTCACATCGATTCACCACCTTCCCGCAAGACGTTAAACCGTATTCCATCATTTGAACTATGAGGACATTGATCCATGTCAAGGCATGGTATGTAGGAAGCCTTCACAAGGTTCAAGCCCACCACTAGTGGACCCCCGGGTCTACTTTCACATCGGTTCACCAATGAAACCATTCAAACTACGAGGTCTTTGATCCATGTCAAGGCATGGTACGTAGGAAGCCTTCCTGAGGTTCAAGCCCATCTCTCATTGGACCAAGGTCCACCTTCACGTCGGTTCACTGACGACTTCCATCATTTGAACTATGAGGTCTTTAATCCATGTCAAGGCATGGTACGTAGGAATCCTTCCTGAGGTTCAAGCCCACCCATCATTTATTCACGTCGAGTTCCTCCTCGTCCCGCATGATGTTAAACTGCATTCCAGTCCGACGGCAAGCCGTCATGACCAACCCGAACTACGAGGACTTTGATCCATGTCAAGGCATGGTACGTAGGAAGCCTCACAAGGTTCAAGCCCCTCTCCCATCGTACCAATGCCCCTTCTTCACGTCGGTTCTCCGACACCCACCACAAGTGGACCCCCGGGTTCACCTTCACGTCGGTTTGCTGACGAAACCACTTTGAACTACATGGTCTTTGATCCATGTCAAGGCAGGTACGTAGGAATCCTCCATAAGGTTCAAGCCCATAACCCGGTTGTTCCGACCTCCTTCACGTCGGTTTGCTGACAAAACCCATCGGACCAAGGTCCACCTTTACGTCGGTTTGCTGACGATTCCCATCAGACTAAGGTCCACCTTCACATCAGTTCACTGACGCATTGGACCAAGGTCCACCTTTACGTTGGTTTGCTGACGACATCCATCGGGCCAAGTTCCACCTTCACGTCAGTTCACCGGCACCATCCCGAACTACGCGGACTTTGATTCCCTACCACGGGGATACGTAGGAATCCTCTTCAAGGCTCAATCCCAACTTCACTGTCGCCCCTTCGATGGTCCCATTTCATTCCCCCTCCACTTCATTCATCCATCCATCACCAATCCTGATTCTCACACGGGCCGCCACATCCTGGTGGGATCATGCCATCCACCTCCTCGCTGATCCTAGCGGTGCATGGGCCGCTTTCCATGTGTAAGCCCCATCATATCTCCAGGTCGTTGTCCTCTGTGTACACCCCGATTCATCACCCTTTCGAACTATGTGGGTTTTGATCCCTGTCCTCTACACAGGGAACATAGGAAACCTCCAAGAAGTTGAATCCCAACCAATGGTAATACATGGTGTCCCCCATCCTGGGGCGCACTTCCCCGGATCCGCCCTCAGTGGTGTTCAGATCAGCCATTACGGCGTGACATCTCCCCTCTAGGGAGTGCACCACCTCAGATCCATCCTCATTTGGAGTTATGATCCTTCCATCTTCCAGGTGTTCTCCCTTTGGGATATACCAATATGATCCATCTCTATGGGACGTTCTGATCACCCTCATTCCGTATCTGCAAGACGTTAAACTCGCGGCCTACCTTGTGATAAACATGAGATGCCTGAGGAAAACCTCGGATGACACACCTTTGGTGTAACCGTCTCTGCTAGACGTTAATCTTGAAAAATACCCTGTGTTAAACATGGGAAGCTGAGGAAAACCTCATATACATGCCTCAGGTTATGCACCCTTGAGATGCCCTCTTATGAGGAAGAATACAGGTTCTCATATGTCCACGCACCCAGAGATGCCCCGACATGCCTGATGTTGCCGTCTACTCCGACCGAAGGTCGCTACCATGTCAAGACCCTATGGAAAGTCTTGATGGAAGTAGTGTAATTAACTGGCGTCCATGAAGATATGGAACTAGGAATGAGATTCACAAACAACGTATTAAATCTATGAGGGAGACCCAGACTAGGTGATGAGTTTTGAGGAGGAATCCATGGAAGGAAGAACCGACATCCCATCATCCCGTTTCGATCAAGGAGAAGATGTACCTAAACAAGGAACGAATGCCGCCCGCCTTTGGAAAGCGGGAATGCGGGGAAACAACAGCGCGTCCTCCACAGACGGATGCCCACGCCCTGGCGAAAGCATCGGAAACAGAAATGGTGAACCCGACGTGAATCTCTTCTCCTTAAATAGTGAGTAGACCAAATGTGTCCGGAATCTTGAGGCATCACCCATGTGAATCCCCTCTCCATTATATGTGAGAGGATGAGTAACATCCGGTGTTTGAAGACTACGGTCCATCAGCTCCTCGCTGACCATGCTGCCTCAAGAGGCTGCAAAGGTGGCTCCGCCACCCAACTTCATCGGCTCCTCGCCGATTCCGCCGCCTCAAGAGGTCATGCAGGTGGCTCCGCCACCCAAATCCATCGTCTCCTCGCCGACTCCGCCGCCTCAAGAGGCCGCACAGGTGGAATCCTCCACCCGTCTCCATCGGCTCCTTTCCGACTCCGCCGCCTCAAGAGGCTGCGCAGGTGGCATCCGCCACCCGTCTCCATCGGCTCCTCGCCGACTCCGCCACCTCAAGAGGCCGCGCAGGTGGCTCCGCCACCCATCTCCTTCAGCTCCTAGCTGACTCCGCTGCCTCAAGAGGCCGCGCAGGTGGCTCCGCCACCCATCTCCTTTAGCTCCTAGCCGACTCTGCCGCCTTAAGAGGCCGCGCAGGTGGCTCTGCCACCCGACTCCATCGGCTCCTCGCCGACTCTGCCGCCTCAAGAGGCCGCGCAGGTGGCTCCGCCACCCAACTCCATCGGCTCCTCGCTGACTCCTCCACCTCAATAGGGCGCGCAGGTGGATCCGCCACCCAAATACATCGGCTCCTCGCTGACTCCGCTGCCTCAAGAGGCAGCGCAGGTGGATCCGTCACCCATCTCCATCAGCTCCTCGCCGACTCCGCCGAATCAAGAGGCCGCGCAGGTGGCTCCGCCACCCATCTCAATCGCCTCCTCGCCGACTCCGCCGACTCAAGAGGCCACGTAGGTGGCTCCGCCACCCGACTCCTTCGGCTCCTAGCCGACTCCGCCGCCTAAAGAGGCTATGTAGGTGGCTCCGCCACCCGACTCCATCGGCTCCTCGCTGACTCCGCCACCTCCAGAGTCCGCAAAGGTGGCTCCGCCACCCGACTCCATCGGCTCCTCGCTGACTCCGTCGCCTCAAGAGGTCACGCAGGTGGCTTCGCCACCCAACTCCATCGGCTCCTCACCGACTCCGCCACCTCAAGAGGATGCGGAGGTGGCATCGGCCACCCGACTCCATCAGCTCCTCACCGATTCCGCCGCCTCAAGAGGCCGCGCAGGTGGCTCCGCCACCCAACTCCATCGGCTCCTCGCCGACTCCGCCGCCTCAAGAGGCCGCGCAGGTGGCATCCGCCACCCGTCACCATCGGATCCTTGCCGACTCCGCCGCCTCAAGAGGCCGCGCAGGTGGCATCCTCCACCCATCTCCATCGGCTCCTCTCCGACTCCGCCGCCTCAAGAGGCCGTGCAGGTGGCTCCGCCACCCATCTCCTTCAGCTCCTAGCCGACTCCGCCGCCTCAAGAGGCCGCGCTGGTGGCTCTTCCACCCATCTCCTTCAGCTCCTAGCCGACTTTGATGCCTCAAGAGGCCGCGCAGGTGGATCCTCCACCCGACTCCATCGGCTCCTCGCCGACTCCTCCGCCTCAAGAGGCCTCGCAGGTGGCTCCGCCACCCAACTCCATCGTACTGCATGACATTAAAATGCATCATCGTCCTGCATGACATTAAAATGCATCATCATCCTGCATGATGTTAAACTGTTCATCTTTGTCCGTCATGACGTTAAACGGATCATTATCGTCCTGTATGACATTAAACTGCACAATCGTCCTGCATGACGTAAAACTGTTCATCTTCGTCCGGCATGATGTTAAACTGAACATTATCGTCCAGCAAGACTTTAAACTACACCTTGGTCCCGCATTACCTTAAACTGTATGGTCCCGCATGACCTTAAACTATATGGTCCTACACGACCTTAAACTGTACGGTCCCGCATGACCCTAAACTGCACGCTAGGGTCTTGCATGACCTTAAACTGCATCTTCGTCCTGAAAGACGAAAAACTGCAAAATGGTCCAAGCTCTATGACCTTAAACTAAGATCTCCCCCATCCTTACTGCAAGACGTTAAACTGCAAGCCAGTCAGGCCTTCCTGACTGAGGATTAGACTCAGGCCCCTTGGCCTCCTCAGGCCCATGGCCCCCGTCCTCACTGCAAGACGTTAAACTGCAAGCCAGTCAGGCCTTCCTGACCGAGGCTCAACCTCAGGCCCCTTGGCCCCGTCCTTACTGTAAGACGTTAAACTGCAAACCAGTCAGGCCTTCCGGACCGAGGCTCAGCCTCAGGACCCTTGGCCTCCTCGGGCCCATGACCCCCCGTCCTCACTACAAGACGTTAAACTGTAAGCCAGTCAGGCCTTCCTGACCGAGGCTCAGCCTCAGGCCCCTTGGCCCCGTCCTTACTGTAAGACGTTAAACTGCAAGCCAGTCAGGCCTTCCTGACCGAGGCTTAGCCTCAGGACCTTTGGCCTCCTCGGGCCCATGGCCCCCGTCATCACTGCAAGATGTTAAACTGCAATCCAGTCAGGCCTTCCTGACCGAGGCTTAGCCTCAGGCCCCTTTTCCTCTTCAGGCACACATCCCCCGTCCTTACTACAAGACGTTAAACTGCAAGCCAGTCAGGTCTTCCTGACTGAGGATCATCCTCAGGCCCGTTGGCCCCGTCCTTACTGTAAGATGTTAAATTGAAAACCAGTCAGGCCTTCCTGAACGAGGCTCAGCCTCAGGCCCCTTGGCCTCCTCGGGCCCCGACCCCCATCCTTACTGTAAGACGTTAAACTGTAAGCCAGTCAGGCCTTCTTGACTAATGCGCAGCCTCAGGCCCCTTGGCCTTCATCGACTCGGACTCTCTTATGGGATTGTGCGGTGTGGTGTGGGATTACATCCTCATTCACGTCGGGTTACCCGTCGTATCGTACATACACCCAGTTGAGATACATTTCTCATCAAGAACAACACTAAAACTGCGCTTCAAGAACTACGTGTGGCTTGATTCCCATCTTAATGGGATACGTAGGAACACTCGGACACCTTGTCTTGAGCCCATCCCCAAGCTCTTATCTTCCACTGCCCCCTGGGTATAGTTTCCTTAGATTATCCTTGCATGATGAGGGGTAGGATTTCTTAGCACCACTCATACAAGGATTGTAAGGGTTTCACCATGTTCCCACTCCCGTTATTCTATCCTCCCACATCCTCACCGCATGACGTTAAACTGCATGGCCTTTAAGAACTACGTATGGCTTGATTCCCATCCTAATGGGATACGTAGGAATTCCCAGGCATTTCGTCTGTTGGCCCAGCCCAAAATCCAAAATCTTCCCCTCGGGTCAAGTCATATGTTAGGGTGCACACTTTTTCCCCAACTCACATCGAGCAAGCCTTGACCTGGCTGCACGCCCCCCTAGAGATGTTCGCCTCTTTCGTGGATGGATACAGCTATGCTTCACCCACTCATTGATTGGGATTCCATCATTTTTTCACACCCGGAGGGACCCCCAAGAACGGACTGGATACTACGCCCAAGGGCTCTCCTACCGATACGGGCCAACACCCCCGAGGGTTTCCGAGCAACAAGCCGATACAAGTCCCGCGTCGCGAATTTGGTCAATGGTCGATGCTCATTTGTTTCTCCCATATCAGGTCACCATCAGGACACTGTGTTTTGAACATGGTCGACAGTGTCCTGGATCTTCGGGTCCACCCCGAGATGTCCCAAACAACGAGTGCAGTGATTCGTTCTACCCCATCCCGAAGTGACAGACTTCCCTTTGGGTGGTGCTAGCAGTCAGGCCCACGACCCCGATTCTCTTATAAGGAATGTACGACGTGGTGTAGGATTACGTACTCTTTCACGTCAGGTTACTTGCCATGCCGTACACACCCCTGGATTAGATACAATTATCTCTTTCCCCGTCCTCATGTAAGATGCTAAACTGTAAACTAGTCAGGCCTTCCTAACCGATGCCTGACCTTAGGCCCCTTGGCCTTCTCGAGCCCCTTCACCCAACCCCTTTCCCAGGGTTTACAGTGTGGTGTGGGACTATGTCTTCATTCACGTCGGGATCGTGTACCATGCTGTACACCTTCCCTCACGAGGCCCAGCCTCAGGTCCCTTGGCCTTTTAAGGCCCCAGCCCTCGTCCTCACTGCAAGACGTTAAACTGCAAGCAGGTCAGGCCTTCCTGACCAATGCCTAACCATCAGGCCCATTGGACTTTTCGAGCCTCGGCCCAGGTCCTCTCTTATAGGAGTGTATGGTGTGTTGTGATATTATTTCCTCATTCACGTCGGTTTATTCACCGTACCATACACCTCCCTTGTTTGGGGTTATATTACTCCCCTCCTCATCTCGTATGACGTTAAACTACATTTAGATAACTACGTGCGGCTTGATTCCCATCCTCATGGGATACATAGGACCACCTTAATGTCTAGGATTCGGGTCCATCCCCATCTCTCGAGAATCTTCATCCCACTTTGTCCCCTTGGTCTACCATTCCTCCATGAGAGGATTATATGGTGTGGTGTGGGATTATATCCTCATTCACGTAGGTCTTGTAATAACCTTGCCATGTACCTCTCCCTCCCGAGCTGTTCCGTAGACCCTTTCCAGCGGTTCACAAATGTGCCTAAGGGTACTCCTGTTTGTTACCTAGAATGCCAGAATTTACTCGGACACGTCCACACCCGCTTTCCAGGATTTGTGTTTCCCTTCATTCGGGATTTCATTATCTTTCATACCCAAAGGGACCCCCAAGAATGGCCTAGATACTACGCCCAAGGGCTCTCCTACCGTTACGGGCCAACGCCCCCGAGGGTTTTGGACAAAAAATCGATAAAATCCCGCATTGCGAATATGGTCAGCGGTCGATGCTCGTTTGTTGTTCCCACCTCAAGCTAACGTGATATAGAGACTATTTTTTCCGCCATGGTTAACAGTTTTCCTCTATCTCCACACAGACCCCATTAAGCCAAAAATGTCGGTTACACGATTCACATCCTTCTCCATTCTCATCATGTCCAAGTAGAGTCTTGGAACTCTTGGTACTATTCCTCCGTGCACGTCTGCGCGTTGGGGGAACAAGCCGTGTCAAAGGTGTCCTTCGGGGCTCTCTGTCGACTCCCCTTTGATGGACGCCCCAAGTATTGCGATAAGGATTCCCCCCCTTGTTTCCCAAACCGAGTTTAACTCAAGTGGGCTTAGGGATTGGGATGACATCTGTGCTTACTCGGGAAGTTTTCACCATTCATGTTCTGAGATCTATGACCATAAACTAAGATTCTCTCAGAACTACATTCAGCTTGATTCCCATCCTAATGGGATACACACGAATTCCCAGACCCCCTGTCTTTGGGTCCAGCTTGAGTTCAGCTAATTCACCTATCTGGTCCTACCTTCAGGACCCCGACTATGGGACTGTGTGGCGTAGTTTGGGATTATGTCCCCATTCACGTCGGGTTTGTAATAGCTGCACCACATGCACCCCATTATAAGAGTTAGCCCTCCTATTCCTTGTCCCTCGTGACATTAAAAGGAACCCTTCAGAACTACGTATGGCTTGATTCCCATCCTCATGAGATATGTAGGACCACCTGAATGTATAGACTTCAGGTCCAACCCCACCTCTTAGAGATCTCCCGATCTCCCGGTCACCTAGGCCCCTTGTCTTGTCCCTCTCTAGGAGGAGGATATAAAGGTATGATACAGGGTTTTTGGCACTATGCCCCCTTTCCCCAGGAATCCGCTATCTCATGGCCTCCCTCAAGATGAGTCCCTCTACCCCTTGAAGTGGTTCGCCTATGTGTTAAGAGTACTCTGGTCTAGGACCAAGTGTGTCAGATTCAATTTGGTCAAGTTCCCTCCGCTTGTCAAGCTTTGTGTTTCCCTTCATTCGGTCTTTCATTATCTTTCATACCCAAAGGGACCCCCAAGAATGGCCAGGATACTACGCCCAAGGGCTCTCCTACTGTTACGGGCCAACGCCCCTGAGGGTTTTCAGACAACAAATTGATACAAATCCCGTGTTGCGAACATGGTCAGCGGTCGATGCTCATTTGTCTGTCCCCATTTCAGGCTAATGCGACAGGATGCTGTGTTGTGAACATGGTCGACAATAATCCTTTGTAGTCACGCCATCCCTTCCCGGCCTTGAATGTTGGATACATGATTCACATTATGTTCCACCCCATCATGTCCAGGTGGAATCTCGACACTCTTGGAACTATGCCTCAGTGCACCTTTGCATATCAAGGGGAAAAAGCTGCAATACGACGTCCTTCGGGGCTCCCCTGGTCCGATCTCTAAGACCATAAACTAATATCTCCTCAGAACTACCTTCAGATTGATTCCCATCCTCATGGGATACGTAGGACCACACGAGCACCTTGTCTTCGGGTCCAGCCCATTTAGGGAGCTAGTCTCTCCCCCCTTATTTTCACCCTTTACCTCTATATAGGCCCCTTGGCCTGAGTTTCCTCTCTCGGGACTGTGTATGATGTGATGAGGGTTCATGTCCCCATCCACGTCAGTTATGTCGCACGAGACCATACACATTCCCCGCCTAGAATCGCTTCTTCTACGTCTGCGATGCATGACATTAAAATGCATGCTTGGTCCTATCACACGACCCTAAACTGTGACATTATCATCCTGGCCGCATGATGAAAAATGGAACTTCATTGTGATGACCTTGTTGTAGAGGACGTCACGTTGGGTATTGGTCATGTGCCATGCCATTTGTCAATGCCTATCATGGCTTGATTCTTGTGGCGACACCACGACCTACTACCCTAGACTCGTGCTTCACAAATAAAAAACCACTCACCTTAAAGGACAAACAAGATTTATCAAATTCCGCTTCTTTTATTGCAAGGGCCATGCCTGCACTCCCCTTTTTCCTTGGCACTGGTACCTTACCTTACCACCTTGCAGAACTACGTATGGATTGATTCTCATCCTCATGAGATACGTAGGAGCGCCCGAGCACTTCCCCGCGGGCCCAGCCTAACCTTCGTGTTCGGTCCCTCGAATCGAGCATTTCCCCAGAGAACACATGGTAAGTAGGGCTTAGGTCCTCATTCACGTCAGGTTTTGTAACCACCTTGCCATGTTTCCCTTTCTACCCTTACCCGCTCATGGTCCAATCTCTAAGACCTTAAACTAAGACGTTTTCAAGAACTACGTACGGCTTGATTCTCATCCTCATGAGATACGTAGGAGTGCCCGGTCACTTCCCCGCGGGCCCAGCCTAACTTTCACTTTCAGTCCCTTGACCCAAAACCTCTCTCAAGGGGGTCGTGCGGTGTGATATGGGATTATATCCTTATTCAATTCGGGTTGTTCACCACACCGTACACACCCCCTATTCCCATTCAAGCCAGGTGTTTGAGTTACTCCACCATGTGCCTCTTATGTTTCCTCCCGCCCTTTGGTCCGAATTCTATGACCCTAAACTAAGATATCCCTATGGGATAGGACTCTGCTCCCTCTATCTAATACGTCTCGTTGTCGTATTCAGATGTGTTTTGACAAAGATCCCGAAGTGTAGGATTTTCATACGGACATTCCCCTCGTCCCATGACCACGCATCGTGAGATCGCTATTTGGATCCTCATCCTCTTCCACATCCAAAAGGACCCTCGGACGACATGGATACTAGGATTAAGGGCTCTCCATGGATGCTGGACCTAAGGGACCTCTAATCGTTTCAGGACAATGTACCTACGGATCTCTGACAACATTTGTGACATGGTACCGTGTTTCAAACATGGTCAACGGTCGACCCTCATTTCTTTGTCCCCATTCCAGGATAACGCGATATGGATGCTGGGTTTCCGCCACGGTCAACAGTTATCCTCCATCGTCATGCCACCATCATCATGATCTGAATCTTGAGCGCCATGATTCACACATTTCCACTTTCTCACGTTCAAGTGTAATTCCATCATACTCGGATTTTTCTCTTCGTGCATCTAGGTGCGCCACAAGATTGTGTTAGTGTCATTGGGATGGTATTCACCGAGAGTCCCTTTGACCTAACCTGCCCCTTTCTGTGTCGGGAAATTCCCACCACTACTTCTTGTTTCCCACACCGAGCACGACTCACGTGGGCTTAGTAGTTTTGGCAGGATGCGTACCAACACAGCCGGGCTTCTCATCATCCTGCAGGACGTTAAACTGCGCTTTCAGAACTACGTACGGCTTGATTCCCATCCACATGGGGTACGTAGAGACACCCATGCATTTCACCTAGGGTCCAGCCCCAGGAATCGCAAAATCCTGTTCCTCCCCATTTCCGGCCCTCTGGCCTGACCCCTCGGGGGGAACTATGTAGCTGCAACTTTGCCCTGAACAACTTCAAGATGCCCCAAGATCCCATTGGGAAGTGGCAGGCCCCCTCTCTAGAGAGGCCCTGTCCTAAAGAAGGAATGATCCATGATCATACCAATGTTCCCATATGACGGACTCCCACCACGGTGGTGTAATTACATGAGTGTTGGATTCTGTTCGGACAAACCATCACTCCATATTCCACATTTTGCATGCGCCTTATTCGGACCCTCATCCCCTTTCATGTCTAAAGGGACCCCCTAATGGCATGGTCTCATGCCGCATCGGCTCGCCTACCGTCCTGGGCCAACGTCCCAGAAGACTGGTCATGTTTGGAAGGACCCCCTAACAGTATGGATGCTTGACCTAGGGTCCGCCTACTGTCCTGGGCCAACGTCCTGAAGTGTTGATCGACAACATTTGTGACATGGTCCCGTGTTTCGAACATGGTCAATGATCGACCCTCATTTATTGTCCTTATTTCAGGCTAACACAGTAAGGATACCGTTTCTCCTCCACAGTTAACTGTTGTCCTTTATTGTCACGCCATCTCCATAGTGTTCCAGATTTTGGGTATCGTGATTCAAACCTCCCACTTCCCTCTGTTTGGATTGATTCTAACACCCCTGGTGTTACCCCGCTCGAGCACTAGAGCTGGGTGGGAAAAGAAGGTTGTTTGTTCAGAGATCCATGCTCTCCAGCTATGACCCCTCTCTCTTTTAGGATTCCCCCAAATGGTGATTGATGTCCCATGTCGATCCCCTCACACCTTCCATTGTTTTACACTCTCGTACAGGAGCTCCTATTATCTCTTGTTTCCTGCACTGAGCATGGCTCACACAGGCTTATATATTTAGTTGATTTTATCCTCAATGCGATCGAGGTACAATGGACCCCAATGCACGCTTTTTCCTCAGTTGTTTCCTCAAAACGCAGTCCGCCTCGCCCTTCTCATCCTCGTTGAACCCCGTTCTTAGGGGTGGCTTCTTTAGACCCTAGAAAACGCATCCCCAAAATTTTACAAATGCTTCCATACATGATCTAAGATCTTATTCCATTTTGCAAGCTTCGATTTGGTAGGTCTTAGGGCCCGAACAGAGTTACGAATTAGGAGTTATGGACATTTGAAGTTTGGCTGGAAAACTGGTTCGCAAAGCCCATTCGCGAAGCCGCCTAAGCAATTGCGGAGCGCCGCCGCGAAGAAATGAGGCGGGAAGCTCTGCGAACCTGTTTGACATTCGCGACGTGCCGCGAAGACGCGCCACGAAGCATAGGAGGAGGATGCTTCGTGAACGAATTTGACATTCGCGAACCCGCGATGAAGCAAAGGAGGCGGGACGGCTCCGTGAAGTGCTTTGACGTTCGCGACGCGCCGCGAAGATCCGCCGCGAAGCAAGATCCGTCTTTGCACCACGTGAGCTCTGCTTCGCGGCGCCCTTTCCTATAAATACCCAGCTCACCCCCCTTTTCAGGACGTACGACCACGACCACTTCACCCCTTGGGCGGCCGAGCGGAGCTCTACATTGCGGCTCCGCGAGGCCATGCTCCATGAGCAGATTCCTTCGTGTTGCTGCTCCGCGAGCCGAGGATCCGTGAGTCCATGCTCTGTGAGGCTATGCTCCGCGATGCTGCTCCGCGAGACCAAGATTCTCAAGAGACCTTTGCTCTGCAAGATCCCTTTGCCCCGCGAGACCCCTTTTTCTCCGTGAGAGCCCTTTGCTCCACGAGACCCCTTTGCTCTGTGAGACCCCTTTGCTCCATGAGAGACCATTTCTCCGTGGGGACATGCTCTTCGAAGCTACTTCGCGAAGACCTATCCTTTGCGAGGATCCTACCTTCGCGCCCACAGGTCCATACCACGGGGGCTACGCCCCCGCACCCCCGCTCGGGGTCAGTGCCGGGCTGCGGTCCCGGCCCTCCAGGCTGGTCCCTTCGCAACCGTCAAAGACCCCCATTAAAAATGGAGAGTCGCACCGCGAACTTTTCAGGCTGGGACGTTGGGATTTTCCATTGCACCCTTATGCGCAGCCTCCTTCCACTTCTGGAATACCATCATTCGAGAGACTCCTCTACATGCCATGAATCACCTTGAGTCAACATATTCCTCTTGGTCCCTTTCACATGTCCTGAGTTGATATCCTCATCATCAATTCCTCGAGTACCTTGAGTCGAACCATTCCTCAGGCAACTCTTCCAAACCCCATAACTTGGCTCCTATTCCAGAATGAACCAGAAAGGGCCGCCCTTGTGTAAGTCCCGACACCAACCATTTCTAGGCACCTTCTTCCTAACAGTCCTATTTGTATGACTTTAAACTGTATTACTCCCTATCTAACAAATGATAGGATGCCCCTTGATCCAAGAAAGAGATTCCTTTTGCTCCTAGCATGAGATGCCACTAGTCCTATCTACATGACTATAAACTGTAGTACACCCTATGTGCCAAACATAGGATGCCTCTTACTCCAAACAAGAGATGCCTTATGATCCAAGTGTTAGATGAATAATAGTCCTATCTACATGACTATAAACTGTAGTACCCCATATCTATCAAATGATAGGATGCCTCTTTCCCTATACGAGAGATGCCTCATTCTCCTAGTATGAGATGCCAATAGTCCTACCTACAAGACTCTAAACTATAGCATGCCTTGTGTTCCTAACGTGGGATGCCTCTTGTTCCAAACAGGAGATGCCTTATGCTCTAAGCCTAAGATGCTCAATGCCATGACTACAGTGGCATGATTCCAATTCCCCTTGGAATTATCCCTCTTGTGCACCAGTGCATAGGTGAAGGCCTCAATTCACCAGTGAGTTGGGATGCCCTCATGTCCAGACATGAGGAAGACATTACAGGCAGCTTCTTTGCGTAAGCCCCATTCCCCCTTGCCACTCCTTAGCGGCACCAAGGCAGCTTCCTAGCGTAAGCACCATTCACAATTTCCACTCCTTAGTGGCACCCAGGCAGATTCCTAGCGTAAGTCGCATTCACTAGTGCCCCTCCATAGCGACACCCGGGAAACATCCTTGCGTAAGCCCCATTCACCAGTGCCCCTCCATAGCGGCACCCGGGCAGTATCCTTGCGTAATCCCCATTCACCAGCGGCACTCTATAGTGGCACCTGGGCAGCTCCCTAGCGTAAGCCCTATCCATTTTTGTCACTTCATCCAGCGGTAAGCCGTTGTGATCCCTATCCAGCGGTAAGCTGTTGTGATCCCATCCAGTGGTAAGCCGTTGCAACCCCATGTAGCGTTAAGCCATTGATGTCCTTATACGGCGGTAAACCGTTGTGATCCTTATCCAGCGGTAATCCGTTGTGATCTCATTCAGCAGTAAGCCGTTGACACCCCATTCAGCGATAAGCCATTGTGACCCAATCCAGCGGTAAGCCGTTGAAACCCCCAATCGTCGGTAATCCGTCATCTGGAGAACTACGCGGACTTTGATTCCCTACCACGGGGATACGTAGGAAGCCACCATGAGGATCAAGCCCAAAACTATCGTCATCCTTTTCCTCGGGCCTCCATCCTGGAGTAATTCCTAGCACCATGGACTGCCTAATGCATAATCCCCTCTTCGCTTCTCATGGACGCACCCTTCATGGAGTGATCGCCAGGTCTCTGCTGTCTCTTGTTTCTCACACTGAGCACGACTCACGTGGGCTTAGAGTAAGAATTGGCCATGACAACACCTCGTCCAGGATGACGTTAAACTGTATGCCCTCGTCCAGCATGACGTTAAACTGCACGCCCAACCAAACTAAGAGGACTTTGATCCATGTCAAGGCGTGGTACATAGGAAGCCTCTACGAGGTTCAAGCCCACCATCCGGTCGTTCCGACCTCATTCACATCGATTCACCACCGTCCCGCATGACGTTAAACTGCATTCCATCATTTTAACTACGAGGACTTTGATCCATGTCAAGGCATGGTATGTAGGAAGCCTTCACGAGGTTCAAGCCCACCACTAGTGGACCCCCAGGTCTACTTTCACGTCGGTTCACCGATGAAACCATTTGAACTATGAGGTCTTTGATCCATGTCAAGGCATGGTACGTAGGAAGCCTTCCTGAGGTTCAAGCCCATCTCTCATTGGACCAAGGTCCACCTTCACGTCGGTTCGCTGACGACTTCCATCATTTGAACTACGAGGTCTTTGATCCATGTCAAGGCATGGTGCGTAGGAAGCCTTCCGGAGGTTCAAGACCACCCATCATTTATTCACGTCGATTTCCTCCTCGTCCCGCATGATGTTAAACTGCATTCCAGTCCGACGGCAAGCCGTCGTGACCAACCCGAACTATGAGGAATTTGATCCATGTCAAGGCATGGTACGTAGAAAGCCTCACAAGGTTAAATCCCCTCTCCCATCGTACCAAGGTCCCTTCTTCATGTCGGTTCGCCGACACCCACCACAAGTGGACCCCCGGGTTCACCGTCACGTCGGTTTGCCGATGAAACCCCTTTGAACTACATGGTCTTTGATCCATGTCAAGGCATGGTACGTTGGAAGCCTCCATAAGGTTCAATCCCATCACCCGGTCGTTCCGACCTCCTTCACGTCGGTTCGCTGACAAAACCCATTGGACCAAGGTCCACCTTCACGTCGGTTCGCTGACGATGCCCATCGGACCAAGTTCCACCTTCACGTCGGTTCGCTGACGATGCCCATCGGACCAAGGTCCACTTTCACGTCAGTTCGCTGACGCATCGGAACAAGGTCCACCTTTATGTTGGTTCACTGATGACATCCATCGGGCCAAGGTCCACCTTCACGTTGGTTCACCGGCACCATCCCAAACTACACAGACTTTCATTCCCTACCACAGAGATACGTAGGATGCCTCTTCAAGGCTCATGCCCAACTTCACTTTCACCCCTGCGATGGTCCCATTTCATTCCCCCTCCACTTCATTCATCCACCCATCACCCATCCTGATTCTCACCTGGGCCGCCACATCCCGGTGGGATCATGCCATCCACCCCCTCGCTGCTCCTAGCGGCGCATGGGCCACTTTCCATGTGTAATCCCCATCATATCTCCGGGTCGTTGTCCTCTGTGTACACCCCAATTCATCACCCTTTTGAACTACGTGGGTTTTGATCCCTGTCCTCTAAACAGGGTACGTAGGAAACCTCCAAGAGGTTCAATCCCAACCAATGGTAATCCATGGTGTCCCCCATCCTGGGGCGCACTTCCCTTGATCCGCCCTCAGTGGTGTTCAGATCAGCCATTACGGTGTGACATCTCCCCTCTAGGGAGTGTACCACCTCGGATCCATCCTCATTGGGCGTTCTGATCCATCCATCTTCCAGGTGTTCTCCCTTTGGGATATACCAATATGATCCGTCTCTATGGGACGTTCTGATCACCCTCATTCCGTCTCCGCAAGATGTTAAACTCGCGGACTACCTCGTGATAAACATGAGATGCCTGAGGAAAACCTCAGATGACACGCCTTTGGTGTAACCGTCTCTGCTAGACGTTAATCTTGCAACATACCCTGTGTTAAACACGAGAAGATGAGGAAAACCTCAGATACATGCCTCAGGTTCTGCACCCTTGAGATGCCCTCTTATGAGGAAGAATACAGGTTCCCCTATGTCCACGCACCCAGAGATGCCCCGACATGCCTGATGTTTCTATCTAATCCGATCGAAGGTCTCTACCATGTCAATACCCTATGGAAAGTCATTACGGAAGTAGTGCAATTAACCAGCATCCATAAAGATATGGAACCCGGAATGAGATTCATGAACAATGTATTAAATCTATGAGGGAGACCCGGACTAGGTGATGAGTTCTGAGGAGGAATCCACAGAAGGAAGAACCGGCATCCCATCATCCCGTTTCGATCAAGGAGTAGACATACCTGAACAAGGAATGAATGCCGCCCGCCTTTGGAAAGCGGGAATGTGAGGAAAAAGCAGCGTGTCCTCCACAGACGGATGCCCGCGCCCCGAAAAAAGCATCGAAAATAGATACCCATACCATAGATAAATATTTAAAAACTAGTTTTCTTCTGTTAACTAGTTAAAAAATCATTGATACTAGTGAGGGGATAATTATTCTTGTCTATCACTTAATTCAATCACCTATAGTTTGTCCCCAAACTGAAACTTCCTTACACCTTCTTGGTGAATAACATAAAATCACCCCCCGATAACACATTGAGTTGGGTGAAACTATTTTATATCAAATCATTGATATAAATTACCATATCCCATAAATTAGAAGGTTCCATATAATAAGGATTCTTAAAAATTAGAGATGCTCCAGAATACAACTTTATCCCAAACTCAATATCATTTCAAGAAGGTAGAATCAAAATATATTTAGGGAAAACATCCAAAAACTCCTAGATAACCCTAGATAAGACCAATTCTATTCCAACGCTGAACCAAATGAAAACTCCACTAGCTAGGGAAAAAGAGGCTCTATATGCATATAACCCATTTAATGGTCCCTATCCCTAATGTACTATTTATATAGAAATTCTATGTCATACAATGAAACAATCCTTTATAATAAATTGATTAACATGCATAAAATATAACCAATATATGAAAATAATTATATTTTATGGTTTTATATGAAATAAGAAAAAAAATCTCCCAATGGATGATGGCATCCCATCATTAATTAAAAACTCCAATACATATCTAGAATAATTGATTAACTTCTAATTGGTGTAGTCAACACTATGGGAATTGGAAACCTCTAAACCTTGAGTCCCGAGACATAGACCAAGGATAGTGAAACAAAGGAATATGAAGTTACATAATAAAATAAAGTGAAATCCAAGGTATAATATTAGTAGATGGTACCTCGAACAATCTATGGACCACTTAGTATTAAAATCTTTATAGAATGTAATTATCCAAACTCTTCTCCTCTACCTTACTTTCAATGTTGATGACTACCTCTATAACTATAATCATCCCTATGTCATTGAGGATGGGGGAAATCATGAGGTTGACATATCTTGATCCATATCCCCTCGGATGACTGAAAGTCATCTAATATTGCTACAGGTAAGGCTTTTGAGGTAACTACTACTGAGGTTGATCCAAAAAATATCAACCTATGTTGCATTAGAGATCAAGGATCATTGGGCACTGCAAATAATTATGACAATGACCTAAACAAACAAAAGACACCGGAATATAGTTCCCATTGGTTGAACAAGAACTATTTTCTCTAGATAAGCAAGAAGAAGAATTTAAGGGATAATCATATGACTGCTAAAACTGCAAATTCCATGACATATGAGATCCTACATCATTATCTCTACTCCTTGGGATGTTTTGATGACTCCCCTCTTGAGGTGATACTAATCTCAGATGCATCATCTTGATCACCTTTTACTTCTTCAACAACTTTAAATATATAGGCAATATAAATGGGGTAACTGCATACTAAATACCTAGACATAATGCCACATCAAAATACCATGCTTTGGCCTCCTCATATCATAAAATATTATGGGAAAAGTGAATAAGAACCATGAATTGAAACTTGATCTCTCATATTCCCATGATCCCATATTATTGGGAGAAAAAATCATGCCTATTCACTACCTTCATCATTGATGAGATAAAATTTACCTGAATCTACTTATGGATATAATCCCATGAAACCATCAACTCCTTACACTCTCTAATAAATATAAACCACCATTAATTCATAGATCCATATGACTAATATCTAATGAGACTTAATTCTTTTTCCTAGAATGGATCAAATTAAACTTGATCACTTGATTAGTATAAATATAGGGTCATAACAAATCCAATAGACACAAATAAAAGAAGTAATATCCTCAACTAGTAGGATTTTACCCTATGAAGACCATTTATTAGAGTTTCCAAGGGAGATAGAATCACTGGTATTTTCCCATGACCAATCCCAAACTGATATTTAATAACTTAAGCATGATAGAAACCATTTATGGGAGAAGTTCAAGCTCATTGAGATCACGACCCAAACCATGTATGCCGAACCACACCATGAAAGTCTCACTATCACTCACCTTACTTTTAGGAAGTTTCTGGTGTATTAAAAAGGAATGTATCAAGATCCTAGCATTATGAGTATGTACATTATTTTTTATAGAATAATGAATATATTTTCATCCTATTAGGGTTTCTTTATAACTGATTTTTATTTTGATATAATAAAACATAAATAGTATTTTTGGGTAATATTAAAATTCAATTAAGGAATTTATTTTGATGAATTAATGGATTTTTGAAATAAATAATATTTATTAAAATATTATTATTAAATATTTTTTATTAAATATAAATTGTCATATAATTTTTATAATGTCAAAAGAAATTTTTATAAGGGTTCAAAAACTATTATTGTTAAAAAAACATAGAATTTATCAATAAATATAGATTACTATTTTAAAAGTGAAAATGAACTTATTTATAAAATTATTTAGATAAAATTAATATTATTTTTGGAATCATAATATTTAAATTATCTAATGGTTAAGTTTTCAAAATTGTCTGAAAGTAGAATTTTTGGTTAAAAAATAAAAATCGTATAAATATACTTTGTGTATTATGATATCATAATGACCCAAAAGTGATGTAATAAATACTATAATCTGTATAAACAACCAAATATATGTTTTACCTTTAAAATAACGTGATTTTATGTTTATTTGATTAATTTTATAAATACCTTATGAATCCTCCAAAACCATTAATATATTTTATGGTTTTAAAACAATTTCTTTCGGATTATAACTCACCACTAAATAAAAGGGTATTATTTTATTATGTTATGAACTTGGACTTATAAAATAATGAGAACCACTTCTATTTGAAAAAAAAACATGAAAAAAAACATGGGATGGTTTGTGGTTTTGGTTATTTTATTATGTAGAGTCCAACACCTAAATAATAAAAAATACCCATATTTTCATATATAAACCCACCAAGATCCCATTTATCTCCAATAAAACTATTTTTATCATGTTTATACTCTTCCATACACTCTCTAGAGTCCTCCCAAGGCCCCCCAAGCTCTCAAGAAGTCTCTTCCAAGCATTTGGAGTCACACACTCAAGTAAGGGATCTTTTTCTTTATCATCTTTATTCAAGTCTCTTCTTTACATTATGTATTTTATATTCATTTAATTATGATGGGATATGTTATTACATATCATAATTAAATTACTATTTAATTCTAAATTATGATATACCCATTTATCTCTCATCAACCCATTTTTTGAATTTTTTATGTGACGTTGTTATGCTGTCAAAATTTCACCGCGATTTTTCATGCCAAAAAAATTATGTCGTGAATACCATACCCATTTTCTATAAAGTTTTTTCAACTTTATACACTTATACCTCTTTTAATTAGGAATTACATGAATGTATTCTAAACTAATTTATTGTGGAATAAAATATTATGATGAATGAATCCATGTTGTATGATCTATGTGGTACACTTAAGAAAGAGAATAAAATGAAAGTGTTGGGTGTGCCCAAAATTATATAGTGCTTCTATGAATTGGGTAATTTTTAGTCTCATGATATGTATGTTGAGATATGGAGTGAAATTTATTCCTTTATGGGACTTTTGCACCATGATTTCCTAGCATTTTAGCCTTAAACTATGTTAATGATGAAGTTTTTTAAGTTGTTGTCCCATTTCCCATGTTATGATTATCATGTTATATCATGTCTCATTGATCATGTTTATGATTCATACTACTTTTATTACCCATTTATATTCTTATTGTGTATCATGTATCACCTTATCCCTTTTTTATTCCCTTACTAGGCTTTATATCTCACCACTTTCTTATGTATGTCCCCAGGTTATCCCGTGTAGTTTTAAAAGCCATGGAATTTTAGAAGCATGTTAAGGAAGTTTCCAATAATGTTGTTGTATACCATGATCAAGATGTTATGATATGTACCTAATTCCCAAAGAAACTATACTTATTAATATTTCAGGTTTTATTAATTGTAATCTTATGTAATAAATCATGTATTAATGTAAAATAAATAATAGGGTTGTTATTGTTGGTATCAGAGGAAACGTTTAGTTATTTTTGGGATTAGAAATAGAAAACTCTAGAGAAAGCCTTAGGGACAATACTATGTATAAGAAAACATTCCTAAATTTTGGCAAGAATAGAGAAATTGGTTTATTAAGAAAATACATCCTTATCTGGATACTACAAGTGGATGTAGTTCTGGCATATTTGTACGTAGGGGTAACAACACCGACAAGGTGTGTCGGGCCTGACTCAGTATAACCTAGAACACGACAATGAGCCTTAATTAACACCTGGTTTGACACTCCCAAGGGATATTATTTGGTAAATTTATAAGCTCATTTTGAACCATTATTAAGGGCATAAAAAAATTCCCATAAGAGTATATGTTTGGAAATAGATCACGGATAACATAGATTGAATCCTAGAAATTCATAAGTTAAGTAAATAATTGTAATTTTTAAGTTATATATTAAATATCCTTAGATTCACCCTTTATGAGTTTGATAGTTTTTTTTTAAAAATACCCATTACTTATTTTCATTTTATTCTATACAATGGTTGGAAATAGGAGGAATCAGGTTAACAACCAATGTGATGGCCAGTGCGATTACCTCAATGAGAGGCCCAACCCAATAAGAGTCAGAATCAGAAACTTTATGATGATACTCTCTTAGATAACTTAGGTTTTGAATAGAAACCCAGATCAGGAGGTTCTTTCAAATCCCCCTAAGAGAGAACAAGCTGTGATTGAGAGATTTATGAGACAAAGGCCTCCAAATTTCTATATATCATCTGATACCTTAATAGTAGAACAATGGATCAACTCCATTGAGAAGGTCTTCTCAATAATTCAATGTTCCAAACAAAAAAAAGGTTCTACTTTATGTTTATCATTTGGATGGTGAAGATGATCAGTGGTGGACATTGATCAAAAATACAAATCCTGAGGAAGAGATCGAAGTGATGGGTTGGAAGGAATTTCATAAAATGTTTTTTGATAAAATTTTCCTCACACTAAATAAATTAAAATGGAAATTTATTTATTTTCCTTAAATAAAAAAACATGATAAATCTATTGTGGTGTATAAGGAAAACTTCACAAGATGTGCATGATAAACCTCTAGATTTGTTTTTACTATCGAATGTAAAGTTGATTGCTTATTTAGTGGGATAAAACCTAGTCTATGAAAAGCCCTAGTGATCAGAGGCTTTGATAGCTATGATTAAATTGTTTGATGTTCCCTCAAAGCTGAACTGGAGATCATCGAGTCTCAAGGGTATCATGGGTATAAGAAGAATAAATTAGAGTTTAATCCTATTTGTTTGATGAAGAAATATAAAAATGGTAATAAATTTCAACACCCCACTTTTCAAAGGTGTGGAAAGTAGCACCCCATAAATTTACTAATGGGGAAGAGGAAATGATTTAGGTTAGAGAAGGAAGGGGACATAGATAGAGATTTCCGAATAGAGAAATACACCAATGTAATGGAAGAAAGGAATACTACAATGAACCCTCTATGCATTTTTCATCACATAAACTACAAGGAACCATGACACTTTGCAAACCAATACACTAATCTAAGGGTATTTTAAGACAACCAATAAGCTCCAAGGAAGAAAGGGATATATTTTTCTATCACAACTACTATGGTGGATCCCGAAAATGAAGTGGTGATAGGTATTCTAATTATTAATTAAAGAATATAAAATTTACTTTTTGATTATAGCTGAGAGGTTTAATTTTACATTGATCTTTTACTTGGGGAATTTCAATTATCCAAGTCTCCATATAAAATGGATATTTTAGAACCTAAGTATATAAAGAAAAAACACACAAGAATCTAGATAAATGGTTAATATGCCCAAGTGCCTCACCATGGGGTACACTAGTTCTCTTTGTTAAGAAGAAGGATGGGTCCATGCACCTTTTCATCGATTATCGTGGGATCAACATGATCATGATAAAGAACAAGTATCCTATTACAAGTATTGATGACTTGTTTGATCAACTACATGGAGTATAATACTTCTTCGAGGTGGATCTTCAGTTGGAATATTATCAAGTAAGGGTGAAGAACAAAGACATCCACAAGACCTATTTTTGTATAAGGCATGATCACTATGAGTTCATAGTGATACCATTCAGACTCACTAATGATAAAAAAATATTTATGGACTTGATTAATAATTTTTTTAGATATTACCTAAACATATTTTTGTTAGTATTTATAGATGATATTTTAATATATTATAAAAGTAATGAGGAGAATGAAGATCATCTAAGAACCATGATAAAGATGTTACGAAAGGAGAAGCTCTAAGACAAGTAAAAAAATGTGAGTTTTTGTTGAAGATAGTCTTATTATTAGAGCATCTAACCACAAGAAATGTGAAATCTATGGACCCTTAAAAGATTGAATCAATTGAAGGATGGATGAGTTCAACATCTATGATAAGTACTTTTAGTTTCCTTAGGTTACCTGGGTATTATCATAGATTTTTGAGAAATTTTTCATGCTTTTAAAACCCTCTTACCAATCTAATTTGGAGGGGATTAAAGTTTTCTTGGAATGATGAATGTGAAGAGAGCTTTAGGGATTTGAAAAAGAGGCTTTTCACTACATATTTTCTCACACTACTCACAAGTGGAGTGATTTTTGTAGTGTTCATCGATGCTTAGAATAAGGGATTAGGCTATGTATTAATGCATAATAAAAAAGTCATAGCCTATGCTTCAAGGTAGTTGAAAGTTCAAAAATAGAACTCCCTAAGGCATGATATGGAGTTAGAAGCAGTGATCTTATCTTAAAAAATATGACGTCATTATCTCTTTGGGGATAAGTGTGAAATATATATGGATCACAAAAGTCTCAAATATATATTCACTTATAAAGAGCTTAATATGCACAAAAAATGATGGTTAGAGATGATCTAGGACTATGAATTCTCAATCCAATACCATTAGAGAACAAAGTGGAGGATGACCTAAGTAGAAAGGAACCATCAATTTAGTCATTTATGAGAATTGAGAGGGATATGATCTTCTTAGATTTGGAAATAATGGATATGTTAATCATAAAGGAAGGAACATAATCAATCCTTTCACAAATTATTGCTCAACCATATCTTCTGGAGAGGTTAAAGAATGATCAAAGAGATGATGTGAGAATTCAGAAGAAAGTGGAAACTATAAGAAAATGAAAATTTTCATAGTTCAATGTTAATAAAGAGGGTGTTGTAAGATTTGGGTCAAGACTATGTGTACCATAAAATCCTGGGTTAAAGAAGTAGTTGTTGGATAATGTACATAGATAAACCTTCTATATCCATCCTGGAAGCATGAAGATGTATTGAGATATCCAAAAACACTACTGGTGGGACAATATGAAGACAGAGATCATAGAATATACATCAATATGTCTTTTATACCAGCAAGTCAATATGGAAAGGAAAAAAATCTAAGGGGATGATGCAACTATTACCCATACCTACATAGAAATTGAAAAATATCACCATATATTTTGTCACTAGAATTATAAATAAAACCATGGGAAACAATGATATCTATATTTTGGTGGATCATCTTACAAAGACTGCACACTTCATTGTGATTTAAAAGGATTTCTCACTGGATCAACTTTCATAGATATACATCAGAGAGGTGGTAAGACCCCATGGAGTACCACTATTAGTTGTATTTGATTGAGATCCAAGATTCACCTCCATGTTCAAGAAAATTCTACAAGATGATCTAAATCCAAGATGAACTTTAGTACAATTTATCATCCTCAAAATGATGTCCAATATGAGCGGACTATTTAGATACTTGAATATATGTTGAGAGAATGTTCTATAAACTTCAAAGGAGGATGAGACCAACATCTACCTCTAGTTGAGTTATCATACAAAAAAAGTTTCCACTCAAGCATCCAAATGGCCCCCTATGAAGCCCATTATTGGAAGAGGATAAAAACACCTGCATGTTGGGATGAAGTTGGGGAACAAAAACTAATAGGTCCTAAAATGGCCTAGGAAATGGTGGAAAAGGTTAATACAATTCAGTATCACATCAAGGGTTCTCAGAGTCGATAGAAGAGCTATGCTGATAATCATCTAAGAGACATAGAGTTTTATGCTATATACATGGTATTCCTCTACATATATACATGGAATAAAGTTATGAGATTTAGGAATTAGAGAAATATAAGTCCAAGAAACATTATCCCCATTTGATATCCTTGATCGCATCAGATTGGTGCCCTAAAAAATTTCACTCCCAACTAACCTATATCAATTATATGATATATTCCATGTATCCCTCTTGAGAAAGTACATACCAGACCCCTCACATGTACTCAATCCATAGGTGGTACCATTGGAGAATGATCATATAAGAAGCAGTCAGTGTAGATCTTAGATCATGGAGAAAAAGTGTAATGAAATAAGACAATTAATGCACCTGATCAAGTGTTGTGGAGAAACCAAAAGTTTGAAGAAGAGAAATTGGAACTGGAGGAAGTGATGAAACATAGTCACCCTCATCTATTTTAGTGTGGGAAATAAAAATTTTTATGGTCAAATTTCTTAAGGGGGGATATTGTAATGAACCAAACTGTTATAAATAAAATTCCATTTTTGATTTAATTAAATGTCTTATTATGTAACATGGTTATAGAAAACCCATGTACTTATTTTGTTTTATTATATCCAATTGGATTTAAAATAATATTAAATAACATTTCCATTGATAATATAGTCATTGAATAATGATCACATGATTAGTATAAATATTTTTTTAACAAATCTAATTGACAAAGGCAAAGGAAGTGATGGCCTAAACCAGTAGGATCACACCCTATAAATCCCATTTATTAGATATTCTAAGTGATAGAAAATAATTGGGTTTTATCAGTGACCAAGACCATGTTGATATCTGACAACCTAAGCATGAGATAAACTCTTTATAGGTGAAGTTCAAGCTCATCGAGATCACAGACCAAACCATGTATGTTTAACCACCCCTTGAAAGTCTCACTGTTGTTCACCTTACTCTTAGGGTGTTTTCTGGTGTATTAATGGGATATATATCAAGAACCTATAATTATGAGTATGTACATTATTTTTTTAGAATAATGAATATATTTTATTCTTATTATGGATACTTTATAAATGATTTTTATTTCGACATAATAAAACAAAAATAGTATTTTTGAATAATATTCAAATTCGATTAAGAAATTTATTTTGATGAATTGATAAATTTTTAAAATAAATAATATATTAATAAAATATTATTATTAAATAATTTTTATTAAATATAAATGATCATATAACTTTTATGAAGTCAAATATAATTTTTAAAGGGGTTTAAAAAAAGTTATGGTAAAAAAATCAAACATTTCTCAATAAATGTATACTAATATTTTGAAAGTTAAAATTCAAATATATAGAAAATTATTTAGATAAAATAAATATTATTTTTTCAATCAAAACTTCAAAATTATTCAATGGTGAATTTTTCATAATTTTATGAGATAGTCTATTTTTTAGGTAAATATTAAATATCCTATAAATATACTTTGTGTATTATGAAATCATAATGAACCAAAAGTGATTTAATAATAACTATAAAGGGTATCCATGAAAAAATATATATTTTAATTTTAAAATAATGTTATTTTTATGTTTATTTAATTAATTTTATAAATCCCTTATGAATCCTCCAAAACCATTAACATATTTTATGGTTTTAAAACCATTTCTGTAAGAGTATGACTCAACTCCACTAATAAAGGGTATTATATTATTAAGTTCGGACCTTATACTTATGAAATAATGATAACCACCCCATTTTTCAGAAATATTGGGAAAAAACCATGGTATGGTTTGTGTTTTTTTGTGATTTTATTATATAGATTCCAAAACCAAAATAATAAAGAAATCCTCCTCTTTTCCTATATAAACCCACCCAAGATCCAATTTATCTTCAATCAAACTCTTTTTAGCATGTACATACTCTTCCCTAAACTATTTAGAGTCCTCCCAAGGTTCATAAAATCTCTTAAGAAGCCACTCCCAAGCATTTTTCATCACATTCTCAAGTAAGGGATATTTCCTTTCTCCTCTTTATTCAAGTATCTTATTTACCTTATATATTTTATCTTCATTTAAAAATTATGAGATATGTTTTTACATATCCCCCTTACTTTATAATTAATTTAAAAATTATTAGATACCCTTTTGTCTCTTATCAACCCATTTTATTAATTTTTTATGTGATGTCGTTATGCTGTCAAAATTCCACCATGATTTTCCATACCAATAAATTGTATAGTGAATACCATACCCATTTCCTATCAAGTGTATTAAACTGTATACACTTATAAATCTTTAAAATGGGACTTAAATTATTTTATTACACACTCCTTGGTCATTTAATGAAATATGATAATGAATGAATCTATTTTGTATGATCTATGTGGCACACTTATGCATGAAAATGAAATGAAAGTGATGGGTGCGCCTGGAATTATATAGTACTCTAATGAATTGGGTAATGTTTAGTCTCATGAGATGTTATGTTGGGACATGGAGTGAACCTGACTCCTTTATAGGAACTTTTCCACCATTTTTCCTTGGCATTTTATCCTTGAACTATGTTTATAATGTAGTGTTTTAAGATCTAGTCACATTTTCCATGTTATGATTATCATGTTATACCATGTCTCTTTGTTTATTTTTATGAGTCTTACTCTGTTTATGCATCATTGATATTCCTATTGTATAACATGAATTACCTTATTCCATTTTTGTTTCCTTAATGGGATTTATAGCTCACCCCTTTCTTATGTATGTCACTAGGTTATCCCAGGCAGTTTTAAAATCCATAGAATTTTAGAATCATGTTAAGGAAGTTTCTAATAATATTATTGTATCCCATGTTCAAGATTTTATGTTATGTACCTAATTCCTAAATACACTACAATTCTCAATCTTTTGGGTTTTATTAAGTGTAAAATTAAGTAATAAATCAACTATTAATGTGAAATAAATAACATGGTTGTTATAGGGGAAAACATAGAATATGATCAATAACTATATCTAAAAGAGAACAAAAGAAATTCCTATGCTAGAAAATATAGAATTTATTAAAGATCATTTAATTTTATTATTATTAACTTTCCTAAAATCACTCCAATTCAAAAAGTGAAATTAAAAATGATACATGTACCTCTCCTTGGTCTCTACCCCACAACTAAAATTATCTATCCTAGGGTTTTTATTAAGATTAAGGTCCTTACGTAAGATCATAGGGGGGCCTAATAAACAATTTACTAGCTACCCCCCATAAAATCACAAACTAAGTTCAAATAACAATGTTTCTTTACCAAACTAATGTAATATTCCTGATTTAATAAATCTAAAATCCTTCCAAATCCTCATCCATAGCTCTGATACCACTTTTTCATGACCCACAATAATTGGGAATCCCTCCTTGGCCAATAGTAAAGTAAAGGGTGGCCCTCAAAGACCACCTTTAGTAATACATGGGTTAAAAACTAACATAAAGGGTATGATCACACAAATATAAGAGTAATTACCTTAATAATTCTAGGAAAATAAAAAGGAAAATTACTAATCAAATCTATAATGTGAAACAAATCCCAATATCTCACAATTCATGTAAGTTTCATATAGAGAAAAGTCTCCCAAATAGATACCAAAAGAAACTCCTATAGAGGTGAAAATGGAAATAACACCAATACATGAGATTGTAATGTCCAAATTAATCACCAACTCACTCCTAGAAATATAAAAAATAGATTTACATATATAGGGGTGAGCATATAAGTATACTCAGTAAGATCCTTCTCATGACCTTTCATGAAAATAAGGATGGAATATACTAATCCCATAGTGAATAAACAATAGAACCAACAAGAACCTATTATGGTTCAACTATCACCCAACTTAACCAAGTATCATTCACCAAATATCATATCCAAGTATTATAAAACAATAACAAAAGAATATATACAAAGAGTATTATAGTTGGTGCCTTAAAACCAACTTACTTTGTACTTTCGATTACCTGTATATTCCAATAATTGAAATTAATAAATATCCCATCACATGATGATTTTTATTATATATAACATTAATTCGATAGTGTCCTTAGACTATTTTTCACATATAAAGGCTATACCAGTTCCTCTATATAATGAGAACCTTGAAGTGTTATGAAAATATTCTTAAATATATGTTCTATGGTTGAAAAATATCTATTTATTGGGACACATATGATGTCAAGATATCTGGTGTTCAGGGATCATAGTAAATTGATACATATTCTCATAAAGTTTACACTTGCTAATCTCTAAGTGAGAATATTATGTGAACTGACCCACCGATATGAATTCTATATGTTTTATTTGTCAATAGATATTCCTATCCAAATATGTATGCATAGGTCCTTAGAATTGAGATTATTATTACTGTATTTCATGGATCTCATGGTTTACTGTATTGATGAAAATCATGATTACAAATTCTTTAATCAAGGTAGGATGCATTTGGTATTACATAAATTACATACATTAATGAAAACGTCAAGAAAGGATTTGTCCCATCCATTTAGTGGAATTAGATAACTCTGGAAATTCTATTGAAATGGAACTATCTGATAAATACATGGACATGGTCATTCATTGAAGAGTTCATTTTAAGAATTCAAAGAAATACTTATCACCTATATTGGTTGATAAAATGAAGTATGGAACCTTTTAGATGAGATATCAAGACAAAAGGATTATATCACATGATGAGTGTTTGTATTAAGTTGTTTTCATTGTGACATTAACATATTTCTCTATGGTTTTATTGATTTTTTTCTAGATACTGATCTTGGAATTTAGGATATTTCACCTAATTCTATTAAGATAGAGTCCTAGAGAGTTACACACTAAGTGTGTAATGAGCTGTGTTTTTTCAGACTGCAAATTTGAGCAGAAATTTGAATTTTTGATATCAGATGCTTGAAAGGGTAAAAATGGTCATTTAGCCTAGAATATGATCCCGAATAATTTTTTTACTACTCTATTGGTCCCAAAATAAGGTTTTTATCCTAGGAGATTAGTTGGGTGTAAATCTGAGCTATTCAAATTTTAGTGGAATAATTAATAATTAATAATTAATTAATTAAATACTAATTTATTCACGTATGTTTATTCAGCTATATATTTTGAATGGAGTCAAGGATTTATATTCTATCTCTTTTATTGATTCTGGAATGGGGAATTTTTCCTTGGAGGGTTATAATCTCATGTTGGGTTTTAGGGTTAGACCCAAGCTCTGTTATCGTTTTCTTTACTTTTTCTTCCCTTTCTTTCCCTTTTTCTTTTCATCCTTATACCCAAGATTCTATTATACTCCCCATGTGGATTATACTTCACATTATTGATAGATTAATATAGATATGAAGTTGGATAAAGAGTCTGGGAGGAAGAGAGGTACCACCATAGAGCTCAGGGGGAGTCGGATCATCGTGTAGTAGGCATGGATATCAGAAACGGGTAAAGCTTCAAAAGATTCCTCCAAAAGGTAGGTTTTTTAGGTTTTTCCTAAAATCACCCTATATTTATCATTTTCATGTTTTAAATACCTTTTATGATTTATTAGGACCCCTTGAGGGTTGATCAGTATCTTTCGGGTTGAAAAAATATGTGTTTCGGGTGATTTGAGGGGTTTCCTGTTCAGAAATCTCAATCACACGGTGGGTAGTTTAATAACACACACTGTGTGTTTTTATTGTTTTTGTAAGAAGAAAATTTTCAATGTACACACCATTTATGGGGTATACACTCCATGTACTAGTACTAGATCGTGCAGCCGAGTACCTAGTTAGTCAGGCCGTGTAGGGGCACATGGTCATGTAAAGTTTAAGGACAAAACCCGTATGGGTTTCATTCCATGTAGAAGTACACAACTAGGTGATATACATGTCCAGGCCATGTGTGGTACACGAGTAGGTACCCCATGTATGTTACACACCATGTACCTATCTTACACGTCGTGTACAAGTGATTTTACATGCCATGTCCAACTGTGGTACATACCCCGATAGGGATTTGGGGGATACAATGTGTACTAGGTATACACACCCTGTACAATCCCCTTGATAAACTTTGACTAATTTTCTTATATTTATTCCCCAAATTTATAATTGGACATAATATGGGTCCATTTTGAGAAGTTTTTCACACAGACTGTGATGTTGAAACCCTTTGGGATGATTTGAGGACTCCTAATGGGTGCTTTGGAGATTTTATATAAATGGAGAGGTTCTTCCTCCAGTAATTAAATTTAGTTTACTCTATAGAATGAGACCCTTAATCTAAGGTGGGCCTTGATCCATCTCTTTAGACTTGTATTCAAGTAATTTTTGTTTAGGCAAATAGGTTGTCTTATCTTTTGACTTAGAGGATCTCATGTAGGATTCCTATACTATTCTACTGTTCCCGAGGGTCCCATGTGGGATATACTCATTTACATTCCAACCTAAGGAGTCCCATGTAGAATCTCTATATCTTTTTAACCTTTCCAAGGATCCCATATAGGATAAATCTACCTATTTACTCTATTATTTAGTGTCCTATGTTGGACTCCTTTCCTATTTTGCATTTTGATGATCCCGTATGGGATGACTCTACTTTCTTACCATTAGAGGATCCCTTGTATGATTTTTCATTTTACCTTCATAGCTTAGGATTTCAAGTAGCATGTCTTCGCTTATTTATATAACTCTAGGATCCCAAGCAGGATGCCTCTTTAGTGTTTTGACATGAGGGGCCCAATGGTCACCCCGATGTTTGACCAACACTGAGCTAGTATATTAAGTTTGTGTAGAGATGGTAGCAAGGGTAACCTTAGAACCTGTTTCAAAATTATAATCCCATGAGGCAATGATAGTAGTGGTGGGTTTAAGAATTTTTTACTCTCACACTTTATTTATACATTCACATGTTTACTACTAATGCAACGATGATTACCATAGGTACATCCTAGTTTATGGCTGATGATCCTGACATGATGTAGCGTTTATCTTTGGGATTCCCATAGGTATTTTCTGGGATCCATCTTATTTGTTTACTATGATTCCTAGATGTATTTCATGGGATCTATATTATTTTTGATTGGGATACCAATAGGTGATACATGGGATCTGTCTATTGAGACTATATGTTTGACTATTGTATTATTAGGGATGCCCAGATGTGTTTCTTGAGATCCTAATACTGACCCTACATGTTTGAATATTATATTATAAGGGTTGCCCATATTTTTTTCCTAGGATCCGGATATTGAACCTACATGTTTGACTATTACATTATTAGGGAATCCTATAAGTACTTATTGAGATCTGGATTTGAGACTTACATGATTTGGATGGTTGGACATAATGATCCTTGCCATTTTTGATATATACTCAATGGATGATTACGCTATCCTGAAGCAATTACTAGAATTCTCCCTAGGATTAGGAGGATTCACCATGGATACATATATAAGTTTCCATCCTAAAAAATTATATAATCTTGAGTTTTAGTCAAGAATTTAAATTTTTAACTTTGAGGATCTTTTTATGTTTAGAGAAATAGATAATTAGGCCATAACTCATACCTTACAAAACTATATAATACAAAGTTAACACATCCAATTCGTATCCATTTTTTCCATAATGTAAAACTTTTATAATAAATCATGATTTATTTCATGAAAAGTCTTCATGGCTTTCAAATTGAAATCATCCTTTCCCTTACCCATCCTATGAAAAAATTAAAAATTTGGAATGAGCACAAAAAGCATAGTAAGGGATACACAAATATGAAAAACCATTAGTCCTATGAAAACATGAAAAATCATATAATGTTTACATTTATCGTCAAATTTCTTTGAGAATATGAAATAAAACATTTTCACACGAAAAACACACACCTTTTTTCACAAATAAAATCATTAAAACCCATAGTAATAAATTAAAACCCCTTTTCGGTAACTTAAAGCATCACATTAAAAATCCATGTTAAACCTGTGTTAGAAGTAACTATATCCTAGTTAAATTCATAAGAGAAACCCTTAAGTAACTCTCTCATTCTTTCCTATTAAAACAAGAAACATTACCCAATGCATTGGAGCACTATCTGGGAAGACCCATCATTTAAGCTATAATGAGCTCACTCAAGGCTATCATAGCTTTCTCATCATATAAATTGTAATGGGCTCACCCAACGCTATCTGGGATGCCCCATCATATAAATTTTTATGGGCTCAGCTGAAACTATTTGTGTCATCCCATCATATAAGCTATAACAGGCTCACTTGACATTATCTGGGATGCCCCATTGTAAAATTTTCAAGAACCATATCATGAATAATTTATTTTATACTTTTACCTTTTTAAAACTAATTTAAACTCATAAAAAAAACTTTTGGATATCAAAATACCATTTTCTTTAAAAAACCATTTTTTAATACCTAAATAACCTTTTCTTTTGAAATATCATTTTTAATACCAAAATTAAAAAAATGGATAAAGTTTTTTTCATTGGGGAAAAATGAAATCATTAAAAGGAATCCATAAATAAAATAATGGTCATGGTATTTTAAAATTCATTATCACCACGTATGTTTAGAATATGACATCCTTTTTTTATTTTTCAAAACATTTTGTATAAAACACGTTAAAAGATTCCTTTTGAAAAATTTGAAATAAATTAAAATAATTTTTTTAAATATTTTAAGTCCATATAAAAAAAATTTTAAATTTTTTTTAAAAACATGAATATGTATGAGAAAGATATTTTGAAGGAGACATTAAAATATGATTTTTTAAGGAAAAGTCCCTTATCACCTAGGAAATATTTCAATCATAATCCCCATGAAAGAATAAAATTAAAAAAAACATTAAATACCATGAGAATAAATAAATTGATTATATAACCAATAAAAATTTCCAACATATACACTTATTAAAAAAATTTAGGGGGTATAAAATCAAGATATGCCTCGATGAAAGGAAATTAAGATGAAATCCCATACCTTGAGTCTGACCTATCACATGTGTCTTTATATTCTTGAATAATAAATTTTTGTTAATTATTTACATGTTTGGAATTTTTTTTCAAGATTATTATTACTTTTATTTCACTTATTAACAAGTTATATACAATTATTTATTCAATTAAGTTTAAGTCATATGTTTTTGAGCACATTTGATTTATGTGTCAAAAAAATTTGGTAGGTTGAATAAAATCAAAGTAGTCCTTATTTAAAAATACAAATAATAATAACCATGAAATAATTATCATATTTATACATCAATTATTATTTTAAAACCAATCATGAAAAATTATTATAAAAAATGAACTAACATTATGATAATGGAGATGGTAGGTTATACGTACGCATGAGTAACATTTCCATTTTTAATGATCATTATGGAAATAGGGTAAGTAATATTTTATTAATCTAGAATTATAATTATATCATAAATACCAAATTATTTAACTATATATACTTATATATATATATATATCATTATCTTGATATGGTGGTTAATAAATTAATCACATCGCTTCGAGAAGATGGTAGTCCACACACCCGCAAACAACATTATCATTATTCTAGTGAGTAGAAAGGTAAAAATAAAAAGATATATCATACATAAAAAATAATAAATAATTCATTAATATCATAAATATTTCACTTATATAACATATATTTATTATCTTTACCCATATTAACTTCCATGTAATGCATTATTGAAAACAATTCACATCGCTTCGCGAGGTGGTAGGTCGTCGTACACACAAGCGACGTTATCATTTCTCCTATGATATGTAACATAAAAAGTATATATATATATGATATAATTAATTAATAGGTATAATTATATTCTAAATATCATATATAAACTTTAGATACATCATTATACCCAACTGTGAGAGGTAGGAATAGAAAAACGAATGGCATCGTTTCACGAGGCGGTAGTCCGCCGTACACACGAATGATGATTTCATAACCCATTTGATGGAAGTTTGGGTGGGTTTAGGTTATAACCATAACATAACAACATCATAGTATATTAAATAAACTGATTTTATTATATCATCATGGTATAATAATAATTTAAGGGGTGGATAAATAAATAAAATAAAAACGCTCATTGATGAATGATGCCTCTTATTCGGGCATCTCCTTTTGGTTTTCACTAAAGGCCATAATTGGTTGGATTTATTAAAAAATTATGTATTTTAGGATGGTATGAGGGGATTGGATAATTTATTTGGGTAGGTATTTTCATAACCAATTAGTTTTGAAGGTGTGAATTGGGGAGGAGAGGGGGTGGCCTTTTATAAGTGGGGTGAGTGTCACACTTGTATTTTTTTTTGAAAGAGTTAGGTGTACCCACATTTTTACCTACCACTAGGATACCATATTGAAAAAATAAATAATACAAGTTATATAGTAGAACAATTTCCATGAAATGGGGTTTCTAAAAGTTTATAAGTTATTTGGCCCCTTAAGTTTAAATTTTAACCACTAAGTAAACTCGTTTTTACCTTAATCATTGTAATTAATTTTAATTATTTTCACTAATAACTTTGGTAAATAATTATGTTTTACATATTAAAAATTATAAATTATCCTGATTACAAATTAGGAATACATTTTTTAAAATTAAAATCACATAAGTGAAAAAATTTAATGTAATATTAATCCCACAGATGCGGTAAGACAACATGTTTTTAAGAAGAGTATTTTTTTAGAAAATGATGATTCTATATTAAATCTACGACTAATAATAATAATTTTTTTAAAATCAATTAATATTTAATTATATATAATATATAAATTTAATTTAAAATAGTACCAATTAGGTATTATATTAATTAACTAAAAAAGTGAAACATTATGCATTTTAAAACATTTTTTAGAAAAAAAAACATCCTTAAACCCAAATACAAAATTATATTGACAATGAATATAAAGATTATCAAAAGTTAATTAAGATAAAAAATATAAAATAAATATTACTTAAGTACCTAAAATATTATTCAAAAAATATTGGGACTCTTAAATTTATTAATTAATTAAAAAGAAAATCCCTTAAAAAATTGATATTTTCACTATTCACTGAAAAATAAATATTTTCTAAAAAATCCCAAAATATAACACAAAGTAAATTTTGATATTATTATTTAAAAAATGATATTAATTTTTTCAAACTAAAATTCTAAAATTTATAAAATAAAATCTTAAATAAATTCTTATAAGAATGTGTTTAATTAAAACAATTTCCTTTTCGATTTTAAAAATTATTTAATATTTTTATAACTAATATAAAAATCTATTTAATATTAATGAAAATTATTTATTATATCGTTACCTGGGTTTTTACATCCTTCCCAACTCTTTCAAATTTTATCCTTTTAATTTCATCCACTTATTAAGAAACTGTAGATATCTTTCCCTCATAGCATTTTCAGATTACGATGTTGTCGCTTCAACCATATGGTTTTTACATAAAGCATTAACCTTGTAAATCAACTCATTATGAAATAATTGATCTCTATGGAAAAGAATAGAAATAGTATATTCATCATATGAAAGGTTATCTTCCAACTGAACTTCATATAGGATCAAACCATGAGATGATTTTGGAAAATATTTTCTTAACATTGAAACATGAAAAACATTGTATACCTGAGATAAACTCAGAAAAAAATAAAATAGATAGGAAAATAATTAAAATTTATTTAGGATTTCATATGGTCCAATAAATCATGAACTTAAATTAACATTATTACCAAAACACATGAAACTTTTCTATGGAGAAACTTTGAGAAATATGTGATCACCTACCTCGAAAGAAAGATATTTCTTCTAGTTATCTAAATAATTTTCTACCAACTTTATGATATTATTATATATTAATGAATCAACCGTACCTTCTCATAAACTTATTCTACTAACTCTAGTCCCATAAATTTTCTTTCTCTTAATTCATCCCAAAAAGATGGTGTCTGACACCTCTTTCCTTATAATGCCTCAAATGGTGTCATCTGTATACTGGAATGAAAATTGCTATTATAAGAAAAATAAATCAAAGAAAGAGTTTGATCCCAAATTACCTGGTAATATATCAAAAAAGAATGAATCATATATTATATAGTCCAAATCATCCGTTCATACTGTCCATTAAATTGATGATGAAAAGATGTACTGAAATTTAATTCAGTACCCAATGACTTCAAAAGTCCTTTCCAAAAATTATATGTGAACCTGGGATCATAGTTTGATGCAATAAATATGGGAACTCCATGTAACCTAATAATATCTTTTATATACAGTAAATAAATTTGATCTAAATAAATTTCATCCCAAATGGGAAGGAAATATTCAGTTTTAGTTAATTGATCAACAATAATCTAAATCACATTGTTACCGCCTGATGTCCCTGGAAATACCAACATGAAATATATAAATAAATTTTCTCATTTCCACTTTGGAATTAGAATAGTTTGAAGCATCCCCTTTGGAAACTGTTGTTCTAATTTTAACTACAGACAAGTAAAACACTTAACAATGAAGTAGTCAATATATCTTTTCATTCCATTCCACCAGGAATACTTTTGAATGTATATGTATATCTTGGTGCTACCTAGATTAATATAAAAAAAAGAATAACTCTAAGATTCACTCAACAAATATTTCCTCAATTGGGAATAAAAAAGAACACATAATCTTTTTATAAATCATAAAATTCCCTCTTCATTAATATTAAAATTAAGAAACATTCCCTTATTACAGGATTCTACCTTTTCCCAAAAAGATTTATATTCCTTATGAACTTTATTAATTATTTATAACAAAGTCAACAACACTGAAACCTAAAAAAATGGATGTCCCTATATCTAAAAATTCCTGGATAAAATTTATCAAATCATCAACCAAAGGATGAAATTCCAAATGTAACATAGTTAAAGTAGCATTATTTTTTTGTCTCAAATCATTAGACCCCTTCTTTTATTTTCTAGGATGATAATAAATCTTGCAATAACAGTTTCATCCATATTCCCTATCTCATATTAAATTATTTCTAATTGAATATATACTTAAATTTTTTTGATCAGTATATATTTTACAATTTAGCATATATAAATGATGCCTATAAATTTTTAAAGAAAAAAATAGTAATTAATTCCAAATCATGTGTAGGGTAATTTAAATCATGAGGTTTCAACTAATGTGAAGCATAAGAAATTACATGATCTTTTTGTATTAGGACACAACCAATTAATTTCATTGAATAATCACTGTAGATGAAAAAAATCACCATTTCGTGAAGGTAATACTAAAACTGAATCATTCACCAATATTCTCTTCAGTTCTTGAAAATAATCATCACATTCTTTTTTCACAATAATTTAACTCCTTTTTGTGTTAAATTAGTCAGTGGTATAGACAAACCACTATCTCATAATTTTTAAATTATAATATGGAAAACTGTCTTCATATAATTGGTTTTAATATTAAGTCTATTACTTTTAATATCATTGTAATGAATAAGTTCATCATATTCCTAGAAAATCTTATGAATTTTTCTTCATATTCAATTACATAATCTTCATCTTTTTACCTCAATTCTAGGAATTTGTTTCCATTCATAGTCAAAATGCCTTAAGGAAATATTTCTCAAAATAAAACATCCTTTAATGTTTTCTATTCCATGGAATCAACATCGTCTTTATATATGGTATTCTTAAACAAAGGCCACAATTGATAAGCAACACCTTAAAAATGATAAACAACCAGAGTTACCTTTTTTATGTTGTGAACATCACATGATATAAAATATCTTCTCTAGAGCATTGATCCATCCTTTAGCTTCCATAGGGTCATATGATCCACTGAATGATGGGGGATGATTCTTCATGAAATGCTCCAAAAAAGATATGTTTCTTAAGGGTAGATTGGTTTCTTCTATGGAATGGATACCACCACCATTTATATCTTGGGTTAATTGATCCATTACTGTAACACATATTTCTATTCTAATTCCAACCATATCAGGATGCTGATTTGGAAGAATATTTTCCTCTCACTTCCTTCCCTCTATAGCTTCATTGTTTCCTATGTAGAAAACCGTTTTGAATAGAATTTTTTTAGATAAAGCAACATGGTAATATTTAAATTCTATATAATTTTAACTTAACCATAAGGTAAAATATTTCAAGGGAATGTTATTAACATTATCCTAACCTATAAATTAATCTAAACATTTCCTAGTATACGAAATATAAGTTCTCATCCTTACACATTATATAATCTTGTGTTTTAGTCTACAATATATTTTCTTTCACTTTGAGGATATTTTTAGGTTTAGAGTATTTGAAAATTAGTCTACAACTCATACTTTAAAAAACAATATAATAAAAAGTGGACACTTTTGATTAGTATATATTTTTTTCATAATGTAAAACTTTTAAAATAAATAAGGATTTATTTCATGAAAAATATTCACAATTTTCAACTTGAATTCATCTTTTTCATTACCCATACTATGAAAAAAATTAAAAAATGCGGGATGAGCACAAATTTATTAGTAATGGATATAAATATATGAGAAACCATTAGTCCTTTGAAAACATAAAAACTCTTATTACATTTAACTTTATATTCAATGTTCTTTAATCATATTAAATAAAAAAATTTCACATGAAAAACACACAAACATTTTTTATCAAATAAAATCATTAAAACCCATAAGAATAAATTAAAAACCCTTCTTGGTAACTTAGATCATCACATTCATAATCCATTTTAAACCCATTTTGGAAGTAACTAGAGCCTATTTAAATCCATATGAAAAATCATTTTGTAACTCCCTCCTTACTTCCTATTAGAAAAGGAACATTACCCAATGCATTGGAGTGCTATTTTGGTGCACCCATCATTTAAGATATAATGGGATCACCTAGTTAAATATATCATGCCCCATTATATAAGCTGTAATAGACTCACTTGATGATATGTGGGTCACCCCATCGTATAAGCTTTAATGATATCACCCTGTTCTATCTGGTCTTCCCCATCATATAAGCTGTAAAGGGCCAACCTAACACTATTTTTATTTTCCCGTAGTAAATTATCAAGTACCATATCATGAATAAAATATTTTAAATGATTTTACAATTGAAAAAATATTTTAAACTCAAAAACAAATCACTATTGGATATCAAAATATGATTTTGTTTTAAAAACCATTTTCAATACCAAAATACCATTTTCTTTTGAAAAATTATTTTTAATACCAATATACCCAGAAAAAGTGAAAATGTTTTTTCATTTAAGGAAAAATGAAAGATTTTAAAGGAATCTAGAAATAAAATAATGGTTATGATGGTGGAAAATTTGTTGTCACTATGTATGTTAAGAATATGACATCACTTTTTCATTTGTTAAAATGTTTCATATAAAACACATAAAAAGATTCCTTTTGAATACCTTTAAAATAAAGAAAAATAAAATTTATAAATATTTTATGTCCATGTAAAAACATTTTGAAAATAAATTTAAAAACATAAAAATGTAAGAGAAATAGATTTTGAAGGAAACATTAAAAGAGGAGTTTTTTTAAAGGAAAAGTTCTGTATTACCTTGGAAATATTTGAATCATAATCCCCCTAAAAGGAAAACATTAAAAAAAATATAAATACCATGAGAATAAATAAATTAATGATATAACATGTAAAAATGGGCATTATATACACCTCTTAAAAGTATATAGGTGTATAAAATCATTATATTCCTCAATGAAAGGAAATTGTGATGAAGTACCATACCTTTAGTCCAAATTATCACATGTTTCTTTATCTTCATGAATAATAAAATTATGTTAATTATTTACTTTCTTGAGAAATTTTTTTAAAGTTTATTATTAATTTAATTTCATTTATTAACAAGTTATATACAATTACTTAATCAATTAAGTTTAAGTCATATGTTTTGACTATATTTAGTTTATGTGTCAAAAAAAACTTTGGTAGGTTGACTATGGTCAAAGAGGTCATTATTTAAAAATTTCTAAAATAATAAGCATGAAATGATTATCATATTTACAAAAAAAATTTAATTTTGAAACTAATAATGAATTATGGTTATGAAAAATGAACTAAAATTATGGTCATGGATATGGTAGGTCATACATACACATGAGTAACCTTTCTAATTTACAATGATCATTATGGAAAGAGGGTATGTAATATTTTATTTTTCCATACATACCACATTATTTAATTATATATACTTATATATATATAATTCTTTTTTACCTTCCCCTCAGGTATGTTATAATATTTGTTTTTTGTTTCCCTTTTTCGTTGGGTGAATATTCCCAGCAATAAATTGGGAGGATACAAGTAATAGTGATGTCCCAAAATTGTTGGATTTTCATATTTTACTTGGGATTTTATTTTATTAATTTAGTATTTACACAACATGTAATAGAGTTTCATGACATATAATTTTGGCCAAACCCATCATGTGAGTTAAATTCACATAATGAGTTTTTACACGCCGTGTAACGGTTACACATCGTGTAATGTGAGATCTGATTTTAATTAAAAAGGTGATGAATTTTTTAGCATAATAAAAAATAAAATGGATTCATGATGTGTAAAATATTACACACCATGTAATACCCTGATTTCTAGTTTTCAGGGTGTCATGTTGGTGTTTGAGGCCTCATTCATTTTTGTATCCTTCTCCTCTCAACTAGAGATATTACCCTAGGTGATTTTAGGTGTATTACTTCTATCCAAATTGATTCATTTAGCAACTGATCAGTAAGGTTAGACACTTTTTCTCTCCAATTAAGGCTTCCTCTTGGTTTCCCTCTCATATATGGTTAAGACATATTTTTTTATAGGTATTGGTAATTTGATTATGTTTTTTATCAATGATTTTCCCATATTTGGATGTTATTTGTGTTCCAAAGAAATATTTTATGGTTTCAAATCCCTTTTTTCAAAGGCAGTCAGGTTTACCATGCTCTTTAGGTAGGTGTATCTGTTCAATTGTTCTAATTTCTTAAATTTCTCAATTTTTATAATTTCCTAAACATTCAAACCCTTAATTATATTGTCTTGTATTTGAAATTGTTTTATAAAATGTGAGAATGATTTTTAAAATAGAAATTGACAAAAATTTCACAATAGGAACCTTGGGTACTTAGAGATAGATACACGAGTATCCTTAGTGTATGTTACACCACTAAGAGGTAACCTCTTGTATGTTGATAGTCTATGGAAGGCCTCTATGTTAGTTTGATCCAACCTTATGCCTTGTTAGTATTGTGAGTGTATAATACTTATTGTATCATAGGCTAGAGCCTAGTTGGTAGGTTCACTGTTGTTTATGGTTTTTTATTACACGGTAGTTTATTTTTGGGATGTTTCCTAAAATGTATATTTATATTTTAGTATCTTTACCTAATTGTTACTAGATTTGGAAAATACACAATTGAATTTTTGAAAACTGAATTATTATTTTAAAAAACTTTAAAATTGTATAATAATAAAAATTATTATAAAACTATTTTTTTAAAGCTTGGACTTGTGGACTTTTATTATTAGATCCTACATAGATATTTTGGGGGTATCCAAATAGTCTCTGTTGATCACACCCTATTTCTACTGATGGGTCGATGTAGACATTTTTTTAGGATTAAAGTAAATGAAAGATAATTATATATCATGAAATATTTTCTTTACATTGTTGTTTCATTTTGGGATAGTTTGAAGGTGAGGCTTGGTCACATGAAGATGGGTTTTCACTAGACTTGTTTTTATTTTTGGTTTATCTAGTTTGAATTAGTTGTATCTCTGTTTGTTTTTTCACAGTAATATGGTTGTAAGTCTTGTTTTTCTTATATTTAAGACTTGTTTTTTCTTTGTTTTACCCCACCCTATAATGGGCTGGCTCAGGAAACTGGTATGGTTGCCCTTGGTTGATATGTTACAATGTGGTATCACAGGGGATACTCAGCTTGAAGTGTGTCCGTAATTCTGGAGTTGTTTTAGTGTCTTGGGTAAATAGGAGTAAGATTGTAAGAATTTAGATAGTATGTGAGAAAAATGGGTCTAGATAGCTCACTCCTATTACTGAATTCATGTTTCTATGGGTGGTTAGAATAATATTTACTAATTCCCTGATAGAGTATTTAGGTTCAATTGAATTAATTTTATGGGAATATTATTTAATTTTTTATATCTACAATATCTTAGGACTTGGTGTGTGTTAGGTTGTCTTGATAAACTATGTAGGGAGTTTATTTATATGGAACTATTATTTTGAAAAGGTATTTCTTTTTTTGTTATAGAATTCATAACTAATTTAAATTATTATTTTTTTGAAGTAAGGTTTTGGATTTTTATTTTTGGTTCAATGGTTTTGGAATTTTCTCATGGATGATTGGTTGTTATATTGTGTTTAACAGACAATTCCTCCTAGAAGATCACTTCCAAATACAAGAGGGGAATTCACAAGATAGGTTCCATAGGAAAATCCCCTATTGGACACTTATATGGTTAAATCATTGAACCGTAACATTTAAAACATGGGGTTGGTTGATGCATTGAACCCAAGATGGGAAGTGGATCATGGATCAGAATTTACCAAGCAACATCCACTTGTCTTCCATGTTGAAAAAGGACCTCAAGATTCAGAAGAGTGTCTTTAATGGATTTAAAATATATTCAACTTTTTTAAGACTCATGGTGATTCCCAGGTGGGGTCTTCCATGTATATTCTTGAGGGATAAGGATGAAGATGATGTGATTATATAGTGCAAGATAAGTTGCATTAAGATCTTACATAGTTTTTTTTCAAGAAAATATTCAATCAGCAGTTTTATCCTGAGACTTTAAATGAAGAAAAGCAAGGAGTTTTTGATATTGGCTCAGGGAGATTGTACCCTTTTGAAGTACAACACCTACTTAGCTGAGTTGGTACATCTAGCACCTAAGATTGTTACTAATGATTACCTAAAGTCTCGAAGGTTCTATATGAAGATAATGAATGATGTTTGGTGAATTATTGTTATTTTATTCCCTCATAACTTTTTGGAGGCAATGGATAAAGAATATTTGGCTGAGGCAAACATAGCTGGGAGGACAGGCTTAGGTAGAGATTCAATGGGTGCAGTGGTTATCCAATGTTCTTTTTTGGTAAGAAAATAAAGAACAAGAGTGGTCAGTTTTCGACAGGACTTGTTTCAGGGGATTCTAAAGGGAATCAATAGGTTATTTTCTACCATTGTGGGAGTTGTGGTCAATCCCTACCTCAGTGTATGTAGGATCCTAGAAATTTTCATATTTTTTTGTGATCTAGTCATATAAAGTGTTTCTATGATAATATGTTCTATGGAAGTAAGGTGGGATACACTTTTAACAAGGGGTTTTAGGTATAGGTTGAAGCTTATAATGGTTGGTGGTGTCATTATCAAGCCAATTGGGGAATTTTAAGTGGATATGACCAAATAGATTTATGTAGTTGAGTGTGCGACATAGGAATCTAAAGTAGGTCCAACTACTGTTATAGGTACACCATTTATTTCATCATATATGGTTCTAGATTTTTTTGATATAGGTGCTACTCATTATTTTATATCATCAAAGTTGGTTGATGTGTTGGGTTTATTTTTAGAGGTTATGAAATTCTTGTTGGATATTTCTATGACTTTTAGAAGGAGGTCTGAACAAGGTTTTAAATATCCTATGTGCCGGGTGGTGATAAGAGACTATGATGTGGTTTGGGAATTCATAGTTCTTAATCTTGAAATATGCGACTTGATCATCAACAGAGATTGAATAATTAGTGTAAAGGCCTAGATAGAATGTTATCATCATTGTGTATAATTATTATCTACTGTTGGGGTCACTCATTTTTTTCAGGGTGAGTGGGACTCTGGATCTAAAAGGGAAGTTCCGATTGTTCTTTATTCCATATTAATATCATTCCAATTGTTAGAAATTTTTCTCAATATAGTTGACCCATGATTGAGAAGTCAACTACCTACTATTGTGTGTGCATACCCTAAGGTCTTTCCAGGGGAGTTTTTTAGCTTGCCTCCATAGAGAGAGGTTGAGTTTACTATTAAGATATTACCTGGAATGATTCCCATTTCTATGTCATCCTATCAAATGAAACCTATTGTTTTTTTGGAACTTAAATTCTTTCTTGAGGACTTGGAGGTGAATGTATTTATTAATCCAGGCATGTCACCATGAGATTCACCTGGAATTTTTTCTAATAAGGGAGACAAAATTATTAGTCTTTGTATCAACTGTTTAATGTTGAATAAGGTGACCGTTAAGAACATGTATCCTTTACCGATAATTGATGATCTGTTTGATTAGTTTAGGGGGGCTCATTGGTTTTATAAAATAGAACTATGTTTAGGGTACCAACAATTAAGATTCCAAGAATAGTATATACCAAAGTTAGGGTTTAATAGTCAATATGGGAATTTTGAGTTTCTGGTTATTCCATTTAGACTCACTAATTATCCAATGGTATTCATGGATTTTTTGAACTAAATATTTCATTAGTTCTTGTAATTTTTTGTGGATATGTTTGTAGATGATATCTTGGTGTACTCCAAGTCAGAGGAAGAGTGCAGAAACCATTTAAATATCATTATTTGAACTTTGAGGGAACATCATCTATGTGGTAAACATTCCAAGTGTGAGTTTTGGATCCAGGAAGTAAATTTTTTAGGGCTTTTAATATCTGAGAGAGGCATCTCAGTTGATCCTAAAAAGGTGAAGGAACTTATTTCTTTGGAGTATCCCATAAACTTTTTTGACATTTGAAGATTCTTGGGTTTGGTAGGTTACTATATATGGTTTTTTCATGACTTCTCCAAGCTCTCATATTTTATGACAGCTTCAACCTATAAGGGTGTAATGTTTGAATGGAAAGAAAAATTTCATAGATCTTTTGAGAATATGAAGATGAGGTTAACTTAAGAACCGATTTGTATTCTTCCAAAACTAGGTTCGGGTTATGATATTTTTGGGATGACTCTAGTATGCATTTAAGATGTTTCTTGATGTAGGGGAAACAAGTTGTGGCTTATGGAAAATTCCAGTTCTGACTCATGAGAAGAACTACCCTACCCATGATAATGAGTTGATATTTGTTAGGAATGTTCTCAAAATGTGGTGTCAGTATCTATTTGGAGAGAGGTTTATTGTATATTATTCTAAAAAGTCCTGAATAATATTTTTCACTCAGAGAGATCTAAACGTTCGATATAGATGTTGGGTTGAGTACTTTCATACCATTAATTTTGATATAGAATAAACCCTTGGGAAATATAATGTGGTAGCTGATACATTGATCATAATTACTGGCACAAGTCTTGAAGGAATTATTTGAGAAGTTGTCTCTAATGATTTTGTTTGTCGAAATGATATAGAGTGTGGAAGTGGTTGGTGGATAGGCGTTCTTGGATTCAATAAATGTCAGATCATATTTTTATAAGCGTTTTTGAATTTAGAATATGATAGTCACCAATATCCAAAGCTTAGATGAAATACTAAATGGTGGGGCGACCTTGTGTGAGTTGTCTTAATCTCCTAGTGGAGATTTGTGCTTTTGTAGTAGGTTGGTTGTTTCATTTTCCTTAAGCCCAGAGTTTCTAGATAGTGGAAAATGGTCTTGTTGGTCCATGAACCTTGGGGATAAAATTATGTACCATGATTTGAGACATAGTTATTGGTGGCCAAGGATGAGGTGGTTTGTTGTAGATTTTGTATCATGGTGTCTCACTTGTCAAAGATTTAAGGTAGAACACCAGAAACCTATAGGTTTTTTTGTAGCCCTTACACATTACGGTATGGAAGTGGGATGATATTTCTATGAATTTATTCATTGGTTTATCACATACTTCTAGTAGGAAGGATGAAATTTGGGTGATTTTTGACAAACTTAATAAATCAGCACATTTATTGCCAATAAAGGAAATAATGAAAGTGGAACATCATGGGGACTTGTATGTATGAGAGATTGTGAAAAATCATGGGGTTACCTCTATAGTTCTTTCTGATAGGGACTCAAGGTTCACATACATATTCTAGAAAGGTTTTTATTAGGAAATGTGTTCCCTTATGAAATTGAGCGTGGCTTATCACCCACATATGGATAGACAGACATAAAGGGCTATCTTGGTTCTTGAGGATATGATTTTGGATTATGTGCTTGATTTCAGTGTAAATTGGGATGGAAATTTTCTTTTGGTTGGGTTTTACTATAACAATGGTTATCAGGCCTTGATCAGGATGGTTCCCTTTGATTATTTTTTTGCGTTTCCATGTTGATCTACCTTATGTAGGGTAGAGTTGGGAGAGCGGTCCTCAGGTTGGGACGAGTTTTGTTCAAGAGATGATAGAGGTATTATAGTTGATCCAAATACATTTGATCATGGAAAATAAGAATCATAAATATTATGAAGACTATCGACATCGTCCACTAGATTTTAACGTTTGTGATCAGTTCTTTATCTGAGTTTCAACTCACTTGGGACATCATTGATTTGGTAAGTATGGAAGTTGGAAATAAGGTTTGTGGGGACCTTTGAGATCATTGAGTGACTGGGAAAGGTGACCTATTGGTTGATCTTACCATATGGCTTGACTTATATACATGATGTTTTTCATGTTTCCTAGCTGAGGAGGTATATACGAGATCCTTTCATGTGATTAGATGAGAGGATGTTGTTCTTAAGACCAATACCACTTCAGTTGAGTAACTAGTTCTTATTAGGGATATATAGGATAAGATACTTCATGGTAAAATGATTCCTTTGGTCTAGGTACTATGGAAGTGGGGACATGATCACTAGAAGAATTGGGATCATGATTCATTGATGAGGTAGTAGTGGCATACTATTTTTATGGATCCAAGATCTTGAGCTCTTTCTGGGGATAGAAATATTTTAAAGGGGAGATTGTAATGTCCCATTAATGTTCTATTAGGTATGTTTTGATCTTTTTTTTGGTTTTCCTATTTTCATTAGGTAAATATTCACAACCTAGAATTGAGAGGATACCTGTAATAGTGAAGTCATATTTTTTTTGATTTTCGGCTTTTCCTTGGGCTTTTATGTTATTTGTTAGGCGGTTACACAATGTGTAATGGAGTTTCACGACGTGTAATTCCATCTAGAATAATCTAATGATTTGAATTAAAAATGTGAGTTTTTACATGTTATGTAATATGAAATCTAGTCTTTAATTAAAAAGGAAATGCGTTTTTTACCATAACTCAAATTAAAATGGATTCACTATGTTTAAAATATTACACACTGTGTAATTCCTTGAGTTTCAGTTTTTAGGGTGTTGTGCAGGTTTTTGAGGGATCATTAATTTTTACAGCCTTCTCCTCTTAGCCAGATATCTTACCCTAGGTGATTGTGGGTTCCTTCCTTCCATATGGATTGATTATTTTATCAATTTATTTGTAGGGTTAGGCACTTCGTCTCTCCAAGAAATCTTTATTCTTGGTTTGCCTCTCGTTTGTGGCTACATAATATTTTGTTGTAGGGATTAGTAATTATATTGTGTTTTATATCAAAAATTTTCTAGTCTTTAGATGTTCCTTTTATTTTAAAAGAATATTTTGTGGTTTCCAAACCCCATTATCATAGGAGATTAGGTTTCATATTCTCTTGAGGTATATGAATCTGTTTAATTATTATACTTTCTTGAATTGCTTATAGTTCTTATTGATTACTTGGGATTTGAAATGGGATCACATGTATTAAAATTGAAAAGGGAATGGGTTTAAATTTAAAAAGGGGGTTTTCTTTGAAAATAGAATTTTGTTGATTTGAAATGAAAAATAGACTTCCAAACCCTGAAGCAGATTTGATTAGATTTGAAATTGTTTTATAAAAATGTGAGCATGGTTTTTAAAACAAAAATTGAAAAAAAATTCACAACAGAAACCTTGGGTACATCAATATAGAGACATAGGTAGACTTAGTGTGTGTGAAACAACTAAGAGGTAACATATTGTATGTCTATGTTCTATGGAATGCCTCTATGTAAGTTGGATCCAAACTTATGTCCTGTTAGGATTTTGAGTTTCAAGTATGTATTGTCTTATAGTGTAGAACCTTACTAGTAGGTGCATCATTGTTTCTGGTTGTTTATTACATGATAGTTTATTTCATGGATGTTGGATCACATGTATATTTATATTTTAGTATCTCCACCGGTTTGTTATTGGATTTGAAAAATATATCAGACAATTTGTGAATACTCAAGGATTGTTTGAAAAAGGATTTCAAATTATTTAATAATAAAAATGATTGTAAAACTATTTTGTTTTAATTTTTGAACTTGTGATTTTTTTATTATATCTTGTATAGATATTTTGGTGGTATTATATTGAGCTCTGTTTCTCGCCCTACTTCTTTCTATGGGAATTTGTGGACCTTTTTTATCGGATTTAGGTAAATGGAAGAGTATTCAGAAGCATACAAAACTATATTTATGTTGTTGTTTCATTTTGGGATAGTTTGGAGGTGACATTTGGTCACATGGAGACTTATTTTTTCTAGAATTTTCTTTCTTTAAGGTTTATCTAGTTTGAGTCAATTTTATTTCTGTTTATTTATATATGGTACTATGGTTGTATGCCTTATTTTTCTTATATTAAAGACTTTTTTTTCTTTCACTATTTTAAATTACCCCATAATGGGATGGATTATGATGCTGGTATAGTTTTACTAGTTTATTATATTAAAATATATCATTCCTATGATGTGGTGGTGGAAAAAGGAATCACATCTCTTTAAGAAGGTGGTAGTCTACACATCCATGAACGATGTTTTTATATTTTACAGTGAGTGAGAAGGTAAAAATAAAATGATGTATTATACTTATAGAATGATAAATATGTCATTAATATCATAGATATGTCATTTATGTCATATATATTTATTATATTTACCCTTATTTCATTATATGTAATGCATTATTGAAAAATAATCACATCGCTTCATGAGGCAGTAGTCTGCCGTACACACAAGCAACATTATTGTATGTCTTATGGTATGGAACATAAAATGAGTAAATATAATATAACGACTCAAGTGGTATAATTATATTATAAATATCATATACAAAATTTATATCCATCATTATACCTAACCATGGTGGTACTGAAAAAATTAATGACATCATTTCATGAGGTGATAGTCTGTCATACACACAAATGATGATTTCATAACCCATTTTGTGGAAGTGTGTGTGGTTTTAGTTAATACCCTTAACTTAAAACATATCAGTATATGGAATATACTTATTTTATTATATCATCATGTTTTAAGAATAATTTATGTTTTTTAGAAATAAATAAAACAAAAAATGCTCATTGATGAATGTTACCTCTTTATCGAGTATCTCTTTTTTGGTTTTCACCAAAGGCCTTCCTTTGTTGGATTTATTAATAAATTAATGATTCTAGAATTATATGAGGGAGGTGAATAATTTATTTTATTAGGTATTAGATGAACCAATTTGTTTTTAATGTGTAAACATAGGAGGAGAGTCGGTGGCCTTTTATAAGTGAGGTGAGTGACACACTTGTAATTTTTTGAAAAGAGTTTGGTGTAACCACATTTTTACCTAACAAAAGGCACCCATAATGAACCAAAATCTATAATACAAGGTTTAAGGTCAAAATATTTCCATAAAAATGGTGTTTTATAAGTTTATAGGTCATTTTACCCCTTCATGTTAAAGTTTAACCACTATGTAAACTAGTTTTTACCTTAATTGTTGTAATTAATTTTAATTGTTTTCACTAATCACTTTGGAAAAAATTTAATTTAGAATTATTAGAAATTAATATTATTAAAAATTTGGAATAAATTTTTCCAAATTCAATTTACATAAGCGGAAAATTTTAATTTAATATTAATCTCACAGACACGACGAGACAATGGGTTTTTTAAGAAGAGTATTTTTTTAGAAAATAATGATTCTATATTAACTTTACCACTAATAATAATAATTTTAAAAAAATAAATTAATATTTAATGATAAATTACATATAATATTTTTAAAATATTCCCCATTATGTAATATTTTAATTAATTAAAATGGAGAAAATTTATGCATTTTAAAATGGTTTTTAGAAAATCCCATCTTTAAACCCCCAAAAAACTTATATTAAAAACCAATATAAATTTGATTCAAAATTAATTAAGTGGATTAAATATAAAAAAAATAAGAATTATTTTACTTAAAATTATATTCAAAACATATTAAGACTCATAAATTACTTAATTTATTAAAAATATAAGACATTTTATAAAAATCAGTATTTTTAATTATTCAATGAAAAATAAATATTTTCCAAAAAATATCAAAATTTAGACCAATGTAAATTTTGATATTATTATTTAAAAAATGATATTAATTTTATAAAATACAAATTATAAAATTTATAAATTAAACTGTTAAATAAAACCTGATAGGAGAAGTGTTTAATTAAAATAATTTCATTTTTGATTTAAAAAAATTACTTAATATTTTTATTACTAATATAAATATTTAATTCATATTAATGAAAATGATTTATTATATCATTAACTGTATTATTAAAACATATCCCAATGGTTCTTCCTGGGGATGGGACTGTTGATCTGTTTATATGAATGGATGCAAAACATGTACTTGGATCGAGAGGGTATTCCTTATAGATCACCTAAGGGTGAGTCCCTTAGGGATTATTCTAGTTGCGATGTTGTGATTGCCTATCGAATATGACCTGGGAATCAAACAATAAACTTGATTACATGTGTATTTAGTGGTATAATATCTAGCTTAATGCCACATTTACAAGATGTTCTATCTGTATATGGTATTCTTTATTTTGGTGATTAGAGGCGAGTACGGGTAAGCCCAGGGTTAGTACATGTATCCCCCTTTGGTGAAGTATCTTTCTTAGAGATATTTTTGGTGATGATTAAAGTTGGTATAGTTTATTGGGATTAAAAACCCATATATCGAATTAATTTTACATGACTTTAGTGGTACAACATCCATCCCCATGCACTTTTTAGAGGATGTTTAGTTGATTAGAACATGGGTCCAAGGATCTACTGTGGGTTGAGTTTTTTATGATTTTATACCTTGATTATATAAGTATTTATATGAGAAAATTCATATATATATATATGCATGCATACATATAATCATATAATATGGAATTGTGTCTAGATGATAGGGGTCAAAGACCCAAGAATCAATTTTTGACTTATTTATTTTAATTTTATATGTTTTTTTTATAATTTATAATTGTCTCAGTTTAGATGAGAATATTTCACGATCTTTCACTTATGATGGAATATTTGGAGGTTCATCGTTGGGGTGGCCTTATGATATTATTTACCCTGTAAGTGCACCTCGGTGTGCGTGCAGACCTTATGTTTTATTTTCAGGTTGAGCATAGATATATGATCGATTTGAATGAGGCCTATAATTTTTTGATCAAGTAGAGATGCTCATGTGGATTATTATGATCATGATATGAAATGATCCCCAAGAGTTTTTTGATCACAATACAACATATTTCATGGTAATTAATGATCCTATGGAGGTGGAAGATTGGTTATGGATTATTTAAAGGCTCTTTGAATACTTTGAGACCCCTATATTTTTCATGGGGAGGTGTGTTATCTTCATCTTAGAAGGCCCTAGTAGAATATGGCATGACTCAGTTGTTTTGGCATAGATTCATGAGGTCTTGGAATGGAAAGACTTAAAGGAAATATTTACTAATAAATTATACAAGGTTTCTATCACCTTGAAAAAATACATATAATTTCTCAAACATGGGAAAGTGAATCGTTCAGAAGTTGAATATTCTAATCACTTTACTAATCTTGTAGTATTTTCACTGAGGTTGTGTCTAGTAAAGATATGAAGGCTCATAGGTTTCATATGGGGATTAATCCCAATATTTGGCCATAAATATTCATGCTAAATATTTACACCTATGATGTGGTGGTGGATAGGGAGTTAATGGAAGATATTGACCTTGTCGGTAAGTCAAGTCTAACCAGAGTTCCTCTTATTTCTAGTGGTATCTTCAATGTCTTTTTTAATGGGATGAATAAATTTAGTGATTCCAATAAAGGAAAAAGTTGTGGTTCTTCTCATAAGTCTTTTCATAAACCATCATGAATGGTCAATGGCTTGAAATTTTATTATTGTGGCCATTCATGGGAAAACATTATTTTTGTGTCGTGCCTCCAAAGCCCTGTAATTCATCTGGATGTCATAGTCACTTAAATAAGTTTTTTCAGAATATTTCTCATCATATCTTTGGTAAAGGATTACAATCACCTAGAGGATATGCTAATTAGTTAAATGATTCATGTATAATAAGGTTCCATATATTGGACCTTATAATAAATCATTTACATGTATTTGAGGATACTCTAATGGAATATGATTTGGGTCATTATACTATGAGAGGTACCATTTTTTTTACTATGACCTTAATGATTGATTTATTTGATACAAGTGCCTCTCACTCTTTTATATTTACTTTTATAGTGAATATTTTAAAACTTAAAATGGATTTCATTCCATTATCTATGGAATTGGCGATGCCACTAGGAAATAAAGAGAAGGGTCTCTTATATCCCTTGTTCTATTTCTTTTTGTGTGACATATAACTAGTTTGAAATTTTCTGGTTCTTGACTTGGACTTCTTTAAATTTATTATTGAGATGGACTAGTTAATTTCTCAAAAGGATTAAATTGATTATTATCATCAGTATGTTTTCTTTATTACTCCCAAGGGGATCTTCCATATATTTCAAGGTGAGTGGGATCTAAGGTCTAGTCAAGTGTGGCCTAACCTATCAGAGCTTAGTATATTGTTTTCTTTATATATAGTTGAGATAGTTCTTAAATATTTCAGTGGTGAGATCCATATGATAGTTAATGAATTTCTAGAAATTTTTTCAGATGACTTTTCTAGTTTTCCTCTAGAGAGAGAGGTGGAGTTATCAATTTAGCTGGTACTAGGAACTAAATCGATATAAATGAAAACTTACTATATGGCTCTAGGTGAATTTAAAGAGATGAAAATTTAGCTGGATGATTTGAGATCCAAGGGATTTATACACCTAAGTGTGTCATCTAGGTAGCCCCTATGATATTTTCCAAGAAGGATGATGGGAATTTTCATTTTTTCATTGATTATCAAAATATCAATTGAGTAACAGTTAAGAATAAATATAACTTTCCTCACATTGATGATTTTTTTGATCATTTATAGGAGGAAAGTGGTTTTCTAAAATTGATATTTTTAATTTTTATCACCATCTCAGAATCAAGGAGTTCAATATTCCAAAGACTGCCTTCAAGAGTAGGTATATCCATTTCAAGTACATTGTAAAGACACTAAAACTAAATAACTCTCCTACTATATTCATGGAATTGATGAACAATATTTTATACTAGTATCTTGAAACATTTGTTGTGGTGTTAATGGATGAAAACCTAGTATATTGAAGGAACAAGAAATATAATGTGTTTTTCTTGATACATGTTTTTAGAATCATGAAGGATCACTCCCTGTATGAAAAGTTATCAAAATTCCAATTTCGGATCCAAGAAGTTACGTTCTTAGGACACATGTCCTTAGAACATGGTATCATAGATGATCCTAAAAAGGTGATGGTTATCATGTTACGAGAATAACCATAGAATTTATTTGAGATTAATAGATTCTTGGGATTGGGAAGAAATTATTGGTGGTTCATAAATTATTTCTCAAAGTTTTCTTCACCTTTTAATTCTCTCACCTATAAGGGGGTTGAGTTCTTATGGGATTATAAGAATTAGGAATACTTTAGTGAGAAAAATAATTATTTGATCTTAGCATTGATTCTAACATTTCTACAGGACAACCAGAGTTATGTTTTTTATTTTCATTATTCAAGTATAGGTATCAGTCACATCCTTATATAGAGAAATCATGTGGTGGCTTATGGCTCACATAATCTTTGGCCTTATGAGAAGAATTATCTTACTAATGATTTAGAAATTTTAAGTATTGTTCATGCCCATAAAATTTGGTGTAACTATATTTTCTTGGAAAGTTTTATCATTTACTATGACCATAAAAGTTTAAATAACATCTTTTCTAAAAAATATTTGATCCTTTAACAAATACGATAGTAAAAATACTTGGAGTTATTTAACATTGATATTGCATATACTCTAGGAAAGGGGAATGTTGTTGATGATGATATTAGTAGGAAATTACATCCTCAAGCTATGTAGGAGGAAAATGATGAATGGAACCCAATGAGACTCTTTACTCAAATGCACTTTGGAGTTAGATAGGAAGGGTATAGTAATATTCTATATTGTGTTTATTTGAAATCCTCTCTACTTGAGATGATTAACCAAGAACAAGAATAATATTAAGAGTTTTGAAATATAAGATCATTGTTATATAGTGGGTAGACCATTTGTGAGTGGTATCTCTCCAAGGAAGGAATGATGTTTTTTTCTTCAGAAACCTGTATATCAATCTATAAACCAAAAGGAAGGATGTATTGGGAGATTTTCATCAATCTTTGTAGGCTATCCACATTGAAACCACAAAGATGTTTTATGACATGATGTACCGGTTTTGGAGGCCTGGTATAAAATAGGATATATAAGACTTTGAATCTTGATGTTACATATGGAAACGAATAAAATATAAGAACTAAAATCATTATAGTTTGATTTAATTTCACCCCTTTCCAACATGAAAATGGAATGAGATTTCAATTGATTTAATTATTGGTTTACCTCAAACTTCACATGTAAATAACTCTATTTGGGCGGTGATCTATCAGTTAACCAAGTTGGAACATTTCATACTAACTCATGATACAACCAAAGTGTAAGACTTGGGGACATTTTCTACACAAGGTATCATGATATTTTGTGGAATTACTATAGCCATTGTCTCTGATAGGGGCCCTTTATTTACCTCATGGTTTTGGAAGTGACTTTAGGAGGATATGGGCTCTTAGGACAAGTTGATCATGACATATCATCCCTAGAAGGATAGGAAGAAAGAAAGGGATAATCAAATTTTGGAAGATATGATCCATGAATTTGTTTTCAAATTTAGAGGTTCTTCGGATAGCCATATTTGGATTGTTAAGTTTTCTTACAATTTTTTTTACCAATTATCCATAAATATGTAACCTTTTGAATCTTTGTATAGAATACCCTATAACTCACCCATTTGTTGGTATAAAGTTAGATAAGATTCACTGATAGGACCTAGATTGGTTTAGGAGATAATGATAAGGGTTCAGTCAATTTTACAGTGTTTAATGATGGATCAAAGCTGGTACATGTCTTATGAGGACCATCGTTATTTCCCTTTATAGTTTTTGGTTAGGGAAAAGGTGTTATTGAAAATATTTTACTATTTAGGTCATCAAAGGATCAAAATACAAGGAAATATTTCTCCTAGGTATGTAAGACTATTTGAGCTCCTGAATAGCTTAGTAAGGTTTCTTGTCACTTAGCTCTACCACATCAATTATATTTGATCCCAAACATTTTTCCTATGTATCAAATTAAAAAGTATGAGATTGAACCATATTATGTTCTAAATTGTGAATACCTTGACCTAGAATATAATATTTTGGTGACTAATCAATCATTGTGAGTTATTTAAACTCATGTGAAGGTTCTATAGGAAAATTCAATACCATTGGTTTAAGTTTTTTGGTAGTATGGATCTGATTCTTATGAGAATTGGGAGTGTGATCTATGATGAGGGAGTGGTGGCATCATCTCATTGTGGAACAACCTTATCTGACTTAGCTTCATGGGTAAGAAAGAAATATGGTGAGAAGAATTTTAACACAATTATATTATTTTTAGGAACCACCTTATTATTGATTAGTTTCATTCTTTTGTTGTTTATAGATTTTTTTCAGGTGGATTTAGTTTTCAAGATGGGTTGGGTGTGTATCTTATGGAGTCGATGGGGTGTATACATGATCATTGAGATAATATGGCTAAATGTGTTCCATCGGCTTATCGACGAGAATGGCAGTGGATGAAGTAATCTAATGTAGCCACCGAATAGTTGGTGGTCCTCTACTGGACAACCTCTAGGATAACCCATAGCTACTGCACTTTTGAAGTAGCCATCATCTAGTCACTCAGATCCCACATGATAGATATTGGCACCAATCTAGGATATCTAGGTAAGTGTGTTATCATCTTTTTATGCCATCGAAACCACATATAATTTCTTAAAACTCCTCCATCAATACTAAATCGACCTATTAAAACTTGGTGACTTTCTTGGACATCTTTATCTCTCCTAACCCAATTCCTTGGTGGATCTAAGTGTTGATCAAATTTTTGGTTCTCTTTTGGTAAGTTGATCATTTTTTTTGATCATGGATCTTCTTATTATTTGAAATCCACTTGTTTCTATATTAATATTAACCATTAAAATGATGGAAATTTTTTGGATATGGTTTTCTAATTGTATTTATTTTAGATTCATCATGGAATTGATGTTTTGTGTTCTAATATCCAATACCCTTGGTGTGTTTATGGGAATTGTGAAGGTAAGTAATTACTTTGGATTCATTCATTCTAGAAAAGGGTAATTCTGAGATTCTTAATGGGTAATTTTTTATTTAGGACCATTCTTAGATTATTAGGATCCTTGGTTTGTTTTAGATTGTGGTTCAATGTGAGTGGTGATATTTTATGTGCTTTAAGGTATGTGTTTTCAGGAATTGGAATTATCTTTCAAACCTTACTTGCTTTATCTTTGAAATTTGATTTTAAATGGTTGAAAAACATGGTTTATTGATTTATCTTGAAAATGGATTTTGAAATGGTTTTCAAGGAATAATTTGTGAAATGTGGTGGTTTTGGTAAGATTTTTATAAAAATGGATTTCTCCCTTGGTGTTGTTAATAAAAATGATATTAAAAAACAATTTGTATGATTTCAACAATGAAATTATCTTTTTATGTTTTTATTATGGTAAACCCAATTGTGATCAATAATGAGGATGAGAGACATACTAAGGGATAAAATATTTCCACCTAGACCTATTATACTAGGGTAATGTGTAAACCAAGTTGACTAAGTTATGGCAAGGAGGAACTCATGGGAGTGAACTCTTACCCCTAGAAGTGTTCTTCTAGGGTAATGTGCACACCAAGTGTCATACTGGTCACATGAATTATATAAGGATCCTAAGTGGCATGAAATTTATTCCAACTTAAGGAAAAGTTTTATCTATTTCATCCTTAAAATTAATGTTTATAATGTTCTGAAAATGATTTGAAAATTGGACTTATTAGTATGTTTTGTAAAATATAAAAATGGGTGAGTTTCCATGTTTTATATTGAATTATGAAAAGATGGATATCATGAATTATCTTTCTTACTTTTAGAATAATTGGTTTATTTTATAGTATTATTATTAAACATTTTTTGGGATCCTACTGGGATTTTTTTACTCACACCCTACTTACACCTTTAGGTGTATGTAGATATTGTTTTGTCAGATGCAGGTAAAGGTAAGGTGCTTCAGGGTGGCGGTGAGTTTTCTCATTTACAGATTGTTGGAGTCTTTATATGACTACATGTCACATTGAATTGGGGTTTTTTATTATACCTTATACTTTGGATTTTTGCTGCATTTTCATGGACACCTATTTTGTATCACTCTTGTCACTTTTCTATTGGGGACTTGTATCGACATACTGACATTTCCTTTACAGATGCTATCCTATATATGTTATATTATAGAAAAATTATTCCCAAAGGTAGTTCTTGATGCCCAAGAACTTATTTCCTGCCTATGGGGATTGGGAATGCCCTTCCGGTTGTGTTGTAGACCGACTTGGGTTCCAAAGAGTCAGGAAATTTGGGTTTGTTCATAACATGTTCTCTTTTGAAACATTCATATATCTCATAAAATATATTCAAAAAGAAATTATATATATATATTTATTATTGCATAATTCCTTAAAAATATTTTATAATCCTAAATATTATTTCTTTCTTCTTCTCTATATTTATCTTACCTTTTTCTCCTCATTTCTTATCTTCAAATTTTTCCTTTCAAGGATCAATTATTGTGAATTCTTTTGAAGTTATAGTTTTCAAAGAATTATTTTACCACATAAAATGTATTTTGAATTTTTTTTAATATATTTTTTCACATTGTAAACCCTTTCCCTTCAAGAATGATGCAATAATGAAGACTAGGGATTCTGGTAAAGGTTTGATTTTTTTTAATAATAGTTAGCTTATATATTGATTTTAAAACCATTATTAGACTCAAATTGGTAGAATATAATTTTTCATTATAGAAAGGACATATAATGAAATAAGAAACCAGAGATTATTTAAAAGTTTAATGAATTTTATGCTTGAATATTAGGTTCTAGTGATCTTATTAATTGTTTTTAAGAAGATAAATTCACAAGGACATAATTTTTTTAAGGGGTGAGAACGTGGAAACCTAGATATTTTTAATATTACACCACTTTTATGGTTTATTATTATTCATTATTTTGAATTTATATATTTAATTTATATAATTATAAATGTTTATATCAAGTATAAAATTATATTATATAATCAAATTATTTACTCATTATACATTTAAAATAATTTTTTACTATAAGAAAAAATTATACAAGGGTTAAATAAGTTTTCCTACAATAATTTCTTATTATGGTCCATTTAAAAAATTATTAAAAAATTAGTTATTTTATAAATAGATAATAATTTTAATTATACAATTTTTTATGTATATTTATATAAATAATTTTTTCAATGTATGAAACAAGAGTATGGTTTTTCATTTAAGAAAATAATTTTTTTTATTCTAAAAAATTGTTTATCCATGTATTATATAATTTTATTTAAAAGATAATTTTTTAAAATTTTAAATTTTAATGTGATAAAATGAATTTTATTTTTTTATTATCATATTGAAATTACATTAAGGTTATTTTTTTGGATTTTTCTAAACAAGCTTATTTTTTGGTGAATAATAAAAAATTATAGTTTTTATGTATACTATATATTTTATGAAATCATCATGATAAAAATATGACATAAAAATATATGAAACTTATGTAATTTATCTTACATGATGAAATATTTGAAATATGATATAAATATTATTTAATGATTTTTTATATTAAGATAAATTTGAATTTTTTTATTGGTGTTGATGCAGATTAGAAAAGTCAAAATTGGGATCATTAAGATAATATTTAAGAGTGGATAAGGATATTATTGGACTAAATGATAAAAATTGATACTAATAAATTATTTTTATGTATATTTATGAATTTTATACTTATATTACAAGTTAATTATCTAAATGCTTACCCAGTGCTTACACAAGGTAAAAAGAAGTCAAAATCCTTATCTTGAAAATGTTATTAAGATATAAACAAGAATAAAATGTATTATTAATGGTTTTAGATGATGACATTCATAAAAATAAAAATATATTCATTTTATTAATTTATTTTTAATATTAAATATTATTATTATTATCTAAAATAATTATGCATCGTTGATGAAACACTTATGCTAGTAGGAGAAAAGTCAAAGTAAATGGTTTTAAAAATATCAAAAGTGATAAGATTCAGATGAATTGGAATATTGAAAAGTTTTTTAAAATTTAAATTATATTTAAAAAATTATAAAAAAAATTAAAAATTAATTCTATAGAAATCTAGATTTTTTTAAAGTCAAATTATAAAAATAACCTTGAAAATGAATTTCAAGTGTATTTAATGTTAAAATTGTTTATAAATTAATAAAAAAATTATAAAACTTCATCATAAGTTAATTGGGTATTATAAATAATCGTGAACAAAATCTATTATCCATTTATGTTCTACCTTCCATTTTAAAATTACATTCTTTACTCTTAAAGAATACATATTTATGAAAATGCTATCGAAGTTTTCCTATAAAAGGGGACTCATTATAACCTTTCTCAAACTAATATAAAGTTCAGTATTCTATCTATACTCTACCCAAATTACTCTATGAAAATATATTTACATGTTCATGAGGATATTTACTTTCCTAATTTCATTTCTCTAAAGGATTTATAATCAATTCAGATGAGGTTATTCAAAGATCACTGTAGGGGTTTCTTGGCCCCTTTATCCTTTCTTATATAGGATTCATTGTCTTAAAATTCTTTTAAAAAATATATTATTTTTCACACATGATAAAATTATCTTGGTATTTTCATAATTTTAATCTATAAATGATTAGATATCTCCCATTAACTCTAAAAAAACTATTTTTCATTGTCGTTACTACATCAAAATAAAACGTTTTTCAAATCCTTGTCTTTTTTATTTCAACTCTCCTCTTATCCTTTTAAATAACATAAATATGTTTAAAAATTAAACCTAAAATATTAGTTTAATTATAGTATAAGGTTTTTATAAAACTCAAGTATTTTTTTTATTCTTTTAAACACTCTCAATAGACATCTCTTACCATGGTAATTTTATTCCACCTAAACAAATGATTGTGTTTACATAAACGTATGTGTTCCAAAAAATATTCTTAAAAATTGTTTTAATGGTTTAATATAAAATTAATATTGAAATATTTTTTATTATAATTTTTTAATAGGAAAATATCCACCATAACAATGAAATTAAAAGTAAACAATCAAAACTAGTTTAATAGTAAAAAAATTCTTATCGAGGAAGATTCTGTAAGTGGTAACTATTTCATAAAATATTGAAATTACATGATTATAAAATTATATGGATAAAATAACTTGAAATATTTGGTGATTATGTATCCATTTTATAATTATTTTTTACTATTATAATTATACTATAATAGTATTATAGATTGTGAACCTACGACCAAAAAATGGATGACATGAAAAATACTAATTTTGTAAATGAATTAAAAATGAAAAAAAGAAATGGAAGGGATAATAATAAGGAAATTAACATTAAAAATATTCTAAAATAAGTAAATAATTAATTTAATTTTATTATTTATGAGGTTAGAGGACATACGAGGTGAGTGGGGACTCAAGGTAAGGGGATTCTTAACTCAATTTCCATTAATTGAGTTATATCATTTCTTTATCGACTATGTTATTATAAGACTATGTATATTATAACATATGATTATTTTATATGGTATTTACCCTTAATTTATATGTATTTAAATTTATTTCACAGAATAATTTCCTTGATAGATTCTAATTTTACATGTTATAATCTTTGTAAGGGTTTCTTTTTAAGTGTCACTTTGAATTAAAAATTATTTATCTCTCAATTTCTATTTGAGAAAAATTGTGTGCTATTTATTTTAAAAACCCAATATATTTTATTCTCCTAAATTATTTTTTAGGTTTTACATGATTTTTTACCATATAACCTCTCTTTATTTCATGACTCAATTGAAAGGTTTCCTATAAATGGATCTGACCTTATCTCATATTTATGGTTTTGAATCATTCTCCTCCATTTACATATTATTTATATTATTTTTTGGATGTCCTATATACTTATATATTTTCTTAATATTATTTTTATTTATTTTTAACTTTCTTTGAAAAAGTGTGAATAAAATATCTTTTTTAAAAATTTCTACATGGTTCATCATCTACTGACTATTTATAAAGTGTGAAAGGAAGGTATTTTTAATTATTTATGAAAAAATGAATTTTATCATTATCATATTTTTTTTTCTCTATAAATATTCCTCTGTAATTTTTCATGTTTTTTCAAAGTAATTTTTATAAACATTTTTTTATAAATTATTTACTTTGATAGAAAATTTATTAAAAATAAGGGGAATGATTTTATTTTCTTTTAATATGCTGTCTTTGAAATAATCTCAGTTTATGGTTTGGTTTAAAATTTCATGTTTGTATATCGAAAAGGGAGTTTAAATAAGTTTTTTTATGAACAATTAAAGATTCTAAATGTTTTTTTTCCAATAATTGTACTTGGTAATTATAAATAAAAGTTAGGTGAGTCTGGGATATAGCACTATAATGAATTGTGTAATGATTTATTCTTTAGAGAAATTATTTTGGAATTTTTTTCCATTATAAAGGATTATGAGTGTATGTAACAGCCCAAGATTTTATAAAAAATATTCTTTTTAATTTTATTAATGTCTTGTGTTGTACGCTACACCAAAAGGAGCTTGCACAACACGCATCCTTGACTTGCCTTGCATTACACGCAATCACGACCTTCCTCGATAGCGTGTGTAATACGCAATACCGAGTTTCACTAAACAACGATATGCTATTAAAATATTATTAAAACTAGCCGTTATGAATAGTAATAACCACTTTTTAAAATTCTGTAAATCTTATATTTCAAAATGAACTTCATTTTTGGATTCGGAGTATCGAATTTAGCCTAAGGTGAAATTTTGGTACATTTCGGATAACTTTCATATTCTGATGAATAGTGAAAATTACTAAATTATAATTAAAAAACAACTTTTTTAATCGAAATAATTAATAGTGATAAATTATTAATTTGAGTAGTTTTAAAGTATATTTAGAATATATTTTTACAATTTAATACAATGTTGGTCATTGGATGTAATTTCACATTTAAACTAGACATAAACAAGTGTCAATCTTTTGATAGATATTGTTTCTTAAAAACACGCTATTTGTTTTAACAGCGGGATTTAATTATAAAATTAATTAATGCAACTTTTATGTTATGAATTTGGTAAAATAGACTTCATTTTTGAATTCGGAATATGAAATATAGCTTGGGATGAAATTTTGGCATTGTTCTGAAAAACATCAATTTTTGATGAATAGTGAAACTACTAAGTGGTAGTTAAAAAAACTGAATTTTTCATAAAACTGAATTTTACCGCTTCTGTGAATGGAATTTCAAAAATCAGAGAGATACGGTTGATGTCAGTAAGTAAAATGTGGTTCAATGAGATGAAAATAATTTTTGGTGAATAGTAACTTTTTACTTTTATTTACCACGGTTAAAAGTAAATTGGGTAATTAAGGGTAAAAATGATATTATTATTACCCTAACAAATGTCCTAATTCTATTGGACAAGTGTAATTCGACCAAAAACAACCTTATGAATATAATATGACCATTTAGGCCCACTTGGATTAGATTAGGACATTTATTATTATTTAATTCAAAGAAGGGTTAAAAGAGTTAAAATCAATGTTTATTTACTAAACCATTTTTAATATGGGGTTATACATAAGATAAATTCGACTATAAATATTCATTAGAAAGATAAAAAGATTTCCTACATAATGATATTTTATTTATAATTTTAAGACTTTAAATAAATTAATTTATTGATGACACAACGATGATTCAGTAATTACCCTTTTAAGTAAATATTAACATAATTGATGTTATAAATGCTCAAATGAATGTAATTTGAGACTTTTTATGAATTCCACTAATTTTATAGGTTACTATGATATATTAGTGTTGATTTAATCAACTTGGTTCGAACATATAATTTTGTTATGACTTTCACAAAAATCATATATCAAATAGTGTCAAAATTGACACAAAATAGTTTTTAAATCAAATATTATATTATTAATTGTTATTTTATTCCTAAAAATCTAAGGTTGGGAAAAATGACTTAGATAAGGATATATTTATTAATAATATACAATTTGGGGTTCGTTTGGCATGTTATAGTAAGTGTATTAACCATATAGTGAAAGAAAACAAAAAGACACGGTAAAAGTTAAATTATTTAACTTAGAGTTAAATCTAATTGATAAGGTTAAAATAATACCCTAAACTTGTCTAAATACTATTGGATGATATTATTTCGACCCATCCCCACTTTAGATTCGAAATAAGACCCTTTGGAACCATTATAAACCGATTTTGACTTTAATATAAAATAATATTTTGAGATATTCCTAAGGTGCCCCTCTCCTCCCTTATAAAAGGACACCTCCTCCCCCTCCTCCTTACACCAATTTGAGCACTCAAGATCGGCCAACCCCTGACAAAATCTCTTCTCCACTTCCCTAAAAACATCCTAGAGGTTCTGGTCTTCCTCAAAGACCAATTTTAGTGCCCTAAGAGGAGGTCTCAAAGAGGCACTTCAAAGAAGAGGTAATTTACCGTTACCAATTCTTTCATCTTTATTTCTTCTTCCACTTCTTCTTCTTAGGTTGTTTCATTATGAAGTAATAACATCAGTATCACTAATATACTGATATGTTATTATAAGTATGAAACAACCCTATTTCACCATCTATCCATCCTACGGAAAAAGAAATCACCGCGCGTGCGTACGTACGGAATACCGTCTCCACGCCGTGGTGTAATCTATTTTCCACCACCACCTTACATGGATGGGTATAATGGTGTAAAGAATAACTATACATAGTTATTAAAACATCATATTGATTCTGATATATTGTATAATCCACTCCAATTCAATTCAATATTTATAGAAATGATATCATCGCTCGTGCGTACGTACGGACTACCGTCTCCACGACGCGATGAGATTCATTCTCCATGTTAACCATTTAAGAATGATTATAATGTATATATAAGAAATAATAATGAAATATATGACATTATAAAGCTACTGGATTTATGTATATATATACATATGTATGTCATCTACTTACTTCCATTTCAAGACAATAAGGAAAGGAAAACAGCGTTCATGCGTACGTACGGACTACCGTCTCCATGAACGGTGTTTTTCATTTTATTTATCTACCTGTTATATATATATACTGAATATATATGATATATAAATCATATTTTATATTCTGGAAGTGAGTAAATCATGATATAAGTAATAATGATGTCAAGAACAACAAGTCAAAACACCTACGATAAATGAAACGATTTTACCCAAAACGCTTCTTTAACATGGAATTTACAAAAGAACGGGTAATATAATGTCATAAGTGAACCATATATGATATCATAACAATGAATATGATTCTGTAACAAGTCAATAACATGATTTAAATCATTATACAGGAGGTTCGGACACTTACAAAGCAAGTCGGACCAAAGGTAAGGGAAATATCACAATCTCATTTTTATCCGAGATTGTTTATTCGTAAGTATTTACTGGGGTGTATTTTATCATCCACATCCATGTTCCCTCAATATGTAATATTGTTTCCATCCACTTGCAATAGTTTAAATCCAATTTTACCCTTAGGTGAGTTTTTAGTAAAGAATATGAAAGGAATCTTTTGTCATTTTTCCGTACGAGGTACTTTTTGACTTTTCCGACAAAAGTACGAAGAATGTTTTTTTAACTTATACGGCATGAATGGATTTTTAAAACATTATTTCCAAGAAGCTTCCTTTACAAGTTTTCAAGTTTATTTTTAATCAACTTCTTTTATTTTAAAGTTGTATGACATGTTATGAAAGGAAAATGTTTTTGAAGAAGAAAGGATATTTTCCTCAAGAATGGAGTTCAAGTGTTTTATCAAAATTATTTTCCATATAAAATAATAAAGGGTTCTGTTTTTATCCCTATTATTACATTGATTTGATCATGTTGTGATGGAATTATTTTTATGAATTCCTTTATCTTATATGAATTGTTTTATGATGTCATGTTGTTTAAGAATCCCATTTTTATTACATGGGTTACGCTATGATGTATGGTTTATGATTATGTGGCACACATAAGAAAGGATTAATTATGAGATGGGTGGGAACTATATCTCCCTCCAATGCATTGGGTAAAGATTTTATATCTCATGAGATAGACATGGCTGGAACGGAAGGTTATTTCGGTTCAGTGATACAGGACTGAAACGAGGAGTGAACTCGGTTCAGAAAGGGACTTCGTCCACTAAGATAGTCTTGGCAATGAGTCATGACTAACAAGAAATGATTTTCCATGATTATGTGTGCATGCCACAAAGTTTCAAGTTTTATGTTATGATTATGGGGATCTCATTTTCACTTCTATGATTTATCCCATGTTATGATATTATGAGCTCTTTTGCAGGTTAAGATTTCCAAAAGCTATGTTCTTATGTATATGGTGTGATTGATATTTCTTTTGTTTACCCTTACTGAGCATTTGAGCTCACCCTTTTATGTTTTCTTTTCCCCAGGATATAAAGAAAGGTTTTTAGGTAAAAAAAGGGAAGATCTTTATGAGAGATATTGAAGATCTTTCACCACGATTAGAAGATTACGTTCCGAGTTTCCAAAGACACTAAACTATTACGATCCTTGTGTGTGTGTTTTTGTTATGTACTAAGTATTCCGCAAAAGTAATGTAATGTCCATGTACGATAAGCTTCGGGTCTTTACAGTTGGTATCAGAGGAAAGGTTTAGTCAACCTTTGGAAACTAGGATGCGAAAACGTTAGTGAGATCCCTAGAGATATTTCTAAGGTATGTCTAGGGATGTCCCTAGGGATAAGTATACGTATAGGTTATAGTAATAGAATTACGCTAACGATCATAGAATTAAACCAAAGATGTTAGATATTCCCCCTTTATTATGATTTTTTCCTCTCACACTATTCTTTTTGGGTTTTAGAAAATGGCTGGAAACAAGGTGATTCACGATAATGGAGGATATGATGGACAATGGAATGATATTCTTCATGAGAAACCAAATGAAATGGGATTTGGAAGTCCAAACATCATTATTATGCCGAATCAGAAGTCTCATAATATGATCAATAAAGTAAAATTTGGTAAGTTTCCTGACTCGGCTAATAAGAGAAAGATGGAGTTTCATGATGATCATAGAGGAAAGAATTTCAATTTCCCTTATGTAAATCATGTGGGAAGAGGCATCAAGGAGAATGTTTCAAAGGAACTGGAAGATGCTTTGGGTGTGGAAAAGAAGGACACAAAGCCAGTAAGTGCAAAGGAAAAGGTTTAGTTAACATCAGGGATGAGGATAATGTTATTGCTACGACATCAACAATGGTTAAATATTTTAAATGTGGAATGTACGGGCATTATGCAAACCAATGCCCTAAGGGAAAGTCTCATGAAGAGAATCAGTATGGTCGTATGGGTAGTATTTATTTTGATGATGATGATGAGACTACAAATGATATGTGAGATGAAAGAATTGTTGAAGCTTGGTCAATGGTTTAAGAATGTAGTGGAATGATTACATTTTTATCAAGTGTAATGTTGTATAAGTAATCTCATGGTACTATGGGATAAAGAGACATCTAAGGATTGTTACATTGTTGTCTTTCCTTAAGTTTTGAAAGTATGTGATGAATGGTACCAGTATTTTTGGAAAGTAGATGTTATGCGCATAATGAAGGGATAAGACGATAATGAGATGTTTGATTGTATGCATGAGCTCATGATTGATATAAGGACTAAGTGATATCATGGTTTGAGTATATAGAATTTTGAGGATTTTGGTATGTGGAAAGTGTTAACTTTTAACTGCATTCATGTTTTCACTAAGGTATTCAAGAGAATACACGATTAAGGACTTTGAATGTTTGGAATGTGACCAACAAGACATATCTTATGATATGTGGGGATCAACGACAGTATTAAATCTCTGGTAATCGTTGTCACTATATTATGAGAGTGGACTGCAGTATTATGTATAAGCCTAAAGATTAGACTGGATTATGTTGGACATAAGTTAGTATTGTTTAAGGATAGAAGATTTTCGATATTATTGATGGGATGTTATAATAACGTAGTTTTAGAAAAAGGACAACCTGCAGGACGGGCGACAGCCCATCGCTTCGGACAAGGCTGTAGGAATCGAACCCACAACCGAAGTGCGACTGGCCTTTATCGCCTACCATTGACCTACAGGAAGTCCCTGTTTAGTTGAAGCTAGTTTTATTATATTAAGCAGTATGATATATGAAGTATAAGTCCATTTTAGGAACTATATATGATTAATCTCACTATAGAATGACTTATGTATATTTAATAACTTTTGCTTACCTTTTGTTTGAGACAGATGGAATGACCCGTCATTCTATCACATGATCTGCTAACACTTCACGAATAACAAATTCAACTTCATTTATTTAATATATGAAGTGGAAATTGTTCAAGGCACGAACAACAGTGATATTGTATCAAAATAAAGTAAGTATTTATTCTAATTCAAATTTTCAACTTTAGGGAAATGATCTTGAAAACCAAAAATGTTGTCCTAGTGATCTTATACCTGATGAATCAGATGGTACCTTAGATCATCACAAATTTATGGATTTGTGATTACTGGCTTTTCCATAGCCATGTTCTCTACCACTCTCCATCAGAACATGATGGTTAGATTTCTCTTCCATATCCATATTTTCACCCAGTGATTAGTTTATTTGGGTAATCGTTACATTTCATACTTTAGTTTTTAAAGCCAAGTTTTGGTATTCCTTTTTACAATGTGGGTTTCTATTAAAGAAACTTTTGAATAGTAAACCATTTATAACCCCGACGAATTTCGAGGGCGAAATTCATTTTAAGGGGGGTAGAATGTAACAGCCCAAGATTTTATAAAAAATATTCTTTTTAATTTTATTAATTTCTTGTGTTGTACGCTACACCAAAAGGAGCTTGCACAAAACGCATCCTTGACTTGCCTTTCATTACACGCAATCGCGACCTTCCTCGATAGCGTGTGTAATACGCAATACCGAGTTTCACTAAACAACGATATGCTATTAAAATATTATTAAAACTAGCCGTTATGAATAGTAATAACCACTTTTTAAAATTCTGTAAATCTTATATTTCAAAATGAACTTCATTTTTGGATTCGGAGTATCGAATTTAGCCTAAGGTGAAATTTTGGTACATTTCGGATAACTTTCATATTCTGATGAATAGTGAAAATTACTAAATTATAATTAAAAAACAACTTTTTTAATCGAAATAATTAATAGTGATAAATTATTAATTTGAGTAGTTTTAAAGTATATTTAGAATATATTTTTACAATTTAATGCAATGTTGGTCATTGGATGTAATTTCACATTTAAACTAGACATAAACAAGTGTCAATCTTTTGATAGATATTGTTTCTTAAAAACACGCTATTTGTTTTAACAGCGGGATTTAATTATAAAATTAATTAATGCAACTTTTATGTTATGAATTTGGTAAAATAGACTTCATTTTTGAATTCGGAATATGAAATATAGCTTAGGATGAAATTTTGGCATTGTTCTGAAAAACATCAATTTTTGATGAATAGTGAAACTACTAAGTGGTAGTTAAAAAAACTGAATTTTTCATAAAACTTAATTTTACCGCTTCTGTGAATGGAATTTCAAAAATCCAAGAGACACGGTTGATGTCAGTAAGTAAAATGTGGTTCAATGAGATGAAAATAATTTTTGGTGAATAATAACTTTTTACTTTTATTTACCACGGTTAAAAGTAAATAGGGTAATTAGGGTAAAAATGATATTATTATTACCCTAACACATGTCCTAATTCTATTGGACAAGTGTAATTCGACCAAAAACAACCTTATGAATATAATATGACCATTTAGGCCCACTTGGATTAGATTAGGACATTTATTATTATTTAATTCAAAGAAGGGTTAAAAGAGTTAAAATCAAAGTTTATTTACTAAACCATTTTTAATATGGGGTTATACATAAGATAAATTCGACTATAAATATTAATTAGAAAGATAAAAAGATTTCCTACATAATGATATTTTATTTATAATTTTAAGACTTTAAATAAATTAATTTATTCATGACACAACGATGATTCAGTAATTATCCTTTTAAGGAAATATTAACATAATTGATGTTATAAATGCTCAAATGAATGTAATTTGAGACTTTTTATGAATTCCACTAATTTTCTAGGTTACTATGATATATTAGTGTTGATTTAATCAACTTGGTTCGAACATATAATTCTGTTATGACTTTCAAAAAAATCTTATATCAAATAGTGTCAAAATTGACACAAAATAGTTTTTAAATCAAATATTATATTATTAATTGTTATTTTATTCCTAAAAATCTAAGGTTCGGCGAAATGACTTATATAAGGATATATTTATTAATAATATACAATTTGGGGTTCGTTTGGCATGTTATAGTAAGTGTATTAACCATATAGTGAAAGAAAACAAAAAGACACGGTAAAAGTTAAATTATTTAACTTAGAGTTAAATCTAATTGATAAGGTTAAAATAATACCCTAAACTTGTCTAAATCCTATTGGATGATAGGATTTCGACCCATCCCCACTTTAGATTCGAAATAAGACCCTTTGGAACCATTATAAACCGATTTTGACTTTAATATAAAATAATATTTTGAGATATTCCTAAGGTGCCCCTCTCCTCCCTTATAAAAGGACACCTCCTCCCCCTCCTCCTTACACCAATTTGAGCACTCAAGCTCGGCCAAACCCTGCCAAAATTTCTTATCCACTTCCCTAAAAACATCCTAGAGGTTCTGGTCTTCCTCAAAGACCAATTTTAGTGCCCTAAGAGGAGGTCTCAAAGAGGCACTTCAAAGAAGAGGTAATTTACCGTTACCAATTCTTTCATCTTTATTTCTTCTTCCACTTATTCTTCTTAGTTTGTTTCATTATGAAGTAATAACATCAGTATCACTAATATACTGATATGTTATTATAAGTATGAAACAACCCTATTTCACCATCTATCCATCCTACGGAAAAAGAAATCACCGCGCGTGCGTACGTACGGAATACCGTCTCCACGCCGTGGTGTAATCTATTTTCCACCACCACCTTACATGGATGGGTATAATGGTGTAAATAATAACTATACATAGTTATTACAACATCATATTGATTCTGATATATTGTATAATACACTCCAATTCAATTCAATATTTATAGAAATGATATCATCGCTCGTGCGTACGTACGGACTACCGTCTCCACGACGCGATGAGATTCATTCTCCATGTTAACCATTTAAGAATGATTATAATGTATATATAAGAAATAATAATGAAATATATGACATTATAAAGCTACTGGATTTATGTATATATATACATATGTATGTCATCTACTTACTTCCATTTCAAGACAATAAGGAAAGGAAAACAGCGTTCATGCGTACGTACGGACTACCGTCTCCATGAACGGTGTTTTTCATTTTATTTATCTACCTGTTATATATATATATACTGAATATATATGATATATAAATCATATTTTATATTCTGGAAGTGAGTAAATCATGATATAAGTAATAATGATGTCAATAACAACAAGTCAAAACACCTACGATAAATGAAACGATTTTACCCAAAACGCTTCTTTAACATGGAATTTACAAAAGAACGGGTAATATAATGTAATAAGTGAACCATATATGATATCATAACAATGAATATGATTCTGTAACAAGTCAATAACATGATTTAAATCATTATACAGGAGGTTCGGACACTTACAAAGCAAGTCAGACCAAAGGTAAGGAAAATATCACAATCTCATTTTTATCCGAGATTGTTTATTCGTAAGTATTTACTGGGGTGTATTTTATCATCCACATCCATGTTCCCTCAATATGTAATATTGTTTCCATCCACTTGCAATAGTTTAAATCCAATTTTACCCTTAGGTGAGTTTTTAGTAAAGAATATGAAAGGAATCTTTTGTCGTTTTTCCGTACGAGGTACTTTTTGACTTTTCCGACAAAAGTACGAAGAATGTTTTTTTTAACTTATACGGAATGAATGGATTTTTAAAAAATTATTTCCAAGAAGCTTCCTTTACAAGTTTTCAAGTTTATTTTTAATCAACTTCTTTTATTTTAAAGTTGTATGACATGTTATGAAAGGAAAATTTTTTTGAAGAAGAAAGGATATTTTCCTCAAGAATGGAGTTCAAGTGTTTTATCAAAATTATTTTCCATCTAAAATAATAAAGGGTTCTATTTTTATCCCTATTATTACATTGATTTGATCATGTTGTGATGGAATTATTTTTATTAATTCCTTTATCTTATATGAATTGTTTTATGATGTCATGTTGTTTAAGAATCCCATTTTTATTACATGGGTTACGCTATGATGTATGGTTTATGATTATGTGGCACACATAAGAAAGGATTCATTATGAGATGGGTGGGACCTATATCTCCCTCCAATGCATTGGGTAAAGATTTTATATCTCATGAGATAGACATGGCTGGAACGGAAGGTTATTTCGGTTCAGTGATACAGGACTGAAACGAGGAGTGAACTCGGTTCAGAAAGGGACTTCGTCCACTAAGATAGTCTTGGCAATGAGTCATGACTAACAAGAAATGATTTTCCATGACTATGTGTGCATGCCACAAAGTTTCAAGTTTTATGTTATGATTATGGGGATCTCATTTTCACTTCTATGATTTATCCCATGTTATGATATTATGATCTCTTTTGCAGGTTAAGATTTCCAAAAGCTATGTTCTTATGTATATGGTGTGATTGATATTTCTTTTGTTTACCCTTACTGAGAATTTGAGCTCACCCTTTTATGTTTTCTTTTCCCCAGGATATAAAGAAAGGTTTTTAGGTAAAAAAAAAGGGAAGATCTTTATGAGAGATATTGAAGATCTTTCACCACGATTAGAAGATTACGTTCCGAGTATCCAAAGACACTAAACTATTACGATCCTTGTGTGTGTGTTTTTGTTATGTACTAAGTATTCCGCAAAAGTAATGTAATGTCCATGTACGTCAAGATACGGGTCTCTACAGTGTATATAGTTGATATGAATATAATTTCCCAAGATGACCTTATGATTTTCATATTATTTTTTATGGATTTTAAAATGGAAATAATTATATTTCATTAAATAATAAGTTGATTTTATGGGTAATGGGAAGTTTTTAATATTTTAAAAGGTAAAGGTTTATTTTTTAAGGAAATGTTATTCTCTTTTAAAGAGATAACATTTTTATAAGTTTTCATGTTTCCTCAAGGAACTTTTAGAATCGTTTCATTTACTTATGCATTACCATGAGTATGATTTTTGAAACTATTTTGAGTAAAAAAGTTTTTTATATGTTTAAAATTATTTTTTAAATGAGATATATATTCTATGATTAAAAGAAATACATTTTTCAAAGGTTTTAAACTATTTCAATTGCATAATTATTTTCAATTTTTTTTCATGCCCCTTACTTAGCTTTATGTTCTTATTCCATGTTTTCAAATGATTTTTATAAGGATTATGGATGAGTAGGAATTATTATGATGTAAAGTTTCAATAATAAGGTTTTATACTTGATAAAGAGGGTTTATCATTTAAAGAGTTTGAATTCATGGGAAAAAATTCCATTTGGTTAGAAAAAATGGGGTTTTTTATTTAAGGTATTTTATTAATACTCTAAGAATCTAACCTTAAAAGGACTTTGTGATGAAGGTGGAATAAAATTTTCTTTAAATAATGTAATTATTGGATGGTTATGTTCATGAATTTACACAGATTATTCCAATCCTGTATAGTTACTCATAGATTCTCTTTAAACTATTTTTTTAATTTTAAAATGCCTCATTTAATTGTATAAGGAAACCTAAACACCGCCCAATATTGAATGTGACATCACTGGATCAATACTACTTTAGTAATGATGTACTTTCAGTTATCACTAGGCATGATCAAAACATCAAAAAGGAAAAATAACAGGATTCATAGATTTATTAACCTAAAAATCCCAAATGTGAACAATAAATAGGGAAGTAAAAAATAAGAAAGGCCAAAATATAAAATGAACTATTGAAGGATATAAAATAACACAATGAAAATAAGTTAAATAAAATTATGAAACCTAGAATCCTTTACAAAATCAACCATATTCTACAGAGGAATGATCCCACTAGTCAAAAATTTGGGAAAGGGATACTGCCACCAGATCAAGGAAACCTATCAGAGGGAAGAGAGGGTAAAGGGAAGTACCACCAATCACCATTAAATAAGAGGCACCCTTCATTTGGTAAGGACTAAAAACATAGTGGTATGGGATATAGGGATAAAAGTGTTTATTTTTATAAAAAATGTTGAAAAACTAGGGAAATTATGATCTAAACTGAGTTTTTCCTCCTGAAGCTCCCACAAAAGGATGTTACACCTAGGATACATGGTTCAATAACAGAGACAAGTCTCTTATATCGCTCACTCAAAGTAAAAATCATTCTAGGAAAATTAATTCCCCAAAACCAAGTATTCCCATGAAACTCATTTTCACTAGGTTTTATACCAAGTGAGGAATCTTGAGATACTTTCAAAAGATGTCATTCTTGGGACACTGAACATCGGGGGAATTTGGATTGAACATTTATTTTGACCTTTAATTGGATGATATGACTTGTTAATGAGGAATTATAAATCGTTTTTGAGGCCACTATGAAGTAATAGAGAAATTCTAGTATTAACAATGATAAATTGGGCTCAACCATAGAATCTTCATAGTATATGATATCTAAATGAGACTCAATATCACTAGTCTAGGAAAAATATTAAATAGGATTACACAATATAATTGGGATGTTACAATGGATGCCACTAAATTAATTATGAAACTAGGAGACCAAATGAAATAAGAAGTTATTGAACAAGATCTTGGAGGGAATTGAGAGATCCTAATTAAATAAGAAATGCAATTGATTATATCTACTAAATAGAAAAATGAACACATCATATGTCATTCACTCATATTGATGATAATATTACATTACCCTCATCCAATATATAAGCACATCACATTAAAATTATATAGGTATGACTATACACTCCTCTAGTCCATCTTAATCAAGGGACTATGTCATGAACCACCCAGAATTGAGAACCCCTCTTGGGCCTATTATAAAGACAAGGGTGACCCTCAAATCCCACCTCTAATAGGACATAGGTTAGTGGATAGAATTGAGGGTATAATCATGAATATATGATATGTATTACCATAATAATACTAAGAATATAAATATAATAAATACCAATAAAATCCATAATATGAAATAAAAATCAATACCCTACAATGCATGTACATTTCATATGAAAAAAAATTCTCTCAAATAAATATGTAAAGAAACTCCTATGATAGCAACTCTTATAGTAACTCTAAGCCATGAGATAAAAATGTAAAGATAGATCACCAAATCCCTCCTAAAAACCAAAAAAAATAGATTTATATATAGGGGAAATCATACAAGTATACTTAGTAGGATCCCCCTCAATACCTCTCATGAAAATATGGAAGGATCATGATAATTCTTTCATTAATAAATAACAGAACCAATATACAGCTATACTAGGTTAACTATCACCCTAACTCACAAATTCTCACCCAATATCACATACATTCATAATAATATAATAAAAAAGAATATATGTCAAGAGTTTTCCCATAACTACTTCCCCAATAGTTTTTCTCTCTCATTCCCCACTGATAAATGTCTCAGTGCTCCTATCCCTTCCAAAACCATGCCATAACACATCATATCCCTTATAACTACCTTATACCACATACCACAACCACATCATCATCATCATCATAATCATCACATATTTACCACCACATACCATCACATATCGATAACCGTATAATCAACACATGCCGCACCACAACCGTACATCATCACCTTATCATAGTAGGGTATAATGAATATAAAGACACCAACATAGTTCCATCTCCCAACCGTGTATGACCCTCACATTATATTAAATCCCCTATCACATCATCATCATATTAGGTTAACTCTAACTATATGGAATTATATCCCTATATCATAACCTCTATCCATTACAACCTTTGACATTACTAGAAGATAGGGAAAGGATAAGGGGGTAGTCAGCCTTCAATTACCTCACTAACATGGATATTGGAGAAAATATATGGAACCCAAACCATTTTGGTGATGGTAAGTTTATTATACTCAAGTGGTAGTGAATAATAAATCATAAGGAAATATAACATATATCATATCCATACATAGGCCCAACCTAAGAATTTATACCAAAACAAAACTACAAATATTTATCATAATTATCACATTATCACTACCACAAAATAAAAAAAAATTCATCACTATACCAAAAAATAACCCCGCGTTTTCACACAAGACAACCATAAAAATCATTATTAAGATCCCATTTAATCACACCATCATTATGATTTCCATATTTACTATTTACCAGCTTTGTTACATTCATTATTCCATTAATTTATCCATATTTCATATTGATACATTCATTATCTATCAACCACAATTATATTTTTCATTAACCATTCATTTCAACCATAAATAGTTCATTAAAATCTCATTTATTATTAATTTCCACCCATATCCTATTATCAAATTCATTATTTACATCCATATTTCTTTCCACCATGTAGCTACATCGCAACCAGCATTATCATCCTCTTAAAAACATATCAACTACCACACAAATATAATATATAACCAAAACATCATCTCCAACTAATAGATATAACATTATCCCCCCTGTCACACATCAATAACCACACTTCTTCATTCCAACCATGATAAACCATCCACAAAACTCATTGCACGATCCATTACGACAACCAAAAACTAGCTACAATAACTCTTAACCTAGAATACTCTAATCACTATAATGGACACAAAATCAATATTAGTGAACCAAAATATTTTTTTTTTGAATCACATAAAGAAATCGATCTTTAATAATTATTTTCACATTAATTAATTATTACCTTCATAAAAATCATAACAAAAAATTTCAAATTTCTAAGAAACTATTTCAATACAAACTTTAAATGATTATCATTATTAGGATAAGTGATTCAAACATGTAAAAATCATTAAAAAAGGTATCTTCACAATAGTTGTATCAATCAATATTCATTAATATATAATAATAACAAGATTTAACATATAACTCATGAAATTCACCTTTCCCCTTTAATTTATTTGTTTTCTCATTATGTTTAATAGGTTAATTAATTCTATCAATACAATGAAAACATAAGCATGAAAATCACACACTTACAAATTAATAAAAGGATGATTAGTCTCAAATCCCCTATATCAATAAAATCTTAAACAACCAATACATGTGTTGGATAAGAAACTCTCTTCAAGAACCATCTAATAGATAAGGATTAACTGTGAGGCATATGCTCGATCATTACCCAATGAAGCCATACCATAACAATAACCATAATGAATCTAAACTACTATTATAGCCTCTATAAGAAATAATGATATGGATAGAAGTAATGATAAGATAAGATAGTTTACCTTTTATCAAAAAAATGTTGATCACTTGAAGCTAAGGGTTAAATATAATCAATGGATAGATAAAAATATATAAATATGCACCTCTAGTGACCTAGGGTGTGAGGTAAATAATATAAATAAGGGATAATTTGAGAGAATACTTGGATTTATAATCATCCAAAAAATATAAATAATCATGGTGTAAAAGGTAATGGTCACACCAAAAGGGGATAAATCGAACACACCTTCAAAAATCACATTTAAATCTCCCCTTATCTCTCCCATGATCCCATACTCAAAACTAATTTAACTCCATGAATTTAATTAAAGATAAAATGTAACCATGAAGACCATATTACAATACCATATCCTTCAAAAAAACACATTGTAAACCCCAAACATATCGCCTTAATCTCGATGCACCCTGAACCAAACCATAGTGTAATAATAGAAATATGGTGAAACGATATTTGAAAAATGAAGAACCATGAAATTATCCAACCAAGACTCCAGGGGTAGTGAGTATACCTACACTATAATTCCAACTCACGTGAGATTAATCAAAAGCTTATATAAGATTAATACTAAGAACCCCCCATGATATCCAATCCATGTAAGGTAAAATAGAAATGCCTCAACTCCACCATGCCATGACCAAAAATATCACAATGAAAATAAGCTCCCATTCGATTAAAAAAAATTCCCCATGTTAGATGAAACTATAAAACTATCTTATATAAGAATGACCTGATAATTTCTACAATAAAAAAACGATTCACACTGTAACCATGCTCTTACCTCAAACCAGTATAGGATTGAACTTTTATGGCTCAAAACCGAACCTGTGACACATATTCATGCTACATCCTAACTATATATCCAATAAATCATAATTAAACACATACAATCAATCCACAATGCACTTCTAAAACTAAAACCTCCGCTCCAACTCCACCTTATATCATATAACCTTCTCTAGAAACCTCCAACACCCAAAAGATGCAAATTAGTGGCTTAAAAAGGTATAAAATTGTAAATTAGATACCTCTAAAATATTTCTCATCCTTGAGAATCAAAACAAACCTCATATTGAAAATAATGACCACTAAAACCAAACACTTATAAAGAGATACCTATCAAACAAAATAATTTCATCATCCAAGCACATCATGGAACACATGTTAAAAATTACAATCATAATAGAACTAAATGAAACATATAAAAATCAATTAAAAAAAGGTTTAAAATATATCAATATATTGATCATTCATTCATGAATCCATTTTCCATGTAAATTTCTCTATGACACCATGCCTCCATAATACAAAAACCAAAGGAATAATTCACCCATGTATCAAATTCCCCTAAATACCCTAAATCTTAACTAGATACTCCAAAAAAATAAAGTTATCCTCCATTTAAAAATCACCCAAATAAATGACATGAGATTCATTATGAATATAGTGATGAATCTATGACATATAGAAACATTAAGGATCATTTCCAACAGTGGAGGGAGCGCTAATAGATATGCTACCTAATCGATGCACTTCAACACCTCAAATGAACCAATAATACATGGATAAATTTTACTACATCTAATTAATATCCACTACCCATGATGAGGGGAAACCATCAGGGACACAAGATCTCAAACCTCCAACTCCAATGTTCTCCTCCATCTATCAACATAAGACTTCTGATGGTCTTTTTTCTCCTTCATCTACTCTTGAATCATCTGCACCTTCTTGGTCATGCTATGCACCACATCTTGTCCAATGATTTCTGAATCTTCATCCTCAGTACAATACAATAGATATTTTTAAGTATTCTCATATAAAACTTCAAATAGATCCATTAAAATAGTGTATTTATAGAAAAAATTGACCAAAGACAAGAGATTCACTTGAATTCACCAAAATATAAAATAAAGGAATGAAACATATCCTCATGTTTCTAAATGGTATACTTCATTTTACTATCATTATGCAGATATAAGTTAGTGATAAGGTGTATCTGATAGCCAAAATCACATTCAAGACCTACTCGGACTCACCAAAAGAACCCATAAAGATTCAATATCTCATCTAAATACCACATCACTAAAACATCCACAAAACTTGAATACTTCATTTCCAAGAATGAGATAACTTTATAAACAATCCAAAATCACATAGATAATGTCACATATTTTTTGATCTTAATGAAAACTAGTGACGATATCCATTGAAACATGCTCTCACTTTTAGTTAGGGAGATCTATTGCGTGTAATAAAAATACACGAATATTATGCTCTATATATACCCACTAATAGATTAAGAATCATGAAAAAACTCTTCCATGAATTGATTTATCCCAGGACATAGGAATCGACCCCTCAAGGCATGATAAATTTTAGATATGATTGGATACACTTATTAGGACGAACTATGAAATTTATGAATAACCTCCTTGAATACTGCTAATAGAAAAAGCAACCTCCCTCAAAAAAACACATGATTATAATCGTCCTATGACCATCCCTTAAATAATCATTAAGAAAGACACAATCCCACAACAACTATATATCTGAGTCACCCCAATGAGACTCCCCCACCTGATGCAATACGAATTATTAAACTGTCATATGGTACACGAAATATTTACACCATCCACCGCCACATCAAGATTCATTGATTAAAGATCCTATATCAATCTATAAAAATCATTATATTATCAAATGACATATCCTCATGAATTCAAACTCAGTGATTTAGTAAATACATTCTCATTCCTCTAGGTGTAAGTGATCTCCAAATCGTAGTCCTGTAAGAGCTCCATCTACCTCTACTAATATATATTCAATTCTCATTAAGAAAAAACATTCCACAAGATCTTTTGATCTGAAAAGAAAAAAATATATTCAATTATGAGGTAGTTCCTATATAGATTTATATTAAACACCACCATTTCCAACTCGAGATCATGTTTATCATATTTATACATGTGAGTATATAACTTCCAACACTCATATGAGATCACTAAGCTTTTCTATATCAAGAATGAACCCAAATAAATGAGATAATCATCATAGATAACCTTAAATATGACTATTGCCTTTGAAAACTGAATAGAATAAGCACTGATCTACTTCTCTTTTAGGATTTCAAAAGTTTCCTGAGACATATCAGTCCATAAAAAATCCTTTTCCTTCTTAGATACGACTATAAAAGGGGATATGGACTGAGAGATATCAGACATGGGCCTATGATAATAACATTCAAGACCAATAAAACTATGAACCTTGACAATATTATTGGGTGATACCCAGAAATAACTACAACAATCATTGAAGGATTGACTACTACTCCCTACCGAGCCACCACATACCTGAGAAAATGAATCTCACATTTCAAAAATTTGAATTTAGACAGCTTTAAAAAAAGTTTATGGCATTGAAGGACATGTAAAACAACTCTAATATTAAAATTATAATCCTATATAACTTAAAGTAAATGAGGATTTAATTGATGGAAACTACCATGAAATGATCTCAAAACACATGAAATATGGTGTTCATGAGTCACGTGAAATAGTTGTGGGTTCATGAAACTGAATGGAATAACTATTTTCCCAGATAAACAAGGTTTTCAACTTCAAGAAGGGGTAAATCGAAGACACAAACTCATCTCAAAAAATTCTACCACAAAAAAAAACAAAATAATAAGAAGTTATAATTTCTGATAAAATCAGTGTGTAAAATTAAAAATTGTACACACTGTGGAAAATACAAATATCATAAGATAAAAACTTAACCTATAAAATAAATACAATCTTAAATTAAAATATTTCAAGTAGAAAAAACATAGAATATTAGATAAAAATCAAAATACTCCGATAAATAATATTTATTACCAAAAATTTTTAATCTTTAAATACTTATCCTTTACCAGAAATCACCAATAGGTTTGATATGTTAAACCAAGGTATCCATGTTCTATAATTGGAACTTGTTAGATTTTTCCATGATCAAAAGATACATGCCCGTAATAATAATTCCTTAATAATGGTAAGTTTTAGGTATGTCTATCCCTAACCTCCTCTTTTATCAACTATCATTGGTAGTAAGTATATGTACCTTAGACTTTATCAAACTTTATAGTTTAGAATATGTAGTTTCCTAACCCTAAAAACTCTTCAATTACACAAGATAAAAAACAATTATTGAAAATAGAAAGGGATTTTATTTTTTAAAATAGTCCCCACAAAATAAAACAATATAAGATAATCACAATATAAAAATTCTTATAACCAAATAACTCAAGACATTGAGATGATGTAAGCTTCCTGATTTATTATTCCCAGTTGTATCTCAATGTAAATTTCATTCCCTAAATCCCTTGTCTTCGTTTATAGACAATTTTTTAAAAAGATTTATTGAGATGTTAATGTTTAGTGACAATTAAATTGAATGTATATTTATCTTTTTATAGATTTATTTGGGGTGACTTCATGATTTTTTGGAAATTAGATGGTTCAGTTAGTTCATCAAAAGATAGAATCAAAATTTATAATGTACACACTATAAAACTCAAAAAAAAAATTTCAAGTCAGATTAAATTAAAATTAAACAACATTTTTATTTTAAAAATAAGGGTATATAATATTCAATTGAATCAACAATATGCCTTATTTTTAAAATCATAAAACTCATAAGAAGGGTGAGTTTGACTGAAATTTAAAAGAAAATTTCCTAAAACATTTGATGAAACTCCACTTAATTTTAACACCTGAAAGACTTATATTATTCAATATATTTAATATATATTCCTTTCATTCTTCACAAGTAAACTCAATAAACATTTTAATATATAAAATTATTCCCCTTAATCTAATGAAAGACTTACTCTCCTAAAATCTCAAACTCATCTTAAATTTTAAAGGAAAACTTATGTTTTTCAAATTTCTCCCCCTTTGTGATTTTAAAAAAGAAAATAATAAACAATTTTCCTAGAGAATAATAAATAATTGAAAACAATAAATTAAAAATAAGTAAAAGTATGAATTTCCTTGTAACTTCTATAAATTTTATTCCTCTTTTAGATATGAAATGAATATGGAAGTTTAATATTATCCACTTTCAATTTTTATATTCTACCACTTTGGGATGAAATTATTCCTCTTAAATAAGCATTATAAACATAATGAAACATATATAACTATTTTAGAGTTACTAAAATAATAAATAGTAAATGAATAAAACAAATGAACCTTTATAAATTTATCTTCTGAAGCATATTGATGATATTCATCTGAAAGAGTTATTCTTAAAAAATGTTCTAAAGTATTTATATTATCTTTGATAACATTAATTTGGAAAGGTTAAGAATACCATGTAATGATAGCTAAAAAAACATCCATTTCTCAAGGATTTATCAGTATATGGATCACATTTTCACAAAGTAGTAAATCTTACAAAAGAGTGAATATTAGACAAGTTTATTCAAATATAAGAGTTATATCAAAAATATGTAAAAATAAGCTCATTGATATATAAAAGTAAACTCATCAGTATATAAAAGTATATTTAGGAATATGTAAAAGTAGAATCAATACAGAGTGAGTCTATGTAAAAGTAAACAAGATAAAATTTAATTTTACTTTATATAATAATATAAGTTTTGATGAAATATACAAATATGATAAAAAATCTAAGAAAATAAAAAGTTAGCTAAATAGTCATAGTGGGGGTTTATTCATAAGATAAATCATATAAGTAAATTTTACCTTATAAAAGATAATTAACCAACATTCATCATAAATGTTAACTTCCATAAAGTGTAGTTTGGGTATAATTTAAGAGTACAACTTATATATTCCATTCAAAAACTCTTCTATAGAATATAATGTTCCTATATAAAAAATCATGATAATTATAAATAAATAATTTCCCCCTTTGTTGATGATATTTTTAATGTAAGGAGGTAGTGAAACCCAAAACATAACTTAGGATCACTTGAAATTTATTATACCTAACCTCTTGTTAGTATATTCAAATCTATCAAAATTTAAAGGTTTAGTAAAAATGTCTATAAGACGTTCTTTAGTTTTGATAAAATTAAGAATAATATCTCCATTTTGTGTGTGGTCTAGAAGTAAGTGGTTTATTACAAATATATAGCTGGCTCTTAAATTATTTAATAGGTTACCAAAAAAGTAAATAATAGTTTTTCTATAACAAAGAATAAAATATTGAGTAAAACTCAACCTTAAGTTAGTGAGTTTGTGGTACATCCATAATAATTGAGTGAAAAAACTTCCATCTACCATATTTTTCTACTGTAGTAGTGGAAAGTGAAATTGAATATTGTTTATTACTGAATCAATAGACTAAAGCTTAACTAAGATAGTGAAAAATGTTAGACATACCTTTCCAATCCATTCTAAAACCACTAAAGTATTTATGTAAATAATTTTTAAGAATAACCTTGGTTTTAGATGAATCTAATTATCCATGATCCAAAGTTCCATTAAGTTATGTTAAGAACCATATTACTATATTTAAATATTATTCCTTCATATTTTGTTGGAATCTCATATAGAGTCACATAAAATGCATAATTTATGGTCTACTAGATATAAAGTATAGTAAAATTCTTACCACCATCTATTTTTTTTTGATAAATTAGTTTCCTAGATTTATCAAGGAAAAGTTTACATGAGGTAACTACCAGAGTATTAATATTATAAGAATTATCAAAAACTAAATTTATTAAGTAAATATCTAATGCACTAATGTTGAGTTAATATTATTCCTTTTGGTCTTTCAGATTTTGGAAGACAAGAAAGTAATTTTGTGTACCCATTATTAAATTCTCACATTAACTTATCATAAGTTTTGAAAAACAATTCACAAGTGTTTTTGGGTTGAACAAAAAATAAATTGACTAACACAGATTTGTAAAATGATTGCATAATTAAAAAATTGATAAAAAGAGTGGAATATACTATTTCATTAAAAAAATCATTTTGAATTAAGTATTCATACATTCAATCACACTAGGATCTCAGGACTTGTTTAATTATATAGAGTGATCAGTAAGTCTAAATACATATTCTGAAATATCGATATCATCAACAATAGGAGGTTTCTCAATATAAAACTCATATTGAATATAACCACTGTGGAATTAACTCTTTAATTATATATAAAATAGAGTAAATTTTAGATGATCTATAAAAGCTAATATAAATCAGATGGACTGGATTATAGTTACCCATGAAAAAATTTCTCTATAATATTTTCCCTCTTTCTAATTATAACCCTTATATATTGGTTTGGATTTATTCCAAATAATTTTTCTATTTTCATCATGCTTATTTTGGAATACTTGTTTGAATCCTAAAAACAGAATATCTCTAGGTCACTAAACCAGGATCCAAATCTTGTTATTTTTGAATTTGTTAAGATATTCATGCATAGAAAATATTCAAATATCATCAACAAGGCATAATTTTCCATTTTAGGTACAAATTAGGATAGAAATTCAAGATTCCAACTTTTATTTCTTAATGAAATTTGAGTTCTAACTGGTTGATCTACATCACCAATTATATTATTAAATGTATGATTCCTTAAGATATTCTAGTTTCTAGGTAAGAAGGAATGTTTTTACTCAGCTATCACTTGGATAAATGTTTTTAGTCTAGCTTATATTATCCTTATTTTTGGGAAGTTAATTTATAATGGATGTGGTTAAATATTTGAAATTAAACTAGAAGGGGTTTCAAAAATACAATTCATATTATTTTTCTAATATGGACATTTTAAATTCATATATGGACCAATCTCATTAAAAATAACAAGAACCATTTCTTCAATGGCATGTTTACTTCTGTTGAAAACTAGATACAAAATATTAGTGTTGGAGTAACCAATAAAAATACCATCATCTACTTTTTGGATCAAATTTATATAAATTATCTTTAGTATTAAAGATGAGTAATTTTTATCCAAAATTTTTAAAGTAGTTAAGTTTAGGTTTCCTTCCATTCCATAGTTTATAAGTTGTTTTTTAAATACAAGTTAAGTAAAATTCGATTTATAATATAGTCATAATTACTAATGATTTCATAAAAAATACTTAGAAGCATGATATTCACACAAAATCTCTAGAAAATTTTATGAAGGGTTCTATTATTCCTTTCAAATAAACTGTTTTTTATTCAGTTCTTAGGGTTGAGAAATTATGAGTATTTGCATGTTCACTAAAAAAGGTTTCAAAAGTGGAATTTACAAATTCTACACCATGATCTCTATGAATAACGACTACATGTAGTTTTTTTAAATTTATAACAAAATAATAAAACATTTAATAACATGAGAGTGCTTCATAATTAAGATAAAGAAAATAGAACTAAGTATACACAATATAATATTTAGTTAGAACTTATAAAAAGTTTTTGACTTACATACTTACATTTTTTAGGACCAAATATATTCATGTGTACTAACTATAATGGTGTGTAAGTTTTGATTTATCTAGTAGGTTTAAATATTGACTTCTATTACTTACTATTTTTTCAAGGGTCATGCACTCTAGAATAATTAAACTTAATTTCCAATACACCCTTCACTAGTATATTCATAAAAATTTTAGCAAAATTCGGAACATTACAGCATGATAACCTCATAATAAAATTTCAATATAAATATTCTACCACACTAAGACAAGGTCAATTCCCACAACTAAGGTCATATAAGTTAATAGTGTAAACATTACATTACTATTAATATATAAAATGTGAACTCATTAAAAACTTGTTATGGTATATTTATCATTTCCAACGTTCATGGAGAAACCTTAACACATACTTCTTTTATGATAATGAGGTTGTGGGTAACTCCTAGAATATAAAATACCCTATAAATAAGAGTATAATTAAGAAATGAAACATATCCCATTCCATTAAGTCTTCCCTATGTGTTGTTTCTAAATATAATATGTCCACCCTCTAATTTCTATAAATTTAAAAATTTAGAATTTTTCCTAGTCATATATCGAGAGAAAATATTGTCCATTAATCAAATGTTTTTTATATTTATACTCATATTATCTTATTAAAATGAATGGAACTAAAAGTTTTTTACCCTAACTTTATTAGGTTAATTAATTTTTTTTTTAAAAAAACTTTAGGAACCAACATCTATCCAACCTAATGATTTGAAATAACTACTAGTTATCTAGAAATATAATCCCAATGACTTCTAAAGGGATGAATCTTGTTTAAAGAAAAATGTTTTCAAAAATGAACACATCTTTAGAATTTACTAAAATAATGTGTATTTTATTTAAAAAATAATTTTACTAGAAATTAAACATTATATAAGTACAAACAATAATGGAAGATGTATGACTAGGTTTAAACTATTGTAAGATCTTATTAAAGTTCTCCCCATCAGAAGTAAAATTAGACATATTATTTTTAATAATATTGAATATGAAATTTATTTTCAAAAATAAGTTTTGACCATTATTAGTTGAAATGAATAGAAATTTAGTATCTATATTATAAGAAATTTTAGAAATTCTATAACTATACTTAACAAGATCCACCTTAGGAAAATCATATTGTTTCTTCAAATTTTTATTCTTCTCTAGGAATGTGAGGTATCTTGAAATATATTCAAATGATATAGAATAATTCCCATCATTCAATGAAAAAGAGTGAGTATAATTTAAAGGAAATTCATAAGAGAATGAAACATTACCTTTTATAGGAACCATATTTTATTCTTAATAGATTCCACATAGATACCTATTATCTTGTGGATATCATTAATATCTGATCCACTACTATCATCAGAAGATGGATATTTACTATCACTCCATGTATCTACCTTGTATCTAAAATATTTTATTCCTTTTCTCTTTGATAATATTTTTGATTCCTTATCTTTATTTTTTAATTTTAGATAATTAGGTTTTATGTGCATTGGTTTTTTACATATATAAAATCATGTCTAACATATCTTTCTTTATTAATTTATATTCATATTTGTCCTTTCAACAATATTATTAGAATCCCTTTACATAAAATTTATTTATTTTAATTTTCATGTTATAAAGTTTCTAATTCAATATGTTATAAATAGCTTTTATCAAAATGATGATTATATTTTTTCCTCATAGTAGTAGTCTTAGAAGTATGAACTCTAGAAGTTAAATATATGAAATTTGATGAAAATGATAATTCAATTTTAATCTTATCTTTTTCAATAACTCTCTTATATCTATTCTCATACTATATGACACATACAATTAACTAATTAATACTAATCTTTGTCATATTGTTAGAATCATCAGTAGTAGTGTGTTTATATTCTTATTCCTTAGAAATAATATCAATATTATTTCATATTAGTTAATCATATGTAATTTCCTTTTAACCAAGATATTTTAGTATATTAACTACTATCCTTAAGCATTAATTCATTTTTGAAACCGAATCTCCTGAAATGAATTAAAATTTTTGACTGTAAACTCTAAGCATCACTCTTCTATATTCTATAACTTTATATGTTTTAAAGTGTGTAAATTCTAAAATTTACCAAATTCCATTAACTATTTCATATAAAAAAAATCCAATTGTAGATATTTCTCATCACAGGGAAAAACTGAGTGTTCCAGATCTTTTAATTAATGTAATATTCCAAATTCGCTTCTATATTTAATGTAGACATTTCCTTCCTCAGAATTATGTAATTTAAATTCAAAATTTAATAATGGTCCACACTAGTATTAATTAAAAAGAATTCATCTGATTATTACAATACCCATATATAGCAGCCTAAAAATAGAAGGATAACATGGATTAAAATATTCAATAGTTATGATTATAAAAAATTTTATAGAAAAAAATATCCATCCTTTTTTACAAATTAATGTAAGGAAAAAGTGAAAATAACTCAAAAATAAATAGCAAGATTAAGTTCCAAAGGACTGATACAAAGTTTATTAAACAAAATATAAATATGTATTCTATGATACCAAAAGATTTCCTAGATAAAAAAGGTATGAGATCTTCATATGTGGGGAGGGGGTGAATTGAAGCCAAAAACTCAACTAAAAAATCCATATCACTTAGAAACACAAAATGATTAGAAGATATATTTTTTTTATTAAATTAGAATATAAAAGTAAAAAATCATACACATAGTGGAAAATAAAACTATGGAAATATAAACAAATAATAGATAAAATAAATATATTTGGAAATTAAAATAGTTTAAGTAAGAAAAAAACATATTATTGAATTAAAATGAAAATAATTATATAAAGTATATTTATGACCAAAAAATTATAATCATGAAATTATTTAGCTTTATAGAAAAGTGGTGGGAGGTTTGAAAACCTGAACTAATGTATCCAAGTTCTTCACTAAGAACTTATTTGATGTGTCCCTAATTGGATGATATAATTATTGTAACACCCCGATATTTTATGAAAAAAATATTCATTTTAATTTCATTAATGTATTGTGTTGTACGCTACACCAAAAGGAGCTTACACAACACGCATCCCTGACTTTCCTTGCAATCGCGACCTTCCTCGATAGCGTGGGTAGTACGCAATACCGAGTTTCACTAAACAACGATATGATATTAAAATAATATTAAAACTAGCTGTTATGAATAGTAATAAACACCTTTTAAAATTTTATAAATTTTATCTCTCAAAATGGACTTTATTTTTGGATTCAGAGTATTGAATTTAGCCTAAAGTGAAATTTTGGTACTTTTCGGATAACTTTCATTTTCTGATGAATAGTGAAAATTACGAAATTTTAATTAAAAACAACCTTTTTAATCGAAATAATTAATAGTGATAAATTATTAATTTGAGTGGTTTTAAAGTATATTTAGAATATATTTTTACAATTTAATACAATGTTGGTCATTGGATGTGATTTCACATTTAAACCAGTCATAAACAAGGGTCAATCTTTTGATAGTTATTATCTTTTAAGAACACGCTATTTGTGTTGACGACGTGAATTAATTTTTAAATTAATTAATGCAACTGATATGTTTTGAATTTGGTAAAATAGACATCATTTTTGAGTTCATAATATCAAATATAGCTTAGGCCTAATTTTTGGTATTTTTCTGGAAACTTTCATTTTTTGATGAAAAGTGAAACCACTAAGTGATAGTTAAAAAAATGAATTTTTCATAAAACATAATTTTACCACTTTGGTGAGTGGAATTTCAAAAATCCGAGAGACACGGTTAATGTCAGTAAGTAAAATGTGGTTCAATGAGATGAAAATAATTTTTGGTGAATAGTAACTTTTTACTTTTTTTACCACGGTTAAAAGTAAATAGGGTAATTAAGGGTAAAAATGATATTATTATTACCCTAAAACATGTCCTAATTCTATTGGACAAGTGTAATTCGAAAAAAAAACCTTAGGAATAAAATATGACCATTTAGGCCCACTTGGATTAGATTAGGACATTTATTATTAATTTATTTAAAGAAGGGTTAAAATAGTTAAAATCAAAGTTTAATAAGTAAATAATTTTTAATATGGGGTTATACATAAGATAAATTCGACTATAAATATTAATTATAAAGATAAAAATATTTCCTGCATAATTTTATTTTATTTGTAATTTTTAGATATTAAATAATTTAATTTGTTTATGACACAATGATGATGCAATAATTATCTTATTAATAAAATATTGACTTAATTGATGTTATAAATACCCAAATAAATAAAATTTGAGACTTTTTATGAACTAAACTAATTTTATAGGTTAATATGACATGTTAGTATTGATTTAATTAACTTTTGTCGAAGTAATAATTCTGTTATGAGTTTCAAAAAAATCAACTATTGAATAGTGTCAAAATTGACATAAAATAGTTTTTAAAACAAATATTATATTATTAATTGTTATTTTATTCCTAAAAATCTAAGGTTCGTCCAAATCACTTAGATAAGGTTATATATATTAATAAAACACAACTTGGGAGTCTCTTGGATGTATATGGTAAGTTTATTAACTATATAATATAAAAATACAAAGTGACATGGTAAATGTCAATCTAATTAACTAAGAGTTAAAACTAAAGGATAAGGTTAATATAATGACCTAAATTTGTCTAAATTCTATTGGATGAGAGGATTAAGACCCATCCCCACCTTATCTTTTAAATAAATCAATTTGGAGCTATTTAAAACCGAACTTGACTTTATGATAAAATAATATTTTTAGTTATTCCAAAGGTGCCCCTCTCCTCCCTTATAAAAGGGGACCTCCTCCCCCTCTTACTCACACGACTTTGAGCCTTCAAGCTCAGCCAACCCCTGACAATTTCTTCTCTCCACTTCCCTAGAAATATCCTAGAGGTTCTGGTCTTCTTCAAAGACATATTTTAGTGCCCTAAAAGGAGGTCTCAAAGAAGCACTTCAAAGAAGAGGTAATGTCCATTACCGATTCTTTCATCTTTATTTCTTCTTCCACTTCTTCTTCTTTAGTTGTTTCATTATGAAGTAATAACATCAGTATCACTCATATACTGATATGTTATTATAAGTATGAAACAACCCTATTTCACCATCTATCCATCCTACGGAAAAAGAAATCACCGCGCGTGCGTACGTATGGAATACCGTCTCCACATCGTGGTGTAATCTATTTTCCACCACCACCTTACTTGGATGGATATAATGGTGTAAATAATGACTATATATGACTATTATAAAGTTATATTGATTCTTAAATAGTATACATACACTCCAATATAGTCCCACGATCATGAGAACGATATCATCGCTCGTGCGTACGTACGGACTACCGTCTCCACGACGCGATGAGATTCATTCTCCATGTTAACCATTTAAGAATGATTATAAAGTATATATAAGAAATAATAATGAAATATATGACATTATAAAGCTACTGGATTTATGTATATATGTATGTCATCTACTTACTTCCATTCAAGACAATATGGAAAGGAAAACAACGTTCATGCGTACGTACGGACTACCGTCTCCATGAACGGTGTGTTTCATTTCATTTATCTATCTATTATATATATATATATACTGAATATATATGATATATAAATCATGTTTTATATTCTGGAAGTAAGTAAATCATGATATAAGTAATAATAATGTCAAGAACAATAAGTCCAAACACCTACGATAAATGAAACGATTTTACCCAAAACGCTTCTTTAACATGGAATTTACAAAAGAACGGGTAATATAAAGTTATAAGTGAACCATATATGATATCATAAAAATAAGTATGATTATGTAATAAGTCAATAACATTATTTAAATCATTATACAGGAGGTTCGGACACGTACAAAGTATATCGGACCAAAGGTAAGGGAAATATCAGAATCTCATTTGTATTCGAGATTGTTTATACTTTGAAATTTACTGGGGTGTATTTTATCATCCACATCCATGTTTCCTCAATATGTAATATTATTTCCATCCACCTACAATTTTTTAAATCCAATATTACCCTTCGGTGAGTTTTTAGTAAAAGATATGAAAGGAATCTTTTTTTGTTTTTTGCACGAGGTACTTTTTGACTTTTCTGACAGAAGTACGAGGAATGTTTTTTTAACTTATACGGCATTAATGGATTTTTAAAACATTATTTACAATAAGCTTACTTTAAATGTTTTCAAGTTTATTTTTAATCAACTTCTTTTAGTTTAGAATTTTATGACATGTTAGGAAAGGAAAATTGTTTTTGAAGTAGAAAGGATATTTTCCTCAAGAATGGAGTTCAAGCGTTTTAACAAAATTATTTCCCATCTAAGATAATTAATGGTTCTGTTTCTATCCCTATAATTACATTGAATTGAGTATGTTGTGATGGAATTATATTTATTAATTCATTTATCTTATATGAATTGTTTTATGATGTCACGATGTTTAAGAATTCCAGTTTTATTACATGGGTTATGCAATGATGTATGATTTATGATTTTGTGGAACACATAAGAATGGTATCATTATGAGATGGGTGGGACCTATATCTCCCCCCAATGAATTGGGTAAAGATTTTTTATCTCATGAGATATACATGGCTGGAATGGTAGGTTATACCGGTTCAGTGAAACAGGACTGAAACGAGGGTGACTCGGTTCAGAAATGGACTTTGTCCACTAAGATAGTCTTGGAAATGAGTCTTGACTAACAAGAAATGATTCTCTATGATTATGTGTGTATGACACAAAGTTTCATGTTTTAAGTTATGATTATTGGGATTTCATTTCACTACTATGATTTATCCTATGTTATGAAATTATGCTCTCTTTTGCAGGTTAAGATTTCCAAAATGTTATGTTCTTATGAAAATGATGTGAATGATATTTCTTTTGTTTACCCTTACTGAGCATTTGAGCTCACCCTTTTATGTTTTCTTTTCCCCAGGATATAATGAAAGGTTTTAGGTAAAAAAAGGAAGATCTTTATGGGAGATGTTGAAGATCTTTCACCACGTTTAGAAGATTTTATTCCGAGTTTCCAAAGACACTAAACTATTACGATCCTTGTGTGTGTGTTTTTGTTATGTACTAAGTATTCCGAAAAAGTAATGTAATGTCCATGTACGTTAAGATTCGGGTATCTACAGTTGGTATCAGAGGAAAGGTTTAGTCAACCTTTGGAAACTAGGATGCGAGAACTTTAGTGAGATCCATAGAGATATTTCTAAGGTATGTCTAGGGATGTCCCTAAGGTTAAGTATACGTATAGGTTATAGTCCTAGAATTACGCTAACGATCATATAATTAAACCTAATATGTTAGATATTGAAGTTACTCCCCCTTTATTATGATTTTTGCCTCTCACACTATTCTTTTTGGGTTTTAGAAAATGGCTGGAAACAAGATGATTCACGATAATGGAGGATATGATGGACAATTGAATGATATTCTTCATGAGCAATCAAATGAAATGGGATTTGGAAGTCCAACCATAATTATTATGCCGAATCAGAAATCTCATAATATGACCAATAAAGTAAAATTTGGTAAGTTTCCTGACTCGGCTAATAAGAGAAATATGGAGTTTCATGATGATCATAGAGGAAAGAAAGTTCAATTTCCCCTATGTAAATCATGTGGGAAGAGGCATCAAGGAGAATGTTTCAAAGTAACTGGAAGATGCTTTGGGTGTGGAAAAGAAGGACACCAAGCCAGTAAGTGCAAAAGGAAAAGGTTCAGTTAACACCAGGGATGAGGATAATGGCATTGCTACAACATCAAAAATGGTTAAATGTTTTAAATGTGGAATGTACGGGCATTATGCAAACCAATGCCCTAAGGTAAAGTATCATGAAGAGAATCAGTACGGTCGTATGGGTAGTATTTATGTGGTTGATAATGAAGAAACTAAAAATGATATGTGAGATGAAAGAATTGTTGAAGCTCGGTCAATGGTTTAAGAATGTAGTGGAATGATTACATGTTTATCATGTGTAATGTTGTATAAGGAATCTCATGGTACTATGGAATAAAGAGACATCTAAGGATTGTTACACTGTTGTCTTTCCTTGAGTTTTTAAAGTGTATGATTAAGTTTACCAGTATCCATGAAAGGTTATTCAGATATTTTTGGAATGTAGATGATATGCGTATAATGAAGGGATAATGAGAAAATTAAATGTATTCATGAGCTCATGACTGATATAAGGAGAAGGTTATATCATGGTTTGAGTATATAGAATTTTTGGATTTTGGTATGTGGAAAGAGTTAACTTTTTACAGCATTCATGTTTTCACTAAGGTTCAATGGGTATTCAAGAGAATCCATGATTAAGTCCTTTGAATGTTTGGAATGTGACCAACAAGACATATCTTATGATATATGGGGATCAACGATGGTATTAATTCTATGGTAGTCGTTTTCACTATATTATGAGAGTGGACTGCAGTATTATGGATAAGCCTAAAGATTGTAATGGATTGTGTTGGACATAAGTTATTATTGTTTAAGGATAGAAGTTTTTTCGATATTATTGATGGGATGTTATAGTAATATAGTTTTAGATAAAGGACAACCTGCAGGACGGGCGACAACCCATCGCGTCAGACAAGGCCGTGGGAATCGAACCGACAACCGAAGTGCGACTGGCCTTTATCGCCTACCACTGGACTACAGGAAGTCCCTGTTTAATAGAAACTAGTTTTATTATATTAATCAGTATGATATATGAAGTATAAGTCCATTTTAGGAACCATATATGATTAATCTCACTATAGATGGACTTATGTATTTTTTGATAACTTTTCTAACCTTTTGTTTGAGACAGATGGAATGACCCATCATTCTATCACATGATCTACTAACACATCACGAATGACAAATTCAACTACATTTCTTTAAGTGGTGAAGTGGAAATTGTCCAAAGAACGACCAACAGTGAGACTATACCGAAATCACGAAAGTATTTCTTCTAATTCCAATTTCATCAACTTTAGGGAAACGATCTTGAAAACCAAAAATGTTTTCCTAGTGCTCTTATATCTGATTAATCAGATGGTACCTTAGATCATCACAAATTCATGGCTTTGTGATTGCTTGATTTTCCATAGACATGTTCTCTACCACTCTCCATTAGAACATGATGGTTAGATTTCTCTTCCAAGTCCATATTTTCACCTATGTGGAAACCCAGTGATTAGTTTATTTGGGTAACCGTTATGTTTCATACATTTGTTTTTAAAGATTGGTTTTGGTATTCCTTTTTACGATGTGGGTTTCTATTAAAGAAACTTTTGAATAGTAAACCATTTATAACCCCGACGAATTTCGAGGGTGAAATTCATTTTAAGGGGGGTAGAATGTAACACCCTGAGATTTTATGAAAAAATATTATTTTTAATTTCATTAATGTCTTGTGTTGTACGCTACACCAAAAGGAGATTACACAACACGCATCCTTGACTTTCCTTGCAATCGCGACCTTCTTCGATAGCATGCGTAGTACGCAATACCGAGTTTCACTAAACAACGATATGATATTAAAATATTATTAAAACTAACCGTTATGAATAGTAATAACCACCTTTTAAAATTTTAGAAATTTTATCTCTCAAAATGGACTTTATTTTTGGATTCGGAGTATCGAATTTAGCCTAAGGTGAAATTTTGGTACTTTTCGGATAACTTTCATTTTCTGATGAATAGTGAAAATTACGAAATTTTAATTAAAAACAACCTTTTTAATCGAAATAATTAATAGTGATAAATTATTAATTTGAGTGGTTTTATAGTATATTTATAATATATTTTTACAATTTAATACAATTTTGGTCATTGGATGTAATTTCACATTTAAACCAGTCATAAACAAGTGTCAATCTTTTGATAGTTATTATCTATTAAGAACAAGCTATTTGTGTTGACGACGGGAATTAATTTTTAAATTAATTAATGAAACTGATATGTTTTGAATTTGGTAAAATATACATCATTTTTGAGTTCATAATATCAAATATATCTTAGGCCTAATTTTTGGTATTTTTCAGGAAACTTTCATTTTTTGAAGAATAGTGAAACCACTAAGTGATAGTTAAAAAAATGAATTTTTCATAAAACTTAATTTTACCGCTTCTGTGAGTGGAATTTCAAATATCCGAGAGACACGGTTAATGTCAGTAAGTAAAATGTGGTTCAATGAGATGAAAATAATTTTTGGCGAATAGTAACTTTTTACTTTTTTTTACCACGGTTAAAAGTAAATAGGGTAATTAAGGGTAAACATGATATTATTATTACCCTAAAACATGTCCTAATTCTATTGGACAAGTGTAATTCGAAAAAAATCAACCTTAGGAATAAAATATGACCATTTAGGCCCACTTGGATTAGATTAGGACATTTATTATTAATTTATTTAAAGAAGGGTTAAAATAGCTAAAATCAAAGTTTAATAAGTAAATCATTTTTAATATGGGGTTATAAATAAGATAAATTAGACTATAAATATTCATTAGAAAGATAAAAAGATTTCCGACATAATGGTATTTTATTTGTAATTTTTAGACATTAAATAAGTTAATTTATTTATGACACAACGATGATGCAGTAATTATCTTATTAATGAAATATTGACTTAATTGATGTTATAAATACCCAAATAAATAAAATTTTAGACTTTTTATGAACTAAAATAATTTTCAAGGTTAATATGACATGTTAGGATTTATTTAATTAACTTTTGTCAAAGTAATAATTCTGTTATGAGTTTCAAAAAAATCAACTATTGAATAGTGTCAAAATTGACATAAAATAGTTTTTAAAACAAATATTATATTATTAATTGTTATTTTATTCCTAAAAATCTAAGGTTCGGCCAAATGATTTATATAAGGTTATATATATTAATAAAACACAACTTGGGGGTCGCTTGGATGTATATGGTATGTTTATTAACTATATAATATAAAAATACAAAGTGACATGGTAAATGTCAATCTAATTAACTAAGAGTTAAAACTAAAGGATTTGGTTAATATAATGACCTAAACTTGTCTAAATTATATTGGATGAGAGGATTTCTACCCATACCCACCTTAACTTTGAAATAACTCAATTTGGAGCTATTTAAAACTGAACTTGACTTTATAATAAAATAATATTTTTAGTTATTCCAAAGGTGCCCCTCTCCTCCCTTATTAAAGGGCACCTCCCCCCCCCTCTTCCTCACACCACTTTGAGCCTTCATGCTCATCCAAACCCTGCCAATTTCTTCTCTCCACTTCCTTAGAAATATCCTAGAGGTTCTGGTCTTCTTCAAAGACCTATTTTAGTGCCCTAAAAGGAGGTCTCAAAGAAGCACTTCAAAGAAGTGGTAATGTCCATTACCGATTCATTCATCTTTATTTCTTCTTCCACTTATTATTATTTAGTTGTTTCATTATGAAGTAATAACATAAGTATAACTCATATAATGATATGTTATTATAAGTATGAAACAACCCTATTTCACCATCTATCCATCCTACGGAAAAAGAAATCACCGCGCGTGCGTATGTACGGAATACCGTCTCCACGCCGTGATGTAATCTATTTTCCACCACCACCTTACTTGGATGCGTATAATGGTGTAAATAATGACTATATATGACTATTATAAAGTGATATTTATTCTGAAATAGTATACATACACTCCAATACAGTCCCACGATCATGAGAACGATATCATCGCTCGTGCATACGTACGGACTACCGTCTCCACGACCCGATGAGATTCATTCTCCATGTTAACCATTTAAAAATGATTATAAAGTATATATAAGCAATAATAATGAAATATATGAAATTATAAAGCTACTGGATTTATGTATATATGTATGTCATCTACTTACTTCCATTCAAGACAATAAGAAAAGGAAAACAGCATTCATGCGTACGTACGGACTACCGTCTCCATGAACGGTGTGTTTCATTTCATTTATCTATCTGTTATATATATATATATACTGAATATATATGATATATAAATCATGTTTTATATTCTGGAAGTAAGTAAATCATGATATAAGTAATAATAATGTCAAGAACAACAAGTCCAAACACCTACGATAAATGAAACGATTTTACCCAAAACGCTTCTTTAACATGGAATTTACAAAAGAACGGGTAATATAAAGTCATAAGTGAACCTTATATGATATCATAAAAATAAGTATGATTATGTAATAATTCTATAACATTATTTAAATCATTATACAGGAGGTTCGGACACGTACAAAGCATATCGGACCAAAGGTAAGGGAAATATCACAATCTCATTTGTATTCGAGATTGTTTATACTTTGAAATTTACTGGGGTGTATTTTATCATCCACATCCATGTTTCCTCAATATGTAATATTATTTCCATCCACCTAAAATTGTTTAAATCCAATATTACCCTTCGGTGAGTTTTTAGTAAAAGATATGAAAGGAATCTTTTGTTGTTTTTCACACGAGGTACTTTCTGACTTTTCCGACAAAAGTACGAAGAATGTTTTTTTTAACTTATACGGCATGAATGGATTTTTAAAACATTATTTCCAAGAAGCTTCATTTAAAATTTTTCAAGTTTATTTTTAATCATCTTCTTTTAGTTTAGAATTTTATTACATGTTAAGAAAGGAAAAGTTTTTTTGAAGTAGAAAGGATATTTTCCTCAAGAATGGAGTTCAAGCGTTTAAAAAAAATTATTTTCCATCTAAGATAATTAAGGGGTCTATTTCTATCCCTATAATTACATTGATTTGAGTATGTTGTGATGGAATTATATTTATGAATTCCTTTATCTTATATGAATTGTTTTATGATGTCATGATGTTTAAGAATTCCATTTTTATTACATGGGTTATGCAATGATGTATGATTTATGATTTTGTGGAACACATAAGAATGGTATCATTATGAGATGGGTGGGACCTATATCTCCCTCCAATGCATTGGTTAAAGATTTTATATCTCATGAGATAGACATGGCTGGAATGGTAGGTTATACCGGTTCAGTGAAACAGGACTGAAACGAGGGTGACTCGGTTCAGAAATGGACTTTGTCCACTAAGATAGTCTTGGCAATGAGTCTTGACTAACAAGAAATGATTCTCTATGATTATGTGTGTATGACACAAAGTTTCATGTTTTAAGTTATGATTATTGGGATTTCATTTCACTACTCTGATTTATCCTATGTTATGAAGTTATGCTCTCTTTTGCAGGTTAAGATTTCCAAAATGTTATGTTCTTATGAAAATGATGTGATTGATATTTCTTTTGTTTACCCTTACTGAGCATTCGAGCTCACCCTTTTATGTTTTCTTTTCCCCAGGATATAAATAATGGTTTTAGGTAAAAAAAGGAAGATCTTTATGGGAGATGTTGAAGAACTTTCACCACGATTAGAAGATTTTATTCCGAGTTTCCAAAGACACTAAACTATTACGATCCTTGTGTGTGTGTTTTTGTTATGTACTAAGTATTACGAAAAAGTAATGTAATGTCCATGTACGTTAAGCTTCGGGTCTCTACAATTATACACCAATAAAACCTCCATAAGTAGTTAGTAGTATGAAAATATTTCCTTGATAACATATTTTATTAGAAATAATCAATATCCATCTAGAGTACCCTATAATTTTTTAAACTTAATAGTTTAGAAGACTCTTTTTCCTATCCCTAAAAACAATTAGAGAACACATGATCAATAGTAATGATTAAAAATATAAAGGTCTTATATATTTTTGTAATAGGACTTACATAATCAAAATATATAATAAAAATATAATGAAAAAATAATACAATTGAAGCACTTGAGACAGAAAGATGATAAAAGATTCATGATTCATGATTACTTGTTTTATCTCATTATAATTTCCATTATTTGGAACCTTGGTCTTCATTTATAGATTATAGAGTTACAAAATTCACTAAGATATTTGGGTTTAGTTACAATGACATTGAAAATAGCTTTATCTTATAATGGATTAACTTAGTATAAATTTATGATTCTCAAAAAATTATATGGATAAATTAGTTTATAGGAATATAGAATCATATGTTATAATTTTACTACCATATAACTCAAAAAAAATCTTCATGTTAGCTTAAATTAAAGTAAAGTGTATTGTGATTTTCAAAACAAGGATATAAAAGAGTCATTTGAATAAACAATAACTATGAAATTTATGTGTTTATAAAAACATATAAAAGTAGTATTTGACATATTTATTATTTCATACTAATCTTATGATACCTATACCATAGATCAATCTTGAAAAATTTGTTTTCTTCTTTTAACTGGTCAAAAAAATCATCGATACTAGTGAGGGAATAATGGTTCTTATCTATTACTTAATTCAATCACCAGTAGTCTATCCCCAAACTGAAACTTCTTTACACCTTCTTGGTTAATAACACCAAATAAACCCATGGTGACACATTGAGTTGGGTGAAACTATTTTACATCAAATCATTGATCTAAATTACTGTCTCCCATAAATTATAAGGTTCCATCAAATAAGGATACTTAAAAATTAGATATGCTCCAGACTGCAAATTTATCCTAAACTCAATATAATTTAAAGAAGGTGGAATCAAAATATATTTAGGGAAAACATCCAAAAACTTCTATATAACCCTAGATAATTCCACCATTGTCCCAACATTGAACCTAGTGAAATCTCCACTAGCTAAGGAAAAAAAAGGCTCTGGATGCCTATAACCCATTTAATGGTCCCTATCCCAAATGAACTCTTCATGTAGTAATTCTATGTCATATAATGAAACAATCATTTATAATAAATTGATTAACATGCATATAATATAACCAATATATTAAAATAATGATATTTTATGGTTTTATCCATAATAAGAAAAATAATCCCCCAATGGTTGATGCCATCCCATCATTATTTAAAAACCCCAATACATATCTAGAATAATTGAATAAATTATAATTGGTGTAGTCAACACTATGGGAATTAGAAACCTCTAAACCTTGAGTCCTGAGATATAGACCAAGGACAATGAAAGAAATGAATATGAATCTCTATAATAAAATATAGTGAAATCCAAAATATAAGATTAGTAGATGGTACCTCAAACAATATATGGACCACTTAGTATTAACATCTTTATATAATTTAATTATACACACTCTTATCATCTACCTTACATTCTATGTTTATAACTACCTCCATGACTATAATAAGACCTATGTCATTGAGGATGAGGTAAATCATGAGGTTGACCTATCTTGGTCTATCTCCCCTCGGATGACTAAAAGTCATCTAATATTGCTAATGGTAAGGCTTATGAGGTAACTACTACTAAGGTTGAACCAAGAACCGTCAACCTACCTTACATTGGCCAAAGAGGATAGTTGGACAGTGTAAATAATGATGAAAATGACCTCAAAAAACAAAAAACACCGGAATAGAGTTCCCATTCACTGAAAAAGAACTATTTTCTCTAGATAGGTGATAAGAAGACTTTCAGGGCTAACTCTATGCCTGTTAAAACCTCAACTACCCTGACATATGAGATCCTCCATCAGTATATCTACTCCTTGGGATTTTCTGATGAATCCCCTCTTGAAATGATACTGATTTCACATGCATCATCTTGATCACCTTTTACTTCTTTAACAACTTTAAATATATAGGCAATATAAATGGGGTAACTGCACACCAAATACCTAGATATAATTCCACCTCAAAATACCATTCTTTGGCCTCCTCATTTAGAAAAGTATTATGGGAAAAGTGAATAAGAACCATGAATTGAAACCGGATCTCTCATATTCCCATGATCCCCTATTATAGGGATAAAAAATCATGCCTATTCACTACCTTCATCATTCATGAGATAAACATTACATAAAGCTACTTATGGAAATCATCCCATGAAACCATCAACTACTTACACTCTATAATAAATAGAAGCCACCACTAATTCATAGCTCCATATGACTAATATCTAATGAGACCCAATTCTATTTCTTATAATGGATGAAACTAAAGTTGATCACATGATTAGTATAAATATAGGGTTATAACAAATCCAATTAAGACAAATAAAGGAAGTGATTTCATCAACTAGTAGGATTGTACCCTATGAAGACCATTTATCAGAGTTTCCAAGGGAGATAGAATAACTGATATTTTCCCTTGACCAATCCCAAGATGATATTTAATAACTTAAGCATGAGAGAAACCATTTATGGGAGAAGTTCAAGCTCATTGAGATCACGACCCAAACCATGTACGTCGAACCAACCCAAGAAAGTCGCACAGTCACTCCCCTTACTCTTAGGAAGTTTTTTGGTGTATTAAAAAGGAATGTCTCAATACCATAACATTATGAGTATGTACATTATTTTTTATATAATAATGAATATATTTTCATCCAATTAGGGTTAATTTATAACTAATTTTTTATTTTGATATAATAAAACATAAATAGTATTTTTGGGTAATATTAAAATTCAATTAAGGATTTTATTTTGAGGAATTAATGGATTTTTTAAATACATAATATTTATTAAAATATTATTATTAAATAATTTTTATTAAATATAAATTATTATATAATTTTTATAATGTCAAAAGTAATTTTAATATGGGATCAAAAACTATAATTTTCAAAAAACCCAGTATTTCTCAATAAATGTCAATTACTATTTTAAAAGTAAAAATGAACTTATTTATAAATTTATTTAGATAAAATGAATATTTTTTTTGGAATCAGAACATTGAAATTATCTAATGGTTAATTTTTCAAAATATTCTGAGAGTAGAATTTTTGTTCAAAATTAAATATCGTATAAATATACTTTGCATATTGTGATATCATAATGACCAAAAAGGGATGTAATAAATAATATAAATGGTATAAATGACAAATATATGTTTTACCTTTAAAATAATGTAATTTTATGTTTATTTTATTAATTTTATAAATACCTTATGAATCCTCCAAAACAATTAATAAATTTTACAGTTTTAAAAACATTTATTTAAGAGTATGAATCACTTACACATTAAAAGGGTATTATTTTATTATTTTTTGAACTTGGACTTATAAAATAATGAGAACCACTTTTATTTGGCCTATAACATGGGGAAAAAACATGGGATGGTTTGTGGTTTTGGTTATTTTATTATATAGAGTCCAAAACCTAAATAACAAAGAAATGCCCATATTTTCATATATAAACCCACCCAAGATCCCATTTATCTTAACTAAAACAATTTTATAATTTTTATACTATTATTTACACTCTCTAGAGTCCTCCCAAGTAACCCCCAAGCTCTCAAGAAGTCTCTTCCAAGCATTTGGAGTCAGACACTCAAGTAAGGGATCTTTTTCTTTTTCATCAATATTCAAGTCTCTTATTTACCTTATGTATTTTATATTCATTTACTTATGAAGGGATATGTTATTACATATCCCAATTAAATTAATATTTAATTATAAATTATGAGATACCCCTTTCTCTCTCATCAACCAATTTTATGAATTTTATATGTGACGTTGTTATGCTGCCGAAATTTCACCGCAATTTTCCATGCCAAAACAATTATGTAGTGAATAACATACCCATTTCATATAAATGGTGATAAAATTTATACAATTATACCTATTTTAATTTGGACTTATATGAATTTATTCCAAACTAATTGATTAGGGAATAAAATATTATGATGAATGAATCCATGTTGTATAACCTATGTGGTACACTTAAGAAAGAGAATGAAATAAAAGGGATGGGTGTGACAAAAATTATATAGAACTCCATTTAATTGGGTAATGTTTAGTCTCATGATATGTAATGTTGGGATAGAGAGTGAATCTAATTCCTTTATGGGACTTTTAAACCATTATTACCTTGTAGTTTAGCCTTAAACCATGTTTATGATGCAATGTTTTAAGTTGTTGTCACATTTCCCATGTTATGATTATCATGTTATATCATGTATAATTGATCATGTTTATGATTACTACTCCTTTTATTCCCCATTTATATTCCTATTGAATATCATGTATCACCTTATGCCTTTTTTATTCCCTTACTAGGCTTTATAGCTCACCCCTTTCTTAGGTATGTCCCCAGGTTATCCCATGTAGTTTTAAAATCCATTGAATTGTAAAAGCATGTTAAAAAAGTTTCCAATAATTTTGTCGTATCCCATGTTCAAGATGTTATTATATTTACCTAATTCTCAATGAAACTATAATTATTAATATTTCAGGTTGTATTAAGTGAAATCTTATGTAATAAATCATGTATTAATTTTAAATAAAGAATAGGGTTGTTATTGTTGGTATCAGAAGAAATTTTTAGTTATTTTTGGGATTAGAATTAGAAAACTCTATAGAAATCCTTAGGGACAATACTATGTATAAGAAAAAATTCCTAAATTTTGGTAAGTATAGAGTAATTGGTTTATCAAAAAAATACATCCATGACTGGATACTACAAGTGGATATGGTTCTGGCATAGATGTACCTAGAGGCAATAACACCGACAAGGTGTGTCAAGCCTGACTCAGTATAACCTGGAACGTGAAAACAAGACTTACTGCACACCTAGTTTGACACTCCCAAGAGATATGATTTGGTAAATTCATAAGCTCATTATGAACCATTAATAAGGGAAGAAAAAAATTCCCATAAGAGTATATATTAGGAAATATAGCACAAATAACATAAACTGAAGCCTAGAAATTCATAAGTTCAGTAAATAATTATAATTTATAAGTTATATCTTAAATATTCTTAGATTCCCCCTTCATGTGTTTGGTAGTTTTTTTAGAAAATACTAATTACTAATTTTTCTTTTATTGTAGAAAATGGTTGGAAATATGAGGAATCAGGTAAACAACCACTGCGATGGCCAGTGCGATGACTACCTCAATGAGAGGACCAACCTGATGAGAGTCAAAATCAAAAACTTTATGATGATACTTTCTCAAATAAATTAGGTTTTGAATAGAAACCTATATCAGGAGGAGCTTCCAAATCCCCCTAAGAGAGAACAAGCTGGGATTGAGAGCTTTATGAGACAAAGGCCTCCAACTTTCTATAGATCATATGATCCATTAATCGTAGAACAATGGATCAACACCATTTATAAGATATTCTCCATAATTCAATGTTCTAAACAAAAAAAGATTCTACTAGTTGTTTATAATATGGATAGTGAAGCTGATCAGCGGTGGACATTGACCAAAAATACAAATCCTGAGGAAGAGATTAAAGTGACGAATTGGAATGAATTTCATCATTTTTTTGATAAATATTTTCCTCACACTCTCTGAATTAAATTTGAAATTTATTTATTTTATTTCAAGAAAAAACATGACAAATCTATTGTGGTTTATGACAAAAAAATCACAAGACATGCATGATATACCTCTAAATTTGTTTTTACCACCAAATGTAAGGTTTATTTATTCTTTAGTGGGCTAAAAACTAGTCTATGAAAATCCTTTGTGATCTGTGAGTTTGATAGCTATGAGAAAATTGTATGATGTTCCCTCAAAGTTGAAATGGTGATCAACAAGTCTTAAGGGTATCATGAGGATAAGAAGAGGAAATTAGAGTTTAGTCCTAGTAGTCTGATGAATAAATCTAACAGTGACAAGAAATTTCAACATCCCACTTTTCAAAGGTGTGGAAATTAGCACCCCAAAAATTTTCTAAAGGGGAAAAGGAAATTACTTAGATCAGGGAAGGATGGGTACCTAGCTAGAGATTGCCGACCGGAGAAATACAACAATTTGATCGAAGAAAGGAATGCTTTAGTAAACCCTCACCACATTTTTGATTGCATAAACTACAAAAAACCATGACACTTTGCAAACAAATACACTAAGATAAGGATATTTGAAGACAACCAATAACCTCTAAGGCAGAAAGGGATAGATTTTTCCACCACAACTGCTGAGGTGGATCCCGACAATTAAGTGGTGATAGATATGCTAGTTATTCATTCAAGAATATAAATTTTACTCTTTCATTATAGTTCTATATATTCTTTCATATCATAAAATTTTAGTAGAACAATTTAAACACCACCACAAAGTATAAAAGTATAGTTGACGGTGAAAATGGAAAATGGGGAAGTTATTTCATCCCAAGTATATAACTCCACCCTTGTCACAATTAATGGGATAAACTTCCTAGTGAACCTTTTCATACTACCTTTATTGGGATTTAATGTAATTATGGGCATGTATTGTATTTTTCTATATAGATCCAACATAAATTGTTGCGAGAAGGAAGTCACTCTCCATATCATCAATCAACCCTTGATTCTATACAAGTGCACGAAGGATGATGAATATTATTTAACACCAAATAAAAAGAATGAATATTATTTCCCTATAAGCATACATATATAGATCAAATGATTGATTCTAAGGAAATAATCACCCTCAAAGACATGCCTATTTTGAAGGAATACGATGATGTGATTCCTAAGGAATTTCTTAGTCTTCCTCCTAGTCGAGAGGTTTAATTTTCCATCGAGATTTTACTTGGGAAATTTCCATTATCTAAGTCTCTATATAAAATGGATATTTTTTAACCTAAGGATCTAAAGAAACAAAAACATGAGAATCTAGATAAAAGGGTTTATATTCCAATGTGCTTCACCATGGGGTGCACTAGTTCTCTTTGTTAAGAAGAAGGATGGGTCAATGCACCTTTTCATAGATTATCGTGGGCTCAACATGATCATGATAAAGAACAAGTATCCTATTCCATGTATTGATGACTTGTTCGATCATCTACATGGATTATAATACTTCTCCAAGGTGGATCTTCAGTTGGGATATTATCAAGTAACGGTGAAGAAGGAAGATATCCCCAAGACCTCTTTTTGTACAAGGTACGAGCATAATGAGTTCATAGTGATACCATTCATAATCACTAATGATAAAAAAATATTTATGGACTTGATTAATATATTCTTTAGATATTACCTAAACACATTTTTGTTAGTATTTATAGATGATATTATAATATACTCTAAAAGTAAGGAGGAGAATGAGAAGCATCTGAGCACTGTGCTAAAAACCTTACAAAAGGAGAAGCTCTAAGACAACTATAAGAACTGTGAGTTTTGTTTTAAGAAAGTATCATTATTAGAGGATATCATCATAAGTAATGGGAAATCTATGGACCCTTAAAAGATAGAATAAATTAAAGGATAGATGAGTCCAACATCTATGATAAGTATTCGTAGTTTCCTTAGGTTACCTGGGTATTACCAAGGATTTTTGAGAAATTTATAATGATTTTAAAACCCTATTACCAATCTAATTTGGAGGGGATTCAAGTTTTCTTGGAATGATGAATGTGAAGAGAGAATTATGGAGTTGACAAAAAGAATTATCACTACACCTTTTTTCACAGTACTCACAAGTGGAGAGATTTTTGTGGTGTTCATCGATGCTTCGAATAAGGTATTATACTATGTGTTATTGAATAATGAAAAATTCACAACCTATTCTTCAAGGAAGTTAAAATTTCACAAATAGAACCACCCAACGCATGATCTGTAGTTGTAAACAGTGATCTTCTCTTTGAAAATATGATGTCATTATCACTTTGGGGAGAAGTGTAAAATATATATGGATCAAAAAAGTCTCAAATATATATTCACTTATAAATATCTTAATATGCACCAAAAATGATTTTTAGAGATGATTAAGGACTATGACTTCTCAATCCACTACCATTAGAGAAAAAATTAGAGGATTTTCTAAGTAGAAAGTAACCATCAATTCAGTCATTGAAGAGAATTGAGAGGGATTTGATCTTCTTAGATTTGGAAATAATGGAAATGAAAATCACGAAGGAAGGAACATCATCAATACTTTCAAAAATTATTGCTCAACCATGTCTTATAGAGAGGTTAATGGATGATCAAAGAGATGATGTGAGAATTCAGAAGAAAGTGGAAACTATTAGAAAATAAAAATCCTCAATGTTCAATGTTAATGAAGAGGGTGTTGTTATATTTGGGTCAATACTATGTGTACAATAAAATCCTGGGTTAAAGAAGGAGTTGTTGAATGATGAACATAGATCAATCTTCTCTATCCATCTTGGAATCATGAAGATGTATTGAGATATCCAAAAACACTACTGGTGGGACAATATGAAGAAGAAGATCACAGAATATACATCAATATGTATTGTATATCAGAAAGTGAATATGGAAGGGAAAAAATATAAGGGGATGTTGAAACTATTGCCCATACCTACATAGAAATTGGAAACGTAACCATGGATTTTGTCACTAGTCATATGATTAAAACCATGGGTAACAATGGTATCTATGTTTCGGTGGATCATCATAAAAAGACTACACATGTAATTGTGATTTAAGAGGATTCTAACTGGATCAAATTTCATATATATACATCAGATAGGTGGTAAGGCCGCATGTAGTACCACTATCGGTTATATCCATTTGAGATCTAAGATTCTCCTCCAAGTTCTGTAAAAGTCTCTAACATGATCTAAATCTAAGATGAAATTTAGTATGATTTATCATCCTCAATCTAATGGCCAATATGAGTAGATTATTTAGATACTTGAATACATGTTGAGATAAGGTTCTATGAAATTTAAAGAAGGATGAGACCAACATCTGCCTCTGGTTGAGTTATCATACAAAAAAAGTTTCCACTCAAGCATCCAAATTCCCCCTATGAAGCCCTTTATTGGAAGAGGTGCATAACACCTACATGTTGGGATGAAGTTGGGGAAAAAACTAATAGGTCCTAAAATGGCCTAGGAATTGGTGGAAAAGGTTAAGACAATTCAGTATCACATCTATGATTCTCAGAGTCGAAAGAAGAGATTTGATGACAATCATCTAAGAGACATATAGTTTGATATTGTATACATGGTATTCCCCTAAATATCTCAATGGAAGAAAGTAATGAGATTTATGAATTAGAGAAATCTAAGTCCAAGATACATTATCCCCTTTAAGATCCTTGATCGCATTAGATCAGTGGCTTACCAACTTTAACTACCACCTAACCTATATCAAGTATATGATGTATTCCATGTATCCCTCTTGATAATGTACATACCAGACCACACACATGTACTAAATCCATAGGTGGTACCATTGGATAATGATCTCCCATATAAGGAGTAGTTAGTGACTATTTTAGATCATGGAGAAAATGTTTAATGAAATAACACAATGCACTTGATCAATTGTTGTAGAGAAACCACAAGTTTGAAGAAGAAAAATGGGAACTTGAGGAAGTGATGAAACATAGTCGCCCTCATCTATTTTATTGTGGGAAATAAAAATTTTGATGGTTAAATTTATTAATGGGGGAATATTGTAATGAACCAAACTGTTATAAATAAAATTCCCTTTTTGATTTAATTAAATGTCTTATTATGTAACATAGTTATAGAAAACACATGCACTTATTTGGTTTTATTATATCGAATTGGATTTAAAATACTATTAAGTAACATTTCCATTGATAATATAGTCATTGAATAGTGATCACATAATTAGTATAAATATAGGGTTTTAACAAATCTAATTGACAAAGACAAAGGAAGTGATTTACTCAACCAGTAGGATAATACCCTATGAAGCCCATTTATTAGATATTATAAGGGATATAAAATAATTGGGTTTTATCTTTGACCAAGCCCAAGTTGATATCTGACAACTTAAGAAAGATATTATCTGTTTACGGGTGATGTTCAAGCTCATCGATATCACAGACCAAACCATGTATGTTGAACCACCCTAGTAAAGTCTCACCATTGTTCACCTTACTATTAAGGTGTTTTCTGCTGTATTAATGGGATATATATCAAGACCATATAATTATGAGTTTGTACATTATTTTTTAAATAATAATGAATATATTTTTCTCTTATTATGGATATTTTATAAATTCTTTTTATTTCAATATAATAAAACACAAATAGTATTTTTGGATAATATTCAAATTAAATTAAGGAATTTATTTTGATGAATTTATTAATTTTTGAAATAAATTACATTTTAATAAAATATTATTATTAAACAACGTTTATTAAATATAAATGATCATATAACTTTTATGAAGTCAAATGTAATTTTTAAAAGGGTTTTAAAATTTTTATTGTCAGGAAATCAAACATTTGTCAATAAATTTATATTATTATTTTAATAGTTAAAATTCATATATATAAAATTATTTAGATAAAATAAATATTATTTTTTCAATCAAAACTTCAAAATTATCCAATAGTGATTTTTTCGTAATTTTCTGAGAAAGTCAATTTTTCGGGTAAATATTAAATATCCAATAAATATAATTTGTTTATTATGACATCATAATGACCCAAAAGTGATTTAATAATAACTATAAAGGGAATCCATGACCGAATATATGTTCTAATTTTAAAATAATGTGATTTTTATGTTTATTTAATTAATTTTATAAATCCATTATGAATCCTCCAAAACCATTGATATATTTTAGGTTTTAAAACCATATCTTTAAAATTATGACTCAAATACACCAATAAAGGGTATTATTTTATTATATTTAGACCTTGGACTTATGAAATAATGATAACCACCCCATTTTTTATAAATCATGGGAAAAAACCGTGGGATGATTTGTGTTTTTTGTGATCTTATTATATAGATTCCAAAACCAAAATAATAAATAAATCCTCCTCTTTTTCTCTGTAAACCCACCCAATATCCCATTTATATTCACTAAAACTCTTGTTAGCATGTACAAAATATTCCCTACACTATTTAGGGTCCTTCCAATTTTCACCCAAGCTCTTAAGAATCCCCTCCAAAGCATTTTGCATCACATGCTCAAGTTAGTGATATTTTCTTCTCTCCTCTTTATTCAAATATCTTATTTACCTTATATATTTTATCTTCATTTACATATGATGGGATATGGTTTTACATATCCCCCTTAATTTCCAATTAATTTAAAAATTATAAGATACCCTTTTCCCTCCTCATCAACCCATTTTATGAATTTTTATGTGATGTCGTAATGCTGTTGAAATTTCACCATGATTTTCAATGCCAAAAATTTGTGTAGTGAATATCATACCCATTTCCTATCAAGTGTATTAACCTTTATACACTTATAACTCTTTAACTTGGGACTTAAATTCTTATATTACACACTCATTGATAATGTAATAAAATATGATAATGAATGAATCTATTTTGTATGATCTAAGTGGAACACTTAAGAATGAAAATGAAATGAAAGTGCTGGGTACACATGGAATTATATAGTGCTATAATGAATTGGGTAATGTTTAGTATCATGATATGTTATGTTGGGACAGGGAGTGAACCTGATTCCTTTATGGGACATTTCCACCATGATTCCTTGGTTGTTTATCCCTGACCTATGTTTATAATGTTGTGCTTTAAGATGTTTCCACATTTCCCATGTTATGATTATCATGTTATATCATGTCTCATTGTTCATGTTTATGACTCCTACTCTTTTTATTCCTCATTTATATTCCTATTGTTTAAAATGTATCACCTTATTCAATTTTTATTCCCTTACTATGATTTATATCTCACCCCTTTCTTATGTATTTCCCCAGGTTATTCCATGCAGTTTTAATATCCATGGAATTTTAGAAGCATGTTAAGGAAATTTCTGATAATTTTGTTGTATCCCATGTTCAAGATGTTATGTTATGTACCTAATTCTCAAATAAACTATACTTATCAATCTTTTGGGTTGTATTAAGTGTAATATTACGTAAAAAATCATGTATTAATGTGAAATAAATAACATGGTTTTTATAGGTGAAAAAATAGAATATGATTAATAACTATATCCAAAAGCGAAGAAAAGAAATTCCTATGCTTGAAAATATGTAATTTATTAAATATATTTTAATTTTATTATTATTAACTTCCCCAAAATCACTTCAATTCAGCAAGTAAAATTAAACGTGATACATGTACATCTCCTTGGTCTCTACCCCATAACTAAAATTATCTTTCCTAGGGTTTTTTATTAAGCATAATGTACTTACGTAAGATCATAGTGGGACCTAATAAACAATTTTATAACTGCCCCCCATAAATCACAAACTAAGTTCAAATAACAATGTTTCCTTACTAAACTGATGTAATATTCTTAGTTAATAAATCTAAAATCCTTCCAAACTATCATCTATAGCCATGGTACCACTTTTTCATGACCCACAACAATTGGGAATCCCTCCTTGGACAATAGTAAAGGAAAAGGTGACCCCCAAATACCACCTTCAATAATCCATGGGTTGAAAACTAACATCAAGTGTATGATAACACATATAAGGGAGTAGTTACCTTAATAATTCTAGGAACATAAAAAGGAAATCCACTAATCAAATATATAATGTGAAACAAATCCCAATATCCCATAATTCTTGTAAGTTTCATACAGAGAAAAGTCTCCCAAATAGATACCAAAATAAACTCTTATTGAGGTGAAAATAAAAATAACACCAATACATGAGATATTAATGTCCAACTTGATCACCTACTCCCTCCTATAAAAATAAAAAATTGGTTTACATATATAGGGGTGAGTATATAAGTATACCAAGTAGGATCCTTCTCAAGACCTTTCCTGAAAATAGGGAATGAATATACTAATGCCCTAGTGAATAAACAATAGAACCAAAAAGAACCTATTCTGGTTCAACTATCACCCAACCTCACCAAGTATCATTCACCAAAAATCATATCCATGTATACTAAAACAATAACAAAATAATATATACAAATAGTATTATAGTTGTTTCCTTAGAACCAACTTACTTTGTAATTTCAATTGCCTATATATTCAAATAATTAAAATTAATAAATATCTTATCACATGATGATTTTTATTCTATATAACATTAATGTGATGGTGTCCTTAGACTATTTTCACATATAAAGGTTATAACAGTTCCTCGCTATAATGAGAACCTTGAAGTGTTATGAAAATATTCATAAATATATGTTCTATGGTTGAATAATATCTATCTATTGGGACACATATGATGTCAGGCTATCAGGTGTTTGTAGATCATAATAAATTGAGACATATTCTCATAAAGTTCACACTTATTAATCTCAAAGAGAGGATATTATGTGAATTTACGTGCTAATAGAAATTATATATGTTTTATTTGTCATTGGATATTCCTATCAAAATATGTATGCATAGGTCCTTAGACTTGAGATTATTATTAGTGTATTTCATGGAACACATTATTTATTGTATTTATGAAAATCATGATGACATATTCTTTAATAAAGGTAGAATGCATTTGTTATGTCATAATGACATACATTAATGAAAACATCAAGAAAGGATTTGACCCATCTCTTTAGTGGAATTAGATAACTCTGGACCTTTTATTGAAATAGAACTATCTGATAAATCCATGGACATGATCATTCATTGACGAGTTCATTTTATGAAGTAAAATTAATATATATCACCTATATAGGTTGATAAAATGAAGTTTCGAACCTTCTTGATGAGATATCAAGACAAAAGGATTATATCACATGATGAGTGTTTGTATTAAGTTTTTGTCATTGTGAAATTAATATATTTCACTATGGTTTTATTGATGTGTTTCTAGATACTAATCTTAGAATTTAGGATAGTTCACCTTATTCCATTGAGAAATAGTCCTAGAGGGTTACACACTAAGTGCGTAATGACCCGTGGTTTTTCAGAATGAAAATTTGATCAGAAATTTGAATTTTTGATATTGGATGCTTGAAAGGGTAAAAATGGTCATTTTACCCAAGAATATGATCCCAAATAATTATTTTGACTACTCTATTGGTCCCAACATAGGGTTTTTATCCTAGGAGATTATTTGGGTGTATATCCGAGCTATTCAATTTTTAGTGTAATAATTAATAATTTATAAATAATTAATTATATATTAATTTATTCATGCAGGTTTATTCAGCCATATATTTTTAATAGAGTCATGGATTTAGATTTTATCTCTTTCATTGAGTCTGGAATGGGGATTTTTTCCTTGAAGGGTTATAATCTCAAGTTGGGTGTCAGGGTTGGACCCATGCCTTGTTTTAATTTTCTTTACTTGTTCTTCCTTTTCTTTCCCTTTTTATTTTATTCCTTATACCCTAGATTCTATTATAATCCCTATGTGGATTATAATTCACATTATTGATAGAGTAAGATGGATATGGAGAGGGATAAAGAGTTGGTGAGGAAGAGAGGTACCACCACAGAGCTCAGGGGGAGTCAGATCATCGTGTAATAGGCATGGATCGAGGAAATGGGCAAAGATTTGGAAGATTCCTCCCAAAGGTAGTATGTTTTTATGTTTTTATTAAAATCACAATATATTTATCATTTTAGGTTTTAAATACCTTTTATGATTTATTAGGACCCCTTCAGGGTCGATCAGTAGCTTTCGGGTTAAAAAATGTGGGTTTTAGGGGATTTGAGGGGTTTCCAGTTCAGAAATTTCGAACACATGGTGTGTAGTTTAAGAACACACACTTTGTGTTTTTCTTGTTTGTGGAAGAGAAAATATTTCAATGTACACACCATGTATGGGGTATACACTCCATGTACTAGTACTTGATCGTGTAGACGAGTACCTAGTTAGTTAGGCCGTGTAGGGGCACAAGGCCTTGTAAAGTATAAGGACAAAACCCATGTGGGTTGCATGCTATGTATAAGTACACAACTAGGTGATATACATGTCCAGGCCATGTGAGGTACATGGGTAGGTACCCCATGTAGGGTAAACACTATGTACCTATCTTAAATGCCATGTACATGTGATTTTACTTGCCATGTCTAATTGAGTTACATGCCCAGGTGGGGATTTGGGGGTATGTTCTGTGTACTGGGTATACACCCCGTGTATATCCCCCTTGCTACCCTTTGAGATTTTTTATTATATTTATACCCCAATATCAGAATTGGACATAACAAGAGTCCATTCAGAGTATTTTTTCACACATATTGTGATGGTGAAACCCTTTGGGTTGATTTGAGGACTCCTAAGGGGTGTTTTGGGGATTTTATCTAAATGGAGAGGTTCTTCCTCCAGTAATTAAATTTAGTTTACTCTATAGAATGATAAACTTTATCTAATGTGGGATTTGATTCATATTTTTATAATAGTATTCAAGTAATTTTCCTTTTATGCCAATAGGTTGTCTTATCTTTTCAGCTAGAGGATCCCATGTAGGATTCCTCTACTATTCTACTGTTCCTGAGGTTCCCATGTGGGATTCCTTCAATTACATGCCAACCTAGGGAGTCCCATGTAGAATCCATCTATATATTTAACCTTTCAAAGGATCCCATGTAGGATACATATACCTATGTACTCTATTATTTAGTGTCCCATGTAGGACTCCTTTCCTATGTTCCATTTTGAGGATCCCGTATGGGATGACCTTATTTTATTACCATTAGAGGATCCTATATTGGATTCCTCAGTTTAACATCCTATCTTAGTATCTCAATTAGTATGTCTTCACTTATGTATATAACTCTAGGATCCCAATAAGGATTCCTCTTTAGTGTTTTGACATGAGGGGCCCAATGGCCGCCCCGATGTTTGACCGACCCTGAGCAGTATATCATGTTTGTGTAAAGATGGTATCAAGGGTAACCTTAGAACCCATCTCAAACTTATATACCCATGAGGAAATGATAGTAGTGGTGGGTTTAATAATTTTTTCACCCTCACCCTTTATTTATACATTCACCTATTTACTACTAATGCATCGATGATTACTATAGGTTCATCCTGGTTTGTGTATGATGATCCTGACATGACGTGGCATTTATATTTGGGATTCCCATAGGTATTTCCTAGGATCCATATTATTTGTTTACTAGGATTCCTAGATTTATTTCATGGGATATATATTATTTTTTTATTGGGATACCCATAGGTGATACATGGGATCTATCTATTGAGAATATATTTTTGACTATTGTATTATTAGGGATTCCCAGATGTGTTTATTAAGATCAGGATACCGAGCCTACGTGTTTGAATGTTATATTATCAGGGGTGCCCAGATTTGTTTCCTGGGATTCAGATATTGAGCCTACATGTTTGAATATTACATTTTTTTGGATCCCATTGGTACTTCTTGGGATCTGGCTTTGAGACTTACATGATTTGTATGGTTGGACATAATGCTCTATGCCATTTTTGATATATACTCAATGGATGATTATGCTATCCTCAATCAATTCCAAGAATTCTCCCTAGTATTAGGTGGATTCAACAAGGCTACATATATAAGTTTCCATCCTAAAAAATTACATAATATTGAGTTTTAGTGAAGAATTTACATTTTTATCTTTGAGGATATTTTTAGATTTAGAGATTTAGAGAATTATTCCATAACTCATACATTACAAAACTATATAATACAAAGTGGAAACTTCCAATTAGTATCCATTTTTTCCATAATGTAAATTTTTTATAATAAATCATGATTTATATCATGAAAACTATTCATGGATTTCAAATTGACATCATCCTTTACCTTACCCATGCTATGAAGAAAATAAAAAAATTTGCATGAGAATAAAAAGATCTGTAAGGGATATGAAAAGATGAAAAACCATTAGTCCTATGAAAACATGAAAACTCATATAACGTTTACATTTATTATCAAAGTTCTTTGAGAATATGAAATAAAAAATTTTCACATGAAAAACATACACACCTTTTTTCTCAAATAAAATCATTAAAACCCCTTCTCAGTAACTTAAAGCATAAAATCCATAATTCATTTTAAACCAGTGTTAGAAGTAACTATATCCTATTTAAATCCATAAGATAAAACCTTAAGTAATTCTCTCATTCTTGAGTGTTAAAAAAACAACATTACCCAATGCATTGGAGAACTATCTGGGCACACCCATCATTTAAGCTATAACGAGATCACTGAATGGTATCTTAGCTTCCTATTCACATAAGTTGTAATGGTCTTACCCAGTGCTATCGGGGATTCCCCATCATATAAATTATAATGGGCTCACCTGAAACTATTTGGGTCGTCCCATCATATAAGATATAATAGGATCACTTGAAATTATCTGGGATGCCCCATTGTAAAATTCTCAAGTACCATATCATGAATAAAACATTTTTTTATGCTTGCAAATTTGTAAAACACTTTTAAAATCATAAAAATAACTTTTGTATATCAACATATTATTTTATTTTAAAAACCTCTTTTCAATATAAAAATAATATTTTCTTTTGAAAACCCATTTTCAATACCAAAATTACAAAAAAAGGATAAAGTGTTTTTCATTTAAAGAAAAATGAAATCTTGAAAAAGAATCCATAAATAAAATAATGCCCATGGTGGTGGAAAATTCATTCTCACCATGTATCTTAAGAATATGACATCCCTTTTTTCACTTGTCAAAACATTTCGTATAAAACACGAAAAATGATTTCTTTTTGAAAAAATTAAAATAAATTAAAATAAAATTTATAAATATTTTATTTCCATGTACAAATATTTTTAAAATAAATTTAAGAAAATGAACATGTAAGAGAAAGGGAGTTTGAAGGAAACATTAAAAGAATATTTTTTAAGGAAAAGTCCCTTATCACATAGGAAATATTTCAATCATAAGCCCCATGAAATGATAAAATTAAAAAACCATTAAATACCATGAGAATAAATAAATTGATGATATAACCTATAAAATTTACAATATATACACCTATTAAAAAAATATAGGTGTATAAAATTAAGATATGCCTCGATGAAAGGAAATTAAGATGAAATCCTATACCTTGAGTCTAACCTATCACATGTGTCTTTATATCTAGAATAATAAAATTATGTTAATTATTTACATTTTTGGAAAACTTTTTCAAGATTATTATTACTTTTATTTCACTTATTAACAATTTATATACAATTTCTTAATCAATTAAATTTAAGTCATATGTTTTTGACCATATTCGATTTTTGTGTCAAAAACCACTTTGGTAGGTTGAATAATGTCAAATTTGTCATTATTTACACATATAAAAAATAATAATCATGAAATAATAATCATATTTATACATAAATGATAATTTTAAAACCAATCATGAAAAATTATTATATAAAATGTACTAAAATTATGATAATGGAGACGGTAGGTTGTACGTACGCATGAGTAACATTTCCATTTTTAATGATCATTATGGAAAGTGGGTAAGTAATATTTTATCTTTCTAGAATTATAATTACATCATAAATACCACATTATTTAAATATATATAATCATATATATATATCATTATATTTATGTGGTGGTGAATAAATGAATCACATCGCTTCGAGAAGACGGTAGTTCGCACGTCCACAAACAACATTATCATTTTTCTAGTGAGTGGGAAGGTAAAAATAAAATGATATATTATACTTAAAAACTAATAAATATTTCATTAATATCATAAATATTTCATTTATATAACATATAACTATTATATTTACCATTATTACCTTCCATGTAATGCATTATTGAAAATGGTTCACATTGCTTCGTGAGGGGGTAGACCATCGTACACACGAGCGGAATTATTATTTCTCTTACGGTATGTAACATAAAAAGGGTATATATATATATTATATAGTTACTTAATATGTATAATTATATTATAAATATAAAATATAAACTTTAGATACATCATTATACCCAACTTTGAGAGGTAGGAATATAAAAAAGAATGACATCATTTCGTCAGGCGGTAGTCCCCCGTACACACGAATGAAGATTTCACAACCCATTTGATAGATGTTTGTGTGGGTGTAGGTAACAACCATAACATAAAAACATCATAGTATATGTAATAAAATAATGTTATTATATCATTAGTGTATAAGAATAATTGAAGGGGGGGATAAAGAAATAAAACAAAAACGCTCATTGATGAACATTGTCTCTTATTCGGGCATCTCCTTTTGGTTTTCACTAATGGCCTTACTTGGTTAGATTTATTACAAAATTAAGACTTATAGGATGGTATTAGAGAATTAGAGATGTTATTTGGGTAGGTATTTGCATAACCAATTAGTTTTGAAGGTGTGAATTGAGGAGGAGAGGGGGTGGACTTTTATAAGTGGGGTGAGTGTCACACTTGTAATGTTTTGGAAAGAGTTAGGTGTACCCACGTTTTTACCATCCAATAGGATACGATATTGAATAAAACTCAATATTTCAAGGTATATGGTAGAAAAATTTCCAAAAAATGGGTTTTTTACAAGTTTCTATGTCATTTGGCCCCTTAAGATTAAATTTTAACCACTAAGTAAACATGTTTTTACCTTAATCGTTGTAATTAATTTTAATTATTTTCACTAATAACTTTGGTCAAAAAATAATTTTTCCTTATTATAAATTAGAAATTATTCTAATTCAAAATTAAGAATACATTTTTCTAAATTCAATTTACATAAGTTAAAAAATTTAATTTAATATTAATCCCACAGATAGGGTAAGACAAAAGGTTTTTAAGAAGAGTATTTTTTTAGAAAATGATGATTCTATAATAAATATATGACTAATAATAATAATTGTATAAAAATAAATTAATACTTAATTATATATAATATATAAATTTAATTTAAAATAGTCACATTTAGGTATTATATTAATTAATTAAAAAAGTGAATCATTATGAATTTTAAAACAATTTATAGAAAAAAACACATCATTAAACCCAAAAACAATATTATATTAACAACGAATGTAAAGTTTATTAAAAATTAGTTAAGTTATTAAATATAAAAGAAATATTAATTAGGTTAACAAAAATATTATTCAAAGCATATTGGGACTCTTAAATTTCTTAATTAATTAAAAAGAAAAGTGCTTTTAAAAAATAGATATTTTCACTATTCATTGAAAAATAAATATTTTCTAAAAAATCCAAAAATTTCACCCAAAGTAAGTTTTGATATGATTTTTAAAAAATTTTTATTAATTTTATCAAATTAAAATTCTAAAATTGATAAATTAAAATTTTATTTAAAATCTTATCAGAAAGTGTTTATTAAAACAATTTCCTTTTTGATTTTAAAAATTATTTAATATTTTTATAACTATATAAATATCTATTTAATATTAATGAAAAGTATTTACTATATCATTACCTAGGTTTTTACATCCTTATCAACTTTTATAAATTTTATCCTTTTAATTTCATCCACTTATTAAGAAAGTGTAGATATCTTTCCCTCATAACATTTTTAGATTACCATGTTTTCACTTCAACCATATGTGTTTTCCATAAAGCATTAACCTTGTAAATAAAAATATTATGAAGCACTTTATCTCTATGAACCAGAATCAGAATAGTATATTTATTATATGAAAGTTTCTCTTCCAACTAAACTTTTTACAGGCTCAAAACTTGGGATGATTTTAGAAAATATTTCCTTAACATTGAAACATGAAAACATTGTGTACCTGAGATAAACTCAGAAAAAATCCAATCGATATGAAAATGATTCAAATTTATCTATAATTTCATATGGTCCAATGAATAATAAACTTAACTTCCTTTATTACCAAAAATCATGAAACGTTTCTATGGAGAAACTTTGAGAAAGATGTGACCACATACCTCGAAAGAAAGATATTTCCTCTAGTTATCAATTTTTTTCTACATACTCAATGTTATTATTATATATATATGAGTCAAATGAACCTTATCATAATCTTCCTCTACCAACTCTATTCCCATAAATTTTCTTTCTCTTAATTCATCCCAAAAAGATGGTGTCAGATACCTCTTTCCCTATAATGCCTCAAATGGTGTCATCTGTATATTGGAATGAAAATTACTATTATAAGAAATATAAATCAAATAAAGAGTTTGATCCCAAATTCCCTGATAATATATCAAACAAGAATGAATCATATCTTCTAGGTTCTGAATCATTCTCTCATACAATCCATTGGATTGATGATGAAAATATGTACTAAAATTTAATTTAGTACCCAATAAATTTGAAAGTCCTTTCCAAAAATTATATGAGATCCTAGGATCACGGTCTGACCTAATGGAGAGAGGAACTCCATGTAACCTGATAATATCATTTAGATACTATCAGTAAAGTTGATCTAAAGACATCTCATCTCAAATGGGAAGGAAATATTCAGTTTTTTTAATTGATCAACAACAACACAAATCACATTGTTACCTCTGGATGTCCTTGGAAATACCAACATGAAATCCATTGATACATTTTCTCATTTCCATTATAGAATTAGATTAGTTTGATGCATCCCATTTGGAAACTGTTGTTCTAGTTTAACCTACAAACAAGTCAACCACTTCATTATGAATTCATCCATATATCTTTTCATTATATTACACCAGGAATACTTTCAATATTCTCTCTACATCTTGGTGCTACCTAGATGAATGGAAAAAAGAAGAACTCTAAGATTCACTCACCAAATCATTCCTCAATTGGGAATCATAAGGAACACATAATCTTCTTATAAATCATAAAATCCCTTCTTCATAAATATTAAAATTATGAAACTTACCCTTCTTAGAGGATTCAACCTTTTCCCAAAAATATTGATCTTCTTTATGAGCTTTCTTAATTCTTTCTAACAAAGTCAACTACACTGAAACCTAAAACAAAAAAATGGATGTCCCTAAATCCAAAAATTCATGGCTAAAATTTATCAAATCATTAACCAAAGGGTGAAATTCCAAAATGTAACATGGTTAAAGTAGTATTATTTTTAGACTCAAATCATTAGCCCCTTGTTTTATTTTCTTGGATGATAATAAATCGTGCAATCATAATACTTGGTCAGTTTCATCCTTCTTCCCTAACTCAGATTCAATTATTTCTAAGTGAAGATATACTTCAAAATTTTGTGATTAGTATATATTTCAAAATATAATTTCTATAAATGATGCCTATAAATTTTTATAGAAAAAACCATAGTAGTTAATTCCAAATCATGTGTAGGGTAATTTAAATCATGAGGTTTCAACTGATGTGAAGAATAAGAAATTACATGATCTTTTTGTATTAGGACACAACCAATTCATTTAAATGAATAATAACTATAGATGAAAAAATCACCATTTCTTGTAGGTAATACTAAAACTGAATCATTCAACATTCTTCTCTTCAGTTCTTGAAAATAATCATCACATTCTTTTTTCACAAGAATTTAACTACATTTTGCGTTCACTTAGTCAGTGGGATAGACAACTGAGAAATTTTATAAACAAACCATCGATAGTAACCCACTAATATATAAAAACTATGAATCTATATGATATATTTGGGTCTTGTCCATTCTTCAAAAACTTTTGTTTTAGGAGGGTCAATAGTTATGAAATCATTAGAAACAATATTCACAAGGAAAGAAAATTTTTTCCACCAAAATTCACACTTTCTAAATTTCTCATATATTTTATTTTCTTTTAAGGTTTTGAAAACAACCCTTATATGTTTTTCATGTTTCTATTGACTTTTATAATATACCCAAATGTCATCAATGAACACAAATTTTTTTTTTGAAGAAGTCATGAAAAATTATATTCACAAGGTACATAAATACAACATGTACATTAGATAACCCAAATAGAATAACTAAAAAATCATAATGCCCGTATGTAGTCTAAAATAAAATATTCATAATATTAGTTTCATTCACTTTCAACTGATGGTACCCCAACCTTGGTTCAACCTTATAAAAATACTGATCTCCCTAGAGCCGATCAAACAAATCATTAATATGAGGAAGATGATACTTTTTCTTAATAGTCATGATATTCATGGCTTCATAATCAATTAAAATTCTCATTAAAATATCTTTATTTTTAAAAAACAAAATATTTTCACCAAATGGTGAATTACTAGGTCAGATGAAACCTTTATATAACAACTCATGTAATTGTTTTTTCAATTAAAACAATTATAATTTATCCATTAGATAAGGGGATTTGTAAATAGAATTTTAATTAGGTACTCAGTCAATAGTAAAATCAACCTCCCGATCATGAATAACACCAAAAAAATCATCTAAAAAAATATCAATGTATTCATTTACTTCTAGAACATAATTAATTTGAATAGTTTCTTTATTTTCAACAATATGATCTCGGTAAGTTTCTCTTCCATATCTAATCATTTTTTTAGTTTCTTGGTAAGTTATCAAAGGCATAAAATCATTGAAAATAAATTTATTATCTCTACAATATATTTTATAATGATAAAATAAAATCCAATCCAAACTAAGAATGATATCAAACTCTGTTATATACGATTCAATAATATTTTTAGGAAAAACCATCCCACTGATAACAATAGGAATATTCCTATAAATCTTGGTTTCTTTAATAATTCCACCCAGAGTGTTCATAAATAGTTATATCTTACTTTCACAAAGTGATATTCCCAAATTAATTGAAAATTTATTAGAAATGTATGAATTCAAAAATATAGAGTCAAATAGGGTTTTGGATTAATTCCAACAAACAATTAAAATATGTTTAACCACTTCATTTTATGGCCCAAATTCAACTATAGTAGCAGAAAATGAGTTTTATACACCTTTCTATTTTTAATCAGAATGATTTTAGTCCTGTGCAAATAACTTTGGGAAATCATTGTCATAATGACCCGAATCATTACAGCTAAAACACCTTACCATTGTATCGATTTCACTTACCCTATTCCTTGGTTATTCATGACTCTTTTCTTTATAGTCACAATCATTATGACCAAAATAACCACCCTGAAAACACTTCCTCTATCTTATCAAACATTCCTTGAAATATATTTTTTCAGACATAGAACATTTTGAGAACTCACCTATAGACTTCTTAGCTGGTTGTTTCTTTATTTCCTATCACCTTGACCTTTTCTTACTGTTTCCATATTGAGGAACATACATTTCAACAAACTTTATCTCAACTTTCTAAGCATAACAAACCACTATCTCATAATTTTCAAATCCGAATACAGAGAAATATCTTCATAAAATTTGTTTCAATATTAAGTCTATTAATTTTACTATCAGTGTTTTAAATAAATTCATCATATACCTAGACAATATTGTAACTTTTTTGTCATATGTACCAACATAATATTCATCTTTTTACCTAAATTCCTGGAAATTTTTTTCAATTCATAGTCAAACAATCTTAATAGAATATTTCTCAAAATAAAATAACCTTTAATGTTTCCCATTCCATGGAATAAATATCATATTTATATATGATATTCTTAAAAAAAGACCACAATTGATAAGCTTCACCTTCAATATAATAAACAAACAGAGTTACCTTTTTTATGTTGTGAACAACCCATGATATAAAATATCTTCTATAGCATATTGATCCATCCTTCAGCTTCCATAGGGTTAAATGATCCACTGAATGATGGGGTATGGTTCCTCATTAAATTCTCCAAAAAATACATGTTTCTTATGGGTATATTGGTTTCCTCTATGGCATAGATACCACCACCATTTATATCTTGGGTTAAATAATCAATTACTGTAACAAATATTTATGTTCTAATTCCAACCATCTCAGGATGCTGATTTGGAAGAATATTTTCCCCTCACTTCCTTCCCACTATAGATTCATTGTTTCCTATGTAGAAAACAATTTTTAATAGAAGTTGTTTAGATGAAGTAACATGGTAATATTTAAATGATATATAATTTTAACTTAACTATAAGGTAAAATATTTTAAGGGAAAGTTATTAGCATTATCCTAACCTCTAAAGTAATATAAATATTTCTTATGACACCAACTATAATGTCTTATCCTTAAACATTATAAAATCTTGAGTTTTAGTCAATAATATATTTTATTTCACTTTGAGGATCTTCTTAGGTTTAAAATTTTAGAGAATTATTCTATAACTCATACATTAAAAAACCATATAATACAAATTGGACACTTTTTATTAGTATCTATTTTTTCCATAATGTAAAACTGTTAATATAAAGAATGATTTATTTCATGAAAAATCTTCACAATTTTCAACTTGAATTCATCCTTTCCCTTACCCATACTATGAAAAAATTTAAAAATGTGGGATGAGCACAAAAATCTTAGTAATAGATATAAAATGAAGTGAAACCATTAGTACTTTGAAAACATGGAAACTCATATAAAATTTTCCTTTATCTAAAAAGTTCTTTAATCATATAAATAAAACATTTTCATATGAAATCACACACATGTTTTCTCAAATAAAATCATTAAAACCCATAATATGAAATTAAAAACCCTTCTTGGTAACTTATATCACCACATTCATAATCCATTTAAAATCCATGTTGGAAGTAACTGGAGCCTAGTTAAATCAATACGATAAATCCTTTGGTAACTCCCTCCTTACATATGGGTTAAGAAAAAGAACATTAACCAATGCATTGGAGTGTTATTTGGGTGCACCCATCATTTAAGCTATAATGGGATCAGTTGGTTCAATATAGCAAGCACCATTATATAAGCTATAATAGACTCACTTGATTCTATGTGGTTCACCCCATCATATAAGATGTAATGAGCTCACCCAGTGCTATCTGGTATGACCCATTATATAAGCTGTAAAGGGCTCACCCGACGCTATTTAGATTGTCCCATAGAAAAATTATAAAGCACCATATCATGAACAAAACATTTTTATGCTTTTACATTTTAAAAAATATTTTAAACTCATAAAAAAAAATCAATTTTGGATATCAAAATACTATTTTCTTTCAAAAACCATTTTCTATACCAAAATACCCTTTTCTTTTGAAAAATTATTTTCAATACCAAAATACCCAAAAAAAGTGAAATGGTTTTTTCATTTAAGAAAACATAAAATATTTTAAAGGAATCCAAAAATCAAATAATAGTCATGATGGTGGAAATTGTTTTGTCACCATGCATGTTAAGAATATGACACCCCTTTTTTTGTTTGTTAAAAAGTTTGATATAAACCACATAAAAAGATTCCTTCTGAAAAAATAAAAATAAAGTATAATAAAATTTATAAATATTTTATGTCCATGTAAAAAATTTGAAAATCATTTTAAAAACATAAACATGTAAGAGAAATAGAGTTTGAAGGAAATATTAAAAGAGGAGTTTTTAAAGGAAAAGTACCTTATTACCTTGGAAATATTTGAATCATAATCCCCATGAAAGGAAACATTAAAAAAACATTTAAATACAAAGGGAATAAAGAAATTAATGATATAACATATAAAAATGGGCTTTATATACACCTAGTAAAAGAATATTGGTGTATAAAATCTTGATATACCTCAATGAAAGGAAATTGTGATGAAGTCCCATACCTTTTGTAAAATCCCAGTTTTTTTAAAAAAATAAATTGAAATGGATGAAAATTTGTTTTAAGTAGATATTTATAACTATCCTTCAAAACATAATTTTTCCACTTCTATGTTTTGAATTTCAAGAAACTATCATCTACAATTATGTTGAGTATGTTATTTTGAGTCTTTTGGAACCAAATTATTTTTTGGTGAATAGTAACATACTCTTATGAATAGTAATATGACCCTACTAGATAATAAATTTTATTATTATTTTATTTTCCTAAGGCATTAACATAATAACATATTGGTTAATTTTTCATCGCGATTTAAAAAGAAGTTATAGTTTTTAAATAAATAATTTTTGAAATAAGTATGATTTTATTTAAAAATTAAATTAAAAATATTTAGAAATATATATTCAAAAAATGGAATTTTTTATAATTCTAAATGTTGATAAATGGTTAGGGTTAATTTTGGGAATTTTTCTAAAACAGTTGATTTTTGAATGAATAGTAAAAAATACAGTTTTTAGTTTCGGTGTGTTAGTGACACCATTATTGATGTAATAATGATGTCATAAATCTGGTTGACTTGTATATAGTTAAATAAAATGTGAGGTGTCCCAAGTTGCTTATACCATGGGCAAATACCATGGGAAATCCCATGGTTTTGAAAATACCACTCCTGAGGTGTCCCTAAAAAATTATTAAAATATTACCTTACTTTTCCTATAAATACCTACAAATTCCTTCATTACCTTCATTCCCAATTCTTATTAAATTAATCTCTAGCCTCCTTACCATCTTAGTAGTCCTCCCAAGGTTTACTCAATCCCCAAAAGTCCCAAACTACATGTTCTAAGGGTTACTCTACAAGGTAAGAAAATTCTCAATTTCTTTCTTTTTTCCATTCAAGTTCTCTTTTTTGTGGTATAACTTTCAAGTTTCCATACCATGTTATTATTTACTTATTTTTATTTATCTAATATATATTATTATTCATTTAAAGATGTGTGAAAATTGTCCCCTCTCTTTTAAATAATTTCTAAAACCATGTTGTGAAGCTGTTAGGCTGCCAAAGTTTTGTAAGGGATTTCTCAACTATTATTTTATTTTTAGTTCATTTATTTTCATATTATTTCTTCATATCTTATTTCCCAAGAGGAATGACAGATCCAGAATCATTTATATTCTGGATTTTATCATGTTCATGTAAAATTAATCATCAATTTTCTTCTTTTCCCCCATTTGTTCAAGGAATTAAAAACATTGTCTGTGATGTGTTGAATTACTGACATCATTGAAAATGTGATTTCATTTTTATTTAAATCCTTCAAGTCTGGTCATGAAACCATTCTTATTGTTGAAAAAGGTTATAATATATGTTTTATGTCTCATCAATGGGTCAGGAATTCTTTTTTACACATGGTTTTAATTTATAAAACAAAATGAGGTCATTATTATCAAAGAACCACTAAAATGATTTAAACGAACATCATTAATGTTTTAACTTATGAATCATCCCCATGTAAAAATTCAAAATATAAAATGGTATAAATTATGGTACTGGAAATATATAAATACCTCACCATTCCAATCTTGGATTTTCACTTCCAATCAACAAGGACATCCATCATGAACCAAACATGAAAATCATGTAAGGAACTAACCTAAAATAGTGCACGGAACAAAATACTAACAATTATGGGGTGAAATAAGGTTATGAAATGATCATATAAGATGTTATAAACGTGAAAATGTTTCTGTAAAATAATAATAACACTCTTTTAACAATTATACTGTATGTTTAAACAATTTTGAATTAATACAAGCTTGAGGTAAGAGAATTCTTAACTTGAATTCCATTCTTTGGGTTAACCTTCTACTTCATTATTTATGTGACATTTAAATTATTTTTGTGATGGTTTATGTTTATATTATGTTTTAGTATGTGTATTTACAGTATATATACATAATCCATCCACTCTATTAGTCCTCCATTCAATTTTATGTAATTTATAAGTGGATTTTCTTTTTGAAAACCTCTATTAAAATTCAGTTTTACAAAATTCCAAAGAAATGTTTTATGGAGTTATTCATGTTGTATGATTACGTTTTGGTTATTGGGAATTATTTATGATGAACGCTGGGACCTATATATCCAACAATGGATTGGTTATGTGTAATTTGGAGGTTATCTGTATGGTTACTCCAAGGGTAACTGTGATGGTTACATAAACTGTAAGGTAGCCGTGAGGGTTACAAATTATAAGGTAGCCGAGAGGGTTACAAGATTATGTAAGTAATGCCCCAAGATAAATTTATGGTTATACTGAAGTTCTTATTTATTGTGAAAATATCATGTTTCACAAAGTAATTGTATATATATACAGGTGATAAGTATGTCTTTTGAAATTATTTCATACTATTAATGTATATTTCCCTTCTTTTTATATCCCTTACTGAGTTTTTGTGCTCATCCAATGTTTTAAATTATTTTCACAGGTTAATGGATGTGTAATACAAAGAATTAATCCATGTTAAATGTTGAAGAATTGTTAAGGAGTCATGTTTTAAGTTTTAATGTTTTATATTTTGAAAAAATGGAGACTGTTTTTTTGGTAACCACTCTGTAATAATGTGTAATGTTATGAATGTGTGTAGTCCTAATTCTATAAAGATGTAAACTTGAAAAGTTCCTCAATGTAAAAATGAAGTGAATTCTTGACTAAATTCAAGATTATATATGTAATAAGGCTGGGTCCTAATATTTGGTATCAGAGGAAAGGTTTAGACAAATTTAGGGATTAGGATTTTTCGTTAAACATATGGTTAGTTTGTATGTCTATTATTTAAGTTAAATCCTTGTTTTATCACTTTTCATATTAAATAAATTCAGTTAAAAATGGAAGGAGGAGGATCTCAAATGACATTTCTATCTCTTCCTGATGACTTTCTTGCAATAATTTTTTCAAAGTCATGTCCAGACGACTTTGAAACATTCTCTGACATACAACTCACTTGTAAGTAATTGTTTGAGATATCAAAAATCTCCACTATAACTCGATACCATCACGGATCATGGTTTTTATTTAATAAAATCTTATTTTTCTCAATATTCTAATATTTTAAAGAAAGGTTAATATTATCAAGGAATTTTCAAATATTTTACCTTATCAAGATATTTTGAAGAATATTATGATTTTGAAAGAGGTTCTAAAGAAGGAGACCCTTGCACAACCTATTTATATTTTCATTTACAATATAATCTTTTAGAACATACTTATGTTATTTTAAAAGGAACATTTATTGAAAGTTTCAACTCAAACTCAGTCTGAATATTTTATAAAAATCATGTTTTATTAGATGTTTTGAAATTATATGTCACACAAGATTATTTTCCAAAAATATTTTTCTATGAACACCCATATAACCCAAGTTGTACAAGGTGTAATTGGATAAAGGAAGAAAATTATTTTTAAGTATATATAAATAATGTTTTCAATTCATGTACCTTTTATTTACGTGAGCAAGATGACGATGAGACCATGTGTGCACCATGATCAAGGTACCCTCACTTATTTAATATGTAAATAAAATTACGAGGACACAATTTTCAAAATGAGGGTATAATCTAACATCCCAGTTATAAAAAATTAAAATGAAATGGATGAAACATTTTTTTAAGTAGATATTTATAACTAGCCTTTAAAACATAATTTTTCCACTTATATGTTTTGAATTGTAGGAAACTATCATCTACAACTATGTTCAGTATGTTATTTTGAGTCTTTTGGAACCAACTTGTATTTTGGTGAATAGTAATATACCCCTATAAATATTAATATGAATATTACTATGATTATAATTAATATTAAATTTTATTATTATTTTATTTTCCTAAGGAATTAAGATAATAACATCTTGGTTAAATTTTTATCATGATATAAATGCAGTTATAGTTTTTAAATAATTAAATTTTCAATTAAGTGTGATTTTATTTAACAATTAAATTAAAAAAATTTAGAAAATTATTTTCAAAAAATGGACCTAATTTTTGAATTCTACATATCGATAAATTTTTAGGGTGAATTTTGGGAATTATTCTTAAAAAGTTGATTTTTTAGTGAATAGTAAAAAAATACAGTTTTTAGTTTCATTGTGTTAATGACATCATTAATGATGTAATAAAGATGTAATAAATCTATTAGACATGTATATAGTTAAATAATATTAGAGGTGTCCCAATGGGCTTATACCATTGGAAAATACCATGGGAAAGCTGATGGTTTTGCAAATACCACTCATGAGGTGTCCCTGGGAAATTATTAAAATATTCCCTTACTTTTCCTATAAATATCAAGCCATTTTGTAATTAACTTCATTACCAAATCCTATTAAACTAATATATGGCATCATTACCTTCATATTATTACTACCATGGTTTCCTCAAGCCCCCAGGGTCCCAACCTTCGAGTTCTAAGGGTTACTCTACACGGTAAGAAAATTCTCAATTTCTTTATTTTTCCATTCAACTTATTTTTTATGTGGTATAACTTCCAGGTTTCCATAACATGTGATTATTTCCATCTTATTCTTGATCTACTCTATATTATGATTCTTTTATGGATAGGTGAAACTTGTCCCCTTTATTTTTAATATTTTCTAAAACCATGTTGCGTTGTCGTTAGGCTGCCGAATTTTTGTATGGGATTTCTCAATTATTATTTTATTTTGAGTTCATTTCTTTTCTTTTTATTTCTTCATATATTCATACCCAAGATAAATTATAGCTCTGGAATAATTTATATTCTGTATGTTCTAATTTTCATGGAAAATTCATCATCAATCTTATTATTTTCCCCTATTTGTTCAAGGAATTAAAAATATTGTCCGTGATGTGTCAAATTATCGACATCGTGGACAATGTGATCTCATTTTTCTTTAAATCATTAAATTATGGTCATGAAACCATTTTTATGGTTGAAAAAGGTTATAATATATGTTTTATGTCTCATAAATGTATGTGGAATTATTTTGTACACATTGTTTTAATTTATAAAACAAAATGAGGTCGTTATTATCAAACAACCACTAAAATGATCTAAACGAACATCATTAATTTTTTAACTTATGAATCATACTCATGTAATAATTCAAAATATTAAATGGTATAAATTATGGAACTGAAAATATATAAGTACCATACAATTCCAATTCAGGAGTTTTACTTCCAATCAACAAGCACACCCATGAGGAACCAAACATGAAAATCATGTAAGGAATTCATCCAAAAAGTGAAAGGAACAAAATAATAACAATTATTGGGTGAAATGAGGTTATGAAATGATCATATAAGATGTTATAAACATGAAATTTTTTATTTAAAATAATAATAACACTATTTTAAGCATTATACAAGAAGTTTAAACAAGTTTTAAGTAAGACAATCCTGAGGTAAGAGAATTCTTAACCTGATTTCAAATCTTTGGGTTAAACTTCTACTTCATTATTTATGTAATATTTAAGTTGTTTGTGTGATGGGTTATGTTTATATTATGTTTTATTATGTGTATTTACTGTATATATACATACTCCATCCACTCTATTAATCCTCTCTTAAATTATATGTAATTTATAAGTGGGTTTCCTTTTTGAAAACCTCTATTAAAATTCAGTTTTATGAAATTTAAAAGCAATGTTTTATGGAATTATTCATGTTTTATGATTATGTTTTGGTTCTTGGGAATTATTTATGATGAAGGGTGGGACCTATATCTCCCTCCAATTCATTGGGTACATGTAATTTGGAGGTTGGCTGTATGGTTACTCAAAGTGTAACTGCGATGGTTACACAAACATTAAGGTAGCCGTGAGGGTTACAAATTATAAGGTATCCAAGAGGGTTACAATATAATATAAGTAATTCCCAAAGATACCTTTATGGTTATAATTATGTTCTTATGTATTGTGAAAATCTCATGTTTTACAAAGTATGTATATATATATAGGTGATAAGTATGTATTTATAAATGATTTCATACGAGTAATGTGTTCTTCGCTTCTTTTTATATCACTTATTAAGTTTTTGTGCTCATCCAAAGTTTTAAATGATTTTCATAGGTTAATGTAAGTGTAATAAAAATAAGGATTCCATGTTAAATGATGAATAATTATTATGGAGTCATGTTTTAAGTTTTACTGTTTTATATTTTGAAAACATGGAGACTGTTTTTATCGTAACCACTCTGTAATAATGTGTAATGTTATGAATGTGTATTGTCATAATTACCTAAATCTATAAACTTGAAAAGATCCCCAATGTAAAAAGGAAGTGAATTCTTGACTAAATTCAAGATTATATATGTAATAAGGCCGGGTCCTTATACCTTTAGTCCAAATTATCACATGTTTCTTTATCTTCATGAATAATAAACTTTTGTTAATTATTTACTTTGTTGAGGACAATTTTTAAAGTTTATTATTAATTTAATTTGATTTATTAACAATTTATATAAAATTACCCAATTAATTAATTTTAAGTCGGATGTTTTGACTATATTCAGTTTATGTGTAAAAAAAACATTGGTTGGTTGACTATGGCCAAAGAGGTCATTATTTAAGCATTTATAGAATAATGGCCATGAAATAATTATCATATTTATACAAAAATTGTAATTTTGAAACTAATAATGAATTATGGTTATGAAAAATGAACTAACATTATGGTCATGGAGATGGTATGTCTTACATACACATGAGTAACCTTTCAAATTTACAATGATCATTATGGAAAGAGGGTAAGTACTATTTTATTTTTCTAGAATGATATTTATATCATAAATACCACAGTATTTAGTTATATATTCTTATATATAAGTAATACCCTATTACCATTCTCTCAGGTTTGTTCTGATCTTGGTTTTTTGTTTCTATTTTTCGTTGGGTGAATATTCCTAACACTGAATTGGGAGGATACAAGTAATAGGGAAGTCACATATTTGTTGGATTTTAAGATTTTACTTGGGATTTTCTTTAATTAATTTAGTAGTTACAGAAAATTTAATAAAGTTTCATGACATGTAATTTTGGTCGGACCATCCCATGAGTTGAATTCACAACATGAGTTTTTACACGCCGTATAGTGGTTACACATCATGCAATGTGAGATCTGATTTTTAATTAAAAAGGTGATGCATTTTTAGAGTAAAACAAAATAAAATGGATTCATGATGTCTAAAATATTATAAACCATTTAATACCATGAGTTCTAGTTTTATTGATTCATGTGGGTGTTTGAGGTCTCATTAATTTTTTCAGCCTTCTCCTCTCAGCCAGAGCTCTTACCCTAGGTGATTTTACGTGTATTCCTTCTATCCAGATTGATTAATTTAGCGCCTAATCAGTAATGTTTGGTTCTTTTTCTCTCTAAGTAATACATACTCTTGGTTTCCCTCTCATTTATGGTTACGACATATTTTTTTAATATGTATTTGTAATTGGATTATTTTTTTATCAACACTTTTCCAATATTTGGATGTTCTTTGTGTTCCAAATGAAGATTTTATGGTTTCAAATCCCTTTTCTCAAAGGAAGTTAGGTTTACCACGTTCTTTAGGTAGGTGTATCTGTTCAATTTTTATAATTTCTTAAATTTCTCATAGTTTTTATTGATTCCTTGGGATTTTAAATGAAAGTTAATGTATAAAAATTAAAAAGGGAATGGGTTCTCATTTAAAAAAGTGGGATTTTCATTGAAAATAAAATTTACATCTTTAAAATGAAAAATAAAATTTCAAAACCTTAATTATATTGTCTTGGATTTGAAATTGTTTTATAAAATGTGAGAATGGTTTTTAAAATAGGAATTGACAAAAATTTCACAGCGGGAACCTTGGGTACTTAGGGATAGAGACACGAGTATCCATAGTGTATGTGACCCCACTAGGAGGTAACATCTTGTATAATGATACTATATAGAAGGCCTATATGTTAGTTGGATCTAACCTTATGACTTATTAGCCTTGTGAGTGTATAGTATGTCTTATATCATAGGCTAGATCCTAGTGGGTAGGTGCACTGTTGTTTCTGGTTGTTTATTACATGATATTTTATTTCCGAGATGTTTCCTAACATGTATATTTAAATTTAAGTATCTTTACCTAATTTCTACTAGATTTGGAAAATACACAAATGAATTATTGAAAACTCAATGATTGTTTTAAAAGCCTTTAAAATTGTATAATAATAAAAATTATTATAAAACTATTTTATTTAAAGATTGGACTTGTGGATTTTTGTTATTAGATCTTACATAGATATTTTGGTGGTATCCAAATAGTCTCTGTTGATCACACCCTACTTCTACCAGTGGGTCTATGTAGACCTTTTCTTAGGATTCAAATAAATGGAGGATAATTATATATCATGAAATATTTTCTTTACTTTGTTGTTTCATTTTGGTATAGTTTAGAGTTGAGGTTTGGTCACACAAAGATGTGTTTTCTCTAGAATTGTTTTTCTTTTTTTGTTTATCCTATTTGAATCAGTTGTATCTCAGTTTGTTTTTTCATAGTAATCTAGTTGTAAGTCTTGTTTTTATTATATTTAAGACTTGTTTTGTTTTCTCTGTTTTACCCCACCCTGTAATGGGTTGGATTAGGAAACTAGTATGGTTGCCCGGGTTAGTATGTTACAATTGGGTATCATATGGGATACTCATCCTGAAGTGTGTCTGTAATTACTATGTTGTTTTAGTGTCTTTGGTAAATAAGAGTAGGATTTTCAGAATTCAGATAGTATGTGAGAAAAAGGGGCCTGACTATCTCACTCCTATTATTGAATCTGATTTTATATGGGTGGTTAGAAAAATATTTACTAATTTCATGGTATAGTATTTAAGTTCATTTGAATTAATTATATGGTAATATTATTTAAAGTGTCCTATCTACAATATCCGAGGATGTGGTGTGTGTTAGGTTTTCTGGATAAACTAAGTGGGGAGTTTATTTATATGGACTTGTTCTTTTGAAAAGGTGTTTCCTTTTTGTAATAGAATTCAAAACTGATTTTAATAATTTTTTGAATCATGGTTTTGGATTATTGTTTTTGGTTTGATGGTTTTGGAATTTTCTCACGGATGATTGGTTGTTATCTTTTGTTTAACAGAAAATTTCTCCTAAAAGAGAACTTCCAAATACAATAGAGGAAGGCACAAGAGAAGTTTCGTAGGCAAATCCTCTAATAGACACTTATATGGTTAAAGAAGAGAACCGTATCATTCAGACTATGGGGTCAATGGATGCATTTAACCCAAGATGAGAAGTGGATCATGGATCAGAATTTACCAAGCAGCATCCACTTGTCTTCCATATTGAAAATGAACCTCAAGAGTTGGAAGAGTGTCTTGAATGAATTGAAAGGATATTCAACTTTTTGAATACTCATGGGGATTCTCAGGTGGGGTTTTTCATGTATATTCATGAGGGACCAGGATAAAGATGGTGGGATTATATAGTGCAAGCTAAGTTGCATAATGTTGTTACCTGGTTTTCTTTCAAGAACATCTTCAATAAATAGTTATATCTTAACAATTTAAATATAACATACCAGGGAGTTTCTGATATTGGATTAGGGAGATCGTACCCTTCTGAAGTACTCCACTTACTTTGATGAGTTGGTGAATCTATCACCAAAGCTTGTCACTAATGATTACATAAAGTATTGGAGGTTCAATTGGGGATAACAGATGATGTTTGGTCAATGATTGCTATTTTTTTCATCCTAACTTTTTTGAGGTAGTGGATAAAGAATAATTGGATGAGGAAAATATATCTGGGAGGATATGCTTATGTAGAGCTTTAGTGGGTGCAGTGGTTTTCCAGGGTTGTTTTCTAGTCAGAAAAGAAAGAACAAGAGTAGTCAGTTTTCAGTAGGACCAGTTTTAGGTGCTTCTAAAGGGAAGAAATTGGTTATTTTCTACCATTGTGGGAGGTGTGGTCAATCCCAACCATAGTGTATTAAGGATCATAGAACTTTTCATCATTATCGGTGATCTATTCATCTGAAGCGTTTCTATGATAAAATGTTATAAGGAAGTAAGGTGGGACACACTTTCACCAAGGGGTTGCAGGTATAGGTTAAATCTTTCAATGGTGGTGGGTCTCATTATCAAGCCAATTGGGGAATTCTAAGTGGATATGACCAGATAGATTTACGTAGTTGAGTTTTCACCATATGAATCTAAAGTAGGTCCAACTACTGTTATATGTACAATGTTTATTTAATCTTATATGGTTCTAGATTTTTTTGATATAGGTTCTACTCATTCTTTTATACCATCAATGTTTGTTGATGTGTTGTGTTTATTTTTAGAGGTTATTACATTCTTGTTGGATATTTCCATGACTTTTATAAGGAGGTATGAAAAAGGTTTTAAATGTCCAGTGTGTTGGGTGGTGATAATAGACTATGAGGTGGTTTATGAATTATTAACTCTTAATCTTGAAATATTTGTCTTGATCATCAACATTGATTGAATAATTAGTGTAATGGACCTAATAAGATCTTATCATCATGGGGTGCAATTATTATCTACTGATGGGGTCACTCATGTTTTTCAGGGTGAGTGGGACTTTGGATCGAGATGGGAAGTTCCAGTTGTTCTTTATTACATATTAATATCATTTCTATTGTTAGAAATATTTTTCAATATAGTTGACCCATGATTGGGAAGTCAACTACCTACTATTGTGTGTGCATACCCTGAGGTCTTTTAAGGGGAGTTTTTTAGCTGGCCTCTATAGAGAGAGGTTGAGTTTACTATTAACATGTTACCTAGAATGATTCCCATTTCTATGTCATCTGATAAAAGGAAACCTACTGAGTTTATGGAACTTAATGTCTATCTTGAGGAATTGGAGGTGAAAGTATTTATTTATCCTATAATGTCACAATGGGATTCACATGTACTCTTTTATAATAAGGAATACAAAATTATTAGGCTTTGTATCGACTGTTGAAAGTTGAATCAAGTGACTGTTAAGAACAACTATCCTTTACCCAGAATTGATGATCTGTTTGATTAGTTGAGGGGGTTCATTGGTTTTATAAAATAGAACTTTGGTTGGGGTACCTCCAATTATGATTCCAAGAATAGGATATACCCAAGATAGGGATTAATAGTCAATATGGGCATTTTGAGTTTCTGGTTATTCCATTTAGACTCACTAATGATCCTATGGTATTCATGGATTTGATGAACTAAATATTTCATTAGTTGTTGATATTTTTTGTTGTTATGTTTGTAGATGATATCTTGGTGTACTCCAAGTCAGTGGAGGAGTGAATAAACCATTTGAATATCATTATTTGAACTTTGAGTGAAAATCATCTATATGGTAAAATTTCCAAGTGTGAGTTTTGGATCCAAGAAGTAAATTTTCCAGGGCATGTAATATCTGAGAGAGGCATATCAGTTGATCCTGAAAAGGTGAATGAAGTTATTTATTGTGAGTCTCCCATAAACTTGGTTTATATTTGAAGATTCTTGGCTTTGGAAGTTTACTATATAAGGGTTCTTCATGACTTCTCTGAGCACTCATATTTGATGACAACTTTAACTTATAAGGGTGTAAAGTTTGAATGGAATAATAAATGTCAGATATATTTTGAGGAGATAAAGATGAGGTTAACTTATGAACCAATTTGTATTCTTCAAAAACTTGTTTTGGGTTATGATGTTTTTTTGATAACTCTAGTATGAGTTTGGGATGTGTCTTAATGTAGGGGAAGCATGTTGTGGCTTATGGAAAATTCCAGTTGTGACCTCATGAGAATAACTATGCTACACATGATATTGAGTTGGTATCTGTTAGAAATGCTCTCAATACACGATGTTACTGTCTCTTTGGAGAGAGGTTTATTGTATATTCTTTTAAAAAATTCTGAATTATATTTTCAATCAAAGAGATATAAACGTTCTATATAGATGTTGGGTTGATAAATTTCATACCATTAATTTTGATACAGTATATACCATTGGGAAATGGAATGTGGTAGCCGATACATTGAGAATAAAATTAACGGCACAAGTCATGATGGAATTAATTGAGAAGTTGTCTCTAATTATTTTGTTTGTTGAAATTAACTAGGGAGTGTAAGAGGTTGGTTGATAGGAGTTCTTGGATTCAATAAAGGCCAGATCATATTTTTATAAGTGAGTTTGAATTGAGAAGATGATAGGCACCAATATCCAAAGCTTAGGAGAAATCCTAAATAGCGGGGGGACCTTGTGTGAGTTGTCTTAGTCTCCAAATGGAGATTTGTGCTTCCATAGTAGGTTGGTTGTTTCGTTTTCCTTAGGCCAAGAGTTTCTAGATAGTGGAAAATGGTTATGTTGGTCCATGAACCTTGGGTATAAAATGATGTACCATGATTTGAGACATCGTTATTGGTGGCCAGAGATGAGGTGGTTTTTTGTAGATCTTGTATCATGGTGTCTCACTTGTTAAAGATTTAAGGCGGAACACCAGAGACCTATGGGTTTTTTGTATCCCTTACGCATTACAGTATGGAAGTGGGATGATATTTCTATTAATTTATTCATTGTTTTATCACATACTCCTAGTAGGAAGAATTATATTTGGGTGATTATTGACAAACTTACTAAATCAGAACATTTCTTTCCAATAAAGGAAATAATGAATGTAGAACAACTTGGGGACTTGTATGTCTGAGAGATTGTGAAACTTCATGGGGTTCCCTATAGAGTTGTTTTTTATAGAGACTCAAGGTTCACATCTATATTCTAGAAATGTTTGTATGAAGAAATGGGTTCCCTATTGAAATTGTGCATGGATTATCACCCACAGATGGATAGATAGATAGATAGGGATATCTTGGTTCTTGAGGATATGATTCAGGCATATGTGCTTGATTTTAGTGTAAATTGGGATATAAATTTTCCTTTGGTTGGGTTTTACTATAAAAATGGTCACCATTCTTTGATCAAGATGGTTCCCTTTGATTATTTTTTTGGGTGGCCATATCGATCTACATTTTGTAGGGTAGAGTTAGGAGAGTTGTTCTTGGATTGGTCCGAGTTTTTTTCAAGGGATGACATAGGTATTGCAGTTGATCCAAAGTCATTTGATCATGTAAAAGAAGAATCATAAATCTTATAAAGACTATCGCCATCGACCACTAAATTTTAAGGTTTGTGTTCTGTTCTTTATCAGAGTTTCACCTCACTTAGGGCATCATTGATTGGGCAAGCAGGGTAAGTTGGCACTGAGGTTTTTGGGGACCTTTTAGATCATTGAGCTACTGAGGACGAAGACCTATTGGTTGATCTTAACATATGTCTTGACTTATATACATGATGTGTTTTAGGTTTCCAAGATGAGGATGTATATACCAGATCTTTCCATGTGATTAGATGGGAGGATGTTGTTCTTAAGACCAATACCACTTTAGTTGAGTAGCTAGTTCTGATTAGGGATCTCCAGGATAAGATACCTCATGGTAAAATGACTCCTCTAGTCTAGGTACTATGGATGTTCAAACATGACCACCAAAAGACTTGGTATCATTAGTCCTTGATGAGGTAGAAGTGGCATAATCTTTTTTGTGGATCCAATATCTTAAGCTCTTTTTGTGTATAGAAATATTTTATCGGGGGAGATTGTAATGTCCCATTAATGTTCTATCAAGTATGTTTTAATCTTTTTTTGGTTTCCCTTTTTCATTGGCTGAATATTCTAAACCTTGAATTGGGAGCATACCTGTAATGGTGGAGTCATATATTTTTTTGATTTTCATCTTTTTTCTGGGATTTTATGTTATTCGTTAGGCGGTTACACAACGTGTTATGGAGTTTCACAACGTGTAATGCCATCTAGACTCATCCAATGAGTTGAATTCACAATTTGAGTTTTTACATGTTATGTAATATTAAATCTGGTATTTAATTAAAAAGGTAATACATTTTTTTACCATAAATCAAATTAATAGGGATTCATGATGTGTAAAAGATTAGACACTGTGTAATTCCATGAGTTTCAGTTTTTAGGGTGTCATGAAGGTGTTTGAGAGATCATTATTTTTTGAATCCTTCTCCTCTCAGCCATGTCTCTTACCCTAGGGGATTTTGGGTGCTTTCTTTTTATCTAGACTGATTCTTTCATCAATTTATTAGTAGTATTAGGTACTTAGTCTCTCCATATAATCCTTATTCTTGGTTTGCCTCTTGTTTTTGGCTACGTAATATTTTGTTGTAGGGATTGGTAATTGGATTGTGTTTTCTATCAAACATTTTCTAGTATTTGTATTTTAATTGTCTTCTAAATGAATATTTTGGGGTTTCCCATCCCCATTATCATAGTCAATTAGGTTTCATATGATCTTTAGGTAGATGAATCTTTTTAATTATTATAATTTCTTGGATTTATTATAGTTCTTATTAATTCCTTGGGTTTTGAAATGGTATCGCATGTACTGAAATTGAAAATTTCATGGGTTTACATTTAAAAAGTGTTTTTTAAAAATAGAATTTCCTTGATTTGAAATGAAAAATAGACTTCCAAACTTTGAAGTAGATTGTATTGGCTTTGAAACTATTTTATAAAAATGTGATCATGGTTTTTAAAACATAAATTGAAAAACAATTCACAACAAGAACCTTGGGTACATAAATATAGAGACACAGGTATCGGTAGTGTCTGTGACACCACTAAGAGGTGACCTATTGTATGTTTATGTTCTATAGAAGGCCTCGATGTAAGTTGGATCCAAAGATTTGTCATCTTAGTCCTGTTAGTGTCAATTATGTATTGTCTTATAGGGTAGAGCCTGACTTGTAGGTGAATTTTTATTTCTGGTTGTTTATTACATGATAGTTTATTTCATAGATGTTGGTTCACATGTAAATTTATATTTTAGTATCTCTACCTATTTGTTACTAGATTTGAAAAATATGGAAATCAATTTGTGAAAACTCAAGGATTGTTTGAAAAGGATTTCAAATTATTTAATAATAAAAATTATTGTAAAACTATTTTATTTTAAAGCTTGAACTTGTGAATTTTTTTATTATAACTTATATATATATTTTTGGTATTATACTGAGCACTATTTCTCACCTTAATTCTTTCTATGAGCCGTTGTGGACCTTTTTTTTGTTGGATTCGGGTAAAGGGATGAGAATTCTGAAGAATGAAAGACTATATTTACGTTGTTGTTTCATTTTGGGATAGTTTGGAGGTGACATTTGGTCACATGGAAACTGGTTTGGTCTAGAATTTTCTTTCTTTATGGTTCATCAAGTTTCTGTCTTTGTATATATGTTTATTTCTATATAGTACTCTAGTTGTATGTCTTATTTTTCTTATATTAAAGACTTTTTTTGCTTTCTCTATTTTACCCCACCCCATAATGGGATGGATTATGAGACTAGTCTAGTTCTCCAAGTATATTCTATTAAAATATATCATTCTCATAATGTGATGGTAGAAAAAGGAACCACATATCTTTGAGGAGGTGGTAGTCTACATATTCACGAATGATGTTATTATATTTTACAGTGAGTGAGAAGGTAAAAAGAAAATGATGTATTATACTTAAAGAATGGTAAATATGTCATAAATATCATAAATATTTCATTTATGTCACACATATTTATTATGTTTACCCTTATTTACTTCCATGTAAAATGTTATTAAAAAAGAATCACATCGCTTCATGAGGCAGTAGTCCATTGTACACACGAGTAAATTTATTGTATCTCCTACAATATAGATCATAAAATGGGTATATATAATATAAAGACTCAAGTGGTATAGTAATATTACAAATATACTATATATAATTTTATCCATCATTATACCTAACCATGGTTTTAATGAAAAAATTAATGACATCATATCGTGAGGCGATAGTCTGTCATACACATGAATGATGATTTCATAACCCATTTTGTGGAAGTGTGTGTGGTTTTAGGTAATAAACCTAACGTAAAAAATATCAGTATATGGAATATAATTATTTTATTATATCATTATGGTATAAGAAGAATTTAAGTGGTCTAGAAATAAATAAAACAAAAACGCTCATTGATAAACATTACCTCTTTTTCAGGTATATTGTTTTGGTTTGCACCAAAGGCCTTACTTAGTTGAATTTATGCCCAAATTAATGCTTATATAATTATATGGGGGAGGTGAATAAGTTATTTTATGCGGTATTAGATGAACCAATTTGTTTTTAATGTGTAAATATAAGAGGAGATTGGGTGGACTTTTATAAGTGAGGTGAGTGATACACTTGTAATTCTTTGAAAAGAGTTCGGTGTAACCACATTTTTACCTACCAATAGACACCCAAAATGAACCAAAATCAATAATAGAAGGTATAAGGTAAAAATATATCCATAAAAATGGATTTTTATTAGTTTATATATCATTTTCCCCCTTCATGTTAATGTTTATGCACTAAGTAAACTAGTTTTTACCTCAACTATTGTAATTAAATTTAATTGTTTTCACTAATCACATTGGATAAAATTTAAGTTAGAATTATTATAAATTATTATTATTAAAAAAATTTCATAAATTTTTTTAAATTAAATTCACAAAAGTTGAGAATTTTAATTTAATATTAATCTCACAGACACGACGAGACATTGTGTTTTTTAAGAAGGGTATTTTTTTAGGAAAAGATGATTATATATTAACTTTATAAATAATAATAATAATTTTATGAAAATAATTTAATATTTAATGATAAATTATATATAATTTTTTTAAATTATTCCCCATTATAGAATATTTTAATTAAATAAAAAGGTGATACATTATGCATTTTAAAACAATTTTTAGAAAAACCCATCTTTAAAACCAAACACAAACTTAAATTAAAAAACCAATATAAATTTGTTTTTAAAATAATAAATAAATTAAATATAAAAAAATGAAAATTTGTTTACTTAAAATTATATAAAAATCATATTGGGACTCTTAAATTACTTAATTTATTAAAAAGAAGACCTATTATAAAAATCAGTAATTTTAATTATTCATTGAAAAAAAATATTTTCCAAAAAATATCACAATTTAAACAAATATAAATTTTGATATTATGATTTAAAAAATGATATTAATTTTATCAAATTTAAATTACAAAATTTATAAATTAAATTGTTAAATAAAACTTGACAAGAAAAGTGTTTAATTAAAATAATTTCATTTTTGATTTCAAAAAATTACTTAATATTTTTATAACTAATATAACTATCTAATTAATATTAATGAAAATGATTTATTATATCAGTACTTGTATTATTAAAAAATCTCCCAATGGTTCTTCATATGGATGGGGATGTTGATCCGTTTATATGAATTGATGCAGAACATGTACTTGGATCCAGAGGGTATTCCTTATAGATCACCTAAGGGTGAGCCCCTTAGGGATTATTCTAGGTGCAATGTTGTGAATTATTATGGACTAGGACCTGGTAATCAAACAATAAACTTGATTACATGTGTATTGAGTAGTATAATATCTAGACCAATTCCACATTTACAGGATTTTCTATCTATATATGTTATTCTTTATTTTGGTGATTGGAGGTGAGTACGGGTAAGCCCTGGGTTAGTACATGTATCCCCCTATAGTGAAGTATCTTGTTTAGAGATATTTTTTGTGATGGTAAAACTAGGTACAATTTATTGGGATTACGAACCCAGATATTAAATTAATTTTACATGACTTGAGGGGTACAACATCCATCTCAATGCCCTTTTTAGAGGATGTCAAGTTGATCAGAACATGGGTCCAAGGATCTATTGTGGGTTGAATTTTTATTCTTGTCTACCTTGATTATATAGGTATTTATATGAGAACATTTATATATATATATATATATATATCCATGCAAATATATAATCATATAATATGGTATTGTGTCTAGACGATAGGGGTCACTGACCCAAGAATCGGTTGTTGACTTTTTTTTTAATATGTTTGTTTATAATTTATAGTTATCTCTGTTTAGATGAGAATAATTCATGATCATGCACTTATGATAGAATATTTAGAGGTTCGTCATTGGGGTGGATTATGAGATTATTTGTCACCCCAATACGTGCACCTCAGTGTGCGTGTAGACATTATGTTTTATTTTCAGGTTGAGAATAGATACATGATGGACAGGGATGAGGCCTAGATTTTCTTGATCGAGTAGAGATGCTCATGTGGATTCTTATGATCAGGATAAAACAACTCAATAGAGTATTGGATATTAGGTATGTGGTCTAGCTCAGAGCTAGAAGTAGAGCCTTGTACTTTTATTTCAATTAATTTATGTACTCCTATATGTATGTTTTTACTAGTGAGTGAACAATGTTGTATATTTGACATGGATGTTTGATCTTTTATAGAATTTAATTTTGATGGAAAAAATTCTTCAAGGTGTCATTTCCGTTTTTTTGGGTTTTTGTGTTTATTGAAAAAGATGTTGACAACATTCCAGCTTGGTTGTTTCTAAATTAGATGTTTTAAAGGTGGTGTGGTTTCCCAGTGTTTTCAAAAAAATTTGGACCTCAAAATTGGGGGGTTTTATGGAAAAGGAAATATTTATGTATAGAATAATTGGACTACAACATAATAAGAATGTATAACCATGAATTAACATCAACAATGGAAATATTTATGCATAGTATCTATGCTATGTCGACCGCAAAGGGTATTCTGTTTTGGATAGGAATGTGGTGAATTAATTTCACTGCAAAGGGTGTTTTGTTTATGGATGAAGGTGGTGAAATAAATGTATCATAATGGAGTATGCAGGGAACAAAGGGTTTTTTGGATCACAAAGGAATTTTTATTTATAGAGAATTGGTTATTTGAATCACACTGTAAAGGGTTTTCTCATTTGAGAAAGAAGATGGTGATTTAAGGGTGTCACAAATGAATAACTATGCTATGAGAACCGCATAACAAGTTTAGTATGTGGTGACAGAAGATTCGTAAAGGTGTTTTTGGTAATTTTGATTAGCAGGCATTATGGGTTTTCTTTTCCTATATAAAGACCCCAAATCACATCATTAGTTATAGTGAATTACATTTGAGATGATCTTCATTGAATGAATTCAGTTAAATATGAATAGTTCACAAAGGAGGCATTCCACAAAGGAAGTGATTCAAAAAGAGGTGAATTTCATTATAGTACATGAAGAGTTCCTTAGCGAAGGAGGTATTTCATGAAGAAAGTTCATATAAAGGGTTTTTGGGGAACTATATCTTGCAAAGGAAAAGGGTCTAGGAAGAATCAGTAGTCTATGAAGTGAAGAAATTCCACAAAGTAAGGAGACCCATGAAGCACTCGTGCTACATAGTGTAAGGAATTTCGTGAATGGATTAATGAAGTTCTCCAAGTAAACAATGCTTAGGGGGATCTTTATCCAACAATATATATATGAATTTGATTTCATGTAAGTCATTGGATGATATGTGAGAAAATCTTCAAATATCTATGAAGGTGATTCCAAAGTATGTGAAAAAAAGATTCAAATTCTACGGAACAAATATGAGGACATGAGAATTAACCCAAATGAGTATTTAGATACATTATTTGGTTGAATGAAAGTTATTATGAAAAAAATCTTGTTATTATAGAAATTATTGAATATTTGAAGATCGTTAAACACATCATAAGAAGAATCCCTCCTCGGTTCAATCAAAAATTCTTTGTACTGAAGGACAAATACCCTAAGGAACTTATATTGGATAACTTACACTCTACTATAATTTCAAACAAGATGTGAAATGGTGACAATTATGCTATGGAAAAGGGGATGTCCAAAGAAGTTGAATTCAAGGCCACAAAGAAGCTCACTATTGAATATTGTCAAGAGGAAGATAATGTGGATGAGGTTATTTCATTCCTCTACACAAATATATCAAGAGGGGGAAGAATGTTAAAATTAAAACACCCACATTCATGATTTTGAAGTGGAAAGATTGGATATATTGTAGAAAATCATCCTAGGAAGATTCAAGATGATGATGATGATGATGAAATTTTCCGGAAGAAGTATTCATCCATTGTGAATGGTAGGAGAAATACCAAGAGAAATTTCTTCAAAATAGGAATATTCTTTCAAAAGAAGATAGTTGTTTAGAGGAACACAAGACAAAAGATATGAAGTACTACAAGGGTCGTGAAGAAAATGGTGTGGTGGAAGTTGACTGAAATTCCTAAAAAAGTGAAGAAATAGATAATGAATAACGAGAATTTGAAGGAAGAGTGGACCTTTAGATCGAATTATAAGCTTCAATTGAAGAGATAGATGTTTGGAGGGATAAAAAAAGAAATCCAATAGAGTGGTTAATAATTACAAACTCTATATGAGACTGTATTAAGAATAAAAGTCAAAGATAGAGGTTGAAATAGAAAAGATTAAATCTGAAAGACTAGAAAACTCATAGAAAGTCATCAAGAACAAGCTCAAAGTTGAAGAACAGACCAGGATTATCAATAGTACAAGCAAGGTAGTAAAATATCAAGTAAAATGAATAAAAGAGCTTGATGAGGAGGTTTTCAACCTATAAAAAAAGGTAAAATATCAGGTTACACTCTTAAATCCAGTAAATTTGGTAACAGAGTTATAAAAGGAAAATGAGAGTTCATAGTTCCAACAAAATAGACATATGAATTTCAGGAGAGGAAAACAATAGATCAATATGATATAGCTGGTATGAGGCTTGATCACAAATAAAAAACAGTGATGGTTGAATTCAAACTATAATCACCAACTCCATGATTGAATATTTATTTGGGTACGAATAAAAACTAGAAGATTCAGAGAACCCAAGGGACAACCAATGGTGAATTAGTGACACATAATAATTCACTAAGTTTTAGTTTCAATTTTCTAGAAATATAAGACATTAAAAAAATGTATGTTCTATATACAAGAGGTATCGATGAGAACAAGAGTGAAAGAGGTAGATTAATAGAGATCAATACTCTAAGAATTTATTTTAGGGTAATTTTTTTCTGGTGTGAAGGATTTGGACCCATGGTCAGATATTATACATCAACTATATAGATGAATGAGCCAAAACTAACTCAAAGTGGTTGTAAGAAACCACTCAAGGAAAATTTAAATGATATGAAAACATGAAATCTATTTGAAACATTATAATATGAAATTGGTTCATCATACTCTCATTAACATCAAGAATATCATTTAAATACAAGGATAAAAATAAAAGAGATGAATAGGCATTGGTTGTAGTGATTACTTTCAAAGCATCAGATCACACAAGAATATGGATCATTGATTGTGGATGAACCTCCCATATGATAATAAATATGGATCTAGTGATAGGAATTAGATACAACAGGGAAGGTATTCTATGATTTGGTAATGATGAAGGCATACAGATTATTTACTTGAGAAAGGAAAAATTTGGGGTAAAAAACATGATACATGTAGATGTATTGGTTTTTGAATCTCTGAGTCACAACTTGATAAGAATCATACAATTGTGTGACTAAAGAAATTCCATAAGTTTTTCAATTAAATTATGTATCATCAAGGTAAAATATGATATTTTTTTTGTAGGTAATGTGTGTGTATATTAATCTCTACCTTATGATTTGAGAATAAGATAAGTGCTTTCTATCTATGGAATAAGAAAATAGGTTATTACATAAACATCTTGGTCATTTGAGAGAAACATCCATGGAAGATCTGGTGAAATGTGATGATTCTTGAGATATTCCTAGGTTATCATGTGATCATATCCATACACGTGATTACTGTCAACAAGGGAAGATCCTTCAAAAAATGTATAAGGGAAACCAGAAGAGGCCAAAAAATTGCTTTAGTTAGTTCATATTTATGTGTGTAGACCAATTTCACTAAGAGATATTGATGGGAGGAGATATTATGTTCTATTCATTAATGATTTTAGTATAATGGCATGGGTTTCAATCGTCACCCAAAAGTCTAAGGTCTTTAGTTTCATAACATGTTATCGAAGGGAAGTTAAAAATATGCTAGGTTATAAAATCTAAAAATTTCAAAATAATAATGAAACATAGTTCACACAAATCCAAGAGAAGGATTATATTGAGAAACATGGGATAAGACGCCAAGTTACAGCAGTAATAACTCCACATAATAGTGAAGTAGTTGAGAGGAGATATTAAATTATCAAAAACATGGATATAACAATTCTCATTGAGAAAGACCATCTAGAAAAGTTTTGGAAAGAAGGAGTGATGACATAAGTCCACACATCAAAAAGAGCCTTATTGTGTCCAAAGGAAGAGAAGACTCCATGTGAGCTATGGTTTGGAAATAAACCATTGTTGAATTACTTTTGATTCTTCTGAATCAAGTGTTTCATTATCAATAACAAGAAACAAAGGAATTTTTAATCCCATGGAGATAAAGAGATATTTCATGGATACTCATTAAATAGTAAAGCATATAAATGTTTTCATAAGCGGTTGGAAATTTTTTAGAAAGTAATGATGTGGTTGTGATATAAAATTAGTAAAATCTTTAGTAAATACATGAATAGTTTTAGGAGGATAGTGATGAAGAGATGAAAAACTCAAGGGGAGTTGTAGTACTAGAAGTAGATTCAAAAGAAGAATCATATAATTAAAAGGATGAACATAAACTTGTATCTACATTAAGACCAAAGTGTCGAGCCAAAATTTATTGATAAAATATAATCAGTGATCAGATAGCGCTAGTGAAGAAAAGGAGGATGAAGAATCTATAACAAGCATCCTTGTTATCATAGGTAGAGATAAATAATTTTTAAAAAGCATCAATAAATGAGATTTGGGTTCAAGAAGTGAATGAAGAACTTAAACCGATAGAAAATAATTAGACATGGGAGATTGTTTCGAGATCAGATGGTAAAAATGTCATAGAGAAAAATTGGTCATTCCAGAATAAACTAAATTAAGGTGGAATAGTGATTAGAAACAAATCATGACTAGTTTGCAAAGTGTACTCCTAGATAGAGGGTACTGATTTTGATGAATCATTTTCACATATTGTTAGGCTATAAACAATCATATTATTCTTGTCCATAATAGTGAAAATAAATTTCAATGTTTCCATAGGGATGTTAGGTAATCATTTTTCATTGGGGTTCTAGAAGAAGTTTATATTGAGAATCCAAATGGTTTTCTCACTCCTGATGATGAGAACAGATTTCTAGCTAATCAAGGCACTATATGGGTTAAAACAAGCACTAAGAGAATTGTATTCAAGGATAAATAATTTTTTGAAGAAGTTCAATTTTTTATCATGGTAGAGTTGATTGCAATCTATATGTCAAAAATTATAGTAATCAATGGATGATGGTGCTGGTGTATATCGATGATATAATATTTGGTGGAACAGATTAAGCACGGTGAAAATTGTCCACATAATTCATGAAAAGTTAGTTCGAAATACCAATGACTCGTGAAAAGACATTTTTCCTTGGTTTTTTGATGAAATAAATAAATAATGACACATTTATTTCTCAATATAAATATTTCAAGGAGGTTTTGAGAAGATTAAGAATGGATAATCCCAAAGAGATGATGACTCTAGTGGCTACCCAAATGACACTGTCAAAACATGATAAAGGAAAATATGTTAATGTCATATAATAGAGAATGATAATTTACAGTTTATTGTACTTAACAATGGAAAGACCCAATATTGTTTTTTCAACAAGACAAACTTCACAGTGTCAATGTAAACCCATTTAAAGACACTTTCTTGCAGTAAAAATAATACTTCAATATATCAAGGTCGTTGGGAATTTTTTGTTACTCTATAATGAAAAATCAAAGAAAGAGTTATTGTGATAAAGATATTCATATTTGTATAGTTCATTAGATGATAGAAAATCAATTTCCGGTGGTGAATTATATATTTTTTGATTATATATTTCTTAGATAAGAAAGAAACAAGATTGCATTTCGTTGAGCATCACATAAGCTGAATATATTACGACTACTCAAGATTTCACGTAGTTATTATGGATGAAGCAGCACCCGAATGATATGGGATTTGAAGTGAAGTCTCTTATTAGAATCCATTTCGATAATTCATGTAATATAATTCTTAGTAAAAATATAGTTCATCACTCAAGGATAAAGCAAATTGAAATCAAGTACCCTTTTATCAAGGAGAAGGTGGAGCATGAGATAGTAATGTTGGAGTATGTACCTACTTAACTAAAGGTTGTATACATTTTAATGAAGGCCTTACCCAAAGAAGAATTTGAGTGAAATCAACTAGCTCTTTGGGTTCAGTCATCTCCCCACACTTGAAAACGTCTAGATGTGGGACCCACTCTCCCTAAGGTATATTGTTTTTTTCCATTATATGCTGATGTGTGTTCTTTACAATGTTACAACCACAAAGTAATGGCCTTTGGGTTCATTGAAAAAAGGGGGAATGATAGGGGAGAATCTAGTAGGGGATCAATGAACAATGAGGAGTTATAAATCTGATGATGCTAAAGATGATAGATCAAATGTTATAAATCATGACAGATAGTAATCATGATGAAAACAAAAAACTGGTGTGGGAATGAAGTGTTTCATTGATGAAATTTTCATGCTACTTTTATTTCTCATGTTTATCATGGATCATATGGGATTAGATTGTGCGTTCAGTAAATATTTGATCACTATATGGAATCACAAGAAGTGGTTTTTTGTTAAATTGATCAATAAATGTAAAGTGTTGTTAACAAAACTAAAGGGAGATATTATTGGAAAAAAATCCATCAAGGTTTCATTTCAGTCTTTTTTGGTTTTTTTTGTTTATTGATAAATATTTTCACAACATTCTATCTTGGTTTTTCCCAAAGAATATGTTCTGAAGGTTTCATAGTTTCCTAGTATTTTCCAAATTTTTGGACCTCAAAATCGTGATTTAGTTTTATGGAAAAGGAAACATTTACGCATACCATAATTGGACTACCACATAGAATTAATATAGAATTGTGAAGTAACATAAAAAATAAAAATATTTCTATATAGATGCTATGCTATTTAGACCAAAAAGGCTATTTTTTTGCAAATGGAAGGTGGTGAATTAAGGCTTCCGCAAAGGGTGTTTCATTTACAGATGAAGGCAGTGAAATAAATTCATCGAAAAGGAGTATTCATAATATAAATAAGTTTTTGGATCAAAAATGTATTTCCATTTTTTGAGAATTGTCAATTTGAAGAACACTATAATTAGTTTTCTCATTTATGGATGAAGATGGTTATTTAAGGGTGCCGTAAAATAATAATTACAATATTGGGATTGAATAACAAGTTCAGTATATGGTGATATATGATCGGTAAAGATTTTTTTTGGTAATTATGATTAATTGGTTTTGAGTTATTTCTTTTCCTATATAAATAACCCAAATCACATCATTAGTTATAGTGAATTCTATTAGATAAGTTCCTAGTAGAAAGAATTTGGTTAAATCTGAAGTGGTTCGCCAAGGAGGCACTCTACGAAGAAAGTTATTTGAAAAAGAGTTTATTTGTGATGTATCATGTGAAGATTTAATTTTTGTTGGATGTATTTCAAAAAGAAATTTTTCTGAAGGTTTTTGTGGGAACCATAATGATCTGAAAATTTTGATTGATAATTTTTTTACGAAAATGTGTGTTATATTATATTATTCACAACAAAACTATATCTCATTAACAATGAAGTGAGTATAAATTGAAATGCGGCCATTGAGTTTAAACCATTATATGAACATTGGTAAATTATGACCATTTTTCAATATGAACATTAGAAACTATAATCTTTTAATTAATTTAAATGTTATAATTAGTGTTTATAAGTATAAATGACAAAGGATAATTGATACAGAAAGAAGCGTTAATGGTCTCAATTAGTAGATTCGTTCCATTTTATTCCCATTTTTTAGAGCATGGGAGGAAGGTAGAATCGTTGGCCTTCACTCTTGACCAAGCCGAATCCAATATTCAATAATTGAAGCTTGAATGAAATCACCTATGGGAGAAGTTCAAGCTAGTGGAGATTACTACTCAGTTGATGTTAGCCGAAGTATTAGGCCCCAGCCTTATACCTTACTTAATATTGAATTAAATGAGTAATTCACATTGAGGATCTTTTCAGGTTTAGAGTTTTAGAGAATTAGGACATAACTATTACATCTCAAAAGATTACAAAGTAGTTGCTTCTACTAAATTTCCATAAAATAAAAACTCTTAAAATGAAACATGTCTAGTTCCATGTCTTATATAGCGTGACATTCCCTTGATCCCATCCTTGACCTTATTCTACTTTAAGTCCTGTGAAAAACATTTCAAAAAAACTTGGGGTGAGCATAAAAAGCTCAGTAAGGGATACACAAAGAATAAAAACTGTTACTTTTTCAAACATCAAGTAAACCATGTATACTCTATCAAAGTAATACCTTCACCTTCATGAAGTAGTAAAAACTCTTCACTGAATAAAGTATCATTACATACCTTTTTGTAACCAAAAGATTACCATAAAACCCATATAAAGAACACATAGCATATATAAAGGTAACTTGGGACATAAACATACTTAAGTGGAATAACCATACGGTCGACTTCCACACATATCACTTAATGGAATAGCCATACAACCAATTTCCATACATACTTGATGGAATAGCCATACGACCGACTTCCATACCCAATGCATTGGAGGTTATAACGTAACCACCCGTCTTGGTATTCACAACACCACCCATCATAATGTCCAAGTACCATTATTACACATAAAATATGGAAAATATAAACATTTCAATAACAATATTTCATTTGCAATCACAATAAATAATTCCCAGATATTGAATTAATCAATCCATTTTCAAAAACCATTTAAAAGAGATTTTTGAATCAAAGTTTCCCATACCAATTTGATGATTTTAATGGAATATTAATGTCCATATAAATAAATACTGAAAACCATTTTGAAAACATGGACATTAAAGATAAAGATTTAGAATAATAAATCTTTAAAACATTTAAAATGATATTTTTGTTAAAGAGTTTTTAACAAAATGAGAGACTCTTGAATACAAATAATAGTGGAATAACATTTAATCCGAACATTATAATATCATGAGAATAAAATTATTCATGATATAATATGTCAAAGGACAGTATACACACCATATAAGAGTGAATTGGTGCATAACAACAATGAAGTCTCAAAAGAAATGTAAAATGAGATGAAATCCATTATAAAGAAGGTATCCTTAAATTAAAGAAAAATCAATCTCATAATTATGTGTGACAAATATAAATACACCCAATATAAGTGGATATTGAGTGTAAAAAAATCAAAGTTTATTCACACATATTCAAAGGATTACATATTCAATAACTACATTTTGAACCCAAAGAAATCGAAATTGGGTTAAGAAGTTCCCTTGATAGCCTAACGGCGTCACATCAAAATGAGTTGATGAGAGATAAAAAAAACTATCTCATCACTTGGAAATAAAATTTACATCAATAAGGATATATGAGAACATATCCCAACATAACAATATGTACATAAAAAGACCCAACAAAAGAATTCTTTTAAAATGAGGAGGGTGAAAGGTTCCCTTACCGACTTGGGTAACTTTCGAAAGGTACACCCCATTGAAGAAGTGTCATACAATGAATATGTAAATACCCATAAATGGAATTATATTACAAAAGGAGTGTAATAGTGGGCAGTACATAAACCACTCAATGGAAATTGTGGAAAATGTAGCATAAATCTCATGGGAATAAAAGTGAGATGAAAAATCTCTTACGAAAACTCGGCAGCCTAACGGCGCCACATAAAACTTCCAAAATGGATTGATGAGAGGAAATAGGGTCTCTCATCACATAAAAATAATGTTTACAGAAAGTGGAATATAAAAGAACATCCCCCAACATAACAAATAGGAGCTTAAAAGAAGTGATATAAAGGAGAGTACTTTAAAAGAAAGAGAGAGGTTAGATCTCTTACAAAAATCCGGCATCCTATCGGCGCCACTAAAAACTTAAAAAATGGATTGATGATAGAGAATAGGGTCTCTCATCACATGAAAATAAAAATTACAGTAAGATTAATATAAAATAATATCCCAATAACAATAAATATGTGCTTTAAAAGGAATGACATAAAAGAGTGTATTTAAAAAGAAAGAGAGGGGTAGGATCCCTTACCTCGGGTCCGACTTGACTCGATCATTCTTTAACGTCCTGAATAATAAACATGATTTAATTTACACATTATTAATAACCTTTTTCTAGTTCATTATTCCTTTTAGATCACTTATTTTCATGTTATAAACATTATGTAATCATTTAAGTTAATAATATTTGTTTTGCCGATATTTGGTTCTTAAGTCGAAAGTGGACTTCTTACAATTACATGTTGTTCGTGTGGACAAATGTTTATTATATCCAGAATTTTATTCATGATTTAGATATCATATATTTCATATATATCCAGTACATTCATGCATTTATAACATTACATAATCATTTAGAGGTAAGAAATGAAATGCACCGTTCATGGAGACGGTAAGCCGTACGTACTCATGAACGCTACTTTCATTTCTATTTTGTATTTTATAAAATGGAATCATAATGATATAAAGGTATATTATAATTCCAGTATAATATCATATATAATATCATAGTTCCATACTTTATACGTCCCACATATGGTATTTAACGAATCAAATCACTTTGAGGGGGCGGTAGTCCGCACTTCCTTAAATGAAGATATCGCGTTTACCCATAATGGAAACCATAAAGGTATGCCCAAAATGAAAAAAACAGAAGATTAAGGAAACAATAAACATATCATATATCATATATAAAAATAGTGACATCATAATGGCCACCTTTTGAAGGTGTTAAATGAGTATTGAACAATCATCGTTTCGGGAGGCAGAATTTCGCCATCCACGGAAACCGTATGTTCTTTAACCATTTGATGTAGTTGTGTGAGAGTGTAGCTCGAATAAATCTTCTAAAAACATCCTATTATATTGAATATACTGGTGTTGTTACAAAATAAGTATATAAAAAGAGTTCAGGGGGTTGGAGAAGCAAAATAAAACAAATGAACATGAGAGAATGAATTACCTTTAAAAGTGTAATGCCTTTTGATTTGAGCCTAAAGGCTTCCTTTGAAAGGATTATGCCCAAAGGTAATCCTCTAGGATGAGGAGAGGTATGTGGAGAGATTAAATGGGCAGGTTATGGCCGAGACAAAGGCTTGAGGAGTGTGTGAATTGAGGTAGAGGTGGGGGCCTTTTATAAGAGAAGAGGAGGGGCACTTTTGGAAAGTAATAAATATTACTTTATTTGAAAATGTTTTTCAGTTTTAAAAGGTCCCACATTGATATAATTCGTGGATAAGTTGATAAAGGTTTGAAATCCACCCATTAAATAAGTTTTGGACATGTTTAGGTCATAGATTTTACATTATCTTCTCATTTTATTTAAATCGTCAGATAATGATGTCATCGCTGCATCATTATTATGTCATAAATAATTTAATTTATTTAATGTCTAAAAATTATGAAAAAATTACTATGATGTAGGAAATATTTTTAGCCTTCCAATTACTATTTATAATAAAAAATATGACTTGTATTACCCCACTTAAAAATTGTTTTAGTAAAACATATCATGTTTGTGTCATTTTTACTTTTACATTAAATAAAAAGTTATTTATGTCATTTCCCAACCAAAGTGGCTCCATGGGGTCCCCAAGTTGACCCATGGCTTTTCTTGGTCTGCCATTACACATACAATGAGGTTAGGACATGTGTCATGTTCATTTCATATTATTAAAACATTATTTTTACCTTAAACTACACTAATTACCTCTAATCGCGATTAAAAACTTAATAAGTTACTATTCACCAAAAACTTATTTTAATCTCATTGAACCACATTTTACTTCTTAATAACAACCATGTATGTCGGATTTTTGAAATTCAATACACAAAGGTGGCAAAATTTCATTTAAATGGAAAATCAGTTTTTATAAGCACCACTTAGTGATTTCACTATTCATCAAAAATTGAAGTTTTTCAGAAAAATTCCAAAAACTCACCCTAAGCTATATTTGATATTCCGAATTCAAAAATGAAGTCCATTTTACAAAATTAAAAACATATAAGTCAAATTAATTAATTTAATAATTAATTCCCGCTGTCAGAGCAAATAGCATGTTTTTATGAAACAATAAGTATCAAAAGATTGACACTGGTTTAAGTCTGATTTCAAAGTGAAATTAATTCCAAGACCACTATTGGATTTAATGGTAAAAATATATTCTAATTTCACTTTAAAACCAATTCAAAATATAATCTAACCATATAAATAAATTAGATTAAAAAGAGGTTTTGAATTAAAATACAACATTTTACACTATTCATTAAAAAAATGAACTTTATCGGAAAGATACCAAAAATTTACACAAACTAAATTTTGATGTCCTGATTCTTAATAAGTGTTTTATTCGGTCCAAAAGAATTTTTAAGAGTGAACAAAACTATATTTAACGATGGTTCAACATCAAAAGGTGATAAGTAAACCTTTAGTGAAAACTAGGGCATATACGCCTAAAATTGAATTCTTTCCGTATTTTAAGCCTTTATCTTTTATTGGATAAATGTAAAAACATTTAAAAACATATATAATCATATTTTAGTTATTTATATACATTCTCTCCAATACAATGGCTACATGTTAACTGCCATTTAAAATAATATTATTTTATTATTAGAGTGCAACGTAAGATTCCCAAGAAACTCGTTGTTGCGTGTTGGGTATGCCATCGAGCATAGCGTCCCCTTTAAAGTCATATTAATATTTTATTCACAAATATGGATAAATATGAAAATTTCATATTCTTTATTTACCTGGGGTGTTACATCCTTCCCCCCTTTTGGGAATTGCGCCCTCGCAATTTTAAAATTGGGCTTGGAAACATCCTTGAAAGTCCCACATCGGAAGAAGAGTTGGTAAAACAATCACTTTAAAATAAAGAAATATAAGTACAAAGGTCACCCGAGTTAACCCATACTAGGATTCCAAGTATGAAAATATGGACCTGGAGGAAAAAACAAAAGGTCATTTTCTGATGGAGAGTGATAGAAAACATGTTTAGGAGAAAGTTAACCACAAGAAAATCACAAACTTGTGATGGGTTAAACGGTATTCGATTCCCCAGTAGGAAAAGTTAATGGACAACATTTTTGTTTTAAGTTACTTTTTATTGAGGAATTTATTCATAAGGAAACATAATCACTTATCATGTTGACTTTTAACTTTTACTAGATTCCTTAATCAAACTCATTTTTTTTTCCAAAAGACGAGTATTTAGGGAGACTTGTTCGCATTAAGAGTACTATAATCAACTTCTAGAGAATCACCTAATCCACAAAAGAGAACTATATACATCCCATGTATTTAGGCTTTAACCAAAACCAAAACCAAAAAGGTTATTACAAGGTCAGATAATCCAGAAAAGGATAACCCATTAAAAAGAAAATACATGCTTAATCTCCAAAATTTGTCCAACAAAACCCAAAGTTCAAAGAGGACCATCCGATAAAAAATTTGTCCATAAAATTCTTCAAAGTGAACCAATATAAGATTGAAACCCAAATATTTGAAGGATTTAGTCACATAGTCTTCCAAGTTAAATCGTAACATTTTTCTCCAAACAACATCAGTTGCTCCTAAAGTCTCGTATTGAAAAGTAATTAACCTAATCACATGTCCTCTATGATAGGTTAATCATTTTTATAAATAACCCAAAATCAGCTTACTATTAATTCATAAAATCATCTAACTAAAAAAAATCAGTCAAACTAACCAGGGACTTCACGTAGTCTAGTGGTAGGTGATAAATACCAGTTGCACTTTGGTTGTGGGTTCGATTCCCACAGCTTTGCCCGACGCGATGGGTAGTCACACGGTCTACGTGTTGTCCTTTTTCCAAAACTATATAATTCTCAAATCATTCCCCAAAAAGGGATAAAATCATCAAAAATAACCATAACATAATTTAACCTCAATTTTATCTCATGCCTTTCACTTCAATCATAACATATAGTAACCCATAATTACCTCAAAAGTAAGGATCATATAAACCCAAATGGTTCTTTATAACTGTGTCCACAAAAGAAAAGATAACTATTACTTGAATAAAATTTTCATATATTAAACATCAGGGTTACACATAATATAAAAAGTCTTCTAATGTAACCCCATCATCAAAAGAGACTTAATACTCTTAAGAAATTCACCATAACTCTTGAAGCCCTTAGATGTTGACATCTTACTCATTCAACATTCTTCATGATCCATTAACCATTCCTTTCCAACTTATTCCGAAATACTTCTTTCCAACAAACAAAATCATGAATCATATCCTAAGATAGAAAACAAAAGTTAAGAAATAATCCATACCTTTGATTGGTCATTGTCAGTTTCTTCATCCTTTATCGGAATGGCATTAGGTATTGGTAAACAAGTATTTGTATGATCTTGGTGATCCCATTCACGAAACTTCTTCATAGGACATGTGTTTGCATAATGACCAGGAACACCACATTTAAAACATTCAATTGATCCCTCAGAAATAACTTCTTTCCCTTTCCTTGAGTCAACTGGATGCTTCCTTTTTCCATGGTAGGTTCTTGCTTTATGACCTTCATTTCCACATCTATAGCATATTTCTGTCCCTTTGAAACATTTTCCTAGGTGTTTCTTTCCACATCTTTAACACAAAGGTTTTTGTACAGACTTACCTTTATGATTACTACCTGTTGTTCCGCAGGGATTTGTTTCTCACATATATGATGCCTTATAGAAATCACCAAGGATTAGGTGGTCAATCATGACTCCAGATAGTTGGTTGAGGATAAACACAAGAGTTTTCATTGCAGCTCCCATATCATTCAGTTGCTCACTCAGAAAAATGTCATAGTTTCCTTCACATCCACCGTTACATTGATTCCTGCTAGATCCAACCATTTACTAAAACCAAAAAGGGTCAGTGTGAGTATGTCAAAAAAACCATCATGTACTAATGAGTAAGATAAACACTAAGATATACTTACTCATTCACTTTATCTAAAACTAGGACTCTTTCTGAAATCCTAAACATTATGGTACTGTCACTTATGCTTAGAGAATACCCTAACCTCTAAAGTTATCTAAACCGACCTTTGATACCAAATATAAGGCCCCAGCCTTATACCTTACTTAATATTGAATTAAATGAGTAATTCACATTGAGGATCTTTTCAGGTTTAGAGTTTTAGAGAATTAGGAAATAACTATTACATCTCAAAAGATTACAAAGTAGTCGCTTCTACTAAACTTCCATAAAATAAAAACTCTTAAAATGAAACATGTCTAGTTCCATGTCTTATATAGCATGACATTCCCTTGATCCCATCCTTGACCATATTCCACTTTAAGTCCTGTGAAAGACATTTCAAAAAAACATGGGGTGAGCATAAAAAGCTCAGTAAGGGATACACAAAGAATAAAAACTATTACTTTTTCAAACATCAAGTAAACCATGTATACTCTATCAAAGTAATACCTTCCCCTTCATGAAGTAGTAAAAACTCTTCACTGAATAAAGTATCATTACTTACCTTTTTGTAACCAAAGTATTACCATAAAACCCATATAAAGAACACATAGCATATATAAAGGTAACTTGGGACATAAACATACTTAAGTGAAATAACCATACGGTCGACTTCCACACATATCACTTAATGGAATATCCATACGGCCAATTTCCATACATACTTAATGGAATAGCCATACGGCCGAGTTCCATACCCAATGCATTGGAGGTTATAACGTAACCACCCGTCCTGGTATTCACGGCACCACCCGTCATAATGTCCAAGTACCATTATTACAGATAAAATATGGAAAATATAAAAATTTCAATAACAATATTTCATTTTCAATCACAATAAATAATTCCCAAATATTGAATTAATCAATCCATTTTCAAAAACCATTTAAAAGAGATTTTTGAATAAAAGTGTCCCATACCACTTTAAAGCTTTTAATGGAATATTAATGTCCATATGAATAAATACTGAAAACCATTTTGAAAACATGGACATTAAAGATAAAGATTTAGAATAATAAATCTTTAAAACATTTAAAATGATATTTTTGTTAAAGAGTTTTTAACAAAATGAGAGACTCTTGAATACAAATAATTGTGGAATAACATTTAATCCGAACTTTATAATATCATGAGAATAAAAGGATTCATGATATAATATGTCAAAGGACAGTATACACACCATATAAGAGTGAATTGGTGCATAACAACAATGAAGTCTCAAAAGAAATGTAAAATGAGATGAAATCCATTATAAAGAAGGTATCCTTAAACTAAGGATAAATAAATCTCATAATTATGTGTGACAAATATAAATACACCCAATATAAGTGGATATTCAGTTTAAAACAATCAATGTTTATTCACACATATTCAAAGGATGACATATTCAATAACTACATGTTGAACCCAAAGAAATTGAAATTGGGTTAAGAAGTTCCCTTGACAGCCTAACGACGTCACATCAAAATGAGTTGATGAGAGATAAAAAAAACTATCTCATCACTTGGACATAAAATTTACATCAATAAGGATATATGAGAACATATCCCAACATAAAAATATGTACATTAAAAGACCCAACAAAAAAAGTCTTTTAAAAAGAGGAGGGTGAAAGGTTCCCTTACCGACTTGGGTAACTTTCGAAAGGTACACCCCATTGAAGAAGTGTCATAAAATGATTATGTAAATACACATAAATGGAATTATATTACAAAAGGAGTGTAATAGTGGACAGTACATAAACCACTCAATGGAAATTGTGGCAAATGTAGCATAAATCTCACGGGAATAAAAGTGAGATGAAAAATCTCTTACGAAAACTCGGCAGCCTAACGGCGCCACATAAAACTTCAAAAATTGATTGATGAGAGGAAATAGGGTCTCTCATCACATCAAAATAATATTTACAGAAAGAGTAATATAAAAGAACATCCCCCAACATAACAAATAGGAGCTTAAAAGAAGTGACATAAAGGAGAGTACTTTAAAAGAAAGAGAGAGGTTAGATCTCTAACGAAAATTCGGCAGCCTATCGGCGCCACTAAAAACTTACAAAATGGATTGATGAGAGAGAATAGGGTCTCTCATCACATGAACATAAAAATTACAGTAATATTAATATAAAATACCATCCCAATAACAATAAATATGATCTTTAAAAGGAATGACATAAAAGAGTGTACTTAAAAAGAAAGAGAGGAGTAGGATCCCTTACCTCGGGTCCGACTTGACTCGATCATTCTTTAACGTCCTGAATAATAAACTTGAGTTAATTTCCACTTTATTAAGAACCTTTTTCTAGTTCATTATTCCTTTTAGATCACTTATTGTTATGTTATAAACATTATGTAATCATTTAAGTTAATAATATTTGTTTTGTCGATATTTGGTTCTTAAGTCGAAAGTGGACTTCTTACAATTACATGTTGTTCGTGTGGCCAAATGTTTATTATATCCAGAATTGTATTCATGATGTAGATATCATATATGTCATATATATCCAGTACATGTATTCATTTATAACATTACATAATCATTTAGAGGTAAGAAATGAAATGCACCGTTCATGGAGACGGTAAGCCGTACGTACGCAGGAACGCTACTTTCATTTCTATTTCGTATTTTATATAATGGAATCATAATGATATAAAGGTATATTATAATTCCAGTATAATATTATATATAATATCATAGTTCCATACTTTATACGTCCCACATATGGTACTTAACGAATCAAATCACTTTGAGGGGGCGGTAGTCCGCATTTCCTTAAATGAAGATATCGCGTTTACCCATAATGGAAACCATAAAGGTATGCCCGAAATGAAAAAAACAGAAGCTTAAGGAAAACATAAACATATTATATATCATATATAAAAATAGTTACATCATAATGGCCACCTTTTGAAGGTGTTAAATGAGTATTGAACAATCATCGTTTCGGGAGGCAGAATTTCGCCATCCACGGAAACCGTATGTTCTTTAACCATTTGATGTAGTTGTGTGAGAGTGTAGCTCGAATAAATCTTATAAAAACATCCTAGTATATTTAAGATACTTGTGTTGTTACAAAATAAGTAAATAAAAAGAGTTCAGGGGGTTGGAGAAGCAAAATAAAACAAATGAACATGAGAGAATGAATTACCTTTAAAAGTGTAACTCCTTTTGATTTGAGCCTAAAGGCTTCCTTTGAAAGGATTATGCCCTAAGGTAATCCTCTAGGATGAGGAGAGGGATGTGGAGAGAGTAAATGGTCAGGGTATGGACGAACCAAAGGCTTTAGGAGTGTGTGAAATGAGGTATAGGTGGGGGCCTTTTATAAGAGGAGAGGAGGGGCGCTTTTGGAAAGTAAGAAATATTACTTTATTTGAAAATGTGTTTTGGTTTTAAAATGTCCCACATTGATATAATTCGTGGATAAGGTGATAAGGGTTCTAAATAAACCCATACAATAAGTTTTGGACATGTGTAGATCATAGAGTTTACATTATCTTCTCATTTTATTTAAATCGTCAGATAATGATGTCATCGCTGCATCATTATGATGTCATAAATAATTTCATTTATTTAATGTCTAAAAATTATAAAAAAATTACTATGATGTAGGAAATCGTTTTAGCTTTACAATGAATAGTTATAATAAAAAATATGACTTGTATAACCCCACTTAAATTTTTTTTAGTAAAACATATCATGTTTATGTCATTTTTACTTTTACATTAAATAAAAAGTTATTTATGTCATTTCCCAACCAAAGTGGCTCCATGGGGTCCCCAAGTTGACCCATGGCTTGTCTTGGTCTGCCATTACACATCCAATGAGGTTATTACATGTTTCAAGTTTATTTCATATTATTAAAACATTATTTTTACCTTAAACTACACTAATTACCTCTATTCGCGATTAAAAACTTAATAAGTTACTATTCACCAAAAATTTATTTTAATCTCATTGAACCACATTTTACTTCTTAATGAAAACCATGTATATCGGATTTTTGAAATTCAATACACAAAGGTGGAAAAATTTCATTTAAATGGAAAATCAGTTTTTATAAGTACCACTTAGTGATTTCACTATTCATCAAAAATTGAAGTTTTTCAGAAAAATTCCAAAAATTCACCCTAAGCTATATTTGATATTCCGAATTCAAAAATGAAGTCCATTTTACAAAATTCAAAACATATAAGTCAAATTAATTAATTTAATAATTAATTCCCGCTGTCAGAGCAAATAGCGTGTTTTTATGAAACAATAAGTATCAAAAGATTGGCACTAGTTTAAGTCTGATTTCAAAGTGAAATTAATTCCAACGACCACTATTGGATTTAGTGGTAAAAATATATTCTAATTTCACTTTAAAAACAATTCAGAAGATAATCTAACCATATAAATAAATTAGATTAAAAATAGGTTTTGAATTAAAATACAACATTTTACACTATTCATTAAAAAAATGAACTTTATCAGAAAGATACCAAAAATTTACACAAACTAAATTTTTATGTTCTGATTCTTAATAAGTGTTTTATTTGGTCCAAAATAATGTTTAAGAGTGAACAAAACTATATTTAATGATGGTTCAACATCAAAAGGTGATAAATGAACCTTTAGTGAAAACTGGGGCATATACGCCTAAAATTGAATTCTTTCTGTATTTTAAGACTTTATATTTTATTGGATAAATGTAAAAAAATTTAAAAACATATATAATCATATTTTAGTTATTTCTATCCATTCTCGCCAATCAAATGACTACATGTTAACTTCCATTTAAAATAATATTATTTTATTATTAGAGTGCAACGTAAGATTCCCAAGAAACTCATTGTTGCGTGTTGGGTATGCCATAGAGCATAGCATCCCCTTTAAAGTCATATTAATATTTTATTCACAAATATGGATAAATATGAAAATGTCATATTCTTTATTTACCTGGGGTGTTACACGAAGAAACCTACAAAACTACCACTATTGCACACCTTATTCTTAGGGAATATGAGAGAGTAATAAGTGGATATAATTAGAGTCCCTAGTTACATAATTTTATAATTCCATTGAATAAATAATAAATCCTTCCATGAATTCTGTTTTGAGAATAGTTTTCAAAATAAATTTAGATGTAATTTGAGGAATTGGTTTTTTGAACAGAAATTGTGCTTTTGAGAAAAGATATAATTATTAAATTAAAATAATGTAGTATGAGTAATTCTTATTTTAAGGAAATATTATGATTTAAACATTCTTATTTAAAAATAAATGATAAAATAATTTTTTTATTCAAGTATTAGAAATTTTACTATGCATTTTTCTTCCTATATTTTTTTAAAAATAAGGATTTTTTATTTAAATGTTTTAATTATCATATTTAGATAATTATTATGAAAAAATAAATATAATTTTTTCAATCATCATGTCAATATTTGGTTGGGGTGAATTTATGATAATTATCTAAAATATTTTGTTTTTTGGTGAATAATAAAAATACACTTTGAGTTTTTTGATAAGTTTAATGACATAATGATTATGTCATATTTATGTAATAATTAGTTCAACATAATCCAAAAATAAAATTATGTTATTTTATTAATATCAAGTATTTTAATATATTCTAAACAATTTCTAAATATATAATTTACTTTCCAAATTTTAAAATGGAAACTTTAACTTAAAAAATGACAATTTGTGGAAACATTACTTTTACTTGAAAAAAATAAGTAATATAAAATTATGGTCGACTATTTTAGGATAAAATTACATATAATATGTTCCAATTTTCCAATACCATGGGAAAATTCCCTGTGTAATCCGATGGGTTTTCATTTAAAACTACCTAGGTGTCCAATGCCTTTATTTAGAAATTAATAAACTAATCTCCCACTTTTTCTATAAATACCCACCCATTTATCCATTTAAATTAAATAAAATTTTATAATATATAAATCTCTACCCATGGAGTCATACCAAGGTGTCTTGAATACCCCATGCTCCAAATCTTTGAGTTTTAGGAGTTACTCTTCAAGGTAAGGAAAATTTCAACTTCTCTTTTTTATTTAAAATTCTTTTTTAAGTGGAATGTCTTTAAAATTTCAAAAATATGTTCCTATTTTCTTTTTATTCTATCTCTTTACTGTATTAAGAGTATTTTATTAATGTTATACCCCTATCCCCTCTCTTTTTATCCTACTCTAAAATCATTTTTTATTCCCGTTATGCTACTGATTTAACTTCTCAAAATTTCTCTTATCCTTAAGCAATTTCATTTTAATTTATTTATGTGATTACCCAAACCTATTTATTTTATAGGGGTATTCAAAAATATGTTAAAATGATTTATTTTATTCTGTAATTTACATAAAAAAACTATCATTCCATTTTTTTGGGTTATAAATTACATGAAGATCTTGTGTATAATCACTTTTAAAAATGCCATGTTTTTTATTCAAAACCCATTTCTTTTATTCTACATAGGTAATTTATGAAATGTTTTGTTATGATATCTTTGGATCAAATTAATTAAGACATATTAAGGGTTCTACTTGATATTTATCCAATTAATTGGGTAAATAATTTAATATCTATAGATGATTAGTTTTATGATACCTTAGTGAATAAGGTTGGTAATTTTTACGACACGTTAGTGAAAAACCCCGGTATTATGTTTATAAATGTATCATTTAAATGTTGTAAAAAATTTTCCAAGTTATTATTAATTTTATTACTATTTTATTCCTCTTTTTCATTCCTTTATGAAATTTCTAAAGTTCTTATTGATATTTCTCAAGATCACATTTAAATTGTTTCCCTTGATTTCCCTTACCAGTCCTTATGCTCACCCTTCCCTTTGATGTATGTTCCCTAGTTATGAGATGATGTAAATTTACTTAGGATAAACCTTTTACGAATACTTAAAAGTGTATTATAATAATTTTTTTGTGTTTTCATGTATTATGTATGTTGTTTCCAGAAAAATAATGTTTAAAATATCTTATGTTTTGTACCCTATAAATGAATTGTTATGTAGTAAAAATTCAGGATGTTATAGCTAGTATAAAAGGGTGGTTTAGTTATTTTTAGAAATTAGGATTTGAAAAAATAAGTAAGAACCTTAGGGAAAAGATAAAATATAGGAAAACATCTTTGTATTATGGTAAAGTATTAAGTAATTGGTTTCCAAGAAAAGAAATCCTTGTCTAGATGTAAACAAGTGGATGTAGTTTTGGCACAAATGTAGCTAGGTGTAACAACTCTGACAAGGTGTGTCGGGCCTGACTCGATGTACCCTAGTACATGAAAAAAAGACTTACTGCACACCTCGTTTGATACTCCCGAAGAATAAGTCTATTTAATTACAAGATTTTTATGAACCATTATTAAGGATATATAGAAAATATAATTGTTTTTAATGAATAAAATAATTATGTTTAAAGACATAAAATTCTTCTAGAATTATAATATTATTAAAAGAAACATATTACTCACTAATTTTTTCTTCTTTTAGAAAATAACAGGAAATAGGAAAAACCATTTAAATGGTGAGCACAGTGGACCAAGTACTAATGAACCTCTGTTGGAAGCAAGAATCGAAAAACTTCATGATATTGATGTATCAACTAACTCATGTTATAAGTAATAACCTGAATTAATATGAGAGATTAGATTACCCAAAAAGGTAAAAAAATTCCATTGAGTCCTTTAAGTCTCAATGAACGTTGTATTTCAATGGATCTACTGACCCATTGATTACTGAACAATGAATAATCTCTATATAAAATATTATTTCTATACTCCATTGTTCAGAGAAAGAAAAATTCACCCTTATTATATACCTCTTAGAGGGATAAGTTCATCAACAGTGGAAATAATTAAAAACATAAATCCAATAAGGGATATTGATTCTTTGGAGAGGGATAAGTTCAGGGAAACCTTTTTAAAAAAATATTTCCCCTGTTTGATGATAATGAAAATGGAAAATGTATTTTCAGAGTTGAAGAAGAAAGAAAATTAATCTATATCAATCTATGAGATGAAATTAAAAATACTTTCCCATTACACCTCTATCTTTATCATGGATCATAATAGAAATGTTGATATATTCTTCAGTAGACTAAGACCTCATCTACAAAATAATCTTTCCAATTGAGACTATGATAGATTCAAAGAGATAATATAAAGATATATAAGGGTTGAACTAGAGTTTGGAGAGTCACAATGGTCCCATATATAAAATGAAAAGAAGAGATAAATGGAGCCTAGATTAGGGATAAAATTTGATCATGGAAGAGGAGGAATGTATGTGGAACTTTTCACATGTAATAAATTTGGGAAGAAGAATTTCGGGAACTACTTGTTTGGGAGAAGGAAATGTTGCAGGTGTGGAAGAGATGGAAATATTTCTTGAAACTATCATAGTGAGGTGAAGCCTCAACTTCTCAACACTAACAGAAAAGGGAATATGGTTCAGATCTAGCCTGAAGTCCAATTCTTCAAGTATGGAAAACATAGGAACTTTTCCAATCATTGTATAAATCCAAAGACAATTGAGGGGAATAACCATAAATCTCAACATAGAACAAGGGAACAAGGTTATGCTTTTTCTATCAATAAAATTGAATTTGAAGATCCAAATGATATAGTGGTAGGTACTCTCATTGTTCGTTCAAAGCTAGAAAGTAATTTTCATTTATTCTAGTTCTAATAATTCGTTTATTTCCTCCAAGTTTTCAAAGAATATATAATCAATACCAAAACTCCAAAAATTAGATCTATCGGTCAATACATCTTAAGTGATTATACAATAATCAATAGTGTATGTAAAATATAGTATTTAATTTGGAGACCATAATATCATCGAAAATATAGTATTTATTCCCATAATAGAATTCAAAATTATGCTAGGGATGGAATGGATCTCAAAGTATAATGCTAAGATCAAATGGAAAATAAAGGTAATAGAAGTAGTCTTGAATGGAAATCCTACAATTATCTTAAAAAGACATATATCTCAACATGATCTTTGTCTATAAGTACCTCTCATATCCTTCTTTATAGAAATGATTGGTGAAGATGAATAAGGAAATGAAAGTATATGAATAGGGAATGTTCCCAATGTTTAGGAATACATTGACATATTTTGATAAGAGTTACTTAGACATTCCCCAGAAATATAGGTAGAGTTATCCATTGAAATGATGGATGGATTTCAGTTGATATCAAATACCCAAAATATAATGGAAAATGTGGATCTAGGGGAATTAAAGAAACAACTACAAGATCTTTTGGATAAGGGGTTTACCCGACTAGGTGTGTCTCCTTGGGGAGGACCTATTCTCTTTGTGAATAAGAAGGATAGATCAATGTTCATATGCATTGATTATAGAGAACTTAATGGGATCACACTGAAGAAAAAGTAACCTCATCTAAGGATTGATGATTTATTTTACTAGATTTTTGGGGATTAATTCTTCTCTAAGATTGATCTTTGATTTGGGTATCATCAGTTGAGTTTGAAGAAGGAAGATATTCCAAAGACCTCCTTCTGATCAAGGTATAGGCATTATGAGTTTGTTGTTATGACCATTAGTTTGACTAATGAACCTTCATTTTTAATGTTTTTTATGAATAGAATATTTAAGGACCTCCTTGATAACTTTGTGATGGTTTTTATTGATGATATTATGATATATTTTAAAATTCATGAGGATCATGAGGATTATGTAAGGTTTATTTTGCAATCACTGAGAAAGGTTTGGTTATTTTTAAAGTTTAGAAAATTTTAAATTTTTTTACAATAATTTTATTTCTTGGGGAACATTATAACCAATGAAGGAATCTCAGTTGACGTAGTGAAGACAAAGGTTATAGAGGTGTGGCCTCATTCTACAATAGTAACTGAGATTCATAGTTTCCTTGGTTTAGCTGGGCATTAGAGTATTTTTGTGAAAAAATTTTAATGACTTTATAATCCACTATCCAAGCTAACTCAAAAAGTGGTTATGTTCATCGAGACAAATGAGTGTGAAGAAAGTTTCCAAGACTTGAAGGAGATATTGGTTTTCACACTTGTATTAACTCTTCCCTATACTAGAGAAGGATTCATTATTTTTAGCGATACATCTTTAAAAGGGATTGGGAGAATACTCATGAAAAATGAAAATGTGATTACTTATTCATAGAGAATATTGAAGCCTCATGTTCAGTATTATCCTATGCATGACCTAGAACTGGTTGTGGTTATTTTTTCTATGAAGATATGGAGGCACTATATTTTCGGGGAGAAATGTGATATATACATAGATCACTAAATTTTGAAGTATATTTTCACTCAAAAGTAATTGAACATGAGATATAGGATATGGTTGTTACTTATTAAAGATTATTATTATTCAATTCATTATCTCCCTAGAAGACAAAACAAAGTTACTAATGCATTAAGTTGGAAAGACCATGTTGTGCTAGAAATGACAAGGACTCAAGGGGATCCTTTGATCAAAGAACTAGTAAAACAAGACATGGGAATCGTAAAGGATGGGACATACTCAAACTTATCCCAAATTATTTATCAACCATCATTACTAGAAAATATAAAGAAATACCAAAGTTAATATCCTTCGTTTCAGAAGAAGATAAAGGTTAGAAGAATGGAAAGTTTCTTGAGTTCAATATGGATAAAGAAGGTGTACTAAAATTTCATAAAAGGATATGTGTTCTATCTATTCTGGTAATAAAGAAGGATCTGATGTATGATGCTCATAGCTATATATTCTCTGTACATCTTTTAATCAGTAAAATTTATAGGGAACTTCGTGATAATTATTGGTGGGATAACATGAAAATGGATACTTATGACTATACTACAATGTTCCTGGTGTTTCGACAAGTGATATTAGAGAGAAAACTTCCTAAATGGGTATTAAAACCACTACCCATACCAACATAGAAGTGGGATAACATCATTATGGACTTTGTCATTGGTCTTATAAGAAAATCCAAAGGAAACATTAGGTTAATATGTGGAAATGATTAAAGACCATAATGGAATGAATTTCAAGCATGGTAATGAATCCTAGTAAGTTAGGCATAATGATCAAAGTGTAGTGAGATATGAACAATGAATGAATTCATAGTGAGATAAGTGTAATAAAATAGAATTAGGATAAATGGATAAATAATTTGAAATGTGCTAAATGTGTTTATAGGTTAAGGAATGGTATTAATTATCATGTTATTTTTAGGGTTTATGTTTTCCTTGGGAAATGGCTTTGATGTTGTGTTAATGGTTAGTGGATACATATAGGTATAGAATGTGCACATAGCTTGGTAGTTCTGGTATTGAATGAGGTTATATTCCCACGGGTTTAGTTGGAATGAGGCTCTAAGCTACACCACTAATGCACGGGGTAGGGATAGGACTGATTCTATATTTCCTTATCGGTTGAATCCACCCAGACTAATGCATCAAGGTGAGGATATGGTTGGAATGAGGAAGTTGGGCTTAATGAGATAGGAAAACTATGTGTTTTTCATCATGTATGTGTTTGTGTAAATTAAGCCCATGTAACTTGTTGTGGGTGATGAACCCATGTTAAATGTGTTGGAAATGGTAATTAATGGAAATGGGTTGAAATGGTAAGCCGTGGAAATGGTATTAAATGTTGGTAATGAACCTAAACTAGCCAAGGGAACTTAATCATTTCTTTTTCATTTATTATTAATTTCCCTTATACAGGCATAATTGTTTATACTAGATATCTTATAGACATTGTTGGTGGTTGCCTACTGAGTTGTACTCACTCCCTTATTGGGTCATCATTGTGTACCTAAGGAGACTTCATTATTTCATGTTAGGACAAGGGAAAGGGCTCTTTCAAGGTAGTTGGGTTGGCATGGGAGTACGTGGAGGAGGACCCTGACTTGGTACCCAGTCCATTTTGGGGATTTTTTAGTTTTTCTTCATTTCATGATTTTTTCACTTTTGGACTTATATCATGGCATGGAATATTTAATGTTTAGCATTTTTGTACCCAATTTTGGGGAATTTTTTTTATTCATGCTCTTGTATTATTGATTATTATTCTGTTATTTTGTTTATCTTCTGTTGTGGCTTACTCTGATAAAAGGCGGTATAGTAACCCCAATTGACTATTAAGTCCCCCACTGCTACTTAGAAACATTTTGGAGTACAGGGAGGTGTGCTTAAGGTCATGTAACCACCCAACTCAAAGAACCGGTTTACTGTCTTTAGAGGCGGGGACGTTACAATTATTATTACTCAAAATGAAAAGTTAACATGGAATTGTTAAAAAAATGAGTAATAAAAGGATATAATTAAGTCATATAAGTTATTATATATGTAATTTTGGTTCTTTAATAGATGTATAATAAACATATATATATTAAAAATGAGGTTCAAATGAATACAAAGGATGATGAGATTTACGGTGTGGGCATTTTTTTTCAGGCTTTTATTTTTGGGAGGCATATGCAAATTGAACACTCATTTATTTTGTGTGGTTTAATATTTACACATTGAAATTATATATCATGAATATATTTATTTTATTCATATTTAAAGTTTCATTTTATATTACTATTTAGTAGGTATTAATATTCAAATGATTATTAATGTGGTAAGAAAGTTTTATCTCAATTTTCCTTCTTTGAGACTTACATCATGTTATGCACCAATATTCTTTTATGAGGTGTATCTGTATCCAAATTCAACATTAATATCATTAGTTAACATATTCTCCTGAAATTTTATGTTTCATTTATTTATATCCTTTTAGAGATCTTACATTTCAATGTTACCAATGCAGTACAGGGTTTATGTTTCAATCTCATCATTTATTAGGATAACTCATGATTATTCATCCAATGATGAAATATTATGCTCTATCTCTCAATAAAATCCTGAATTTTATTTTAATAGGTTTATATCTAGAGAATAATTTTCCCCTCATTTTCCATTATTTATGTATAAAATATTTCCAAATTATTTTTTTAAGAAAAATTGTCAATATTTTTCTCTTCGGTCGAAAATCCATTTTCTTCTAAAACCATGTTTTCATAATTTTTTTAACATTATTGAAATGATCTATAAAATAAATTTTTACTCATATTTAAATTTTAATTTTTTAAAGGAATATTAATGTTATATTTTATAATAATTTTATTTGGATTTAAATTAAAATGTGAATGGAATATTTTTGTATGTTAGGAATGTAATTTCCTGCTATTCAGACCATTATTTTCATGAAATATTATTCTAAAAAATTTCAAAGTTATTTTAAATGTAAAGTATTTAAATAAATTTTTATGTTTTATAAAGTGTTTTCAAATTTTAAAGGACATTTTATTCAAGAAATTTTTAAATTATTTTTAATAATTTTCTAATAATTTTTTAGGTGTCTTTTCCAAGAAAAGGTTTTGAAAAATCTTTTATGTTTTAAAAGGTGATTTTAAAAGAAAATTTAGATTTCTCATGAATTGTTAAAAGTTATCTATCTTTAAAAATAATAATCCATATAAGAGGAAAGACATTTATTTAATTTATTCTCTATTGGGGATATAAAATATGGATATCATTATTATTATTTATCCAAATAGTTGTTGAAGGAAATATTATTATGAATCCTATTTTTATTCCATAGGTTATAACATGAAAAAATGATTACAAAAGCCATTTTTATGGGTTATTTTTTTATGATATTATGAAATTATTATGGAACTTTTATCTTTTCTATAGGTTATGATATGATGAAATGTTTATGAATCAATTATTTTTCCACGGTTTATTTAGTTATAAAATTAGAAAATTATTATAAAACATACTTCTTTTCCAAGGGCTGTGATATGATGAAATTGATTATGAAAACAATTTATTTTCATGGGTTCTAATAAGATAAATGGTATAAGATATTATGGAATATGAATTTATGCATTATATGTAATTTGGGACCTATATCACTTTCCAATAAATTAGGTAATGATTAATTTTATATGAGCTCAAAGAGTACATGAGAGTTTATCCCAATCCTAAAATATGTTAGACATTGGGTTATCCCAATCTCAAAATAAGTTACACATGAGGTTATCCCAATCCTAAAATAGGGAACATGGGAGAGCATCCAAATATCAAATTAGGTACATGAGTGTTTAGAATAATATAACCATGTTATGAATTTCTTGGTGCGTATACTTGACATAATATTTTTTATTATTATTTGTGTGCCACAATGCTATGTATTTTGAAAATGTTATGCTCCCATGGATCATGTTCTTTCATTCCCTTATGAATCATGTCATATGAAATTATAATCATTGTTCCATGACTCTACATTATAATATTTTATTTTCAAGGTATGACTTTCTTATGTTTTACTCATGTTCTCATAGGCTTTGGATTATGTTTTGGTTTGGTATCTCCCTGGTTTACCCTTACTGAGAATCTGATCTCACACTTTCTTATGTATACTTTTCCTAGGTTATAAATAAAGTTTTTAATAAGATATGTTTGTGAATAGTAATAAAGGGGATGATATTTATGGGAGGTTTTGAAGGAATTTAACAAAATTAAAATATCGCGTCCCTAGTCTCCAATGGAAATAAAGTATTATGGTCCTCAGGAATTTGTTTGTTAAATTTATTAAATATTCTTTGAAAATATGTGATATCAATGAATAAAATTTTGGTTTTCTATATATGTTATCAGTGGAATAGTTTATTTATCCTTTGGAAATTAGGATAAGAAAACAATAGTGACATTACTAGGTATATTTCTAATGATATGACTAAGGATATGAATAATGACCAGTCTAAGAATTAGTTAAAGTATAATAAAATGTAATAGAATTTTGGAAAATGATAGAGAGTGTAGTTTCAAAGAAATTACATCACAGTTTAGATAGTAAAACATAATATCGATCTGGAAAAAATATACCATGGGGTAATAACTCTAAAATGGGAACATTGAGCCGAACTCAATCGTCACATGGTGCATGAAAAAATCATTTCAACATGCCTTATTTGAAACTTTCAAGGTATATGATTTAAAAATTCACAAACTCACTATAAACCATCATGAAGGATTTAAATATATCAAGATTATGAATGAACTAGGATAAAAATAAGTTGTTAGAGATTAAAAGAGAGATCTAATGGTTTATACATAACATAAGTGATTTATTTTCTTGATTAATTATTTTTACACTATGATTATTTTCTCTCAAACTATACATTTTGGTTTTTGTCAAAGGTGGGAACTAGAAGGAAGTTAGTTAACATTGAACATGACATACAATTTTCTAATGATAAGTAAAATGAGATGATGATTGGAGTGATTAATGTTTTAATTATTCATAATTAGCTATCATGAAACATTATTAGCAACATGAACCTTTACCAACTATTAGACTGAACAAATATGAAATGGGTAGAGTTCAGTGAGAGTTCGGTTTGTAGATATCATAGAGAAAAGAAGATTCAGTTTTTTATGTGTTTGAAATATTGAAATAAGAACTCATCATATTGTCTTAGTGGGATGATAATATATCCCTATGTTATCATTGACCATTGAATGTTTTTAAATGTGGAAATTATAAGAATTATGAAAATTGATGACCTAAGGAGAAATCAAAAAAAAAATAATCAATGTGGATGTATGATAAATGGTTATATTTTAAATGGGGAAGAGACTATAAATAAAATATTAAAGGAAAGAAGTGTTATGGAATAATATGATAATGCTTAGTTTATGGTTTGAGAAGGTTGTGGGATGATTTATGTGATAATATTTTGGAATTAAAAAAATTATATTATATAAATCAAGATATATATAATTACTATTTAGTATAAGTTTTTGGTTAAGGATATGTGATAATATGTAAAAGAGTGTTAATGACATAGGAACGTTATGTAATGGTAATGAAATATTTTTTTTGGAAAACACCTGATTAAGAGAATATAACACCTAATATGTTATTAAGTATGATAAAATAGTGTTTATTTTGGATAAATAGATGATTGATTTGGATGATGTAAATTAGATAGTATTGATGACTTCAGAAGTTATAAATGATTTTTTTGAAAAGTAGTTTATGTTATCATTGTATATTTTACAACATTATTGATCTATGGAATATTTTCAATAATCTAGGGTTTTTCAAGGAATGAGGAAGCAAGAATGTAATCATTGAGGTTTTATTGTAATTATTATTATTACCAATAATAATTAGAATATATGACTAATATATTCTAATAATTGAAACATGAACACTATGATTTTCACATTGATATTTAGAGGATTAATTTTGATTGTGAGAAATTTAGTAGCCTTCATTAATAATTTAAAATTTCATAAGAGATATTAGGTTATCCATTTATGGATTATTTTATGTTGAAAATTAAATGATATTTAAGATATTAATTTATTACCACCCCATAAATATATTTATCCATATTATATAACCAATTTTAATATATTTTTTTAACTAGATATAGTAGGAATGACTTTTCATTATTTTATGGATTTTATTTGGTGTATCAGACACGAAAATGATCATCTCTTAGAGTAGGAGATAATGTATAAATTGATCAAGTCAGAACCAAATGATGAAAGTGTGCCTATGAATTAAAAATATATTATGTATATACATTTTCATTTGTTCTCAGTCTAGATGGAAAAAGTAATTCCTCATAATTTGGAAAAATATAATGAAATAAAATTTTCTCCTTTTATCATCATTTCAGATGATATCAATTTTATTTTCCCACAACTTTGGTTTATGAATTTTTGGTCATTATATTTATCCTAACCATGATATATAACACTCTCCATCTGTATTTATGTGTTAATTTTCTCTTTTATGTCCATGTTTTCACTTCGATCCTATGTTTTTATATTTGGAATCATAACATGTGTTATTAAAGATGAATTACACACAACACTTTCCGTTTTTCAGGATGATGTTATAGTAACCATTTTTACGATGTGGGTTTTCTATGAAGGAATTTTTAAATGTCATTCCATTGATGACTGAGATGAATTTTTAGGGAGAAATTCATTTAAAGGGGGATAGAATATAACTCTCTGATATTTTGTGATATATATATATTTATATATACATATTTTAAATAAATTCATCCTTTTTGATATTTTGTGATACAAACAATACCAAGTTTATCTTTTTTTACATGAAACACTGAGATTATATTGTGTAACATGTAAAACTGAGTGCAACTTGAGATACATGCTACACTGAGTTTGAATGAAACATAACATACAATTAAAATATTATTATTTAATAAAATATTTATAACCTAGGAATTTTAATTGTGAGTATGAATATGATTAACTAAAATATGAAAATATATCATTTATTTATGTATAAAAAAATGAATTCATTATTGTTCAATTAATTATAAATAAAAATAAAAAAACTCTTTGGAAATAAAGAAAATTTTCTTCTGAAAAAATATTTTAATGCACCCAAACACATTTTACATCAATAAATTAAAAAGAATAAAATTTGGTAAATGATTTTAATGAAATTTATATTTTTTATATTAAATAAAATTTATAAAATTTAGATTTTTTTTTTCTATATAAGAGTAAATATGTAATCACATTTTATGTTTAATAACTACATATTTCTAAAAAACAGGTTGGTCTCCTTTTTTCAAACTTATATTAACTTTTTTTAGAAATTTAGAAAATTATAAGGAAAAATAAAGTTATTTTTTTAAATCCTCATGTAATTATTACCTAAGGGATATTTTTTTATAATTTATGTAGAGATTAGTTTTCTAATAAATAGTGGAAAATACTGAATTTTAATTGAATACTTTTATTTGGTTTAAGTTATTTATAACGTTAAATTATATTTTAAATTGGTTTTTAATAAAAATCAGTTCAATTATAAATTTATTAATAGAATTTATATAATTATAATAATTTTTATATTTAATATTTTTGTAAAAACATTGTAATATTTGGTATATTTTCCATTTTAAAAAAACCAACATTCCTGTTTTGCCTTCAAGATTAATTTTAAATTAAAATTTTCTAATTATATTAATGAAATTTAGAGAAATGTATTCCAATTTTTGATCCATAAGAATATTTATTATATAATTATTAAATATTATAATTTGACCATAATTAATAGTAAAAAACCAAAAAATTCATTACCGGGGTTGAGGTAAAAATGGGTAACCTGGGGTTAAGAAAAAAATATAAGAGTTAAAATGACCTAGAAACATGTATAAAATATATTTTATGAAAACAATATACCCTATAATGTGAAATGATCAATAATAAATAATTTTTATCCCTTGATGATGAGAAAAACAATCATACACCTTTTTATTTTTAAAACATTATACATGTTCTAGTCAAATAACATATAAATGGGATCACCCTCTCTAATAATCTCTACCCCTTCAAAACCTTTTTTTTCATCCTAGTGATAACCAAATCAAAACCAAAATTCCCTCATATCATCATATAAAGATTTTTGTTCTAATAAATATATCCTAGGAAGTATTTTGGTGCAAACCTCAAGTGGATACCTGAAGAATTGCAATTTTCTTAAACGAACACTTTTAATTCACTTCTTCCTCTACCTCCATAAATTTTAATATAAACATTATGATATTATAATATGAGTATATTGAATATAATTAGAGTTTTTTATATTAAGTTAATTAACTTAAACTATGTCCCATTTCTTCAAATGGGTAATGTAGCCCTCAATCATGTGTACGGAAGACTACTGCTTCGCAAACTAATGTCATTCAGTTTTCCATTACCATGTATCACAATTGTGTATAATGTTGTATATAGTGTATATATATGATATTTATAACATAAATATTAATATTTTATTATTATGTCATATTTAATCTATTAATTTATATTCTGTATATGATACGATAACGTCACTCTTGTATACAGTGGACTACTACCTCTTGAACCGATGTGTTTTATTTTTCATAAATTATTTAAATAGAACATAATAAGGATAATATAAATGAATATATGTGATATAAATTATATAATTATGATATTAATTAAATAATAATAATTATTAAAAATAATATATTACTTTATTTCTTTCCTTTTCACTCATTGAAAGATGATAACATCATTCGTGTTCATGTGGAATACCTCTTTCACGAAGTGATGTGACTCACTCTTTTTGTCGCCATTCCACATGTATGATGTTAATATGTATATTTAAATAATTAATATGTAATTTATTATGTTATTATAATTATAATATTATAAAATATACCTTATAGATTTTATATAATTATCATTTAAAAATGGAAACATTACTGAAGTGTATAAACAACCTGCCATCTCCCTGATTGTAACATAATTAATTTCTCATAACCATCATTCATGATTTGTCTTAAAAGTATTATTTATGTATAAATATGATAATTATGTTATGATTATTTTTTATTATATTATGTAAATATGATCAATGATATAGGACCAAAAATTAAAAATCAATACTTTTATGAGAAACATAGTGATTATTACACAAAATGTGACTTTATCATGGAATTGATAATAAGGAGGTTATAAAAGGTCATAATTAAATTCAATATGGTATGATATATGTATTTTTTTCATTAAAATATTTAAATAAATGTATATTTATTATTTAGGATTTTCGAATGAATATGAAAGATGTCGAGGATTGACGTAAGGGATTTCTAGTCTCTCTTTTATTTTTGGGAGGCATATGTAAATTCAATACTTGTTTATTATGTGTGGTGAACATACTTACCCGTTTAAAATTTGTATCTGAATTATAAATCATTTCATGATATTTAATTTTTCATTTTATGTTATTATTTATTGGGGATTATGAATCAAATGATAACTAATATGAAAAGATATTTTTATCTCAATTTTCTTTTGTTGAGTCTTATGTTATATAATTCACATATTTTATTTTATGAGGTGTATGTATATCCCATTTTACATCTAAGATAATGAATATATTTATTCTTTTTAATTTTTATGGTTCATTAAATTTTATCCTTTTGTGGGTATTTTTTTTTCATTGTTACCAAATTGGTAAGGGTTTTATGTTGCAATCACTCATTTATCAGGATTTCTCATGATTATTCTTCCAATGAGGAAATATTTTGATCAATATCTAAATGAACTAATTAAATTTCTTATCCTCTAGTTATTTCTAGATAATACATGTTTAGCCTTAATTTTACCCTCTTTATTTATACAATATATCAAAATTATGTTTTTAAGAAAAATAATATTTATTTCTCTCTTTGGCTGAAAAACATTTTTATTATAAAACCATGTTTCCTAATGAAAATTTAAATAATGTTTTTAACACTATTCAATTGATTTATTAATGAATTTTTTACAAATTTTTTATTTTTATAAAATATTTTGAAATGAATTCTGATTTCATTTTCCGAACTCTATCTACTTGAGTTTTACATGGAATATGGAAGGATTATTTATGTTATAAATTAAAAAAACTTCCCTCCATAATTACCATTATTTTATTTAAATATTAATTTATAAATTTTAATAGTTATTTTCAAAGTTAATGATTTTCAAAATTTTTCCTTTTTTATAATTGTTTCCGAATTGGATGGGATATTTTTCTAAAATTTTTCTTAAAATGATAATTAAATACTCATTTATAAGTTTTAAATTGTATTTTTAAAGAAAATTATTTAAAAAATTTAATATTTTTTAAAAGGCATTTTAACTGAAAATTTATCTCCCGGAAGAAATATCCCAAGTTGTTTATGTTTAAAAATAATTTTGTATCCTAGATGACATCCTTTGATATAACTTATGATTTAATGGGGAAATGAACCAAGTATACCGTTATTATTATTTATTCATATGGTTTATGATTTAAAGAAATTTTTGAACCCCATTTCTCTTCAATAGGTTATAGCAGGAAAAAATGATTATTAAACCTATTTCATTTTCAACAGGTTCTGCTTTGATGAGATGGTGAAATTTATTTTAATCCTATCACTTTTCCCTATATAATGATATATTTATATGTTTTTGAAACCCATATCTCATCCATGGATTATGTTATTATGAAATAATGAAATGATTATGAAACATGTTTTTTTCTACGGGTTATGGTATGATGAATTGTTTATAAAACACATTTCTTTTCATGGGTTATGATATGATGAATGTTATTTAATATTATGACATAATGTATGGATAATGTGATGAGTGGGACCTATATCTCCCTCCAATGCATTGGGTATGACTAATATTATATGATCTAAAAGGGTACTTGAGAGGTTATCCAAAGCCTGAAAGAGGGTACATGGGAGGTTATCACTATCATAAAATAGGGTACATAAGAGGTTATTCCAATCAAGAAAATGGTACATATGAGGTCATCAAAAATCTCAAAGTAGGTATATGGGCGGTTATCCAAATATTAACACAGTATGAATGTGATGATGGGTAGCCATGAAATAAGATATTATATTCTGATGTGGATACCCTAAATCTATTTCTTATTCCAATGTAATAATCTCATGGATAATGTTAACTGATTACCTTATGATTCTTGTTTTATTAACATCCAATCTTATTTCCATGACTCATCATTGTAATACTTGATATGTAATGTAGTGTTTTTATAAGTTATACTCTTGTTCTAATATCCATTTTTCATTTTATTCTTATATATATCTTTTTTTCTACTGTTGCAAAGAAACTGATACCACTCTTTGTAATGTTTTATTTCCCCAAGATATGATGAAATGTTTTAAGTATGGTATTATTGGAATGATTAGTAAAGGAGAAGTTCTTTACGGTATATTTTTAATATATTTAGCCAAATTAGAAAATTGTGAACATATTATCAAATGAAGCTAATCTATTATAGAACTCAAAAATGTATTTGTGTTATTTATTGTATATTCATCATAATATAGTTAAAATTTAGGTATGAAAATACTAGTTTTCAATATTATACTTTTAGGGATACAATGTACCTTTTTTCTTTTATACCGTAACATATTAGCCAACTATGGATATTATCTGGATATAAGGAATGTTAGAACCTAAACATGGAACCCATTTGAAGGTTTCCTTCATTTTATCAATATCTAATGGGATATTTTTTCTTCCTTTTGGCCTCCATTAATATATGATATATGTGAAATTATTAATGGAAAGATTGGGATTTTCAAATATTGAAATATTGTGTTTCTATTTAGCCATTTTCTTGTTGTATTGGATTGGGGTGATTTTTTACCTTGAAAGCTAGTGGAACTAGGTATGTTATGTCTTATTTATAAATAGTAATTTTAGTTAGTACTTAGAAACTGGGATATCCATAATTATAATAATCCTATATGGTATAATAAATTTAAAAGTAGTTATTTATATTATGATGTAAATAAATTTACCAGGCCTCTTTGTGTTTTTGGATATGTTTATGGGATGATGTTCTCTTTTACCAATGTTGGATAAAATTAGGAAGATACTCCCTCTTGTATTATTTTTCACCTGATAACCACTGGTACACTCTTTATTTCATTATTTTTTTACAAAGACAATATTCCCATGGTAATGGGATGATATGGAAAGAAATTTGTGCATGATTTTGGAAATTAGACCTATTAAACTTGATAAGGAAACATAATGTAAGGGAATTAGATTCCCATATATGAATGGTGATAGTGGAATATGATTCCCACTTTTATGATGTGCCTCTGGATTTGGGATGTTCTACTCTCATTTGATTATACATTATTCTAGGTTCCCATCCACTCCCTTGACTATGTTGATGAGAGGTGATGTCTATTTTAACATAAAAGAACATGGATTTTATACCTTGGGTTGTGAGTATGTCAATTTTATATATTACTCATGTATTGATGTTCATGTCTTCACATGAATTTTATTATTATTATTTGGTTATATTAATGAGGAAATATTCCTATGAATCAATTATAATTTTTTATGGGATGTTTTGATAGTTGATTATGAATTGGGATGGGATTCCCAGTCAGTGATTGGGTGATATGTTTAGAGATACACTGAATTTGGATTATGTAAGTTCATTCATACCGAGGTGGAAGTTTAGCACACATCCCTATGTTATATTTAATATTTTTATAATTTCTTATTTACCTTTATTCACAAATATATTGAACTATACTTGAACATTATTATACCATATATCATTAGGGACAGTGTTATGGAATTTTGTACTAAAGGAAACCCCACTGTGTAGTTGTTTTGATCTCCTCAAGAAATATACTTGAGTTCACTACAACATAGTGTGAGAAACTATTCCATTGTCATTATTATATGTTATTATTTCAAATTTTGGGGTCACATGAATAAATTAAAATAAAATCAAAATTCAACTATATTTTATTTTTCATCAAAGAATGGGGGTTTTGAGGAGTTAAGGAATAAAACATGAATGTTTAAACATTTTAAATTCTTTAAAAGAAAAAAATAATTCAATTTAGTTGAGTCATTTAATTTTTTTAGAAATTAAAATCAATATACAGTAATATTTTTGGTTCATAGATGATTATATAAATTTTTTCTATCCACTTCCACGGTGAATGTTCTATATAAAAATGAAACTATCCTAGAAGAAACTCTATATAAATCAATTATTTCAGTCCATTAAACTCAATGTTCTATGAAGTACTATGTTCAGATAACTCCTACTCTAGTGTTAAAATATTATTAGAAATATATGGATACATCTTTGGTGAGAAGTCATTTTGATTCCTTTTATAGATCTTGATCTATCTATTGTTTAAGGAATTTTTAAGCGAAATCAACTAGTGAAATATATACCATTACTGATTTACATTTTATTAATCATTCAAAATAAATATATAGATTCTATTTTTAATTGAATATTTGTGTATTTCATCTAAAATCCCCTTGAAGTAGAATGTTAACTGATGAGACCTTGAGAGAGGTTGAGGGTGGGGGTGAATCGACGTTTTATTATAATTAATACATTTTTGGCTGAGTTCATTAATAATATTCCATTTTGACCACATTACCATCTAAAAAGAACAATAATTGAACTTTTAATTATATTCTATTTATCATATCCAACCAAAACATATGACATACATATATGATGAATTTAAAAAATACTAGGAAATCACGGTTTCGATTGGGTCTCCTATGAAATTCTACATATATGGAGAAAAAATAACAATGTTTTAATTTGATAAACCTCACTACATTACTAGTATGAGATTAAAAATGTTATGAACATATCATTTCTCAATCAAGGTTCATGGGAAATAACTCTATATTGTTTGCTGGTGTTGGTTCCCTAGAACCAATGTATGTGTACATTATGATTACATGTATTATTAGTTTTGAATATTAACACAAATCTTATCAAAATATAATTGTTCTTCAATATGATATAGTTTGTTATAATGTCCTAATATTACATGTCACACTAAAAGGTCATATCATTTTCACACAATGATTTGAACCTAGAAGTTTCATAATAATATTCTTAAATATATGTCTTTTATCTTGATTATATCATTCAATGGGATGAAAATGATATAGGATGTAATGGATGGAGACTCATAGAATGTCGAGGAAACATCTCATGGTGTATTCCATTGAAAAGTTTTAGTTTCGAAGATTATGGGAACATGAACTATTAGTTGAAATCCACATTTTTATATTTCATTGGATGTTATTATCAATGAATGTATTTATTAAAACATAGAGTCTAAAATTATTATTAATGGATAAAAGTAGTCTTATAATTTTATATATTATTATAAACTGTGATGACATATGTTCGTGGTGGAGTATGATTTTTTTTGTACATCACTAATGATATTACATTATTAAATAATGGGACAAATGATTTTACATTAAATTATTTAATATAAGATGAAATATTAGATACATTAATAGGAATTTTAGAACCTAAATCAAACTATGGTAATGTGGTTTTAGGGCCATGTTCAATTCTTGAAATTCTAAGAAAGAGTTATCAAGCACACAGTTTGATGACACCAACATAAGACACTCTTTATTAGATACATCATTAAAAAGGGATTATATTACCCAATGATCATTCATACGAGGTTATATGTTGTTAAAACATTTAATTATTTTTCTATTGGATCCCTTTCATGTTTCTAGAACCTAAATTTTGATATTATGAATTTTCCATAATTCCACATAAAAAGTGCCCAAGAGGGCCACACATAGTGTTTATCTAAAATTTTCTTTAATGTATACAAATATTTAGCATGTTTGATTAACTTTTATTCATTCTTCGATGGTTAGAAATTATTCATGATAGGTTTATCACCATGATATAATCTAATGTTTTTGAAATGTATAAATTTTGAATGAAATAATAATATTTTTTTTGATGATAGTAAATTTATAAAATATTTATTATATTTATCAACAAATAATGAAATAATATTTATTTATTAAATAAATTATAATTATTCAAGGCTTTGTAAATATCTTGTAGGATTACCTTATCATGTTTAATGGTTCGACTAAAAAGTTACTATTAAATATTATTTAAATAAATTTAATTTTTTATTTGATAAATGATATTTATTTTTATATAAGGGTTTCACATGTCAATAAAATAATAATATTATCTATATTGTTATTATATATGGTGTTTTCTATGGAATAATTGATCACATAAGGTCTTACCTTCAATTAACAATCCTATCTAACCATAGTAACTACATTATTATATGACATTCTATTGTTAGCCACTTTTTCTGCAAACACTGAGAGAGACTTATCTCAAACCAGTGAGATAATCAACTAAATAATTCACTCAAGAATGAGAGTTCTAACCCTACTCATCTACATTAAACCTTATAGAGGATGAAAAAAATATTTCATTCATGAATAATGTCGTATTGAGGCGTTCCAAAAATTTCAAATATAATGATTTCCTCATTGAAGATGAATATTCAATACAAATCAAAAAAATAGAAATTGTGTAACCATAAAGGATTAGTGTATTTTATGTATTGATACATAATCAACTAATTTTATGAAATATATTCAACATATCTTTCATTGTTTTCTCATATATTACCCTTATTAGACAATTTTTTAAAGACTCTTATTTTCCCTGTTTTTTTAGAAAATTTCGGTGAAAATTATGAGACCAGGCACTGAGAAAATGTGCGATTCCGAGTCCCAGTGTGACAAGAATTGTTTGAAAAAAATATTATGTTTTTAATACCATATGTGAGTTGTTTTTTATTAAAAATAATAACTATTAAATGGGTTTCCTAATAATAAATCTGAGGGAACCATTGCATTCAAGATGGTGGGTATACCCTAAGGGTGACTTAACTTTAGTCGACAAAAGACACCAGTGTGAAAAACCTCTAAGGATAGAATCATGTGACTGGTTGTGACCTATATATATAGTGTCCCCAACAGACTACATTTCCTGTGCTTACAAAGATCATGTCTACTATGTAGTGTGTCTACTACAACCATAAAGAGTGTGTCTCCATTTCCTACACAGATTGTGTCTCTTACGGAGTGTGTGTCCTATGCCTACACAGAGTGTCTCTCCTACGGAGCCTATCTCATTGGATTTGGGATATACCTACTTAGAAGTAGTTGCCAATCCCTAGACTATGGGAGGCGGGATTGGGGTAGTCACGATATGGGCCCTAGGGTATGGGTCGTGATAGAGTTGTATCAATGGGAAGGTTAGATCTACATCAAGAACCCAATGTCTATAAGTTTGGTTTTTGGAAACAATGAGAAGTGTTTTGAGTTCGGATTTCGGGATAGGAAATCCAATGTTAGTGCGGAGGCCAATGTATCCATACACCAAGACCCCACATTCAAATTTTAAAATTTTTACATAAAAACACTAGTTTTAGGGAAGAACGACGGTACATGCATCATGTAGGTATGTGTTGTGTTTTACATGTCCTTCTTGAGTCAACTATCCAAGTATTCTCTATTAATCATGTTACATCTTATTTTGTTTCAAGATACTTCCACATAGATTGCCATATAGAATTCCTCCACGTGGTTACGAGGATGATCTATGGGTGACGAGATTGGTAAACAAATTTTTACCAGAGACAGCACCTCCGAGTGGTATGCTAGTTATGCCACAACCTGTGGAGTAGCACATGGTACTCGTAGTACCAGCAGATAAAATGAACGAGTTTAGCATATATAACGAGTTTCAGTGATGGAGACCCCTCATGTTCCAAGGATATACCAACTCATAGGTGCCTAAGGAAAGACTTGAGGTGGTGACCGATTTTTCCATTCAGTAAGGGAACCATTAGATCTTATGACAATCATGGCGGTGAGCCTTCTACGTGGATCTGCAGGAAGATGGTGGGGTTTATATTACTTGATCTTAGGTTGAGGTGACTTTTTTTTTCAGTGAAAGAGTTATCTCCTTTGAAGCTAATGGATATGCGTGCCCAAGAATTTCTACAGCTCCGGCATGATGACATGTCAGTATCTGAGTATTCATCGAGGTATAACAATATTTATAGGTACTCAATTAATAAGATACATGACAAGTGATTTTGGGATAAGACCATCAAGCATGGTTTGTTTAGGGACATCCCAGATAATGCTATTCCTTGGTGCATTCTTATTTATGCTTGGGTGCTAGAGAAGAACATTGTGGTTGAAAGTCCCTTGGTTGATAGGATACATCCAATGAATTTCAGTAGTGGGAAAGTAGGGGAAGAGACCTCGAGAGTAGGAATCCAATGTCAGTCTAAAAGATTAGATGTGTGAGACATTCTGAGAGGAGGTACCAAGACAATAAATTTACATCTCAGGGATCACATGGTGAGTCTAGTTGTCCTAGGGAGAGGAAATTATTTTCATATAATTTAAGGGGACATATCACTATATATTTTTCATTCCATCATACTACTGGTAGGAGAATGGTGGTTGGGACACTATGGAAGAGTCAGTGATAAGAACATATGGGTCTATAGGATGTAAGACTTAGTGGATGAGTTGGGGAGAGCTGCAAGATGTGGTATACATTTTAGCATGTTACCACCACCTCCATGTGGTTTACACTGGGCTCAAGAAGATGGAGGACAATGGAGGGGATAATTTCATGTGGCCAAGGAGTATGACCCAAGGCCTCAAATAAATATTTGAGGTGTAGTATGTGTCTAATAATAGCTACTGTATCGATAGAAACTGGTTCTAATCATTCTTTACTTGTCACAAATCTTGTTAGAGACCTTGAGTTTCCAGTTAATAGTTGACTTAACCCTTAAATATGAAGATACATATGAGAGGAGACTCGATAATCACACTAGTTCCAATAGTGTGATCGAACCCTTGAGGTGAGTGTTTTGGTTGGAAACTATTGGTGATGGAATTAAGGACTTATGACATCATTCTTGGTGTAAATTGGATATCAATAGTCCATGCTCAGATTGAATGTTTTAGGAAAAAGGGTGCTTCATGTCTGCATTTATAGAATATGTTTTTCTTTGGTCAGTGAAAAAGGAAACACATGCATAATTGGATAGAATCAGGCATCAGAGGGTGCGTTCAATCACTCTTGAGTCGGCTATCATTACCCTAGTGGAAGTGGATGTAATGAGTTATTAGTTCCTATTAGTAGTGGTTGAGTACAAGGGCCTCTTTCCATGATATTTTTCTATGTTAACCTCCCTATAGGGAGTTAGACTTATGATTTTTTATACACCCTTATATCGTACTGATATCAGCATCAGTATATTGGATGGCTTTCACAGATCTTTGCAAGTTAATGGGGGAGGTGGATGAGTTGGAGAGCAAGGGCTTAGTAAGACCCATTGTTCGAGGTTATGTGTGGATTACTAGAACTTTATGAAAGTGACCATGGATAATGAGTATCCACTACTAAAGGGTCTATCAAAACTTCGATTAGCTGAAGGGGAATCCTATCATGTGGATATAAAGGTTCCCATAGGATTTTCAATAGTTATGATAGAGTTTGATGAGTGCCCCTATCTTGAGTTTTCTAGAGTAGGGACTCAAGTATGTAGTGTTCTTTGATGGATCAGGGACTGTACATGGTTGTGTCTTTATACAGAGGAAATTGATGATTTCATATGGTTCATGTAAGTTTATACCACATGAGTAGAACTACACGACCCATGATCTTGAATTGGATACGTTAGTATTTTCATTGAATATGTGGTGACACTACCTGATGGGTGGGTGGTTTATCGTCTACTCAGAATAGAAGGGCCTCATGTATATCTTCTCTAAATAGGTTATGAACTTGAGACATAATTATAGGCTAGAGTTTCTCTAGGAATATGACCTGGAGAGAGTATGTACTCTTGGTAAGGGAAACATGGTACGAGATGCTCTCAGTAGTAGATCCATTTTGTAGTTGTTGAATGATGAAACAAAACATATATCCTCATTATTGTTATCCTTCATGGATAGAGATTATGCAACTAAAATATTGTCAGTGGATTTTACCCCTCCACTATTATAGTTAGTTTGGGAGGCACGAATCGGTGATACTGACAGTGAGACATTACATACTGAGTACTCCAAAGGGAATTCCCCTTATGGATATTCAAATGGTGGGATTCATATCATCCTATCAATGTATGAATAGTAGTAGAAATGGAAACCTACAGTGGAGAGATATATAAGGATATGAATGTGAGTGTCAAGGTAGACACCAGGGATAACAGAACAAGTTTAATCTAGGATTACCTATTGATATGAAAGAAGAGATATTGTTTGAATCAATTTCATGGTTCGTCAACTCAGTTTGTTGAGCCCCTATGCATGAAAGGGGTTTATCTTTTCTTCCTTGGAATTACAAGAAGGTAGTGAAAAAGGATATTGACTAATTTCATGAATGTTTTACCACATATGTCTAGGAGACACACTACCATCTGAGAGATTGTTGATTGACTCCCCAAGTCAGCCACTCCATAGCTTTTAGGAGCATAGTTCAATAGAGAGCTAGGGATGCCTTTACATGCATGTGATAGATCGACTACATGGAATCCCATAGAAAATAGTTTTTGATCAGGATGCTCACTTCACATCCTAGTTTTGGAGATTGAGGATTGTCTTGAGAGGACCCTTCTTGGGTAGTTGATTCTATTAGTGCATGCCCGATGGCAAACTGAGAATCTCTGGAATAGAACATGGGAGTGGGGGACTCTAGTTCGTGCTCATAAAATCATTTGTTTGGGTATACTTTGGTTTGGATGTTGGGGATGTAAAGACTCAATGTGTAATTAATTTAATGGCTTGGATTTTCCCACTTTTATTTTTAGAAAATTTCTGGAAAAATTCTGAGACCAGGTGCTCCTATGGAATGTGATTCTGAGGCCCTATGTGCTCTGAATTATTTGTAAAAAAATGTTAAGTTTTTAATATCGCGTGTGAGTGGTTTTCCTAAAGATGAGAAATTTATCTTAAATAAGTTCTCAAATTATAAATATGAGGGAAAAATTGTGTTCTGGATTATAGGTTTACCCTAGGTTCGACTTATATTTAGTTGGCACAAGTCTCTAGTTAGATTATCAGAAAAGGTCGTAACCGAATATAAAATAATTTTATTTTAAAATCTTAATAACTCATGAATGGTGACTCTGATTGGAAGTCCAAGACAACCATTGATTTAGTAATATAGTGTTTTACTTATGAATGTCATAACATCTAAACTTGTGCACCGATTGTGAATGTTTTCTTTTTTGTACATTTTAAAGAAGAATAAAATAATCATAAAGAGGATTATTTTATTTCATTGTAACGTTTCACAACATGGATACACTACAATTCCACAATGATTCAGCCCATTATCTTTCAAAAATGAAACAATGTGGTGATGTTGTAACTCTGCAATGATAACACAAAAATTCATGTAAATATGAAACACATTTAATGCTGAAACACATATTTTTCTTTAACCATTAGAAGGGATACATGATTAGATTAATGATCCTTCCCTCGGAGGCTTTGAGAATAGACTTTGTGATTTACCTTCACCGGTGAATGATATAAAATGATGATATTATGATCAAGGATTGACGAGATAACGAATCATGACGACTCTCAACAGATCACCAATGGTGATCAAACCCAGATGTCGACCGATCCAAACTCAAGGTAGGGTGCGAGTTTTAAGATTTTTTTATCCCCATTCTTAATCACTATAATAAATGTGGATTAATTTTCCAATATATTAATCCATGGGTCTTTCATATTACGGGATGGGTTTTACCTTGCGAGGTTTATTAGGGATTGTTTATCTAATTTTGAGTATCCATTTTTGTAGATTTTCGTTAACTATTCAAATTGAAATAAACCATGATGGACATAAACTTCGATTGAGGTCCTATCTTTTTTGATGCATGCTTTTCTCCCTCCATTCATTATTTTCCATGGGCAATATTTGTTTGGTCCGTGACTTGACAATCCATGTTCAATTGATCATTGCACTCTTGAAACTTGGTGCAATGATCTGATATCACATATCTAGGATGAACACGTCACAACAGAGGTGCGATGAAAATAGAGGAAAATGGATCAAGGTGATGCGGATGATTTCTCCTCTTGAACAAAATTACAACGAGATGGGTTGTATCATGGATTCGAGCCTATGATAGTGAAGGTGGTGACATGAGGATCACAACAGTGGCTCATTCTCAAAAAATGGAACAATAGGCCGACAGTGGCGGCTCAAAATAGGGGATCCATCGGTGGAGGTGCATGGTGGAGTAGCCACCAGGTAGTGGGAAGTAGTACATGGTGGTGAAACCACTTAGAAGTGGGTAGCGGTGCAACCACCAGGCAGCATTTAGTTGTTGGCATGACAACCGACTGTGGGGGGGGGGGGGCTGCGGCGACACGTCCGTGGGCGGTGATGGGAAGCTATGACTAGGGAGGAATATAGTGTTGAGGACTAGTGGTGAAGTAGGGAACCACATTGGACTATATGGAATGCGGTCCTACAAACTGCATGTAGGAAGAGCGACCGACTCGAAGGCCTTCCATGTTGACTTGGCAGGGACACAACAGCAGCCGAGTTCGGGTGGACCCAACTAGCTTTCCTTCGAGTGGGTCGGGCTATAGCTAGTAGGCTGGGCCTAGTGGGCCAGGTCTACTTGGTGGGTCAAGTCATACTTGGTAGGTCAGGTCTATAGACCCTGGGTTGGGTTGGGTCAGGTCGGTCCATACTCAAACCCAACCAACCCCTTTTTACTAAAATGCTCATAACTTTCAAACTGTAAGTCCATTTGATGGGATGCTTATGGTGTTTGGACCCTCACGATGAGGCGTTCCTTTTGAGATGTCTTGGGGGGTTTAGATAAACCATTTGGGGATGGTATAATTCCCTTTTTCATTCATATGATGGATCAATGTAGGATCCTGATCACATCATAGAGGGTGGCAGTAGAGATTGAGAGTGTACCCTTGGTTTTTCCTATGAAAGATCAATGCAAGATATCATTCCTATCATAGAGGATAAACCATTTTCTATAGTGGGTTGCATGATCCCAGCGTCGATAGTTACTCAGTGGTCTTGGGCATGTATCACACCGAGAGGCTCGATCAATCCTCACATCTCTTCGTGGTACCTTAGATATGATTTTTGGACAAGGTGTGACCAATATTTTCATAGAAACTTATCCCCAATCATTGGTGATGTTTCCAGTGGGGAAAAGATGTCCCATAGTGAGCCCTAGGAATAGGACCCCTATCTATGGATCTAGATTATATTCATTTAGTTGTGACATGACCTGAATAGTATGCTTCAGGTAGTTCTTAGTGTGTTATCTTTTGGTGGGGCCCAAATTAATAAGACCTCTTTGCGAGGCTATCCGATGAATTCATTGCTTGAGATGTGAGTTCTAATGGAACAATAATATCTTCAGAAAAATCATGATACCATGGGTTGGTTGTGATATCAAGACTCTTTGTCTTAGTGAGACCAGATTTCTCAAGGATACTTTATGATATATCGAGACTAGATGTTCTCTTGGATACTTTTGGTAGACTTGTTCTATGTGATTACTATCATATATCCTAGGGAGTAAGATACTCTGGAATCTAGTGTGTTACTAGTGGAACCACATGTCTAGAAGTGGATGAGTCATTGTGTCTTAGAATCCATTTAAACTATATCTAGATGTTCTTGTTATATGTGTTTTTGACATATACTTGTGTTGAGTTGAATTTTTCTTCCTAGTGGTGTTTCCTTTGTGGTAATTTACTTTGTGTTTCAGTGTTCCCTACTGAGTATTTTTTTACTCACCCCTGTATAGGATTTACCAACATATATTGTGTCTTGTGTAGATGATCAATGCTTTGATGGAGTCCTTGGTGGACCAGGGTCAGCTGTTTCTTAGAGTGACCTGATATACGAGGTGTTATTTTGCAGCTCTAGAAAACTGTTTAGGCACCAACCCATCAGGTATGGTTTTCTATGGAGGAGTTTCAGAGACATTTAATTTTACATTTCCTTTTTTTGGGATTTTATTCTGGCACCACTTACTTTAATTTTACTATTTTCATACCTTGTGTTTTTTACTTAGTGTTTTCACTTTCCAAAATTTTTGGCTTGGAGTTGTTTGCGTGTGTACATGTAATTAGGAAAATGCCTCCCATTTATTTTGGATATTCCTACTCAACACTAGTTTCCAGCCTATGGCCTATGGGTCATGGGCTTGGGGTTGTCATGACATGGTCTATAAGGGAGAGTTTGTGTAAATTTATTACTTAATATGTATCTTCATAACATAGAGAAAATTGAAACATATGAATTGGTGACCTCAGATGCTTTGAAACAGTAAACATGGGTTAAAACACTCAATTATCATATGTAACTATATGTTAAGAATATGGTTATGATTGACTGATCATAACACATGAACTTCATACCAAATTTTCCATATATCATAAATGTTGAATCATAACATAAATATCTGTTTCTCAAAAGATGTGATTCTTAAGAGTGAGGAGTCATAATTAATAAATAATGATCCATGATAGAATATCATATGAATATGAAATATTCATGGAATTTTGGCACAATTCTATGTATAGAAAATTATATCAATAATCAACGATTATTGCCAAGCCCATCATCATATAGTGGAAAATCTCCCATAATGGACTAGGTTAACACCTAAAACACTTTTCATTCATGGAAGGAGTTCAATATCCATCCTTATTCATATTATCTCATGAGATATTAATCCTTACCCAATTCATTGGAGATATATATAATTATTTTCTAACCCATTTGATAATAAAACTATATATTTGTGTTTCTTGAGATCATATAATCAATCATCAATTCACCATTGTGTAATTAACTTGTAGGAATGAAACAAATTTCATGAAATAAACCTTAAGAAATAATAACAAAAAATATCTTGAGAATTAATTTGGATTATCTCATAATAAATTATCCCATGTTAATCACATCTCAAAGGATTCTGACATAGATGTTAAATATATTTGATATAATATTTGATACTATCTTTGAAATCATTAGTATAATATCCATATATTATGATTAAATTGTAATTAAAAATTTCATTAATATTTTTACAAGAATTATATTTTTAGATTAATTATATTTTAAATATAATTTAAGGAAAATAACATTTATATTGGTTGGAAGATCCATTCTTGCAGTGAATGTTATAACAAAATTTTCATTCACCCATTTTGTAAAAAGTAATAAATAAACTGTTCAAAATACATATTACTAATTAATTTATAATCCATTAAAAATAATGTAAAATATTGTTTAAAATGAATTTAGATAATTATTTGATCATATTAGATAATAGTATTGAAAATAATTTAAATAGCATGGACCTGGAATAAAAATTTTTTAGACCAAAGAGGAAGAAAGTGGGATTTTCATAACAAAATTTCCCTATTTTTTTATACCACTAAAAGGATAATGATAGAGAAACAAGAATATCATTTATATGACCAAATTATAGGAATATAGTTTTTTTTTAAAATATAATGTCCATTTAATTCACAAAAATATTAATCAAGCATAAACTATCCCAAAAAATGAAGATTCAACTTAAATCCATACCTCAGATTCAAACATTTTTTGTATTCATTATGAATATCATAAATAATAAATGTATATTAATTATAATTATATAAAATAAATAAATTCATACATATATAAAAATATATCATTATTTTATAATTATCAATTACCCATTTCATAATATTTATTCTATAAAATATTCATTTGAGTGTTAATTATTCTATTTCCTATGGTTGTTTTGGTTTGAAAAAACTGATCCCTGCACATTTTTTATAGTTTCAACATATATATAACTTTATCATGTTATAATAATCATATTTATGAATTACATAATCTTTTTATAATTAGTCATTTAATGTGGTCATGGAAAATAAATTATATCCCTTTGTGGTGATTGTAGTTCGTACATATGCAAGAGTAATGTTTTTATTGACCAGTGAGTGGAAAGAAAAATAAATGAAACTATTTATAGAAAATTATAAAATAATAATAATATTAAAAATATCATATATATTCATTATATCTATCTAAATTACTATCAATGTATGACATACATGAAAAATGAATAACATCTCTTCATCGATTTGGTAGTTCACACTTCTGACGAATGCTGTTATCACTTTTCAAAGGTTTGAAAGGAGGTAGAAATGGATACTAAATTAATATAAAATAATTTAATTACATTTATAATTATTTTATTATTTTTATATATTTATATAAGATCTAGAGGGGATAAATAATATACACAATCAAAATAGACCAGAAAAGACAATTGCTTCATCTTTGGGAAACCACTTTTGGGTTAAACCATAAGAATTATATGGGTGGAATATTAAAATAATATATACCCTAATAAATGTGGATTAAATTTATTAATGTATTTTTTAGTGATTGGATGAACTAGAGGGATTAAGTATTGTGAATATTTAAAGAGAGGCTTTGTACTTTTACAAGTGTAGTGGGTAGAAAATGTGTAAATACACAAAAAATTACAATATAATAATTGAATATTCTTGTTAAAGTTGTAACAAGGCATAAAAAGTACATGATAATATAAATATGGGTATAAATAAAATAAAAAGTCAACAATAATCTAGGTTTTATAGATATTTTATACCTTATCTCCATGTATAACCACATGTTAATCCTTTAAACCCTGACGCTTGGTGACAAAGTTTTACCATGGTAACTATTCATTATTACAAAAAATGAAATTGACCAAAATAAAAAATGTGAACCTAGAGATTCCAAATATGTAATTTTCCACAATTAAATTTATATAATTTGTGGATATTCATTTTAAAATATGATAAAAAACACAATGAAATCCATTTTTAGATAAATATGTTATAAGAACAAAAATTAATATAATCCAATTATTATATTGATAAAAAAATTGTTTGGATTTTAATTTCTTTGAAAAAATATGTTATTTTCAAATTTATCTAAAACCATTCTTTAATAATGAAAATTTTAATTCATTATGATGAAAACATACTTTTTGAATAAAATATTATTTTCATAAACTATCACTTTTTACCTTTAATTTTTTTTCTTATTTTGAACCAGTTGGTAAATAAATAATTAATTTTAAATATATGGAAGAAATATATTTTTAATAATTTTAATACTTTGAAATAATTTTAAAATAAAATTGATACAGTAAATAATTCCAATAAATAAGATATTTCAAAATAGTTCTTCACAATCAATATTATATTCTATGTGAATTAGAAATTATTCCTTTAAATTACATTTAATTTAAATACCTTGTAAGGTAGTTGGGGTTTGGCTTATTGGTAAGCACCCCAAAATTCTACATGGAAAATGGGGGTTCAAAACCCATTGGGCGCACGTACTGTAGCATCACTATAGTGCTACTGTAGCAGCCGAGATACTGTTGCAACGGCGGCACTGTAGCGGCGGTAGGGGTACTGTAGCGGCGGCAGGGGCACTATAGCGGCGGCGGGTACTGTAGCAAAGCGGGTACTATAGTAGTACTATTCACAGAATGGGATTTGGGCCAAAAAATTGGGGCTATAGGCTATGTAATGGGCTAAATGCCCACTAGGCCTTTGGGCTGTGTAATGGGTCTCCCTCTACCCAGTTAAAGAGGTATTTTCTTTGTTTCAATAATAAAAATGAGGCTTCGGCCCAAACCATTAAAAAAAAATTTAAATACCTTGTAATGTTAGAAATTTTATAATGAATTGGAATTATCAGAATAAGTTCACTACTTCATGCTTCGTAGGATTTCAAGAATATATACTTATCAAAGTGTAAAATATTATAGAATCTTTGGGTGTCTAATTATATTCCATTATATGAAAATTTATCATAAAATAATATCACTATTGTACAAAAAAATAATGATAAAATTTCCTCATAACATCATTGGTTTCCCCAGTTTATTCATTGAATTTATTATTCCAATAGTGTACTTGAACCAGCAGAGTGGTATTGTTTTTAACACCTTATATCCATGATCAATGATTTATACTTATTTTTCATAATAAGATTGATCATGATTTAATGGATTGACCTCTGAGTTTAGTACATATGGAGAATTTTTTATTTACTTTCTCCAAATAGATACATGAAACACATCAAGAACTTTGAAATATACACAGGAAGACCCAAGTGATAAGCTATAATCCTAATATAGTCATAAACCCCATTGAGACCAAAATATCTGTGGGATAGATTAATCTTCATTAAAAGTTTCATAGTATTCATCAAAGAAGATATCCAATGGAATACCTTATCACCATCCTTGTACATGAAATATCATTAAATATTTTCATCATAAATATTTTCTCAACTCTGAGCTATTCTGATATATTTCTAATTGTATTAAATCATCTCTACAATTTTTACAACAGTATTAAGTCCCAATAGATTTATCTTTCCAAATTCATCTTAGTATTTTAGATTTCTTCACTTATTTAGAAAATGGTTTTCATAAGCTTCCAACTAAATAAATGAGTAAAATATTTTCATTTAAAAAAATTAATAGAGGAAGTAGTTGACCCAAAACCTCTTTAAATGAAAAAGAGAAATATCTTAACATTTATTTTAGGGTTTAAATTGTCCCCTCAAATTGACCATATATATGAGGATAATGTAAACTACTAAAAGACAAATCCATATTCAAATATAACTAAATAATTATCCAGAACTTATATGTAAACCATAGATCAAAATTAGATATGATAAAGTGTGGTACTTCATATGACAGTTACACTTATTATATATCCTAGAAATATAACTAAGAGATAAATCTACAAAAATAGTATTGAAATGTACTTATTTCCTAAGGTGATCAATACAACACAAAAAAAAATTTCACTTTATAATATTTAGGGAGTCCCATGGTGAAATATATAATATTTTTTCCCATTTACATGGAGGTATGTGGATGTTTCATAACATCCCCTTAGACTTGTATCTCTTAGTCTAAACTTGTTGTCATACGAAGAACCATGATTCGTAAAATTCAATATCCCTCTTCATATTGTTCCATAATAAATTCACTTTATAATATATATATATATATATATATATATATCAATGATGAATAGAGAAGGATTCACTATGAAAATCATCCAACAGATCCTTATTTATTTGAGTATTTATGGGTCATAATCCAAGTTCTTGAATATTATCTTTATATCATGGTCAAGGTTGAACACTGGAATAATCATTACCTTCAATCTTAGATCTATATCCTCACATTTGTCCTCTTTATTATTCACAAAAGTTTATAGTTGAATATTCCTATGATAATGATAATACCATTCTATTTTTATTATTATTTCATGATTCATTCTCAATAGGTCCATATGTTTTGGATCTCTTTCAATCACCGTGATGTTTAAACTAGCATTGTGTTTCTGGACAAGAGCATCAACCACCTTATTTTCCATCCCAAGGTGTTAATGTATCATGTAGTCATAATCTTTTATTTGTTCAAACCATCTTCTATGAAAAAAATTATACAATTTATTTATGAATATATTATTCAAGATTATATTATTTGTATATATGTATCACCATTCAATATAACTCAAATTCCTCTATATTTTTATTGAAAAAATTACCACTACCATTTCCAAATCATGATTGGGGTAATTTTCCCACAAACCTCTCATTAGTTCCTTAAAATTTTATTCACAATCATCAGTCTAAAGGAATCTATCTCCCATAAATTTTCACATTGTAGATTTTATATTCATGATATATTTATCCCATGGCATTAGTATTATTTAACAAACCTCAAGAAATATTTGATTTCATTCATTGTGGTTGGTATGGGCCAATTTTCTATAACATATGTCTTTGAGAGGTACATTGATATACTAGTAGAAGTAATGATGTGACCAAATAATAGTAGATTCTATAACAAGAACAAAAATTTATTATGTTGTAATATTCCTTCTCATTTCTCAAGGTCTACAACAAAATCCTAAAATGATCTTCATGTTCTTACTTGGTCCCCAAATATAAAAAAATATTGTTGATGAAGACTACCACAATATGATAAATTCAATCTCTAATGACTCTATTTATTAAATTAATGATGATAAAAGGGGTATTTGTATGTTAAATTGGTATAACTATAAATTCATAATTTTCAAAAATTGTATAAAATTATTTCATTCATGTGTATTCATTTTTGGACAGTGGCTGATGATATATTTATCAAAGGTAAATATTATAAATATATTGATCTTGACATATTTAACCAAGAAAACTATTATTATGGGGTAGAAGATAATTAATATGGATAGAAATATTTTAACATTATAGATAATAAATGAAAATATGCAATGACCCATAATTCTTGTTAAAATAAGATTAGTTGTACCCCATAGTGATATACATAGGTGAATGAATCCATTATAAATATTATCTATGTTCTTCTTCAATTACTACAATCGAATTGGGGATATTTTTGAATGTGATGTTGAAATAGTTTTAGCACTAGGTATGAGTTATTTTGAAAGATCAACATCATGATTTGTGGAAATACTAGGCCACTATTAATGAAATACTATGTTAAATTCATTCACAATAGGTATAAAATTATTACTGAGTTTCCCTATAATTATATGAGATAAATATCCCTCCTGAAAAGTTTAAATACCCATATAACAGATTTGGTTTCCATTAGTTATTCACATTCATCCTCAAAATAAAAAGAAATCACTTATTCATTAATAAATTGAAATGTGTATTCCCTTCTTCCAAAAATGATATAGGCTCAATAAAATGACATAAAACACATTCCTAGAATTAGATCAAATTCAAATAATGGGAAAATTGTATAATTTTTAGGAAGTATATTCCCAAAAGCTTCTATTTGAGAAGAGATATATAATTTAGATTGGATCATCTTACCATTAAGAGTTTCCACTAATAATTTAACATAAAATAATTAATGTGGTGATGTGATACCCTTAATAAATTATTTACATATGACATAGTGGAAAAAAGAATCAAATAAGAAATTTTCAATTATAGAGTGGATGATAAGTGTAATTTTCATCAATTTATTCTTGTGACCCACATTATAAGTTGTGATTAGTTAAACATTACCTTTTTAATTTAGATTACTAGTTTTGTGAAATAGATTTTCCTCTTTAACCATTAGATTCATAAAGAAGTTTTCCTAATTCTTATACCCATTAATGTCATAACATTGGAGTGTAGGTGGTGTATTTGGTTGAGATATCTCCAAATTAATTTCATTGTCTTACCTCATTATTTTTTTATTTACATGCATGATTACCTCCCTTTCAACACTTGAAAATTTTACCAGTACCATCAAGAAAATTTACACAGTGATTCAATCCACACTTATGGTATATAAAAAGATTAATTTTCTTCCTCTATGGGATTTTTTATTATAATTTTCTTAAAACATAATATTTATTTTGTTATCAATTAAATTTCAATGATTGGAATCTCATGTCTCTATTTCTATATCAAGAACACATTGAATGATTTATTTATCATTAATAATGTCACCCATGGACCATTCCTAGGAATGACATAGTTTTAGGATACTGAAAAAATAGTTTATATCTATTTCAAGTTTTATGATAAAACCATAATCATTCCTAAAACTCCTTTTAAAATAATCATAAAATACACAAATAGATTCATAATCCTTCTTGTTAAGCTCAATATATTCTATTTAAAATTTCATTCATTGAGTTCAAGGAAAGTATTTAATAAAAAAATACTTTCTTAAACTCATCCCATTCCATGGATTCAATTTTCCCATATTACATAATATTCTTTATTATATTACACCATTGATTTACTTCATAATCCCAATGATACACAACTAGGAAAAAATTTCATGCTCTGAGCACTGAATAATAAAATATTTCTTTATATTGGTAATAATACATTTATAGGCCACTAGTGGATTGGAGGACTTGATGAAATAATGTGTATGTTTCCATGGTAAATAATCAGTAGTGTTATAGTACCTACTTTTACCATTAATAATCTCGTCGTGATTCATGGATTGAAACAGTTTTTTGAACATAAGAAAAATATTTTTAATTGTGATTCCCATACCATTCAGTATATAATGTGGGTAATAATTTCACTTTCTTCCACAATAATTATTAACATGACACATCATAGTTCTTTCCATTTATAAAAACCAAAAATAAAAATGTTATATTTATGAAATAATATTAAGATTGAACATTAATATAATCATTAATATCATTTTAAGATGCCATAAATTATAACACCCTATTATCAACTTCTAACACATTTGGCTTCACCGTATATCATATCCAGTTCCACATAGGTTTATTAAGTTATATACACATATTCATAATAACATAATCTACAAAACATATCAAAAACCTTCACTAATACCACCCATGGAGAACAGAGTATTACATACATTGATATTGTATCATTTTAAATGAATATTCAATATATATCACTAAAATAAAGGCTCCAAAACTGTATAATAATAGTTCCTTTAATGACTAGATAAACTATTAACTTTTTTATGAGAGTTAACTAATATATCAAACAAATTAATTCTCTCATAGTAACCTTTGAATATATTTCTTACTTAATACCATTATTTATTACGTAGGAAAAATGGAAACATATGAAAGGAAGAGATAAGAATAATAATAAAGGTACATATATAAGATATTATCTAAAAATCATTTTTAATTACAAGTTAATAATTAGGGTATAAATGAAAATTATTATCTTATGATATTTATATCCATTCAGTCATATAACAAAGATAATTATTCATAAGATAATGGTATGGACTTTAAAAAGAAACGGGGTTGAAGAGTCAAGAATCAATATTAATCCAGTAGGATACAAGAGAAAACATCACAATCATATAAACATGTCATTAGAATTATGGAACAATCATAAGAATAAAAAATTATTTCACTTGTCAAGGATTATTATTAAGACCATCATTATGCAGTGGACAAAGTCTCACAGTAGATTGGGTTCCCCACCAATCCTCTTTCATACAAGCAATTTTTTCTCTCCCAAACCTCTTTCACATTATCTATTGAGATATAAATTATAACTCAATTAATTTAAGGGGTATATAATTTTAGGGACACCAATTACATAATGAAAACTATACATACATTTTCCACAATATCATATAATCATTCATCATTTCATCGTAGCAAAATTATTCCATGGGAAATAAATATTTTTCTTTTAATCATACTTAAAATGAATTCATTAAGACCCATATAGAGAAGTAAAGTGGATGAAATCATAAGATGATATCCTTTTTGAAGAAAACATAAATTTATGTTAATATATATTAAAAATAACTTCAAAATGAAATTTTGACATATCTTTGAAAACATGATAAAAATATTATTTTATTTTTATAATACTTTGAAGAAAAATTAACATAATATTGAATTTTGTTTTTAAAAATAAATATTTAAAAGTATAAATAAATATTAAAAATCAATGTTCGGGATAATGGTAAAATACATTCAAATGGAAAATAATAAAATAAACATTCATTTCATACATTTTAAAAAAAGTCATAACGAACACGTTTAGAAATAATTATTAAATTTTGTTCATATTCCATTGAATATAAATTCAAATATGGTTTAAAATGGAATTAAATATTCATTGTATCAATGAAAATTAAATTCAAGAAAACCTTTTAAGGGATATATCCATTGAATAAAACGTTCACCAATAAAGAAAGAAATAAGTTTGGATTTTTATAAATACATATTATCTATAATTTTATGTTCCTAAGATTATATAATGAATGAAAAACATGAAAACCCTATAATTAAATATTTATTTACAATTATTCAATAAAATTTACTTTCATGTGTTAACAGTTTATCTTCAAATGCATGTTTTGGTTTAATGGTTCTAGTCATTGAAACTAGTTCATGGTTTCATAGAATCAAGAATTCTAATATTTGTATATGCTTAATATTTAATAATTATATACTATTTTATAATAATTATAATAATGTTGTAATGAAAAATTAATTACTTCACATTGTGGAGAGGGTAGATCCCAAGTAAACATGTGTGCTATTTTAAACATGCAATCAATAAAAATAATGAAATGTAAGAATTAATATATTATTAAATAATAATAATATATTAAATTTCATATAAATTTGTTAAATATATATATGTGATCATACATGTATGAATGACGTGAATACTGAATGACATCGCTTTGTAGATGTTGTAGTCCACAAATATACACGTACGATGTTATCATTTATCATATTATGGAAATAAAGAATCAATTTTTTAAAAATTAATATAAAACATATTTTTATGTAAATTTTAATGATTTAATCATTTAAATATGGTTATATATTATTTTTAAGAGTTTAAGTAAGAAATACACATGAAATAGTTCAGTAAATGAAATTAAAAATTCTTTGGGAACCCTCACAAGGGTAATAACTTAATCATTGATTAACTGATCATTTGGGAAGTTCAAAATCTCTATGATGCAATTGAGGAAGTTATTAAGGTATTTTTTTTGGTATATGATAAACTATAGGGATTAATTTTTGTGAATTAGTGAAGGGAATATGTTCCCTTTAATAAGTGTGGTGGGTGTATATCTTATAAATTCTAAAAACATTAAAATATAATAAAGTAATATTCAATTGAATGTGGCACCTTGGAAACCCAAATTTGAATATAATATAAGATTGGGTTTAAATCAGTTAATACATTCACATTTACCTAATTTTTAGTGATATGTTATGAATTATATCTATATTTAACACATGATAATCCTCTTATTCTATACTATGGTTGAAATGTTTTTGCATAGTAACTATTCATTATTAAATAAAATAAAATTTATGATATTAAAAAATTTTGAAAATCAAGGTCCAAAATATGAAAAAAATATGACCATATTAAATTTTCTATAAGTGAAATAAATTTATTATAAAATAATAATAAAAAACACAATGAAAACAATTTATAGAAAAATGAATTTTTAAGCGTAACACTAAATTTAATCCATTTCCATACCCAGTTAAAACCATTTTAAGATATTTAACATATTTAATTAAATATATAATCATTATATATCATTAAAATCATTCATTATTAAAAAACATGTTAATATGCATAAAATATTTTTTTTATAAAAACATATATTTTTACCTTAATATGTTCTTATTTAATTTCAAACAATTAATAACAAATGAATTAATTTTTAATTTTTTTTAAATTTCATATGATTATTATGTTGAATAAATTTTAAAATAAATCATATATTTAAAAAAATCACTATAACGAAATATTTGAAAAAAGTTATTTAAGATCAATAGTATTTCCAAAGGGAATTTGAAATTATTTTCGTTAATTATATTTCACTTAAATAATATATAATTTGGTTCATTTTATAATGTGTATTCATTATTAACATAAATATTAGGTTTTATGTTTTAAAATTTATCTATAAAATGTAGTTATTATAGTAAAGAATATCTCAAAATCCTGGTGTGTTATAATTTATGCGCTCAATGGTGAATGTTGAAAGCAATCATAATCGATCATATATACACTGAATGAGTCAATGATGATGTAATGCAATTTCTGGGCATGTGTGGATCAATAATAAATGGATTATATCCTTTTATATTATGATGTAAGGATTGTATGATATGATTAGATTATTGATTCGTAAATGATGAAAGGATTACAAGATAAGGCCATTATTAGACTATCTATAAATTAATTATTATTTAAATATGATGATACAACCTTCACGATTATATGGTTCTTAATGTAAATAAATATTTTATTTTAATTTTATTATTAATCAAAGTATTCATCATGTACATCTTAGTTTATTCAATGAAAACAAAAAAAATACAAGTTAGATATTCCCAATAGGTGATTTAGGTTTCCCCAAAACCTTTATCACTAACTAATTTTAATATGTCTAAAAATATCAGTTTATATTCATGTTGGTATCTTATTATTCTATTGAAATGACATTAATTTCATGATCATTATGAGAAACTAATATGCATTTTATCATCATCTTCCTAATATATTCTCTAATAAGCTTTATGTGTTTCTTAAAAATCCATAGCAATATATATCCATGTCGTTATAATTACTATTGTAACATTTATATTCAGTAAAACATCACATATTTATAATACCCATGATAAAATAATTATATAAATTAAATTATTCTTTACTTTACTATACCCACTTTAATTCAATGAACTAGATGTATCTTTATGAATCCAATGTAAGTCCTATTACATCACGAAACCATATATATTGTTTAATAAATTCAATTTTAAATATTCTTTTTCTTCAATGTTATGTTTAGAAAATATTCATCCTCAAAATTAATCATCAATGACATTTATGTTAAAAAACACTTTCATTCTATATCAGATTTCATTAAATCACGTAGTGTTGTTTCCTTTTCCTCTTATCTAGAAATATATAGTTCTTGTCCTATATATTTCATATTTTTTCTTTTATATTTTTTTCCTTGTATAAATTTTCACTAAATATTATCATTTAACCAATAATGATTTGGATTTTATATTTGAAATTAAAATCTCAAAGATAACTTCAATCTTTTCCCACTATAATTTCATCCTTTGGATCTCCCACATTTATTCCACCATCGTAGAATTTTAAAATGTGTTTAGAAGTTATTTATGTAACCAAATGAATAATTATAATACTTCTATATATTTTAATATACAATAAATATCGAAATTTGTTTTATCATGGAACAATATAACCCTTCATGACCAGCCTATATGGTTTCTCCTCTAACATCCATCAACATTCATAATGATTAGAGTGTAACTTATGGTTTCAGGGTCTGTAACCCTCAAGATTAATTATTCACATTATTATATTAATTTCACAACTAAATTTTATGGAACATATCCTTTACCTAGGGTTTCATGATATACCATCTTTGGTTATGCTACATGAAATCCCAAAACACTCCAATCTATCCATATTAGATCTTAGTGTGACATATTTTTTCATGGTTCAAGAACCAATTACCTAAGAAACATGAAATTATTAATCTTCCATATAGCATGTTATTAACTAATTAGGTGTGACATATTAGAAGATATATTTTCTATTACCTACTGAAACACACTTTTTATAACAACATGTATAAACATGAAATTTATGTTTATTAATAAGTTTTTCTTCATGATGAGACTATATGTGTAGTTATACTCACCATTCATACGTAATTTTTAATGAATATTGATGATTTGCCTCAGAAAAATCTATGGGAATTTTTTTCACAAAATCAAATTTTGACCATAATGTGATATATAGGTTGCGATGTGGCCTTTGAGGTTTCTAGAATTCTGAGAAACATCGTTTTACAATCATCCTAATTCATCATTGAACATGTAAGATCCCATATTCTCCATAAGGTATTATTTGTTTAGGTTTCAGTTTATGTCCCTTATTTTAGTTAAATAAATATTTCCCCAAGTTCATGGGAAGACTTGGGGGTGTTCCGAAGGTTCAGGACATGAAAAAGGAGGAAAAAATAAGTTTTTGGGCATGTTTCACGGTTTGTGCATGGTTTTTGAAAACTGTGCAGATCATCCCAAGTAACTATGTAGCCTTGGAAAAAGGATTGCACACAGTTACCACACAGTTAAGAAAACAATGCAGAATTCCTGGGAAATTGTATGAAATGGGGGATTTTGATATAGTAGCTATCACATAGTTTTTAAACATATTGAAAAACCATGTGGGTAAACTATTCTGCCCCGTAAAGTTGGAAAATTTTCAAAAATTCCATCCCAGTAGTTTTAACCCTAACTCAATATTTTCTAGCTCTCTTCCTCTTTCACCCCTAGAGTTGAACATGGATGACCCATGCTTCAAAGAGGTGATTCTACTTCGATCCTAGGGTTTTTGGAGTACCGTTTGTTGCACATCGAAGCCCCAAGTGTGTCTAATCTCCGCATTGCTTCCTCTTCTCGATTAGGGTTTGAATCCTTATCCTATATCCTTAAAAATCTATAAAACCCTCTTTTTATGGTGGGATATATGTTAGGGCTTCAAGGGTTTGTGGAATTGGGATCTAAGTCTTCGATTGAGGGAGCGTTCATCAACGAATTCAAGGTAGGTGTTCTACAAATGATTTCCCTTATTTTTTAAGTGGATTTTTGAATATGATTACGTCTTCATTATTCCTTCATGTTTTAATCTAACTACTTTAGTGATTTTTGATAAAATGAACATCCCAATAATTATTTTAAACCCTAAAGATATCCACAGGATTCATCGAGTACGAGTTGACCACTTTGGGGCCACCTATGTGGTGTGCCAAAATTCCCGAACCTAAAAATTGACAATGTCAAGTGTGGTATTGATGCATATTAACATAATTCCCTTTTTGGACTTGTTAATTTGGTTTGATGGTAAAATGATGGTGTACATAGAGTTGTGCTGAGGTTTGATAATGGATTAAGGGGTTATTTTTCATGGTTTAATAATGGGTTAATTGGGAAAACATGACCAGGTTGAAGAAGTTATAAATTATGTTGGGATTTTCAACGAAACTAGTATATATGAGATGTTGAGCATGTTAAATTGGAAATGGATTATGAATTTAAGACATGTAGAAATGGGTTAGAAAATGGGAATTGATGAATATGATAAATGGGTCAATACGTGGGAATTATGGTGTATACCTAATTGGTTGAATGTAATAAAGTGGTTGTGCTATATGATATAATAATTGTACTTGAAATGCATAAGTGGGATTTTTTTTGAAATGATAAATGGGTTAAATGGTATAATGCATTTTAATTGGTGAGAATTTCCTAATTTATGATAATTATGAATATACTAAATGGGTTGAAGCACCATAAATGAGAATCAAGCTAAATGTCTATGTAATGTAAATGGTAAATATGTTAATAGATTATGAAATAATGTTAATTCCCATTTTTATGGTTAGGAAATGTGACTTCCGTTTCTATTGGTTGTGGTATGGTAATGCGTAAACAATAGTTCTAGGAGGTTAGAATGATGTTACATTCCCCAGTGCACCATGGTTTTATGGGAAATGACTTACACTCTTGGAACCAAGGGTATGGACATGGCATTACATATCACAACTAGGATAGTCAAACATGCTATTTTGAGTCCCAGTTGGAATCATGGACTGATTCTCTCTATTTTTCAATTTATGATGTAGTGGTTAGAGTGGACGAAAAAGGCGTATCAAATCCCGATTGGAAACTTGGACTGAGGCTCCTTGTGTGTCGACCAGTGACCATTTTGAATTATAGTGAAGAACTCTAAATGATGTTTTATTCCCCAATGGTTTCATTTGATGAAACTACCTGGACTGAGGCACCAAGTTAAGTGAGATCTATTTATTGTGAAATTTTATTCCCTAGTGAGATAGGGAACTTGATTTATTTAATTATACATAGTTGTGGATCTTTTTACACCCATGGGTAGAAGATGTATGTACCCAAACCATGGAACACATGATAAAAAGGGATTATGTAATGGAGATGACACGAATGATGAAAATCGCAATAAAGATAGAAATAGTGTAACTGTATTTAGGTTATCTAATGGAACATGAGTTTTCCTTTTGTTCATCTTACAATTTACTTCATATTTTCATGAACTACCTGTTATACTATATATTTTGTAGACACTACTGGTTGTAGCACACTAAGTTGTACTCACACCCTGTGTAGGTCGTTATTGGGTACCCAGGCAGACATCATTATTGAATGTTCTGATGAGTGCAGTGGCCTAGTGATTGGGAGTTGAGTTGGGATTTGGGTATTCATGGATGAGGTTACGAACATGGAGTGAGGACCTTTTTTTGGAATCCACTATTTTTCATTATTTTATATTTTATTCACTTGGATTTGTAACATGGCATAACATATTTACGGATGCTTGTGGTTTGTACCTAGTTTGGGAAATGTTTAACTATTCTTGTTATTATTTGTTACTATTTTTCCTGCTATTTTTATTGTGTAATATTGTGGAATACACTGGTAATGAGGGTATAGTCTCCCCACATGACATATTTGCCCCTCACTTCTAGTCGGTAATCTCTGGCGTACGGGGGGGGGGGGGGGGGGGGGCTTAAAGTCATGTCTCGACCCGGCTCGGGGCACCGGTTTTGTGTCACCCAGGTAAGGGACATTAAAATATTGTATTAGAGTAGTTATCTTCTATTTATTACTATTTAGAGATGTTAGAAAATAGATTAGGAATGTTCCGAGCCTGGGTAATGAGCTCATGAATGGTATTAGCTAACCCGAGTATGAGGGAAAACCCAAGTCACCTAGGGTAGGAATTGTTGTTCTTTTTGTTGTTGTTACATTTAATGATATTTCACCATTGAGTGATGCACATATTGTGTGATGTGATAGTTTTATGATATTTTTATCATGGAAAAAATGGCACGAGGTTTTACATTCATGCATTATTCTAGGCACGTATGTATATAAGTGACATGCATCATGATGTCACACATGGTATGGGTTTATGAGGTATAGAGAGTAGAATTCATTTTATTTCCATATAAATTTAAAGAAAATGGTATCTAATAATGGTGATTCAAGGGGGAAAATTAAAGGAATATAAATAAATAGGAAGGAATAGTGTGTATAAATAAACAATATTCACAGGTTAAAATTTCTGGTGGATGTAAATTGTAAAGAATGAACAATGTCTAAGAGAGAAGTATTTTTATAGTTATGGTAAAATTTTTAATGAATTTTTCCTTATGAAAGGTTCAAATTTATTAAAATAATGAATGTATGAAGTTATAGATAAGGGAGTTTAAAATGTTAATATCTGAGTTCCAAAATAGTGAATTTAATTATGAAGTATTGTTCCTAGGTTTTGGTGAACATGTGAGTAAATACCTTTCAAGTTGCATTTTGCATCCTAGAGAGTATGTTTGGCATGTAATGTCGATGTATGTGTACGGTTCCCTTTGATATGGAACCTAGAGTAAATGGTCATTTACGTACTAGGAATAGTGTGTACTTGTGTGGGGGTGAGAGTTCTATTCACAAGCATTATTTTGTTCATATCTGGATGTCTATGGTTGGAGAGAAGAAAAATAGATTTTTCTTGTCGTGACCATGGTTGGGAAGATGATATCATTCGACCTCTGAGGTGACCTATGAGAGAGGTCGAACATGATTGCTAGTAATTTTGGGTGAGTTTCATACAGATGGATGTTTGGACTTTGACAGTGGGATACAAAATATGTCGTCCAGTGCAGTTTTGTCATAAATGGATTATGGGAAGATTAATAATAGGTGATGCCACTAGAATTGTGGTTATGCATTGAATGTTTCTGAGAAATCAAGGGTATCATCTTGGGAGGCTAGCCCAATGGTGTAGGTGACTTGGAAGATAAATCATGAGAGATTATTTAGAGGAGGAATCAAGGAATATCGAGTACCATCCACACTGGTGAATGGTATGGTTGTACCATGATCTGTCAAAGGGGAACTAGTGTGATGGTATTAGGTTGTAATTCATTTTTTGAAGGGTTGTATCATAAGAATTCATAACCTATCTATTTAGATGATGATCTATGGATGCCTCAAAATTGTTCATGGTGGGAGAGATAAGGGTTACTGATATGGGGTTAGATTATCTTATTCCTAAGGAGACACCGAGGTGAGGGTGGTCACATGTCTGAGCTTGTTGTGTGAATGGTTTGGTTGTTGGGTGAGGTTTTAAGAATGCCTTGCAGTCGAGGTGGATGACTAACCTAGAATCAAGGTTCGTGTAAGTGAGTCAACATTGGTCTATGATCAGGTGATGGTGAATTTTGGGGACTAAATTCATATAAGTGTGGCCATAGGAAAGTGAAAACATGAAAGCCTTAATGAGGCATTTATGTGGGCATGCGTTGGTAAGGCATGATATTGACTGGGATGAGAATATGTTGTTCTATGTGGAACAAATATGGGAAGCACAGATATGTGAGATACCATTTTTTAGATTGGTGTGTTCTATTGTGATGTTGGTTGATTCTCATTTGAGTCATTCCAAAAGAGTTTAAGTGGCTTGGTTTAGTAACATAATAGGAAAGTCGGTTCATGAAAGCTTGGAGGATGTTCATGGAGTGGTTGCATGTCTTGGTAAAAAACCATGCCAGAGTGGCGATGATTAGGTACTATTGGGATGTGATGAGATATGTACAGCAGGGAATTATGAGATCTAGGAAGGCCATAGTGTCCTATAGTGGAATGTGACATATATATTTTATAATTTTTAGGTGGTGTTCTTCAAAAACATATTAGAATACCTCATCTAGTGATAATCGTTCCCTATATCTTAACATCATCCCATGTATGTTGGGAATCTCTGGTTTTATTCCAAGAGACATGAATATGTTTTATTGGTTGAGTGGAATCATGGATTTCATGCTCATGGGAGTGGTAGATGTGGAACTGGATGATGGGATGTACACCCTTGATGGTTTCAGTTGGGGTCCTTGGGATCAAATTAATATTGACCAATGTAGTGGGTGATGTTCATGGTGACCAGGAATGGGACATAAGAGACATTCATTAACTGGTTCTAGAAAAATATAGACATCCAAGTCTATGATTTTGGATTTTTCTTGTGATTGAGTATGATCCGTGGTGGTTGGAATCCCTCTTAGAGAGATGGTAACGAAACTCTTAAGGTGGTGAGTGATAAATCAGTCCTAGATGTGGAGAGTAGAAAATTGAATTGATGTAGTGGCACTAGGATGTTGATGAAGAACCCATAAAGTTCATGTTAAGTCTCTCAAGTAGGCCAGATGTGCCATAATTATGATGGATGATTGAGCCAAGCAGTGGCGTTGGGCTTATAGAAGTTCCAAATGAATTCGAGAAGGTTGTGTTAAGTTGTTCATGTGGGTGGAAAGACATAGAAACAATCATGGAAAAAGTAGTTCGGTTCTATAATCCAACTAAGATTAGGAGTAGACTTTGTTAAGTGTCTTCGGTGCTCTGGGTCCATCCAGTTATGTGAGTTCTGACACGTTATAGTGAATAGGAGTGGTTGTGATGAGATTGACCGACCTCTAGTTTGATGTCATAACGGAAAGCACTATATGGAATCAAGGTCGTACTTGAGTGAGGTAAGGATGATCTTATTCCTCAAATATATGGTTTATTAATTTCCTCCCAAACACTTTCAATGGTGAGGATGGATGCCAATGCAGGGTAATGCCCCTATGGGAGCTCATCGATGGTGAGTACGGACACATCTGGTGATGAGAAAGTTGAGTAGAGATTATGGTTGTTTTTATTTGATGGTGGGGGTGAAAAAACAATAGATGATGGCGTATAGAACCATAAGGGACATTTGGTTGATTGATGAAATGATCAAAGTTTAATGTTGGAGGAAATCAAGTGATCACCATTTGGGTGAGTGACCCTAATGGAGAGCGTTGGTCTGAATTTGAAGGGTTGAGTGACCTGTGAGTTTTGGTTGTGTTTTGATATAAAATTATGGAATGGGATAACTGAGATACCCATGGTGGACAAACATAAGTCAAGAAATTTTTTTGGAAGTATTGTGTGTTTTCATTCGGTTGATATCGGGTTTTGATCACTATTAAAGTTTGGAAAATAGAGAAAAATAACACCAAGTTATTTGGGTCATGAGTTGTGTAGAATATCTGGATGATGGGGTGTTGATTGGTTCCTCTACGATGATAATACATTGTGTCTAGTTTCCATGTGTAGTGAGTTAGGCATCGTTGACTATGTTTTCTCTACGAAGTTCTAGTTTTTGGGTATGGTTGATGTTCATGCACCCTTGAGGAGAGTCTGGTTCGTGTCATTGGTTGTGGTGAGAATGTCTTGCGGGTAAAGAATGTGACATAGTTCAATTTTTGAGGTGGATTTTTACAGTTAAATGGGAAATTTTTGGAAATGGTAATGGATAGATAGGCCCATTGGAATGATCTATTATTATGGAAGATTAATGATGTTCAGAAAGAGCAGCTTGAGGACGATTCATTATTTGGTGGGGAGGTTGTGAGATCTAGGATTCTCCATAAGGTATGTTTTTGATTATAAAACTTTTTAAGTCCCTTATTTTGACTAAATAAGTGTATCCCCAAGTTCATGGGAAGACTCGGGGGTGTTCTGGGGGTTTGGGACATGGAAAAAGAGGAAAAAGGGGTTTTGGGTGTTTCATGGTTTGTACACGGTTAGTGAAAAACATGCTGATCATCCTAGGTAACCATGTAGATTTGGGCATAGAATTAAAAATGGTTATCCCATGGTTAATCAAACCATGTGGAATTCCCTATAAACTTTGTTAATGTGGGTATTTTGGTATAGTATCTCTCAGATGGTTTGCACATGGTTTAGAAAACTATGTGGGGGAAACCGTGCATCCCAAATGTTAGAAAATTTTAAAAAATGCCATCCTAGGATTCTAAACCCCAACTCAAGATTTTCTACCTCTCTTATTATTTTAACCCTGAAGATGAACATGGAAGAACCATACTTCCCAGAGGTAATTACCCTTCGATCCTAGTCCATTTTGAGCACCATTGGTGTTGGATCATATCCCTAGGTAAGTCTAATATCCTCTTTGCTTCCTCTTTACGATTAAGGTCTCCATCTTTCTCTTATGTCATTTCAAAACTCTAAAACCCTCTTTTTATGGTGAAATACAGGTTGGGGATTCCCATCATGGAGGAATTGGGATTTAATTCATTGATTGACAGATCTTGCATCAATGGATTCAAGGTAGGTGGTCTATATCTGATATCCCATAGTTTTTGAGTGAATTTGTGCATATGAGTATGTGTTCTTTATTCCCTCATGTTATGATCTAATTCCATTGGAGTGTTTTAATAAAATTAACATCTCAATAATTATTTTAAAACCTCACGATATATATAGGATGCATCAATGATGAGTTGACAAATTTGGAGCCACCCACAGGGAGGGACAACATTCCCAAACCTAAGAATTAACAATGTAAAGTGTGCAATTTATGTGTTTTAACATAACACTCTTATTGGACATGCTAATATTATTAGATGGATTGACGATGAAGTATTTATATTTTTAATGATGTATGATAATGGATTATGGGGTAGTTTTTCATGGATTAGTTATGTGTTAATCCAGCTAAAAACGATTGGGTTGAAGAAGTTATTAATTATGTTGGGATTCTCAAAGAAAGTAGTATATATGAGATGATTAGAATGATAAATTAGAAATGCCTAGTTAATTAAAGACATGTAAAAGGGGTTTGAAATGGGAATTTATGATTATGATTAATGGGTAAATACATGGGAATTATGGGGTATACATAATTGGTTGAATGTGATAAAGTGGTTGTGCTATAAGAAATAAAAATTGTACATGAAATGAATAAGTTGGGAAAATGCTTGTGAAATGATAAATGGGATAAATTGGATAATGTATGATAATTGGTGAAAATTGGATATTGTATAGGAATTTTGAATATACTTAATGAATTTAATCATAAGAAATGAGAATTGAGCTAAATGGCTATGTAATGTAAATGGTAAATATGTTAAGGGATTTTGGAACAATGTTAATTCCCATGTTGATGTCTATGGAATGTTACTTCCTTTTGTATTGGTTGTGATATGGTAATGTGTGAAGAATAGTTATAGGAGGTTGGTATGATGATACAATCCCTGATTCACCGTGGTTTTGGGGGAAAGGACTGATTCTCAAGGACCCAAGGGTATGGACATAACATTCCATATCGAGGTTGGGATGGTTGGACACAGTGATCCAAATCCCGGTTAGATTCATGGACCAATGCTCTATGTTTTCCAACTTATGACATAGTGGTTGGGATGGTCGAACATGGTATACCAAATTGTGGTGGGACACTTGGACTAAGGCTCGTAGTGGGTTCGACCAGTGACAATTGTGAATTATAGTGAAGATGTCAAACTGATGTTTTTTCCCCAATGGTTTCATTAGATGAAACTACCTTGACTGAGGCTCCAAGGTAAGTATGATCTATTAATTTTGAAATATTATTCTCTATTGAGATAGGGAAAGTGATTTATTTCCTTATTCATAGTGCTGGATCAACTTATACCCACGTGTAGAAGACTTATATACTCAAACTATGGAACACATGATAAAAACAGATTAAGTAATGAAGAAGACATGAATGATGAAAATGGTAATAAATATAGAAATGGTGTAAGTATATTTTGGTTATCTAATGGAACCTGAGTTTTACTTTTGTTCATATTACCATTTACATCATATTTTCATGCACTATCTTTCAATCTATATATTTTGTAGACACTATTGATTGTGTCCTACTAAGTTGTGCTCACACCATACTCGGGCCACCATTGGGTACCTGATAAAACTTCATTAATTTAGGTTTGTATGAGTGTAAGGGTTTGGTTCTAGGGAGTTGATTCGGGATTGGGTTTTTATTGGATGAGGTTTTAGACTTGGTGTTAGGACCATTTTGGGGATTCTTCATTTTGTCTTTATTTTGGGTTTTATTCACTGGGGTCTATATCATGGCTTGACATATTTACTGTTGCTTTTAGTTTTTACCCAGTTTTGGAAATGTTTTACTATGAATGTTATTGGTTGTTCCTATTTTTTCGGCTATTTATATTGGGTAATTTGTTGATTACTATGGTAAATAGGGTATAGTCTCCCCACATTACCTATTAGAACTTCACTACTAGTTGAAATCCTCTTGTGTTTGGGGAGGTGTGCTAGAATTCATGTGAATTACTAGCTCAGGCACTGATTTAGTGGTACCCTGGTCAGGGACATTACAGAACATTAAGGCTTCTAAACTCTTCCAATAGTTTTCTCCAAGAAATTATTTCATTTTCATCGATATTAATGTAATTGAAATCACCATCTTAATGAAACTTAAACTTAACAATTGTAACTTATTTTCAACCAAACCAAACCTCTTGGTAACATATAACTGTCATTACTACATTCTTAATAAATAAATCATTAAAAAAATGTCAATATTTTTAGGGAATCCCTTCTTGAATCAATATTTTTCAATTATTATAATTCATCATCTCTCAATTAATTTTTTCAAATATAAAATTTGGTATCATGGTTGTAACATTATCCCCCGTAGGATTTTTTTAGTGTAGAACTCATATCAGAAATCATTTTTTACCTATATTTAAAGTGAATTCAACTCACTCAACCTTTTTCAATAGAAATTAAATAGTCCTTGTAATGAATTACAAAATTATGGGTAAAAAATTTCATATTGAATTTTAACCTTTCATCTAGATGATATTTTTTTTTCAATGTACAATGTGATAAATTGTGGTACTACATTCTAGAAAACCTCAATGTGGTTTTTTTACAATGAGAATGAATCTTGGTGGGAGGCACGAGTGTTAGGTTATCAGTTGAGAAGTTACTAAGTAGCTAGGGTTTCCACTTCTACAATTGGATATAGTGTATCCCCCATTGGATTTCCGTTATGGGTGAGAAATATCCATACTTCCCATTAAGACTCACCATCTAGTCGGTGAGTCTCAATTGGCTGGACTATAGACCCAAACTCACAATTAGATCCCAAATGAATTATCTATGGGGTGCATTGGTAACCTTTCATGTAATAGACTTTAATCCTTTATTCCCCCATTCCCTACATGGAACTAGTCTGAACTAACCTAACATCTTACCCGAGTCAGTTTTCCACATGGCCTGAGGAGTGTTCCCAATCACCCAATAAGAATTAGGGTATCAAAATTTAACTCATTATAATTATTTGACACTTATACAAGGGTAAAAAATGATCTCACTATGATTCCAACATGACTCCTCCTTATATTGGATAAAAATTCCAATAATAAACACATGATAATGAAATAAAACATCCCAACATGGCATATATCTCAAATAAACCAAATATTTTATAATTTTTTTTAAATTCATGAAACCATTTTTTATAAAAATATCTTTTGTTTCCCATAAAAGGATATAAAACAAAAAAACAATAATAATCATGGCCTAAGTGGTTTATATACCTCCTTCACCAAATAGAATGAACCAAAATGGGAATCAAACCTCACAACTCTAAGAGACTATTAAGTGACCACTATAACCAATAGAATAACTACTTCTCAACATGGAGTGGTAATAGTCAAAATTATAAAAATAACATGATATCCTTCAGAAAACATTAAACTATATACCATACAATAAGAGTATACAATGTTTTATCTAATGGTCAGTAGGATAAAACCATGAGTCTATTCGAATTCCATTTATATAGAATCCAAAGAATTCTATTATGAAAATATGGCATAATAAATAGGTTTCATATACTAAATATAATTTCTCACAAAATTTTATCTATAAAAAATTCCTCAATAATTAATTATAATGGTAATATTGTTTTAAACCCAAAATTATAATTTTTAAACAATTCAATATGCACATAGAAAAATAACAAGATACAACTTTTCTTTTGAAAACATACTCCTTGAAATCAAACTCACACACGGTTAAAATACACATTACAAAGAATAAAATTCCAAGGATTTCATTTAAAACAAATACATATCTCCCTTTTTTAAAAAAATTAGCACACACATGACACACACAATTTTATATGAATTTTAATACAAAATTAAATGCATAGTATTATCAATTCATAAAGAGATGATAACAATAATTCAAATAATGTCTCACCCAAATAATACTTAATTATAAATCTCAAATGTTAGAACATCAAAAAATTATAAAATCATATAAAAAAATAAATAAAAAAAATAATATAAAGTATAAATCGTGAGGAAAAGACATAGTAATAATGGTGAAAGTTTTTTTGACATGAAAAAGTAGAAACAACAATTGATAGGTTAATGGTCTCATAACTAGTCTCTAAAAGCACTATCGCAAGGCCCTATTGTTGGAATATATCCATATAGGAGTTACACACATTTAGAGGTCATTATACAATGTATCAATATAGTGACATATGCTTAACATACTTGGATATTAAATCATTTAAGATGAATATTCAGCACATTGTAAAAGTACATGCCTAATGACCCAAGTAGTTCAGAGGCTTTGGAAAAACAGAAACACAATCTTTTAACTTGGTGAAAGACTATAGAGTTCTCTTATAAATATATTCACCTTTAGTAATCCTATATAAAAACATTATTTATAACATGGGTAAAGAAAATATAAGAAAGGGTGATCAAATAAGCTCAGTGAGGGTAAACCAATGTGATATATAAAAATAACATGAACATAAGGGAGTGACAATATAATCATAACATATAAATATCATATCCTTAATTTCAAAGATCATATACACGAGTCATGGTATAAATATTTGTAGTTCATAATACATGAATCATAAAAAAATAAATTTACATGATTCACGAGAGCATAGAATTGTCATAATACATAGACTTGTGACATACATATCGACTTATAACATTGTGAACATTTGAAAATAGAAATAGTTTCACCGATTAGGTTAAGAAAATGAAATAAAGCCCTCACATAAACATGTGGACATGCAACTGGGTCCGCAAAAAACATTGTGAACATGTAATCAGGTTCATACATAACATTGTGAACATTTAATCAGGTTCAATCTTAACATTGTGATCATGAAATTAGGTTCAGACATGACATTTTGAACATGTAATAAAGTTGATTCATAACATTGTGAATATTTAATTAGAATTACATATAAAATTGTGATCAAATAATAAGGTTCACTCATAACATTTTGAACATGTAATCATGTTCACACATAACATTGTGAACATGTAATCAGTTTCAAACATAACATTATGAACATGTAATCATTTTAAAACATAGGTATCTACACCTCCTTGGCATGACACACCACTATCCCCAGGGTAATTCCTTTACTCATTGTGGATTCGGTCACACCTTCATCCCATAGTGGACCATGTTACACCTTCTTTCTATAATGGATCATGCCCATTGAATTATTTCCAATCATTATCTAGAAATATTTAAATCTTTATCCAATAAAATAGAGGGAGATATATTCCCCACCCTTATAAAATAATAAAATCAATATTTTTATGTTACCAAATATAATAAAACATTCAAAATATGACGCCACATGTAAAGATATGAGTTTTATAAAAATCATATATTAACAATATTATTGAAATTGGTATCCTAAATATTTCACTATATCAAAACTTATGGAAAAGATACAGGTTTCATAATCTATTCATCATATAATAACCCATTAAAGGAAGTGGTTTTCAAAAAATAATTGTCATTATAATCATAAAATATTAAAATAAATGATCCAAATGGTGTCCTTGAATCATATCCCTTGTAAATTATAAACTATGTCAAAGTATTTCATCTTAGATAGAGAAGGATTTTGAAGGATAAATTGGAAAATTTCATAAGGAAAATAACCATTCTTTGAAAATAATATTTTAAGGAATAAAAAGTTTCAAAATCCCATACATTGAAATCCAAAATGAAAAGTTATAAATTAATATTTAAAAATCATTTAAAAAATTTCTTAAGGAAAAATTTATTTCTGATTTAGAAAACAATTTTAAAAACATAAAACATTTTGAAAACCATTATATTTTAAAATAACCTTGAAAAATTAAAATGGAATATTTTAAAACTATTTTAATTTTTTTAAAAAATAAAAATAAAATAGTTTTACATGATAATTACCATAAATTATAATTTTTAAAAAATGAAAACATTTTTAGAAGACATTATTTTTGAATAAAACATATATTCAAATGATAATAAATATGGTTAGATTTTATTAAGAAAAAACATAATTATCTTATGTAAATAATAGTGGAAATATGGTAACATTACATGAATATATCATGAATAAAAAGATGATATTAAATTTTATAAGTTTTTCTGAGATATGGATCATAATATTTCATCAATGGAAGACTTTTTGTAAATAGTCTTGATAAACAATGAGATGGTAGAAATAAAATCTTAACGCTTTGGTAAAATTAAATCATAACCCCCATGGGAGAATAAAATATCATGATTCTTAATATATCATGAAAATAATGAGATTCATGATTTAACATGTCAAAGGGATAGAATATATACCTCATAAAAGAATATATGTGAAAACAGAACATGTGGATCAAAGAAGGAAAATTGAGGCAAAATTACCTTACTGATTTGGTAAATTTTAAACCTTAAACCCATAAATACCCATTAATTTAAGGATAAGGATCATAGAATCCATTCTTGGGTAGAATATTCACCACAAAAAATAAACATGGGGAAAATATGGCATAAGTATCAAAGAAATAAACATGAGACTAAAAACCACTTTTAACTTGAGTAACTCTTCAATCATAAGATCTGTGAAAGAATAACATCAATTTCAACTCTCAATATCATAAAATAAAGTAATTTCATGAAATTAAATGTCATATGGAAGTATATAAATCACAAAATAATAATAAGTGGTGAATATACAATATATTTAAAAGAAATAAAAGTGATATGGGAAATCCCATAACATAAGTTCACAATTTTTGTGTACACATTCAAATATCCTGTACAATAAATGAATGATTTTATACATTTACCAAAGAGAAATATTATTATATATCACACCATATATGATTATATTATTACTTTATATTTCTCGTTTATTAACAATTTCATGTTAATGTTATGTTTCAGGTAATAACCCTATAGTCTCCTATATTTATTTTGGTTTATTATTCAGGATACTATTATATAGATAACTACTAGAAATTTCATCTTTACCAATGCTTTAAAACCATTGGTAAAAGCTGGATAAACGTTGGTATAAACTATGCAAATGGTTGTCCAAACCGTTGGGTCATGAACCATGGGGATATACATATCTCAACGATACTACGAGGACCTTTGTGATATGTCTGAAAAATTGAGTATCTACCAACGGTTCATTGAAACTGTTGGTATAAATTTTTTACAATGGTTTAAAACTATTGGTATTATCAAAAATCATCTCTATACCAATGGATTACAAACCGTTGGTATATCCATTTACCAACAGTTTCCCACAAAAATTGGTAAATATCAAGTAAAAATACCTATAACAATGGTTTGTAAACAATTGGTATATAGTTTTACCAAAATTTTACATAAAACCCTTAGTATAATATCTTTTTTTAAAGATATGCCAACAGTTGTAAACTGTTGGCATAACTATTATGTACTTACATTAGCAATATGGCCTCCCCTTGTGCACCTGTAGTAAGCAGGCCTCCCCCTCTTCACCTGTAGAAATTCCACCAGCTTCTACCAGCAGGCCTGTAGAATTCATATACATGTAGAATACATATAGGGGGTTGGGGGGGGGGGGGTCCATATAGAATACCTTCTCAATTCATACACAATTCATACACAATTATGAATAACTGCACAATTCTCAATACCTGTAGAATACATATAGAATTCCATATGAATTCATATAGAATTAATAAAACACATAATTCATACAGAATTTTGAATACCTCCAATTTTGTATTTAATTACCCTCAACAAACATACAGAATTAACACATAATTCATAAGGTAATTAAAACAAGTATACCCATACAATCTGTATACCCTTACCAAAAGTATCCCCACACACCATTAACACATAATTCATAAGTTAATTAAATACATAAAGAATTAAAATAAAAATTTAGGGGGTTGGGGGGGGGGTGTTCAAGGGGTTGAGGGATGTTCATGGGGTTGGTGTGGCTATCCAAGGTGGTAGGGGGTGTCCAGGGGGTTGGGGTGTCTAGGGTGATGGGGGTGTCTTGGGGGTGGGGGGCTGTCCAAGGTCGTGGGGTGGGGGGGCATTGGGGTGTCCCGGGGGGTGGGTTGGTGTCTAGGGGGTGGAGTGGTGTCTATGGAGTTGGGGGGGGGGGGGTTAAGGTGGTGGGGGTGTCCAGGGGGTGGGGTGGTGTCAAGGAGAGTGGGGGCTGTCTAGGGGGTTGGGGCCTGTCCAAGGGGGTGGGGAAGTGCACTTGGGGGATTGTCCAGGGGGTGGGCGGCTGTCCATGGGGGTGGGGGTGTCTAGGTGTGTGTGTGTGGGGGGGGGTGTTTAGGAAGGGTGGGGGTCCTGTCTAGGGGGTTTGTGTGGGGGTTGGGTGGCTGTCTAGGGGGTAGGGGGCTGTCCATGGGGGTCGGGGTGTCCAGGGGTGGAGGGGGGGTGTCTATTAGGGTGGGGGTGTATAGGTGGTGGGTGGTGTCTAGGAGGGGTGGGGGCCGTCCAGGGGGTTGGGGGGATGTCTATAAGATAGGGGATGTCCATGGGGGTGGGGGTGTTTAGGGGGGTTGGGGTTTCCAGGTGGTGGGATGGTGTCTAGGGGGGTGGGGCCCGTCCAGGGGTGTTGGGGGCCGTTCAAGGGGTAGGGGGTGGCAGTGTCTGGGTTGGGGGGGGGGTGTCCACGGGGGTGGGAGGATTTCAATGGGGGTGGGGTGTCTAGGGGGGTAGGGTAGGGGGGGGGGGGTGTCCCGGTGGTGTTGGTGGGGGGGGGGTGTCTAGGGGTGTGGGGGTGATGTTTCAGGGGTTGGGGGGGGGGGCTGTCTAGGGTGTAGGGGTGTCCAGGGGGTGGGGGGGTTGTCCAGGGTGGGGGGTTCCTAGGGGGTTGGGGGGCTGTCCAAGTGGTGGGTATGGTAGAAAGGGGGATTTGGTTATTAGGAAATGTATTACATTTTTATTGTGGGACAAAAATACTATATTATTTTTGAAATGGAACCTTAAATGGGATTTTATAATCCATTGGGGAGTTTTAAATATAAGGAAGACTATATTATGTGATTTTGAAATGGTTTTATGAAGAATTATTTATGGTGTATCTTTATGGGATTTTTGATTTTGTGTCCCTTGTTTTAGAACATTATATTATTTTACTGGAGGTTTATTTGGATAATTCTTTGGAATTTTACCACTATAAATGAATCAAAAAGTCAATAAGGGGATATCTCTGGTAGTCATTCTTATGCTCCAGCTATTGTATTCCTAGTCTTGGTCTCTACTAAAACATTGGTGGAAGTTGAATAACCATGTTCTTCTCGGATAATGGATTATGAATGGGAGTTTCTAAAATAACATCCACTATTTTTTATTAGTGATCAATGATCTTAGGAGGCAACAAAGTGGGTAGCTAGGATTAATGGGATCTTCGAGTTGTTATAAACCCAATAATCCATGGGGATGGGGGGGGGGGGTTGTCCATGGGGTTGGTAGGGATGTTAAGGGGGTTGGGGGTGTCCAGGGGGTGGGCGAGGATGTTCAGGGGGTATGGGGTGTCTAGGGGGTGGGAAAACTGTCTACAGGGGTGGTGGGGCTGTCCAGGGGGTAGGGGTGTTTAGGGGGGTGGGTGGACTATACACAAGGGTGGAGGATGCCCACGAGGGGAGGGGTGTCTTGAAAAGTGGGAGGGCTGTTAATGGGGGTGGCAGGGTTGCCCAGGGGGGGTAGGGGTGTCCAAGGGGTGGGCGAGCTGTCCATGGGGGGGGGGGGGTTTATTTAGGGTACGAAGTGTCCTGGGGGCGGGCAGGCTATCCACGAGGGTTGGGGGGCTGTTCAAGGGGCACGAGGTGTCCGGGGGGTCGGTGGTCTATCCACGGGGGTGGTGGGGCAGTCCAAGGGGGTTGGGGGGGGGGGTTCTAGGGGGCTCTCTAGGGGGTACAAGGTGTCTAGGGGGTGGGGGGTAGTCCATGGGGTGGTAGAGAAATCTAGGGGGCACGGGGTGTCCAGGGGGTGGGCATGGCTATTTATGGGGGTGGGGGGATGTCCAGGGGGTATGGGGTGTCCAGGGGGTGGGAGGGGCTATCCAGGGGGTACATGGGGTCTAGGGGTGTGGGAGGGCTGTCCACAGGGGTGGTGGGGCTATCTGGGGGGTAGAGGGTGTCCAGGGGGTGAGCAGGCTATCCATGGGGGGTGGGGGGGGGGGGGGGGGGCGCTGTCCACAGGGGTAGGGGTCTCCAGGGGGTGGGCGGGCTATCCACGGGGTGGAAGGGCTGCTGAGGGGGGTATGGGGTATCTCGTACGGTGGGCGGGCTGTCTTTAGGGGTGAGAGGGTTGTACATAGGGGTGGGGGGGACTATCTATGGTGGTATGGGGTGTTCTGGGTGGGTGTGTGGGCTGTTCATGAGGGGGTAGGGCTATCCAAGGGGTACGAGGTGTCTAAGAGGGTGGGTGGGATGTCCACATGGGTGGGTGGGTTATGCACTAGGGTAGGGCCTATCTAGGTGTTACAAGGTGTCTAGGGGGTGGGCGGGGATGTTTGGGTGGGGGGTGGGGGGGGGTATATGGTGTCTAGGGGCTGGGCGGGCTGGGTGGGCCGTCCACGGTCGTAACAAGGCTGTCCAAGGGGTAGGGGGTGTCCATGAGGGGGGGGGGGGTATCCACAGGGTTGGGGTGGCTATCCACTGGGGGAGGGGGTGTCTAGGGGGGTGGAAGGGCTGTCCACGGGGGTGGTAGGGCTATCGAGGGGGGTATGGGGTGTCCAGGGGGTGGGTAGGCTATCTATAGGGGTGAGAGGGCTGTCTACAGGGGGGGGGGGGGCTGCCCCGGGGGTACAGGGTGTCTCGAGGGGTGGGTGGGACGTCTAGGGGTGTCCGGGTGTCCAGGGGGTATAGGATGTCCAAGGTGGTGGGTGGGTTGTCCATGGGGGTGTCCATGCTATCCACAAAGGGAAAGGGGGCTGTTCATGGGGGTACAAGGTGTCCAGGGGGTGGGCGGGGGTGTCCAGGGGGTGGGTGGGATATCCGCGGGGGTGAGGGGTGTGGTGTACATGGGGTAGGGGTGTTTATGGGGGTGGGTGGGCTATCCACGGGGGTGGGGGGATGTCCCTGGGGGGAGGGGTAGTCTTGGGGGTGGACAGGCTGTCCACGAGTGTGGCGGGGCTCTCTAGGGGGTTCAAGGGTTTCTAGGGGTGGACGAGATCTCCATAGGGGTGGAGGGCTATCCACGGGGGGAGGGGCTTTCTAGGGGGTGGGGGGGGGGGGCTATCCACAGGGGTGGAATGGCTGTCTAGGGGGTACAAGGTGTCCAGGGGGGTGAGCGGCCTGTCCACGGGGGTGGGGGGGCTATCCAGGGGAGGGGTGAATCAGTCACATCAAATAATCTAGTCATGTTTTATTATTTATTGATAAAAAATAATGATAAAGTGACCTACCTAATCACACATATATTCATTGACAACAAATCAATAAACATCAAAGGTCTGTAATATCAGTCAAAAATATAACGGATCAATATATCCCTAATCACCATCACTATCATCATTGTCATCATCAGCCTCACCCTTGTCCCTATTTTCATCTCTATCATCATCCCTGAACTCCTCAACGCCATCCTCCTCTCTCTCATACTTAGCTGCAGCCTTTTCATCACCCTCCTCCTCCGCCCCAGCCTCCTCCTCACCCTCCTCTTTCGCCTCGGCCTCCTCCTCACCCTCCTCCTCCTCCGCCTCAGCCTCCTCCTTGCCATCATCTAGACCACCACTATAAATACCACCTGGTTCCCCATATATATAACGCATCGACGAAATATATTCATCACATGGTGTGCTGGCCTCTAGTGGAAGTGTTGGACCTAAAACTTCCATCAGTTTCATAAATGCAGCGATTTCCCTTGCAGAATGTTCTGCCGTCTCTGTGGCCCTTTTTTCAGCCTGTTCTACCTATGCCTTAACCTGGTGGAACTCAGTGGAACTACAAATCTTACCTAAGGAGGTCCAATACCTCATCAGAGCTATACAGTTACCAGGTTGGCAGTGTACTCCACCGGGGTGCTCATCTCCCAACACCTAATGTAAGTGATCGTTTGGCCCAAAATTGTCAGGTTTTTGGGCATCAAGGGCCTCTAAAGCAGACTGTTACAAATATAAATAAATTATTATGATAAAAATAGAGATTAAAATTTTAAATCTACAAAGTAAAACTTACAATATACTATTGAGTCAGTTCAATAACCGCACTTCCATCTTTCTTCCTTCTACTCGAGCAAAACAGTTTCACTCAAGGCACACGTCCTTTTATATCAAATTTAGGCCTCTATAATGAAATAGAATTTAGGAAACCATAATTAAATATAGGATAAAAATAATTAATTGGATTAATAAAATTATAGAACAACTTTTTCAATCAAATAAATTATGGTGGAAGCAATAGAAAGTGAAAGTCATAAAGAAAAATCATAAACTATCATACCTGCTACTAGTCATGATCTGGAATTGTAGTACATCCCAATGTGTGAAGATATTTTTTTTAGCGTAAATGTTTTTATAATTCTTACAGGTTATTCCTAAATAAAATTCAATAATTAGTATTAACAAAAAACATGAAAATTTTCATTTAAATACCTCTAATTTGATTAATAACTTAAATTAGCTAGTTTTCCAATGAGTAATCATCTATCGATACTATTTTAATGGACAATCATCCAGGATAGGGACTACCTAAAACTCTATTCCAACTCTAGCACGCTATCCAATATACAACTTGTTCTTATAAGCACTCCAAATCTAACCTAAATCTTTTATACGTGATGGACATGAACCCTCACCATAGAGGAAATTAAATTGAAGCTGACACCAAAATATTAATTCAAATAAATTCCAAAAATAATATATTTCATTAAATAAAACATATTTTCTACCCATATCTCAACCCATGATTTATCCTTGACTTCATTTGTAAAGTGTCTCCATGAGAGCGGGCTGACAGGAAGGATGTCGAAGTATTTGGCAAGCGTCGCCAAAAAACCCCAACATTATTGCCCGGATTTTTCAATCATTTGACTATCTTCATTATAGTCAATGATCAACTGCATGTGGTGATTCCACACCGCATGCATTCATGTACACCCCTGCCCCTACCTCATATCAGTAGATTTACCTATTATAAAAAAACAAATATTTTATCAATACATTCTATAATGTAAATAAATAATTCTATACAAATTTTTAGGGCTGTATAAGTATACATATGTTAGTCTGATCAATGGGCACCACTGGATCCACAGAAACTGAAGGAACACCCTTTACAGGTGGAGTGGGTCTTAAAGTATGCTCCTTAGGGATAGACTCTGGCCAAGCAGGTGTCGAAGAAGATGGAATATAAAAGCCCAGAGAGAATGAAGCAGAAGTAAATAAAGATGATAGGGATGGCTAACCGAATGCTGGATGGGGAGTGGGAATCATCATCAGATATGGTACATAAGGGTGAGGAGGATCAGATGTAAAGGGTTGTGAAAACATGGGAGGTATTAATATCCCATGTGTCCCTAAGGACACATTGGGGCCAGATTGTGGGATGGATGGTATGTTTGTTGGAGGGGTAGGGTCTAATCGGGTATTCCGAATAGATCATCTTGCTCTTATACCACCCCCCTCATATGAATGCCCTGAGTATGAGGACCACTAGTAGACTGCTCATCGAATAACTATCTACAAATAAATGGATCCTACAAAAATGTTGAAAAACAATTAATCACATGAAATTAAATATTATTTAAATTTATATTTGAAATAAAATACCCACTATTGGAACTAGTGGTGGAATGTCCATCTCAGTCATGTGATGATTGATATAAATCATCTATTTTCGACACCAATCTTCAATTGGTTTCATTTCCTGTATTTGAAAAAATATGAATTTAATTAGAAAAGTATAACTAAGGTGTAACACAAAATAATAATAATAAATGAGCTGAACAGATATAAAATGATTACAATAAATCATAGAATATGTAATAACGAAATTTAATTTGTAGTAGGATGGTTATTTACTAAGTGTCATTGGTCTATTAAAATCATGGAACATTGATTCTACTAGTTTCATAAGGGGTAAAGTAGTTATCGAAATTAAGGAAAAAATTAATTTCTTTAGCCCAAGTAGATGATGCTGGTTTCTATACCTGTTTTTCAGAAGATTACAAACCAACATGTTCATTACCTAGTAAAATGTTTAAGAGAGGTATTAGAGTTATAGTAATTTTACACAAATCTTAGTAGATGCATTTAAATGTTCACCATCTTAGAAATGTTAGTTTTTAAGGATTGAATACCGTTCAATTCCAAATTAAAAAATGCAATTAAAATAAAATTTCAACCCATAAACATTGATAATTCACATAACGATCAAGTAGAATACAACATATTTGTAATAAATATTAAATAAATTTGAATAGTACCAACCTTAACAACCCAAGTCGAGGTAATACCAAAGAATTGGGTACATGAATGTATGATTTTATATATTTCCCACCAAAACATCAGGTTCACAGTCAACTCTGCCAATACATATGGTTCATTGGTAGCAAGAGTAAAAGTCATATCAATTACTCAAAATCCACAATCATCAATAAATGTGCACTACCTCGTGATCAAATCAAACCACTGACATTTCATTATAGTGACTCATCTATGAGAATAATAATCCAATATTTTTATTTTTTCAATGAATCCATAATAACCAACATTTTCAAATTATGTTCTACTATCTGATGCACTAGCATAATAGTCTATTGTGGTAGTAACCATAACACCATCATGTTGTTTTCCCATGTTATTTTATCGTTCAATGATAATAAATCTATACCCATTGATAATAATTTATTTACAGTTATGAACCAAGGTATTAGGACCAAAAGGAAAAGCTCTTATTTCCTCAGAGACATAGTCAACAAGATAACTCAATACCTGAAATCTAAATGATTATTAAAAATAATTAAATATTATTTTAATTATTTTAAAAAGTAATATTATTACCTTCAATTTTAACCAAGCCAATTTTTTTTCTATGCAATGTCTCTCTCTTTCTCAATGTTAAAGAATGATGCTTTATACTTATCATCTCTTTAGGTTCCCTATAGATAAAAATAGAAATAGATTAATATATATATATATATATAAGATATACATATTCAATTTTATTACAAGATGTAGTCATCGAACAAATCACAGTTGAACAAAACTGTGCGATGTGCCATCTCCCGCTCTTCAAGGCTTAATGTCGTCAATGTATATGATCCAAGAATTCCTCTTATTTGAGGAAGTGATGGAAAAATGTGTTTAATTTTCTCATACTATTATTCTTCATTTCTCTTTGGTCTGTTCATTATTAAAGTAATATTATACAATTATATATAGCAGAAATCCATATATTCTTTAGCTAAGTAACCATTCATGATAGAAGCTTCGGGATGATTCATGTTACAGACATAATAATTTAATTTGTACAAATTTGTTTTAGTTTAATACATCCAAAGAAAATAGATAGGTCCTATGAGAAGTATTTTGGTTGGAATATGGACATTCAGATACATAATTCATGTGAAAAATGATGGAGGAAATACTTTCTCTAACTCACACAAAATTAATGGTGCATCTGCCAACATTTTTTACAAGAAAGACATGAAAAAATTCTTAGCAAAAAGATCTCTAAAAAATGGAACAACAAAATAACATCCACCCTTAAATTATTGGACAAAATATGATGAATTTCAAATGGAATCAATCGATGCAGAAGGATGTGATAATCACGAGTCTTCAAATATTTTAGCTTCAACTCTCTTCTATTGACCCGTTTAGATATGTTGCTTGAATAGCAATCAGGAACTTCAATAGTCTCTATTACATCCAAAAATTTCTTTTTTTCCTATAAGTTTAATCACATAAAAATTCAATGGAACTTTCCATTTGTTTTCACTGGTACACAAAGGATGAAATTCTAGTCTGATGCTTCAATCCACCAAGTTATGCAGAGATCGTAAATCAGTTTTTTTCCTTTAACATTTAGAATAATCAAAAGAAACATTTCACATATTTTTTTTTTCAATGTGCATTACATATAAGAAATGGAATAACAAATTGGTTGAGTAATAAGACAAATCAAAGAAGATACTTCTCTTCTTCCAATTGTAACAGGTTTCAGTGGAAACATTCTGTCTCTTTCCAAAATTCATTTGATCCTTCTCGAATGAAAAAATAAAATATTTTTATTCATTAGGCATAGTAGTTCCAGACATACACTAAGGTGGATCATCGGTCTCCATGGTATTGTCAAATATTTGATGATTATTTCTATTTGGATGGATTATTGGAAAGAATCATTGACGTCCCATAAAACTGAAACTACAACGATGTTTCAATCTTCTGGATCATGTAGTCTTCATACAAACAGGACATGATTTTTCCCATCATGCTCAATCCAGACATCATTTCATAAGAAAAAAAATCAATGATCATCCACATAAGCACAACACACATTTGAAATATGTCTTTCAAACATGCATCTTAAGTGCTTACACCCACATCCCAAAGAAGATTCAACTCTTTTATTAAAGGTTTCATGTATACATCTATATCACTGCCAGGATCAAAAGGTCTAGATATAAGTATACTCATGAAAGTGAAAGGATTTTTCATACACAACCATGGGGTAAGATTATAAATGTGTACAAAAAACAGTCCACGTGCTGTGCGATGTAAGCATCTTTGCAAATGGATTAAAACTGTCACATGAAAGACCCAACCCCACATTACACATGTCAGCTGCAAAATCAGGATATCGACCATCAAATCTCTACCATGAAAATCCATCTGTAGGGTGAACTAACTCATCATTAGTCTTATTTATCTTGGTATCATTCCATCTCATTTTTATTGATATTTCATCATACATAAAAAGATTATATAGTATTGGGATCAATGGAAAGTGAAACATTACTTTCTATGGCACACAGGATGGTGTTTCATAAGATTTTGGCTTCGAGCGGGATGTACCAAATTTTATACAATCATTTCGTTCAGTAGTTCCTCCTAGAATAAACTATAGTCTTTTGGGCAAGAATTAATTTTATTTCATGAAAATCCTAGTTCCTCAACTAACTTCCATTCTATATAGTGGTTTTGGAGAATATCTACATCATCTGGAAGTAAGTCCTTCAAAAAGTTAATAATGTAATCGACGGAAGTATTATAAATCCCATACACTATTTTCCCATGAAACAATCGGATTAAAAATTCCAACCTTTTCATTTTACCACATTATTGATATTCTATAGTTGTGGCATCATCATTCAATTTTTTCACCCTGACAACATCATCATTTTCATTAGACGCATCATGTGTGGTCATATCAAAATATTCTTAGGTGATAATCCTTTATTTTTCATGATGACGAATAAAAGGAAACCGGTCATATAAAAAATTATCCAATCCATCCCTCTCATTTGGATCATCAGAAATTTGAGATTTCCTTTTCTCCCTATTATGATACCGCACAAAGTAGTTTACTTGGAATCCATAATTTGTTATGTGGTAGCTGACTTCTTCGTAGCTCAACTAAGGTTTTCCAATAAAATTGTAACAGGACCGTGTGCGTGACCACTATCTGAAGCATTATGGAATGATAAATCTAAAAATATCTCCAAATTGTTTAGAAAATCTCTTGAGATCTGATTGGTTTCATTCTTCCAACTTCTATCCATTCTGTAAAAAAAAATTTATAAGTCATTTCGTCAAAATCAATTCAATAAGATTGAATTTTTATCGAAAATATATTTAAGTAAAGGAGAATTGTTCACTTTATATGAAACCATAACTAAAACACTACCCTATAGGAGAATAATAATATAAAAGACAACAAAATTCTATATCTATAAAAAATATCTTTGAACAACTACACATGAGTGTACAAGATCATGTACACTTGTGGAGGAGAATTATTTAGGAGTTGAGTAAATTTCAGATTGAAGAAATTTTATATTTTAGTAGATTATTTGAGTGAATATATACACTACCCAAGGGGGTGAGGGTGTCCAGGGGGTAGTGGTTTCTAGGGCTGGGGGCTGTCCCGGGGGGGGGGGGCTGTCCATAGGGGTTGGGGTGTCCGGGGGGGGGGGGGGTGCCCGAGGGTTGGTGGGAGGTTGTCCAGAAGGGTGGGTGGACTTTCCATAGGGGTGGGGGGCTATCTAGGGGGGGGGAGGGATATCCATGGGGAGAGGGGGGATATCTAGTAGGGTACGAGGTGTATAGGGGGTGGTTGGGCTATCCACGAGGGTGGAGGGGCTGTCTAGGGGGGTATGAGGTGTCTAGGGGTGGGCGGGCTGTCCATGGGGGTGGGGGATATCCCAGGTGGTATGGGGTGTCCAAGGGGGTGGGAAGGCTATCCACGGGGCTAGCGAGGCTGTCCGGGGGGGGGGGGGTCATGGGTCTTTCTAGGGGGTGGGGGTTGTCCAAAGGATGCATTGTGTCAAGGGGGTTAGCAGGCTATCCACAGGGGTGGTGGGGATATCCATGGGGCATGGGGTGTCCATGGAGGTGGGTGGACTATCCACGGGGTGGGGGGGGGGGTGTCTAGGGTGTACGGGGTGACCAAGGGTGTGGGTAGGCTGTCCACGGGGGTGGAAGGGCTGTCCGGGGGGTTGGAGGGCTTTCCAAGGGGGTGGAGAGGCTGTCCAGGGGGTACGAGGTTTCCAGGGGTTGGGTGGGATGTCCATGGGGGTGGAAGGGCTGTCCAGGGGGTACAAGGTGTCCAGGGGGATGGGCGGGCTATCCACTAGGGTGGGGGGATATCCAGGGGGTATGAGTGTCTAGGGAAATGGGAGGGCTGTCCACGGGGGTGGTGGGGCTATCTTGGGGGGTCGGGGGGGGGGGGGATTCTAGTGGTAGTGGTGGGTGGTCTGTTCTAGGGGGTACAAGGTGTCTAGGGGTGGTCGTGCTGTCCACGGGGGTGGTGGGGATGTCCAGTGGGGTACGAGGTGTCTAGGGTGTGGGCGGGCTATACACGGGGGGGGGGGGGGGGGGGGGGGGGGTTGTCTTGGGGGTGGCAAGGCTGTCCAGGGGGATCAGGGGGGATTTTTCGGGGGGGGGGGGGGGGATGTCCAAGGGGTATGAGGTGTCCATAGGGGTGGGAAGGCTATCCACGGGGGTGGAGTGGCTTTATAGGGAGTACATGGTGTCCAGGGGGTGGGCGGGCTATCCACATGGGTGGTGGGGCTGTTCAGGGGTATAGAGTGTCTAGGGGGTGGGCGCACTGTCCACAGGGGTGGCGGGGATATCCATGGGGATAAGGGGTTTCCATGGGGTGGGTGGGCTATCCACGGGAATGGGGATGTGTTTTAAGGGGTAGGGATGTCTAGGGGGTGGGGGGATGTCTATGGGGGTGGGAAAGGTTGTCTAGGGTGTAGGGGGTGTTCGGGTGGTCGAGTGGTCGGGGGGGACACTGGGGTGCCGGGGCTGTCTAGAGGGTACGAGGTGTCTAGGGGGTGGGCGGGCTGTCCACAGGGGTAGAGGGGCTGTCTGGGGGGTTGGGGGTGTCTAGGGGGTTGGTAGAGTATCCATGGGGGTTGGGTGTGGGGGGGGGGGGTATCCATGGGGTGTGGAGGGGCTGCCCACGGGGGTGGAAGGGATTTATAAGGGGTTGCGGGTGTCCAGGGGGTGGGGTGGTGTCTAGGGGGTGGGGGCTGTCCAAGGGGTTGGGGGGCTGTCCACAAGGGTGGGGTGGTGTCCAGTGGGGGGGGGATGGGTGTCCGTGGTCTTGGGGGGGGGGGGGGGCTGTCCAGGGGGATGGGGTTGCTGTCGAGGGGGTGGGGGTTTTCTAGGGTTTCGGGTGTCAGGGGGTTGGGGGATGTCCAGGGGGTAGGGGCTATCCAGTCGGTTGGGGGTGTTATCCAAGGGGTTAGGGGGTGTCTAGGGGTGGTGTCCAAGTAACATTGATAATGAAGAAGTACAATTTTACAACCCTATTAACCTATAATTACCACTGTAGATGGGTCTATGAATCACCTGTCCAAAACAAACCTATCAACATATAATTATCCCCAAATATTAAGAAAAATAAAACACTCTAATATGGATTCCTAATACAAAAAATAAAATAAAAACAATATAATACCAGCATGTTCTCAATGACACCTTAGGTGCACCTCCACATAATTCCAATTATATCAACCAGCAGTGAATAATTACATGCACATGACCCTTCTATTTTGTTTCATGAGATATATATCAGAGAGTAAATAATGTGTAGGCATGGACAACATTGGTGAGTTCTATGTTGGTTATACTCCATTATTATGGGTGCCTTCCTAGGATATAAAATGATATAAAAACCTTAATAATTCTTTATTACTACCTAAGAAAATTGTGACATGAATTCCTAACACTCATTCTGAATTTCAAAAAATATTACAAGTGTTTGACTGAACCTCTTGATGGAGTAGGAAAAAATGATCTTATAATGGATTAAATTTTGGTTCTATCACCATTCACCCATGAAAATGACCCCAAAACCACTCTAGTTCTTTAGGTAGAAGCTCTACTTCATTGAATGATTTATAGTGTGGGTATCATCATCTTAAAGTTAGAGTGTGATATTTTAAAGGCAACATTTAGGGGTACATTCATAATGCATGAGTATCTTATCATTCCTATTATGATAAAAAACTCTATAACTTTATTTATTTCTAACCAATGAAATCATGTCAATAGACCTTAAATTTAGAATAATCCAAGGATAAAATAACTCAGGATCAAATTGACTTGTTCATTATCAATCAAAATTATTCTATATAGATGAATCACAACAAAACCACAACATAAAATGATATATTTATCGTGTTCATAAGGGGATTATAATACCCATTACATTTCAGGGAAATGGAATGTAAAAAATCTAAAATAAATGTAGGCACATGTATCAATTTAAATTGAAGAACAAAAATTACTTTAATCAAAGATAGATGCCCGGTTGGAAATTAGAGTTAGCACCCTCGAGAGAAGGTTGGGAAGTAGGGTTCGATCCACAACCTAAAATCATATATGCCTTCGGTTCATAATGGGATCATAATAAACACAACATTGTAGCAAAATGGAACAACAAAATCTAAAATAAATGAACTCACACGTACTGATTTAAAGAAAAATAACAAATAGATAGAAACCTATCCCATTGTGATGGGAAGTAGCGTTTACTTCGAGATTTAGGGACAAATATTTGAGATGGTTGAGGTTTAGGGAAAAATATTCGAGATTGTGTGTTAAGAACTCATTTAAGGAAAAACATCTGAGATCTCTAGAGTTCAAGATCCCTATAGGCATTGATATTTGGGGATTTTCTTTCCCAACAGTTTACAACTATTGGGAAAAAATATTCAACACTATACCCAACGGTTTGTTTAAACCATTGGGAAAAACCTCTTCATTAACACTATAACCAACAGTTTTCTTAAACCATTGGGAAAACAAAAAAACCATATGAATATACCAACGTTTCTATATAACTGTTGGTATAGTATCCCTTTCACAACATGCTTTTAAACCATTGGGAATATTGTTTTGGTATAGGTGGGATTTCTACCAGTAGATCTTGATTTAATTTTTATATAATTTAAAAAATATATAATTATCATAAATAGTCAGTATATATGTAGTTATAATAATGTATAAAATAAATAATTAGAAAATTAGATACTCCGTTTTTGGAGATAGTAGGCCTTATATACGCATAAACTTGGTTTCAGTTTTCTTTTCCGATTGAACGAATTAATGTAAATAGAATATGTATATATATATATTAACATTCAAGTATAATTATTATTTCATATATGTAATTTATTTATTATACCCATCATTAATACATTTATTATAAAGTTTGAATGAATCATATCGCTCTGAAGAGGCAGTAGTCCACACGTCCACAAATGATGTTATCATATTCGAAAAAAACGTAATGAAATGTGTTATATAAAAATTAAATAATCATAATACATAATAAATATAAAATAAATAATATAAAATATTAATTTATTCATTATTACTGACCTTGAATTGTGTTAATGGAAGATTTAAGGTCATAGGTTTGAGAGGCGGTAGTCCATCATACATATGAATGATGCTTTCATATATATCCTTTGATGAATGTGTGTGATGGTTTAGTTCATACGCATAAAATAAAAACATATTAGTATATTGAGGACATAAATTTTGTTATATGATCATGGAATAAAAATAATTTTATGGGTGGATAATGAAATGAAACATATGTTATAGTTGAAGAACAATACCTCGTTTTTGGGTGACTTCTTTTGGTTGAAAAAATGAAATTCATTGGTTTTATTTATGTAAAAAGTGAGGCATCTAGGATGAGGGGAAGGAAGATGGGAACTAATTTAATAAAGTTTTGGATGATCCAATGGTCTTCATATGGGTGAATAGCTGATGGGTATGAGTGCCCTTTTATGTTAGATGAGGAATGAAATTCTTGTAAACATAAAAGGTAAACACTATTGAGAGGTATCTTCTAAATAATGTGCCACCAATAATTGTGAATTTTTTATAAGAGAAGTGAAATTGTATAAATATTTTTAGTAAATTTCTTTTTTATTATTTTATTGGTGATTTTACCCTTATGTTTATTGTTTATCCACTAAGTAAACACAATTTTTCTATTTATCACTATAATTAATTTTAATTTATTTCACTAATATGTGTTGTTAAAAACCATGTTTAACTTAATTGAAATTTTAAATTATTATTATTACAAATATTTGAACAATTTTTTCAAATTTGAGTCACATAAGTTTCCGAAATAAATATAAAACTAACCCCATAGATGAGACGAGACAACGCGTATATAATGTGAAAATATTCAAAAGTTTGAAATATTTTTATATTCAATTTTGATTTGAAATTTATTAAAACATAAAATATTGGATTAAAATATGTATAATAGATATAATTATACTTAAAAAAAATTAAATCTTAACTTATTAAAATAAATAAATTTTATGAAACGTTTGTTTCAATTAAAATTCAGTATTTTTGACTATTTATCTGAAAATAAAACATATAAGAAAAATAAAAAAATAAACCCTAATCTAATTTTGATAGTAAAATTTCAAAAATGAAGTTTATTTTTAAAAAAATAATTTTTAATAGTTTGAAAATTTATTTTTGAATAAATGCTCCATTAAAACACGGTAAAACCGCCCTCTAGAAAAATATATGTCGTTTATGCCTAGAATTGGAATTATTATTATCTCTTATATAGAAAACAAATATTTTTAATTTAAAATATTTTATTGAATATATAATATAAAATTTTAATTAAAATGACTATTCAAAAGTTCTTTTTAATTTATTGAGATAAAATGTGTTTGTGTATATAAAAATAACTTTTCAGAAAAGGAATTTCGTTATTTTAAAATAGTTGTTAATTTCATTTATAATTAATTGTATTCAAAATAATTATTTTTATAAACATGAATAAAACATATTTTCATAATTTTGTTAATCCTTTTCATATCCACCATTCTAACTGCTACTTGATAACTATAATAATATTAATTTTATATTGTATTTTGGTAAAATTTGGTCTTGTGTGTAACATAAGTTATCGAAGGAAGTTAGAGTTGTGTGTAAAAGAATCCAAATATAGTACTGATTATACCAAATTTTAATTTAAGTGTTTTGTGTATTTTAACCTCAACTTTATGTTGTGCATAAATAAAGAATTACTTAGTGTTGTGTGCAATGCAATCCATTAAATGAATTTAATTTATTTCAAAAAACTATTCATAGAAACTCATGGAGTTATAATCACAATCAACATATAAGGAAACATCCCAGAAAATACCACTTAGTAACATTGGATCCACATGTCATAACTAATTTTCACCATCAAGGTAACTTCATAATGTTACTAGTAGACAACCATAAGGTATGAGACATATCATCCAAAGAAAAATTTTATCTCAGACACAACCCATTTGATATTGATTACCAAACTAAATGTAAAAACCTAAATAATAAATAATATAATAATCTTTTTTCTCAAAAGCATAAAAAATGGATTATAGCAAGATCATATAAGATTTAAATGATATATAAGAAATGAAAATCAAATAAATTACCAACCATGCCTTATCATTATACAAAAAGACCATATTCATTGTGAATCCATTTTTAAAACCATTTAGAATCAAATACAACTGAAGGAAAAATCTTAAAGAAACTAAATAAAATTAATTTATCTTTTGAAATCCACATTAAAAAATATCTTTAAAAAATAAGTTAAATAGTGGAAATTCCTAAAGGAAATGAAGGAATTAAAATTATAAAAAAAAGATAAAATAATAATCCATAGTAAATAAAGAAAAAAGGAATGGGACCGCATTTTTTAAAAATGTAATTCACTTTCTTAAAGAAACACACCCTTTCAAACCCATTGTAAAACCATTGAAAAAAGAAGTTTCTTTCAAATGCTTAGGGATCTCTTAAAATAATGATACCCTTTTTACTCAAAGAATAGTTCACTTAATAAAATAATTGGTTATAAATGACATGAAATATTGTATTTCCCAATTAAAACCATTAATATAATTTTATCAGACACTTAGATTTCATAAAATACCATTTAAAATCAATTTACCATTTAAAAAACAATTTCACCCAGTTTTTTGAAAGGAATAAATACATGGAAATAATTTGACAACACAGAAATATGTATCTCATTTATCATTGATTAGGTACAATAACACCTTTAAAACATTAACTAATGAAGTTATTCTTTAACCAATGGAAATTTAAACAAAACACCTACCTAAACCAGTTGATGCATGTCTCCTTAGATGAGAACCACTAAATGATGCCTTAAGAGAAGGCTCACAACCAATATATTCCAAAATACCCAATTTTAGAAAAAATATAAACATCGAAATATTACTACATTTCCATTAGGGGTAGAGGAAATGATGAGAGAAATAAAGAAACGAATGAGAGGAGAAGAGTGAAGGGAAATATGATGAATAAATAATGAAAAATATATATCCTTTAGTGAGAAATTATAGAAAGATTTACCAATAATATAGGATAACTGGGGGCCTCTGGTAGATACCCAATTTAGAGGGGGTGGTATGGGAGTTTAAATCACTTAAACACTTACTTCATAATAAAATTTATTTTTGTTTTAATGGGATGCATGGTTTCTATACATGGTTTAATAAACTATATTCAAACCATGAGACTACTACTGGAAAACTATTTTCAATATGCATGTGTGTTTTTACAGTATGGAAAAACTATGATCATACCATGTGGCAAGAGGAATTTATTATATACCCCAAAATTTCACACCAACAACAATGGGAATCCACCAAATTATCAATTAATGATCTAAGGATGATTTTGTGAAACTATTGGTATCATAATTTTCCTCTTCATGACACTTTATTCTTTCAAAAAGTCAACAACCAAAAATAAAACAGTAATTTAAGATTGGGGAATGTTCATTAAAAACATATTGGAAGAAATATTTCAAAAAAATATGAGACTTATGAATTTGGGACCTATAGAAAATTACCCAAACAACCCATTCCATGGTAAAAACCAAACAACAAGTGATTTCTGATCCACTAAAGCACTAAGAATCCTAAGTATAGATACCTCAGTCCGTGAAATGTTGGAATGAATACTCCTCCGACTTAACATCGATTTTGAAACTCCACAAAATAAATATAACAAAACATAAAATTTATTTCTTAGTACCTAACCAGATGAAGTGAGGAAATAAAGAAACACCTCTAGAAAAATTAGGGCCCCATGAATCAAAATAAAAGGTGTATCCCAACCTAAATAATCATGGAAATGAATCTATATTAATGATGAAAAAACTTGGAGACCATATTCATGTCTCCTCAATATAGTGACCTGTGATTTTCATATATCGATATTACATATTAATAAATAAATATTCATTACATTAAATTTAAATCCAAACTATAATCATATAGGTCTAGTATTATATAAATAAAGGATACAAAACAAATAATTCCTCAAATATCTACATATTTTTCTAATTATTTCTTTATAAGTTGCACCCTTCTTAGAAATATCATACTTAATTCATTTATTCATAACTAGGGGAAATGAAGCATAATAAAAGGGTGATCTTATATTTTATATAAGGTTAATCCAAGGGGTTTATCAATGATCAAATAATCATAACATGAGTATAATTGTATTAGAGCATGATATTAATATTTTAAAACCAAACCCTGCATATCATATATAATAGTCTTGAGTCATGGAATAAATATTGGATGTTTATAAGATATGAATCATAAAAGAATAAAAGAACATGATCCATGAGATCATAACATTGGAGTAAATCATGGAATTATGGAATACATGTAACCATAGAAAATAATTTTTTTATTAGTCAAGGATCATCACCAAGGATATCATAGTGGAATGGGTTCACTCCCCAAACCATTCTAGTAGTCAATGTTCACTCCAAAGACAATCATGGTAGATAATTCCCCTTACTAAATTGGGTTTACTCCCAACACCTGTCATGTTTATCTCATGATATATCAATCATTATCCAATGCTTTGTAAAGAGATATATGTTCCACCCTCACATAATGAAAATAATATATATGTATTTCATAAGAGCATAAATCATTCATAATATAAGAACACATGTAAATATATGGGTTTCATAGAAATTTTAAATTAACATTACAAATTGAAATGAAATGAGTTTCATAAAAATTTCATTATAATATAACTCAGGCAATAGAAATGGGTTTCATAAATTTTTTATCATTTCATCATAAATTGACAAATTCTATAGAAATAATAAATATGATATCCTTGGATAATATCTCTAGTAAATCATAATTATCCTAAAATAATTTTATCATAGATGAAAAATAATTTTTAATGATTAATTGGAAGAAATTATGATGAAATTAAAAAATTATATTACAAAATAATTTCATTTTAAACATCTTCAAAATTAAAAATTAAATTTTTTTATTAGAAACTAACCTTATAAACATGTAATGGAAGATTCCAATAAACATTTATCCATGATGAAGGGACAACTCATTCATGACATGAAAGTAAAATATCATTCCTTAAATATTTTTTTGGAGAGGTAAATAGTTAAAAACATTTAAAATGGAAAAATATTCCTTTAAAACCATTTTTGAAAAATTAATAAATGTGTAATTATTACTTTAAACAATAATAAGATAATGGTAAATAGAATTTATGTTTTTTAGAAATCATGGACACAGAAGATAAATATACCCTAGTAGATACTTAAACATAAAAAATCCTGAATATTGATGAGATTGTGATATAAACCATTATATCTTATTCTCTATACTGAAAAATAACTTTAACCGTAAGTATATTAAATTTATGTTTATTATACTTCTATATCAGGGTCATTTTCATACTTATAATATCTTATAATGTAAAACCCATTATATTGATGATTATTTTTTTCAAAAGAATTTAATATTTTCACTATTTCTATTCATGGAACACTGATATTATCTTTCATTATTTGCTAAACTGATTATATCTTGTGTTACTTGAAACACTATGTGTATCTTTAATTACACACACCACCATGTTTAAATGAAATTTGAAATAGTTTTAATTTATTATTATTTAATATTACTATCATCACCAATCCATTAAAATAGAAGGTATGAGTAATATTAACTGAATTATGAAATATGTGGTTACACATGCATATATAATTATTTATTTACAACCACTTATTTATAAATATATATTAAAACCATTTAAAAAATGAAATGTTTTTCTAAAAAACTATTTTTTATGTCTGAAAACAAATTTTCCTCAATAAATTAAAAAATAAATTTTGGATGATGATTTTTGAGGGAAAATATATATTTAATATTCTATTAAATATTTAAAGTTAATCAAAAGGTTTTTCCTATACAAAAGATATGAATAATTCAAATTTTATGCTTAAAACTGGTATTTTTCTAAAAAAGAAGTTTAGTAACATTTTGCGCATTTAATTTAAAAATAATTTTATATTTTTTAGAAAATTTACTTCAAGATATAAATTTATTTTTGAAATAATAATTTCAGAATAACTATAGATTATTTTTTTGAGAATTTTCTAACCAAATAAATTTTCTAGTGAATAGTAACAGAATACTGGTTTTAATTAAAAAATTACCTATATATTAAAAGAATTTACAATAAATATTTTATTATAATATGGTTTTAGAAATTAAATATATATATATATATTAATCCTATTTAGTTCATATGAATTAATTTCATATTGAATTTTTATATATAAACTTTTTAGTATTTTAAAACATTTTTCTTTAGAAACCCTCATTTTTGTCTTGTTTGTTGGATTAATTGTAAAGAAATATTTCGCAAATATTTTAATGTATTTTAGAAAAATTGATTCCATATTTTTAACAATAATAATTTAGATTGTATAATATGGTCTTCTGAAGTTTTTACCATTAATAAAAATAAAATTAATAATAATTAATTACCGTAGTTAAGGGGAAAATGAGATTACTATGTGATCTAACTAATAAGGTATGGTGTAAAATGACCTCGAAATTGGTCCGAAACCCATATGATGACCACATTTATACCTTATATCTATTATATACTATAATTTGCACTTTTTTATCCTTATGGAATGCATAAAATGTGATTCCACCTTTTTATTTTCAGAAATAACATGTTTGTAACCAGCTCACTTATAAATGGCCACCCTCTCCTCCCATATTCATACATACAAAAACCATTGGTTTAGAAATTATATAGAAAAAATAAATTTCATAATTTCATTATATAATCATAAAATCCATAGTTTGATCTAAAATCCTACCTAGGAAGGACTTTGTGGAAAACCCAAGAAGTTTACCCGAAGAAGAGTTAATGTTCTTTAAAAAGAGTTTTAATTTTATTTTATCCTCCACATCATTAAAATATTTTTCATAGTTAATAATAAAATATAATAATAACCATACATACAAATAAAATTTTTTAAGTTATTTTCAAAACCTACATTTATCACCGCTTCCTTAAATCAGAATCGATAGAGTTACTCATGTGTGTGGTGGACTAGCTCCTCATAAACTTATGTGACATGTTTCACATAAACACCTCACATGGTTGGGTATTATGATTTTTATAATTTATATACAAGATAACAGTAACATATATAGAATTTTTGAATTATTATAAGACATATAAACTCTTACAATTTATTCTGGGGGGATATGATAACGTCATTCATTTGTATTGGAAACTATACCCCCACGAAGTAGTGTGATTCATTCTTAATGTACACAATAGATTAAAGGTAATATATATAGGTTTAAAAAAATTGGGATATATATGAAATAAAAATAATTCTATAATTGAAATAAATCATTAAATATACTTTCATTATATCCATCGAGAAACTGGCTATAACTTTCATGTGCACATACGTCCTACTCTCTCTATAAATAGGGTATCTAAATTTCTATATCTAAATTTTCTATATTAATATAAACACATATATAATGAATATTTATGATAGTTTTTCATGTTTAAAATTTTTTATATAGAGGTTCCATTATCTGATAAATTGTAACAAAAATAAAAAATGAAAACATACATGAAAAACAATGTAGTTATTACCCATAACATAAATTTATCTAGAAATAGTTAATAAAATGGTTCTAAAGAGGTTTAAGTAAATTTTACATGGTATTATATATATAATTATGAATTTAATAGATGTTTAATAATCTTATATTTATTATAAATTTTGTGTGAACATGTACAAATAAAGTCGAGACTTAAGGTAAGAGGTTTTTGTCTATGTTTTATTTTGTGTGTGTCACGTGCAATATTTACCATGTGTTTCGTTTATGTGGTTTATATGCTTAAAATATATGTATTTTATGATTCTTATTATGGAATTTTTTTTATTTAAATATCCATTTATCATATAAATTTTTCTAGGTATTCATGATTAAAAAATACTAAAGTGGTAAGGATTTCTTGACTAAAACTACCATCTTTAAAAAAAATTATTTTACACACCTATTTTCTTAAATTAGGTTAATATAATTCCCATTTGAATTTTTATATAATTAATATCATTATTTTCATGATATTAACAATTTTATTTTATATTATTTGTTAATAGGGCCTCTGATTGAATAGATGTCAACGTGGTAAAGGTTTGATATTACAATATCATTAATTTATCAGGATTCTTTATAATAATAATTTTAATGAAGAAATTTTATGATGTATATCAAAATAACATACTTATTTATCTTCATATATGGGTATTTTATTAACCTATTTTGTTTTCTTTCATATTCCTCTCTTTATGTAATCAAGAGAAAAAATTTTATTTAATGATAAATGTTTTTAACTCTCTCTTACTTTGAAAAACTTTTTTTTCTTACCAAAACATATTTTGTTAAACTATTTTATTAAGACATTTTAAAAATTCTATTAATTATTTATTAATGAAAATTTTACCCTTGTTTGAATTTTCTATAAATTTTTTGAATTTAACCATCTTTTTATTTTCCAAACAATGACTATTGGGATTATAAAAAATATTTAAGAGGAATATTTCTTTTAAAATATGCAACATTTACCACCATCATGATCCCAAAATTTTTTAATGATTAATTTATATAATTATGTTATTATTTTCACAAAAAAATATTATTGAAATATTTTATGTTTTACAAAGTTTTTTCAAAGAGACATGTCTATTTTTCTTAATAAATGCTCTATGTTGTCTTTAAATATCATTTTAAAATTATCGTAAAATCCTGTGATGTTGTCAATTATTTACTAGGGATAATACTAAATGATATAATACTTATTATTACTCTATATGGTTAATGTGTATATTTATTAAATGATTTTGTAATACATTTATTTATCATTGATAATGATATGGTGAATTGATGAAATGATTTTTATTATTAATCTTATTATATTTAAAAGGGTTTTTATTTGATGATAAGATGAATGTTTTACAATATTATGACAATGATATATATGGTTTTCATTATAGATGGTGGGACCTATATCAAAAAGAATGAATTAGGTAAAGGTTTTTATCTAATGAGATAATGATGGGAAAAAAATTGATGGGAAGGATCTACTATGGGAATAGGTGATTCCGAACCCAATATGGTAAATACGTACATCCTGATTTATAATGATAGTTGATGAGTATAGATATTCTATGATTTTGGTATTGGTATTTTACTTTTATATATGAAACAATTTTCTATATTTATGATGGTCTATAAATTTTATGACATGATCTTTTGGCTTGTGATTGATTTATAATGTTTTTTTCACTCTTATGATCCATGTTTTATGAAATGATAATGTTTTATTCCATTTATCATGTTTATTACCTATGACATGTTTGGTATGAACTTATAAAGTTATTTTTATGATCACATTCCTTTATTCTTATGTTATAATTTCATATTATCATTGATTGATATCCTCTATGTTTAACCTTTCTGAGAATCTAAGCTCTACCTTTTTTATTTTTTCTTCCCCATGTTCTGATTAATGGATTAATTTGGGGTATTTTTAATATTAGTACTATATGAGAAGATCCGTGTGAGAGATGATTATCAAATTTTATGAAATAAAAATGTTGTGTATCTAGTACCTAAAGACACTAAACTATTATAGTTCTCAGGATTAGAAATTTAAAATGCATTTAATATTAATCCAAAAAATTTGTGATATTATTTAATTAAAATACTAGTTTCTTAAATATATATATCATACCTTTAAAAACTTTCAACACCCCATTTTGTCAATAATTTCTATTAAAAATGTTATCTTTGGGTGTTAACTGCTCCGTTTATCATTAGTATATTAGTTTAGTAATTATGGCCCATGAAAATTTATCTTGGTTAGATAATATCAAAAATATATATCATGATATAAATATAAAATATATTAATTATAAACATATTTAGAGTCATTTATAAATCTTATAGATATAAAAATCATTTACAATTTTCATGGAGACTATGGGTTGTTAGTACAAATGCACGCTAATCTAATTTTTAATAAGATGGAATGAAAAAATGGTACATATTAATTAAACCTTATAATATCATTATTATATAATAAATATCATATATATTCATAAAATTAATAATAACTACCATCCATGTACAAATAAAAACTTAAAATTAATCACATCACTTGGTGGAGGAGGTAGTCCACACTAAAACACAAGCGATGTTATCATTCTCTAATAATTGGATAGTAAGAAGGTAAAAATTATGTTATTATTCCCAAAAAAGATTCATTAGTATCATATATAATCATAAAAACCATCATAAAACCCATCCATAAAATATTGTGATTACAAAAAAATTGTATCACTATGGGGATATGGTATGTCGTGCATATGCATGAGCGATACTTTTACTTCCCATTTAAAGGGAAAGATGGTGTAAAATAGTGTTATAAAAATCATAATATAAAATTATATTATTTAGAATAATGAATTTATTATATTTTGATATATTCTATATATTTAATGGAAGTAAATCCAAGTTGAAAATAGTGTGATTGGGTAAGGTGATTACATCATCTTTGAAATGGCTATGTTATATCTCCTCTATTGGTTTCTAGGTTTGGACTTTTTGGAAGAATAGAACCTCTAGAATATGGGTAGTGAAATTAATAAAGGAAATTGATAGATATTTGTTGTGATAAAAGGCTCAAATTGTCCTGAATAATCGAGGAAGGATGTTTCCTTTAATAATTATGGCGAGGGTGACTTTTGCAATTTTTCAAAAGATTAATGTTTAATAAATTTATTCTCAATAAAAATTCCACAAAATAGATATCAATTGAAAGATAAGTTATTATAAGGTATGTATCCTTTAAACCAATAGATTCTTGTAAGGTTTTTGTGTAATATTAAACCTTATCATTTGGAATTACCAAAAAATTTAACAATTTTAATTTCATTTATGATAGCCCTTTTTTAAATATTAATGTGATGTGATTTTTTAATTATAAGGTGAAAATTGGAATATAAATTGTCAATTTATGACATGTTAAAATATATCATAAAAAACTTGTCTCATTTCAATATTTTTATTCTTTCTTAATTATTTAATAAAATATTATTTTGATAAAATATCATTATTGTTAATTTAGACACTATTCAATTAATTTAATTGTAAATACATCATGAAATAGTTGTAGATTGAATATAATGATACAAAGTATCTCTAATATGTCTTATAGATCTACAAAATTCATTGTTCACATTAAATAAATCATATTATAAAACTTTTAATATTTTTAAAATAGTTTATTATATTTTTTATTAAGTGGAGATTTACTACGTTAGTGTTGCATAAGAAGTTGTGGACATTAAATAATAACAACAAACTATAAATAAATTTATATCATGAAAATAATTTTATTAATATAAATATAAAAACTCATATTCATTCATAAAATAATTTTATCCCTATTTGGACAAATAATTCATATTAAAAACAATGACAATGAATCTTTTTGACATTATTTAATTTTAATAATATATAAGTCATTTTCATAGTAATATTTCAATTTTGAAACAAAATTTTTAGCCTAATGTTTTATTGGTATAATTAATTTTATAAAAAATAATTTTTACAAATAATTTTTACAAATAATTATTGCCTTATATATTATTCTTAATCTAGATTATCCTAATTTACCCTTTATTGAGGAGATGAATTTTACCACAACCACTATTCCAATTGACCAAAAATGAAAGGGGACTAAATAAAAAAAAATCAACCTCATGATTATAAATATTTAATTAATTTTATATAAATCAATAACCAAATATGGAATAAATTTATTTTAAATAAACTTAAAAAATGTGAATGAAAATATTTTTAAGGAAAACATATATTTTTATGCATAAAATTAGATTTATTCTTATCTATTTCATATAAAAATATTCCTTTTGATTTATTAAAAATGTTTTTTATATAAATAAAATACAAATTTAATTAAAATAAATCAAAAAAATTAATTAAAATTTCTGTGATAAAAATACATTATGTGCATAAAATCTATTTTTCAATAAAATATTCTTTTTTCATTCAATTTATTTTTATTTTCATTTATAATTAGTTGATAAGAAATGAATAAATTTTATAAATATAGAAACAAATTTTTTTCATAATTTGTCTTTTTCCTATTCACCCCTTCCAATCAAACATCTAGGTGATGATAGTTATTTAAAATTATAACATTTTAATAGTATACTGTGGTTTGAGTAAACTCGGGGTTGCATGTAACACATTATATTAAAAAATAAAATTAAATAAAGAGAAATATTTCACTAAAATATCAGTTCCCCACATTATACACCCTTTAAATAAATATTTTCATTGAAATTCATCACCTAGATAGAAAATATGTGGATTATTCTACATTATAAAATTGTCATCTTACCATATAGCGTCATAAAATTGGATACTTTTCAACAAAACAATGACCATGTGAGTGTTATTGATTCATAGAACTATCTATCTCTATGATCTGGAGTCCTTACAAGTTTTTAATTATAAAAATGATCTTTCTCTAGTGTTATTACTGTTATATTCTTGTACATGTGAAGGATCAAGTATGTATTCCCTTAGGATATATATATAGAATACATAATGAACTTGAGATAGATTCGGTGGAAGCACCAATCAATAAAATACCATCCTAATATTATGAAGAATTTGAAAAGGGAAAATATATCTAGGGATTAATATTCCCTAATTTTTAAATCTCATCATCCTTTTATAGAGAGATATTAATAAGAATACCTTGTAAAAATCTTCAAAATCTAAATCTTTCAGATGATTGACAACATATCTTATCTGAACACTGATCCACAATTATATTTTTTAATGAATCTATCATTATTTTTCATTTAATTAGCTATATTGGGCCCCGATATATTTATATCTCAGACATTATTCTTTTATATAAGAGTTATGAACCTTATACCATATAGGGCATTATAACGATCCATCTAAATGCTAGAGTGAAATATATTATTTAAGTAAATTCCAAAACATGAAGGTGTGGTTCCCAACCACTTTTAAATACATAGATCATGCTATGAACATGTAATCTAGTGTTTGAATGGTCCTATCATACTGACTATATATATATAAGGATGATAGTAGTTACTTTAATATAATTCTATATCCAGATCTCATTGATGACTTCTCCAAAACATCGAGGTAAACCTCAACTCTTGATAAGATAAAATTTATAGTGGTACACCCTACAATGTTACAACTTCCTTAATTTATAATGATGTAAGTTTATCAAGGGATAAATATTCTCTAATTGAATTGAAGAGTTCTGAATTCATAACGTGGTAAACTATAATGAAAATAACATTATTCAATTTAGATGTTTTGGGGGAGTCTGAAGATAAAATTCATGGTTATGTTTTCCAATTTATATTCTGGTATGGGTAATGGTTATAAAATCCACTTTGTATTCTTTCTATTAGCCATAACATGGTGATATACTAAGCACCATCATACATAATCACTTCTATATCTTTTCATTTATCCTACCTAAAATAATTCTTTAAATCTCTATACATCATCATCCATCCAATAAGGCTAAAGATTAGAAAACCATGAGATTCATCTATTATATCATTGATCTAATATGGAACTAAAGAAACACATATATGTTAATCTACCCTTATTATTCCCTCAAAACCAAGGTTTAACCTTGTAAAAGTTATCATATTCTTCTTCAGATCAACATCATCCTTTTATACCTCTTAAATCTTCACTTGGATATATGATTGAATTTTCATTTGAGAAAAATAATATTTTCCCATTCCTTCGATTTTTCAATATCTATAATTTTTATGTCGAGAAATATTGGATCTTATTTTATCCTCACTATAGGAAAACTAGCACGATCCATTTGACCTAGAGCATCTTGAACCTTGTAATATTTCACATGGCTGTAATGTATTGAGTAGTAATTATATTTAATTATCTATAATAAAATTCTATGGTTCATGTTAAAATATTTTTGAGTGAAAATATAATTTAATATTTTTTGATAATTATATATGTCACACCATTCTCCATAGAAAAAACTCCTCCCTATATTGAATAAAAAAAATATTGTAGATAACCTTAATTAATTAGTTGGGTAACTTATCTCATGGAAAATAAGCTATCGTGAGGCCTAATCTATAACAATATTGCCTGCACAAGGAATCATCCAGGTCACTTCTATGATTCATCATTATAGTTTACAAACCCTTAACCACTATAGGGTATTGTAATAATAGGTGTGATGAATAGACTTCTCTTCAGTTCCTTAATACATTCCTCTCATCCATATATCCAATGAACCGTGGAACCATTCTAAGTTAACCTATTGAGATGATTTTATATCCCCGAGAAATTCAAGAAAAAGAATCAAGAACTTCCAAAAAAATTAAGAAAACTATGTATCTTATTCATAATGGTTATTCTAGGACAATGTTCAAAAACATCTTTCTTTGAATGATCTATTGATATACCCACAAATTAGACTATATAAACCAAGATTGAGACATTCCAAATACAGAATTTTCAATTGGTAATATTTTAATAATCCTTCACATTCCTTAGGGTGATCAACACACTCCCAAAGCTATATTTATTCACTTAATTAATATTTTAATATATAAGAATATTACTAATATAGACTACCCCAATGAGATAAATTTAATATCTAAAGTCTCTATTCATTAAACCAATGATGATAGCAGGTATATTAGTTAAATCAAATGTGATTTCTATTAATTCATACTGTGTATACATTTTATAGATTATTTCTTTATTATATCCTCTTACTTGGACCTTAATTGATGATATATATACTCAATATCAGTAATAGAAAATTATTGTCCTCCATCAACTTGATCGAACAGTCATCAATATGGGTAGATGATACTTTTTGTTAATAGTTAATGTGATATATTCTAGAAAATTAATATAGAGTCTCTTTGATCTATCATTATTCTTAACCAAAAGAAAAGGTGTACCCTAATGTGACTCACTAGGAAAATTTAACACCTTATAAATATTACCTAGAAGTTTATTCTTTATTTCTTATAACTCATCTGGGGCCATGCTATATGAAGTCTTCAAAATAGGTGTAGCTTTAGGTATGAGTTTTTTTTTTGAAAAAATATACTTTATAGTTCGGTGGAAGATCATAAAACTCTTCTGGACACATCAACATAATCTCACTCAATAATAATATCTTCCATGTTTAGTCTCTAGCAAAAAAATTTGAGATAAATTTCCCTTTTAAATAGGAATCAAAACCCATATGAGAAATTTAATTTCCATTGGATGTTAATTTTTTTCATCCCATTAATGGTTGTCTATAGGTTGGTTCATAATATCAGACGTAAATTACATTGCATATTAATTGATATGGGATTTTTCTAGGTAAGTCCAGCCAATTCCAAAAATTATATCGAACTCATATAGTGGAAGAATGAATATTATTTCAGGAAATACATTCCCATAAGCTTCAATTAGAGGTGAATAAAAAACATGGGGTGTGATCATCAAACCATTAAATATTATTACAAATTTATTAAAATAGAATTAATGAAGTGGTATTATGATTTCCTTGTAAAATTATTAGATATAAGAGAGTGTGTATATCCATAATAAAATAAGACATTATATATTCAAGAGTGGACGGTAACTGTATATTTCAGTACATCATTATAATAAAAATCATTAGAAATAGAGGTCGCATGAGATATTACTTTTAATATAAGATTTTTATTTTGTTGACATCAATCATATTAATTAAGAATCAGGTTTGAGCACTAAATTTTATAATTCCCATGCACCTTGTATTTAAAACACCAGATCCTGAGTGGTGCATTCTATCAAGATTTCTCCCTATTCACATTGTTAGAAATATTTTCCCATCACATCACCATTCGATTTCCAAATTACCTTCCTTTACAAACATGAAACATCAAATAATTCCATTAAGAATATTTTCCTATGTTTTCTTCAACATTTTGAGATTAATTTAATTATTATATTTTTCTCTCCATGGTTTTAAAAATACCAATTGAATTCTATTTTAAATTTCTTATTGAAACCATGAGATTTATGGGTAACTCCAATATCCATATCCACATTGAGATCACATAAAATACCTTATTAATATAATTTTATGTCCCTTATGTATATCATATTTTTGATATGTGGATTTATTCCATTGAATATTCAATCAATCTTACAATCATATTGAATGATAATACTAGAAATGTACATCACAAGTCTTATGTAAATTTCCACATAAGTATGAATGGATTCATCATCCTTTTGTTTTAACTCAAGGAATTATTTCCTAAATTTTTTATTAATTATATGAGGAATGTACTTATTCAAAAATATGTTTTTAAATTCATTTGACTTAATGGAGATAATTTCATCACGTTATCTATTGATCTTGATAAGATTCCACCTTAATATTTTTCTCATTTATAATTGAACACAAAAAGAATAAGTATTTATTGTTTTTAATAGTGTGTAACAAAAAAATCATTTTTAGTAGTACTGGTCTATCTCTCAGGGAACTTTGTATCAGTATACACACTAAAATAAGGTCAGCATTAAAACATGAAAGACTCAATTAAACATTGTTCTCTTGTTTTATCAGTTGGAAGATCAGTGTGATTTATACATTCAGAATGTTTTTTTTGAGGATATCAATAAGATTTTATTTTCTATCTCCCAAAACATTCAATTAATCAAGAATAAAATCATTTCACTATCTAATGAATTTGGAATTAACATGATTCCATCATTTTCCATCAATTTTCTAAAACAAAAATGCATAGTGTGGTAAGCAATAATCATGGTGAGACACCATAAAATCATAGAAAATCATTTATAAGATTTCTAAATCAAGATACCTTGTTCTATTAAACCTTAGTTTTATCCAAGATCAGTCATGACCACTACAAAAACATTAAGATTTTATCCTATTTATACACTTATCACTAGGGTCATTAATAATGTTTTCTCATCATAGATTACAAAGGTTATCTGTACCTTACTTTGATACCAAATAGATTTACCCATATTTTTCTAACTTATATACTATATATTAATAGATAAATATTTATTACATAACATTTCTATCCATTCAGGAGTCTTTCAGTTGTAGTATCTTTGGTAACTTGGAAACATAAAAAATGGTTCATAAAATATCGATATCTACTACCAATTATTTCTTGATTACTGAACCCTTATTTTACATATCAAACTTAATATAATTCTTTATAAAATATGGAAATAAAACAAAAGAAAAAGGGTGAAATCATATGCTTAATAATGGTAAATAGAGGGAGATATCAATGATCATATAAGCATAATGGTAGTATAGGGGAATGATAACATAAAGATAACATTTAAAATACCTAACATTCATATGGTAGATAATAATATTTATGCATCACATAAATCATGGATGTTTTAAAGACATGAATCATAAAGTAATCAAAGAGAATAGTCCATAAGAGAACAATTTAGTAATAAGACATGGAATTGTGGAATATGAACAATTAGGAAAAATTATTTACGTAGTAGCCATGTATTATTCCAAAGGCTATCATAGTATAATGGGTGACTCCTCAACCATCATATTAGTCAATTTTCACCCTAAAATTTTTCATTGAGGACATATTCCCTTACTTAAATATGTTTACTCCCCATTACAGTAAGATTTATCTAAATATATATTAATATTTAACCATTTCATTGGAGGGTGATATAGTTCACACCCATCAAATAATTTAAATCATTTATATTTCTTCTATAATATCATACTGAATAAATAACATCCAAACCCATAAAAATAAACGGGTTTCATAAACATTCCATCATAACACAACCCATAAAAAATAAATGTGTTTTATAAAAAGTTTTATCATAACATAACCCGTGGAAAAGAAATGGGTTTCATAAAAATTTAATCTTTTAATCCTAAAAAAATTATAGAGAAGGTGAAAGGTTGTTTTCCATTGATTAAACACCTATTAAATCATATGTAACATGAAATAATTTCATCTTATATGGAAAATGATTCTGAAATATCACATGTAATAATTCTTTATGTGAATACCCATTCTATTTCAATATAATTTACATTTAAAATGAAGTAAAATTATAAAGGAAACCATTTAAATTGAAAAGAACCTAGAAAACTAGAATATTATTCTTCAAATAAAAATTTTGTCAAAAATAGTGGTAAAATTTCTTTATTCCATATAAGTTAAAAAACAATTTCTTTCATATTTTGGTCGATAATGTCACAATATACCTTATTTTTAAAAAGATAAAATATTCCATTAAAAATATTTTTTCAATATTTAAACATTTGTAAAAATAAATTTTAACAATCAAGGAAAGAAGGTAAAACCATTTTGGAAAACATTACTAAAAATGGATATTGATGAAAACTATTTCCCATCCCAGACTTAAACATAATCAGTCTCGAATATTATTGAGAATTTGAAATAAACCCTTACCTTAAGATTTCCTTGCCTAGAAAGTAAAATAACAAAGAATATAATAAATTTAAATTTAGAATAATTAAATATCAGAGTCATTTTCATACATATAATATCAAATATTATCCCTTTAAAACATTTCAACACCCCCTTTTCCCAATAAATCCTTACTAAACATGTTATCTCTAGGTGTTAACTGTTTTTTTTATCATGAGTATATTAGTTCAGTTATTCATGTTATGGTACATTTATCATGGTTAAATCATCCAAATAATAATAATTATTATATAAATCTCATAAAAATTCATTATATAAATATTTTAGAATTTAAATGTTAGATAAAGAAAAATGAATTACACAGTAAAAGGAAATGGTAGGCGTATGTATGCATGAACAATATTTTCAATTTTCTGAAGATAGAATGAGAAAAAGTCAATATTAATTCACCATTTTAGTATTAATATTATATAATATATATCATATATATTCATCAAATTTATCCTCATTACCATCTAGGTAAAAAATAAATTAAAAAATAATCACTTCACTTCTCTAAGGTGGTAGTCCACAAGTAAGAATGAGTGACATTAACATTTCTTGAAAGATTGGATGGTTAGAAGGTTGACATGATATTTTTACTCTATAAGAATAATTGTTTCATTAATATATTATAAAAAATGAAACCGATTATAAGACCCCTCTATAAATAATTGGGAGGAAAAATGAATTCTTCCACAATGTGGTACTGTAAGTATACAAAAGTGACACTTTCACATATCATTTTTCAAGAAAAAGATTGGATAATACAATTTTAATGATCATAATAAAATTAAAAACACCATTAAAATTTAATATATTATATTATGATACATTTAATAGATTTATACAAGTTAAATAATAGTATAAATGAAAGCGATTAAGTAAAGAAATTAACTCTTCTGTAAAATGACACATTTATATATCCTCTAAAGAATTATAGGGTTTGTCTTTTGGGAATAAAAAAACTCTACAATTATGATAGTGATGTTGATAATTTTTTTTCCAATGCTGGTCAATATGGAATGCTCTATATGGTTTGATTAAGTGAGGGAGGTGGTTCCTTTTAATAATTTAGGTGAGTGGTACTTTTGGAATATCTCAAAATATTAAATTATAATAAATTCATTCTCAATAAAAATTCATCGACATTGTAATGGATTCAAGGATAATTTTTTATTGGTTTGTAAAACTTTAAAAATTATAATATAAAAAAGTTCGGGTATAAATTTAAACCTTTTCATTTTGAATAACTCTTAGTTAACCAATTTAAATTTTAACTATTGTAACCCATTTTTCAATATTAGAGGATTTTGATTATTTCGTATAAGGAAAAATTTTACCATTAATGGAAAATTTAATACATGTTAGACCAAATCAGAACCTCTATGTCTTATTTACATACTATTATTATTTTTAATAATTCAATAAAATGTTATTTTGATAAAATATTATTATTATCAAATTTGACACTATTTATTTAATATATCATTAAATACATCATGAAAAATGGTTAATTAGAATTTAACTATTTCAAACATCCCAAATATTTTATATTTTTATAAAAAATTATTGGTTCAAATTAACTCATTAAATAATACCACTTATTATTATTTTAAAATAATTTACAATTTTTTTTATAAAATGGAGACACAATATATTAGTGTTTCATAAGAAATTATGCTCATTATATAAATAATAAAAATAAAACTTATACCATGAATATAGATTTATTTATCCAAAACTGAACACTTATATTCATTAAAAATTACTATTTTCCCTACATGGGCACATAAGACATATTTAATAAACGAGATTGACATTTTGTAAGCACCTTTGATTTAAAAAATATATAAGGATATTTCCTAGAAAAGTGTCCATTAAAAAAGTCTTTTTGAAGACTAATATTTTAAGGATACTATTTATTTTTTCCAATAATAGTTTTTATGAATAATTATGGCCTTATCACTTATTTTTAATCTATATTTATCTGACTGACCCTTTACCAAGGAAATAAAAATTATGATGGTTACTATTAATATTAATAAAAAATAAAATGCGACCAAATTAAAAAACATTAACCTCCTAATTATGAATATTTAATTAATTTTATTTAATTAAATACCAAATAATTTATGAAATTAATTTTAAAAAAATTGAGCTAAAAGTTAAGAAAAATTCTATTTAGAAAAAAACTAAATTTTTAGCATAAAATTGTATTTATTCATACCATATGCCTAGAAAAGTATATTTTTATTATACAAACGATTTTATGAAAGAAATTGTATAAAAAAATCATAAAAACAATTCAAAAATAGGGACCATTTTAATTTGTAATCTTAAATATACATTATCCTCCTAAAAACTAATTTCAGAAAAAAAAAATCTTTTACTTTAAATGATTTTTATTTTCATTTAAAATAAATTGATAAGTCATGAATTAATTTTAAACACATATAAGAACAAATTTTGGAAAAATTAGTTCATACTATCCATACTCTCCAATCATATGTCTAGGTGATAATAGAAATTTTAAATAATAAATTTTTAATAGTATATTGTGGTTCATTTAAACTCAACACTGTTTGTAATGAAAGCTATCAAATAAATCATGTTATTTAATGAGAAACATTTCATAAGAGTATTGGGGTTTAACACCCACTAATTAAAATTAATCTAAAACAGTGAACTATAAAATGTACAGCTCAAAAGAAAAATCATTTCCAAACGTGGATCATATACCGACCACATAGACATTAACCAAATAACTTGCTTGAAACATTATAAGAGAGTGAAACCTCAAGGACATGTAAAGATAATCATGCGAAGACACCTAAAAATACAGCTCACCATAACCAAAATATTCAACCTAAACAATGGCATGCCTCAATAAGGAATGACACAACTCTAACAATGGGTCAAGTGACTCAACAAAAGATAACTCACTTCCAAACATAAGAAATAACCACAATAGAAAATTTTGAGTGGATATCTCAAATCAATAGCTCTAGTAGGTCTATATAGAAACAAAATCCTATCTATGATACTCATACCATTACCATAGTAATTCCCATTACATTAATCAAATTACTTTGAAATAATTTTCAACTCTATGAAAAAACCCATCACAAAACAAAGGATATATGAATATCTAAAGGATAAGAATACAATAAAAAATTTGATCATTCATTATAACCAAATAAACAAGGTTTAAAATAATTGAAGGAAAAAAAGTACAATAAAATACAGGATTATAATATATAACATACTAAAAACCATAAAAAAAATTCTTACTGTCAAGGGGGAAGTAACACCACATATATATTCACATTTCGAAATTACTTTTGTGAAATTTTATTCTGAAAACCATTAAGCTTATAGAACCTCAAATAATGACCTAGACTACCACACCAATAATCAACCCTTATATATTTAGTATAAGATGGTCTAAAATGCTTAGATATCCCACACAGATAGTATATAATTTTATTTTTCTTCTTACTCATTGGAATAACCATGTGGACATTAGAAAGGATCGTATAACCACTTTTCACGCTTTGAGATATTGAAAATGATTCAATAATAATGGACTTGAACAAAAAATCCATTACATTTATTAGGATTAAATAAAAAAATATATATAATATATGGATGTATCCCTTTTGAGAAGAACTTATCTTTCATCTAATCAACAAAAACCAATTTTAGGAGTGAAATGGGCTAGTTTTGTGGAACATTCTGTAAAAGATTTCACTGACTGATCACCATGGTGCACAATGAATAACTATATCACCTTATAGATTCTAAAATTATCATTATAAAACTAAAAAATAAATGTTACATTGAAAAAATCACTATCAAATTCTTCCAATGTATAATCATTGATACTAGGGCTCCATCAATTTGATTCCAAAACATTGAACTGTGGAGCGATGCATCTCACCCTAGATAACCCTATAGTTCATAGTGAAAAAAATATATATTGGACTATTTATATCCCCATTTTCAACTTATGTGATCATAGATCACCCCTAAAACTAGTGGATGTAGATTTGGAAACTATCACATAGTATTAAATCTTATAATAACAAGGACTTACTACTCCATCATGATTATATGTAGAGTTTATGTCTAGGAACTCTACTTATAGATCACTATGAGGACTACCAGAATTATTTTTTTCCAGACTATATAATACATTTTGTTATAAACATTTTAAAACATCACGAAAAACTCAATATTTTATCAAATCACGACCAATTCAAATGCATGGTATAAAGAGAAAAAAATAAAATAAAACAACATTAAGAAAAAAAATTTGAAACCTTATTTAGAAAATTTATAACACAACCTCATCTCTATTATAAACATCAAATATGTTCCAACCGTAATGTTTTTCAAACTCAACAAAAGAATGATATCAATTCATGAAAAAAAATTCCATTAAACCAAATATGACAAGTCATTTCACGAATTACAACAAATAAAACCCCTTAAATTATTTCCTTTAAAACCATTAAATATCCAAAGAATTTAATCCACTTAAATCATTCATGATAGAGTTCTATTTTTTTACCCAAGTAACTCAAACAACAAAAGAATTTTTTTCAAAACAAATGTAAAATACCAATGAAATTAATATTTATTTTAACAAAAAGTCATGACCAAAAAAATTATTTAAACATTATAAAAAAGTCCCAATCAATCATAAGATATGTTAAAACTATAAAAATTAGATGACTTGGCTACATAGTTTTTCAGACCACAGTTCAATAGTAAGAGTTTCATGGGAATTTCCTTGAATGGTTTTCACAGTCTACAAATGGTTTGGTAGGATATTCTTCATAACCATTGAACTCTTGGATCACATCTAGATTTACTCTAAAATAAAAAAAATTTCTGAGACATCTCACATGATCTTTATATAAATCAGATAAATAGTATTCTATATATAAACTAATAAAATCCAAACCACTGTATATCTAGAAATTTTAGTTATGCCAGGACACCAATAGAAATTAAAGAGATGAATTAATGAAGAGCTATCCAATAACTTATTAGGATCTAACAATTCAGTTCCAAAGGTTATAACTCTTGTCTATCATCATCCCCAAAAAATAAATAGGTGTCGAATGTTTTTTTTGTAAACCACCCTGAACTAAACTGACACACCACCCAAGTTAGTATTCCACATAGACTGAGGCATATTCCAAATCACTATGGGTTTGTGATAAGAACCATGGTATCACATTTGAAATCATGGGAATGATTTAACCCTTATAAAACATGGATCACTGATGGTATCCCTAGGAACCCAACATGAGTTGTCCTTAATTTAAACGACTATGGAAAATTAACACACTGAAATGAAATAAATCATTCCACCATGGTATAAATCTCAAGTAATCCAAATATTTTTCAAAAACAATTTACCCATTCAAGATAAATTTTTTTATAAAAGTATTTTACATTAAAATATAAGGTAATAAATCTAAATTGAAATAAAATTGATGGGTTATGATGCTGATAAAACTCATAACCCAAACAGGTTATACCAAGACGTCTGAAAACCCCACAACTCTATGTCAGTCTCAAGTCAAAACCATAAGTGGAAAAACACCCTCTTCCCAATGAATTTTAATAATAAGAAAATCTACAAGTCATAAAAAATGAATATATAGGAAACATGAAAACTTCAAACACAATTATGTGAGTATACACTCTATGGGAAAATAGACTATAAAATAGTACCATGAGTCTATTTATATTCTATTTATAAAGAAACCATGATATCTATTTTTGAAAATATTGAGTAAAACAGGACTTAATTTTCATTTTACCAAATGAAAATAAAACATGATATTTTACATATACATTATTCAAATATTCTATTTATAAAAACATTCATTAAGGATGAGTTATCAAGGTAATTCCCATTCAAAACAAAAAAAGCAGTCCTTTGAAACCAATTTCACATGAATTTAAAAAAAATGAAAAAGAAAAAAAAATTCTTTTGAAACCAACATTCTTTTAAATTAAGGTAATATTTTTTAACACCACATTTTTTAATGGTATGTCGTCTATTTATAGTTAATCTTTTTGATAGCTTACAATGAATGCAACAAAAAACTAAAAAGAAACAATGATATATTATTAATATTATTTTTTACAATGAAATTAACCCATTGATCTTATTTTTGTTTTTATAAATATTATTAACTATATTATGAATTTATATTACTGAATTAATTGGTTATGAATTAAAAAAAAAGTAATATTAAACCAATTTAATATAAATGAAATGTTTTATAAGAACAATTATTATGAGAGAAAAGTGTTTTATCAAAAAAAATATAATTAATTGCTATAATTTAATGAATCTAATTAAATTAATATGTACCTAAGGTTTAAAATTCATCCCATGTTTTTTATATAAAAGACATGAAAATAAAACAAATTTTTCTCTATAAACCCCCATAATTTTATAATTGTAGTTTTTGTAGGCTTTTGATATTACAATGGTTTTAAATTTAGTTTTTGAAACTTTTTTTAATTATATTTCCTAAATCTATGTTCTAATTTTAAATAGAAATATAAAAATTTACTTTGGTTGAATTTTTGATATTTTTAGGATAAGTTTAATGTCTTGATTAATAGTAAAAAATACTAAATTTTAATTGAAAATATCATTCCTGTCTAAAATATTTATAGTATTAAATTATATTATTTATTTCATATAGAATAATTAGATAATTTCTTTATCATTTAATTCCAATTTAGACTTTTAGAATCAATTTCACATTGATCTTTTATATAAAAATACTCCATTCTTTTGAATGTTTTCACTTTAAAAAATCATTTTCTCATTTTGTAAATGGGATTAATTTTAAATTAACTAAGATAACTAATATGTTTTGAATTTTGAAAAATGGATTCCATATTTGGAATAACTGGGTCAATATTATGTACATAGCTTATTTTTTTATACATTATGAATAGTAACTTTAATAATTTTTTGATAAGCAGGATTAAAGGTAATTCGAGTTATTAAAGGTAAAAATAATATTATAAAATTAAAAACATCGAAAAACACAAATAAAAATTTAATTTTATGAGTGTTTATAAAAAAAATATAGTTCTTAGGATGATATTATGACCTTTTTATGCCTCATGGTTGAGATTATGACATTTATTATATTTCATTTATAGTGAAGTTAAAGATTCCATACTCATATTTATAATAACTATATAATTTTTAAAATAGGGTTATATAGAAGATAAATTCTACTGTAAATCATAATTAGAAATAAGAATCGTTTATCTTCATCATGATAATTTATTTTTAATTTTTCTGGAGTAAATAATTACCATAAAGGCTTACATGATGATGATGCAATAATTGTTTTATTAATGAGAATAGCCAATAAATGATTATAAAAATATTAAAATAATAATAATTGACATAATGGATATCATAAACATATATAATATATATCTTTGAAATATTATTGATATATTATATTTTTTTTTGAATATATCTTGTTTTATAATTTTCTTAAAACAAAGGAAATGAATAGTATCAAAATTTACATTAATGATATTTTAAAGTAAATAATATTTTATTAAATGACATAAAATTTAAAAATATAAAGATTGGACAAATTATTTGTATGAAGTTAAATAGGTCATAAATTATCCATTTAGGGTTATTTTGAAATTATATAGGTACTATATTAACCCTTAGTAATAAAAACACATGTTATCGCGATAAGAGTTAATGGGGTTGAATAAGGGTTAAAACCAAAAGATACTGGAACAAATATGACATATAATTGTATAAAAATTATTTTTTAAGAGGAATTAGACCAATAATAATATTATATTCCATGAACATAACTTTGGATCCATTTATAAATGAAAATTAATATATATTAATCTAATTGTTTTAGAGTATTTAAAAGGTCCCATCCCCTCAATTATAAAAGGTAAACTCCTCCATCACTTAATCACACCACATTGAACCTTAAAAATAAAAAAACATTAATATTTAAAATAAAAACATCCCTATACAAGTTCTATATTTCCTGGTATTTCATAAAGACCATCCCTATATACATTTAGAAGAGATCTAATGATAGTCTTCCAAAGAATAGGTAAGCATTTTTACCAACTCATCCAACTTCATTTCTTCTTATACTTCATCATTATGAGTAGTTTCCATGAAAATGTATTGAATATAATATAATATATAGGATTATATTTTATTATGATTATGTTAGAACCACATTACATGATTTATCTTTCTTAAGATAAATTAATGCACCGCATATATATAAGTACTACTTATTGTCAACACAATATGGTGTAATTTGTTTTCCATCACCATTTTATTTGAATTTCTATAATGATGGATATAATTGATATAAATAAAAAATAAGAAAATTTTTTATTCTTTATATTTATTATACCATCCAATTATTTACTTTTTTCACCGTAATGGGAATGATACTATCGCTTAAGTGTACGTACGGCTTACAGCCTCCATGACCCGATGTTATTAATTTTCCATGTCAACCATTCAAGAATGACTATAAAAATTTATTTAATGAGAAAATATAATATCTATGATCTCAATATCATTATAGAGATTAATTAAATATCTCATATTTATATGAAACAAGATTTCAATGATAAAACATGTATATGAAAATCAAGCTGTTAACACCCTAAACAAGGGTAATAACAAAATATTATTAATAAAAAAACATAATGAAATCATATATGATATGAAATTTTTATTATATGGTTATTTTATAAATTATTAACATGATTTTAACCACCATATATGATTTTAATAAACCATTAAATATAATAATGTTCAATGTAATAGTTATCTAACAATCTCATTAATATTCCTAATTATTTTTATTTAAGTCCTGACTGGGGAAGATTATATTCCATGTCTATGATTTGTAAAAATGTTTTGAAAAATATTTTTACTATTATCATATTATTTTTAATTTCTTTTTTAAACTAATTTTAATTTTTTAAAATGGTTTTAACTGAATATTTTTTTTCGTCTTCCAAACGAGGTACTTTATGAACTTTTCAAAAAAATACAGAAGGACTGCATTTTTTAATTTATTTGGAATGAGAATATTTTAAAACTATCATGAACCTTAATGTATTGAATCTTCCATTACAATATTACAAGGTTATTTTCAATAAAAATGTATTATTTTAACATTTCAAAACTTTTAAAATAAATTATTTCAATATTAAAAGGGGTATTTCTCTCAAGAATTTTCAGCGATTTTACTAAAGTATTTTCAACTATGTCATATTATTTTGTTGATTTTAATTCCTTATTGAGGATGATCTATTATGATTTCAGCTACCATATTCCATTAAATGGTTTATGATATTTTTACTATGGATGAACTATTTTGATACCATTTATGGTGTATGGTTAATGTATTCACATATTAAATGTAGGTTTTTTAATATGAGTGTATATGTTGTTTATTTTTTACCATATTAATATGGGGAATGAATTAGACTTACTAATTAATGGGTGGGCCCTTCTATATCCCCTTGATGTACAGCTAGGTATCATGAGACTAACAAGTTTCAGTATTGGCTAATGCCTTATCCTTTTATGTGTGGTGTCTTGGCTGGATCCTTTACCAGATGTTTACAATGCCCGACATTATCCATTACCTCATTATAGGATTTTTATTGATATTCAATGTGATTATTCTATTAGTAGAATATACATCTGATTATTTATATGGAATTTTTTTATTTTCATTCATTCCTTCTTTATTATGTTCATGATTATGTTTTAAATGGATCGTGTTTCAGTTATAAACCTTGAATTATTTTTTATGTTTATATATTCATAATAGCTTCCACTATACACTTACACTTACTGAGAATATGAGATCAACCCTTTCTCTTATTTTTTATTTTTCAAAAGAATTTGAAGATGTATATTTTGGTTCATATAAAAGGTTAATCTAGGAAAATATTGTCTCTCTCAAAAGATTTATTATGTTCAATTTTATTTTTTTAATTGTAATGTATGATTCAAGTATGTAATATGGTTTCCAAAACATAAAAACTAATCGGTCCTTTGGAATTTGAATCTTATGTATATAAAAATGTAATAATTTGAGGCACTGGATCGAGGCTACTATGGTCAGGGGATATTGTAGATGGTATCAGGGGATGTTTAGTAGAATGATTTAGAACTAGATTTAGGAATAAAATAGACTAGGGAGTGAAAACCTATGACATAATTTGGAAATATATCCAAATAAATGTTGATTATGATTTAGTGATTATATATAGATATATTTTTAATTTAGGTTATGTGATTCAATAATTATGATATTATACATTAAATTTCATAATGTTATGATATATTCTTGGGTATGCATTTTTTATAAATATCACCTATTGGAAGGATTGGAAACCATACCAATGCATGTAATCTATATTGGGATTTCCCTCATATGAAAGATAATTATGTTGGAACTAGAGTTGAAATTGATGTTGAACAACTTATAACTATAATATGACAGCTAAATCAAATTATGGATAATAAACTTACCAGTATGGATAATTCAAATCCTCATATTAGAGGAATAATGCTAGAATGCTTCATGAGACCACAACCTCCATCATTCTATAGGATTAAAAATCCATTTATAGACGAGAAATAGATAAGTTACTTAGAAAATATATTTATAACATTGAGATGTATGAAAAAGAAAATGGTTTTTATAGAATTTTATCTTCTATTTGGAGGTTCATGTCAGTGGTGGTCGTTGATTTAGAACACTATAGAGGTTCAAGAATTAGTAAACATAGGATGGATGGATTTTAGGGAAATTTTTATGGAAAAATATTTCCCTCACGAATAGAGAGAGTATATGGAGAGAAAATCTCATTAATATGAGACAAAATGTGGAAGAAAATGTTTTTAAATATGAATCCAACTTTAAAAGGATAGAAAAGAATGTTGTAGACAATATACTTATCCTGAGGAGGAATATTGATCGTTTCCTTGATGGGTAAAATTTATTCATATGAAAGGAATTGACCTCCCAAAATTTATCGTCATATAAAGATATAATATCCTATGCTATCAAGATTAAGAAATAATTTTATATGTATTATGACTTTAAGGGAGAGCAAGTGAAAAATAGAATAGTGGATTAAGAGAAATATAAAGGTAAAAGGGATTGAATGATTTCCCCCACATTTGATAATTATGGGAAGAAACAACCTAATACTTTACTGAAGGGACTGGAAGTCTGATACAACTATAGATGGAAAGGTAACTAGGCTCATGATTTTAAGGGAAAGAATGAATTCAACAATATATGGGTTTCTAACTCTTAGAATAATGGATACTATATAAATGATTATCCCAAGCATCAAGGAAATATAGATTAGAAAATATATGTGGATCAAGGTCAAGATTATGTTGTCACTACAAAATAATTGGAATAATTATTTTATTTTTTTGGATTCAATAGTTGTGTGATTATATTATGGTTATAATATTTATGAGATATATAATGAGTGTACAATATTACTTCTTCTTTATATATTTGGATGTTTTCATGTTTTCATTATGTTTTTAAGGTAAAAAATAAATTCATATATTTGGTATGTGATGAAAATGTCTGCATTATGTTATTTAGAGAAAATTTGATGTTAATTTGATTTTTTAAATTTAGTGATATTACTTATAAATTTTTGGACAATCAATTTGGACATATGAATTTTGGATTAGTATTAAGGTTGGAATGGATTAATATGAATAGTTTATATTAATGTTTGAGGTTAGTGAATGATTTATCATTTTGGGTATCATGTTCAAACCATTTTGGTTCTATTAAAAATTTAAAATCTAAATGAATGACTTCTAGATATTATGATTCCTAAAAAAATTTCATCCATGAAAATTTCATTTGAAATTCATTTCCAGGTGTAAGGGATGAAGTGAAAATAGATCTAAGCACAAAAAAAGAATAATATTATAATTGTGACATGGAAAGAAGTAAATTAAGTTATTATCTGAAGAGTAAAATAATCCATCTACTCTATGAAACATATTTTTAAAAATAATCATTTTCCATTGACTTTTATTTTTGAGAAATTAATTGTTTTTAACTGATCAAAAATGTATTGATTTGTGACTGTTAACATTATTAGGTCCATGTTCCCTATCACTCTATATCAAAACATTCTGGTTAATTTTGTATTCCTTATACCAATTTTTATATATAGAACCCTATTATGTGTTATCTCAGGGGGCCTTCGTACTTCCTTTTCATTAGTTTAAAGTGGATGTTTCTTTAACCTTATTTTTAATTTTTGTTTCCCACAAAAGAATTTTCAAGTTTCAACAATTGATTTTTGATTTTAAATTTCAAATTTCAGGGATACAATATATTTAAGTATGACAGAATATAACACCACAACATTTTATGGTACATCATCTTTTTATAGTTAATCTTTTGGATAGTTTACATTTCATGAGATAATGAACTTAAATGAAACCATAATATACGATAAATAATATTATATAAAATAAAATTATATTCTAGGCATTAAATTTATGGGTATTAATAGGATTAACTATCTTATAAAAATTTATTATTTATTTCATTGGTAACAAACTAATAAAAAAAATATTTGTAAAAAAAATTTAATATAAAGGAAATACTTTTATAAGAACTATTATAATTCGCAAAAGTTTTTTTTATCATAATAAATTGAATTAATTACTAATAGTGAATGAATGTAATTAAATTTAAATGTATATAATCATTATTACTCATCCTATTTTTTAATAGATGTGATAGAAAATAAATCCAATTTTTACCCATAAAATGCATATTTTTATAATGGAAATTTTGCCTCCTTTTGATGGAATAGTTTTTATAAATATAGTTTTTGACACTTTTATAAATTATATTTGAAAAAATAAAATTATTATTTTAAATAGTAATAAAATAATTTACTTTGGTTTAATTTTTTTGGTATTTTTTGGATATGTTTCATGATTTTAGGAAGAGAAAAAATACTGAGTTTTAGTTTTAAAAAACATTTTCGTCTAAATAATTTTCAGTGTTAAATTTTATTTTGGATTGGTATAAAAGTATAATTAGACCAATGTTTTATCATTTAATATAATTTAGGTTATTGAAATCAATTTCGCATTGAATTTGGATATAAAAACCATTCAATCTTTTGAACTGTTTCACATTAAAAACTCATTTACTCATTATGTCAATGAGATTAATTATAAATAAATTAAAACAACTAGTATGTTTAAAATAATGAAAATAATATTACCTATTCTAAATAAGTGGCCCCAAATAATGTAAATAGCTTTCTTTTATTTTTTGATATTAAGAATAGTAACTTTAGTAATTTTTTTATAAACACAGTTAATGGTAAATCATGTAATTAAGGTTGAAAATAATATTATAAATATTATAAACATACCCAAAAACATTTTCAAATTCCATTTTATGAGTTTTTTTCTACCAAAATAATCCATTTCCCAATATTATAACCATTGGAATCCACTTTGATTAGATTATGACATTTATTATATTTTATTGAAAGAAAAGATATAGATATCATACTCATATTTCTAATATCTATATCTCTTTTATTATAGGGTTATAAAGAACATAAATTTGACTATAAAAAATAATTTCAAGCCTTAAATGTTTTTATTAATCATGATTTTTTTAATTTCGACGAAGTAAATAATTACCTAAATGGCTTACACAATGATGATGTAGTAATTATGTAATTAAAGAAGATCTTAAATAATTTTTTACTAAAATATTTAAAAAAATTAATTTGACATAATTGATGCAATCCATGAATTTTATTGATAAATTTAAAATGATAGTGATTTATTAGATGTGTTGGTTTGAAGATATATTGTTTTATTGATTTTTTCAAACGGTAAAGAAATGAATTGTATCAAAATTAACATTAATAATATTTTTATGTCAATGACATTTTATTAAATAATATATGATTCATAAAAATATAATATTTTTTTCAACTAATTGGTATGATGTTAAATATTCATTAAATATCCATTTTTTTCTTTTGTTTTTATAGAGTCACTATATTAGCTGTTAAGGAATAAAAATAGATGTTGTCTCGATAAGAGTTAAAGGGATTAAATAAGGCTTAAATCCAAAAGATAAGGAATAGAATGTGACCACCACTTTTCTAAAAATTACTTTTTATATTATTTATAAATATAATAATATTTGATTCTATATAAATAACTTTTGAGTTATTTTTAATTAAAAATTAATTTACATTAATTTAATAGTTTTGGAGTTTCCAAAATTACCCCTCACCTACATTATAAAAGAGAAACTCCTACCTCACTCCCTCACACATATACGAGCCTTCTAGATCTACCAATCCTGGACCATTTATCATACCAACATCCTTATACATGTTACTGGGTTTTTGATATTCAAAAAAGTCTATCCATAGATCCATTTAGAAGTGGTCAAAAGGAAACCTTTCAAAGAAGAGATAAGAGTTTTTACCAAATCATCCAAGATCATATCTTTTTCTACTTCATCTTCATGATACATTCATAAGATAAAATAAGAAATATAATATAATATATATTAATTTATGTTATTATAATTATTATAAAACTATATTCCATTATATATCCATCAAATGAAAAACAAAATCCATGCACGTGCGTATATATGGATTCCCATATACATGTCATGACATAATTTTTCTTCATCACCACTTTATTTGGATGGGTATAATGTTGGATATAATGAATATAAATAGTAAATATGACATGATATTATCAATTTATAATTAATATACCATCTAATTGTTTACTCTTTCACTATTAAGAGAATGATACTGACGCTCGTGCGTACGTACGACCTACCACCTCCATGACACAATGTGATTCATTTACCATGTTAATGACTAAAAAATTATAATCAAAATGTATATAACAGGAAAATATAATATCTATGAATTTAATATATTTATTTATATAAAATAAATTTATTATGTGAATCATAAATATGACTGAAAAAACAAAATATTCATAGAAAAAGGTAGTGGTTAACACCCGAAACAAGGATAATAATGAAATATTATTAAAAAAACGATATAAGAATATCATATATGATATATTAAATTCTTATATGGTAATTTTATAAGTTAATAAAATTAATTATACCATTATAAATGAGGTTATATAACCATAAACTAAATTAAATTATAAGGTATGGGTTATTTCACAAACTCGTTATTATTTGGATTGTTTATGCTTTACTCTCAACTGGGGAATATTTTCTTCCATGCCCATGTTTTCTAAAAATGTTTTTAGAAGTATTTTAAAAATTATCCTATTATATAATAATGTATATTTTTAAAAATATTTTACTTTTTATAAAATAGTTTTAAGGGTATATTTTTATGTTTTTCCCAACGTGGTACAATATGCCCATTTTAACAAAATACAGAAGGAATGTTTTTTAAGTTATACAACATGAGAATATTTTACCTCATCTATGAAACCATAATGTATTTAAGCTTACATTATATCTTTAAAAGGTTCCTATCAGTGAAAGTTTTTTATTTTAAAATTGTATGACTTTCTGAATAAATGATTTGAGTATAAAAAGGGTATTTATCTCAACGATTTTCTATGATTTTATTAAATTATGTTCAACAATGTAAACATCCATTATAGAATTTTATTCTTTGTTATGTTTGAAAATTATGATATCTTCCACCATATTTTATTTAATGGCTTAAGATCGGTTTGATTATGGATGTGCTATTTTGATACCACTTATGGTTTATGGTTAAAGTATTCACAATTCGTATGCCAGTTTTTCAATTTTAGTGTTTGTGTTTTTCATGTTTTATCCTATTCATATGTATAATGCATTAGAATTAGTAAGATATGTGCTATTCCCTCTATATACCCTATATGGATTAGTATTTCTCATAATACAAACTAGTTTTTACTGTTGTCCCAGGCCTTACTAATTTATGTATAGTGTCTTGGATGAATCCTTGAAGGAATGTTTATGATATCTAGTATTATGAATTTCATCATTTTGAGATTAAAAATGGATATTCCATGTGATATATGAGTAGTAGAATATCCATGTGACTATTTATACTGAATTATTTTATTTTCCTTTATTCCTTCAATATTATACTCATGAATATGTTCTAAATGGCTCGAATTTTAGTTGTAAACATTTATTTAATGTTTATGATTTTTTATTCATAATAGATTCTGATGCATTTTTAACCTTTATGACTATATAATATAACCCCTTTATTATGTTTTATTTTTCCCAGGACACAAAGATGTATATTATTATTGATATTAATGGTTATTATAGGTGGTTATTAGTGATATCAAAGGATTGACTATGTTGTATTTTAAAGATTAAAATGTATTTTTTGTTTAATGTATGTTATATTGTTTCATAAAATACTAAACCGATCAGTAATTAGGTATTTGAATCTTGTTTCTATGCCAATTCAATATAGAGAGGCACCAGATATAGGCTACCTGGGTTGGAGTTATTACAAAGTTAGACTAAATACAAATTCAAAAGAAATAAAAACCAAAAAATTCATTTAAAATAAAATATTCTCATCCGTTTTTAATACATTAAAAAGTAAACCCCACACACATAGGTATAAAAAAGGGAGTATATAATAAAATTTAATTATATAACAAGTTAAACAATGATGATAATATTCTTATAAGGAATGTCACAACCCCATGATTTTTTTTCACAAAGAAACTTACTAAGAACATAAATAAAATTTGTAACTCATATGAAAAAATAATAAATATGCATAATATAACATATAAATCCTAAGGAAACACTCATAGAACTAATGGATCTTGTTTTTATTGACATGTGATGGTGTAACTAACTTCAAAATGGTTAAGGGAAACACAACCCTTTACCTTAATTTCTATAGAATAGACTCTTTAGTGACACATCCCGTAGAGGTTTTATATAAATATATGGGTTACTAGCCAGTGTATGAAACTTAACTGGTAGAAAATAATCCATAAAATACTATTTATTTACCATGGATTATAATTTTATGACTATATAGATTTGATTTCCTTTATAACCATGTCATCATTAAGCTATCACACCACCCTAATTCATAAGATATTGTAATAAAAAATTATCTCACTTATAAAAAAACCCCTGTGTTATTGATATCCAATAAAAATATAGAAACATGAATCATAATTATAATAATTAAACATATTCTCAAAATCATAAATAACAGAAAAGAATATGATCATATTGAATTTTATTGATAACCAAGCAAATAAAATATCATAAAGTACCTTCCATAACTTGTCTTTATACATAATATTCAAATTATTTGTGAATCCCATTTTATATTTGTTTTGAAAAAAATGAATACCATGGGAAAATAATACACACACCAAATAATACCAAAAAAATATGTGGAAATACTTTTTCAAAATCATCTATAAACAAAATGTAAATATAAAAAACTAATAAATCAAAACATATAATTAACCCTCCCTAAATAATTAAAGGATTAATCAATTATAAAAAATAAAAAAAGTAGTCACACCACCAATTTAAAATAGGGAAATCCATTCTCGATAGAAAAAAAAACTTTTATACACATGTAATAACTGTTTTCAAATAAAGAAGTTTCATTTTAAAACATAAGAACCAATCAATATAAGGGAACCCATTTTTTCTCAAATAATCCTTCACATTAAAAAAAATTTGTTCTAAACATAATTAAACGTTTTTTTCATTAAAATCCTCCAATGGTATGTTATTAGACTCATATAATAAATAAATAACCATTTTATGTTAATGTACTAATAAACCAACCATTTCACACAATTTTTTAGATGTTAAAGCTAAAAACATGGAAAAACACTGATTACAAAAAGAGTTTGAAAAAATATTATTAATTAGTTTCAAAAACTCATTTGGAATATCAAGAAATCAAGGTGATATTTAACTAATGTAAATATTAATAAAAAGCTGAACATAACTGGGGGAAGCATGTCACCTTCTACAAAAAACCACCAAAAGAGACCTTAAGATATGAATCAAAACCTCTATATAAAAATATTCAAAATTTTATAAAAAATAAAACCCTAAAAATAATACAACATAACCACTAGGGTTATCATAAAAGTTATGAGAAAGATAGAAACTAAATTTAGAAGGGAAAATAAGATGAAAGGTAAATATTTGATGAATAAATAATAAATAATCACTATAATTTTGTGATAAATCACCCAAAAATTGGTCCTTGAGGGATGATAATTAAGGGGGGAGACCATTAGTTGATACCCAACTAATAGGTTGTTAAATGTGAGGTTCAATAATTGATGTATATTTTTTGTTAAAAATATATTTTAGTTTTAATGGTATGTACATCTTTTCATCACGTTTTTTAAACCATGTACAAACTGGTCAAATAATTCTGGAAAAAAGGTCAACAATCATGTGTGTCTTTCATGGTTTAATGGAACATTTTTCAAATTGCATGAATGAATAAATTTCATAAAAATAATTAAATGGAACATTAAATACTAGTGGGGCCTCACAATTATCAATGAATTATATAAACATGATGTAGAGAAAATATGGATAAAATAATTCTGCTAGCCATTCCATGTTCTACCCCAAGAATGTCTACTACCAGAAATAAATTGAACAATAATGTCAATGGAATGGTAAACATGAAGACATTAAAAGTAATGGTTTCCCCAAAATAGGAAACATTGGAACATGTAACCAATAACATGCGACCCTAAAAAATCATTCCTTAAAAAAACAAAATATCCCAATATTTAAAAGCTACTGAAGAACTAGTAATGCTATGAAAAGTTTCTTAAAAACATGAAAATTTTGGATAACCAATCCTCTCTAATAAATGGAATTTGTTAACTCCATCAAACAAAAATACCAAAACATTAATGTGACATCCATATCCCACGCCAGATGAAAGGATGGAAATGACGATGCAATACCAGAATAATTGATGCCTAAATATTGTACAAGTATAGTGTATCACAACCAAAAAAAAAAGAAAAAAATAAATGATAATGTTGAAAAAACATGGAGACCAGTTGAGATATCCCCAAAGTATAGAATTAATCTTAATAGGTGAAACATCAAAGTTTCAAATCAAAATAATGATCCTCACCAAACATGCACAATCTACCAACCATGGAGCCCTTAAAAAATCCATTAACACAAAACCTGATAGTCGAACAGGTACTCAAGAAAATTTAAAGACAAATGGGTTAAGATAATCAAACATAATACCCACCTGAATCGGGACGAACACCCTAAACATGAATAATCTTCAATAAATAATAACCTAGCTATAAATTGGGCCACAAGACAAAAAAACAAACAAATTATTATCATGCTTTTAGAATACAATCTCAATGTAATTGAAAAATAAAATCTCAACATCGCAACTCTCATAACCTACCTAGAAATCAAATCCATTCTTTAATGCATCAACCTGATCCCAAATAATTTCCATGTCATTCATCAAAAAACTCTCAAATAATAGACAACCCCACGAAAAATAAAAATCACAAAATAAACAATGCATGAACAATTAAAACATAATAACATGATCCAAAAGAAACATCATTAATTATAAAAAAATAAATAAGGATTAAAATTGAGAAGTATCATATACCTACAATCTTATGGATTTTAAAAGACAATATTCTCTAAACCTAAAAATATATTCTAACACTCTAGGTTGAAGAAAAATTGCATATAACTATAGAAACCAAAAATATATTTGAGACTTCTTCATCTTATGCCAATTCATATTTTAGAAACATTAAAGGTGACCTTGAAAATCACACCAAATAGATTTACTCTAAGATTTAGGATATGAATACCAAAAATGTTTGAACATGAAACACTAATATCACATAATCGACTTCTAATTCATACTCATAGGCACACCCTTACTGACACTAGATGATGTCACATCATCACTTCCTTCAGGTTTTCCTATTGATAATGCATGAAAAATAATATCCTTGAACATTAATTCCTTGAATTTATGAAATCCAAACTAAAACACAACATATATAGGATCTATTGAAGGCATCTAGGAAAGAACAGCTCCATATTTGAATAATCAAAAACCAATTTAGGAGAGACATATGACAATATAGTTAATGATTCCATATAATCCTTCACGTATTGGACACCCTAATACCCTATCAAAAACTCAGTCACCATAGAGATTCCTTCCACCTCATGATAAAACTAATCGGCAAAGGTGGCCTTGAAAGACTCCCTGGTTAATTCTTCGAGAATTTGGTCATAGATAATGAACCTCCATAAATATATGACCAAAAATACAAACAAAGGAGTTGTGACCCTCACCTTATAGGACATTAGAGTTCGTAACAACTTAAATATATCTTTGAACATAGATAGAAACTCGATCACCTTATGGGATAATAGAACACCACAAAACAGTGGTGGAAACCAATTGAGAATCTCCCCCACAAGATCTATTAGCAAAGAAGTACTAGGCCCTCCCACTACATCATGATTCTGAGAAAATTATGAGAGAGGTAATTATGATTATATATCATTGGGATGATATATAGAATAATTCTATTCTATAATATATTATACCATTCTATTCATATCATTTTGAGACGTCTTAAAAACAAAAAATCTAATCAAATGAACATGAATTTCAACACATGGGATACAATAAAAAAATAAAAAAAAACAATATTGGAATCACTATAAATAAAATATTTAAAAATTCTAAATACATCATTATGAATATTTTAAAACACAAAAATATTTCAATCCTAAAAATACTTCAATCACAACAATAGAATGATCTAAATTATTGAAAACTGTTTTTCCTTTAAACCGCACATTCAAAAATATTTGAATAATTAACCTCTTAATACCCATGAAAGTATGTATTTGAACATCTATATACCTCGAGATAATTTGATCCAATAAAATAATTTAGGATAGAGTTAAAAAACCCATTTTCCAATGAAACTCACATAAAAAAGGTATTGTTTTCAAAATAAAATCAAATAATGAATCATTATACATTTCATGTGTAAAACATTCCAAATCCAAAAAACATCAATTAAACATAAAAAAATAGGTCCAATCAAACATAAGATAGTATAAAACTAACAAATAAGGGAAAAAGTATAAAATCCTAGCATTCTTCACCTTACATATCTTGGACGCATGATTTTACACATTTCACCTAACCATATGAGTTCTATGAAACTTTTACAGTATTTTTTTCTTAGGATTTGCAATATTTTATTTATTTTTCTTCTTAATAATCTTCTACATGTATGACCTACAACATTACCCTATAATGATTATTTAACTAAGAATTCTTGTGGGATATTCCTAAAAATCAGATTAAAATCATATTACATAAAAATATCTCAATAGAAAACCACCGTATATCTATAAATTAATGGAACACTAGACTACCCAATGAAACTTAATATCTTACCCATGGAAGAGCATGATAATTACATTCCTAGAACGATCACTTGTGTTTTGAAGTACATATATCCGTTCAACTATCAAACCCTTAAAAAATAGTGGTTTGATATACTTTTATAGTGAAACGAACTAAGTTAACCTAACATGTGACATGATTCAGTTTACAACATGGCCTGAGGCATGATTCCAATCACCCCAATCTAGTGAAAGCCCTAGGGATTAACAATTGAATTCCTGGGAACATTTTAACCCTTATAAAACAAGTATAAAAAATTTTCCCACTGAAAACTTGACATAATGTATCATTACATCAGATGAAAATATCAAAAATAAATACATAAAAATGAATTAAAACATCCCAACATTTAATGATTACCAAATAAAAAAATTAAAAAAACTTTTTTGCCATTAAATATATTTTTTATAAATATAATTTACATTTCCAATAAATTGAAAAAAATATAATGTAATAAAATTGGTGGAATAAAAGGAAAATAAAACTCACGGACCAAACAAGATAAAACAAAATGAGTGAAAAACCCTCCAACTCTATATGAATCTCAAGTCCCCACTATAACACAAAAAAACCTCTTCCAAAAAGATATCAATAACATGATGACCTACAAGTCAAAAACTAAGAAATTACAGAAAACATGAATACGATATACCCAATGACATCAATATTCAAGGTGTAAACCAATATATAGTTGTATATAACTAAAATACTATTTATATTAAATTTATAAATAAACCATGATTACCATTTTCAAAATATTCAAGAATAAAATATTTTTTATTTTATTTATTCAAAATGGAAAGTGCATGTTATGCTACCTAATATTTCTCAAAACATTCATTTTAGAAAAACATTCATCAACGATTACATATAAAGGTAATATAGTTTCAAAAACAACAATATAAATTTTTAAGAAAAAACCATTCTCATTTTATAAATGAAGAGGATAATAATGTTTTTGAATACAACATCTTTGAAATCAAAATCATACATGGTTTAAAACAAACATTCATTGGAAACACACTCAAAGGATTTAATTTAAAATAAATTTATCTATTCCATTTTATTAATACAATAACACACAACTATATAAAACATGGTATTATGAAATGGAAAACATAATAAATTTAATATTCATAACAACTCAAAATAATATTTAAGTAATCAGACTAAGCATGTGACACCCCTATAATGTTTACTCATACTGCATTGAATTAAAAAAATAAATAAAAGTGAAAAACGGTACACACAAAATAATTAACAAGATAGGAACTACTGGTGCATGTATCTATTAACATTAAAAGGTTGAACCAGCTATCGATAGGTAAATAGTTTTGTAACTCATCAATCAAATTTTTACACCACCTGATTTTAGAATATATTTCAATTGAAATAAAAAATTTTCTTAGATATCTTGTCGTACATGTAAGAATGATTTTAACAAAATGTGATATATTATTACAATATTTAAACATTAATATTATAACATAATAGTTAAAATTTGAGATATAAATTGGGAAAAAAAATCATGTAAACCGTGTAAAAAATATTATATATAAATTAAATATATTGATAATTAATTACTTGGATTTTTAAAAAGTATTAACAATATTCTAAAATATATTCTTTGTTAAGAAAATTTATTTTTTTTATGAGAAAATAATATAATTAATTGATGAAACATTTATAAATTTTATTAAATAAAAAGATTATAGTTTTCCAAATTAGAATGTAAATTTTAACATCGGTTAAAATCATCCTTTTTTTCAGGAAATATTAGTTATTCATTGACTTGTGAATAATACAGATTTGTTTGAAAATATCATTTTTTCATTGGAATTTACACATAATATTTTTAACATTATCTTAAATTAAAATAATTCATATTTAGATATAAATTATATAATTAATTACATATTAATCAATATTATCTATAATCAATGTATAACAATAAATTTAGAATTATAGAGGTATTTTTTAGAAAACTATTTTTCTTCATGCTTTGCGAGATACCTATAAAATGAATTTCCATCACATATAGAGATTTAATTTTGTAAAATGTATTAAATATTTTCAATATTAAAATTGATATTACTTAAAAAATTCAATATATTTTTTGTTTATTATTCATAGTTATTGTAGTAAATACATGTTACTACAGTAAAGGTGAAATAGATTAATTAAGCGAAAAATAATTTTTAGGGACAAAAAATTAACCATAAAAAATTTATATTTTTTTATATTTTGAGTATATTTAGTCTATAATCAACCAAAATTATAATAAATTAATTTTTTGTTTTTATATGTCCATGATTCTTACCGATATTATTTTTTTGAAAAGAAATGAAAAAATGCCACCTTCATTATTTTAATAACTATCATATTGTGTGAAAAAGGTAAAAATAACATATAATTAGTTATAAATAATAATTTTAAGGATAAATTACTTTTTATTAGGGTAATTTGATTCTAAATTTCAATAATGAAATCATTAACTCAAATTTTTATTCAACGTCGATACAATAATTATTTTATATAAATGAAATTAAAATAATTGATGTAAAATTTTTAAAAGTAATATAACTTGAATGAAATATTACATTAAAAATATTTTATAGAAAACATAACATGATAGGGAAAATTTAAAATAATATATTTGAATTCCTTTGTTTTCATATTACATTCAATGTCAAATTAAATGAATAGTGTTAAAAATTATATTAATTATATCTTATAATAAATAATTATATATTAATTTATTATATTTTACAAGAAATATAGTCATTATTGAGGTGTTTGGTATTTATATATAAATATAATATATGTTCCATTTATGGTCCCATTTCCCTTTCCTTGAAGCAATATTGACATCTAAATTTTAAATTCTTTTGTACCATAGTAATTAATGGGGAAACATGGGTTAAAAGAAAATGATAATGTTTAAAAATACATCTAATCATGTTCAGTTTTTATGGAATGAGAGTATTTACACTTTTTTTTATCTTATATATTAATATTATTAATTTTGATCTATTTTTATATGAAAATTAATTTATATTAATTCAATAATGTATCTAATTCCAAAAGTTTCTCTCCCCTATCTTATAAAAGGGAACCATTTTTCACTATTTCTTCACATACTAAGAAACTATTAGTTTGGGAAATAACAAAAAAAATAAATTTATATAATCTATTACCATGACCTATAGGACTTGTTTTGATCAAAAATCCATCTTAGGAATTATTTTTAGGTAATGCTTACATGGTTTTTCAAAAAAGGTATAATTCTTAATCAAGCATTTTTGTTTGAATTCTCCCTTTTTAATTAAAATATCACTGAACATTGATGAAATAAATATTTCATGTATATACCATATACTTATATTTTATTATTTCAATGTAATAATAAATATCCAAATATTTTCCCATCAAATAAGAAATAAAAAAATCGTTGGTCTCTACGGTGGACAACCACCTAACAAACCGAAGAAATATGTTTTTCATCACCACCGCATATAGTTTGTTTTAATGTTTACATTCACAAATATCAATATATAAATACAGACATATATATATATATATGATATTTATTAAATATTTATATTTTTGAAATTATAACATATCATTTACTTTTATAACATTCCATTCACTGAAAAATGATAACATCATTCGTGCATACATGTTGACTTCCACCTCCACAAATTGATGTGATTTAATCTTAATAACCACATGGAATGGATAATATATATAACTATTTTAAAGATATAGTTTGGTATGTATTATTTTTTAATTATTATATAATTATAAAATAATATATAACTTCTTTCTAGAATGATTTTCAAAAAATGGAAATATTACTCATGTTTACGCATGACTAACCATATCAATGATTTCAACATAGATGTTTTTTCATTACTATAATTAATTATTGGTTTTAAAAGAATAATAGATTTATTAAAATAAAAATTATTTTATTATTATTATTATTATTATAGGGATGTGGTAATGTTGGAATCTTTGACCACAGTCAACCTACCAATTTAAAATTAGACATATGAGTTGAATATCATCACAACACCTAATGTGAACATAATTATTAAGTGATTTATTATAACATGGAAATTAATTTTATAAAAGTAATAATTAACATGAATATTGTTATAAAGAAATTAAATAACTATCATGAGTTTATTATTTTCTAGTTAAATTATGTACGTGATGAGTCAGACTCGAGGCAAGGGATTCATCTTAATTCCCATTCAATAATTAATATTTTTATGTTATGCACCAAATTTAATTAATATGATGTATATAATAATCCATTTTCTTATTATATCTTGAAAACATTATACTTAATCAATATTTTTTTTCAACTCATTTAACTTCATTTGAGGGGATTTGACTTTGAAGTTACTATTTGTTAAGTGTTTCAAAGATCAATTTTCATTCACTGGGTAACATCACTTCATAATTGACTAAATTATGTCATGATTATGTGTGGAATTAATTTTTTATTTTTTGTTTATTTCAGATTGTTTTATATTGATGTATATTTGTTAAATATAATCACATCGATGATTATTTATCACTTCAATGTTAGGATGATTCCATAGGTTCTTCATCTGAAATTGTCTTCTTTGGGGTATATGTTATGTTATACACCTGTTATATTTTATAACATGTGCCTATATAAAATTTAATATGTTATATCATGAATATATTTAAAATCAAAGAATCTAACGTTTCATTTTAATTTTTTTAAATTTTTGGGTCTATAATTCAATAATTATCAATGTGTTTGGGATTTATTTCCTCCAAATATTTTTGTGAAGTTTTCATAAACCACATTCATGGATAGAGTGGGAACTACACATAGTTCAAAACATAAATTATTCCAAAACATCAAACAATTTAGCAGGAGGAAATTCAAAATTCAAAATTCATAAAATCTAATAGAATCCCATAATTCATCAAAGTGACCCAAACCACTACAACACATTGAGTCACCTACAGCTCCGTCATCTGCATCCCATCTATCCCATCCATTCAAAACCATGATCACAGTATCATTGACAAAGAACAACAATGCCCTTATCATAACTAGAGAAAAACCAGCACAATCACTAGCCGAGGAAACCATGAACTAGTGATATGAGAACACCAGAACAAAAAACCTGAACAAATAAAAACTCATAATCAAACTCCTCGAACATCCACACTGATGCGACCATCATTACCAGCAACAAGCCACAAATAGCTAGTGAACTCCAGTACGAATCCACTAAAACCCTCCAACAACTTGATATGAACACTAAAAAAACCTCCTGGAAGAGAATGTTCCACAAAAATATCTATCAAATAAGATATATTGAGGAAGAAATTCACAAGATTTTATCCATTCATCACTTCACCTTCACCACTATCATCTTCAGTGCATCCAAAACACCTCCCTAGGTTATCACTACATCACCAAGAAACTCTATCATCGAACCAGAAATAGGGGAATGAAACCAATAAAAACACCCAACATAAAAAAAACCCGACCAAGAGAATGAAGGAAGTAATGAGGTTAGAACCCTAATAAAAACCAGGAATAAACCATAACAACAAAAGTAAAAGAAAACAGAAGATCACAATAGTGAGGGGATGCAACCATAAATATGAATAGAGGGGATAAAACCCTGTAAGTTGATTAAAAAGACATAAAGAAGACCTTCTACCACCAAATAGAGATCTCAATGCCTCAGTGTGCCCATAACTCTAGATCTGACCTAGAGTGGAGCAGTGGATATCAAGACCAAAGCACAAAAAGTCAGTCGGAGAAAGGCCTTTATGGATAGTAGGAGAGGATACCTAGAACCAATGAGTAGAGTTTTTTTTCATAGTGTAATAATTATCCAGGACTATTTTTTTATATCTCTAATTGGTGGAATTATATAATATTTAAATATTAAACCAAATCTATTTTATTTTCTATGGGTAATTTTGAAATATTATACCTATTATTTTCATTTTCCTCCTTTAATTACTAAAAATATAAAAAAGTGAATTAAAAAAAATAAAAGATATTTCCCCTTTAGTAAGGTTTAATTTTCTTCTATGTCCTTGTTTTCAAAAAATATTTTCATAAATGTTTTTATATTACACTATAATTTTTTATATTTATTTTTACCCAAGATATAATTTTTTAAAATCTTAATAATGGATCCTTTTGGTAATTTTATGAATGAGGTACTTTATGTAATTCTAAAAAAATGTAAAAGGAATATTTTTTTTTCACAAACATGGAATGAAAAAAATCACATGAACTGAAGATAAATCAATAATTTGAAGATTTATCTATAGGTTTCCTTGGTTCCTTTAAAATAAGTTTTTTCTAATATTCAATATTTTTTAGTCTTATAAAGTGTATTCATAAGTGAGAAGTGTATTTTCCTCAAGATACTTTTGAATGACATTTTTATTCTATTGCTATCCATAAATGATAGATAACCATTTTTTTAATTAATCTCTAGTCTGTATATGATGTAATGATCCCATCCTTCTTATCTTATTAGATGGTTTATGATCAGTCTGATGAGGTGAAATATTTATATTTCATTTGTATGTTTTTAGATAAAAATGTTTATATAATTATGTATTGAATTTTTGTTATCCTATTTCTTTTGATGATAGAATTTAACATAGTATCGAACGTTTAGGGCCTATTATAGCCCCTTGATGCATAGGTAGGTATCATGAGATAAACTAGTTTTTGTATTTTTCTAATCCCTTAAAATTTATATTAGTTTTATTGGAATGAGACCTTTAAGGTAATTTTATGATGTTATCCATTATGAATTAATCATTATGAAATTAATTATTAATTTACATGTTATAATTTGATTAGTATTATATACATATAATAGATTTGTGCTCATGTAATTATTTATATTGAATTATTGGACCATAATTTATTCCTTCTATATTATTATTTTTTATCATGTTATTGATTAAATGGAATTTTATTTTAGTTATTTATCTTTCCTTATTGATTAAAACATTTTTACTTAAGATATCTTCAAATTTATGTTACCCTTAATGAGTATTTGAGTTTACCCTTATTTTCATTCTTTTCTGCATGATTTGAAGATAAAATATTTGAATTAGTTCAAGGATGTAAAATAATTACTATTATTATGTTCTAATTTTTGTTTTCAAATATATTGTAAGATTATAGTTTTCATCATGTTTACTCAAACTAATAATGTATTTTTTCCTTTGGGATCTGATTAATTACAACTTATTCCCATGTAATAATTGAAATACTAGGTCTTGGATACTAGGGTTAGGGTATTTACATTTTTATGAGAGAATTTTTAGTAGAAATCTAGGGAACTATATTTAAGAAATAATAGATTAAGTAACATAAATATTTTAATTTATTTGAGGATAATAATAATTATATGATACCATTATAAAGGTTTAGTAAGATGTAGATTTCATAGTTTTACCAGAAATAAATCCCTATATGGATACTATACGTGAATGTGGTTTTATTACAATTTAATCTATTTGTATTATACACAAAAATAATTGTTTGAGTATATCATTAATACAATTCCGGTGCATGTTTAGTGTGTTGTTACTATGCACTTGTTTTTCCACTATTTGGGGGTATGTTTATGTCAATTTAAATTATATCTATTATCTATTATGATGAATCTTAGAATAAAACATATGAAATACTATGATATTATTATGTGATTTTGGAGAAAGATAAAGTTTATTATGATGATAATTCTATGGTTGATCATATTCTTAATGTCTTAAATACCCATTTCACATTTTTTAGGACAAAAAATTATCCTGATTAAGAATATTTTGGAAGAATTTTTTCAAAATAAAACAGTTTGGTGTAGTTTATGTCTTATTTAAATTATTATTGAAAGAATAATATATTTTATTTTCTAGAAATAAGTTCAAATTAACAGGTAAACATTAGAGTTTACATGAACTTTCATGGTTTGGAACAAATGATATTTCTAGCTATGAACATCTTTAGTTATGAAAATCTACGCCTTTGTGTTTGTTGGAAATATAAAGATAAATTCAATAAAGCACCATCCTCTATCAAAACCTGATACAAAAGAAACAAATCGTCAAACAATATATGTCTATGGGATTAAATATCATTGTAGAAAAATTGAATGGGGAATGAAATGGGATTTCATGATTTGGATTGCTAATGATTTCCATGAAATGCTCTGATTGATTCCTCATAAAACCTAATTCTCACCATGTCGTAGAATCACTACAAAAAATGTAAACATAAAACCTTTATATTGAATTTCATTATTCATAACTTTGGAAATAATCCCAAAGAACGTTTATTTTCAATTGTAGAGATCAAAAAACACCCCCTGTATCATTTCTCTCCCATAAACCTACATAAATTCCAAAAATTGATTAAAACAATCAACAAAAATGTGGAGAGGGGAACAAATGTTACCTCCTCATGCACTAGGAGGTGGATGAACACCAAGGATCATAAAATATCTCTAAATCACATGTACTTCCAATGTCTTATTCATAATTTCATCCACTTGGACATCAGTTATAACAACCTCTATTCTACACAAAAATTCTTAAATTTTTTCCTTAATGAAGTGATATCAAATCTCCAATGTCTGGTAAGAGATTTATATACAAGATTCTTTGTAAGAAAAATTTCCCTCGTGTTATTACTTGGAATCAACATTGACTATTTCACATCATCAATAATATGATTCAATTATTTCTTCATCCAAAATATATAATTAGAATCTTCTATTAAATATATATACTATACTTCATCTGTAATAAGATAAGTAATTTCTTATTTATTACATGATGATCCCATGTATTTTTTTCTGATAAGGAATGGAGATTTTTGGAACCAAGGCTATTTATTATCTGAATAAAAGTCTGGATTGTGTTTATTTTCAACCCAGTTACGGATAATCACCGAGATTCCATGGAAAGTTGTCACACAGCTTAAGTTGACTATAATGTTGAATGTGGCATCATTTCCATATGTTTTCCAAATTTTGGGGATAAAAATTAAGCGGTATAAGAAATAAGGGAAAAAGGATGTTTTCTGGGATTAAATCATTATAAATATGATAAAGGAATGTTTTTAGAAAATCATGGGTAGAGATTCAAAAATACGTCGAGCATCATGAATAGTGTGATGGGTTGAAGATAATCTCTATGACTAAAAGAAGCTTTGTGAGTAGTTTTCATTTCACTGGAGCTTCATGAGTGAAGGATCATCATGAACAATGGTTTTTAGTTTCATGATAAAACTTATAAAGGCATGGGAGCATCTGGAAAGGCTATGACTTTAAATAAGAGGCTACCACAACTTCATTTAATATTAAAAAAATAGAGAAAAGTGTGAATATCTATAAATTTGTGAAGAAAAATAGATTCATGAATCATGTAATTAAAGTGAGTTTGAGAATCACCAATGGGATTCTATATTCTTTCCTAATACATAGGTATCTCAGAAAAAATGACTTTTGTGATGATGGGGTGTTACATGATGACTCAGTGAGATTTGTGAAGAAAATTTGTTCTCTATAGGAAGTTTTCTTCATGAATGTAGTGGGATTTGTGAAGTAACATAAAAAATGGATGCATGGAACATAATTTTTATATGAAAAATTATTTAAATTTAGTTAATAAAATAATACCGTTCTTGTATAGTCTCATGCTAGTCAGGTAAAAATTCTTAACATTCCAATCTACTGAAGTGACCTTCGGTTCATTAAACTGAGTAAGAAATCATCCAAAGTTGTGATCTAGGGGGAGTACATGCAAGTGTTCTAGGAGAGATAGTGTGTTATCCCTAAAATAGTGTAAAGTAAGAGTGCATAAAATAGAGTTACTATTTTTGATCATTTTAATTCCACAAATACTAAAGATTAGTATATATAGGTACGACTGACACATTCTTGACGTATTCTCTTTAATCTATCCCTTTGAGGTAAACCATGTAAAATTGTTGTGTTGTATCTCTACATGTGAATTATTGTTTAATAAATATTCCGTAATAATAGTTTTAACAAGTTTCTACTAATATGGAAGCAAGATCTATCACTTGAAAATAGAAAGCATACATCCTGATTTTCCCCTCCCCTCTTAGGGTGTTCAGAGGTCCAATATAATGATGAGGTAATTGTGGGTTATTAAAATTTGGGAACATATGATTTATCTTATAGATAACTATGAGATTAATAATGATATAATTATTAAATATATTTGTATGGTTGTTCATTATTTTTTTGTAACATTATAGGAATAATATTAATACATATTTATAAAAAGGATAACTCATGTTCTGCGAGACAACACATGAAGTCTGGCAAGGCTATGGGGCTGAAGCCACAACCTAATGGTGAAAAGGATGAAAGGCATACCACTATCCTATTTGATTCCTATTTTATTTTATATTTTTTACATATATGATTTGATTTATAAATATTATTCTGATTTTGGGAAATATATTATAAGATCAAAGCCTATTTAATTTATATTATTTTGAGGGGATTAATGATATTTTTGGAGACATTTAATTATGTTGAGATAAATACAACCACCTGTTTTCAATTATAGGTTGATTTGTTAAAAATTATATTAATGTTTTAGACATGTAAGCCAATGGGTATAATAGATCATTTTAGGATAATACCTTCTTCCATGTCGAGGTTATAAATGTAATTTGGGATATATGGTGATTTATTTAAGGAATGATATATATTAAACCTTTGGTTTCATTTTTGAATTTTGGATATTAATTCATTATTTAATAATATGATTTTTATAACTTTTTTGTATTATATTTCAATGGGATAACCATTATGGTTCTATTAAAGGTAGTATGAGTTTTTTATCCTTTTAATTAGTATGTGATATGTTAAAAGTTTATTTTAGAGCTTTAGGAATAAAAAAACATCTTAAATTATCATTTATTTTGGAGAAAGATTATATTATAGTGGAAATTAATCCAATGAATAAATTATACTATTAATTTAATTATAATTTCTCATATTTTTTATTTTATTTCTTAATTAATTTATCCAATTGTTAGATTATAATACTAATACAGAAATGTTATCCTATTACATTAATTTCGGATGAGTTGATTCCATTTTCACTCCACATAGATTTATTATTTTGTAGTCATTAACTGTCTCATGAACATGATCTATATCAATTTACATTAGTCCTTGGAAAATTGTATTCTATTTAAAGTCCATATTTTAACCTCTCTTATATTTTTTCCTTATCAAGGGTCCTGAATACATGATATTTCAGGAAACCATTAGTATTTACACATTATTTTTTAAAAATAGATTTTAGTACCCCTATGTATGATGTGGGTTTTCAAAAATTCTAAGCCCTTAGATTAAAACATAGAATTGTGAGAGAATAATTTATTTAAGGGGGAAGAGTTTAACACCCATATATTTTATAATAAATTAATATTTAAATAAACTTTATTTATTCGACATCTTTTGTTACAGGTGAAAATATGTTTAAAGGAATCTCGGTATACTATGAAAATATATAAAATCTACCATTATAACCATTCCATTAACAATAGTTGTATGGAATATAATAATTATTTTTAAAAAATATGTATAAATATATAATATAAAGAAAATAAATTGGTAAATAATTACTAATTTTTTTGTAATGATTTTACATGCTTCAAAAATAAAATTTTCACCAAAAATGTTTTTATCAATATTCATGTGCAAATAATATTATTAATAAATAATTTCGTAGAAATTTTTTCATGAAATATTTAATTCATTTTATAATTAAGCATGTCAAAGTTATCATAGGGTGGTTTTTTTATGAATAGTGAAAATACCAAAAAATTTAAACTATCATTCCATTTAACTAAAAAAGTATTATAATTTTTTAAATTTCCTGAAAAATTAATATATATTTTCCTTTACTTGGAATATTATAATTAATTACATGTTTCTCAATATAATATATGATCATGGTAAAAAAACATTGAGAATATAACAAGTTATTTTTGTTGAAAAATAATTATTTGCTGTGCTATGTGGGATACATAAAAAATTAAAATCATTGCACGAGTGTAGATATAGATTCCCATCAACATGTCGTGACATAATGTTTTTTCATCACCACTTTATTTTTATGGGTATAATGATGGATATAATGGTTATAAATAATAAATATGACATAATATTATATATTTATAATTAATATACCAACCAATTATTTACTCTTTCACCATTAAGAGAATGATACTGATGCTTGTGCGTACGTACGACCTACAACCTCAATGAAACAATGTGAATTATTTACCTTATTAATGATTAAATAATTATAATAAAAATATATATAATAAGAAAATATAATGTCTAGGAAGTTAATATATTTATGTATATTAAAAAAATTATTATGTGAATAATAAATATGACTGACATGACAAAATATTCATAGAAAAAGGTAGCGGTTAACACCTAAAACAAGGGTAATAATGAAATATTATTAAAAAAACGATATAAGAATATCATATATGATATAATGAATTTTTATATGGAAATGTTATAAGTTAATAAAATGACTTAAACCATTATAAATTAAGTTAAATAACTATAAAATAATTTAAATTAGAAGGTATGGGTTATTACACAAACTCGTTATTATTCTAGATTATTTATGCTTAACTATTGACTGGGGAATATTTTCTTCCATGCCCATGTATTCGGAATTTTTTTTAATAATTTTTTTAAAATTATCCTATGATTGTATAAGGTATATTTTTTTAAAATCTTTTACTTTTTATAAAATAGTTTTAATGGAATATTTTTATGGTTTTCTAAATGAGGTACAGTATAACCATTTCGAAAAAATACAGAAGGAATATTTTTTAACTTATACAGCATGAGAATATTTTACCTCATCTATGAAACCATAATGTATTGAAACTTACATTACATGTTTAATAGGTTCTTATCACTGAATGTTTTTTTATTTTAAAATTTTATGACTTTCTGAACAAATGATTTGACTATAAAAAGAGTATTTATCTCATAGATTTTCTATAATTTTATTAAATTATGTTCAACAATGTAAACTTCCATTATAGAATTTTATTCATTGTTATGATTTATAATTATGACATCTTCCACCATATTTTATATAATGGTTTATGACCAGTTTGACTATGGATGTTCTATTTTGATACCACTTATGGTGTATGGTTAAAGTATTCACATTTCGTCTACCAGTTCTTAAATTTAAGTGTTTATGTTTTTTATGCTTGGAATGCATTGGAATTAGTAAGATATGTGTAGTTCCCTCTATATAACCTAGATTCATTAGTATTTCTCATAAGAAAAACTATTTTTTACTATTGTCCTAGGCCTTACCAATTTTTGTATTGTACCTTGGATGAATCCTTGATGACATGTTTAAGATATCTAGTATTATGAATTCCCTCATTATGATATTAGTAATGGATATTCCATGTGATATACAATTTATAAAATATCCATGTGACAATTTATATGGAAATATTTTCTTTTCATTTATTCCTTCCATATTATGCTCATGAATATGTCCTAGATGGCTCTAATTTCAGTTATAAACCATGAATTAATGTTTATGATTGTTTATTCAGAATAGATTCTGATTCACGCTTAACCTTTCTGACTATATAAGATCACCCCTTTATTATGTTTTATTATTGATAAGACACAAAGATGTATATTATGATTGATATTCATGATTATTATAGGGGTTATTAGTGATATTAAAGGATTGACTATGTTGTATTTTAAAGACTCAATTGTATTTTATGTTTAAAGTATATTATCTAGTTTTCTAAAATACTAAACTGATCAGTCATTAGGAATTTGAATCTTTTGTCTACCTCAATTAAATATAGTGAGGCACCCAATTTGGGATACTAGGGTCAGGGTTATTACAAATTTAGACTAAATACACATTCAAAGGAAATAAAAACCACAACATTCATTTAAAATAAAATATTTTCATCCATTTCTAATACATTAAAAAATAAACCTCATACACATAGGTATAAAAAAGGGAATATATAATAAAATTCATATCTATAATAAGTCAAACACTGATGATAATATTCATACAAGGAATTCTATAACCCCGTGATGGGTTTTCATAAAGAAACGAACCAAGAACATAAATAAAATTTGTAACTCATATACCAACAATAATAAATATTCATAATATAACATATAAACCCTAAGGAAAAACTCATAGAACTAATGGATATTGTTTTTCTTGACATGTGAAGGTTTAAATAAATACCAATAGGTTAAGGGTAACACAACCCTTTACCTTAATTTATATAGGATAGGCTCATCAATGACACATCCCCTATAGGTTTTATGTTAATATATGGGTTACTAGCCAGTGTATGACACACAACTAGTAGGAAATAATACCTAAAATACTATTTAGTTAACATGGATTATAATTTTGTGACTAGAATGAGTTGATTACCTTCAGACCCATGTTATCATGGAGCTATAACACTACCCTAATGCTTAAGATATAGTAATAAAAATTTTGTCACCAATAAAAAAACCCCTGTGTTGTTGATCTCAAATCAATATATAAAAACATGAATCAAAATTATTATAATTAAAAATATTATCAAAAGCATAAATAATAGGAATTAATAGGATCTTATAGGATTTTAGTGATAACTATGAAAATAAAATATCATAAAGTACCTGCCATGACTTGTCATCATACATAATGGTCACATTATTTGTGAATCCCATTTTAATTTTTTTTAAACAAAATGAATACCATGGAAAAATAATACACACAACAAATAATACCAAAGAAATATTGAAATCCTTTTTATAAATCATCTATAAACACAATGTAAATTTCATAAACTAATAAATCAAATCATTGAATTAACACTCCCTAAATAATTAAAGGATTAATAAATTATAAAAAATCAAAAAAGTAGTCACACCACCTATTTAAAATAGGGAAATCCATTCTCTAAATAATAACACTCATTTATAAACATGGAAGAATTATTTAAAAATAAAGAAGTTTCTTTTTAAAACATCAGAACCAATCAAAATAAGGGAACCCATTTTTCTCAAATAACCCTTCACATTACAAAACACAATTTGTTCTAAAAATAATGACACATTATTTTTCTCATTAAAATCCATCAATGGTATGTTATTAGACACCTATAATGTACAAGTCACCATTTAAAATTAATTTTCCTGTAAACCAACCATTTCATACAATTTTTGAGATGGTAAAGCTAAAAATATGGTAAAAAATTGATTACAAAAAAGGAATTAGAAATATTATTAATTAGTTTTAGAAAATACTTTGGAATATCAAGAAATCATGGTGATATTTACCTACTGGAAATATTAATAAAAAGTTTAACATAACCAAGAGAAGAATGTCACCTTCAACAAAAAAACACCAAAAGAGACCTTAAGATATGAATCAAAACATTTAAATAAATATTATCTAAATTTCACAAAATTTCAAACCCTAAAAATCATACCACATGACTATTAGGGTTATTGTAAAAGAGGGGAGAAAGAGAGAAACCAAATTTAGAAGGGAAAATAAGATGAAAGGTAATGATTAGATGAATAAATTGTGAAGAATCACTATAATTGTTTGATAAATCACCCAAAAAGTGGTCCATAAGGGATGATAATGAAGGGGGGAGACCTTTAGTTGATACCCAACAAAATGATGGTTAAATGGGAGGTTAAATAATTGATGTATAATTTTCTTGTTAAAAATATATTTTATTTTTTATGGGATGTACATATTTACATAATGTTTTTTAAAACCTTGTCCAAAATGTTCGAAAAATTATGAAAACAAAGGTCAACATTCATGAGCATATTTCATGTTTTAAGGGATCATTTTCAAATTTTTTTACTGAAGAAATTTCATAGAAACACTCAAATGGAACATTAAACACAATTGGGGCCTCACAGTGATAAATGAATGATATAAATATGATGTAGTGAAAATATGAATATAATAATTCTTCTAGCCATTCCATGTTCTACCCCTAGAATGTCTACTCCCAGAATTAATTGAAAAATTATGTCAATAGAATGGTCAACATGAATAAACTAAAATAATGGTTTCACCAAAAGGGGAAATATTGGAACATGTAACCAAAAACATTTGACCCAAACAAATCATTCCTCAAAAAAACCAAAACATCCCAATATTTCAAAGCTACTGAAGCACTAATAATCCAAAGAAATGATTCTTAAAAACATTAAAATATTGGATAAATAATCATCTATACTAAATGGATTTTTTAACTCCATCAAACACACATACCAAAACATTAATGTGACATCCATATCACACACCTGACAAAAAGATGGAATAAAGAAACAATACCAAAACAATTGATTCCTAAATATTGAAAAAATATAGTTTATCACTACCAAAAATAAATAAATTAATTATAATGTGGAAAACACTTGGATACTAGTTGAGGTATCCCCAAAGTATATAAATTTATATTAATAGGTGAAACATCAAAGTTACAAATCAAAATAATGATTCTCACTAAACATGCACAATCTACCAACCATAGAGCCGCTAAAAAAATCAATAAAATCAAAACCTGACTATTGAAAACGTCCTCAAGAACATTTAAAGATTAATGGGTGATGACAGTCTAATATAATACTCAACTGAATTGGGATGAACACCCTAAAAATGAATAATCCTTAATAAATAATTACCTAGCTCTAACTCAGGTCAAAATAATAAATAACGGAAAAATCATTATCATGCTTTCATAATACTATCTCAAGGTAATTGAAAAAGAAAATCTCAACTTAGAAACTCTCATAGTCTACCTGGAAAAAAAATACATTCTTTGATACATCCACCTATACCCAAATAATTTCCATGTCATTCATCAAACAACTGTCAAATAATAGACAACACCAAGAAAAATAAAAATCACTAAACAAACAATGCATGAAAATTTAAAAAATAATAACATGATCCAAAAGAAACATCATTCATTATAAAAAAATAAATAAGTTGTACAATTGAGATGGATCATATACCAACAAACTATTAGATTTTAAAAGACAATAATCTCTAAACCAAAAAATAGATTCTAACACTTTTGGTGGAAGAAACATTGCATATAACTATAGACACCGAAACTATATTTGAGGCTTCTTCTTATTCTTATACCAACTCATATTTCAAAAACACTGATGGTGAATTCGAAAATAACACCAATTATATTTCCTATGATATTTTGGATATGAAGACCTAAAATGATTGAACATAACACACTAATGTAACATAATCAACATCTACTTCATACTCATTAGAACACCCTTGATAACACTAGATGAGGTCACATCATCACATTCTTATAGTTTCCCAATTTATAATGCATGAACAATAAAGTCCTTGAACATCAATTCACTGAATTTATGAAATTCAAACTGAAACACCACATATCTGAGATCTAATGAAGGCATCAAATAAAGAACAACTCCATATTTGAATCATCAAAAACCAATTTAGTAGGGAAATATAAAATATAGTTAATTATTTTATATAATACTTCATGTGTTGTCCATATTAATACACTATCAAAAACTCAATCACCATAGATATTTCTTCCACCTCATGATAAAACTATTTGATGAAGGTGGCCTTGAAACACTCCCTAGAAAATTATTCAAAATTTTGGTCATATATAGTGAACCTCCATAAATATAAGACAAAAAATACGAACAAAGGAGCTGTTCACCTCACCTTAAATGAAATTAGAGTTCGTAGCAACTGGAATATCTTATTGAACTTAGATAGAAACTCCATCACCTTATGGGATAACAGAACACCACCAAACACTGGTGGAAACCAATTTAGAATCTCCCCCCCACAAGATCTATAAGCTATGAAGTACTAGGACCTCCCACTACATCATGATTATGAAAAGATTATGAGAGAGGTGATGATGATTCTAGATCATTGGGAAGACATCTAGAATAATTTTATTCTATAATATAGGAAACCGTTCTATTCATATCATTTTGAGATGTCATAAAAGCACAAAATTTTATCAAATGAACATGAATTCCAACATAGGGGATACAACTTAAAAAATAAAACAAAACAATATTCGAATCACTATGAAAAAAAATTTAAAAATTCACAACACATTATTCTGAATATTTTAAAACACCAAAATAGTTCAAACATAAAAATATTTGAGTCACAACAATGGAAAGATCTAAATTATTGAAAACTTTTTTTCATTTAAAGCACACATTCAAAATAATTTGAATAATTAACCTCTAAATACCCAGGAAATTATGTCCTTGAACATCATTATAAATCAAGATAATTTGATCCAATAAAATAATTTAGGATAGAGTTAAAAAAACTTTTTTTATTGAAACTCATATAACAAAGGAAAAGTTTTCAAAACAAACACAAATAATGAAGCATTATACATTTCACGTGTAAAACATTAAAAAGCCACAAAACATCACTAAACATCAATAAATAAGTCCAATAAAACATAATATTTTATACAACTAACAAATAAGGGAAAAAGTATGAAATCCTAGCATTTTTCACCACACACATCTTAGACAGATGGTTTTACACCTTTCATATAAACCATATGAGTTCCAAGAAAATTTTATAGTATTTTTTTCTTAGGCTATTCAATATTTTATGGATTTTTCTCCCTAATAACCCTTCACATGTATCACCTACAATTTTTACCTATAATAATGATTTAACTAAGAATTATTGTTAGATATTTCTAAAAATCAGATTAGAAGTATACAACATGAAATTATCTCAATTGAAAACCACCGTATATCGATAAATTAATAGAACACCGGACTACCCTAAGAAACTTAAGATCTTACCTAAGGAACGGAATAATAATTGCATCCCTAGAATGATCACTTATTTTTTGAAGTACATATATACCTTCAACTATAAAACCCCTAAAAAATAGTGTTTTGATAAATTTTTTTAATGAAATAACCTAAGTTAACCTAACATGTGACATGATTCATTATACCACATTTCCTGAGGCATGATACCAATCACCCCAATCTGTTGAAAGCACTATGGATTCATAATTGAATTCAAGGGAATGATTTAACCCTTATAAAACAAGTATAAAAATTTTCCCACTCATAACTTGACATGATGTCTCCTTACATCATATGAACATGTCAAAAAAAATACAGAAAAATGAATTAAAAAATCCCAACATTGAATAGTTCTCAAATAAAAAAAATATTTTAAAAAACATTTTTCTCATTATTTTTTTTAAAAATTATAATTTAAATTTCCAATAAATGAAAATAAAAGTAAAATGTAATAAAATACACAGAATAAAAAGAAAATAAAACTCATGGACCAAACAAGATAAAAAAATGAGTGATAAACCCTCCAACTCTATATGACTCTCAAGTCCCTACTATAAAAAAACCACTTCCAAATGGATATCAAAAAAATGATGACATATAAGTCATAACCTAAGAAGTTATAGAAGACACGAATATTATATTCCCAATGACATCAATATTCTAGGTGTGGACCAATGTATAGCTGGATATCACTATTAGTCTATAAATATTAAATTTATAAATAAACCTGGAATTCTATTTTCAAAATATGGAAGAATAAAATATTTTTTATTTTATTAATTCAAAAAGAAAAATTTATGTTATGCTACCTAATATTTCTCAAAAAATTAATTTTACAAAAAAAATCCTCAACGATGACATATAAAGGTAATATAATTTAAAAAACATCAATATAAATTATTAAGAAAAACCCATTCTCATTTCCAAAAAAAGGATAATAATTTATCTGAATACATCATCTTTGAAATCAAAATCATACATGGTTTAAAAAAACATTCAATGGAACCACACTCAAAGGATTTAATTTAAAATAAATTCATCTATTCCATTTTTTAATACTTTAACACACACCTCTACAAAACATGGTAGTATGAAATGGAATACATAATAAAATTAATATTCATAACAAATCATAATAATATTGCATTAATCATACTATGCATGTGACACCCCTATAAAGCTTACTCATAATGCATTGAATTAAAAACATAAATAAAAGTGACAACTGGTACACATAAAATAATTAACAATAAAGGAACTAATGGTGCAATTATATATTGATATTAAAAGGTTGAAACAGATATCAATAGGTTATAGTTTCATAACTCATCAATAAAATTTTAACACCCCATGATTTTATAATATATTTCTATTGAAATAATTTTTTTTCTTAGATATCTTGTCGTACACGTAAAAATGATTTGAAAAATATGTGATATATTATTACAATATTTAAACATTAAAATAATAAAATAACTGTTAAAATTGGATTTATAAATTGGGAAAACCAAATCATGGAAACCATGTAAAAATATTATAAATAAACTAAATATATTGATAATTAATTACTTAGATTTTTATAAAGTATTAACGATATTCTAAAATATATTCATTATCAACAAAATTTATTTTTCTTTTTTTGAGAAAATAATATATTTAACCGATGTAACATTTATATATTTTATTGAACAAAAAGATTATACTTTTTTAAATTAGAATTTAAATATTAACATAGGGTAAAATCATATTTTTTCGGAAAATATTAGTTATTCAATGACATGTGAAAAGAAATATTTGTTTGAAAATATCCTTTTTTTCATTGGAATTTACACACAATATTTTTAACATGACCTTAAAATTAAATAAGACTCATTTAGATATAAATTATATAATTAATTTCATAATAATCAATATTATCTATGATCATCGTATAAAAATACATTTAGAACTATAGAGGGAGTTTTTTTAGAAAACTGTTTCTCTTCATGCTTTGCGTGATACATATAAAATGAATTTCCATCATATAAAGAGATTAAATTTGGTAAGATGTATTCAATATTTTCAATAATAAAATTAATATTATTTAAAAAATTCAACATATTTTTTTTGTTTATTAGGAATAGTTATCGTAGTAAATACATGTTACTATGGTAAATGTGAGAAGGATTTATTAAGGGAATAATATTTTTTAGGGACTAAAAATTAGCCATAAAACTTTTATTTATTTTTTTTGTGTATATTTAGTCTACAATCATCCAAAATTATAATAAATTTATTTTTGGGTTTTATATGTCCATGATTGTTACCAATATAATTTTTTTTGAAAAGAAATGAAAAAACGTTTCTTTCATTATTTTAATACCTATCATATTTTGTGACAAGGGTAAACATAACATATAATGTGTTATAAATAATAATTTTAAGGATAAATTACTTTTTATTAGGTTAATTTGATTCTAAATTTCCATAATTAAATAATGAACTCAAATTATTATGCAACGTTGATGAAATATATATTTTATTTAAAGGAAAATAAAATTAATGATGTAAAATTTTTAAAAGTAATATTATTTGAATAAAATATTGTGTTAAAAATATTTTATAGAAAAAATAAACATGATAGGGAATAGTTAATATAATATATTCGAATTCAATTGTTGTCATATTGCATTCAATTTCAAATTAAATGAAAAGTGTTAAAATTGATATTAATTATATCTTATAATAAATAATTATTTATTATTTTATTATATCTTACAAGAAATATAGTCATTCTTTAAGTATTTGGTATTTATATATAAATATAATATATGTTTAATTTATGGGCCCATTTCCATTTTCTTTTAGAAATATTGACTTCTAAATTCTAAATTCTTTGGTACCATGGTGTTTAATAGGGTAAAATTGGTTAAAGGAAAATTATAAGGATGAAAAATACATTTAAACATGTCCAGTTTTTATGAAAGGAGAGTATTTTAACATTTCCTTATCTTATATATCAATATTATATATATTGATCTATTTTGATATGAAAATTAATTTATATTAATAAAATAAATTATATAATTCCAAAAGTGTCTATCCCCTCTCTTATAAAAGGGAACCAATTTTCATCAATTCTTCACACACTAAGAAACTATTAGTTTGGGAAATAAGTAAAAAAATACATTAATATAATCTATACCCATGACCTATAAGACTTGGTTTGATAAAAAATCAATCTTATGAATTCTTTTCTTGTAATTCTTAGAAGGTTTTTTGAAAAAATGTATACTTCTTAATCCATCATTTTTGTTTGAATTCACACTTTTTCTTAAAATCTTACTAAACCTTGATGAAAAAAATATTTCTTGTATATTTCATATACTTATATTATATTATATCAATGCAATAATCAATATCCAACTATTTTTTCATCAAATAAGAAATAAAACCATAGTTGTTGTATACAGCGGACAACCGCCAAACAAACCGATGAAATTTGTTTTTCATCACCACCACATACAGTTTATTTTATTGATTACATTCAATATATATATATATATATATGATATTTATGAAATATTTATATTTTTTAAAATATAACAAATCATTTACATTCAATTATTTCCATTCACTAAAAAATGATAACATCATTCGTGCGTACATGTTGACTACCACCTCCACAAATTGATGTGATTTAATCTTCATCACCACATGGAATTGATAATATAAATAACTATTTTTAAAGATATAATTTGGGATGTATTACTTCAGTATTATTATATAATTATAAAATATCACATAACTTCTTTCTAGAATGATTGTCGAAAAATGGAAATATTACTCATGTCTACTTATGACTAACCATATCAATGATTGAAACATATATATTTTTTTATTACTATAATTAATTATTGGTTTTAAAAGAATAAATGATTTATTAAAATGAAAATTATTTTTTTTATTATTATTATTATAGAGATGTGGTAATGATGAAATATTTGATCATAGTCAACCAAAAAATTTAAAATTAGACATATGAGTTGAATATCATCACAATGACTAATGAGAACATAATTGATTTAGTGATTTTTTATAACATGGAAATAAATTAAATAAAAGTAATAATTAACATGAATATGGTTATAAAGAAATTAAATAACTATCACGAGTTTATTATTTAGCAGTTAAATTACGTACGTGATGAGTCATACTCGAGGAAAAGGATTCATCTCAATTTCCATTCAATAATTCATATTTATATTCTATGAACCAAATTTAATTTATATGATGTATATAATAAACCTTTAACATATTATATCATGAATACTTTATACTTTATTGATTTTTTTCAACTAATTTTACTTCATTTGATGGTATTTGACATGGATGTTACTATTTGTTAAGTGTTTCAAAGATCAATTTTCATTCACTAGGTCACATAACTTCTTCATTGACTAAATTATGTTCGGATTATGTGTGGAATTAATTTTTTATTAATTTTATATTTCAACTTATTTTATATTGATGTATATTTGTGAAATATAATCACATCAATGATTAATTCTCACTTCAATGTTAGGATCATTCCATAAGTTCTTCATCTGAAATTGTCTTTTTTGGGATATATGTAATGTTATACACATATTATATTCCAAAACATGTGACTACATACAATTTAGTATGTTATATCATGAATATATTTATAATCAAAGAATATAATGTTTTTTTCAGGCTATGATTCAAAATTTATCGACGTGTTAGGGGTTTATTTCCTCTAAATAATTTTTTTTTTCATTAACCACTTTCACAGATAGAGTGGGAACTAAACATAGTTAAAAACATCAAATATTCCAAAGAATCACACAATTTAGGAGGAGGAAATTCAAAATTCAAAATTCCTCAAATCCAATAGAATCCCATAATTCATGCAAGCGACCCAAACCACTAAAACACATTGAGCCACCTATACCTCCATCATCGGAGACCCATTGCTGCCATCCTTTCCAAACCATGATCACAATATCACAGAGAATTAACATCAATTACCCTACCATAACCATAGAAAAACCAGCATAATCACCGGCCAAAGAAACCATCAACCAATTATATAAGAACACTATAATAAAAAACCGGAACAAATCAAACCTGAAAATAGAACTCCTAGAACATCCACACCGATGCAACCATCATCACCAAAAACAAGACACAAAATAGCCAGTAAAATCTAGTATAAATCCACTGAAACCTTCCAACAACATGAGATGAACTCTAAAAACACCTTCTAGAAGAGAATGTTCCAAAAAACAGATCTATCAAAGATGATAGATTGAGGAAGAACTTCACCAGATTTCATCCAATCATCACATCACCTTTAATAATATCATATTTAATGCATCAAAAACTCCTCCCTAGGTCACCACTACATCACCAAGAAACTCCATAGTCAAACCAGAAATAGGGGAATGAAACAAAAAAACACCCAACAGAAAACAACCAAACCCACCGAGAGCATGGAGGAATGAACGAGGTTAGAACCCTAAATGAATCCCAGAGAAAACCATAACAACAAAAGTGAATGAACAACAAAGATATCAATAGTGAGGGGTTTAAATGCTAAATAGGAATAGGGGCTATGAAGCACTATATGTTGAATAAAAAGACACTGAGACGACCTTCAACAACCAAATCAATATCTCAATGCCTCTGTGTGCCCAAAACTTTAGATCCGACCCAGAGTGGAGCAGTGGATCTCAAGGCCAAAGCATAAAATATCAGCCAGAGAAAGGCCTTCATGGAGCCTAGGAGAGAATACTTATAACCAGTGAGTAGGGTTTTATTTCACAATGCAATAATTATCCAGGATTTTTTTGTTTATATCTCCAATTGGGGGAATTATATGATATTTAAATCTTAAATCTAATTTATTTTATTGTACAAGGTTAATTTTTAAATATTATACCTATTATATTCATTTTACTCCTTTAATTACTCAAAATATAATTTTTTTTATGAAAAATCGAATTTATTTACCCTTTAGTAAGCAATATTTTTCTTCCATGTTCTTGTTTTCAAAAAAAAAAATTAATTTTTTTATAATACATAATGATTTTTTAGATTCATTTTTACCAAAGTTATATTTTTATAAAACCTTATGAATGAAATCTTTTGGTAATATTTTTAATGAGGTACTTCATGACTTTATAATAAGAATGTGATAGGAATACTTTTTTGATAAACATGGAATGAACAAAGTCACATAAAATGAAGAAAAATATATGATTTCAATATTAATCTACAAGTTTCCTTGGTTCCATAAAAGGAATTTTTTTCCAAATATTCAATAATTTTTTAGTCTTTTATTGTGTATTTATATGTGATATGTTTATTTTTCTGAAGAATATTTTTAATGATATTTTTATAGTATTTCTAGCCATAAATGAAAGAGACCCATTATTTTAATTATTCTCCAATCAGGATATGATGTAATGATCCCATCCTTATTATATCATTATATGGTTTATGATTAGTCTAATGAGGTGAAATATTTATATTTCATAAGTATGTTTTTCAATAATAATTATTATATAATTATGTATTGAATTTTTGTTATCCTATTTCTTTTGATGAAAGTATTAGACATAGTATCGAACCTTTAGGGTTTATTATAACCCTTGGATGCATAGGTAGGTATCATGAGAAAAACTAGTTTTTGTATTTTTTTAAGCCCATAAAATTTATATTAGTTTTCTTGGAATGAGGCCTTTAAGGTAATTGCATGATGTTATCCATTATTAATTACATCATTATGAAATTAATTATTAATTTACAGGTTATAATTTGGTTATTATTATATACAAATAATAGATTTACGCTCATGTAATTATTTATATTGAATTATTGGACCATAATTTATTCCTTCCATATTATTATTTTTATCATGTTATTTATTAAATGGAATTTGATTTTAGTTATTTAGTTTTCTTTATTGACGAAAACATATTCACTCAAGATATCTTCAAATTCATTTTACCCTTAATGAGTATTTGAGTTTACCATTATTTTCCTTCTTTTCCCCATGATTTGAAGATAGAATCATCGAATTAGTTCAAGTATGTATAATACTTACTCTTATTATGTTGTAATTTATGTTTTCAAATATATTGTGAGATTAAATTTTTAATCAAGTTTACTCTAATTAATAATGCCTTTTTTGCTTTGGGATGTGATTAATTGCAACTTATTCCCATGTCATAATGGAAACACTAGGTCTTGGATACTGGGGTTAGGGTATTTACATTTTTATGAGAGAATGTTTAGTAGAAATCTAGGGAACTATATTTAAGAAACATAGATTAAGGAAAATAAATCTTTGAATGTCTTTGAGGATAAGAATAATTAAATGATACCATTATAAAATTTTAGTAAGATGTAGATTTCATAGTTTTACCAGAAATACATCCCTATATGGATACTATAAGTGGATGTGGTTTTGTTACAATTGAATATATTGGTAATATCCACAAAAATAATTGGTTGAGCATATCATGAATACCATTCTAGTGCATGTTGAGTGTGTTGTTACTATGCACTTGTTTTTCCACTATTTGGTGGTATGTTTAGGTCAATTTAAATTATATATTATCCATTATGATGAATCTTAGAATGAAACCTATGAAATATGATGTTATTATTATGTGATTTTGGAGAAATATAAAGTGTATTGGGATGATAATTCAATGGTTGATCATATTTTTAATGTCTTAAATACCCCTTTCATGTTTTCTATGATGAAAATTTAATCTGATTAAGAATATTTTGGAAGAAATATTTGTGAATAAAACACTTTGGGGTAGTTTATGTCTAATTGAAATTATTATTGAAGGAATAATGTATTTTCTTTTATAGAAATAAGTTCGAATAAACTGATAAAAATTACAGTTTACATGATATTTTATATTTTTTAACAAAGGATGTTTCCAACTATAAACATTTGTCGTTCTGAAAATCGACCCCTTTGTGTTTGTTGGAAATATTTAGATAAATTCAAAAATCACCATACTCTATCAAAGCCGTGATACACAAGAAACAAATCATCAAACAAAATATGTATATGGGATTAAATATCAGTGTCTAAAAATAGAGGGGGGGAATGAAATGGGATTTCTTGATTTGTATTGCTAATGATTTCCAAGAAATGCTCTGATTGATTCCCCATAAAACCTAATTCTCATCGTGTCATAGAATCACTAAAAAAAATGTAACCAAAAAACATTTATATTGAATTTCATCATTCATACTTTTGTAAAGAATCCCAAATGACATTTATTTTCAATTTTAGAGATCAAAACACACCACCTATATCTTTTCTCCCTCATAACATACATGAATTCCAAATATTGATTAAAACAATTAACACAAATGTTGAGAGGGGAACAATTGTAACCTCCTCATGGAATGAGAGGTGGATGAACACCAAGGATCATAAAATATCTCTCAAACACATGTACTTCCAATATCTTATTTATAATTTCATGCACTTTCACATTAGTTATAACAGCTTCTATTCTAAACACAAATTATTGAACTTTTTCCTTAATAAAGTGATATCTTATCTTTGATGTCTGGTAAGAGATTTCTGAACAAGATTATTTGTAAGATAAATTGCCCTCATGTTTTTACTGGGAATCAACATCGACTATTTCACCTCATAAATAATATGATTCAATTATTTCTTCATCCAAAATATCTAATTGGAAGCCTTTATTGAATAGATATACTATACTTCATTCGTAATAAGATAAGTACTTTCCTATTTATTACATAAAGAGCCCATATATTTTTTCATATAAGGAATGATGTTTTTTGGAACCAAGGATATTTGTTGCCTAAATCAATGTCTGGATTGTGTTTATCGTCAACCCACACAGGAATAATCACCAATATTCCATGGAATGTTATCATACAATTTAATTTGACTATAATGTTGAACGTGGCATCATTTCTAAGGGTTTTACGAATTTTGGGGGTCAAAATTAAGAAATATAAGAAATAATTTCAAAATGATGTTTTCTAGGATTAAATCATTATAAATATGATAATGTAATGGGTATAGTAAAGCATAGGTTGAGATTCAAAAAGACATCAAGCATCATGAATAGTGTGATGGGTTGACGATAATCTCTATGACTACAAGAACATTTTTGAGTAGTTTGAATTTTACTAGAGCTTCACGAGAGATGGAGCATCATGAAAAATGTTATTTAGTTTCATGATAAATCTTATAGAGGAATGGGATCTTCATGAAATGATAAGACTATAAATATGAGTCTACCCCAACATCATTTATTATTAAAATAATTAGGGAAAGGGTGAATATCTATGAATTTGTGAAGGAAAAGAGATTCAAGAATCATGTAATTAATGTGAGTTTTGTCATCACAAAAGGGATTCTATATTCTTTTCTAATACATAGGTATCTTAGAGAAATGTGTTTTGTGATGATGGGGTGTTACATGATTACTCAGTGAGATCTGTGATGAAAATTTGTTCTATATAGGTAGTTTTCTTCATGAAGGTAGTGAGCTTCGTGAAGTAGCATAAAAAATGGATGCATGGAACATAACTTTTATGTGAAAAATGATTTCAATTTCATTAACAAAATAATACATTTCTTGCATAGTCTTGTGTTAGTCAGAGAAAAATTCTTAATTTTCAATCTACTGAAGTGACCTTCGGTTCAATAAACTGAGTAATACTTCATCCAAATTTGTGATCTAGGGGGAGTACATAGATGTGTTCTAGGGTAGATAGTGTGTTATCCCTAAAATCATGTAAATAAAGAGTACATAAAATATAGTGACTATGTTTGATCATTTTAATTCCACAAATACAAAAGATTAGTATATTTAGGTACGACTGACACACTCTTGGTGTATGCTCCTTAAACTATCCCTTTGTGGTGAAACATGTAAAATTGTTGTGTTGTCTCTCTACATGTGAGTGGTTGATTAATAAATATTCCATAATAATAGTTTTAATAAGCTCCTACAAATATGGGAACAAGATCTGTCACTTGAAAATAGAAAGCATACATCTTGATTTTCCCCTCCCTTATTAGGGTGTTCTGAGGCCCTGTATGATGATGAGGTAAATGTGGGTTATTAAAATTTCGGAACATATGATTTATCATGTAGATAGCTAATAAATTAAAAATTGATATGATCTTTAAATATATTTTTATAGTTGTTCATTATATTTTTTGTAACATTATAGGAATAATATTAATATAGTTTTATAAAAAGGATAACTCATGTTTTGTGAGACATCCCATGGAGTCTGGAAAGGCCACATGGTTTGAACCCACAACCAAAGGGTGAAAAGGATGAAAGGAATACCACTATCTTTATTTATTTCTATTTTCCTATGGATTTTTTACATATATGATTTGATTTATAAATATTATGTTAGTTTTGGGAAATATATTATAAAATAAAATCCCATTTAATTTATTTTATTTTGAAGTTATTAATGATATTTTGGGAGACCTTTTATTATTTTTAGGTATATACAACCTCTATTTTTAGCTTATAAGTTGATTTTGTAAATCATTTATTAAATTGTTATATATGTAAGCAAATGGGTATAATAGAACATTTTAGGTTAATACCTTCTTTCATGTTGAGGTTATAAATGTATCTTAGGATATATGGTGGTTTATTTAAGGAATGATATAAATTAAACCTTTGGTTTTATTTTTTAATTTTGGATACTAATTCATTATTTAATAATATGATTTTTTAATTTTTTTTATAATATTTCAATGGGAAAACCATTATACTTATATTAAAGGTAGGAGGAGTATTTTTTACCCTTTTAAGTAGTATGTGATATGTTAGAAGTGGATTTCGGTTCTTTAGGAATAAAAAATCATCTTAAATTATCATTTATTGTAGAGAAGGATTATATTATAGTGGAAATTTATCCAAAGTCAAAATTATACTATTAATTTAATTATAATTACTCATATTTCTAAATTTATTTAATAATGAATTTCCCTAATTGTTAGAAAATAATATTAATACGGAAATGCTATCCTATTACAATTTTTTTGGATGAGTTGATGCTATTTTTACTCCACATAGATTCATTACTTTGTTGTCATTAACCGTCTTATGAACATGTTCTCTATCACTTTATATTAGTCCTTAGAAAATATTATTCTATTTAAAGTCTATATTTTAACCTCTCACCTATTTTTTCCTTATCGAGGTACCTGAATACATGATATTTCAAAAAACCATTAGGATATACACATTATTTTTTAAAAATATGTTTTAGTACCCCTATGTACGATGTGGGTTTTAAAAAATTCTTAGACCTTATATGAAAAAATATAATTGTGAGAGGATAATTTATTTAAGGGAGAAGATTTTAACACCCATATATTTTTTAATATTTTTATATTTAAATAAAATTTATTTATTCGACATCTTTTGTTACAAATGAAAATATGTTTTAATGAATCTCGATATACTATTAAAATATATAAAGGGTACCATCATAACCATGCCATTATCAATAGTTATATGGATAATAATAATTTTTCTTAAAAAATATGTATAATTATTTAATATAAATAAAATAAATTTGTAAATAATTACTTAATTTTTTTAATGATTTTACATGCATGCTTCAAAAATATTTTATTCATCAAAAATGTTTTTATTCATATTCAAGTGGAAAAAATATTATTAATTACAAAAATTTGTAAAATTTTTATCATGAAATTTAAATATATTTTATAATTAAGCAGGTCAAAATTATCATAGAGTGATTTTTTTAGAAGAAATGATTTTTTATGAATAGTGAAAGTACCAATAAAATTAAACTATGATTCCATTTAATTAAAAAATATTATAATTTTCTGAATTTGATGAAAAATTAATATATATTTCCTTTTACTAGGAATATTATAATTAATTACATGTTTCTATAATATATGATCATGGTATAAAAATAAATTTAGAATATAAAAAATTATTTTTTTCACAAAACCATTATCTGATTTTCTTTGTGGGATACATATAAAATTAATTTATACCACTTATAGATAATTAAAATTTTTCAATGTATTAAATATTTAAAATCATGAAAATTATTTTTATTTATTAGGGTGAGCTTATTTTTTTATGAATATTAATTCTAGTTAATATTTGATACCATAGTAAAGCTCTAATATGTTAATTAAAGGGAAATAATCCGTATATTTATTAAAATATTAACAATCTTTTTCCATTCACAAATGGAAATTAATTTATACTAATTTATTTTTTTATGAAATTTGAAGAGTACTCCTCCCCTATATTATAAAATAACACATATTACCATTTTTTATCACAAATGTAATTTTTTTTCAATTAATACCTACCCAAACACCTTACTAACATCCACACCCATATTCTAGAGGCCTATGTTTGATCATAAAAACAACCTAGAAATGATTTTATTTTTAACTTTAATAGGTTTTCAAAATAATAGGTGTAGTTATTAATTAATCATTTCAAATTAATTTGTTCTTTCTAAGATTATGACCTTTATAATACTTTATGTAATGAACAGAAAAAGTTTAACATTCTTACTTTTAGTAACTATACTATTTTTTGATAGGGATTAATATAACTTATTATCTGTTCCAAATAGTCATTTTAAAAAAATTATTGTATTTTACCATACAAATTTATTTTTTTATTATTTTAATGAAATAATTATATTTATTTTTTACACAATTCCATTTTAGTAATTTTTATATTTTGTGGAATATATATATATATATATATATTATTTTATAAATATTAAAAGTTTTATAAATTTATAGAATAAATACTATCAAGAATTTTTTTACATAAATAAAAAAATTATTTGGATTTTTAATGTAATCGATTCTTATTCCATTTATATCATGATTCTTTCATAGTAAAATTAAATGAATTTTGTCAGAATGGACGTAAATGTCATTTAATAATAAATAATGTATAATTAAATTATTAAAAATTAATAAGAATACTATATTTTTTCAAGTTATTATATTTTTTAGATATATCATCTATGAACTATTTATATGCCTATTATCCTTTACAGTCACTATATTGACCTTTAACGGGTATAAACTTTATTATTGTGGTAATTGTCAAAAGGGGTAAAATGGGTAAAATTAAATTGATAAGCATTGAAAAATCCCCAAAACATATCCAATTTTTATTGGATGAGAGGGTTTTAAATAATCTGTATATTTATTCATATATTAACAATATTCTTTCCATTCTCAAATTGAAATTAATTTATACAAATTTTTTTTAGGAAATTTGATTTATACCCCTCCCCTCTCTTATAAAATAACTCCTATTATCCTCTTTTTATCACACAGGGAGAACTAATTTTTCAAATAATACTTAAACAAACACATTACTAAAATTAACACCCATATTCTAGAGGCCTATGTTTTATTATAAAAACAACCTAACAATGATTTTATTTTAATCCTTAATAGGTTTTCCAAAGAAGAGGTGCAGTTCGTAATCAATCATTTCGGTTTTATTTCTTCTTTTTAATCCATAAAATTTTATTGAAACTATTATTAAATAATAATAATAGTATATTTCATATAAATAGATGTTATAATTTTAATATAATAATCTATATCCATATCCTCTTTATCAAAATCAGAAAAAATCACCATCCATGATTATGACAGAATACCACAACTTAAAACAATGTTGTTTTCATTCCATGACCACCTCTTATGAGTGGTTATAATGATTTATTATATATATATATTATATTAATGACATAATTATAATTTTTGATAGAAAATATGTAATTTAATTTCTAACCCTTCCATTCAATGAAAAATGATAATGTCGTTCTTGTGTACATATAGACTCCCTTATCTATAAAGAGATGTGATTTGTTATTCATAAAAAAATCACATAGATGATTAAATTATAATATTTAAATGAATAATATTTTATATATTTTATAATTATAATTATTTTAGTATAAAAAAATACTTACATTCTTTCCATAATTATTATTGAAAAATGTAAATGATACTTATGCGTACATAAGACCTGCCATCTCCATGATAGTAACAAAGTTCATTTATTAAAACAGTATATCATGATTGGTTTTAAAATTATAATTTGTGTACTAAAATTTTTATTATATCATTTTTATTATTCTATATATGTTTGAATAATGATTACTTTGACCATAGTAAACCTAGCAATGCAATTTTGGACATATGATTCAAATATAATCAGAATGTACAATGTAAAATTAATTGATTAAGTAATATATTATAACATTGAAATATATAAAATAAATGAAATATTAATATTTGAAATGATATAAGTCATGCAAATAATTAATATAAATTTTTACTCAGGTTTTAATAAACATAAGTGTTGAGTCAGACTCGAGGTAAGGGATTTCATCCAAATTTTTCATTGTTGAGGCATATTTTGATATTATGTGCCCAATTAAATTTATATGTTGTATATACATCAATTTTTAAAAATTAAATCATAATTATTTCTTATATCATGATATGTAAGTAACAACTCCTTATATTTTATCTAGGGGATTTGACATGGTAGTTAGGAAGTGGTAAGTGTTTCATAACCCAGTTTTCATTGATTAGGTTATATAACTTCTTCCATGAGTATATTATTTCAAGAATATTTTTGAAATTTAATTTTTTTATTTATATTTTATTTAAACTTGTTTTTTAGTTTTATTTTTTTCACATAGTCACTTTATTGATTAATTATCAATTCAATGACATGATCATCATAAGGGTTCTTCATCTGAAATCTTCATCTTTTGAAATATGTTATGTTCTAGAGATATTTATTTAATAAGGTATGTGTACTAAAAAGTTGATATTTTATGTAATTAACATCATTAAATTTATGGTATTTAATGATTCATTTGATGTTAATCATTTCATGGAGATTATGATTTAAAATTTACCAAAGTGTTAAGGGTTTATTTTACAATTTTTTGATTATTCATGATTATTTATGTTTATTTCTCCACTAGGGGAATTATAATATCTCCCAGTAGTAAACCGATTTTATCTTATTCTCAGTTATTTTTGAAAAATAATAATATTCATTTCATTTCTTTATTTTATATAATCAGAAGATGATTTTTTTAATAAAAACCAATTAATTTACCTTTAATTTGGAATGAATTTCATCTATATCCATGTTTTCAAAAAATATATTATAGAATGTTTGTATATACATCTATGATGGGTTAAAGCCATTTTTTCCATGATATAATTTTTTTAAAAATTAAAATGGAATATTTCTGTTGTTTTACGAATGTATTACTCAATAAATTTTCACTAAAAAGTGAAAATAATATTTATTCCAACACACTTTATAGAATGGAAGTTCCCACCATTATTATTTCCCAATTATTTAATGATTCCTTTTCATGATCCCATTTTTCTTCTTAAATAAAATTATCTTCCTAATATTGATAAAATTATTAGTTTTTGAAAGTGTATTTCAATGTGAAAGGTTTATTTTCATGAAAAAATGTTTTTGATGATTCTTTTATGGAATTTCAAGTCATAAATTATAGCTACCATTTATTTTACATAAGCTTCATTGATGATATATTATAATGATTCCATATTTATTCTTTCTATGGAAGGATTATGATAATTATTGGGGAAATATGAATATATATTAATCTAGTTTTTCCATATAAATGTTTACGATAATTATATATTGAATTTTAATTCAACCCTTTAATATGATGAATTAATTAGACTTATTAAGTAATTTGTAGGGCCCTCTATAACCCCCTATAAAATGGTAGATCTCATGATAAAAAATAGTTCATATATTTTGATGAGATATTACCCTTTTATATATTATTTATATTAACAAGGCCTTGATGGTTAGGGTAAGATGTTCAAAATTATTCATTCCATCATTATTAAATGAATTATTTATTTTATGTGATTATTTGATTAGTTGTTAAATATATGGAATATGTTCATGTGATTATTTATATGGTATTATTTTATCATTATTTATTCCATCCATGTTATTCATTGTTCCCATGTTATTGATTAAATAGAATGAGTTTTTCATTATTTACCTTTGTATATTTAATGTTCCTTATATACACATGATAATTTCCATTGTACATCACCCTTTCGAATCATTCGAGCTTACTATTATTTTCATTCCTTTACATAGTATTTGAAGAAGGAATAATTTAATCAGTTCAAGGATTCACAATATTTACTTTCACTATTGTGTATTTATGTTTTCAAATGTTTTGTTTGATTCAAGTATGTTTCTATTTTTCCAAAAGTACTAAACTATTCAATTGTTTGGATATGATCACTTATATATTTTGATATTATAATAGAGTAAACATAATATTAGGGACACTTGTTTATGGGTCTTTAGATGAATATCTCTCACAAATCCTCATTAATGAAACATACCTTAGCTAGGTACAACATAAATCTTTTGGTACCTAGATAGTGTATCACACAAAACTTGTAATATAATTACCCTAAAAATCCCAGTTAATTACCTTGTATCATCATGTTAGAACTAAAAATAGTTGATTAACTTCATTAAAACACCATAATGTGAGTATCAAACTACCCTTAGGCATCATTTGTATTTGTAATGTAACCATCTCCCCACTAACAAAACCCCGTTGATATTAATCCTTGACACAAACATATAAACATGAATCACTATTCATATAATCAAACAAATTATCACAATTATAAATAATGTGTAATAATATCATCATCTAGGTTTTAAATTATATAAACACAAATAAAATACCTTAATTTGGATTTTAGGACATCATATTATATATAAATATCTTGTTTTTTTAAATTAAATTTTAAAACCATACAAAAAAAATAAAACAAAAAAAAATTATTCACACACAAAAGCATACATAAAACGTATCTTCCTAAATCCCATTTCAAAAGCACCCTTAAATATGAGGTTCATTTTATAAAATTTAAAAGAACAATATGGAATTAAAATTCTCAAAATAATTAATGTTTTAATTCAAGAAAAAACCAAATTTAATTAACCAAAACATTTTAAAACATGGAAATCCCCTTTTTAAATGAAACACACCGTTTTAAACTCCAAAGAAATTTTTCTACTAACAAGGATGTTTATTTTTAAAAACATGGTAGTATGTTAAAATATGGGAACCCCATTTTTCTCAATTAACAAATCAATTTAGATATTTTTTTTCTAAAAATGTTGAACAAATTTATTTTCACATAAGGAAAATCAATAGAATGTTATCAAACACCAAGAATTCCTAAAACACCATTTAAAACCAATATTCCTCTATAGTAAGTATTTATCCAAATTTTTCCTTATGTAAAGCTAAAAAATATGGAATATTTTTTAAAACACAAAACTATGTACCAAATATATATCATACATATTTTCAGAAAATTCTTTAAACCATCACATAATCAAGGAACTCATTATTAAATGGAAATGTTATAGAAACCCTTACCTCAACCAGAGGAATCATGTTTCTTTAAATAGAAACCACAAAATATAACATATGAGATTGACCCATAAATCCTGAAGAAAAAATCCCAAATTTTATTACAAAACAAATCATAAAAAATCCCCTACATTTCCATTAGAATTTGAGGAAGTTAAGGGAGAAAAATAGTAACTAAAAGGAAAATATATGAGAAGTTTAAAGGGACATATTAAATGAATAAAATATTAATAATCACTAAAATGTAGTGATATATAATCCAAAAAGTGGAATAAGATGAAGTATCAATATGGGGTATGTATGAAAATAAGCTAAGAGGATGTGAAATGAGAGTATTAAACACATAAATTGTGTTTTGAAAATAAAATTTATTTAGGTTTTATTAGGCAACATAGTTCTTATGTAATGTTTTGTAAACCATTCGAATGGTACTATAAAAATATTTTCAACTTATAAGTGAGTGTATAATGGTTTGATGAAATTATTATAACAAAATTGACCTAAAAATTTACCAAAAAAAAACTCTATTTACACACCAAACACTAGGGAAATCCACATAATGATCCATTAACATGTTGAACACATTGTGGTGACACCATGTGTATCACAACCCCCGCTCATGTTTTATCTCCTTAACATGAACTTTTGAAATAAAATTTTAAAACCCCTTTTCTCCTCCTCAACCTTAAAGAACCTTTAATATGGGGACCATTCTTAGATGTGAGTTTGTTAAGTGTTTAGTTATGTGGTACCATATAGTCTACCCTTTGGTTTTACCAATAATTTATTGGCATGTGATATGAGGATATCCACCATAGGTGAATGACCCTTAATTCAAATTTTTATTATGAATAACATATAATTTATGATACATTTTTGATAGTCAAGACACAACTAATTAATGGAACCTTTGATAATGTAATTGAACAATATTTCATGGGCCATGATAGACCCTTGTACACTAGCTTGATTATTGTAACCGATGGTCAAGGATTAAGTAAAAATGAGTAACTTAGATTACATATACCACCATTGTTGGTTTGTTGTGGTACATGATACATATATCCCTTGAGACCATATTTGATACCTGACCACATATTGTCCATGTGTAGCTCTATGGTATCGATGCATAGTGTTTGATCACATTTGGTGTGTGTGAAGCTCATGAGACTTACAATAAATTTTTGATCTCCTATGTTTTCATTGTGATTATGAACCTGTATTGATATAATTTTATTCTGACCTTTCATCCAATATATATGTATTTAATTATCTACAACATTGTATTCTATAGTTGAGTGTATAGATTGAGATACATTGAGTATACCCCAAAGAGGCAGGTCTCATTTATGATGTACATGTGCTATCCTTTCCTTCATGATGTGTCGAACATGTTTTGTGGGTATCACAATTGGGAGAGGGGGATTTGTTAGACCTTTTTGGTTTATATTCCATATAAAATTGAGTCCAATAAATTATTATTGGGATTCATGGTTAATTTCTATGCACAATATAACATGCCAAATTGGTGTTGTTGCTTTCTTATTCCTTGGTTATTATACGATATATTTATTACTATTGTATATTTACTCATTTAATATTTGATGAGCTTGTGAAAAGCACGCACACTTCATTTACCTGTTAGGTACTACACCATATTAGTGGTTCCCTACTATGTTTTACTCATTCTTTGATTAGGAGTCCATGTCACAAGGTTTCCTAAGAATATCTCACTTGTTTTTTGAACATGTTCAGATGAGTCATGTGTCTCATCGCTGAGTGGGATAGATCACTATGAGTTTTGATATTGGGAGTATGTGAGGATTTTTTTGGTTGTAGTTCATGTTGTACAAATTTTATTTTGTTTATTTTTATTTATTATCGACATAGTGGTTGATCAGTTTCCTTGTATTCTAGTATGAAAACTTAGTTTGCGATTTTCATATTTAATAACTACATGTAGAATGTTATTTATTCCTTGTAAAATGATTGTGTATTATTATTTGTTATTTATTTATTTATTTTTTTCCACTTTAATTGAGGGTGTATTCTTCCCATGATATGATTTACACCATCTCTGAAGGTTGGTAGCCACAAGATTATGGGGAAGAACGTTTTTGGTCATGTGTATCTCTAGATTTAAATTGGTTGTTTGGGTTAGGGTTTTAAAAAATGATCTCCTTGGAAAAGTACTTCTCATCCTCAATAAGTTATGTTACCATGTGAAAAACACCTCTTGATCATCCATGATAATCATTTATAATGATATTTTGGAATTAAATTATTAAATTTTAACTCCATGATATAAGGGCACACTAAATATTGAATTTCTATAAAAATATTCTAGCATACCTCTACGCACAAATACCAGATGTTGTGTCAAAATCCCGCTATAATATAATATCAGGACCATAATATCTGCTACTTCTGAAATTATTACACTACAATATCCTCGATCAGTTTATCCTAATTCATCAATGTGCCACCACAATAATAATATCCACCTAGAAAAAACTTCTTATAGTCCAACAGCACACCTATTTCTGTTTAGTTCCATCGCACATGATAAAGTAAAAAACATGGGTTAAATTGGATAATGAAACCTTGTTCCTAGTTTCTAGCTGAACTAAAGATTATCTACTAACCAAAAGTAACCTAAGTACACAAAAATTTCAATAAATTTTATTACATAAACATTACACCCTCTTTCATACCTGATAAATTTTGATTGATATAGTTTTAAGCCACCATATTTAGTTTCACATAGAAACACATGTCAAAATTCTCTGAACAAAACACCTATAAAGGTACCCGACCATAATTTATGATTCCCTAAAAATTCATAAATTATTATAAATTAATCTTATGAGGCATTGTTATAATTATTATATAACATTACTGATGTCTAGTACAACTTTTATAGAAATTTTATTTCCCCCATTCGATATACTAACCACTCACATCAATTATAAGGCTCTAAACCATGCACTAAGGGACCACTGATATGATATACTATTTGATTTTAAAAATTGATATATGTGTACCATTCTAACATCAGGTCTCTATCTGAGGCCAAATCTATATCAAACTCTAGATATTTAATTTGTAATTAGATTTACATGAGTTTTCTATATATATCTCTTTTGGATTCACCAAGATTGACCAATGGTTAGTCTTAGAAAAAATTATGAACCTTTGAATTAGATATTTAATTTCACTTATGACTAGATCAATTATTATCATCATAAGAGTTTCCTTATCATTTCCTTTCATTTCATACATCAATATACTGTCCCCTAACTACTTAATCAACATATGTGATGACTAAGAATGACCGTCTATCCATACACTCTTTCCATGGAAAGCACCATACACAAATGACACCAGGATTTCCTAGAACATAGCTCACTAAATTTATTATTCTATTCCCAATATAAGATAATAACTTTTGAAAAATATGTGTGATTTAAAACCTATAAACTAAGGGGTATCTTCCCCTCATATATTACTATATTCTCAACCATGACACCTCCATCAAATTCAATCATGGGATGATAATATAAAGGTACTATGAAATTTTTTTGATACCATATCCCTCCATGAATACAAATCCATACAAAACAACATTCAGGCCACTAATACATGTGATATTCACACTAATCACAAATGTTTCTAACTCTATTGGTGGTCCTCAACTGATTTTGTCAGTAATGTAACACGAATATCTATTTTTGGGTTCATCAAACACCCGAAATAATTTAAACAGTATACTCATAAATATGATTTTACTGATTCAATTGACCTCAAATATGACCACAACATGAATACTCACACATTAAGTCTTCTTAAACAAGGAAAGATGGATGAACCTGGTTCTTCTTATGAGGTACTGTATCTTTGTTTTTCTTTTCCTTTGAGTTGTTTTTGTGAAGAAAAGGAAAAATTGAAAAATATTAAGTTTTATTAGATCAAATTGTGTACTTCTATGTATACACCCTTTATATTTGTCTGTGTATGATGGGGATACATAGTGTGTGAGTTTTTTTTCCTGAGAGAGACAAAAAAGACACTACACGTTGTGTACTCCTTAGTACATGTCGTGCAGTCATGTCAGCAAGGTCAGAGCGGGACGTGTAAAGTAGTTCAATAGTGTTATGAACAGAAAAATGACACACACACCATGTATATGGATTTACATGTCGTGTACTACTAAAATTCATCTAAAATGGGTAGTATCCTCGTTCTTTCTTATTTTGGATAGAGGAGCCACTGGGTGAAGAAGAAAGAGACACAAAAAATTTTCCTTCTCCTGTTTAATCGTCTAGAACCCAAATCAAGTGTCGTCTGTCTCGTTGGATACCTCTCGACAAGAGATTTATTCTCCATGATCTGTTATTATTTATTTTTGTTGTTGATAAAGTTATTTAAGGTTGAATTATTTACCACTTTTCTTATATCTACTCCGTTGTTGGTCAATTTAAGGGCTGGCATTAGTTTATATTGCTCATACAACATAGAGGTAGGTGGTCCTATGCCCTTCATTAAAAGTCGAGTTGATAATTTGTGCCAAAATGGTTTGAGACCATTTATGTGTATTTTTTTCTCTATAATTGAATCTTGTTGATGCCTAATTAAGCTTATGTATTTAATTATATGAAATTGAAGCATGTCATTGTAGTTTGTTTGATTAGGCACACCACGTGGGCGCGTTCCCCATTGTTAGAAATTTTCTAAAAACTCCTTTTATTCTTTTGATTGATTCCCTTTAAGGAGTTGATTAGAATCATATATTGTTATTTGAAATTCCCATGTGAGTTTTTATGATTAAAACCAAGCAATAGTTTAATTTTGATGTGTTTGCTGCTATGTGAATTTCCCATGTGAGTTGTTATGTTTAAAGCCATGTGATAGTTTAATTCAAATGTTTTTCTTTTGAAATGAAATTTTTATTGATTAAATAAGGTAATTAGCAATGGGCGAGCTATAGATTCGGTTAAAAGACATGGTCGGGGTCCAGTGACTAATTACACCTTACATACCTTGGGTGGACCATTGTCTCGGTTAAACGGTAATGGAATAAATGAAGAGGCTAATTACTTAATGTCTGTGAGAGAGCCACTTTATTGGTGGTTATTCTAATTGGGCATTATTTATAAATGTCGGGAGAATCATTGATCCAGTAAGGGATACCTAGAATGGGCTCTATAGGAAACTGAACAAATGATTAAATTCTGAAATACTTATATACATAAATAAAAAATGGTTATGTCATGAGTATATGGTTAATTTGGTATAGGGGATCGATGGGACTTGGCCAGACATCGAGAACTTTGTTTATAGAACATGTTAAATGAAATGGAATGACTTTTGACGTGTCTGGAAAGTCAAAGAACAAGCTTGGATTCGATCTACACATTTTCTCTAGATGATCTTCTAGAGACATCTACAATGTTTAATTCTATATAGGGGTTGGCAGGTTAAGGCCAAAATTCAAGGTAGTCATACATAAATGAAATATAACTACTAAATAAAATAAACTAAATAAATGTATAGTCTACGAGAGTACTTCCTAATTACTATTTTCTTTTACTACTATTTCATATATTCCTTGACTGTTAGGAAATGATCTTTGGTGGTTTCCTACTAGGATTAGTCTCACACCCTGTTTGGGTCATGATTTTTAGCCAAAAGCAGATTATATGATTGAAGGTTTAGACAAGGTCAAGTTCCCTTATACATGTACATGATTACTGCTCAGGAGTATGAGAGCATAGGACTAAGCTGAGGATTTTAAGGCGTATGAGTTCTATTTCTGTTCTATACATGTATTGTATTTGTATCTAATTGCAGTGTATTCTGTTTTGGATTTTTTCATAGGACATATAACATGATTAATTATCATTTTTTTGGGATGAGACTTTGATATTTATCTAGCAGACTTCCGCTGTTTTGTTTCAGTTGCATACTGTTTAATTCTTGCTCTATTTTTTAATATTTATTCTGCTGTGTTACACTCTTACAATGAGGTGATATTTTCACTACTATCTCACCCAAGGCCCTCCCTGCTAGTCGGAAGCCTCTGGAATTTGGGGAAATGCACTTGAGGCCATGTGGCCAACCAGTCCGGTTATCGTTTTATTGGTAAGCCAGGTCAGGACGTTAAAATGTGGTAACAAAAAATTTATTATTCTTTGAATTATTATTTTGATCCAATATACTAGATAAGATGGGAAAAGGGATTTGGTAATAAACTGTGCCTTAGAGTAGATAACCCATATATAGGAAAAAGCATAATTACGTCAAATGAATTTTGATTTTCTGGTTTTACAGTGGTACAAATTTCACAGTTGGGTGACACACTTGATTTATGCTATTACTATTGATGCAATTTTTGGTTCTATTTTAGTTGCAACCCATTTAGATGAGGGTATTCCATCTAATGCATAATATAGTTACTTGTTAGAATCACATGTGATGCATTATGTCATTTCATCAAGGATGCATTAGTTATCACATGTTGTAGTGATAAATGATGTGATAACTATGCTTGTTGTTATGAGAGGTGTATTGGTATGGGATATAGTTTGGATTGAATGGATGCCAAAATTTAGTTCCATAGGTGTATGGTCCCTCTTGGATTAGAATTTGGAGGATCATTATTCTGTTTTTTATCTATAATTGTATCACGACATGTTTTTCTTGGGTTCCAAACTTTGAACTGTGGGGAGTATGGGACCTAACGGGTCAGAATTTGGCATTCCAGTAGTTTGGTTTTCTGCATAACAATGGTTTTCTAGGAAATATGGAGTTTTTATACTGAAAAAACTAGTTTTCACAACATGTATCATAGCCTACCACACTGTTTTTTTCTTTCTATTTGGGGAATAATGTGTTCTAAATTTTTAAAAGACACCATGTACCATGTATACACACCGTGTAATCCTTGAACAAGTAACTTAATGACTTAGGAGGGAACACGAGTTGTCGAGCATAGAGTTGGACATGCCGTGTAATGTGAGTACATGACATGTATTAGTCGAATTTGTATCTGACCGTGCAAATAACGACACGGGTGGATGAAAAGATAGTTATACACACCGTGTCTAGGTTGAACACACTATGTAGTCTTACACCAGAAAATACCTTGGAAGTAAGGAAACTCAAGTACATGTCATGTGTCTTGGTAAATATGTTGTGTACATGGGTTGATACACAACCATGATAGAAAGAAGTACACGCCCATGTAGAGGCCTTGGAGAACACACCGTTTACAGAGTTATACAAAGTGTGTACTCCTATTTTGAAAAACATTATTGTTTTTTCTTTAACTATCCTGGTTTTCACTTCTCAGTTGCAGTTTTCCATTCATTAAACTTGTGCTACGGTGTGTGTGTTGTACTATACAGAGCAATGCCACCACAACGACCTCGAGAAGCGCTCTAGGAGAGTGGTGGTGAGTATACACCGGTGCTGGTAGGCCATGGGATACCAATGGATCGTCTAGTTGTGCCAGCTGTGGTAGCTGCCATTATACCATATGTGGGTGTAGATGCACAGTTAAGAGAAGGTTTTGTGAGGTCTATGCATACCTTCTAGGGAGCACTGCAGGCTGGCACATCTATGCCAGAGTTATTGTGTATATTCCTATAGTAGCATCCACCTACTTTTCCTAGTGATGGTGGGCCACATGATGTGGAATCATGGAAAGAATCAGTGCTGAAAATCATTGAACATCATGAGATGGCTCTTATAGGAGGTTCAAGCTCACGACTTATATGCTATGTGGTTCTTCCAAGAGGTGGTGGGATGTTATCACACAAACATATCACCATCAGAACATGGAATGGGGAGATTTCAAAATAGTCTCCTACAACTACATCTTTAAGGATACCCTTAGGGCCAATTGAGCCTGGGATTTCATGAATATAGAGTAGGGTACTATGTCATTGATGGACTATTCTTCACTCTTTATAGTGCTTCCGTGATTCACACCTATTTTGATGGGTGATGAGGCGTTGAGAGCTAGGCGCTTCCAGGATGGTATTCAATACCACATCTATGATAAGGTGAACATTTTGAGGTTTCCATTTGTTCATTCTGTTGTGATTCAGGTGCTGATTACTGAGCACAACCTACGAGGATCTAGGTGTGTGATCCAAGGAGGTTCAGCTCCAAGATCTGGTACTATCTCGACCAGAATAAATAAGCTTTGTATGGAGTTTTCTCATGAGAATACGAGTAATCATGATGTATCTTACGATATCCAGGTGAGGTGATATCAGTGTAGAAGAGTTGGACATATGAGGCCCCAGTTCATGAAGGACCCAATTAAGTGTCAAGTGGTTCTACAAGACGTTTTTGGTAGTGGCTAGTGAGAGAGGTTCTGTACAGACTCCACATGCATGAGCAAGGTTAGTAGCTTCTCCGCAGTCTAGAAACTAGAATACGTCGAGGCATATAGGCCAAGGCGGTGGGCAAGGCCATGGTATCTAGACCCCAAGATCTCAGCGGCAGCAAGGTAGGTTAGCTTAGGGTAGATAGGTTGTGACACAAGGTCGTGGTATAGGTCAGACATATGTATTGAAAAAGACGTAATTGGAGAAAGATCCCAGAACTCCTACTGTTATAGATACTATTCTTGTTGCCTCTGTTTTATCTTCTATACTTTTAGATACTGGTCCATCATAATGTTTTATATCTTTGCCGATTGTGGAGAGGCTTGAGATCTATGTTTATAACTGTGAGAATGTTATGATGCTTGACACCCTGCTAGGGATCATAACGTCAGGTGTGTGTTAATTCAAGGAGTTTCCCCTTCAGATTGGCAGGTGTCATCTTCTTTGTATCCTCTATATCATAGAGATTGTGGGGTTTGATGTTATCCTCATAATGGACTGACTGGTATCCTATTAGGACATCATGGAATGCTATCTCCACAGTGTGAGTTTTACATTAGTAGAGGGAATGTCTTTTCTATACAAGGGTGAATGGGATGTCTAGGCGAGTCCATTAGGACCTTAGCATCGTGGGCTGGGCAGGATGATCACCCAGATTGCGAGTTTATATTTGTATGATCAAGGAACATGTCTGGAAGATTTTCCTCATGTGGTTGATCATTTTAGGGACGTCTTCCCAAATGGCTTCTCAGGATTAACTCTGGTTAGAGAGGTGGAGTTCACTATCAATATAGTTCCATGAGCTACACCCATATCCATTCTTCATCACAGGATGGCTACGATGGAGTTGAAAAATCTCAAGGGGTAGTTGGAATATCATGAAGTAAAGGGTTTTATATAACCTAGTATTTCTTCATTGGATTCACCAGTCCTCTTCACAAAAATGGGAGATGGTACCCTAAGGCTATGTGTGGACTATCAGAAACTAAACCATTTAACAGTTAAAAACTAATACCCCTTACCACAGATTGATGAACCTTCTGATTAGGTTTGAGGAGCTCGAGTGTTCACAATGATTGACTTGAGGTTAGGATATCACAAGGTATGTGCTCTACTTACACACACACCTCATGAAACCATTTATTGCAGGTACAGTCTCTATGAGTGCTTGATTGTACTTTTTTATCTCACATACATTCCAGTAGTTTTCATGGTACTGATGAACCGAGTGTTCTATCCATACATAGATTTTTTTGTGGTGGTTTTCATGGATGATATCTTGATGTATTCTAAAAATCGATACAACAATGAAAAACAACTTGAGATCATTTTAAATACACTAATAGAACATCAGTTATATGCTATGTTTGCAAAATTCCTTTTTTTGATGGATTAGATTCACATTCTAGGTCACATTATCTCAAAGGATTGAGTATTAGTGGACTAGAGAAGGTAAGTGTAACAACCCGAGATTTTATGAAAAATATTCTTTTTAATTTTATTAATGTCCTGTGTTTTACGCTACATCAAAAGGATCTTGCACAACACACATCCTTGACTTTCCTTTCATTACACGCAATCGCGACCTTCCTCGATAGCGTGTGTAGTACGCAATAACGAGTTTCATTAAACAACAATATGCTATTAAAATATTATTAAAACTAGCCGTTATGAAAAGTAATAACCACTTTTTGAAATTTTGTATATTTTATTTTTCAAAATGGAATTAATTTCTGGATTCGTAATATCGAAATTAGCTTAGGGTGAAATTTTGATACTTTTCGAATAACTTTCATATTCTGATGAATAGTGAAAATTATTAGATTATAATTAAAAACAACTTTTTTAATCAAAATAATTAATAATGATAAATCATTAAATTGAGTGGTTTTAAGGTATATTTAGAATATATTTTTACAATTTAATACGATGTTGGTCATTGGATATAATTTCACATTTAAACCAGACATAATCAAGTGTCAATCTTTTGGTAGATATTGTTTCTTAAAAACACGCTATTTGTTTTAACAGCGGGATTTAATTATAAAATTAATTAATGCAACTTCTATGTTATGAATTTGGTAAAATAGACTTCATTTTTGAATTCGGAATATGAAATATAGCTTAGGATGAAATTTTGGTATTTTTCTGAAAACTTTCAATTTTTGATAAATAGTGAAACCACTAAGTTGTAGGTTAAAAACTGAATTTTGCATAAAACATAATTTTACGGCTTCTGTGAATGGAATTTCAAAAATCCGACAGACACGGTTAATATCAAGGACTAAAATGTGGTTCAATGAGATGAAAATAATTTTTGGTGAATAGTAACTTTTTACTTTTTTTTACCACGGTTAATAGTAAATAGGGTAACTAAGGGTAAATATGATATTACTATTACCCTAACACATGTCCTAATTCTAATGGATAAGTGTAATTCGACCAAAAACAACCTTATAAATATAATATGACCATTTAGGTCCACTAGGATTAGATTATGACATTTAATATTATTTTATATAATGAATAGTTAAAATATTTAAAATCAAAGTTTAATAACTAAAACATTTTTAATATGTGGTTATACATAAGATAAATTCGACTATAAATATTCATTAGAAAGCTAAAAAAATTTCCTACATAATGATATTTTATTTATAATTTTTAGACTTTAAATAAATTAATTTATTTATGACACAACGATGATGCAGTAATTACCCTTTTAAAGAAATATTTACATAATTGATGTTATAAATGCTCAAATGAATGTAATTTGAGACTTTTTATGAATTAAACTAATTTTATAGGTTACTATGATATATTATTGTTGATTTAATCAACTTGTTTCGAACATATAATTCTGTTATGACTTTCACAAAAATCATATATCAAATAGTGTCAAAATTGACACAAAATAGTTTTTAAATCAAATATTATATTATTAATTGTTATTTTATTCCTAAAAATCTAAGGTTCGGACAAATGACTTAGATAAGGATATATGTATTAATAATAAACAATTTAGGGTTCTTTTGGCATGTTATAGTAAGTGTATTAACCATATAGTGAAAGAAAACAAAAAGACACGGTAAAAGTTAAATTATTTAACTTAGAGTTAAATCTAATTGATAAGGTTAAAATAATACCCTAAACTTGTCTAAATCTTATTGGTTGATAGGATTTAGACCCATCCCCACTTTAGATTCGAAATAAGACCCTTTGGAACCATTATAAACCAATTTTACATTAATATAAAATAATATTTTGAGGTATTCCTAAGGTGCCCCTCTCCTCCCTTATAAAAGGACACCTCCTCCCCCCTCCTCCTCACACCAATTTGAGCACTCAAGCTCGGCCAACCCCGGCCAAAATCTCTTCTCCACTTCCCTAGAAACATCCTAGAGGTTCTGGTCTTCCTCAAATACCAATTTTAGTGCCCTAAGAGGAGTTCTCAAAGAGGCGCTTCAAAGAAGAGGTAATTACCGTTACCAATTCTTTCATCTTTATTTCTTCTTCCACTTATTCTTCTTAGGTTGTTTCATTATGAAGTAATAACATCAGTATCAATCATATACTGATATGTTATTTTAAGTATGAAACAACCCTATTTCACCATCTATCCATCCTATGGAAAAAGAAATCACCGCGCGTGCGTACGTACGGAATACCGTCTCCACGCCGTGGTGTAATCTATTTTCCACCACCACCTTACATGGATGGGTATAATGGTGTAAAGAATAACTATACATAGTTATTACAACATCATATTGATTCTGATATATTATAAAATCCACTCCAATTCAATTCAATAATTATGGAAATGATATCATCGCTCGTGCGTACGTACGGACTACCGTCTCCACGACGCGATGAGATTCATTCTTAATGATTAACCATTCATGAATGATTATAAAGTATATATAATAAGTACTAATGAAATATATGACATAATAATGATACTGGATTTATATATATATATATATATATATATATATATATGAATTTCATCTACTTACTTCCATTCAAGACAATAAGGAAAGAAAAAAAGCGTTCATGCGTACGTACGGACTACCGTCTCCATGAACGGTGCGGACTACCGTCTCCATGAACGGTGTTTTTCATTTCATTTATCTATCTATTATATATATATATACTGAATATATATGATATATAAATCATATTTTATATTCTGTAAGTAAGTAAATCATGATATAATTAATAATAATGTCAAGAACAACAAGTCAAAACACCTACGATAAATGAAACGATTTTACCCAAAACGCTTCTTTAACATGGAATTTACAAAAGAACGGGTAATATAATGTCATAAGTGAACCATATATGATATCATAACAATGAATATGATTCTGTAATAAGTCAATGAAATTATTTAAATCATTATACAGGAGGTTCGGACACATACTAAGCAAATCGGACCTAAGGTAAGGGAAATATCACAATCTCATTTTTATCCGAGATTGTGTATTCATAAGTATTTACTGGGGTGTATTTTATCATACACATCCATGTTTCATAAATATGTAATATTATTTCCATCCACCTATAATTGTTTAAATCCATTTTTACCCTTCGGTGAGTTTTTAGTAAAAGAAATGAAAGGAATCTTTTGTCGTTTTTCGTACGAGGTACTTTTTGACTTTTCCGACAAAAGTACGAAGAATGTTTTTTTAACTTATACGGCATGAATGGATTTTTAAAAAATTATTTCCAAGAAGCTTCCTTTAAAAGTTTTCAAGTTTATTTTTAATAAACATCTTTTATTTTAAAATTGTAAGACTTGTTAAGAAAGGAAAATGTTTTTAAAGTAGAAAGGATATTTTCCTCAAGAATGGAGTTCAAGTGTTTTATCAAAATTATTTTCCATCTAAGATAATAAAGGGTTCTGTTTTATCCCTATTATTTCATTGATTTGATTATGTTGTCATGATTTGTTTTATGCTGTCATGATGTTTCAGGAATCCCATTTTTGTTACATGTGCTATGCGATGATGTATGATTTATGATTATGTGGCACACATAAGAAAGGATTCATTATAAGATGGGTGGGACCTATATCTCCCTCCAATGAATTGGGTAAAGATTTTATATCTCATGAGATAGACAGGGCTGGAACGGTAGGTTATACCGATTCAGTGAAACAGGACTGAAACGAGGGTTACTCGATTCAGAAAGGGACTTTTTCCACTAAGATAGTCCTGGAAATGAGTCTTGACTAACAAGAAATGATTCTCTATGATTATGTGTGAATGCCACAAAGTTTCATGTTTTAAGTTATGATTATTGTGATTACATTTCACTGCCATGATTTATCCCATGTTATGAAATTATGCTCTCTTTTGCAGGTTAAGATTTCCAAAATGTTATGTTCTTATGAATATGATGTGATTGATATTTCTTTTGTTTACCCTTACTGAGCATTTGAGCTCACCCTTTTATGTTTTCTTTTCCCCAGGATATAAAGAAATGTTTTAGGTAAAAAAAGGGAGGATCTTTATAGGAGATGTTGAAGATCTTTCACCACGATTAGAAGATTACGTTCCGAGTTTCCAAAGACACTAAACTATTACGATCCTTGTGTGTATGTACTAAGTATTCCGCAAATGTAATGTAATGTCAATGTACATCAAGTTTCGGGTCTCTACAGTTGGTATCAGAGGAAAGGTTTAGTCAACCTTTGGAAACTAGGATGCGAAAACGTTAGTGAGATCCCTAGAGATATTTCGAAGTGATGTCTACGGATGTCCCTAAGGTTAAGTATACGTATAGGTTATAGTAATAGAACTACGCTAACGATCATAGAATTAAACCTAAGATGTTAGATATTTAAGGTACTTCCCCTTTATTATGTTGTTTTCCCTAGCATGATTTTTGCCTCTCACACTATTCTTTTTGGGTTTTAGACGATGGCTGGAACCCGAAGGAACTGTGTTGATCAATGCAATGGAAAATGCAATGATTGTCCTCCTGAACAAAAAAATGTTATGGGAGATGGAGTGAAAAATCTTATTGCTATACTTACACAAGCTATGAATCATTCTGGACTTCCAAATGAGCAGAGAAGGGAACAATATTCTATTGAGTCCTTCATGAGGCAACGTCCACCTTCTTTCAGTGGGTCTTCTGATCCACTTGTTGCTGAACAATGGATCAGTACCACTGAAAAGATATTTTCAGTTCTTCAATGTTCTGAACATGATAAAGTCCTCTTAGCAGTATATCGTTTGGAAGGTGAAGCTGATCAATGGTGGAATCTTATCAAGAATACAAGGAAAATAGATTAAATTGAGTCCATGGAATGGGACGAGTTCAAGAACTTATTTTTCAATAAGTACTTCCCTCGTATTCTTCGAACAAAGATGGAGAAGGAGTTTCTTGAACTAAAGCAAAAAGATGATGAATCTGTTGGTATATACGAAGCCAATTTTTCAAGACTTGCAAGGTATGCATCTGGCATTATCATCCAACCTGAAAGTAAAGTTGATCGATTTTTCAGTGGCTTAAAACAAAGTCTTCGAAGGGCATTAGCTATAAGAGACTTCAGTAGCTATGAAGAAATTCTGCGTTGTGCTATCAAGGTAGAAATGGAAGTTGGTGTTACATATCCATCTCATGGTTTTGACAAGAAACGAAAGATGGAGTTCAAGGAGAAATCTCAGAATAATGGTGAAAAGAAGATAAATGTTTCCTTACGCACAAAGTGTGGAAAGAAGCATGGTGGAGATTGTCTTAAAGGGACTAGAAAATGTTTTAAGTGTGGAAAAGAAGGTCATCGAGCAGCTAAGTGTCGAAGTAATGGAAAAAGGGTTTCTAATGATGTGAATAAAGCAAACACTGCAGAGAACACACCACCAACACTTCAATGCTTCAAGTGCAAGGAAATGGGGTATTATGCTAATAAATGCCCTAATCCAAGGGTTAGTGATGATCAACATGAGCAACCACTGAAGGCAAAGGACAAAGGGAAGTCACATGCGATCACTATTGGCAATGTTGAATATGACAACGATGTGGTGGAATGATTAAGTGTTTATGTAATGGGATTCCAAAATAATGTTGTATCATTGAGTATTGCAATATTTATTGATGTGGTATTCAAAGTGATTGAGATATTTTTTGGAAATAAGATGATATGCGCATAATGAAGGGAAAATGAGAAAATGAAATGTTTAATAGTATTCATGAGCTCATGATTGATATAAGGACTAAGTGATATCATGGTTTGAGTATATAGAATTTTGAGGATTTTGGTATGTGGAAAGTGTTAACTTTAAACTGCATTCATGTTTTCACTAAGGTATTCAAGAGAATACATGATTAAGGACTTTGAATGTTTAGAATGTGACCAACAAGACATATCTTATGGGGATCAACGATGGTATTAAATCCCTGGTAATTGTTTTCACTATATTATGAGAGTGGACTGCAGTATTATGGGTAAGCCTAAAGATTGGAATGGATTATGTTGGAATAAGTTAGTATTGTTTAAGGATAGAAGTTTTTTTTTTCGATATTATTGATGAGATGTTATAGTAATATAGTTTTAGAAAAAGGACAACCTGCAGGACGGGCGACAACCCATCGCGTCGGACAAGGCTGTGGGAATCGAACCCACAACCGAAGTGCGACTGGCCTTTATCGCCTACCACTGGCCTACAGGAAGTCCCTGTTTAGTAGAAACTAGTTTTATTATATTAAGTTGTATGACATATGATGTATAAGTCCATTTTAGGAACCATATATGATTAATCTCACTATAGATCGACTTATGTATATAATTTTTTTTGCTAACCTTTTGTTTGAGACAGATGGAATGACACGTCATTCTATCACATGATCTGCTAACACTTCACGAATAACAAATTCAACTTCATTTATTTAAGAGATGAAGTGTAAATTGTTAAAGGCACGAACAACAGTGAGATTGTACCAAAATAAAGTAAGTATTTATTCTAATTCAAATTCTTTAACATTAGGGAAATGATCTTGAAAACCAAAAATGTTGTCCTAGTGATCTTATATCTGATGAATCAGATGGTACCTTAGATCGTCACAAATTTATGGCTTTGTGATTGCTAGCTTTTCCATAGCCATGTTCTCTACCACTCTCCATCAGAACATGATGGTTAGATTTCTCTTCCATATCCATATTTTCACCTATGTGGAAACCCAGTGACTAGTTTATTTGGGTAATCGTTACGTTTCATACTTTTGTTTTTAAAGATTGGTTTTGATATTCCTTTTTACGATGTGGGTTTCTATTAAAGAAACTTTCAAATAATAAAACATTTATAACCCCGACGAATTTCGAGGGCGAAATTCATTTTAAGGGGGGTAGAATGTAACAGCCCGAGATTTTATGAAAAATATTCTTTTTAATTTTATTAATGTCTTGTGTTTTACGCTACATCAAAAGGAGCTTGCACAACACACATCCTTGACTTGCCTTGCATTACACTAATCGCGACCTTCCTCGATAGCGTGTGTAGTACGCAATAACGAGTTTCATTAAACAATAATATGCTATTAAAATATTATTAAAACTAGCCGTTATGAATAGTAATAACAACTTTTTGAAATTTTGTATATTTTATTTTTCAAAATGGAATTAATTTCTGGATTCGTAATATCGAAATTAGCTTAGGGTGAAATTTTGGTACTTTTCGAATAACTTTCATATTCTGATGAATAGTGAAAATTACTAGATTAAAATTAAAAACAACTTTTTTAATCGAAATAATTAATAATGATAAATCATTAAATTGAGTGGTTTTAAGGTATATTTAGAATATATTTTTACAATTTAATACGATGTTGGTCATTGGATGTAATTTCACATTTAAACCAGACATAATCAAGTGTCAATCTTTTGGTAGATATTGTTTCTTAAAAACACGCTATTTGTTTTAACAGCGGGATTTAATTATAAAATTAATTAATGCAACTTCTATGTTATGAATTTGGTAAAATAGACTTCATTTTTGAATTCGGAATATGAAATATAGCTTAGGATGAAATTTAGGTATTTTTCTGAAAACTTTCAAATTTTGATGAATAGTGAAACCACTAAGTGGTAGGTTAAAAACTGAATTTTGCATAAAACTTAATTTTACCGCTTCTGTGAATGGAATTTCGAAAATCCGACAGACACGGTTAATATCAAGGACTAAAATGTGGTTCAATGAGATGAAAATAATTTTTGGTGAATATTAACTTTTTACTTTTTTTTACCACGGTTAATAGTAAATAGGGTAACTAAGGGTAAATATGATATTACTATTACCCCAACACATGTCCTAATTCTATTGGATAAGTGTAATTCGACCAAAAACAACCTTATAAATATAATATGACCATTTAGGTCCACTTGGATTAGATTATGACATTTAATATTATTTTATTTAATGAATAGTTAAAATATTTAAAATCAAAGTTTAATAACTAAAACATTTTTAATATGGGGTTATACATAATATAAAATCGACTATAAATATTCATTAGAAAGCTAAAAATATTTCCTACATAATGATAGTTTATTTATAATTTTTAGACTTTAAATAAATTAATTTATTTATGACACAATGATGATGCAGTAATTACCCTTTTAAGGAAATATTAACATAATTGATGTTATAAATGCTCAAATGAATGTAATTTGAGACTTTTTATGAATTACACTAATTTTCTAGGTTACTATGATATATTAGTGTTGATTTAATCAACTTTTTTCGAACATATAATTCTGTTATGACTTTCAAAAAAATCATTTATCAAATAGTGTCAAAATTGACACAAAATAGTTTTTAAATCAAAGATTATATTATTAATTGTTATTTTATTCCTAAAAATCTAAGGTTCGGCCAAATGACATAGATAAGGATATATGTATTAATAATAAACAATTTGGGGTTCGTTTGGCATGTTATAGTAAGTGTATTAACCATATAGTGAAAGAAAACAAAAAGACACAGTAAAAGTTAAATTATTTAACTTAGTGTTAAATCTAATTGATAAGGTTAAAATAATACCCTAAACTTGTCTAAATCTTATTGGTTGATAGGATTTCGACCCATACCCACTTTATCTTCGAAATAAGACCCTTTGGAACCATTATAAACCGATTTTGACATTAATATAAAATAATATTTTGAGGTATTCCTAAGGTGCCCCTCTCCTCCCTTATAAAAGGACACCTCCTCCCCCCTCCTCCTCACACTAATTTGAGCACTCAAGCTCGGCCAACACCTGCCAAAATCTCTTCTCCACTTCCCTAGAAACATCTTAGAGGTTCTGGTCTTCCTAAAAGACCAATTTTAGTGCCCTAAGAGGAGGTCTCAAAGAGGCGCTTCAAAGAAGAGGTAATTACCGTTACCAATTCTTTCATCTTTATTTCTTCTTCCACTTCTTCTTCTTAGGTTGTTTCATTATGAAGTAATAACATCAGTATCACTCATATACTGATATGTTATTTTAAGTATTAAACAACCCTATTTCACCATCTATCCATCCTACAGAAAAAGAAATCACCGCGCGTGCGTACGTACGGAATACCGTCTCCACGCCGTGGTGTAATCTATTTTCCACCACCACCTTACATGGATGGGTATAATGGTGTAAAGAATAACTATACATAGTTATTACAACATCATATTGATTCTGATATATTATATAATTCAATCTAATTCAATTCAATAATTATGGAAATGATATCATCGCTCGTGCGTACGTACGGACTACCGTCTCCACCACGCGATGAGATTCATTCTTAATGATTAACCATTCATGAATGATTATAAAGTATATATAATAAGTACTAATGAAATATATGACATAATAATTATACTGGATTTATGTATATATATATATATATGTATGTCATCTACTTACTTCCATTCAAGACAATAAGGAAAGAAAAACAGCGTTCATGCGTACGTACGGACTACCGTCTCCATGAACGGTGTTTTTCATTTCATTTATCTATATATTATATATATATATATATACTGAATATATATGATATATAAATCATATTTTATATTCTTTAAGTAAGTAAATCATGATATAATTAATAATAATGTCAAGAACAACAAGTAAAAACACCTACGATAAATGAAACGATTTTACCCAAAACGCTTCTTTAACATGGAATTTACAAAAGAACGGGTAATATAATGTCATAAGTGAACCATATATGATATCATAACAATGAATATGATTCTATAATAAGTCAATGACATTATTTAAATCATTATACAGGAGGTTCGGACACATACGAAGCAAATCAGACCTAAGGTAAGGGAAATATCACAATCTCATTTTTATCCGAGATTGTTTATTCGTAAGTATTTACTGGGGTGTATTTTATCATCAAAATCCATGTTTCATAAATATGTAATATTATTTCCATCCACCTACAATTTTTTAAATCCATTTTTACCCTTCGGTGAGTTTTTAGTAAAAGAAATGAAAGGAATCTTTTGTCGTTTTTCGTACGAGGTACTTTTTGACTTTTCCGACAAAAGTACGAAGAATGTTTTTTTTAACTTATACGGCATGAATGGATTTTTAAAACATTATTTCCAAGAATCTTACTTTAAAAGTTTTCAAGTTTATTTTTAATAAACTTCTTTTAGTTTAAAATTGTAAGACATGTTAAGAAAGGAAAATGTTTTTAAAGTAGAAAGGATATTTTCCTCAAGAATGGAGTTCAAGTGTTTTATCAAAATTATTTTCCATATAAGATAATAAAGGGTTCTGTTTTATCCCTATTACTACATTTATTTGATTATGTTGTCATGATTTGTTTTATGATGTCATGATGTTTCAAGAATCCCATTTTTGTTACATGTGTTATGCGATGATGTATGATTTATGATTATGTGGCACACATAAGAAAGGATTCATTATAAGATGGGTGGGACCTATATCTCTCTCCAATGCATTGGGTAAAGATTTTATATCTCATGAGATAGACAGGGCTGGAACGGTAGGTTATACCAGTTCAGTGAAACAGGACTGAAACGAGGGATACTCGATTCAGAAAGGGACTTTGTCCACTAAGATAGTCTTGGCAATGAGTCTTGACTAACAAGAAATGATTCTCTATGATTATGTGTGAATGCCACAAAGTTTCATGTTTTAAGTTATGATTATTGTGATTACATTTCACTGCCATGATTTATCCCATGTTATGAAATTATGCTCTCTTTTGCAGGTTAAGATTTCCAAAATGTTATGTTCTTATGAATACGATGTGATTGATATTTCTTTTGTTTACCCTTACTGAGCATTTGAGCTCAACCTTTTATGTTTTCTTTTCCCCAGGATATAAAGAAATGTTTTAGGTAAAAAAAGGGAGGATCTTTATAGGAGATGTTGAAGATCTTTCACCACGATTAGAAGATTACGTTCCGAGTTTCCAAAGACACTAAACTATTACGATCCATGTGTGTATGTACTAAGTATTCCGCAAATGTAATGTAATGTCAATGTACATCAAGTTTCGGGTCTCTACAGTAAGAGTAGTAGTTTCCTGGGAGAAAACCAAAAAAATTTTTAAGGTGTAGATTTTCTTGGGGATAACTGATTACTACATTCATTTTATATACGACTTCTCATGCTTAGTAGCACCACTGAAAGGGTTGACTCGAAATGTTGTGAAGTTCGAATGATCAGATTCTTGTGATGCATCCCTTTAGAAGTTGAAGGGTCATTTGACTTCAGCGCTGATGCTGATATTGCCTGATCCAGGCATGAGTTACATTGTGTACTATGCTACATCAAGTATTCAGCTAGGAGAAGTTATTATGTATGGAGATCGAGTAATTACGTACAAGTATCGATAATTGAGGCCAAATGAGAGAAATTACCCGACACATGATCTCAAGTTTACTGTAGTTTTCATGCTTTTTTATATTAGAGAAATTATTTATTGGGGGAGCATTTTTTGGAGTACACGGACCAAAAACATCTCAAAAACGTCTTCAATCAGTGTGATTTGAATCTGCGACAATGATTGTGGGTGGAATAACTTCAGTTTTTTGACTTTGAGAGTGTATATATAACAAACAGAGGCAATTCAATGGCTAACACAATGATCAGGAGGACCCAGATACAGGCAGTTTAGGAGTCCAGTGGTGAGTTGAAGCTAGTGGATTTGTTCTCTGATATGAATTTGGAAGTGCACAATAGTCAGGGATAGACTTATCTTTCATCTTTGGATTTTACCAATACCCCACTGGATAGAGTGAGGATGAAGAAGGTAGATAGTTCTGAAATCCTAGTTCTATGGGTGAGTGTGGAAGGTGAGGACCCTCCTCCTCGATGGATGATAGGAGCAGATGATGTTCTGCATGTCCATAGACGTGTGTGGGTTATAGGGGATATACATGAGTAGATGATGCGAGATCTTCCTTCTTAGATTGGTAATTACATCCTGGAGTCACCAAGATGTATCGTGAATTTCCCCATCAGTACTGGTGATAGTGTATGAAGCGATAATTAGCTAGTTTTGTCATGAGGTTCTCAACCTATCGGCAGGTGAAGGTATAAAATTAGCAGAGGGCTGGAATTTTACCGCAGCTACCCATTCATAAGTAGAAATGGGATGATGTTGCGATGGATTTCATGAAAGGGTTAGCAAGGTCTCCTAGAGGAAACGATGTTGTGTGGTTTGTAGTGGAAAATCTTTCTATGGTCTCTCACTTCTTACTAATCAAGGAGACCTTTTGTGTTGATGATCTCAGAAAGCTGTATATTCGAGAGGTGGTATGACTTTAGGGGGTTCCTCGTTCTATCAATTCATATAGAGAATCCTTCTTTACGTCTCGTTTCTAGAAATGTCATCAAAGGGAAATGGGTACCATGTGCTTCTGGAAAAAACTTACCTCCATAAGACAGATGGACAAACAGAACACATTATTCAGGTGCTGGAGGACATGTTGCATGCGTTTGTCCTAGGCTTTGGGGGATATTGGGAGAAACATGTACCCCTGGTTGAGTTCTCCTATAATAATATCATATGTGCTAATATTCAGATGGCTCCATATGAGGCTTTTTATGGTAGGCCATGCCGATCACCCCTATGTTGGCTGGAGGTAGGAGAGGCACCTATGATGTGACCTCCTCTTTTCAAGGAGACTATAGAGCAGGTTCACTTGATTCAAGGACATGAGTCTACTATGTAGTCTCTTCATAAATATTATACTGATCTTCATAGATGACCTTCGGAGTTTGAGGTCAGGGATCTAGTTTTCCTATATGTTGCATTATGGTTGGGAAATAAGAGTATTAGGATACATGGTAAGCTTTCACCACAATATGTCGGACTATTTGAGATTCTTGAACGACTTGAGTTGGTTGCCTATCAGTTAAAGTTGCCTCAAAGGTACCGAGCCATGCACAATGTCTTCTATGTATTTCAAATGCGCTGCTATTACTCAGACCCATCTCACTTTTTTTAGACTAAGGACATCGAGATGTAGGTTGATGCATCCTTTGAGGAGAATCTCATTCTCATATTTTACAGTATTACAAATGTTCTTTGATTCCAGTATGTTCCTCTTGTACGAGTGCTATGGATGCATGACCAAGTAAATAATGAGACTTAGGAGAGGGAGGACGACGTACTTTCTCAGTGGATGGATTTATTCTTAGATATTACTTCACCACCCATGGAAGGTAAATTTGGGGATGAATTTAATTAGGGGGGGGGAGTTTTTAAGAACATGGTTCTTCATACGAGGTACTGTTTTTTTGTTTTACTTTTCATTTGCGCTGTTTTTGTGAAAACATGAAAAAATTGGAAAAATGTTAACTTTTAGTAGGACATGACATATATTTCTATGTAAAAACCATGTATATCTAGCCATGTAGGATAGGGATATATGGTTTGTGAGTTTGTTGGCCTGGGAATGAAGAAATATCCACTACAAGTCGTGTACTCCTCAGTACACACTGTGTAGTCATGTCGGCAAGGTCAGTGTGGGATGTGTAATGTTTTTCAGCAAATTTATGAATAGTAAAATGATACACAAGCCATGTATATGGATTTAAAAGATGTGTACTACTGAAATTCATATTAAACATGAAATCACATTGTTTTCTCTTCTTTTGGACAGAGGAGACACCAGGTGAAGAAGATGGAGCTGTGAGAACATTTCTTTCTCCCGTCTCATTGTACGAAACCTGAATCAAGTGTCATCAATCTTATTGGATTCATCTTGGTAAGAGATTTATTATCCTTTAACCATTATTGTTGATTTTTGTTCTTGAGGAAGTTATTTATGGTTGAATGATTTAACTCTTTTCAATGATCTACACCATTCTAGGTTGATACAAGGGCCGACATCGATTTATATCACTTGTACAACATCGAGGTAGGTTGTCTTGTGTATTTCTTTAAAAGTCAAGTTGATTATATGTGGAAAAATGGAATAAGGAATTTTTGGGCATTGTTTTTTCTATAATTGAAACTTATTGATGCCTAATGATGCTTAGGTATTTAATTATATGAAATTGAATCATGTGATTGCAGTTTATTTGATTAGGGACACCCCTTGGGTGTGTTTCCCGTTGTTAGCCATTTGGAAAGAACTATTTTGAGGCATGTGAGCATTTCCTCTTATGGAGTTGACTAGAATCATATATTGTTATATGAAATTCCCATGTGAGTAGTTATGATTAAAACCTAAAAATTGTTTAATTTGCCTGTGTTTGTTTCTATGTGAATTTCCTATGTGAGTTGTTGTGTTTAAAGCCATGTGATAGTTTAATTCACTTGTGTCACAATTGAAATGAAATGTTAAATGATTAAAAGAGGTAATTATCCATGGGAGAGCCATAGTCTTGGTTAAAAGACAAGGTCGGGCTGAGTGACTAATTACAACTTTCATACCTAGGGTGAACTATTTTCTATGTGAAAAGGTAATAGACAGACTCAAGAGGTTAATTTCCCAAAGTCTATAAGCGAGCCACAATTTCGATAGTCGGGCTCATTGAGTCTTCTTTATAAATGCAGAGAGAATATTTGATCCATTGAGGGATGATAGATTGGGATATATTGGAAACCATACAAATGATTAAATACTGAAATTATGATATGCATAAATACAAAATGGTTATGTCACGAGTTGATGGTTACTTTGGTACTTGGTGGGGGGGGGGGGGGGTGTTGACGGGCCTAGGTCGGACATCGAGACCTTTTTTCATAGATTCTGTTAAATTAAATGGAATGAAATATGATGTGTATGTCAAGTCAAAGAAGTAGCATAGATTCAGTCTTCAATTTTTGTCCAGATGAACTTCTAAGACAAATTCAATGTTTACTTCTATACTACGGTTATCAGGGTAAAGAAAAATCTTGAGAGAGTCTTACTTAAATAAAATAGAACTACTAAATAACATAAACAGAGTAAATGGATAGTTTACATAAGAACATACTAATTATTGTTTTCTTTTACTGCTATTTCATATATTCGCTGACTGTTAGGCACAAATCATTAGTTTTTGCCTACTGGGAATAGTATCACACCCTATTTGGGTCATGATTTTGGGCCCAAATAGATTATATAATTGAAGGTGTAGATTAGAGAAAAAACCATTATAAAGGTACTTGATTGCTTCATAGGAGAAGGAGAGCATGGGAATAAGCAGATAATTGTGATGCTTTTGAGTTTTATTTCTGTTCTGTACATGTATTGTATTTGTATCTAATTACAGTGTATCCTATTTTGGATTATTTCTTAGAACATGTAACATGCTGCATTAGAATTTGTATGGTTTGAGATATGGATATTTATCTAGCATACATTCTCTATTTTTTTTTCAGTTTCATGAGGTTTACTTCTTCCACTATTTGTTAATATTTATTCCTCTGTGTTACACTCTACCAATGATGGCATTGTTTCCCCAAAATTAGGCTCAAGGCCCTTGCTGCTAGTCGAAAACCTCTAGCGTTTGGTGAAATGTGCTCGATGCTATGCGGCCAACCGGTCAAGCTATTAGTTTAGTGGTAATCCAGGTTGGGACATTACACATAACAATAAAAAACCATACTCCTAACATAGTGATTTTTACATGAGTCACAAATATTCAAACATGGAATCATATGCTTCTTTAGTTATCCCAACAAAAGCGGCCAATACCACCATTCTTGATATCTTTTAAAACCCATCCCTTATATTTTCATATATTTACCACTAATATTTATTTCACACCACCCATGACATGGGGTTCAGTTCAAACAACCAAGAGTCTAGAAATGATATGTTTCTCCTAATTCTGACCACATAATATATTCAATTAAAATATAATGAGAGTCTCCATCTAAAGAAATAGGATAAGTAACCCCCAATACTTCCCTCAAGATGAAAATATCCCAATCACTCAAACGCCTTACATTGTATCATGATTATTAGAATTTAATGTTCTTCACACTCTAGTGATACATGTTAAATTGAAAAACATTCCTCCAGTTATTCCCAAGGTTATTCACATGCACATTGAATATTCTACAAGGAAAACTACCCTGTGCATATAATCCTTAAAATACCATCACAAGGTACATCCTTTATCATGTTACCATTAAATAGCATGAGTCACCATCTTATTAGTAACCAAAGTCTCATTTCTAAGGCCACAAAGTCTCCTACATAACTTTAAATAATGATTTGAATGGGGTTTCAACTAATAAAACATCATCTTGGAACATCTCTATATATTTAACATAATTTATTTTCTCTTATAAATTCCATTTTAATAGGCCATATATTCCCAGTTTAGTTAAATATAATTCTACTAGGTGCTATATGGATACATCTTCATAGGCTATCTATAATACCTTAATTAACATGACCTATCTAGTAGATACTCCTATATGATTCATTACTAATGAAATAATTTTTTTAGAATGAACAATTGTGGAACACTTCATAGTCTATTCATATAAGGTTTACATCATCATCATTTTCATCTTCACCCTCACTAAAACTACCCATGTGTACGACATTGTATTCACAAATGACCTTGTATCATATTTAGACATTCATTAGGGTTGAACCTAATATAATTTCATCAAGAAATCATATGCAAAAACATAGTGAATGTTGTTGACATAAAATCAACATATTCCTATGTCATTTTCACAATAACACATAAGAAACATACATGTCATATGAAACCAACGTGATGAATATGATGAATGATATTCCTCTTAAAAATGTAAAAAATAGAAAAAACCATATTAAATAGAAATACTCAATATCCATGTGCATAACATGATGTGAAATCAAATAACCATAACATTAGAAACCAAGAACATCAATCCCATATACAGGTTGAATGGACATCCATTGATGAAGGTCATCATAATGCTCCAGACTGAGTTTCATCACAATCATCAATACATTCCCAGATAACCATTCTACCAACAACCCAAATCAGGAAGATAAGATTCTTTATACCATTGTATAACACCATGAACTGAATCACCTAGTCTGAGTTGAAGTACCATATAAAATTAGATACGCCTCTATATATGTTAGTGGATTCCAATCTATAGTTAGGGTATAAAGTGGATCATTGAAGGACTACACCATAAATTACATTAAAAAATAACATATAAATAACTAGATATGTAACAATATACAATCAAATTTTGTGGTAAGAATATAAAAAAAAATTAGTGAATTAGTGGAGAAATAATACGCTTGAAATCTAGAACAAAATACAGGAAAATTTATCACAATGGGATGAACACATATAAAACAAACGAAATGAAAAAATATAAAATTGACCTTTTTAAAAACTCATAATATCACCTCATCATGGTATCTAGAGTCATAAAAAACCATCCAACTAAATGATAAATGATGAGCCTCAGTCTAACCTATATTTGCAACAAGTGAAGAAGATCAGGTACCCGTGTACCATTACTACACAAACATGGTGTGCATGAAAATAAGTAGGTAAAACCCAATGTAATATAGTACCAAACTAGTTAATGAAATGTACATCCATGTTAAAATCTCACAAAAAAAAGAATGTTTATAGTACATAAATTTGAATACATAATGTATAATCAACAAGTAATAAGTAAGAACAGATATCTATATTCAAATAGGGTGTTCAATTTTTAATCCACCATGAACCCCAACCATATGTTCTTTAGCTCCATGATAGATGGAATATTAACCATCCAATTTAGAAAGTTCACCCACCCTTGATAGGATGTCCCAAAAAAATATGTTTGAAATATCGTGATTAAAGTGAAATCCTATATATATGAAAATAAATGTTTCCAATATCCTTATTAGTGGGATAGTCAATATGGATCATCCTATACACTCAACTATATAGTACAGTGGAAAAAATAATATAACACATATATATAAGATGACATGTCAATACCATTTAACACTAAGGATTCAAAATCATGAAAAATCCACACCTGAGAAAACAATGAGCACAATCCTTTTAGGTTAAACACACAACACATGAAATCAAACATCAAGCATAGTCCCATGAAGATACACATGAATATACATGTGATCAAGTATAAAAAATTGTCTCATAGGAAATAGGTCTCTTGTAGAATAACAAAACAACCAAGGGATTCCATTTATTCTTACTCACTCATTAGTGATAAATCCTTGGACATTGGTATCTGACATATTTCTAGTCCAAAAAGCATATCATAGCCCTTATAACCTTATTCAATTACAATAGTAATAGTTACATTAATTAGATAATAAATGAAAATAATTAACTTATTAAGCATTACATGTTACTCATAATACAAATATGAATTAAGTGTTATTCATTGACAGTGGATAACCTCATGTAAAAATACAATTAACTATGTACAATATCATGGGCCAGAATACCTGAGACAACCAACCTGAACACATAGCCAAATCCTATCCAAGAAAGGTCCCACTTATTTCCAAAGTTTTATAAGTTCATTTGGCCTCCATCAATGACCTGGAGGTTCAATAACATGATCGAGCATTTCAAATTATATAAATACAGATAAATATAATAAATCAAATAATTAAAAGTAAATTTATTGAAAAATGTGAATGGAATACCTAATGAATGATTTATTTAGTATCTCTACCTAGTTGAAACCATGACCCACACCCTATAAAAGGTCCATAACACTATTCCAACATCATTTTGGTAAAAATACTTTATCACAAAAAAATAAAACAAAGGATATTATAGAATTATGTGACCATGTGACTTAACATAGCCTCAACATCATCCAATGGAGTTCGAGCCACTCCTAACATACTTTATATCCCATGTTTTGAAAAATACCAATATCAATAGCATGATTTAATGTATGATTTAAATAAATCTTACAAAAAACAAGAAATTGATATCTAAGGGAAATACATTCAACGAAACACCCAAAATATGGAACATTTTTATCATTAAAAAATAACCGCATTCCCTATGGATCCAAATTCCCATTGTTATAAAATAATTTCTACACGATCTATTTGATTTGAAATCCGTTTTTTTAATATGGATGCCGATAATGATCAATAAAAGATCAATATAACTAAATAGAATTATATTCCAAGAGAATTGAGACACTAATGGATTGAAATGGGTACAAAATATGTAGAGAATAATCCATAAATAATGAAAAAATGATCTACCACCACATGAGAAATAAGGGGACCAATATTTATGAAGAATGAAGGATATTTCCTTGATTCCCAAATGGTTCTCTTAATGATACACATTAGGTCAAAGGGAATTCATGTTTAGGGGAAGAAGATAGGGTACAAAATATTTTCTCTCAAAATATTAAGCCAATAATGAAAAACTATAGGGGTGATTGGTAGAAGTTATATTACATTCCATTACATTAAATGTTCTAGGTGTTCCCCACTGGCTAGATGGTGAGTCTTTTTGGGTAGTAGGTCTACTGAACACCCCACTAGCTATTTGGTGGCTGTAACAGTAGTCCCTCCTTCTTTAGTAGTCATACATTAAAAATAAAAGGATTAATTTTATAATATATATTCCCTCCAAGTTTTAGAAAATACATATAAAATGTGTTCAAATTGTTATCATATCATTTCATCACCCAATCCTCCAAATGATCCATCCCCCTAGATGAGAAGTTAAAATTCCCATTGATATTCAGGACCTATAATGCCACTAACAGTTACAATCACCCATATTATTTCATTAAATTAACATATATGAATGAAAATTTTATTTTCATCTAATTTTTCTTTTTTATGTACCCCTTTCTTATGGTGTCCCGTGTTTTACTGAATGTCTTCTTCTATATTTTATTGAACTCTATGGAGTTTATTTCTGTAACAACCAAGACATAATTATAATAATTGAAACTTTTATTTTAATAAAACTATAATAAAATTGATATTTTAATATCACATGTCACAAAAACTATAAGTTTATTTGATGAATATTTATTTTGAACTTACATGGTAAAACAAGCCTATAAATAATTTTAAAAAAATTTCCTTTTTAACAAAGTTTTATCAATAATTAAAAATTAAAAATTAAAATATTCATATTTAATTTACAATAATTTATTATAACATGTTGAATTATCAATTAATTTACTCCCAATTTTATAGAAATCATAATAATATCATTTGGATGAAAGGGAATGATTTTTTAGAAAACTATTTTAAATAAAGACATAAGTTCTGTCCATTTTAATTAATTAAAATTATCATCAATGGTGATTGGATTAAATAAGTTGTATATATTATAAATATAAATTTATGAATTAAAATTTATATAATTTTTATTACTAGAAATATATTTTATCAAATACCATATAATGCTTGAAAAATAAAATTATTGAAAAAAAAATATTTCAACATAATTTGTTGGTTTATTTTTAAATTAAAATTTACAAATTTTGTACGATAAATTTAAGATAATTTATTACATATTTAGAATAAAAATAATCAATATTAGTTAAAATGTTCATCTTAATTTTTCTTCATAAGGAATATTAAAAATAGTAAAAATTAATTACCATGATTAACGTAAAAATGGGTTTACCGGGGGTTAAACCAAATGATAAGGGAAATATTTCCGGTTAAACATGAAAAAATCCTACATTATTGATATAATTAAAACATATAATACCCAAAATTATAATCCGAGGTTATATTTAATAATTTATTCTTGTATGACTATGTTTTTTTATTTTTTGAGAAATTTTGAAGTAGTTTTAAAGGAAACCCCATTAATAAAAGGGATCTTTTACCCCTCACATTTAGAGTTATTGAAATACCCATAGTTGGGAAAATATATCATCAATATAGGGTATAGGATAGCTATTATTGATCCATATTTGATGAATATCATTATAATCAATGCAAATACACATGGATCCATCCATCTTTTTTTACAAATAGAATTGTGTCCCCCCATAGTGTAACACTACGTAATACGAAACCCTTGTTCATATTCTCTCCCAAATTATTATTTAATTACTCAAATTCAATAGTGTACACTCTATAAATACTATTTGTGATATAAATGAATAACAATTTTATTTTGATAAGAACATATCCACACACTATGGTTAAAGACTTGGCAGTTCTTCCAAAAATACATTAGTATACTCTTGTAGGATAAACTTACTATGAATACTGATTTCCAAAAAAATTATTTGAGTTAGTAATACCTCATTTTTTTGTATCATAACCCATATCGTGTAAATTTCTTCCATGGGGAGTTCATGATAATCCATATGATGATACTTCATAATTTGATAATTTAAGATATGAAAAGAGATTTCTTTATCCTAACAATTGAAATGTTTAGTATGCTTGGAAAGATAATCTATACCCAATATATTTTAAAATTCAACCATGGGATGATGATCCATATTTTAAAGAACCATATTCCCACAATCCTCCATTTGAGATGTGTTTTATATCATTGATATTACAACTACTGTACTGATTGTTATTATAGACTATTTAATATCCAATTCTTAAGATTATGAATCAATATTCTTAAAACAATTACGATATGAAGGAATATTTTCAAAAAAAACCTATAATTAATTCATAGATCTATAGTAGAAAATTATTGTACCTTCAATCACATCATTATCATGATCCACCTCAGTGGTAGTGATTGTGTACACTCTTATTTTCTCACATGATGTAGGAGTTTTCGAGGAAATATTTTCTTTGTTAGATATGGGGTTTGGGAATTGGTTTTAATAATGTATAAAATATTATCATGTGATGTATTTAAGTGTAATAAGTTTATTATTTGGGAAATTACATTCCATAATCACAAATAATGGCCTCTTTATCCCTTTTTGACAATCATTAGATTTATGTCAAATATTTCCACCAATGAAAACCTTTTATATTCTTTAGAGGAAGATAATCAAGCGCTATCTACCACATTATATATAAATATAATTTTCTGAACATTAATTCCCCTATGTGACTTATCTTTAGAGGTTTCCTGATTCTCATCATCCCATTTTCCTTATCTGAAATTAAGAGAGTCTTTATTTCCCATATTGACTATCAACCCAGATCAATGAATCTGATCATAGAATATAAATTATCTTCTTCCAAAAGTATTTCAAAGAATTTTTTAAGAAACTAAAGAAAAAATAAAATTTTATGTTAATATCAATTAAAAATATAGAGGAATTTCAGGGAATCCTTATCGTGTTTTCTTCACAAGACTAAATGGTTTTGCCATCCTTTTATTTGAACTCCAAGAATTCATTCTCCATATTAATGTGAAGAGTATGGGGAAAATATTTTTTGAAGAAATAATTTCTGAACACATCCTATTCCGTAGAATTTATATCCCTCTTTTATATTATACTCTGAAAGTGAGTCCAATAAGGGTTAGTTTCACTATCCAAATGATAAATTACTATCATAAATTTCTCATTTTTTTGACCGTTGGAGAGCCTAAAATATCATTTCCAATGAATTGATCCATTTATCTCCAAAAAATTGAATTATAAGATCCAATAATGTATGGAGGAAATTTCCACATTAGATAATTAATTATATGATTCAACTTTTATACAACATTCAATAGCATAAAATGGTATTAATTACTATTAATAGCTTGGAAGTGTTGAGTGAGAATATCAACAAGATTCAAAACTCTTTCTCCCAAACATTTTTTTTCACATTCATACAATCGTCACATTTTCCATCACATAAATTATAACTCAATTTTCCTTGGCTATGAATTTTACTAAATAAATAATGTTTAAAGATAAAAATATATATTCTAAAAAAATAAATTTTATATTAAACGGATTATATCATAAATAACATAAATTTATTGGTTTCAATCTATGTTATTCATTTTTTATCTTCTATTAAATTCTCTAGCTACAATATATGGATGTTATTTAATTCTTTATAGTGGTTTATAAATAGTGAGTAAATTCCCAAGGAATATAGTTTAATAATTTCATAATAGATGTGTAATTAGTCTACTTTTTTGTGCACTAGTTGATGATTGATTAAATACATAATATTTTCCTTTTAGGGTTACCCATTATAATGTTTATTTTTATAAGGGGAATGAAGTTGTGTTTAATGGGATAATAACCACCATAGACATGGGATGTTGAAGTGATCTAAGCATAAAAAACACAGATATTACATAATTTTTTTAATTATTATATATATCGTAAAAAATAAATATTCTTAAGAATGAAACAGGGTTAGTATTCATGGAAACTAGATACAGAGTCATGTTTTTTAAGAATAGTTTTCATCATATCTTACATATTTATTTATACACGGTACATTTCTAGATAAAATATATATAGTATAGTTCTTCATATCATGGGAAAAAATTATATACAAAAAGGTGAGTACTCAAATGAATAATAAAGTTAAGTGTGATAGATATCAATCAATGATCATATGTAAACATATCATGAGAATAACAGTATATGAATATGTTATTATCAATAGAAAATCACAAATGAAAATTCATAGATCATAATAATGATTTATAACATCAAACATTAGTATGTGACATGAATTCGGATTCATCAAAACTAAAACATGATCTACGAGTTAAAATCATAATAATAACGACATGTCATAGTAGCGTGTAACCATTATATGAATAGGAAATAAATTAGAAGCCATGGTTAACTAGAATGTCCATAATATCATATTGGATCAGGCATCATCACATGTTTCCCATATCCTCATTGACCAGGCATAACCGCTTGTTTCTCATATCATTGTGGAAAAAAATTTATACTTGTTTCTTATAGTGGATCAAGCACATCAACTCGTTTACCATAATTGTCTCATGAGATATTATTATTTGTTTGATTAATTGTGGGGATATAATAGAATCACCCATTACATTATTAAAACCCTAAACATGTGTAGAATATTATCATAAAACCTTTAGAATTTAAACAAATCATGACCCATGGAAAATAAATTTTGTAATTAATGATATCATCATAAAGTCATTAACTAACTAGAAATAAATTGTTTTCATAGAATTATTATCTTCAAAAATAATCAAAAAATGTAAAAGTAACCATAAGATCATATCCTAAGTGAAACATAACAATCCATAGTGTGTGTTGACATTAATATAATAACCATTAAAAAAATCAAACCACTCTTTAAATACAAGAAAAAATATCATTTTATTTTAACAAAATTTGGGATAAAATTTCATAGAATATGGAGAAAATAATTTTCTTTTAAATTATACATGGAAACTTATAATGTATGATATTAAGAAAATAATGGTCATGTTGGTTGGAAAATCCTTTCATTCCCTATATGTTAAAAGAAAAAAAATCCATTCACAACCTTGTAAAATGTAAAAAACCAATTTCTTATAAAAATTTTTCTTTTAAAAAATTAATTCAAAAAACCATATTAAATTAAGTTAAATGTAGTGAAAATAAAATATTAAATAAATATGTATAGTTGAGAACATTGAAAAAATAATTTTGAAGTCTATAGATACAGAAGAACATGTTTTTTTGACCAAATAGGAAATTTAGTATGATGATATTTAATAAAATTTTCTCAAAATAACCATAGGTGAAGAAAAATATATGGTGATTAATTTATAATATCCAAAAAATATCCCCCAATAAAAATATTTCATAGAAAATATCGCATAGAAATTATATTTTTACAGAACCCCCTTTTAACTTTGGTAATCAATGAATGAAAAAATCGTAAAATACCAAACCATATATGGATTTTCAAAGCCCCATAATTTTAATGAAATACATCATAATATATATTCATAATAAAAATATAAAACACCTAAAGGATAAATTTGGTGTATATGGAATATGTCTCATAGAAATAAAATTAAGATGAAAATACCTTACATCAAGTAATTTTTGTTCATTTATGTTTAAACCTAGTTTCTAATAAATATTTTTTATTATACATATATTAAAGAACCATAAAAATATATATCATACCATATATAATTTACTTGAAAAATCTTATCGCTATTTCATTAACAATTCTTTTTTAAAATCAGTGTTCATAGTGATAACTTCTTTGTATTTAATGAATGTTTCAGATCAAAATTCCCTATCCTTGAACATTGATCAAGGATAAATAATATCTAGAATTTTAATCATGTAATTATTATTACATTTAACCATTATATTAATTTTTAGAACTATTACTCTAGTGCATTGTTGAGAAATAAAATATGTCAGTTCATGGAGATGGTAGTAATTATGTATGCAAGAGTGATGTTTCAATTTTTTGATGGATGGAATGAAATAAATATAAATAATAATAATATTTATAGTCCTATAATGTTATTATAAATATCATATATATTTATTAAATTCATCATTATATATCTCCATCTGAGTAAGTGATTAAAATGTATTTTATTGCTTTATAGAGGTGGTATTCTACACGTACGCATGAGAGATACAATAATTTCTCATTTGACAGAAATATGAGATGAATAATTTTATGACCTTAACAAAAAAAATCATAGTATATAAGAGATACTGGTGTCATTATATTGTTATGTTTAGGAAATAATTGGTGGACATAGAATAATAAGTATAATGGTTAAACTAGGTAAAGACAATTACTTCCTCTTTAGAGAACACCCTTTATATCCCTCCTTAAAGACTCTTATTATGGTCTTTTAAGATGAAAAGACCACCCATAAAATGTATATTGATTTTTAAAAGAGTATTTTTTATATTTTTTTTCCCATATGTCTCATGGTGTTGTGAATTACATAGGATAGTGGTTTCCTTTTCTATAAATGTAAAAGAATCCCAAGGAATTACCTAAAATATTTAAATATAATAAATAAGTTTTCAATTTGAAGTGAAAACATGTGGCTGAAATGATAAATATTGTAAATTTTAAGGATGAAATTATTTAAAAAAATTTGGAATGGTTTATGTTTAATTTTAAACTTTTCCTTTTGGTTTAACTCTGTCATTGACAGATTCTATCCTTTACAGTGGTAAAAATGTTTGAAAACCTAAATGGTTAAAAATTTACCTTTAAGGTTAAAAGATTCTAAAAAATATTAAAGGGTATAAAATTTTATCCATAAACCATGTTATTTTTCCTCATATAAGTTTTTTTTGAAATTTTATATAATTTAATAAAATATTATTTACTATAAAATACATTTTGAAGTAATATAAAAACCTATTAACATATTTTGACTTTAAAGAAAAAAATGAATGTATGTATTGTAAAGACTCCCACCCTTGTAACCTAGATTAGGGGGAGAGGGTTTGGGCGTAACATTATTACAATAACACTAGATATAATAAATCACATACAAAATGAATAAATAGTTTAGTAGTCTTGGTAAATAAGACACATACATGATGTTCACATTACATTTTTAAACATAAAATGAAAAAACTGTTCTCTTTGCGAAAAAAATTATTCCTCTTTTTATATACCTTTATATAAATCATAAAATAATTCCTTGTATACTAAGGAAAATAGAACATAATAAATGGGATATCTTATATTCCTAGTGAGATTTTGTGTATTACAGAATTTATCAGGAATAAATAATTTTAAAAAATATGGATGTTAAATAACTGAAATAAATAAAATTTAAATAATTACTTGAATATAATATGGAATGAATAAACGATGATCTAATAAATCCATTTAAAAATCACAGAAGATTGAAACATATATAAGGATATTATAACTAATCGAATAAACACATTGAAATTAGCATCTGACCATATAATTAGTGAATTCATAATCGCTATCATCGTTAACAAACGGTCAATACCTTTCACAAGAAATCTTAATTCTATGCGTAGAACCCAATTTAATTTTCCCAACTGATTTGTGTCATGATAACCTCCAATGAATCGATGAGATATATAATTTTGGGAATCATTCAAAACTTTATACGTCTAATTAATTCTATAAATGATATGGATGAAACATAATCAACAAAAATATTCATAGTAAAAAACTATCATATAAAATGTTAATACTTATCTCAATAAATAATCATAATCATAGACCATCCATATTTATATAGTTAATGGTAATAAAACTGTAAATCTATGTCATATTGATCATAGAACACCTAGATAAAGTCTATATATGGACTCAATAAAATTTATCCCCCATAGATTATAAGTAAAATAATGGATTGACATCATTTATGAATGGAAATACAAAAAAAAATTATATATTTTTCGATGAAAATAACCATTTCAATTTGAGTTTTTTTAACTAAACCATCAAAAAATATTGAGAAAATCATTTTCTTTGAAAAAAACCTTTTAATCATATATATAATGTTTTAAAAAATTTATTAGTGATAAAAACGATAAATTTTATACATTCTTTATAAGTTTACCAAAAATTCATTTCACACTATTGTAAAAAGGTTAAAAAGTGAGTCGTTTGAAAAAAAACCATTTTATAAAAAGTCAAACAAGTGGGAATATTTATTTAATAAATAAATTTTACAATGTTAAAAACATTTTAAAATTTTTTTATAAAGATTTATTTGGATTAAAAAGGTTTATCAATCAAATAGAGAAATTAGGACATATTTTCTTTAAAATGTCATCAATCATTTTATGTATAGAATATAGTAAAAAAGGAAATATATCCTGAAAAATATAATGAATATAAAAATGAAATCAAAATATATTGAGTTTGTGATATAAATTTTAAAAAAATCCTAAAGGGATACATGAACATAAAAAATCAAGAATAATGACTAGATTGTAAAATTCACCATTGCAACTTAGATAACATATAAATCATAATAACCATTAAATAAATAAATAAAATTAAATTTTAAATACCATTATGTAAAATAGAATCAGGATATAACCTATTAAAATTTTTAGTATATACACAACTCAAAGGAATTAGTGGTGGATATGACATATGCACCATAGATGTAAATGTGAGATAAAAAACCATTACCTCAAGTTCATATTCAATTATATGTGTTAAAATATCATTTATAATAAATATAGTCTTAATAAGAATATATAAAAACCATAATAATATATATCACAACATATATGATCCTATTATAACATTTTACAACCCTTTTGGTAAAAATATTTCATTAGTTTTATTATTTGGGTGTTAATAGCCATATTTTCTGACATGTGTTGTTTCCTAAAAGTTATGGTTTTTGTACATAGGATATAGTTACATAATATCAATAATTATACTAACTATAAAATGTTATTTTTTTATTATATACATACATATATCCATTCTTTAAAATTGGACATAGAAAATGAATCACATCGCTTCGTCAAGATGGTCGGTTGTATGTATCCATGAGCGGTGATATAATTCCCTTAAAATGTGAAAGGGTAAAGAAGTGTATGATTAATTTCAATTAAATAAATAATATCACATAAAAAATATCATATATATTCATTAAATCTAACCCTATTACATTCCATGTAATGTTTATCAGGTAAACAAATCATGTCACTTCATGAGGTTGTAGTCCGTCACACACATGTGAAATGTTATTGTATTATAAAAGAAATGTAAATTAAGAAGATATATGAGATACTATAAATAAACAAGAAAAATTATATCCTAAAAATTATATATATACATTAAATCCATCTTTTTACCCATCTTTGATATGTGTTGATTGGAAATGACTAACATCATTTTGCAAGGCAAGAGTTTTCCGTACAAATGATAGCTGATTCCATTTCTCATTTGATAGAAGTAGAGATAGAAAACTATTATTCCATATACATAATTACATATACATATATAGTATATACTGGTGTTCTTATATTGTATGTTTTAAAAAAAGTTGAATCTTTTCAAAGAATAATGAAAAATAACAATCGTAGTGACCACCAATACCTTCTATTAGAGAACCGTCATTTGGATCTCATCTTAATTAAACTATGGTACATATTTTTATAAAAAAAAATATTGAATGTGGGTATGGATTTCGTGTATGTATTTAGCTATGGATTATTTGATTCAAATTAACTTATTTGTGTGAATAGTGAGGGTGTGAGTGCCTTTTTATATTTGAAGATGAGTTTTATTTTTTTAAATAAAAAAATCTATTCAATAATGGTAAGTCGCTCTCATCCCATGTGTCCCAAATATTCATAAATACTATAGTGTATGGAATTAAAGGTATATAAACACCTCAAAAATATAAAATGACAAATTTTTTGGACATTTTATTCCTTATCCTTTATGTTTACTCACTTTTATAATTTTTGTTCTCAACATGGTAATAAGGTTTTTTAACCTAGGTAATTTATCTGTTAATCATAAAATAAAATGATCCTTATTAGATAATTTGATAAAATTGATTTTAGAAATTAAATAAAATTAATTAAAATAAAATTTTATATGTTTGAAAAGTTAATTTTGAAAAAAGCACATGTAACGAGCAAAACATCATTTTAACATTAACAATGTTAATTAAATTATTATTGTTTTTACTAATTAGTATGACTAAAAATTGATATAAACGTGTTATAAAATATTAATTATTAATATTCCATGTATCTAATCAATTTTATAAAATATAACCCAAATAAGTGAAAAAATATAATTTAAAATTAAACTCATAGATGCAGTGAAAGAGTGGGTTCCAAAGGGAATGTTCCCATAAGTATAGAATGTTTTATTATTAAAATTCTAGATCCAATTGATTCCAATGATATTTTTTTAAATTATAACAGCATTTAACTAATTTATCTTCGAAAATAATTTTTTTTAAATTATTATTTAAATGATGTAAACTATAAGTTATTTTTCAATAAAACTAGTATTTTCACTCTTTTCCAAAAATTAATATTTTCATAAAATTCTCAAATGCTAACTCTAAAATAATTTTGACATGAATATTTCATAAATTAAGTTTAATTTTAAAATTATATTTTAATAAAAGTGGTTAAAATTAGTATTAACCTATGTATACAATGTGTAATGAAACTAACTTTTTGAAAAGTAATTTTTTTTCAAAAAATAATTTAATCTTGTTTCAAATTATAATTTTTTATTTAAAATAAATAATGTCTATTTATATATTTTTTAGATGCTTAAACCATATTATTTATATATTTTAAATATTTATATTCATACCTTCCCACATAACAACTATGTTATAATGGTAATGTTTAAATAATAATATTTTAATAGTGTTTCATGTTTCATTTATATCTGATGTTTCGTTAATTGAAAGATATATATATGATAGAATTTATTTAAAATAAAATATATTGTAATGTGTAATGGTGTTACATTCTGTTCCATGCTCTTCGTTTCATTTCATATATGTTATCGAATGTGATGTTCATCTTATAAATTGCCATGGTGTTATATTATACCCCCTTAAATAAATTTTTTCATCATAGTTTAAACATGATCCAGGTAATTGAGGGTATGAAATTTAAAAATATTTTCTTTTAAACCCATATAATAAAAGGGTTTTCTAAATATACTCAAGATAATATCGACATAGAAGTTAAAACGTTCTTCTATAATAACAAATACTAGGTTTTCAAGTAAGAAAACATTGGTGGGAAGTAAAAATATAGACATTGTAGAAAATCATGAATAATTATGGAGGGTGGTAATGGTCATTGATCAAAATAATTTGAATGGTCTAAAAAATTTAAAAACCACAAATCCAAGAATCAATCATGAATGAAAGGACCATTGGTTCATCAAAAGTGATTGTACAAGGATAACATTTCTCTTTTGAGAAAAATTTCATATTGTTGAAGAATTACTTTACCATCTAGACTATGAATGTGAGGACCCAGAACACTTTCAATGATATCTTTCTTATTATATCCATTACATATATTATAGATATTATAAAATCACATATAGAACATAATAAAAACATCATAAATGAAGAATGAATGAAATAACAGGTATTTTTAAAACTTAAAGAACCTATACAGATGAAATAGTAACATGCCCTTAGGAATAGTAATGTGACCCTTATGAATAGTAAACCGACTAATAGAATAGTAACCTCTCTAGTGAAAGTATAAATAAAATTTTCCCATCTTATAATTGAAATTATGATATAATTATATCCCAATGATATAAAATGAATATTTTTAAAATTAATATTTTTGTGATGGTATTTTTGTAAGTCATAAATATTTACTCACAATATTATAATTAATAAAATAATTTAATATAAAATTCAGTTTCATAAAATATACTAATAAATAAATATTTGTTTCTTATTATTTTAGGATAATTTAACGAGACCTTTGTTAATTTTCTAAAGTGTTATAAAATCTATTATATATTTCAAACTGTATTTTTTGGATAAATAAAGATTTTAATTAAAAATTAATATTCTCATATTTATAAGTTTTTTTTTCATAAAATGGAGTTAATTTTTAACCTTTAAAAGTTTAAAAATGTTTTGGTTTATGTTTTGTGGTATTTTTAAAATACTAGAATTTTCAGTGAATAGTAAAATATGATAATTTTTAGTATAAATACCTTATAAGAAAAATAATCTATTACTTGATTCATGGTTGATGTAGTCAACCTTGGTTAAAACTCACATGCAGTTAGTACTTTATATAGTGACAATAAGCAAAAATATTTCTTGTCTTTAGAAAAATAAAAAAATAATGAATAAAATAATGAGAAATCACCCCTCTCCCCCATTATAAATACCATCCTTTCCCACCATTCCCCCTCACACCTCTAAGACTTTTTGAATGTAAAAATTATTCCCAAATCCTCTTCCGTAGTTTCTACCCACTTCCATGAGATCTTTTTGTTTCCAAAATACCAAATTCCCTTCCCTTAATGAGGTTCTGAAGGAGGATAATTCAAGAGGTAAAACCTCTTCCTTTTTTGTTTAATTTCATTTCAATTTATTTTATTTTATTATACATTACTCACCTAATTTGTACAAATTATTGTGATACAAATAATATAATATATTTACTATAACAATATTATGTTAATGTTATATCCACTATTAATCTTCATACTCCCTCTCTAGTTTAAAAACTAAATCATCTTCTGGGTGGTGCCAATTTACAACCTTCATGGACGAAGAACATTGATTCCTTAATTTATCCTTCATGGATGGTCATGAAACCATTTTTATGGTTTAAAAATATTACAAAATATGTATTATATCTTATTTAATGTTATGTAACCACTTTATTTACATAATATTAAATAATAAAACAAAAATAGTTTATTGTGATTGAAAACCCACTAAAATTAAGGTAAATGATTATCATTAACATGTTATCAAATGATGCATCCACATATATGGATAAAAAATAATAAATAATACCAATTAGAATTATGTATATTCATTTAAAACATTTAATTATAATTCTATGGAATTATAACATTTTTACATTATCTTCATTACTCACATAAAAGTATACCTATCATGAAAACCAAGGTAATGACCACTCCCAAGAAATAAAATTGCAGCTTATTACTCAAAAAGGAAGTCATAAATGAACTTCATAAAATTATTATAAAAAAAATACATGTGTATTAGGTTTTTAATTAATTAATTAATGGATTTAATTTAATTATCTAGGATTTTAAGGTCACATTCAGAACACATTTGGACATAAGGTATGGGTTTTTTCCGGAATCTCCATTTTCATTCGTAATATGAGTTTTTTCTCTATGAAACAATGTAATTGTTAATTATTTTAATGTAATTCATTTAAATTATATATATATATGTTCCAAAATAATATTTCAAGTTCATTTTATAATTATTATATGGGATACTCTTTTTTTACAAGGATCCCTTCTCAATTCTTCTCGATACGCAAGCTCGATTAAAGGGAACATTTTTATTTCATACCCATTTTCATGTACCATACATTATATGTTGACAAAAACATATAGTTTTTATAAAAAAACTAATTTTTTAATTAAAATATTAATTTTCTCATTTCTGGTTTTATACAAATAGTCATGAAAAATAGAAATTCTTTTTCCAAAATAACTCTTCTTTAGAAAGTAAAAAAGTTTATTTCTTTGAATAATTCATTGATGTTTTTATTAGAGTATTTTAAAATATTTCCACACCTATATTCAATTTAATTATTTATTGGGGTTTATCTCTTTTGTTTATCATCCACCAAATACTATTAAATGGTTTGTGATCTTTTTGATTTTGTATGTGCTATCCTGATACCACTCACCATATTACTCTGGATGGTTATTGATTATGTTTATAGATTTGGGAATGTTATTTACATTTCATATTTATAAGATCTTTATATTTAACCCCATTCATATGATGAATTAATTAGACATAGTAATTGATTGGTGGGACCCACATTATCCCCTATATGAATTGGTAGGTATCATGTGACAAACTAGCCCAGGGTTTTAATGATTATACATGGTGTCTAGACTGAGGCCATGAAAGTATGATTATGATGTATGACATTATTAATTCCATCATTATGAATATAGTAATTTATTTTCCATGTGATTATTCAAGTACTAGAATATCCATGGTTATGTTTTATTATGGTATTATCATTTTTAATTCCTCCCATTTGATGATATGGATTATGTTTTAATGGCATGTGTACTTTTAGTTATTCACCGTGATTTATATTTATACTTCTTCTATATTACTTACCCTTACTATGCATTTGAGATCAACCCTTTATTATGTTTTATTTTTCCCAAGGATGAAAATATGTATATTATTAATGAACTTTGAGGATAATCAAAATGTTTATTGGTGTTTCCAATATAGTTACTACATTGTACTTCATTTCAAGTTGTAATTAAAATATTATCTATGTATCTATTTTTATAATTCTACTAAACTAATAATTCCTACATTATATGAATTTATTTACATACCAATGTAGTAAAATAGTGCACTAGCTCTGGGAAACTAGCATCAAGGTCTTTATTGTTTGTATTAGAGGAAGTTTAGTAGAATCCATGGAAACTAAATTGAGAATATATAGATTAGTTAAAATAGTCCTAAGATAGGCTTTGAGGGTAATCATAGAAGAACATCCTAATATTTTTTCTAAGGTATAGATTATTTGAGTATTCCTAGAAATATATCCTTGTCTGTATACAACTACGAGACATGGTTATTAAACAGATGTTCCTAGGGGTAACAACTCTGACAAGGTGTCATAGAGTTGACTCGGTGTAAACTGGTACGCGGCAATGGGCCTTACCACACACCTAGTTTTACATTCAAGGGGGAGATTTTTAGGATAATTCACATTTTATTTATACACCATTATTATGGATTTAAAAGTAAATGTAATGAAATAGATACTCACACTGTCTTGAGAGGGTTGTGAGAGATTACTTGTCCTTAAGAAATATCCCTAAGGAACCAAAGCTTGGTAATAAATACCAATGGGATTGAAGACATATGGGTAACTATTTTACATTTACAAATAAAACAACTAACCAACCAATACAAACAATAAAAACCACCATATAATGAATGACAATAGAGAAGGAAACTCACTATTACATTTATCAAAATCATATAAGAAACAAGTACCATAGTGGAACACTTCATTCTAAAATTAAAATTGGAAGATAAACAAACATAAACCCATGCTCCATAATTCCCATGCTCCAACTTTAACAAACAACTCAAGTATGATGAACTAGTGCTAATGACATATGATACATTATATTTTACCATGTACCAGTAGATGTCATCTGAAAAGAAAAAATGTTCTAGAGTAGGGGTGAGTACTAAAACTTATTATATTTTCCCCAATGACTGCCCTACTTATCCCAGTATGATAAAAGAGTTAGAAACATTTATATAAAACTATTTATGTAAACAATTTCCAAAAAAATTATAAAAAAAATATGAAAATGTTCTAAAATTACTTATAGCTAAATATCAAAAAGTTCTATGTCACTCAATTTTTTCTAGAAAAATCTTATTTTCAAAAAAAATAATAATTTATTCTTATTTTTTTTCACAAGTTCCATTTGGTATTGCCATTCCATTTCTCACATTAACACTTCCAACGGTGAATGAATCATTAAGAAAGTTCCATACTCAATTAGTGGTCACTCATCGATATACCATTTCTTAATAAGATAATTATATCCCATGTTCCATTACAACTTTGGAAGTAAAAAAATGTTATATTTAAAACAAACCTCCTAAATGAAATATGAAAACACAAACTAAGTATTCCTAGATACAATGTCAATACACACATTACAAAAAAATTTCTATAAAATAATATTTTTATTAAATTTTTTTCCCAAAAAAAAATTTCAAAAATCCATCAAATCCAGATTTTAAAATCACTATTATTAAATCATGAGAATTAAATCAATTTTCCCAAAAAATCACCACAATTCTACAATTTCACCATAAAACCATAAATAGTCACTAAAGTTGATTTATGTCATTATTTTAAAAATGATTTCACAATAAAATTCAATTAATTAGATTGATTTTATACTTACATAATCAATTCTAGTAAGATTATTCATGTTTGAAGCTACCTATATTGAAAATATTGGAATAAATGATAAACGACATAAAAAATATCCCAAAAACTAGGTTGAATCTCTACAAACCCATCTTATATCTCTTCTAATATAATTATCACTACCAAATCCAATCATATTTTGAATCCAAACCAATTGATCTACCAATAATGGGTGTATTTATATGAATGTGAAAGAGAGAGAGGGAGATAGAGAAAAGTAGATATTAGTAAATCCCAAAGATCAATGAATAATGATCCTAGACCACAAGAATCCATATTCAAGACAATAAGGAAATCATCTGGATCGATTCCAATTCACATGGGAGAGGTTCTATAACATTTAAGAGAGAAAAATACCTAGTTAGGGATATTTTGGAGAAAAATGAGATCCCTAGAGAAAAAAATGAGTGAGATCCACTTTTTAAGAAGGTAAATTTGACCCTGCACATAGTTTAGTATAATGATTAGATAGGACGTGCACATATAGTTCTCAAGATTTTCTAATTGGAAATATCTCACATGGTTTCCTCACACGACTTCCAAACAATTTGTCGACCATTCCAAAGCTCTTTGTCCAACATTTACAGCACTCTATACAATTTCTCCTAGACATCCGCATTGTATGGACAAACCATACGTAACCTCTGCACCACTTCTTTATCCCCTATCTCACTATGCATGTTTTTATGAATGTGTTTTGTATTTTTAACAATCTGTGAACTACAAGTGAACCCTTTTACAATCCCAAAAACTCTCAACAATTTCTACAAACTCTTCTAACTTCCACCCTCATACATTATAAACAAAAAAGATTAAATAAAGGGTTTAATACCAGAAACTACGGGTAATAGATTCTCTCCATCATTGGTCTTTCCATCTATAAAATGTTAAAAAATACCATTTCCCAAAAAGTGTTCTGACTAGTGATCTTACATTTCATTTTTTCATTCCCAATTCTTTTCCTATATCCAACCATATTTCCATAAAACCCACAATTTACTGATTATTTTTCAACACAACAATTCCTCTTGTATATCCACAATACACAACATGATATATTTCAATTAATAATTCAGCTCTAAATCAACATGACCCCATCTAATCACATAGTCCGGATCAGGCTGATAATTTTTCAACTGAGATATGTGGAACACATTTGGTACTACACTAAACTACGGTGGTAATGACAACTAATATGCTACTTCTTCAACCTTTCTCAATATCTCAAAAGGGACTATGTATTGAGGATAAAAAATTCCCCGATTTACAAAATTTCATTGAAAAGGATGTGTATATATCCTTAAGAACACATGATCACTCACTACAAAGGACAGAGACCATCGATGATGATCCACATAAGATTTCTATCGACTCTGAACTATCTCCATCCTCTTTTGGATTAACTAAATCTTCTGCATTATTTTTTAGGTAGGACTGGATCCAACTAATGAAGTCTCACCTATTTCCACCCATCATTGTGGAGATTGATAAGGATTCCCATACAATTCCTTAAACAGAGCCATGGGTATGAATTCTTGGTTACTATTGTTATACGAGAATTCACTCACAACATGTGCTCTTCCCATGGGCCAGAGAAATCCATTACCCAAGCCTGTAGCATGTCCTCAAACATTTTTATCATCCTCTCAGATTATCTATTCGTCTGAGGATGATACGCCATACTCATAGTTAGTTGAGTCCTAAGGGATTTCTATATGGATTTACAGAAACAATATGCGAACCTCATATCCATATCTGATAGGATTGAAATTAATATTCCATGTATCATTACCACTTCTAGGGTATAGATTTTGGTCATATACTCAACTGTATGAGTTTTATGAATATGAATGAAGTGGGCCGACTTGGTATGCCGATCCAAAACAACCAATATGGAATCATGTCTTGAAGCATTTTTGGGAGACATATCACACAATCCCTATATATATGATCTGATTTCCAAACTAGAATAGGTAAAGACTACAACATACCAACTAGTAACTGATGCACTACTTTAACTTGTTCACAAACCAAGCATCTTGAAACAAACTCATCCACCTTCCTTTTCATTCCACTCCACTAGAACTATGACATCAATTACTTATACATAATCATTATTCTAGGATGAACATTCCATTTAAAATGGTGTTAATCATGATGAATTTTCTCCAACAAGACATAGGTATAACCATCCCATTTTTGAACCACAACATTGAACTCTCATCCAGCCTCAAACCCTCAATAGTCTCCCCACCATTGAGTTTTGAAATCATATCCACACATTATGAATCCTATATTCGAGCCTCTATTACCATATTTATCAAATTAAGAACCACTATAACTGAGAGGAAAACTAAATCATCACCTCAGTATTCACATTCCACATGCATGTCAGCTAGGACCGACATCATATGCCACTCATATAGAGCATCTTTTTTCAACTGAGTGTATGAAATTTAGCTTAAATCATCTTCCACTGAATTGAATTTACTTGATGTATAAATTAGGTCAAATTTGTCCATTTAATGATATTACACACATCTTATTTTTCTCAAATTCAAATCCATTTGTGATAAAATATGATTCAACCTCTTATGATTTGTGAACACAGTAAATTTCTCACTATAGAGATAATGATGTCATGTCTTCCATACATAGAAAACTATAGCTATCTCCAAATTGTTTGTTGGCTAATTCTTCTAATGCACCATCAACTAACCTGATACATTAGCCACAACATGATCTCTGTGAATGATAACACACCCAAACTAAATCCCAAAGCATCACAATACAGAACAAACCCTGTCAAGATTATTGAAAAACCAAGATCATTGTTGATGTAAGGAAAAATTTTATCTCATGAGAAGAATTATGGAATTCCTCAATCCATTTAAATAGAAAATTATTAATTTTCAAATCTTTCATAGGTTATTCTAGTTAAGAGAAGTCCGGAAAAAAATAGTGTTAATAACCAACTAGATCAAGAGCGCTCTATATTTTGAAGATGTTCCTTGGTGGTTTATAAGATATAATATCTTCTACCTTTATTAGATCAACAAAAAAACTTTTTAGTAATTAAATGTCCATGAAATCATACTTCTTGTGTCTAGAAATCACACTTTGATATTTTTTCATAAAAACGATAGTCTCTCATGATTTGAAACACTATCACCAAGTGTTCCTCATGATCATCCCTTGTCCTTGATCACAAAAATAGGTCATCCACAAACATTATAAAAAATAATCTAGATACCACTACAATATTCAGTTAATCAATTCCATAAAGACCGTTGGTGTATTTTTAAGACTAAAAGGCATTACAACATATTCATAATGACCATATCTTCTTCTGAAACTGATTTTGTAATATCTTTATCCATAACATATATTAGGTGATATCCTAATCAAAAGTCAAGTTTTTATAACCAATAATCCCCCCTTATCTAATCGAACAAATCATTAATTTGTGATAATGGATACTTGTTATTTATTGTAACTCGGTTAGGATTACAATAATCTAGACAAAAACATAGGCTTCCTTCATTTTTTATTATCTTGACTAGTGCTACTCATGGAGAAATTCTCGGGTGAATAAAAACTTTTATTTCCATCCCTTTGAACTATACATTCAATTCCCTTATCTCTGTTGGTTCCATCCTACAAGACTGAATGGAAATAAGATAGTGCAACACCCTAGTTTCGGAAGGCACCCAGGGGTTCCCCATACCCGGTTGGTCACATGGCCTCAAGTGCATTTCCCTAAACTCCAGAGGCTGCTAAATAGAAGTGAGGGCCTTGGATATAATGGTGGGGAAACTATGCCCTCATTGGCAGAGTACTCAACGAAAGTAAACAACACACCATAGCAGAAGTAGTTAATATCCAACAATAGTAAACAAAGGACGACTGATAGAGAAAACAACTAAAGATATATATATATATATATATATATATATATATATATATATAATGCATGATACATATATGTCTAGGAAAGCATCCAAACAAGTCACAATGCTGAATACAATACTAAACCAAGGTACAAAAGAAAAACAGATGAGCAAATCCTCGACATTGCAAGCCCCAGCTTGGTCCCATGCTCTCAAGCTCCAATGAAATCAATTACCTGATGTCGAAGGGTACTTTACCTTGTCTATATCTACAACAATATAATCTTTTTGGGCCCAAAAGCATGCCCCAAACAGGGTTTGCGACTAAATCCGAGTAGGCAACCACCCGAATATCAATTCCCAATAGTCAGTGATTATATGGAAGGTAAAAGTACAGAAAGATTTAAACAAGGAAGCACTAAGAAGTAAAAAATCCACAGTTAAGAATTAAAAACACCACACATAAGGTAATCCTCTAAGAAGTACCCAAAACCTATCCTCTCTAGTTCTACCTATCAAGAACAAGCAACTCTCTCGGTGGCACACATAGTATCACCCCTTTGGTTTAGTTAAAGTATAGACTCTCTAGGGAAGCACTCACCATAAATTCCCCCTATAGTCTCGTATCGTACTAAAGGTTCTCTAGGTAAGCACTCAATGTCAATTCCCCCTGTGGCCCACATCGAGAAACTACAGACACTCTAGGGAAGCACTCAACTTCAATTTCCTCTGTGGTCACACATCGTAATTATAAAGACACTCTGGAGAATCCCTCAATGTCAATTCTCCCTATAGTCCATACACCAAGTTCTCACAGCCCTGTGTATTTCAACAAGCATAGAATCACGTAACAGCCAATGTAAATCTCAAGAACTACTTGGCTAGCAGTCTACAACATAACATCATGTCAGAACATAAGTCACTCTATCCTACAATACTCAGAATGGAGAAGGAACATCATCTAAACAGGAAAACTAGACCCAAGGGTCTAATACAGGCAAAAAAGCTTGGGGAATACATCCAAATCACAAAAAATTACCCTATTCACAAACAATAACCTCTACTCAGGAATACAAGCAAAGCAGTCAAACAACATGTGCAAAATAGTAAACACGCAATACCTAGTTCAACGGTATTAGTAGAATTAGCACATAATACTCAACAAATTTCTACTGAAAGGCACAGACCACCTACCATGGTGTTAGGAGATCAATATACTTGAACCTCGAAGATTGAATCTTCTTAGAACATCTTAGATCTAAGAAAGCACATAAAATGTTCAACCTATGATAACGTGGAAAAGAGGAGGAATTGGAAAATGATGCTCTAGAAGAAGAGAGAACTCACCGATGCGATTCCAACACAACCAACAGAGTTCTATTTGGAGGATGGATATAGGATCGAGGGCTCATCAAAGATCCACAGATGCTCGGTGCTCTCGAACGAACGAAACCTAAAATAAGTGGTTTTTGTCCATGTGACGCGACCCCTGTGCATTTAATGAAAAAATGAAAGTACACAAAATTTACTTTTGGAGTACATGACGTGCACATTCCTTTTCTGTACTCTCCTTTAAGAGGCCTCTACATCACCCCACACGACCGTGTGTGTGGCCATGACACGGCCAGCACATGGCCTTCTACGGTAATGAAGTACATGACTTGTACTCATAAAGTACACGATGTATACTTCAAAAATTTCCAGAAACTCCTCTTTTCCCAAAAACACTAGAAAAAGGAAAAACATACCTGGGAAGAAGGTCCAGGTTCTTATAGACAGGTCCCTGTAAAAAGTTCAATCATAAACTACACTTCTCTTTGAGGTGGTAACCCTGATAATTTATTTTCAAAAACAATAAGAAATCAGTTCACAACTATTGGAAAACATCTATCCTCGATGTCTTCCTTCAATAAAAATTACAACCCCACAAACTGGTAAGATATTTCTCCCATTTCCGGTGCCAGCAAGCTTATTGTACATGTCTTTAAACCCTATTTCATCTGAAAAGATTCCTAGCATCGTACTTATCCAAAAAACTAAATTTTCTTCTATAACAGACGATGTGATACTTGAAAATTTTCAACCAATCCATACCCAAGATTTTATCATATACATTAATGTCCAACATAGAAAAATCCCATTTCAACTCAACTACATCAACAGTTATAGAACATGCTCTACATAGAAAGGCTACACATTCCCTTTTACGAAGAGGAGAGTTTAGTTTAATCACAGAGGGCATCATATCATGTTTTAAACATAAAAAATCAAAATTATGAGAAGAAACAAAGGAATGAGATACACTAGTGTCAAACGACACATGCATAATGATAGAATTATAAATAATCATACCTGTCATTGTAGATGCAACAAAATAATCATCCAAAATCACCTAATTAGATCCATATAATTGTTTATTTGTGTCACTCTTCTCCTTATTTCCATACTGAGATTTCCCTTTTAGAAGAGTCATGGAATTCCTAGAATCACCATGTCTAGTTCTACTCTAGTGACAAGATTGATTATCTTTACCCCACTCCATCGAAGCATATGATTCATATGACACATGAGTAGTTTCTTGAGAACCTGACCATGTCTCACTGAGACAATATCACTCAATATGTCCTATCATGTCTCAATTACGGTATTCTTTTGGTGATGTTGTACAATATTTCATCATGTGTTCAATGGAATCTCATTGGAAATATAATGCTCTTTCATGGGTCTCGAAGGAAGAGTCACTGATCGAGCTTTCTGATTTTGATTCTTGTTCCAACTATGGAAATTGGATTCCCTCTTCAACATAATCCCTACATTAGTTTTCCCAATGGTTATCATGGGTATCAATATAATTATTCCTCCCACATATGCTATGATATCCCTTTTATCCACCATCTCTCTATTAAATATCTCGTTATAGTTAGTGATAAGGAGAACAACAATCATCGAGAGAATCTCCTAGCGTAGTACCGACAGAAGGATGCACATCATAGAGGATTCACTAGAAAACAATTCTAGTGAAAAGAAAACTAATTTAAATAATTTAGTGGAATAATTTATGACATAGAGGTTTTCTTATTTCAGGATAAAGAAGTCCACCATTTTTTTGATCTTGAACGTGTGAGGATATAATTGTTTGTTGAAAAATTACTCAAAATCCTCCCACCAAGGCCTTGATCTACATTAGCCTGAATGGCTTGTTCCCACTACTAGCATGTAGGATGCTCATGCTTATACGTCACTAGCTTTACATTTATCTCCACTGGTGTGGCGTTGAAATCAAAGATATGATTCATCCTATTCATCCACTCCTCTGCTATTTCTATTTTAGAATCACCTTGGAAGATGGATGGATTCTGTTTTTCGAATTAGATGAAATGGTCCCCATGTTATTGATCATCCATCAGATTTATTCTTCATATCATCAAGTTCTTGGACAATATTATTAACTATGTATTGTTTCATATTTTTCTGAGGTGAAACAACATTCTCCACATCTTCTTCAATTTAGTTTCTATGATGTGTACCATGTTCCCTTTTTTATATGAACAAAAAATGCCACAAGTCTCGCTCCCTAGGAATTGAATGATTAGAATTTCAAATTTTTATCACATTAACTATGAGAACATTTTTTAAAAAGACAAAATTTTCCATGCGAAACCATTTTTCAAAATATTCATCTTTCTTTTGAAAATAAAACCATTTTAAAAATAATACAACCATTATTTTTTCAAAAATCAATCATTTGGAAATAGTTTTTAATGTTTCAAAAAAACACCTTTGCAAAAAATCATAGATCATTACTCAAAATGATGCATGAACTCTTAGTGGGAATTCATTTCTCTAATGCATGTCACAGTCATCTCATTGGATAAACCAATGTTAATGAGATTTTAATAACCTGTAAGTGTCTCCAAAACTCTTATGCACCCAACTATATAGAAACATGAAGTTCAACATAAAAGGGTTAGTTATGTCCATTTATTCTATACATTTAATGTTCTGAAAAATCCCAATCCATTCTAAGATCACAACTAATAGAATAGATGAAAATTATTTCAATAACAAGAAAAACACTAATGATCCCTTATTCCACAAAAGAAGGACCAAGATAATACCATTTGTAATGACTCACATACTCTCATTGGCTTAAGAGGAAAGTGAGACACTTCTTGGCCTTAAGACACAGTCCTGAGGCACTAATGACTAGAAATAAATGTCTATGGCCTTCAAAATATGTGGGAGGATTTTTCAATTAAGAATAAAAGGACTAGCCAAATAATCCAAACAAAAAAACCACCATATGATACCCAATATAAAATAAGACAACCCACTATTCCATTTATAAAAACCATATAAAAATCATGTACCATTGAAGAAGAATTCAATATCAATGTAAACTGTAGAATAAAAACCAAAAAAATCCAATCACCTAAAAAATACAATCTCCACAAGTTCCAGGCTCTATCTTCTTCAACTAGCCCATGTATCCTGAAGTAGTGCTAAAGACATGTGATAATTTACCATTTCCGATGTCCTGGTAGATGACATTTGAAAAATTACAAAAGTTACAACGTAGGCATGAGTAATAAAACTATTTGGTTTTCCCTAATTATTTCCCTCACATACAATTATGATAGAGGAGTTAGAAATATTTATACAAAATAGTTTATATAAACAATTTACAAAACATTTTATAACTAAATATAAACAAGGTCTAAAATAGTTTGTTACCAAATACCAACAAGTTGCACGTCACCCAATTTTTCTAGTTAAACATAATCTTCAATAAAAAACCAAACTATGAAATAAAAATATTTCAGAAGTTCCATTTTGAATAGCCATTAAATTTCACATATTCAAACTACCTACCATGCCTGAATCATTATGATAATTCCATACTCAGGAGTGGTCTATAATAGATCTATAATGTCATCACAATGTAATTAAATATTATGTTTCATTACACCTTTGGAACCAATAAAATGTTTATATTTCAACCAAATCACGTTAATGTAATATGATCATACACATCGAGTATTCCTAAAAACCATGTCAACACAAATGTTCCAAAAACATTTCAATAAATCATTCATTTTACAATAACAAATTACCACAATACATTAAAAAATAAAAAAAAATAAATGTTTTAAAATTTCCATTTTAAAATCAAAATAATGAAATGAATTTTCAAAAAAAAATCACCGCAATTCCACAACTACAATGAAATACCACAAATAGTCACTAAATAATATTTATCCTATTCATTTCACTATGATTTCACAATCAATTTCAATCAATTAAACCCATTTGGAACTAATACAATCAATTATATCAATTGGAGTTGAGAGTGAGGCCACCTACTTTGATTTTTTTTGGTGAATATGATAAACGACATAAAAAATGTTACAAAAATGTAGTTGAATCTCCAAAAAACCACCTTAGATCTTTTCCCTTATCATCATCTAGAAAAAATAAATTCATATTTTACATCTACACACATAAATATACCGAAAATTTTCAATGATAAAAAAACATAGAGATAGAGAGAGAGCACATAAATTATATCTATGGAAAACATAAAGAAAGACAAATAATGACCACATACCATAATAATAGTGCTTAAACACTCAATAGAAAGGCTCTAGATCGATTCCAATTCACTTGGGGAGGTTTTCCAACCATTGGGAGAGAAGAATCCCGATTTAGGGACTTTTTGGTGAGAAAATGAGTCACCTAGAGTAAAAATGAGTGAGATCCACTTTTTCATGATGTAACATTGATATGGCGAAAGATCTAGCCTCACAGTCAGATAGACCATACACTAACTACCCTCCTTCTATCTTATGAAATACCTCTCATAGTTGCCTCACATGGCTTCCAAACTATGCACCAACCATTCTAAATATCTATATCCAACATTTTCACCACTCTTTATGGTTTCTCTTAATATTTCATATGGTTTGGACAAACTATGAACATCCTATAAACCACTCATTTAGTCCCTATCTCATTGTTCATGGTTTCCTACAAGTTTTGTACAATTTTCATAAATCATGATGCACCCGTGAACCTATATAAAAGCCCTAAAATCTCTCAAAATTTTCTTAAAACTCTCCCAACTTTCACCCATGCACTTTATATACATAAAAAGCATAATGAAAAGGTTACATAATAGAAACCATGGGTTCTATAGTAAATATTTTTCAAAATAACCTTGTTTATGATTATAATATTACCTATGCATAAAACATCAATTTATGTTATGTTTTGTGCTATTTTCATATTATATATTATGATCCATTACCTAATATAGTGCATAAAATTATTTAGAATTGGATCCTAGTGGATGGAATGGACACCGTATAATTTCATGTATCGCATGTAGGTATTCCCCACCTATGAAAGATAATGAAGTCAGTATTGGAGCTATGACTGGTACTGACTAAATTTTAACTACACTAGGATAATTGAATCAGGATATAAACAATAAACTTACCTTTATAGAGAATCCGGATCCACGTGACGGAGGAGAAATGTTAGGCTACATTATGCGACAGAAAATGACAATCATTTAATTGGACTACAAACCCATTTGTAGTCGATTAGTGGATATGTTCCATAGAGAAGATATTTCTCACTTTGGGAAGTAATGAGAGGGAGAAGGATGTTATGTAATTTTATCATCTATTAGAAGATGCATATCAATGGTGGTCAGAAATCCAAAACCTAACAGAGGATGAAGATATTACATTTATGGATGGATTTTAAGGAAATTTTCCAAGAAAAATATTATCCTTGTAAACAATGACCTGATCTTGAAAAATAATTCTTGAATCTAAAGAAAAAAAAGAATAATAATTTCTCCACATATGAATCCAACTTTACAAGGTTAGAAAGGCATTCCTTGTACTACATAAGTAATATAAGGGGGAATACTAATCGATTCTAGGATAGTTTAAAACTATTCATCTAAAGGGAACTAGTCTCCCAAAATTTCTAATCGTATGAAGATATAGTCTCATGTTGTATCAAGAAAGAAAAATAATTCTCTACGTAATATGACTTAAATGTAAATAAATAGTAGAATAGGGATTCTGAACACTCTAGAAATGGAAATAAGGAAAATGGGATGAAGGGAAGAGTTGATTTTCCATCCTAGGATAATTGTTGGAAGAAACACCCCCAACACTTTCTTAAAGGGAATGGGTATTTGTTTTAAGTGTGGAGAAACATCCACTAAGCCTAGGATTGCAAGGAAAAGAATAAATGTACCCCTGATTAATGCGAAAATTTCAAAAATTTGGTGCACTATGGAATTGATTCTCCTAGGAAACCTGGAAACCTTCAGCAAAAAGGCCAAATGAAAAAGGACAAGCTTATGTAGTCACAACTACTAATGTTGAAGTTCTTAATGATGTGGTGGAATGTATTTTTATCATATCCTCAAACTTATAAATTTTTTATTTGATTCTGGGTCATCTCATACTTTCATATCTTCCTAGTTTTCCATGAAAAGTAGAAATTTCCAATTTTATTTAATAAAGTAGTTTTCAGTTAAAAATCCTAAGGTGATTATCATTGTGAAAATGATTTGACAATCAATCCTCATTATGACAGATAAATGTTTTTTTCTTATCGACCTTTTCATTATACCTATGATTGAATTCAATATAATTCTTTGTATGAATTGGATTTCAAATTAATATGGGAAAATCTATTGTACGAAGCAGGAAGTTACAATTTTTGAGAATGATGGAGAGTCCCTTATCTTTAGAGAAGAAACCTCTCAATACGATTCTTTTCTAGATCCACTCCAATAAATCTCTTGATTGAAATTCTTAGGGAGGAATAGAAAAAAATATGGTTTAGGAATGAAATCATTAAATCAAGGGTGTACCTATTATGAAAAAATACATTGATGTATTTATAGAGTATTTACATAAACATCTTATAGAGTAGGAAATTGAGTTCTCTATTAATTTAATTCCTAGTGAAAGGCCTATATCAATGGATCATTATAGAATGTCTACATTGTAATTAGTGGAGATTAATAAAAAACTAGAGGAATTGAGTGACAAATTATATATTCACCATATTTTTTCCATGGGGGATCCCCTAATCTCTTTGCCAAGAAGAAAGATGGGACCATGAGACAATGAATTGAATATAGGAAAATCAATGCTATTATGATAAATAAAAAGTATCATGTTCCTTGAAGTGATGATTTATTTCATCAAATTCACGGAGACTAATAATTTTCAAAGATTGTCCTTTGATATGGATATCATTAGTTTTGTGTGAGGAATAAAGATATTACAAAGACATCATTTTGAACTAGGTACAGACATTACGAGTTTATAGTAATGCCCTCTATACTGACTAATGCACCCACTGTTTTAATTAATATAATGAATAGAGTTTTCAGGGAATATCATTATGAATTTTCTGTGGTATTTATCATTCATATATTGGTAAACTCAAAAATATATGAATATCATGGGAATTTATTGTGCATTATTTTAAAGACTCTTTTAAGAAATTAGTTATATGGGTGTTTAGAAAGTATGATTTCTGGTATTAAACTACTTCTATTATTTTCCATATTTTCACTAAGGATGGATTAATAGTTGATCCTATGAATACAAAGTTAATTTCAAAATGGGATAAACAAATGAACATAACAAAGGTATGTAGTTTTATTTTTTATAAGGTTATTATTATATTTTCATTCATAACATCTCCTGATTAGCTAACACATTAACAAAGCTTACCTGTAACGGGTTTATGTTTGTATAGACAAAAGAAGGTGTATATTGTTTTGTAGAATTAAAGAGGATATTGGTGAATGCTCTAATATTGAATCTAGCATCATGAAATGGTGGGTTTTCTGATTTATTATGATGCATCAAAAAGGACTTGGATGTGTCTGTATGAAGAATGAAAATTTTATTTACTATAGTTAGTTAAAAACTCATGAACAAAACTACTGATCTCATTATCTTGAGTGAGCAGCTGTAATTGTTTCTCTGAAAATATATAGATACTATCTCTATGGCCAAAGATTAAAAATATGTACAGATCACAAGGCCTTGAAATATATCCTCTTGTAGAAAGAAATCAAAATGAGGGAAAGGAGATGGCTTAAGCTGCTCAAGGATTATTATTATTCAATACACTATAACCCATGCAAGGAAAATAAGGTAGAAGATTCTTTGAGTAAGAAGGATCAATTTTTTTTTGAAAAAATGAAGCTTGAAAATGATCATTTGTACATAGATATAGAAAATATTGAAATGTGAATTATCAAGGAAGGTGAAACATCATTACTCTTTCAACATGATTTCAAACCATCATTATTATAAATAATTAAAAGTTCTCAATGTAATAATGAGTATCTAAAAAAAAATTAATTTTGTGAATGATTGGATGTTTCCAGACTTCATGTGTGATGATGGAATTCTGAATTTTGGGAGGATTCTATGTGTTACCTTTATACCCGATCTAAAAAAGGAGTTATTATATGATTCCCATAGCTCAAATTTACATATACACCCTAGTAGCACTAATATGATTAGATATCTCAAGGAACAATTTTTTGTGATAATATGAAGTAGGAAATTTCTTATTATGTATCAAGATGTTCAGTCTATCAATAGGTGAAGGATGAAAGACAACATCTTAGTGGTGTCATGCAACCCTTGTCTACTCCTAAAAGAAAATGGGATAACATAATTATGGATTTTGTCACTATATTACCAAAATTCCAAGAATGAATGATCCAATATGGGTGACTTTTGATCAACTTACCAAATTTGTACATTTAATTTCTATAAGAAATGATTTTCCACTAGATCTCCTTGAAAAAATCCATATTAATGATCTTTTAAGACTTCATGGAGAACCTACTCAAATTTTTTCTAATCTTGATCTAGGATTTACCTCAAAATTATGGAAAATTATCCAGAAAGAATTAGATATTTAACTTCACATGAGAAATTCATATTTTTGGGACCAGATTTTGTATAATGTTGTATTTTTTGTCAATAGTTGTCAATGAATATCAAAACAAAGAAAGAAATGAAGTTATTCATGTTATAAAGTGATCATTCAATATCTCACTATTCGAAGAGATCATAAAAGAGCCTACATGAATAGAAATTCATTATTTCATGAGGGATCATGTAGAAATTTGAATATTTAGGAATGATCATTAAAATATGAGAAGATGATTCCACTCATATTCACTATTTACGGGAAAGGCAGATGTTTCTGGATGATAGGGAAGTTACATTACCTTCCCTGTATAATATGATGATGCTAAAGGTGAATGATAAAATATTATATATCATGACATATAAGGTTTGTGATAAAATTAGATGATTGTTGAACAATAAAGATGATCGTGAATTAGAAAGGGTGTTCTTTCCAAATAAGAAATTTATGGTGGTGTTGTTTCCTAGTGTGTTCCAAATTTTTAGACATTAGAATCCATATTTTGTTTTTATAAATGGAAGGATTTATGCATAGGGGTGAACGAGATGTGGAACAGAGAAGGATATCAGAAAAAGAAGCAAACCACATACCTTAGATGATGGACCACATACCATGTTCCATGAATGGTTCACGACCACATACCTGGTAGAGAAAATCCTACATGAATTGGTGTGTAGAACCGAAAATGGTTTGTAGAGATGGTTCACCATGTAGGCGTGTGGTATGGGGAACACGAATGGTTCATTGTGGAAAGAGTTGTAGTACGCGTAATGGATAATCTTTGGTGGAAGAGATGCATTACACAGATCAGAAAACACATGGTATGTGGTGAAGGTTCACAGTTCATAGCAGGGTCATAGTATGTAGACCGATAGGCTTACTGTATGCGAATGATTGATAACATGATTGCTGCAGTTCATGAAATAGGAGAAGTACGTGGTGTAGGATTGAAGTATACGTATGGAGTTCAATATGCGGTGTAGATTGACCCAAATTAAAAATTTCGGTATAACAGATTGAAAAAATTTGTGGCTTTATTTGCCTATATATGGAGTGTTAACCCTGTCATTAATAGAGAGAAAATTCGATAAGAAAATATCATCTCTTTGGAAGAAATACGCTAAGTCAAAAATTGGTACACTGGAAAGATTCTTCATAGGAAAAAGTGGTATGTGGAAGACAAAACTGTTTGTGAAATTTGAAGTAGTAGTCCACATAAGAGGTTTTGTGTAGGAAAAAGTGGTGTGCAAGAGATAATATAATTAAAATAATTTGAAGAAGTCCGTGGAAGGAAGAAACTATACATTAAGGTGGAATGTAGATAAGGTACATGAAGGCGGAACATATAGTTAGTACACAAAGGATATACGCATAGTCGGTACACAAAAGAAATATTAAAAGGTGATACGAGGTGGTGGTACATAGAGGTGGTACGCAGAGAAGGTTTAGATTAGGTGAAGTATGCAGATTAGGCATGGTATGTGGATCCGGAGTGGTATGTGGATCAGGCATAGTATGCTGTGTAGGAGTGGTATGTAGAGAAGACGTGGTACACTATGCAGGAATGGTATGCAGAGTTAGTGAAATACATGGAGTAGGCACAGTGTGTTGATTAGGCACGGTACGTGGATTAGGCGGAGTATGCAGAGCAGGCATGGTATGCAGATCAGAGATTGTCTGTAGAATCAAGGATAGTACGCAAAAGAGGAAAAATCATAAAGGACATTTTTGATTCTAGCTAAAAGAAGAAAAATGTTGATTGGATTCAGTTATTTCGCTAAAGAATAATATTTAACATAAAATATCATCAACTATGGACCTTGATTCAAGAAATGTCTCATGCTAAATAAGAGATAATGACTTTTATGACTATCTGTTGAAGCGAACTTCAAGTAGATAAACTAAGTGAAGACCTCTCCAAGGTAGTGAGCCAGTGGGAGTCTATGGAAGTGATTCGAGGTATGCATTGAGATATACCTGAAAATTTGTAAAGGCAGTGTGATTGGTACATAGTGACAATTGGAAAAAAAATTAATCCACAATTAGTGAAGAATTGTAGAATTTGGTATGATCAACAACCTGTCGGTGTATGATCCTTGGATGTAGCCCTTATTGGTGAAACAAGTAAAATGTGTTTTTATCTTATTCTTCATATGAATGTTTTAATTACTGCACATATTCATCATATGGGTTTAAACAAGTGCCAGAAAAAGTTGTAACAAGAGACATTAAATAACAGAAAAAATTGACACCCTAATTCATCCCCTCTTAGGGTGGTCTAGGGTAATTTAATTAGTATCATAGGGTAAATGTTTACGTATGTTGGAAACTCTTAGGTAATTTTATTTAGAATAGTAATTGAGTTTTCTTTCTGGAGTCAACAATATAGGGCCTTTTTGTTGAATGTTAAGTTATATTTGAGCAAAAGTCTATACCCAGTAAGATCATGAAGAACAAGAAAAAGAAAGAGAAGTGACAATTGACGAAGTCCCACTTACCTAAAGAAGATGTAGTATCTTGTTCGCCATGCCATTTGGAAAATGAATATGTTTCAGTCCTAGAATGAAAAAAGCAAGGAGATCAGGAGGTATGTGTTTTCACCCTTGATCAATCTTCATCCTCGGATGAAATTAATAGACTATGAAAATACCTTTATGATATATTTGAAGATAGAGTCATCAGTATTTGTTGAATATTTCAATGTATGAAGGATAAAATCACCCAACTATGTAAACAAGTAGAATCTATATAGGAATGCTTGGAGAAGAAAATATAAAAATGAAATAAGCTCTCTAGATAGATTGAATCATTTGAAGAAACAAAGATGAAACATGAAATAAATACATCAAAGTGGTTCAAATAATTTGAAGAGGAAGAGTGATTCAGAAAGGAACTTGAAGAAAATACCCATGTTCTTGAAGGGAAATTGAAAAATTGCACTGATGTCAAGGGCCTACAATTAGAATGGATATCCCAGAAGATCAAGGGAAATGACTCTTCGATTCAGAATAAAAGGATGTTGCATGATGAAGTAGTTTCTAGAATAAATAAGGATTGTAATGATAATATGACTATTATTGAAGACTATAAGGTCATTATTAATAGGAAATGCCTATAATTAGATACCCAGTTGACCAATTTTGATAAGACACATATTGAGACTTCACAAAAGAATGAAATAGTTGCTGCTGGTACTCAATGATCACTATAGGATTCTAAAGAAGAAATACCTCCATCATGTGACAAGAATATTATGAAAACTCTTGATTATCGTTATCAAGAAACTTTTTCTATTTCCAATAAATTATAAATGGAATATTATACTATTTAAATAATTCTAACATGTGATAAGAACATAATTACATCACTTATTGATCTATCACAAGTAGCTAGGAAAGTAAAGGTACCATCCATACCAACTTGTACTATGGTTTCTAAATATATTTCTACAAAAAGTGCAGGATGGAAGAAAAATTATAAACAAGTATAGATGATGAAAGGTGAGGAGATGAAACCTACCGCCCTGAATAGGGTGGATAGAAAGAATAATCTAGAAGATGGTTCTGCAGATAGAGCATAAAACATCCAGAAGAAGGCTTAACAACCTTATATAGAAGATATCAAAAGACAAGATTTTATGGTCAATGCTTGTACCGAAATAGATTTGGGCATTTTTCAATAGATTATTGGTAAAATACCTTCAATAAAAAATCATAGATAAATCATATATAAAAGTCAGGAAAGCCAAAGAAGAAGAAGAAACATCATAAGGTCTAAAAGCATATGTTTACCCCAAACAGATTATAATTCTTGATAACATCTATGATGTATACAACAGAAGTGGTCACAAGGTAGGTACATGCCCTTATCAACATGCATTCATAGTTGAAATGAAAAGACTACCTCAAATATAGGTTAAGTATAAAGCATCTACATTGGGAAAAAATCCATAGAATATTGTGAACACTCATTTCCCCAAGAAGATCTCATGTAGGGAAGCTGAGAATACCCTGGATTTTAGACCCTTGAAATTGAAGGGGAATTCATCCAAATTTGAAATTAATAGGGATGACACTCAGATGAACCCATGTATAAGATTTAAACCTACTACATTAGTTCCAAATGTCATGTTGTTCATCTGGATAAAATATTTGGAATGAATAAGGAAACATGAAAATGAACAAGCTAAGGATGGTGGTAATGGAAAATAAAAACATTCATGTGATGAAAATAAAGATCATGAGATATTTCAAACCAAAATAAACACATGTGTTAAAGAAGTTATGTGTGGGAGATGTATGAAATATGGTCACATTGAAAAGGGATTTCTAACCTTATTACCAGAGCAAGAGGTAGTCCTTAAGAAGTGTAAGAATGTATTATTCTAGAAGGATGTTAAGAAGAAACATTCTCTACACAATGTAGAAGAGAATATGAAGAGAACCATGCCACATAAACACAGATCGAAACATATGTTCAAATGTGAAATCATGAATACTGAATGAAATAGAGAGTCATGGTTTAAAAAACCATCTCATCCTTTCTGATGACATTGAAGAATCAAGGAGAAACCACCTTATTCCCTTAATCATTTTTATTGGATTTGTGCTGATAGTTCATGGAAATAAAGGTGAATCATGCTCTCAGGGGGAGAAACTGAGAAATAGTTAATGTTGTTGACTCTTTTTCACTTTGATAAAGAGGTTTCCATCTATGTGTGATTATTCAATTGATATTAAAATATTTGAATGATGAAGGTTAACCATTGATAAAGATGATGATGAGTATTTTTCTTGAAGGGGATATAAATGAAGAAGATGCTAGAATTATTATTTCAATCAGTATCAACTTCTGTTGGTATTAAATTCAATTACTCTAGAAATTTCTTGAAGAAAATGACTTTGGAAAAGATATGTCATTTATCAATCTCTCATTCTTGGTTACTCAAAATGAAGAACATTTTACAAAGCGGGATTAACTGAATTAATCAGTGACATAACAAGAATAGAAGTTCTTTAAGTCCACTTATCTAACCAATTGCAATTTATCTATTTTTTGAAGTGAGTGTAGAATTGTTTGGATGATTATTCTCTATCACATTCAATTTCTTCATCCTAGACTAAAAGTGGAAAACCCTTGTAGACTAAGTACAGGATTTGTCATCTAACGTGATATCATAATGATTGAATAATGGATATTTTTGTTATCTAAATAAAATCTTCTAGATTTATACATCGAGCATTCCTCAAGTAGACATAAAGTAAAATGACTGATGTAATATTTCATAAGAAAGGACCGATACCATTTTCCTATGAACTTTGTATCTGTTGTCAACAAAGGGGAGAGAAAGTGAAATGAATGTTCAAAAAATGAGAGATAATAAAAAAGAAAAAGGGGAGAGAGGAGATCCACAATTTTATATTGACACATTACTTTGAAGAGGACATTAAGATATTGACAAAAACATAAAAAAGTGGGATATTTTTGGGACCACTTTTTGTATAAGGTTGTATTTTTTTCAACAATTGTCAATGAATATAAAAAAGAAGAAAGAGATGAAGGGATTCATGTTATAAAGTGGTCATGCAACATATCACTATTCAAAGGGACCATGCAATAGCCTATATGAATAGAAATTCATTATTTCATGAGGGATCATGTGGATATTTGAAGATTTAAAAATGATCATACAATGTCGAGAAGATGACACCAGTCATATTCAGTGTTGACTAGAATGATTGATGTTTCTGGAAGATCGGGAAGTTACAATACTTTCCCTGTATAATCTGACGATGCTAATGGTGATCGATCAAAGACTATTTATCATGAAAGATATGGTTCATGATTAATGTATATGATTGTTGAAGAATAAATATGACATTGAATTAGAAAGGGTGTTCTTTCTAAATTAGATATTTAAGGTCGTTCTATTTCTCAGTGTTTTCCAAATTGTTGGACCTCAAAAAAGGATTTTTTTCGGAAATGGAAGGATTTATGCATAGGAGTGAATGAGATGAGTAACAGTGAAGGAAATAGGAAAAAGAAGAAAACTCCGTACCCCAGAGCATGGACCATGTAGTATGTTCCAAGAATGGTTTAGGGCTACTTAGTTAGCAACAGAAACGGTATGTGAAGTGGTGCGTAGAAATTAAAATGGTTTGCAGTGATGGTATGTGGTGAATGTGTGTGGTGCATGGAATGTTATTGGTTCGTCATAGATAGAGTTGTAATAAGTGTAATGGATCGTTGTTGTGGGAAGATATGTAGTACGTGAACCAAAAGAAACACGATATGCATTGAAGCATCAAATTTTACAGGAGGGTGGAAGTACACGGACTAAGAGGCTTATGGTATGCGACTGAAGGTTTGTATGATTGTTGTGGTTCGAAAAAAGAGGAGTGGTATGTGGTGGATTTTTGTAGTACATAGATGGAGTTCAATATGTGGTGCTTATTTTCCAACTTTGAAAATTTGGGTAAAACGAATTGTTGAAATTTGAGGAGTTATTTTCCGGTATAAGGAGTTCTAATCCCATCATTAAGAGATAAAGAATTCAATTAGAAAATTTCATCAATGTGGAAGAAATCAGCTATGTCTAAAAGTAGTATGCGAGAATGATTCCACATCGGATGAAGTGGTATGAAAATGATGAAGCAATTTGTGAAATTCAATGTAGCAGTCCATAGAAGATGTTTTTCATAGGAAAAAGTGGTTTATAAGAGATGATATAACTCACAGAATTTGAAGAATAAGATCATGGAAGGAAGAAATAGTACCTGAAGGTGGAATGTAGAGTATGCGATGACAGAACACAGAGTTGGTACACATAGGAGATATGCAGAGGAAGTACAAAAAAACAGTATGCCGAGGTGATACACAGAGGTGGTACATAGAGGCGGTTTGCAAAGCTGGTGAGGATTAGGTGCAATACACAGATCAGATGTGGTATGCAGATTATGCGTAGTACGTGGATCAGGCATGGTATACATATCAAGCACAGTATGCAAAGCAGGTGTGGTATTCTGAGCAGTTTTAGTATACAGAGAAAGAGTAGTATATAGAGAAAGAATAGTATACAGAGCAGGCATAGTATGCAGATTAGGTGTAGTACATAGAGCAGGTGTGGTACGTAGATCAGAGATAGTCTGTAGAATCAGGAATAGTCCAAAAAAGTAGAAACATCATAAAGGATGTTTGTGATTATAACATAAAGAGGGAAAATATTTATTTCATTCAGTTCATTCACTAAAGAAGACGATTGAAAACAAAAGTGCATCAAATATTGACCCAATGCAAGCAAAGTATAATGATAAATAGGAGAAAAATACTTTTATTCCTATATATTAAAGATACCTTCAAGTGGATAAATTGAGTGAAGACATCTCGAAGGTATTGAGACACTGGGAGTTTAAATATGTGACCCCAGGGAGGTAGTAAGATGTCTATAAACATTTTAAAGGAAGTGTTCTTGGGACATAGATACTGCACCCAAACACATTTAATCCACAACTAGTGAAGATTAGTGGAATTTGGTATGACTAGAAACCTACCAGTGTATGTTCCTTGAACGTTTCCCTTAGTGGTGAACCAAGTTAACGTTTTGTGTTTTTATTCTACACATTAATGTTTTAATTACTGCACATATCCATCATATAGGTTTAAACAAGTTCCTACCAACGTGGGAACAAGATCCTGAAAAGAAAAGAAAAAGTTGACCCCATTATTCACCCCCTCTTTAGGTGGTCTAGGGTGCTTCACATATCACCCATAAATTGGAGAGTAGTCAGAAAAGATGATCCAAACATTCAAAGACATTTTGAGATCATGATCACATGATTTTCAAGGTTTATGAGATTAATATTTATATTTAACTACGTTTTAATACAATAATAGTTTCCATTCAATTATTCAAATGTCACCATATAATTCATTATAACGAATGATATGTCATACATTAACATGTGGGAAAGAAGATTTTGAAAGGATGACTGTAGGAAAAAATAATGTGGAGGAAATAATAATTAAGTTAATGACTATCCATAACTATATCAAAGAAGATCAAAGAGGAAAGAAGAGTAATGTCAATAGTTGAAGGACTGATTTTTAATTTAAAGTGGGAGATCATGTTTTCAAGAAAGTATATCCATGGAAGGGTGTTATAATAGTTGGGAATAATTGTAAATTGAGCCCTAAGTACATTGGACCTTTTAAATTCTGGAGAGAACCAGACTAAAGTATTATTGTTTAGAAATGTCGTCTGTCCTTTATAAGGTGAAAAATGTTTTCGACGTCTCCTTTTTAAGACTGTACATGCCAAACCAAACACATGTACTCACTTCTAAAGGAATATAATTGTAACTTTAATTATCTTACTATAAAGAGAATATCTATATTCTAGAAACTAAAGAACATGTGTTGAGGAATCAGACGACTCAACTGGTATAGGTAATTTTGGAAAATTGTAAAATTGAAGAGGTGATGTGGGCACCTGAGGAGCATAGATGAAGAACTACCCAAATATTTTTATGGGGTTACAATATGTACATTTTGAGGATGGAATTTTTATAAGATGAGAAAATGTAATGACCTAAAAATCTATCAAGGAAATTTCCCTTCTTATGTTTATTTCATATGTTATTGATCATATAAAATAACTTGTAGAACAAAATAAAAAATTCATAATTGAATAATTAATGAAATGATATGTATATATAGATGTTAGGGAACCTATATTGATGAAATAGTAACATGAACTTAGGAAAAGTGATGTTACCCATATGAATAGTAAACCAGCCAATAGAATAGTAACATCACTAATGAATGTATAAATAAAATTTGACCATATTATAATTGAAATTATGATATAATTATATCATAGTGTAAGTAAATGAATATTTTAAAAAATAATATTTAATTGTTGGTATTTTTGTATGTCATAAATAAATAATTACAATATTATAATTAATAAATATATTAAAAAGAAAATTCATTTTCATAAAATTCATTCAAATATCAATATTTTGTTGTCTTATGATTTTATGATATTTCTATGAGACCTTAGTTAATTTCTAAAAGTGTTAAAAAAATAGTTATAAATTTAAAACTATATTTTTAATGTAAAGAATAATTTTTATGGATAATTAAATTTATCACATTTAGAATATTATTTTCATAATATGGAGTTTATTTTTGAATTTTACATGTCAAAAAATGGTAAGAGTGAATTTTTGGGGTTTTTTCTAAAATAGTTCTTTATTTAGTGAATAGTAAAATACCATAATTTACAGTATAAATACATTATAAGCTAAATAAACTATTACTCGAGTAATGGATGATGTAAGAAACCATGGTTCGAACTCACACACAATTATTACTTTATTTAGTCTTAACAATCAACACAATTCATTGTCTTGAGAAAAGTAATAAAATAATAAAAAAAATAATGAGCAATCACCCCTCTCCTCCTGTATAAATACCAACCATCACCACCACTTATCCTCACACCTATAAGCCTTTAATGATGTAACAATTCTTCCCAAATAATATTAAATAGTCTCTCCCCATATACCATAGCTATTGTTCTTTCCAAATGGCCAAAACCCCTTCCCTTAAGGAGGTCCTCAAGGAGGATAATTAAAGAGGTAAAACCTCTTCCTTTTTTTAATTTATTTTCAATTGAATTTTTTGTTTTATCATCTTCTGACCTCCTCTGAAAAATTAATCATTATAAATATAGTATCATCTATATAATGGAAGTATATCTTGTTAATTGAATATAAATTTTCATTCTCTTTCATATCTCTCTCTCTCTTTTATTTTAAAAATGAAATCATTGTTTGGGAGGTGCCAATTTACATCCTTCATGGAAGACAAACATTCATTCAGTCATTTATCATTAAAATCGGGTCATGAAACAATTTTTATGGTTGAAAAAGATTATAAAATATTTATTATACCATATTTGAGGTTTTGTAACCATTTTATACACATAATATTAAATAATAGAATAGAACTAGTTCTTTGTGAACAAAAAACCAAAAAATTAAGCTAAATGATTATCATTAACATGTTATATAATGATTCATTTTCATATATGAAATCAAAATAATAAATAATACCAATTAATCTTCTATATATACATTGATAACATGTAATTCCAATTTGGTATAATTAAACCCATTTTACATTAACTTCATTACTCATATACAAGTAAACTAATCATGAAAACCAAGGAAACGAGCGCTCTTGGGCAATACAATTTTATCTTTTAACATATCAAATATGATATGAATGAACATAATTAAATTATAATAAATAAAATACATTTATAATCAGTTGTAATTTTTTATTTAATTTATTTAATTTGATTATCCATGATGTTAAGGTTAAGTGCAGAACACATTCAGACATAACATAATGGTTTTCTTACCGAACTTCTATTTTCAATCGGGTTATGCTTTATTGCTCTATAAACCAATTTAATTATTCATTTTTTATATAATTATATATATATATATATATATATATTCCAAAATGTAATTTCCATGACAGTTCATCAATCTTTGAGGGGATAATAATTGTTTTACAAGGTTCCTCCTCAATTCTTCTTAATATGAAATCTTGATTAAAGGGAACATCTCGATTTATGACTCATATTCAAGTACTATCCATTATCGGTTTTAAGAAAAAAAATTTATTATAAAATTACTACTTTTTTCATGAAAATATATATTTTTTCATTTCGGTTTTTATACAAATAATCATGACAAATACAAATTACTTTTCCAAAAGGCCACTTTATTGGAAACTAAAAAGGGTATTTCTATCAAGAATCCCTTAATGATTTTATTAGAGTATTGTAATCTATTTCAATAAATATATCTCATTATATTATTTATAGAGGATTTTCTATTATTTTAATCATCAACCATAGTTTATTAAATGGATTATGATCTATTTGACTACAGATGTACTATCTGGATACCATTCACCATATTACTCTTAATGGTTAGTGATTATGATTATATATTATTGAATGTTATTTACAATTAATATGTATAAGTCATTTATGTTTATAACTATTCCTATTAGGAATGAATTATACATATTATGTGAAGGATGGGGCCTACTTTCTACCCTTGATGCATCGGTAGGTTTCATGAGATAAACCAGCCTAGGTTTTTAACTATTGTTTATGGTGTCTTGGCTGAGTCCTTGAGGATATTATTATGATGTCTGAAATTATGAATTCCCTCATTATGACTCTACTAATTGACTATACATGTGACTATCATGAAAGTATAATATCCATGGCTATGTTTTATTATTGTATTACAATTTTTTAATTCCTTATATTTTGTGCTCAAGATTATGTTTTTGTGGAAAGTGTACTTTTTTTTATTCACCATTGTTTATATTCACGATCCAGTTGTATTAGTTACCCTTACTAAGCATATGAGATCACCCCTTTCATATGAATTATTTTCCCCCATGATGATAAAATTTATATTACGAATGAATTATATGGATAATCTATATATTTAATAGTGTTTCAAATATAGTTTCTATGTTGTACTTAATTTAAGGTTGTAATTAAACTATTTTTTATGTACATAGTTTTCCAAATCTACTAAACTATTAGTTAATTAATGATATGAATTCATTTTTTTATATTATAATTTAGTAAATTAAGGCACCAGCTCTAGGAAACTGGGGTTGGGTTCTTTACAATGAACATAAGGAAATATAGTTACATGATAATTTTAATTCCATCCTTTGGTTTTACACAAATAAATTTTCACTTCATCTATTTCTCCATGAAATGAATATCTAAAATAAATTTTAATTCCTGATTCTATAAAGTTTTCTTTTAATGGATCTTAAATCTATAAAAGAATGAAAAGTCATTCCTTATATATCTAGATATCTTCAAAGACCCAAATAGTTATCATGATTTATCTAATAATAAATTAATTTAGAATACCTTAGTAGTAACTCCTCAAAATTGATGTAATCCATTTCTTATTTACATAACATTAGGTATCATCCAAAATACTTTTGACCAAATTCAATGTCCAAAAAATTTAAATTAAGGTCAATAAATCATCATTATCTACCCCATTAAATTTAAATTGTCTCTGAATGTCACATTTCAGAGAAGTTAATACCTTTATCTTCACAAAAAAATTAATGAAAAAAATACACACATCGAAAAATAAAATGAACATATTCAAATATATTTCATATATCTAAAAACTTTGTAAATTCTAGAAAAGACAACATTAACCATGAAATCACTAACCAATTTTAATGTCACCAATATTATCTCATAAATATATCTTTATCATTAATTTACCAACATCGATAAAATATTAAGGGTTATTTTTCCTCCATAACGTGTTTTATAAAAGGATAAAATTACACTAAATCAATTTTTTTTTCACCTTTGAGTATGTGTCTTCAAATCCTTATAGAAAATAATAGTACCATAATCCTTATATCTTTTGAGAAAAATATTAGTAAAATACTTCATAAACATAATTTGTGAATCCAAATAAACATGAACATTAATCATTATACATTAGAAGTATTAATAACATAACCTAAACCATGATACCATATATTATTTTAATGTATATTCCTTTAACAGTTGAGGAATTTATCTTCATATAGCCCCATATATTTACAGTGTAAAAATTTAACATTGGAATATTCCTTAATTCCATTACAATCATCATAATAGTGTAATTTATCTCAAAAAATTTATAAAACACCCATTCCCATCATGATAATATGGGTGTGTTTCATTCCATAGTAATCACATATTGGAAAACCCACTTTCCCTTATTCCTATTGTCCATATTTTTCTATGTCATCCAATTCGTATCTTGATTTTATTTGAATCCAGATGAATTTGATAATTATTTTTCTATATTAATATAACATTATATTATGTCCTCATATTATGAGAATTTTTTTGAGGAATAGTTCCCTTCAATGTATTTTCATTAAACCATAAATGAAATTATCAATATTTTTCTATAGATTTTTTTTCATAGTTCGTAGAATAGCTTAAAAAACATGTAATGATGGATTAATATTTACAAACATTTTCATATTTCTTTTTTCATAGATTCAATAATTTTTTCTCCATATCCACATTTTATTTTTGAGGAAAATGTTATTTCATAGAGAGTACCTTAAAGTCCTTATATTCTAGGTTTTTTGTTTTTCTTCATCCTTAGTGTTTTGAATCAGTTACCACTATCGATCTACATATCTTGAGAGATAAAAACCTCTATAATAACTTTATTCCAATATTATCATCATAAATAAATAAATATATTCTCTAACAAACTTATCAATTTCCTAGCAACAAATGGATTTTTATTCCCTTTAAATTATGGATGTATATGTTGCATGAAGTGGTTTAACATTGTATCACTTCATGATAGATTAGTAGGATGCTCCATAAATGTTATCATATAGTATATTACCTAAGACAGTTTCCCCAATATTCTTATAACATTATCTTTTAAATATGTAACTCCAACTCCATAAGGATTATCTTGAATATGAGGAAAATCTCAATATAGGGTATGTGAATTGATATGGTTTTTATTTCTTATGAAATGCATCATTTCTGAACAATGGTATAAACTATATTATATTGAAAAATTATGAAACAAAATATACAATCCCAAAACTAGTGAAACACTTCACATAAATCAGAAACCGTAGGCATGTATAATATTACAATTCAAATGGTTTATTTGGGAATGTTTTCAAATAATCAAAATATTTTTAAAATCCATTATAATTGCATGTCAATCAAATGAGAATTAATCCAAGAATATAATATAGTATTGTAAAAATAGCTTCATATTAAGGACCATTATCATGCACTAGGTATCACTTAATTCAATAATGACATGAATTTATCATATTTATTACCCTTAGGTATATCTACTATAGAACCACACCCACTTGTGTTACCTAGATAGAGATGTATTTGTTGGAAAAAAAATATCTACCTTTCATAAATTGTATGATATTGTCCAACACATATAATAATCATTAATTTATTTCATAGGAAAAATTTTCATTATATATGTTTTCCAAAATCTAATTCCCAATTTTCACTAAAAAATCATTGACACCCACTATAAATACCCTGACCGAGTAGTCTAGTACCGGTGGTTATATAACAAAAGACCCAATGTTTTAGTCATCCTGGTAAAATAGATAATTATTTGAAATTAATATTAAATTATAATAAATAAAATAAAACAACGAGTTTTTAAGAAAACCATTATTCCCCTTAGAATATTCATGGATATTAATCTCAAACAGAGCATCGTATATACAGGAAAACAAAACAAAAGATTGGGGGTGAGATGATATGCTCAGTAAGTGTATACTTAATATAGAATCTATCATGAAAAAATAAGTATAATAAATAGAGCATGGAAAATAGATGAATACGATTCTATTTAAATAATAAATTTAACATTACAAGGAAAGAATAATGGATGTTAAAATAATTATATATAAATAATAAAATGATCTTGTAACTTATGCATGGATGTTTTAACTAATATATTAATCTATAGGATATCAATTACTGATCTCATAATGATGGAATTCATAATTTTTTACATCATAAATGTAATTTTATGAAATTTCACAAGTTAATTAATGAATATGGGTAAAAACATATTTGATTGGGCCAACGGATTTGTCTCATGAGAGCTACCAATGCATCGAGGGAGTATCTAAATCTAAAACCCACCCATCACAAAATAATTTAGTTTCAATCCTTATATGAAATGGGTGAAAGATTACCCACATAGACATTTTTGTTTGAAAAAATAAAAAACAAAATGATAATACTTACACTAATCAATAAACATAATCATAGACCATCTAGAATAATATGGTGAATGGTAATAAAATTATACATTCTTTGTAAAACTAATAATAAAACATTCAGATAAATAATAACTATGGTATTAATACATAATATCTCGAGTGGATCGTAATTAAAATAAGGGGATTATGTCTTTAATGAATTAAAATACCATAAAAATGTCATTAAAAACATTTTTGGGGAAAATAACATTTTCACTATTAAAATATTTATTAAAAATAAATTTCTACAAAATATTTTTATAATTCTTATCTTTAAAAAACATGATTAAAACTTATAATGTAAGATTAAAAACATTGTGCGGTAATGATGGTGGGAGATTCCATACATGTCGTATAAGTTAAAAAACATTCCTTCCACAATGTTGTAAAAAAGTAAAAAATTTCCTCATTTGGAAAAAACAAAAGGATATTTCATTCAATTTTTGTTGTAAAAAGTAAAAAAGGGAGAAAATAAAGTTAATGAATCATTTGGATATTGTTAAAAATATTTATAAATGAATTTTTAGATAAAATGGATTTTGTGGAAAGAGGATTTTTGACCTAAGAGAAAAATAATGTTGGATTTTATTAATAAAAATATCAATCATTTACAGTATGAAAGGGAAGGAAGATGATATGATTTAATGAAAAATATCATTAAAATCCCAGGTAAATGAATACATAATATTTTTATGAAATAAATTTCATATAATACTCATATGTGAGACCTAAACATAAACAATCATGAATAATGATGAGATTGTGAAATACACACCTACCACTTTGGTAATGATTGAACCATAAGCCCCATGAAATAAATAAATTAAAATGAAACATTAAATAACTTGAATGGAAATATATTCATGATATTTAATATAAAAATGGTATTATATACACCATCAAAAAGAGTAAGGGTTCAATATTTAATGTGTCTCACTGAAGTAAAAGTGTCACGAGAAACCCATATATCTGGTCTGTCTTCCTTTATATGTGGTAAAAACTCCAGTATAAAAAATATATAATTATTATAAATATATTATATAAATATAATCATATATATTCATACCATATATGATCCTAATATATCATTTTGTAACATATTTTTTTATAATATTTCATTATATTCATTTTTTTAGGTTTTAATTTCCTTGTTATCGCATTCCTTTTTTCATGAAAGTTCTAATTCTTATACATAGGTTATATTAACATCATATCTATGATTATTTTAATATCATAAATATTATTATTTTTCAATATAAACATCCTTATTACCATTATTGGAAACAACACATAGAAAAATAATGAAATCACTATTTCTATACGGTAGTCTATACATATGTACGAGCAATAATATAATTCCCTTAAAGGGTGAAAGTGTAAAGAAGTATACGACATAATAATTTTCCTTAATTTATATCATTTAATATATTTTAAAAATAAGCAATAAATTTACCCTTATAACCTTCCATGTAAATTGTATGTGAAAAATGAGTCACATCACTTCATGAGGCGGTAGTCCTCCATACACCTGATCGATGTAGTTGTATTTTAAATGGAATGGAATGTAAGAAGGTAAATGTGATATTATACTATATATGTATAATTATATCATAAATACTATATATATACAATACATCAATCATTATATAAAATTGTGGAATGTGTTGATGGAAAATGAGTTACATTAGTTAATGAGGTGGTAGTCCACCATACAAACGAGTGATGATTTCATTTCTCAATTGATGTAAGTTTATAAGGATAAATATTATTACATAAATGTAATAAAATTATATTATATAGTATATAATAATGTTATTTTATAGTATTTTTCAATACATAAATGAATGTTGTAAAAGAATAATGAAAAAGAAAGAGCTCAGTGAAGTCTATTACCTACTCTTGGAGAAATCTCCTTTTGTATCTCTTATTAAAAAATAGGGTTTACCTTTTGGGAAGAAAAAAAAACCCTAGGAATGTGGATAAGGATTTTTGGAAATGATATTATTAGGTTTTGGTTTCTCCAAATGGTTTTATATGTGTGAGAACTGAGGGGATATAGAGACCTTTTATAACTAAGGTAGACTGGAATTTTGGTAAATACTAAAAACACTTCAGTAATGAGAAATCACCATCACACCATGTTCCTAAAAAATTAATAAAATAATAGATTTTTGGGAATTTAGGGTTGATCCAAAACTCCAACACACAAAATAACTCATGTTTTAACCATGTTATTCTATATCTATTATGATTACAAATAATTATCATTTTAGTTTTCACTTTAGTAATTAGTTTTTTATCAAATGTAATTTGTCCATTAAACATAAGATAAAACGTGTCTCATTAGATAATTTATATGAAATTATTTTAAATATTAAATATAATTTCTCAAATAAAATTTCTATGTCAGTGGAAAATTAGTATTAACAATGACACATGTTGTATCATCCTGAGATTTTAAAATGTAATTTGATGCCCCATCGAGCATGAATGAACAACTAAATATTATTATTTAAATATGAAAATTATAACATAGCCCTTAAATCTATAGGTACGAATATGAATAAATGATTTATGAAATAAATATTATGAAAAAAAATAATATAAATGTATTGGTAAATGATTTGATAATAATAACATAATTTTAGTAATGAAATTTTATTATTCTGAAATATAATTTATTCCTAAATATTTTTTATAGATTTTTAGGAAAATATATTATAATTAATTTTTGAATTTTATTGTAAATATATATGAAAAAATTATCTTTTATTTTGATATTATAATATTAAAATTATTATAAGTTGAATTTTTTAGAATATTCTAAAAATGATAAAGTTTTCGTGAATAGTAAAAAATATTCTATTTTTGTTACATTTCCAATACATATTTATGATATAAAATTTATTAAACAGCTGATATTAATAAATAATGAATTAAAATATAATTATTTTAAATTAAATAATTTAGAAAAAGTATATTATTTTTTTCATGATAAGTATAAAAAATTAGCGTCTTTACTGGTGTAATATCCATACAGCAATGCAAAAGTCAAGTATGATTTCTTATAGATTATAATTGAGTGATAAATATTATTTTCAAGATTTATTATTAATTATTATGTATATTTTATGCTTTTGTCTGATAGTTTCTAATTTTAGAGTTATATAGCATGAGTTATATCTAAATGCATGAGCAATGATTACACAAGGCAGGAAAAGTCAAATTAACAAATTATAAAATCTATCTTGAGATCGATATGACTAAATATACATAATGAACAAATATAAATTATTATTTTTAACCTAAAATATTTTTTATGATATTAATTTTTTTAATTTTTATGTATGAAATAATTAACATTAATACTTATGAAACGCTGATGCAGTTCTTATGCAAGAAGAAGAAAAATCAATAAAATGATATTAATTATAATTATAAGAACCATTAAATGATCCAAAAACATGCACAAATATTATTAGTTGATTATATCGCAACCCATTTTTTCCAATAAATGAATTAATTTCAATTTGGTGCCACATGGATATGATTAAGACCCTTATAATATTTTATTTAAAATAAAATCATGTTGTTCACACTATAGATTTTAATTACTATATTATTTTTATATATTCATTCCCATAAGATTTATTCGACCATAAAAAGTAATTTGAAATATAATAATTTTATATTATTTATGAAAATGTATTTTTATTTTTTTGGAAAAAAATACATACCTTAATGGCCACCACATCTACGATGCAGTAATTATTAATTTAGAAGAAATATAATATAAATGATATTAAAAATATTAATATATATATAATTTTGAGGTTTGATTAATATAATAATTTTCTTGATGGATATGATATGTTTATTATATAATAAAATATATTGATTCTAATTTTGATCTTTTTTGAGGGTTTTTATGTCATTGTTATGAATGCTGTTAAATTCGACAAAAATTATATTTTATGAAAAAAATCTATTTTATTAGATTATTCAAAAACCAAAAATATCATGAATAAGGCCAAATATGATTAAATTATGTACAAAATTTTATCTCCAATTATTTTTAGGAATTTTGAATATCTTTACCCTTATATTAGACTTATTATATTTTAATATTTTATGTAATTATAAAATTTCCCCTCACCTCAATTAATGAAACAGGTCTCCTTCCTTCACCTATTTCTATAGCCAGAAGCCTTAATTCTTAACCATCCTCTATAAAATTATTTTCTATTAATCTATATTAAAAATTCTAGATGACATATAATATCTTAGACACCACACCTAGTGGTCTTAAGGTGTAAAGAAAAAGGATTTTCCAAAGAGGAGGAAGATAAAGAAATGTATGTGAGGAGTCAAACTCAATGTACGAGGATTATTTTGGAAGTGTTATGGTTATAATATAATTTTAAATTTTCAAATAAAATATTTTATTTTCATTTTTTATTATTAAAATGGCCATCATATATAATTTTAAGGGATATATCATGATATTTTATGCAATCATCTCTTTTAATTTCAAACCATTTATATTTATGTGTACTTAAATGTAAGTATTGCATCATGAAAGGTTTATTTATCCGTAATATATCACGATTTATGAAATTTATATTTTTTAAGGATGTAAATTATTAAAATTAGTTTATTCAATGAAAATAATTTATGTAATATTATGAAATGTTTTTAGTTGGCTTTGAATTAGAAAGGAAGGCCTTCTAAAATGTTTTCTTAAAATTCAGCTCTAGGGTATCATATGATCTGATAAGGTATGGGAAGTGACCCCAAGACATAATTGGGATGATTTAAAACATATTATTATCCAAGTGGAAACATGATTTTCAATAGATCTATCATGTATCATTTTAATCCAAAAAGGAGTTATTATTTTCAAATGACTTTATGGGGTTATCCAAATGTTTTTCAAAGATAAATTTAATTTTTTTTTCAATAATATAAGTATTTAAAATGTTTTAAAAGTTTTTTTTATTATGAATGTCTACGAAAAACCTTTTTTAATAATTATATCAAATGATTTTTAATGTATTTTCAATATATTTAAAAATGATTCTATCCTGGTTTTATTGAAACCCTTACAGGGAAATTAACGCCCACCCTATATTTTAAATTAATTTTCCATAAGTTATGTATAATTATCCAAAGGTAGTAAATTATTATATTTATTTATCATACATAAATAAATTTAATTTAATTATTTTATTTTTTTACATCTTTGTTAATTTATATTATAAATGTCTAATTCTCCAAAACCTAGATCAGAAAAGTTCCTAAGATGTAAAATTCTAAGTGTATTTTTAATTTTTATTTTATAAAGAAGAATTCACATTATTTGTATGTACTGAATCCAAAATCAGTGGTTTGGGGCATCATAGTTGGTATGAGATAAAATATGTAGACAACTATTGAAATTAGGCGTCACTTTTTCAATAAAAAATATAAGAGATAGAATTTTCTTTTGAGTTTCAAGGTAATTAAGTTCCCATATAAGATATAAATTTTATTAATTATAAATACAGATATTCGGAAATTTATTTATTTTTAATGAGTTTTTTGGTGAATAATCCATTTAAGGGTATATAATGTAACATCATGACATTTTAAGAGGAAACAAGATGTCACATCCTACATAAACGAACAACAAAATATTAATATTTAAATATGTATTTTATAACATAAAAATTAAATTAGAAGGTATGATTAGGAAATACTGATTTTTGTAATAAATATATTAGTTGAACTAAATATAAATGTATTGTTATAATTTTTATATAATAATAACATAATTTTTAGTAAGGTTATTTTATTCGTCAGAAATATGTTTTCTCCATGATTGATTGTTTTTTTATGAATAAATATTATAATTTATTTTTAGATGATTTTAAAAATATATTTGAAAATATTAACTACATCTTTGAAATAATCATATCTAAATTAGTCTATGATTAAAATTTTATAATTTTTAGAAAATCATAAATTTTTAGTGAACAGTAAAAAATATAGTTTTATTTAAAACTATAGTATTTTTGGGACAGAGAAAAGAAATAGTTATCTTGAAAAATTTATTAATCTTATGGAAATGACTAAATAATGAAATTATAATATAATTATTTCACAAGAAATAAATCAAAAAATGCGAATAATATTTTATTTAATAATAATTATAAAAAATCATTATCAGTGCTGACGTATTTCTTATGCAGTGATGAAAAAGTCAAATTTTGTTCCTTATAGATAATAACTGAGTGATGAAAAATATTTTCATGGATTATTTATTATTTATTATATATAATTTATTTTATTCTACTACAATTTCTTATTTTAGAGTTATATAACCTGAATCATATCCAAATGTTTGTGCAATGTTTCTACAAAGTAGAAAATTCAAATTAACAAATTAAAAATGTTTTTCTGACATGGATATGATTAAATATACATAATTAATGAATTTAAATGATTATTTTTAAACTAAAAAATTTATTTTTATGATTTTATTTATTTTTTAGATTTACATATGAAATAATTAACTTTTATACTTACGCAAACCTAATGTTGTGCTTTTGGAAGAAGAAGTAAGATCATTTAAATTATTTTAATTAAAATAATAAGAACCATTTAATCACCCAAAAAATGTGGATAAATCTTACCAGTTTATTATATCTTGACAATTTTTCTCTAAGGGTTGAATTAATGGAAAATTTTGAGACACATGGATATGATTATAACACTTATAATATCTTATTTAAAATAAAGTAATGTTGTTCGCACAACACATTTTTATTAGAATAATTTTATAAAATACGATTTTATAGATGATTTATTTGGCCATTATAGTGATTTTCAAATGTAATAAATTTAACTTAATTTTAATTATTTTTAATTTTTAAGAAATAAATACAGGCTTTAATGGCCTACACATCGATGTTGCAGTAATTATTAATTTAGCCGAAAAATTAAATAAATTATATTGAAAATATTAATTTAAATATTATATGACTTTTTAAAGATAATAAAATAATTATCTATATATATATATATGATATGTCTACTATATAATATTCTTTTTCAAATTTGACATTTTTTTATGTTTCTAATGTCAAATTTATATATAGTGTATAATTTTCATAATTATGTTTTATGAATGAAATATTTTATTAAATTATTAAAAAATCTCAAAAATATTAAAAAAGGAAAGATATTATAATATTATATCTAAAAGTTTATCTCCATTGACTTTTAGCTCTTTTGAAAGTCTTTAATCCTGAAGTAAACAAATTATTTTTTATTATTTTAGGTACTTCCTAAATTTCCCCTAACATAAATTATAAAAAGTGTCTCCTTCATTCACCTAATTCCATAATTATTAACCTTCTTTCAAAACCAAGCTCTATAAAATAATTTTCAAAGTATCTCTATACAAAATCTAGAGAACATTTTTTAGGTTGATAAAAATCCTTAATAGTATTAAGGTATTTATAAAATGGATTTTCTAAAGAAGGGGAAGATAATGAAATGTATGTAACGAGTAAAACTCAAGGTAAGAAGGTTATTTTGAATTTTTTTTTATAATTTAATCTTATATTTACAAGAAAAATATTTTTTTTTCATTCATGATTGTAGATATTCCCATCATCTATAATTTCCCGTGATGTATCATGACCTTTTATGCAATCATCTATCTTAATTTCAAACCATTTATTTTTATGTATTATAAATGTAAGTATTTAACCTTGAAAGGAAGATCTCTCCAAAATATCTTGAGTATAAATAAAATTGATATTTATTCATTTTAATAAGTATTAATTTTTTATGAATATAACTTAACTTAGATTATGAAATGTTTTTAGTGGGTTATGAATGCTAAAGGCATGACTTCAAAAACAATTTCATAAAATTCCACACTAGGGAAATGTATGAGATGATAAGGTATAGGGAGTAAGACCATGACCTCAAGGGGATGATGTCCTAAAATTTATACACCTAGTGGGATCATTGTTTTCTTTAGATATATCAAGTAACATTTTAATCCATAAAATAATAATTATTTTTGAAATAATTTTTAAGGAGAAATATTGTTTTTAAATATGATTTTATATATATATTTTCATAAATATATGTATTTATATGTTTTTGAAAAGATTTTTCTAATGTTTTTTTAAAAACCCATGTTTATAAATTATAGAATTTGTAATTTATTTGATATAAAATGATATTTCTAAAGTATTTTCATTGTAGTAAAAAAAGATTTTATATTTGTTTTTTTAAAAACCATACTAGGAAATATAATTCTTCCTATATGTTTTACGTAAATTTTTCACAATTATAGTACAATTATTAAAATATGTTTTCTTCATTTAAATATTTATCACACAAAAAGTAATTTAGATTTTTAGTTTTTTTTACAATATATTAATTTGAAATGTAAATGTCTAATGCTTCAAAACCTAGAACAGAAAGGTTATGGTGTGTAAAATGATATTTTTATTTTTCAATTTAATTTTTAAAAAAATTGAACTCTTTTTTTATGGAACTCAGAAGCATAGGTCTGGGGCATGAAGCATGTAACATATAAAACCTCATTTTAACATTTACCAGGTTAATTAATTAATTATTTTGGTTAATATTTATTTTGGAAAAAAGTATGTTGAACATATTAAATAATATTAATTATTATGATTCAAAAAAGTCTATTTTATCTAATTCAACACATACAATTAGGAAAATTATAATTAAAAATTAAACATGAAGACATGTTGAAAAAGTGGTTTTCTAAAGAGAGAATTCAAAGAATGTTTTAATATAAAAAATAATTATTATATTGATTCTAATGAAATAAATTTCATTTATAATAAGATTATTAAAATAAATATACAATTTAAAAAAAAATTAAATTAAAATGAACCCTTTAAATGAGTTATAGAAAAAGCTATTTATCAATAAAATGAAGTATTTGCCCTTTTCATTTAAAAAATAATCATTTCAGAAAATTATAAATATGCATTGGAAAATAATTTTGACCTGATTAGGTCAATAAAATTATTTCTTGAAATAAATTTTCAATAAGTGGAAATAAATTATATATTATATGTGGAAAGTGTAACACAATCTCCTTTTAGAAAAATACATTTCTCTAGGAAAGCATTTTGTTTTAGTTAAAATGTTTTTTATTTTATTTATAACAAATATATTTCAATATAATATATTTTATACATGTTTAAAGAATATAGGTTTCATAAATATTTTAGTAAAATTCATACCTTCCAACTTAATGGTTACATTATAATTATAAGGTTTGAATAATAATATTTTAATAGATTATCTTGTTTTTTTAATCCTACAATTTCGTGCGTCCCAGGATAATGAAGAGACCAAATTTATTTAAAATGAAATACATCATATATTTTTGGTATGTTAAATTCCCTTATAATATTAGAATTTCATTTTATATACAACATCAAACATGATGTTCCACAATTAAAATATCTGGGTGTTACATGTAATTATAGTAAAAACTATATCACCAAAAATTATATATTATTTTTAAGATTAAAATTCACGTGACACAATAATTCATCCTAAAATGTTTACATTTGATATTTTTATAATTATTTACTTTTATTTTTGTACCTCATTCACAATAACAATATCAAGGTTTTGAAATAAATTATATTAATTATACCATCACTAATATTTATGAGTATATTTCCATTACAAAATAAATAAATTATAATTAAAATGAACTTTTATATCTTTTTGTAACATCTTATTATCCCTATATGATCATATAAGGTAAATTAAAAGTATGTGAGTGATTTTTTTTTATTTTACATTACCAAAAGTATAAGAATGGTATTAATGAAAAACTGGTGTCACTAAATTTTCAAATATTAGAATTTTCAATGGGGGTGGATTAATTACACACATCCAATGAAAAATAATAATTTTTATGGATTAATTTTAGGAATTATCTCATCATTTTAACAATATTCTTATTGTTTAGGAAAAATAAATATATGAAGTGGTTATATTTACTTAATTGATACATACTTATTATAAATATGCATTCTATTTTTTCAAATTTAATCCAAATATATGGAAGAAATAAATTTTAAAATAGAGTTGAATAATTTGATGAAAAATGGTTTTCATGAATTTTTTTTCAAAAAAATAAATTAAAATATATATTCATAATTTATATTTCAATGAAATTAATTTTATAATTTTTAATCAAATAAAACTAATTAAATTTTAAAATATCTTCAAAACAATACTGGACATTGTCAATTCTTTAATGGAAGTGACATTTTTTTGAAAAATCAGTATTGTTTTACTATTTACTGAAAAATTAACCACTTTAAAAAATTCCCAATATTTCACCAAAGGATAATTTTGATGGTCTAATTTCAATGTTAACATCTATTTTATAAAATTCAATTTCTAAATTATATATAATATAATTACAAAATTTACTCACAATAATAAATAAAAAGTGTTTTTTGAAGGAAAATTATTTTAGAAGAATAAAATAACATTACTAAAAAAATGAGTGCTTATTTCCTATTAATTTACCACTAAATCTATATCAACTAGGAAGATTTTAATTATATTTAATAATATGGTTACTCACATTCATACCCACTAATTCAATTGTTTCATTATAAGAGTAACATTTAAATAAAAATATTTCTATAGTATATCAGAAGTATCATAGAGATCATTATTGTGTGTTAAGAATGTTATTGTTCATAGTACTAATTTAATGTAAATATTATTGGTGTTAAAATCCTCAACCTAATTTAATTTTTTTTTATCATTATAGTTTTTTCTCATTCATCAAATGGTCATTATTTTAAAATATATTTCTTGACATCCCACATCATATAATGGGATAATAAAACCTCCTTTTAAAGGGGAAGTGAGAGATATAATGGTTACCTGGAATAATTGATAATCATGATCCCAAATAAGGTTAAAATTTATATAAAGCTAAAATATAGACCTAGAATATTAAAATAATTCCTATGGACTAATTTATAGTGATATGGAACATTGTTATGATATATTTTATGACCAAAATACCACAAAAATGTGATCGGTAAAAAGTCTTTAAATTTACTGAAAATGAAGGTAGAAGAATTGAATTTTTATTTTAATACCCTCTTCAATTTGTTTAGGATTCTATTAATATCATGATAAAATATATAAGAAAATATACTTACATTAATTTTTCCAATTTTATAATCACAATTTAATCATTTGATTATTATTAAACTAATTTCAACACCACCTATTACACCCAAGAAGAAATATTTAAGACGAATTTCTAAAGAATTAACAATATAATTAATTTTTAATGGATAATTTGATCTATAATGTAACTCCCCGACCCTAGTAACCCAGAGTCAGTGCATTATTACGTAACATTGGCATGATCACAAAAGATCATGTCTTTAAAGACCGATTAGTTTAATAGCCTTAGAAACACTAGATACATTCATAAAAGTTACATTACATTATAAAGTGAAAAACTAAAATATCATGGTCTCCATAGTCCACACTCATACCCCCTTCTGACTATTCCTATTGGTCATTCATAAAATACTTCTTCACATCCTAGAAAATATTAAAACATAGAATGGGGTGAGCTCAGATGCTCAGTAAGGATAAAACTATAGCAGAAGCTTTCATAAATAAACATAAACATTTAAGGCAATGTATAACTAAAACAAAACCCTTTTAAACTTGAAATTCAGAAAAATATGGCAAAAGTAAAATGAAATAATTCCATCTAGTTATCTACATGGATATTGTACTAGTTGAATAATCACATGCAATATCAATAACCACTTTCAAAATGATGGAATGCATAATGCCAGACTATCACAACCACGTAGCCAAGGCCTCGTGCCAAGACTACAAATAAAATTTTGTCAAGGTCTTGTGCCAAGACACTAGTTTGTCTCATGAGACCTACCGATGCATCAAGGATCTATATGAGGCTCCACCTGTCACTTATTAAGTCCAATGCATTCCTTATATGAAAAGGTTTAAAATTATCATAAACGATAACATAATCATATCACATAAAACATGCATAAAAGAAAAATAAAATTTCCACATTTCAATCACAAGATATAAATACAAAAAATTGATATAATCAAACATTATCAAAACCATTTTCAATACCAAAATAAATGAAAAGTAAAACATGGTATTTATTTTTCATTTTAAAAAAAATTATGGCTTGTAGAGGAAGCCGAAACTCAAATAATGGTCACGGCGGTGGAGAAGTCGTTGTCGCCGCATACGTAAGAAAAAACATTCCTTTTGTCCTTTAGTAAAAACGCTTCGTATAAAAAGATTCCTTTTGAATAAAAGTAAAAGTCAAAGGGGTTTATACACCGTATAAAAGAAAGTCTTGTATTAAAACAAAATATGCCTTAAGGAAAGAAGATTGAGAAGAATTACCTTAAAAAGATCATTTTTAAATAAAATAGATCTATTATGTGTATCACTATAGGTACACATAATGAAAGTACCAATACAAGATATGACATGACATAATTTGAAAGTAGGAGATTAACCCAAAGAACGGAAATTGGGTTAAGAAGTTCCCTTACCTCATGTCCGACTTGAATCGATCATTCTTTAACCTCCTAGATAATAAACTAGAGTTAATTTATAATTTCTTAAGAACCTTTTTCAAGTTAATTATTCCTCTAATATCACTTATTACCATGTTATGAACATTATGTAATTATTTAAGTTAATAACGGTTGTTTTGTCGATCTTTGGTACTTGAGTCAAAAATAATCTTCTTATAATTACAAGTTGTTCATGTGGTAAAATATCCATTACATACAGAATTATATTCATGATTTAGATATCATATATATCATATATATCCAGTATATACTTGCTTTTATAATATTACATAACATTTAGAGGTAAGAAATGAAATGCACCGTTCATGGAGACGGTAAGCCGTACGTACGCCTGAACGCTACTTTCATTTCTATTTAGTATTTTAATGGAATGAAACATAATGATATAAAGTTATATTATAATTCCAGTATAATATCATATATAATATCACTTACTCCATCCTTTATACATCCCACATATGTAATTAACGATTCGAATCACTTTGCGGGGGCGGTAGTCCGCACTTCCTCAAATGAAATTATCGCATTTTCACAACATGAAAAGCAAAAAGATTTTTTTAAAATGTAAAATACAGAATCATAGAGAGGAAATAAATATAATATATATCATAAATAAATATATTTCCATAATAATGGCCACCATGAGAGGTGGTATGAGAAAATAGAACAATTATTGTTTCGTGAGGTAGTAATTCACCATCCACGGAAACAATATGTTCTTTAACCATTAGACGGAGGTGTGTGTAAGTGTAGCTGGAATAATTATCATAAAAACATCCTAGTATGTTTAAGATACTGCTGTTGTTACAAAATAAAGTAATCAAAAGAGTTTATTGGGTTGGAGAAGCAAAATAAAACAAAATAACATAAAAAAAGACATTACCTTAAAATCAGGTAACTCTTTTTGATTTGAGCCAAATGCTTCCTTGGGAAGACTTCTGTCCAAAGTGAAGCTTCTAAGAGTAATAGAGGGAAGTTGAGAGAGTATTTGGGCATAGGTTGGCCGATCCAAATGGCTTTGATGGTGTGAATAAGGTGGTAGAGGTGGGGGCCTTTTAAAAGAGGAGAGGAGGGGCACTCTTGGAAAGTCATGAAATATTACATTATTGTGAAATGATTTTCGGATTTTAGAGGTCCCAAAATGATATATTTCTATTATAAGGTGATAAGGGTTCGAAATATACTCATCCAATAGGTTTTTTACTTGTGTAAGTCTTAGATTTTACATTATCTTTTCATTTTATTTAAATCGTTAATTAATGCGGTAATCATTGCATCATCATGGTGTTAAAAAATTTAATTTATTTAGTGTCTAAAAATTATAAAAAATAAACATGATGTACTAAATCTTTTTAGCTTTCCAATGAATATTTATAGTAAAAATGTTAACTTATATAACCCCATGTAATAATTGTTTTACTAAAACAACACATGTTTGTGACAATTTTATTTTTACTTTAAATAAAAAGTTATTAATGTCATTTTCTTACCCATGTGGCTCCATGGGGTCCCCAAGTTGACCCATGGATTATCATAGTCGGCCATGACTCATCCAATAAGGGTAGGACAAGTGTAAAGGTATTTTCATATTTTTATAATATCATTTTTACCTTAAATTTCACTAATTACCTTTAATCACGATTAATTAAACATAAAAGTAACTATTAACCAATTTTTTTTAATCACATTGAACTAAATTTTAATTCCTAATTACAACCATGTATGTCAGATTTTTGAAAATCTAATCACAGAAGTGGTAATGTATCATTTAAACAAAAAATTAGTTTTTTAACTACCACTTAGTGGTTTCACTATTCATCAAAAATTGAAGTTTTTCAGAACCATGCCAAAATTTTACCCTAAGTTATAATTGATATTTCGAATTCAAAAAATATGTCTATTTTAAAAAATTACCCAAATATAAGTTGCATTAATTAATTTTATAATTAATTCCCACTATCAAAATAAATAGCGTGTTTTTAAGAAACAATATCAATCAAATGATTGACAATTGTTTAAGTCCAATTTCAAAGTGAAGTTAAATATAATGAACACCATTGGATAAAATGGTAAAAATATATTATAATTATAATTTAAAAAATTAAATTGTATAAATTATCACTATAAATTATTTTGATTAAAAAATTTGTTTTTAAGTGTTTTTCACTATTCATCAAAAATTGGAAGTTCTCAGAAAAATATCAAAAATTCAAAATATGCTAATTTTGATATTTCAAATCCAAAAATGAAGACCATTTTGAAATATTAAATTTATATAATTTCAAAAATTGGGTATTACTATTCATAACGACTACTTTGATTGGCCACAGTGTGTAAGAATCTCGAAGTTACATACAATGCAAGCTATTGCATTTTTTAAGGAGCAGCGTATCGTGGAAGTTTGGGGTATTACATTCTCCCCTCCTTCAATAAATTGCGTCCTCACAATTTGAAATTGTTCTTCGAAAATTTAAGGTTGAAAATAGAAAATACCTCTGTGGAAAACCCAGATTAGAAATAAGGATAATAAAAATATAACTTTAAAAGAAAGAAAGAGAAGTAAAAAGGTCATCTGAGATAGCCCATACTAGGATTCTTTGAAAATATGGATATGGAGGAGAAACAAACCATCAAGGTCTGATGGAGAGTTGTAGAAAACAAGATTATGAGAAAGTTTAACTACAAGAAAATCACAAACTTCTGATTGGTTAAACGATCATCGATTCCCCAGTAGGAAAAGTTAACCGACAATGTTTTTGTTTTAAGTTACCTTTTATAAAGTTGAGGAATTTATTTATGAGATTTACTAAGAATGTAAGGGAATATACATACTTGTTATGTATACTTTCGTTCTTTAATAATTTTTTTCCACGAACCCATCTTTCACTCAAAAAGATAATAGAACTCAAAAATATTATATTTATCATAATTGTACAAGGTTCCAAATATTAACACATACCATTTAGATTAGGAAAACTATTTTGTAATAAACAGAGACTTCCTGTAGGCTTGTGGTAGGTAATAAAGGCCTGTCGCACTATGGTAGTGGGTTTGATTCCTACAACTTTGTCCGACGTGAAGGGTTATCCCCGAACCTGTAGGTTGTCCTTTTCCTAAAACTATAGTATTATAATATTCCAAAAATAATCTTCGTAAATGTTTTATCCTTAAACAATACTATCCAAAGTTTAACTTAATCCATTCCAACCATTATAGTTATCCAAAATACCTCAGTCCAGACTTTCTCTAAAAGGTCTCTAAATTCCAAAATCAATTTTATCATCAAATTCCTCAAACAAAGTAATGTTTCTCTTATTATCACATATAAAAATATGATTACATTCATCATATTAAAACCTTAATGAATACAACAAGTACTGTAGTACAATCCTTATATATATCAAATTATTTTTATAACCAGAATATAATCCTTGAGTCCAAAAGCTCCAATACATTAATTATTCCACTTCAACTGTAGTAACAACATAATATTTTCCTTGATCCCTTGTCCTTTTCTGAGGTAAGTTTCCCTGGTGCTTAGGGAATTCATTTTCATAATTCCCCATTTCTTTACAATTGTAGCATTCAACATTGACAGACTTATTCTTTCCCTTGCAATCACGACCCTGGTGACCTTTTCCCCACATTTATAACAAACTCCCATTCCTTTTAGGCAAGTACCGGGGTGATTCTTCCCACAATTATTGCATAATGGAAAATAATTCTTTCCCCTTTTCCCTTTATCTATCTCTTGTTCCACCATTCTCTTCTTCTCTTGCTTTACTTTATTGTCATAAGATTTAGAGAATTATTTTTCTGTCTTGATAGAACATGAGACTATATTTTCGTACATTGAGAAAGATTGTGATACTAAATCTTGATGGAGAAATGGTTTTAACCCATCAAATAAACGATAAATCTTACTTCTTGGGTTACATATATAATCTGCAGCATGTCTTTCTAACCTTGTAATGTTATCCTCATACTTTGCGACATTCTCATTATCCTTCTTCCTCAAACTCAGAAATTGCCTTTCCATATCTGCTCGATGGTCATGTGGAAAGTATTTTTATAAGAAAATTTCCTTAAACTCTCTCCATTCCATACTTGATACTTCTTCATCTTCCTTTGTGTTTTGAATCAGCGACCACCATTGATCAACATATCCAGTGAGGCGGTAAACTGCCATGAGAACCTTCTCCCTTTAACTACTCCCCAAGGCATGGAATATTTTCTCTAAGGAGTTTATCCATTGATCAGCTACTAATGGATTTGTACCCCCATTAAATATTGGGGTTTTTTCCTCATGAAGCGGTCTAACATTGATCCTCCACGTTGCGGGTCAGGGTGATCCATACGAGTAAGATTATTATTCATAACCTGAGTGAGTTGTCCCAGTATGGTAATAATTTGATCAGCACCAGTTGTATCTCCAGCTCCATAATAATTATCTTGAGCAGGAGGGCAATCCCTACACGGAGTGCGTGCATTGATATAGTTTCCATTCCTCCCACTAGGCGCCATTTCTAAACAATGGCATAAACTAGGTTAGTTTGTAAATCAAAACACATAATTCCATACTTGTAAAACACTTAACATAAATTGAACTATTTATGGATATAATCCATAATCATAAAAATGTTTTATTTGAGGAAGTAAATACTCATAAACCCTTCATAATGTTTTGTAAATAAAATGATAATTATCCTAAGAATATCCCCTAGGAGTGTCTTAACCAAGAGTGCAGCAAGACCCGTTGTCATGCACCGGTTCCCGTTCGAGTCTAGCTCAAAGCGATGTTTTTGGGTTTTACCCCTAGGTACATCTGTGCCAGAGCTGCCTCTACCTGCTCGTATCCAGACAGGGATGTATTGCTCGGGAAACTCACAAAATTATATATAATACCAAAATTATAGGATGTTCTTCTATACTAATCCTCAAAGTCTATCTTAGGTCTATGTGCTCTAATCAGAGTTTATCTAAATCTAGCTTCCAAGGTTAGTAATAAACTATCTCTGATACCAACTGTAACACCCCGACCCCAGTTACCCATAGTTAGCGCATTATTACGTAACATTGGAATGATCACAAAAGATAAAGTCTCTAAAGACCGATTAGTTTAGTATCCTTAGAAACACTAGATACATTCATAAAAGTTACATTACATCATAAAGTGAAAAACTACAATATAATGGTCTCCATAGTCCACAATCATATCCCCTTCTGACTATTCTCGCGGGTCATTCATAAAATACTTTTCAAATCCTGGAAAATATTAAAACATTGAAAGGGGTGAGCTCAGATGCTCAGTAAGGATAATAATATAGCGTAAGCTTTCATAAATAAACATAAACATTTAAGGCAATGTATAACTAAAAAAAACTTTTAAACTTGAAATTCAACATAATCTGGCAAAAGTAAAATGAAATAATTCCATTTACTTATTCACATAGATATTCTACTAGTCAAATAATCACATGCAATATCAATAACCACTTTCATAATGATCGAATGCATAATACCAGACTATCATAACCACGTAGCCAAGGCCTCGTTCCAAGACTACAAATAAGATTTTGTCAAGGCCTCGTGACAAGACACCAGTTTGTCTCATGATACCTACTGATGCATCGGGGAGCGATAGCGGGCTCCACCCATCACTTATTAAGTCCAATGAATTCCTTATATGAAAAAGGTTTAAAATTATCATAAACCATAACATAATCGTATCACATAAAAAATGCATAAAGGAAACATAACATTTCCAAATTTCAATTCCAAGATATCAATACAACACATTGATATAATAAAACATTATCAAAACCATTTTCAATACCAAAATAAAATAAAAGTAAAACATGGTATTTATTTTTCATTTTAAAAAAAGTTATGGCTTGTAGAGGAAGCCGAAACCCAAATAATGGTCACGACGGCGGAGAAGTCGTTGTCGCCACATACGTAAGAAAAAACATTCCTTTTTTAATTTAGTAAAAACGCTTTGTATAAATAGATTCCTTTTTAATAAAAGTAAAAGTCAAAGGGGTTTATACCCCGCATAAAAGAAAGTCTTGTATTAAATCAAAATATGACTCAATGAAACAAGATTGAGACGAAGTCCCTTACAAAGATCATTTTTTAAATAAAATAGATCTATTATGTGTATTCATTATAAGTACACATAAAGAAAGTACAAATACAAGATATGACATGACATAATTTGAAAGTTGGAGATTACCCAAAGAACATAAATTGGGTTAAGAAGTTCCCTTACCTCGTTTCTGACTTGACTCGATCATTCTTTAACCTCCTGGATAATAAACTAGAGTTAATTTATACTTTCTTAAGAACATTTTTCAAGTTCATTATTCCTCTTATACCACTTATTACCATGTTATGAACATTATATAATTATTTAAGTTAATAACAGTCGTTTATCGATCTTTGGTACTTGAGTCAAAAATAATCTTCTTATAATTACAAGTTGTTAATGTGGTAAAATATCCATTAAATCCCGAATTATATTCATGATGTAGATATCATATATATCATATATATCCAGTATATAATAGCCTTTATAATATTACATAACATTTTGAGGTAAGAAATGAAATGCACTATTCATGGAGACGGTAAGCCGTACGTACGCATGAATGCTACTTTTATTTCTATTTCGTATTTTAATGGAATGAAACATAATGATATAAAGATATATTGTAATTCCAGTATAATATCATATATAATATCACTTACTCCATCCTTTATAAGTCCCACATATGGCATTAAAGTTTCAAATCACTTTGTGGGTGCGGTAGTCCGCACTTCCTCAAATGAAATTATCACATTTTCACAACATGAAAAGCATAAAGATATGTTTTAAATGTAAAATACAGAATAATAGAGAGGAAATAAATATAATATATATCATAAATAAATATATTTCCATCAAAATGGCCACCATGAGAGGTAGTAGGAGAAGATAGAACAATCATTGTTTCGTGAGGCAGTAATTCTCCATCCACGGAAACAGTATGTTCTTTAACCATTAGATGGAGGTGTGTGTAAGTGTAGCTCGAATACTTATCATAACAACATAAAAGTATGTTTAATATACTTGTGTTGTTACAAAATAAAGGAATCAAAAGAGTTTATGGGGTTGGAGAAGCAAAATAAAACAAAAGAACATAAAAGAAGACATTACCTTAAAATCGGGTAACTCTTTTTGATTTGAGACAAAGGCTTCCTTGGGAAGACTTCTGCCCAAAGTTAGGCTTCTAGGAGTAATAGATGGAAGTTTAGAGAGTATTTGTGCAGAGGTTGTACTATCCAAATGGCTTTGATGTTGTGAATAATGTGGTAGAGGTGGGAGCCTTTTATAAGAGGAGAGGAGGGGCACTCTTGGAAAGTCATGAAATATTACATTATTATGAAATGATTTTCGGATTTTAGAGGTCCCACAATGATATATTTTGAGGATAAGGTGATAAGGGTTCGAAATATACTCATCCAATAGGTTTTGACATGTGTATGTCTTAGATTTTACATTATCTTTTCATTTTATTTAAATCGTTAATTAATGAGGTAATCATTGCATCATCATGGTGTAAAAAAATTGAATTTATTTAGTGTCTAAAAATTATAAAAAAATAACCATGATGTATGAAATTTTTTTAACTTTACAATGAATATTTATAGTCAAAACGTTAACTTATATAACCCCAAGTAATAATTGTTTTAGTAAAATAACACATGTTTGTAACAATTTTATTTTAACTTTAAATGAAAAGTTATTAATGTCATTTTCTTACCCAAGTGGCTCCATGGGGTCCCCATGTTTACCCATGGATTTTTTTAGTCAGCCATGAATCATCCAATAAGGGTATGAAAAGTGTAAAGGTATTTTCATATTTTTATAATATCATTTTTACCTTAAATTTCAATAATTACCTTTAATCGCGATTAATTAAACTTAAAAGTTACAATTCACCAAAAAATTATTTTAATCCAATTGAACTACATTTTACTTCCTAATGACAAACATGTATGTCGGAATTTTTAAAATAAAATCACAGAAGTGGTAATGTTTCATTTAAACGAAAAATCAGTTTTTTAACTACCACTTAGTGGTTTCAGTATTCATCAAAAATTGATGTTTTTCAGAACAATGCCATAATTTCACCCTAAGATATAATTGATATTCTGAATTCAAAAATGATGTCTATTTTAAAAAATTCCAAACATATATGTTGCATTAATTAATTTTATAATTAATTCCCGCTGTCAAAACAAATAGCGTGTTTTTAAGAAACAATATCAATCAAAAGATTGACAATTGTTTATGTCCAATTTCAAAGTAAAGTTAATTCAAATGACCGTAATTGGATAAAATGGTAAAAATATATTATAATTATACTTTAAAACCAATAAATTGTATAATTTATCACTATAAATTATTTTTATTAAAAAAGTTGTTTTTTAGTATTTTTCACTATTCATCAAAAATTGGAAGTTCTCAGAAAAATACCAAAAATTCAACATAGGATAATTTCGATATTCCGAATCCAAAAATGAAGTCCATTTTGAAATATAAAATTTATATAATTTCAAAATGTGGGTAGTACTATTCATAACGGTTACTTTGATTGGTCAGGGTGTGTAAGAATCTCGAAGTTGCGTACAATGCAAGCTATTGCATTATTTAAGGAGAAGGATATCGTGGAAGATTGGGGTGTTACATATAAAATAATAAAATTAAATTAGTTATATCTATAAATATTTTCCAAATTTTGTTTATCCCATGTTATCAAATATGGATAAATATAACACATTAATCTCTAAAACCTCAATAATAACAACCATTATTCAACATAATCCATTCCATAAATAGTTATCCTTAGAATCCTTCTTAAAATGTCTTACAAAATTAATAACACAATATTAATAATGATTTAAAAAAATATTTTTTTCATGATCATATTTAACATTTATAAGAGACAAAAATAAGTAGATCATAGTTTCATATAACAAACATGTCTATTCCTTAGTCATATATTCTATTAAAACATGCTAATAAACAAAATCACCATAAAACCGTAATAAAAACATATATTCTAAAAAAAATTAACTCTTCCCTAATTTATGAAATAAAATCATAGAAAGTAAAATATATTTCATAAATACAGTAATGAAATAAAATTTACCAAATACAATATAAATCACCTTTTCATCAAATAAGTAATCATTTTCAGGGACACTAATTCTCACCAGTTTACATTATTAATGTAAGTATTCTTTTTATTGAAACAAATAATTATTATCTCATTATCTTCCACATAATAAGGGCTATCTATCCGTCAATGAAATTCTCTAAAAAAGCCTAAACCTATTACTAAATCAATTTTCTATTTACTCAGAACCACTCAACATATTCATGGAAATTATTAAAAAAACTACTATAGAACAATCCTAAGATGTTTAATTAATAATATATTTTGAATATCTTTGATGAAACTCATATTCCAGATAATTATTGAATCTAAATACATAAAAAATTAAATTAATACACTAAATTGATATTCATGACCTATTTTTTATCGTGGTCTAAGAGATGGCCCTTGGATTTGGGCATTGATATAAATAACTCCCAAGAACCCCACACATACTTCATTGAACAATAAATGAAACTTGATGAGGAACATCATTTTCCTCTATTGATATGTTCATTTTAACATGATAATTACATGTTAAATACCATATTTTTTTACATAAAAAACATTTTATTATTCCATTGATACATTCTATATAGCGTTTCTTCCCAAATTCTAAACATGTAAGAATTTCGATCTTCATTCATCCATGGTCTTCATTAGATAAACTCCTGTGAATCTCCATATTTCTATTTATAGGTGTTTTAGAAAACTCACCTACGTGGATATTTTTAATCATATAATGATATTTCTTAAAAGGAATAATACTATTGTTTTAAATTCCATCTCTTTTTTTTATTTTTTACTATAAGGGCATTGATTCCATTTCCAATAAAAATTAGTATTATCTGGATTCCTTTTAGTTCTCTCCATTGAATAAAACAAAAAAGTGTATTTCGATAAAATAATCTTATAAATAAATCATATAATCATAAAAAATAATTACTATAATTTCAAAATCATGGTTCTATATTTTCACTTTTTGAATCCCTTACCATTGGTAATCCACTCTATTTTTTAATCAAATACATCATAGTGTCTCATAAATAAATGTGAAATAACCAAATAATTTCCATTAGAAGCTTATATCATGGTATGTAGTCCGTATAACACTTAACATTAAATGGGGACAGTATATTTATTAACCAATCCTCCTATTTTAGAATTATTACCCACAGGTTCATCTGTTCCATATCCACAACTAGTTTCTAGTATCTTTAAATGAATATATTTTCTAGGAAAACCATAATTCTTTCTTTACAATGACATATTATTTTTCCTTAAAATAAGACTTATCCCATGCGTTCTCACCAAATTTATCCAATTTAAATCTCCTAAAATAACTAAAACCTTATTTGATCAAAACTGAAGGAACTCAAGCCTAAAAAACAAATATATTACATATTTTTTATGAACATTCAATATGTGTCCTAAAATAAAAATCCCTGATAAATTTAAAGATTATGTGTACATAGAGACTATATACATAAAAATATTATTTATGTATAATATTAACTGTACATAACATATATATTTACATATGTTACACTTTTCAAGTCATCATATTTAGTAACCTTATTCACAACTTTGGAAAAATGAAACAAAAGAAAGGGTGAGCTTAGATGGTCAGTATGGGTAAACATGAGACATATCAATTAATAATCATATATAATTATATCAAGAGAATGAAAGTATTAAAACATGATATAATTAATAGAATATCACACAAAAAATTCCATATATCATAATCACGAGTCATTACATTAATCAATATCTTGTCACTTTATTTTTAAGGAATAAAATGTCAATTATGATGCTTGAGTTCAGATCATAATCATATCAACAAGTCATTAGAGTGTCTCTACATCACATTAAGTGAAACCGTATTATATTTCAATTTTAAATAAAATGTATATCATATAATAAAGGATCAAGAATCATCACATGTTTTCTATATCCTAGTGGCTCAGGTATCATAACCTGTTACCCATATCATAGTGGATTTGGAATCCAAATTAGTTTCCCATAGTGGATCAAGTACATTAACATCAGTATCACAATTATCTCACGATTTATAATGATTTAACCAATTAATTAGATATATATAATAGTAACACCCTTAACATCATTAAAAAAAATATATATATGTGATATAATATCATAAACCATTCATCATTAAAAAATATAATAAACTATGGAATAGAAATGGGAACCATAAATATTTTATCATATCATAATTAACCCATATAAAATAAATGGGTTTCATAGAATCATAATCACCATATTCATTCCATAAAAGTAGAAGGTATCATATTTTCATATCATTAGTAAAATATAAGAATTATTAAATATTATATAAATAGATGAAAAAATATAATTACAAGAACATTTAAAACAATATTTGAAAACATGAGAAAACTATAAATTTATTTTTATATCATTTTAATAAAAGATTAATTTATTATAGATAAAACCCATTTATATAAAAATAAATATAGAAATATTTTATTTAATAATCAATTAAACTCATGTTAATGTTGTTGGGAAAATAGGTTCATTCCATATAAGTTAAAATAAAATATTCATTTTACCCATTTAAAAAAATTTAAAAAACAACTTTTGAAAAAAAATAATTATTTGAAATAGAACAATTTTTTAAACACTATAAAAAGTTGAATTTAGTGAAATTTTCCTTTTTGAAAACATTAAATTATAGTTATGAACTTTAATAAAACGAGTTTGAATATTGGGGACATGAAATAAAATATTCATCAATAAAAGTGAAAATAAAGAGGCCTTCTCCAGAATTTTTTTTTAATATTTCTTATTTCCAAGTGGAGAAAAATTGTATTAATTAATAAAAATTATATGAATAACTAAAGTATTATTTATTAAATTAGGATTAAATAATAATATTTATAAAATTTCTATCAACTAAAATTTAGCAAACACGATCCCTGTAATAAATGTTCTTGTAACATAAACCCCATGCAACATTTGTAATCACTAAATCAAAACATCATGAAAGTGTAACACACACACACACATATATATTTTATAATACCCATAATTTTCATGATAATTTCATAAAATAAATAAATAGGAAATATATACCCCAAAAAAGGAAATAATTATTGAATATGATATATGTCTAATTGAAATAATATTTGGACAAGAAAAACATACCATAAGTATCATCTTGTTTAGTTCATGATTAAACATTATATATTGTAAATACATAATTTTTATAAATACATATTATTGAAACATACTCATAAATATCATAAAATATGTTATTTATATAAAAAAACTTACCAGTTTTTGTTAACAAGTGTTTATTAAAAATATTGTTCTAGGAGATCAATACTTTGTTTCTCTTTATATTTTGGTTTAAAAGTCTCAATCCTTGTATTTTTATCATTATTTGAACATTTATAGAGACATAAAAGTATCATGAGTATCACATGTAATAATTATATACCCATTTTATTAGTAATTATTCATATAATGCAGTGACGGAAAATTAATTACATCACTTCGTTGAGATGGTAATCTATAAGCACGCACGTGTGATATTTCTATTTTTTGATGGATGAAACGAAATATAGGTAAATAATAAATAATTTTTTTATAAATATGATAATATCCTATATGTGATATATATTTATTAAATCCATCTTTATAAATTTCTATGTGATGTGGTGATGGAAAATTAATCATACCACTTTGTGGTGGTGGTAGTCCACATTTATGCATGGGCGATACATTCATTTAAAATTTGATAGAAAAAACAGATTAATTAAGATACTACATTAATATAATAAAATTTATCTATATGTTATATAATTAGTTTTTGATATTTTAATTTTAATGAGATAATTTAAGTAGGCAAAAGAAGAAGTAAAATGAAAATGATGGGTTAAGATGATTACCTCTTCTTTGGAGAACCTCCATTGGATATCTCTTTATATACCCTAGGGTTGGTCATTTATTAAAAATATGACCCCCATTACTTATATATGGATTCATATAATATGTTTATAGGGTTTGGTTGTGGTATGCAGCTCATTGGGGTGTGAATTATAGAGAAAAGGTGATTTCCTTTTATTATGAAGAAAATGACACACTTAGAATTAATTAAAATATTTTAATACAATCAAATATTTTCTTATAAAAGTGGATCATGGTGGAAAAAATATTGATGATAATATAGGCTAAGGTTGAAATAAATTCAACTGATAAAATTTTTATTGGTTCATAATGAATTTTAAACAATATGTTTTGGTTTAAAAACTGGGTTATTAAATTATAACCTTATCGTTGGAAACAGAATTTTAAAAACTAATTGGTTTTAAATTTACATATATGGTAAAAATTGTTTTAAAATGGTAAAGAGGTGAAATTTTAGACCATACAACATCCACATTATCCCCAATAATTTTTTAAATATTTTTATGTCATATAATAATATATGTTATAAAATATAACACTATTAATGTCACTTTAAGAATAATTTCCTTATTTAGGTATCAATGATATAATGAAGGGAATTTATATGAAATATAAACTCTCTAAAAATAAATTAAACATTTTTAAAAATCATAAAGTTTATGTGACATAATAATTCATTGATTTTTTTTTTAAAATTTTACTTTTAAATTTATTTACATTAAATATTGTACTTCTTCAGCAAGATGTGTGCCAATGTTATGTATAAATTTAATTTTATTATACCATAAATAAATATAGTAATAAAATAACAACATAAAAATATATTAATTATGTACATATTAAAATTTTAGAATTTCCCTTAACATTATCTTATACAATAGTGAACATATAATAGAAATTAACATTTTTTAATTTTCCATTACTTGAAATATATAAAAGGTGTATGTCCAAGAATAAAGGAACCAAAATAAAATATTTTAGAATATTTTAAGGATATGAATGAATTAAACTCTTAAAATTAAATATATTCAATTGTATGGATGATTTTACATTTCTATATCATATTTTTATACTTTCTCTACATGTTTGAACCTTACTCAGGTGATAAATATTTACAAATGTTAATATTCAAAATGAAAAGAATGAAGAAAACATATTTACCAAATTTTATATTTTTATTAAAAATATGGAATAAATTGTATAATATTCAATACAGATAAGTGGAAGAAATTTGTTTTTATAATAAACTCACACAATATGATGAAAACATGTTTTCTAGAAAAATACATTATTAAGTGTGAAATTTCTTATAGAAAAATTCTGTATAATTTTTATTCTAATGACATTAATTGGATTATTTTTAATAAAAAATAACTAATTAAATTTTAAAATAAATTGAACAGTAAAATTTGATTTAGTAAATATATGAATGAAAAAATACATTTTTATATAAAATCATCATTCTTTTACTTTTCTTTGAAAATGTAATCTTTCAAAAAATTCCCAAAATTTCACCATAAGATAATTTTTATATAATTATTTTAAAAAATGAAACCATATTTATAAAAAAAAAATTCTAAAATGTTAATAATTTTATTTTATTACTTACATTCAAAGTGGTATAAAAACAATTTTTTGAGGAAAAAGTATTTTTGAAGCATAAAATTACTTTAATATAAAATTGAGAACTTATTTGAAATGTATTTATATATATAGTTTTTTGAGTTTGACCATTGTATATATATTTTATAATGTGGCTACCCATATTTATGTCCACTAATTAAATTTTTATATTATAATGGTAACATTTAAATAATTTTTTATTGTATATTGAGATTTTTTTGAAGCATGATGCTACTTGTTATGGTATATATTGAAAATATTATTATTTTGAAATAAAATTTTCTATTATTTTAGATTTAGTTAATCTAGTAGAGTGAAACCATTCTAATAAATTGAAATAATCTTATATTTTTTACTTTATTATTTTTATATGTATTCATTACAACCAAAGGTGAGATAAAGAGTGAGATATTAGATCATTGAATATGTGAAGAGTTAAAAAGGTATAAAAGTAAAAATTGGAATAAAATTATACCAAATAATGATCAAAACTATAACAATATTTCAAACAACCACTTGTGATCCTTTATATTCACACCATAGTTTGTAACACCACTATTATACTCTCATATATTATGTTTTTATGAAATCAATTCCCCTTTTCAAAGGCTATATGATGATTATATTTGATTAATCTAGTTAATTATTTTAGAAATAAATTACATAATTTGTGTTAGTAAATGTTACCATGGAAATGAAAATGAGAAATAATATTTTAGAGAAAAACCTCACAAATGAAATAATACTCTATTCAATTTTATGGTAAAAAATGTTGATTTAATTACCTTATTTATTTTTAAAATTATCTTCTTAAATATACCTATGATTATATGTTAACACTCATGTATAAATAAAAAAATAATACTTTTTATATATACTTTCATTTTATTAATTTCAAATAACAAGGTTTAAGAAGATTCGGTAGATTAACCCTCTATAAAAGATATAAGAAATCTTTATAACAATAGAAATTAAAAATTATTATTTTTATCTAGTGTTAGGTTAAAATTACTATTATGAATTTTTTAGGAGGCCCACATACCTCCTAGAGTGATCATATATATTCTGAGTTAAAATTTAAATTTGTTGTTACACTAAAATATGTTATGAATAATATTCCCAATGAAGTTTTCATTTATATTTTTATTATTTTCAAATGAATATATTCTGTGATCACCAAGCATTAAAAATAATAAAAAATTTAATGAAATATAATGAAGATAAAAAAATAGGTAAACACTAAACATGAGAGAGAGATAGACAATAAAAATATTGATAAAAATAGTGATGAATTTAAAGAAGTAACTACTCTAAAAAACGATCAATTATAATTTCTGTCACATTGGATTAAATATCATGACCATATTTGTTAATAAATAAAAAATTTCATGAAAACGTGTTCAATATTTTTTTATAATTCAAAAAATGTGTAGAGGATAAATAATTATTTCAATATAGAATTTTTCAATGTTGAATTCAAAAATGAATATTTGGAAACAACATAACTTATTTCTTCCATGATATTTAAAATAGATACTATATCACTTGCTATTCTAAGATCATTTTTTTAAATAAGGCTCATTTTTTTGGGAAAATACATCATGACATAATATAATGATCTTAATAAAGTGTCATTACATGTAGAAATATAATACAAATTAAAAATCTTTAAAATTGTTAAATATTTTTGTTGTTCACATTTTTTTATTAAACTAAAATATATATATTTTTGATTAGGAGAATAATTTATGAGTCTAAAACTAAATCCAAAGTGGTTTGAGGAAAGGTAATGATAATATATTCTCCTAATTAAGATCATTCAAAGTATGATATATCATAAAACAATCTAAAAATATATATAACAATTTTTTTTATAAAAAATTGGATATTAATATTTATGGGTATCTTTTGGTGCTATAACATGTTTATATACCTATGTAATGACCATTAGAACAATTTGGTAATAAGTGTAAGATAATAAAATATATAATATTGGTGGAACAAGTTTATAATGATTAAATAATCATTGATAATGAAAAATTATCTATATATTTTGAACTGATTTTAATTTATAGATATCATTAGTGGAAGATAAAATCATTACGGTCATATTGATGGGACATATAAGTAAATATATAATTTAATGGCATTTAGAATTGATAAATAAATAATTACACAAAAGTTGAATAGAGATAACTTTTAAGTTGTAACATTTTATGAAAAAAGTTTGGAAAAATTATTCACTGTAATTTTTTATTTGTGGAATGTTTTCAATTCCTAGAGTATAGAAAACATTATATTTCTTATCAATCCATTCCATATAAGTCAAATAATAATGATACATTGATGTGAACTAGATTGTTTTGTTGTATAAGTAGAGGTCACATCATATATGTATTTTCCTCGGTATCAAGTAACCCTTACATTCTGATTTTTAACCATGCAAACTATTATAGTGATGTTTGGTAGTATTTGAAGGACTTTCAGAGTTTTTTTGGGTATTTTATAGAGTTCAATTGTTTAATAATAGTTATTATAAACCATAAAACTTCTACAAGAAATTATAAGAAGTGTAACAAATTATTTTGGGTAGGCACAAAATTAGGTGAACATTTTGGAAAACTCATGTAGCCCCAAAATAGAAAGTATTAATTGGGAAAGATGGACTTTTCATAGTTGGTGTTTGATTTTTCTAACAATTGGGGCCAACCATGTAACATCCACCTTGAAGTAGTGTCTAGTGCATGGTTGGTTCACAAATTTTCTAACATTGAAACCCAACCATCCATGGTTAGTTTTTAGGTCATAAAACTTGATATAACTCTGTTTATCCAATAATCTTCTCGTTATTTCTCCATTCCAAACCTAAGTTTTTTCTTCATCATAATGGCTTTAGAGACGCCCCCCTCAAAATGGGAGTGACCCATTGAAAAATCATGTTGTGTTAAAGGCCGGATTACTTGGAAAGTCTCTATTCTAGGTGTCTTTTCTTTGATATACTCATTTTACCTCTTTTTGATTCACATGTCTAATTTATTGAGGATATATAAATAATATTGGATGGAAATTGTAATGATTTTTGGATTTTTTGATGTTAGGTGAAAATATATAAGGTTATTTTTTGGTTATCCAACCCATTTTTGATGATGAATTTGTGTGATTCCTCATTTTTTCCATAATCACAAATGTAAATGGATTCAATATGTACTCCTATTATTATAACATGATGGTTTAGTTTCAAATTTATTTAATTTTAGCAAATTTATTTTGAAATTTTTTTGCAAAGAATGGTAGAAACACTCTTTATTGATGGTTTATGGATTTTTTGAAATTTGTTATTATGAAAAGTGATTTTTTAGGGATTCTAAAATGATGATTTAAAAATGTGGACTTATTTGATTCTTATAAATACATTTATTATTATTTTTAAATGATTATTTATTGATATGTAATGAAATAGTTTGTTTGAAATGTTTTTTTGATACATGGTTTCAATGTGTTAATTCTTTCAACATTACACTGAATAAGTACGATTAGGTTACCTGGGATGTGCCCCTAGATTAGGGGAATGTTCCATTACGGTACAAAGATATTGTCTAATTAATGACTACATGTTTGATGGTTGTGAAACCTCTTATGAGTATAGAATTTTCACTGAATGATGCATGTGTGTGTGTTTGAATCATGGAATGGATATTCCAAAATGGAATGTGAAATGGTTTAAATAGTTGTTTGTTTTATTTAATTGTAAATTGCTTTGGTATGGGAAAATTTTTTATATTCTATTATAACCTATTTAAAATTTTATTATATTTCTTGTTTTATATAAATGTTCTAACTTGTTCTATCCTAATGGTGTTAATAAATAATTAATTTCGGTAAAACCAACCGATTTTGATTATACACCCCTACCATGGAATGTTGGTTCTTTTTCAGATTTTATTTATCAGTACACTGGTAATGTCAAGGTATCAAATTTATTTAGTGATGATTCTTTATACTTTGAGTATGTATTTTGGAGTTGGATCTTGGAGCCTGTTAGGAGGAGGGGGGTTAGTGACCTTGGAGTCTTTGAGTTTTATTAGTATTGATTCCACATTGTTTTTTGATTTTAGTTTTTTTTCATGGTACTATGATGTGGTTCATGGGTTTTCTTGTGTTTGATTTTCAGTTTTCATACATTGATTTTAAACATTATTATCATGCATAATTTAGTGGGTATATGGTTACAGTAAGCTTGGTTGTGGTCATATTATTTTCAAAGAAAAAATCATACAGAAACAATATTGAAGCCCTTATAATTTATTTCCATCCTTTGGAATCATGAGGATTTCACCTATGTCTTAGTAATAATTCCTCCTTAGACAAATCCAATGAAGAGGGGCATGATGATATAAATGGTACAATCTTGTTCAATTCTTGACTTATAATTGGTATAGGACATGGAAAGTCTATCATTCATTTTGAGAAAATGGTTTTGTTTTTTCAGTCTTAAAGATATAAAATAATTTCTAAATAGTCCTCAAGTTAGGATGGTAGAAATGAGTACGATTTCCAAAAGATGAAATTTAGAGAATACAAAAGAAATATCTAACCTATTTAGGCTAAAATTAATGTTACGAGGGGGTGGGGTACCTATGTTTTTTTAAGACACTTATAAGACAATTATTTCATGTCATGGGTTTTACCAATGAGATGAGAAAGACATTCATTATATAAATAACATCCCAGTAAGAGTTCATATTTAATTTAGTGTAATGATTTATTATTCTTTGCCAAAATGTTGATTTTTGAAAAGTTTTGGAATTATTTTCAAATGGGGGGTTTTGAAAAAAAATTATATGGGTGTTTTTAATGTAGCATTATTTTCTGAAGCATTGTGGTCTATTATAAAATAATTTCTAGAAGAAAGTGTAGAATTTAGGAAAGTCTTATTCTAATATGATTAATATGGTACAATTTAAAAATTATTAGCCCATTGTTGATAGTGGGCGAGACTTATGGCATTTTTTTGTTTATATAAAAGGGTATCATATACAATGAAAAAACCAAATAAAAGAGGCTACTGTGAATATGGTTTCACATGAGGACATAGGATACCCAAAAAATGGTTAAGATTATAGTCCACAATTTTCTAGTTGTGGATAGAGGGAATTTAATTGATGAACCAAGACAAGTGAATCATTGCATTCAGTTTCAGAAATATAATCCACCAATATTTCTGGGAGATTAAGAACTAGAAAAGGCATATAAGAGGTTGAATATGATGAATTTAATCATTGATTTCTATGGAACAGTAGTAGAACTCGACATCAAGTTGTAGAAGTATGTACCGAATGATCTTTGACACAAAAGTTGTGGTGTATTAGTTCAACATAAATTAGACTAGGGATTTCCAAAAGAGGTTTTAGAAGAACTTTTCAAAAAAAAAATTATATCATCACACGTTCAAGATTGCAATAATGATAAAATTTTTCTTCATGAAGTAGGGGATCCTCTCATTGACTGAGTATGCTATTAAATTCATTAATTTGGTCTTCTTTTCTCCTGATGTTCCTATTTGCGCATCCATGAAGGCACACATTTTTTAATCTGGGATGAGGTAGGATATTTTTTTAAAATATTTTCAGGATTTTTATAACATAGTATATAGAGATTCTCAATAATGATATAATGGTAGAAAGGGACATATCACGAGCCACTGGTGGAGTAAGAATGTTTATACCGACATGAAATGGTTGAAACTCTTATACTAGAATCAAGAAGAAGAGGGACACTAATTTACAAGGTAGTGAGATGACACATTATCAAATGGAAGGATTAGTGAATCCTTTTCCAAGAACCAATTAAAATTATGGATGTTTTCATTATTGTTCATTCATCCACATGAATCTTGAATTTTTGAACCTCCTATATCATCCGACAATTGAAAACATATAAGGAGTCTTTAGGGCTATTATTACAGGGCTTCGATTATGGGTGTTCGATACACTTCTCAATTTTTGAAGACATCGTATTCTTCAATAGCCCATGTGCAAAAAAATAATTCTCCATAGAAATATCAAGCTAGACCTGGAGATTCCATGAATAACATGACTCATAATCAAATGAAATCTCAATAGGAAAAAATAAACCTAGTGCACCAAGTTAGTATTTGTATGGAACTGATAATGTGATTGGGGTTGATCAATGTGCACTATAAATGGTGAGAGGTATGATTTTTTTAATTAAACTATTATGAAATATTTTATTGATATAGGTAAATCCCATTCAATTATTTCTTCTTGTTCTATTGATCTTCTATGTTTAAATGTTGAGATGATACCTTCTATTTTGAAACTCCAAACTCTTATTTGTCAAAGATAATGTCAAGAATTATGACTAGAGAATGTTCTATAACTTTTGATGGATATAATATGATACAGGATTTCTGGGAATTTTTAATACATGTTTATGATATAATCCCCAGTATGGATTGGTTGATATTTTTCAAGGATCTCATCAAATTCTATACCCAATGAGTTTATTTTACGACTAGTGATGATATCGAGAATCTATTTAGTGGAGGCTAGAAAGTAAAGGGAGTTGAAATGGTATTGTTGGAACTAGAATTTAGAGTTATATAATACCATTATATATCATTTAAATTTAAATCAATGGAAGAGATAGAGAATAAAATTTTTCATGTTACCATTGATCAGTTTCCATAATTTTTCATAAACAAAATCTCAGGGTTTACACCCACAAGAGAAGTGGAGTTCAAAATTGATCTCATTAAAGGAACACTACTATTTACATTCCATATTATCATATAAAACCAATAGATTAAATGTAATTTAATGTGTTGTTGGAAGATATATAATGAAAAGGGTTTATTTGGACTTTTCTTACCTTTGGGTAGCACCAGTCTGGTATTTTAAAAAGGAGGATAAAAATCTATGGATGTGTTTGGGTAATCAAAATAGTAACCATGTTACAATAAACAATTGGTATCCACTTCCAAAAAATGATTATTTGTTTGATCAATTAAAGGGATCCTAATAGTTCACTAAAATTAACTTGTGATCAAGATATAACCAAATGTACGATTGAAAGGAGGATATTCCTATGAAAATTTAACGAGAATGTATGACCATTATGAATAAGTGCTTATTAATTTTGGTCTTATGAATGGATAAAAATATATATGGAATTGAAGAATCAAAAATTTTAATGGTATCTATATTTGTTTTTAGTTGTGCTTGTATATGGAATATTGGTGTATTCAAGGAAACAGCCTGAGCATGAGAAACACTTGGTGATATTGTTAAGAATTTTCCAGGATCATCACCTATTTGTGAAATTATCAAAGTTTAGTTTTTTGATACAATAAGTACGTTTATTTAGAAATGTAATATCTAAATGAAGTTTTTATGTGGATCAACAAATTATAGAAGTTGTAATATACTAAAATCTCTATATAATGTCTTTGAGATGTATATTTTCCATGTTATATCTAGTTAATACCGACATTTTGTTAAATAATTCATATTACTTGCCTTAGAAATGATATCTCCGTGGAAGAAAAATGTTAACTTGAAATTGAAATATGAATGTCATAAGTATTTTCTAGAGATAAATTTTTTCCTTACATCAGCTTTGATCCTGATATTATTGGAATGAAGACAAGGTTATGTGGTGTACTGTTATGCTTCATAATTTGGTTTGGGGTGTGTTCTCATGTTGTGAGATCATTTTGTTTATTATTTCACATGATAGTTATGGTTTCCTGAAAAGAACTACCCAATTCATGATTTAGATTTATCTATCATAGTCTATTCATTGAATACTTTTCATAATTATATTTTTAGTGAAAAATTTATAATGATTATGGATCATAAGAGTTTGGAATATAGTTTTTCAAAAATTGTTTTGAACACGAGAAAAATAATATAGATATAGTATCTCAAAATGATTGATTATGACTTGATGTATACACTGGGTAAATGTAATTATATGGTAGATTCATTTTTCATAAATTCATATTCTCAATTGGAAAAATTGGATTCAATTCAGTGGTAGTTGATGTCAGGGATATCATACCTACACTTGAATTGTGAAGACCAAGGTGATGTTGCTGTTTTCATTCCAAATTTTCTTAATCCCAATTTTGTGAATATCATTAAATAGAAATAGATGTAATATTCATAACCTGTTTCTATGAGGTTACACATCAATGGTGGGGAGTCCATTGATGGGTAGAATTTGGAAAAGTATTTATACTTGTGATTTTGAAATTGGATGTTCATACATATGGCCTGTTACGAACAACTACATTATGTTTAATAACATTCGATATTTATTGTCAAATTGGAATATAGAATATTTATAAGGCATTGAGAGAATGTATTTGGGGGGTTTGAATAAAAATACTAGACGTTGAGTTTTTTTCAAGATGCATAATTTTACGAAAGTTAATGTAGAGCATCAGTTGTAATGCCCCAACCCCAGTTACCTAGATTCGTTACATTATTACATAACATTGGAATGATCACAAGGGATAAAATATCGAAAGGCCGATCTGTTTAGTAGCCTTGTATGAAATAGATACATTCAAAAGTTTTACCTTACTTTATAAAATGAAAAACAACAAAAACATTGTCTCTATTGACCACATTTATACCCCTTAGACTATCCCTGTAGGTTAGTCATAATATAATTTTTTGTATCCTAGGAAAAATAAAACATAGAAAGGGGTGAGCTCAAATTTTCAGTAAGGATAAAAATATAGCAGGAACTTTCATAAATAAGCGTAAACATGTAAGTTACTGTATATGACTAAAACATAAGCCTTTTAAACACAAACTTCTACATAATATTTCCAATATATATCAAATAATGCCATTTATTTATTCACATTTATATTCTACTAGTTGAATAATCACATGAAATATCAATAGCCAATTTCATATTAATGGAATAAAAAATGCCACAATTCATAACCACAAAGTCAAGGTATTTTGTAAAAACTACAAATAAGATTTATTCATGGCCTTGTGAAAATACACTAGATTGTCTCATGATACCTACCAATGCATCTAGGAGCTATAATGGCCTCCACCTGTCACTTACTATGTCCAATGCATTCCTCATATGAAAAGGTTTAAACATAACATACACATTTGTTTTAAAACTAGCATAATAAATGTAAATACTTTATATATGAACCATGAATGGTTTAAAAATAACACATCCACAATAAAACATATCAAAAAACCTTCAATATAATATGATAGTTTTGTATCATAATAAAGCAACTTCAAACAAGCTTAAAATCCATCAAAGGATGTTGACATAGATGAAATAAAAACATTTTTAGAGAAATATCTATTTCTATTTAGAAATCATTTAAAAGTCATATAATTATAAAAGAAAACATTTATTTTGAAAATAATCTTATAATCTTGTATGGGAATTTTCGACAATGGTATGATGGCAGAAAATATCCACACCCACTGTGTAGGTTAAAAAAATACATTCTTACCATAATTTTGTCGAAAAGGTCATAAAGTACCTTGTTTGGAAAATGACAAAAACATTCCTTTAAAAAAATATTTGGTCAAATAAGGGTATAAATAACTTTATCCCATAGTATAGTAAATAGTAAGAATGCTTTGAATTAAATTTTTTCAGAAAACATGGACGTGGATGATAAATATGTCCCAGTAGATACTTACGCATTAACAACCTCTGATATGTAAAGAGATTCCAGAATTAACCCTTGACTTGTACCTTTCATTGGTTGAGGGTATGTTAACCTCCTGTATAAAAGTAAAATAATTGTTATTAAATTATAAAATAATCATATACATAAAAATGATATCATATATGATCTTCCTATATTTCTTTGTTAATAATATTTTAGTAGTATCATTGTTTCATGTGTTAACTGATTTATTTTCCTTTATATTCATGGTTACATAAGACATTTTTGTTATGAATATGATGTATTTTATTCATATTTAGAATGATATTAAGTTCTTAAGCATTATTTTTAATCATAAAATGAAAATTATTCTTGAATGATTACAATGGGAAATGAGTCTCCTCATGTTCATGGAGACGATAATACGTACGTATCCACGAGCGACAATATCATTATATTGATTGTGAAATCAAATTTATTGGATGGTATATCATATATACAGAATAATTAACATGTTATATTTATTATATAAATCCGTTATATTCATTATAATACCAATCCAAATAATGAAGTGTTTGAATAACAAACTACCCCACAATGTGGAGGTGGTAAGCCGTACTTAAGCATGTATGGTGACTTTGTCATTCATAGGATGGATATAATAAAGAATATGGTTGTAACATATTTATAATAACATCACATTATGTAGAATTTACTAGATTTATTATTTTGGTAGGGAATCAACAAGGAAAGAGGAAGTGGAAGAAGAAAAGAACTTGAAAGAGTGTGGATAAATTATTACCTCTTCTTCAGGTGTTTCCATTTGAGTTGATCAAACGGGTTCCTAATGTTATATTTCTGATCAAAGTAAGGACTCTAGTTTGATGTGAGGGAATTTGGGAGGATATTTTTTCAGGGGTTGGTCTAGACAAATAGATTTTGAGTTGTGAAATTAAGATAAGGGTAAGTACCCTTTTACAAGAGAGGTGAGGATCACTTCATGAAAAGTCTGAAATATTATTTTATAATAAAATCATATTTGGTTTCTAATTGCTCCAAAATAATTTTTTTCTAGGATAAGGTGGGGATGGGTCAAAAAAATCTCAACCAATAGGTTTTATACAAGTTTAGTTCACAATATTAATCATATCTTTTACATTTAACTCTTAGTTAAATAGTTTGATATTTACCATGTCTATTTGTATTTTTATATTATATAGTTAATAAACATACAAAAAACTATAAAAAGAACCCAAATTGGTTGATTATTAATATATATAACCTTATATAAGTCCTTTTTACAAATCTTAGAATTTTAGGAATATTATATAAACTGATAATATAATATTTTTTAAAAAACACATTTATGTCAATTTTGTCACTATTTAGTATTTGGTTTTTGTGAAAATCAAAAAACCCGATTACTTCAAAAAATATATTTAATCAACCCTAACATGTCATATTAACCTATAATTTTCTTTAATTCATCAAAATTATCAAATAACATTTATTTTAGAAATTATTTTAATCATTCATTAATAAGGTAAATACTACATCATCATTATTTCATAAATAAATTAAATTATTTAATGTTTAAAAATTATAAATAAAATACCACCATGTAAGAAATATTTTTATATTTATAATTAATAATTATAGATGAAATTATCTTATGTATAACCCTATATTAAAAATTGTTTACTTATTGAACAATGAATTTTACACTTTTAACTCTTCTTTAAATAAAATAATAATAAATGTCCAAATCTAATCCAATTAGACCAAAGGGGGTCATATTTTATTACTTAGATTTTCTTTTGTTTAATTAAACTTATCTAATAGAATAATGACATGTGTTATGGTAATTGTAATATACTTTTTACCATTAATTACCCTATTTACTTTTAATCATGGTAAATAAAAGTCAAAAGTTACTATTCACAAAAAATTATTTTCACCTTATAAAACCACATTTTACTTACTGATATTAACCATTTCTCTCTGAATTTTTAAATTAACCTCATTGAAGTTCTATAATTATGTTTTATGCAAATTTGAAAATGATCCTAGAATGTGGGTAAAAGATTGTAAAAGTTCAATAAAATTATATATATATATATAAACTTATTATAAAATGACTCAAATGAATTACATTGAACATATATAGGTATTATGTATCTATTTTGACCTAAAATAAATTAAAATAAAATAACTAATTATTTAAATAAAATGTTCATTTTAAAAAATAACGCAGTGTTTTTCACTATTCATCAAAAATTGAATATTTTATGAAAAATACAAAAAATTCACCATAAGATAACTTTGATAGTTTAAATCCAAAAATGAATTCCATTTTGAAAAATAAAATTTATAAAATTTCAAAAAGTGGGTATTACTATTCAGAATGGCTATTTTGATTGGTCGTGGTGTGTTAAAACTCCAAGTTGCGTAAAACGCAAGCTACTGCATTACTCAAAGGGAAACATAACGTGGAAGCTTGGGGTGTTACATTCTCCCCTCCTTAAAATAATTTCATCTTAAAATTTCTAAAATATTACTACATAAACAGATTCAGGTGGTTCTTCATCATAAGTTCCTCGGGTTCCCATGTTTCCTCTTCCATATTATGGTTTTTTTCATTGAACTTTTACCAAATGAGTCATCCGGTTTCTCAACACTTTTCTCTGGTATCAAGAATCTTGATATGCTCTTCACTATAAGACAGATCTGGTTCCAGTTCAATTTCCTCATAGGTGAGTACATGCGTTGGGTCAGGCATGTATTTTCTCAAAAGTGAAACGTGAAACACATCATGATCTTTGGAGAGACTTTGAGGCACTGCCAAATGATACAACACAACTCTAATTCATTCTAGAATTTTGAAAGGTCCGATGTACCTGGGACTCAATTTACCTTTCTTACCGAAATGTATAACTCCCTTCCATAGAGATACCTTCAAGAAAACATGGTCTCATACTTGAAATTCCATATCCTTCCTTCGAATATCGGCATAGCTCTTTTTACTACATCGGGCTACTTGGATGTGGGTTTGGATAATCTTCACTTTTTCCATTGTTTCCTCAACATGTTCTGGTCCTACGAGTTTTCATTCACTAACATCATCCCACCAAGTTGGTGTGGTGCATCTCTTTCCATATAATACTTCATATGGTGCCATCTGAATACATTAATGGAAGATATTGTTATAGGAAAATTCTACCATAGGTAAATATTGATCCAACATACCTTGAAAGTCAAGTGAGCAAGATCTCAACATGTCTTCTAAGGTTTGAATAGTCCGTTCTGATTGTCCATCGGTTTGAGGGAGGTAGGAAGTGCTAAAAAAATTAGTATCCAGGGACTTATGAAAATTTTTCCAGAATCTTGATGTAAAATAGGGATCATGATAAAAAACAATTGATAGGGGTACACCACAAAGTATTACAACTTAATTAATATATAGTCTTTCCATATGTTCAAGTGGTGAATCATCTCTTATAGCAAGAAAATGTGATGACTTGGTAAAATGATCAACAACGACCCATATTGAATCATTCCTTCTAGGAGTCTTTGGTATCCCCATGACAAATTCCATCATAATATTATCCCATTTCCACTCAGGTACGGGAAGTGGTTGCTTTGAATCCCCCAGGATGTTTCCTTCTAACTTTCACTTGTTGACAAACCATACATCTTGACACAAAATCAGAAGTCTCCCTATCCATGTAGTCCCACCAACAATGTTCCTTCAAATATCTATACATCTTGGTTCTCCTAGGGTGTATAAAGAAATTTTAGCGATGAGAATAATCCAACAATTCCCTTTTTTTATTAGGTTTATCGAGAACACAAAGTCTCTTCCCAAATTTCAAAATTCCATCTTCATATATGAAGTTACTTAGTCTCCCATAATTCAAATCTTTAATCTTCTTTTGAAACTCTTCATCATCAATCTAAGAACGTTTTATCCTTCCTAGTAAAGATGGTTTGGAAACCACTTGAAATAGTTCTGATGTTTCAGCTTTCATGGTAATTCCCATATCCATTTTCACCAGATCAATGAAAATAGGATCACTTTAAATTCTCATCTTGTTCAAAATTCCTTGATCATTTCTAATGAAATAATATTCCACCTTATTTGCCTCCCCTGGGTGGTAGTGTATAGTGCAATCCTAATCCTTGAGTAGTTCAATCCATCGTCTTTGCTTCATGTTGAGTTATTTCTGTGAGAAAATATACTTCAAAATCTTTTGATCATTATAAATATCAAATTTTTCACTATAAGGATAGTGTCTCCATATATTCAAAGAAAATATTACAAATGCTAACTCAAGATCATGAGTGAGATTGTTTTTATCAAGATGTTTTAGCTGTTTTGATGCATAGGCAATAACTCTATCATTCTACATAAGGACACTACCATGTCCGTTATTTGAACCATAACTATAAATAACAAAACCATCATTCTCTGATGGTAGCGTCAAGATAAGAGCATTGCCTAATATTATCTTCAATTCTTCAATACATTCTTTATACTCTTTTTTCCAAACTAATTTAACCCCTTTACAGGTGATCTTGGTTAATGGGTTATCCAACCGGGAAAAATCTTGGACGAAACATTGATAATAACCTGCTAAATAAATAAAACTACGTACCTCAATTATACTCATCAGTGATGGTCATTATTGGACTTCCTTGTTCTTTGAAGGATCAAAAGAGATTCCATCCATAGAGACAATATCGCCACGAAAAGAAATCTCATGACGCCAGAATTCACAGTTGCTGAACTTCCCATATAATTCATTTCTTTTAAGGGATTTCAGAATAGTGTGCAAGTGATTTACATGATCTTTGATGCTTTTAGAGTATACCAAGATATCATCATTAAATACCACTAAAAAATCATCAAGATATTCCTTGAAAACTATGTTCATTTGATCCAAGAAAACAGAGGGTGTGTTAGTCAATCCAAAAGGAATTACTGTAAACTCGTAATGTCCGTAACTGGTTCGAAATGTTGTATTTGGAATGTATTCCTTCTCTACACACAACTGATGATATATAGATCGAAGGTTGATCTTTTAAAAATATTTATCTATATGAAGTTGGTCTAATAAATCCTCAATGCGAGGTATGGGATACTTTTTCTTTATTTTTATAGCATTGATCTCCCTGTAGTCAATCCACAACCTCATAGATACATATTTTTTCTTAACAAAAAGGATAGGGGAACCCCATGGAGAAACACTAGGGTGAATAAATCCCTTATTACTAAATTACTCTAGTTGTTTGTTTAGTAACACTAATTACATAGTGTCAATTCTATAAGGGGTCTCTGATAGGGGCTTTTAACTAGGAATTAAATCAATGTAAAAATCAATTTCTCATCCAGGAGGATGTCTAAGAAAATCCTATGGAGAAACATCAACATATTCATGCACAATAGGTACATCCTCTATTTGAACATTATTTTCCTCACCCAAAGTTATTTCATTCTCTTCCTCCCCAATAATTGAATTTATAAGAGCTACAAGGGGTGGATCTAGATAAGAATTTGGTGGTGACGTTTCTTCTCTAAAGATAATGTACTCATAATTATCATCAAAAATTGTAACCTCCTTATTATAATATTTTTTTGAATCAATGTATGAAATCCATTCCATTCCGAGGATTATGTCAAATTCAATCATGGGTATGACGATGATATTAGAAGATAAAGATCATTTATATTCCCTAATGGGAAATGATTCACAAAAATTTGTTATGATGATACTTTCCTTAGGAGTTTTGACTAAAATCTCCCTTATTAAGTAAAATTGAAAAAATAAAATTTTATTAGAAAAATGGAAAGAGATGAAACAATGTGATGATCCAGAATCAAATAAAGCACTATATAAACTTGAGGAAACCATTAAATTACCTACCACCACATCTTTAAGAGATTCAAACTCAGCAGTAGTGATCACATAAGCTTGGCCTTGCTCCCTTGGCCTTTTTTGTGGTACGTTTCCTTGTCACTTAGGACATTCATTTTCATAATGCCCCTTTTCTCTACAGTTATAGCATTCATCATTTACAACCCCTTTCTTCCCCTTGAAATCATGAGCTTGGTAGCCTTTTTCATCACACTTGTAACAGACTCCCATTACCTTCAAGAAAGTACCAGAGTGTTTCCTTCCATATTTACTATAGAATAGAAATTCAAAATTTCCCTTCTTCCTGTTATTTACATTTCCAGAATTTTTTGTAGGTCCCGTTTTTTCTTTCTTTTCTTTAAAGTCATAAGACTTAGAGAATTCATTTTCTATCTTGATAGTTCTTGAGACAATATCTTCGTACGATGAGAAGGATTGTGATACTAATGCTCGATGGAGAAATGGTTTTAACCAATCAAATAATCGATCAATCTTACTCTTTGTGTTAAGTATATAATATTTTTCATACCTTTCTAACCTTGTAAAGTTAGCCTCATACTTTGCGACATTATCATCTTACTTTTTCCTCAAACTCAGAAATTGTCTTTCCATATCCACTCGAGGCTCATGAGAAAATTATTTTTCTAAGAAAATATATTTAAACTACCTACATTCCATGTTGGATACTTCTTCATCTTTATTTGTGTTTTGGATTAATGAATACCATTGATCTGCATCTTCCGTGAGGTGATAAACATCCATGACAACTTTTTCTCTTTCGAAACTCCCCAAAGCATGAAATATTTTCTCTAAGGAACATATCCATTGCTCAGCTACTAATAGATTTGTACTCCCATTGAACTTCGGTTTTTGTTTCCTCATGAAATTGTCTGACATTTATCCTCTACGTTGTGGATCAGGGGGCTCAATATGGGTAAGGTTATTATTCATAACCTGAGTGAGTTTTCCCAGTATGGTGATAAGCTGATATGCACCAATTGCATCACTATCTCAAATATAATTATCCTAAGTAGAAGGAAAATCCCTTCATGGATTACGTGTGTTGATATGATTTCCATTCCATCTACTAGGTTCCATTTCTAATAAATAGCATACACTAGATTATTTTATGAATCCTAATACATAATTCTAATCATGTAAAACAATTAATATAAATTGAACTTTTTATGGATATAATCAATAGTAATAAAAATGTTTTCTTTTAAGAGTTATATACTCATAAATCCTTCATAATTGTTTGTAAAGAAAATGTTAATTTTCCTAAGCATATCCCCTAGGAGTGTCATAAACAAGAGTGCAGCAAGGCCAGTTGTCGTGTACCAGGATACCACAGGTCAAGCCTAAAACTCTTTGTTAGATATTTCAATCCTAGGTACATCTGTTACAAAGCCACCTCTACCTGCTCGTATCCAGACAAGGATTTATTTCTTGGAAAACTCGGAAAAATATATACATTACTAAAATTATAGGAAGTTATTATATACTAATACTCAAAGTCTATTTGAGGGCAATGTTATCTAATTAGAGTTTCTTAAAATATAACTTCCATGGTTTGTACTAAAATTCCTCTAATACCAACTATAATGCCCTAACCCTAGTTACCTAGAGTCTATGAATTATTACATAACATTGGCATGATCCCAAGGGTTCAAATCCCAAAAGACCGATCATTTTAGTAGCCTTGTAAGTACAAGATACATTTATATGTTTTACATTACATTATAAAATGAAAAAACACATCAAAATTGTCTCCATTGAACACATTAATATCCCGTAGACTATCTCTACAGGTTAGTTATAATATAAATCTTCGCATCCTAGGAAAAATAAAACATAGAAAGGTGTGAGCTTAGATGCTTAGTAAGGATAACAATATAGCAGAAAAATTCCTAAATAAGCACAAACATTTAATGAAATGTATAAGATTAAAACATAAGCCTTTTAAACATAAAAATATGCATAATATGGACAATATAAATCAAATAATGAAATTTACATATTCACATGGATATTCTACAAGTCTAATAATCACATGAAATATCAATAATGAATTTTATAATGATGGAATGCATAATCCTAGACTTCATAACCACATAGTAAAGGCCTTGTGCCAAGACTATAAATATGATTTTTTCGATGCCTTGTGCCAGGGCACTAGTTTGTCCCATCAGACCTACCGATGCATCGAGGTGCCATAGTGAGCTCCACCGGTCACTTACTAAGTCCAATGCATTCCTTATATGAAAAGGTTTAAACATAACAAAAACATTCTTATTAAAAATAGCTTACGAAATGTCAATAATTTATCCATAAACAATGAATAGTTTAAAAATAAAACATCCACAATAAACCATATCACAAAACCTTCAATACTATATGGAAGTTTTGTATCATAATAAATCAACTTCAAGCAAGCTTAAAATCCATCAAAGGATGTTGACATAGATGAAATCAAAACTTTTTTAAGGAAATATCTCTTTCTATTTTATAATCATTTCAAAGTCATTTAATTATAAAATAAAACATTTATTTTGAAAAATATTCTTATAATCTTGTATGGTAATCTTCGACGATGTTATAACAGCAGAAAATAGCCACACCTTCCATATAAGTTAAAAAAAGACATTCCTACCTTAATTTTGTCGAAAAGGTCATAAAGTACCTTGTTTGGAAAATGGAAAAAATATTCCTCTCAAAACATATATGGTCAAATAAGGGTATAAATTACTTTAACCAATAGTATAGTAAATAATAAGAATGTTTTGAATTACATTTTTAAGAAAACACATATCTGGATGATAAAGAGGTCCCAGTAGATACTTACGTATTAACAACTTCTGATAAGAAAAGAGATTGTAGAATTAACCCTTAACTTGTACTTTTCCTTAGTCAATGGATTGTTAAAATCATATATAATAGTTAAATAATTGTTATTAAATTATAAAATAATCATATACATATATACAATATCATATATGATTTTCCAATATTTCATTGTTAATAATATTTTAGTAGTATCATCATTTCGGGTGTTAACTGATTCATTTTCCATTATATTATTGGTTAAGTAAGACTTGTTTGTTATGAATATGATGTATTTTATTCATATCCATAATTAAATTAAGTTCTTAAACATTATTTTCATTCATAAAATTAAAATTATTCTTGAATGATTACGATGGGGAATGAGTCTCATCGCGTTCGTGGAGACGGTAATCCGTACGTATGCACGAGCGACAATATCATTATTTTGATGGTGAAATTGTATGCAATTGGTTGTTATATCATATATACAGAATAATTAACATGATATATTTATTATTTACATTAGTTATACTCATTATTATAGTCATCCAGATAATTAATTGTTTGAATAACAAACTACACCACGATGTGGAGACGTTAAGCCGCACGTACGCACATATGGTGAATTTGTCAATCATAAGATGAATAGAATAACGAAAATGGTTGTACCATATTTATAATAAAACCATAGTATGTATAAGGTACTGGATTTATTAATTTGGTATAAAAACAACAAGGAATGAGGTGGTTGAAGAAGAAAAGAACTTGAAATATGGTGGTGAAATTATTACCTCTTCTTCGGGTGTTTCCTTTTGAGTTGATCAAAAGGGATCTATAGGTTGGATATCTGATCAATGTAAGGAATATAGGTTGATTTAAGTGAGTTTTGGAGGATATTTGGGTATTGATTATCTGAACCAAATAGTTTTGGAGTTGTGAAATTAAGAGAATGGGAAGTACCCTTTTATAAGAGAGGTGAGGGTCACTTTAGGAAAATATTCAAATATTAATTTATAATAAACTAATTTTCAGTTACTATTTTCTCCAAAATAATTTATTTAGAGGATAAGGTGGGTATGGTTAGAAATAGTCTAAAAAAATATGTTTTATATAGGTTTAGTTCACCATATTAACATTATCATTTAGATTTAACTCTTAGTTAAATATTTTTACATTTACTATGTCTCTTTGTTTTTTTATTATATGGTTAATAAAATTAATATTAGCAGCCTAGAGAACACCAAGTGGTTTATTATTAATATATATAACCTTATATAATTCCTTTGGCCGAAACATAGACTTTTAGGAGTATTATATCAACCAATAATAGAGTATTTGTTTTAAAAACACATTTATGTCAATTTTGACACTATTTAGTATTTGGTTTTTTAAAAAATCATAACAACATGAATACTTTGAAAAAATTATTTAATCAACACCAAATTGTCATATTATTCTAGAAAATTAGCTTAATTCATCAAAAGTCTCAAATTACATTTATTTGGATAAATATTTTAATTTTAGTTTAATAAGGTAATTACTGCATCATCATTCAGACATAAATAAAATAAATTATTTAATGTATAAAAATTATAAATAAAATACCATTATGTAGGAAATATTTTTATATTTCTAATGAATATTTATAGTCTAAATTATCTTATTTATAACTCGATATTAAAAATGGTTTAGTTATCAAACTTTGAATTTAACACTTTTAACTCTTTTTTGAATAAAATAATAATAAATGTCCTAATCTAATCCAAGTGAACCAAAGGGGGTCATATTGTATTCCTAAGGTTGTTTTGGGTCTAATTACACATATACAATAGAATTAGGACATGTTTTAGGGTAATTATAATATCATTTTTATCATTAATTATCCTATTTACTTTTAACCTTGGTAAAAAAAATCAAAAGTTACTATTCACCATAAATTATTTCCCTCTTATTGAACAAAATTTTACTTAATGATATTAATAATGTTTCTCATATTTTTAAAAATCAACTCACCAAAGCAGTAAAAGTATTTTTTATGCAAATTTTCAAATGCTCATAGAAGGTTGGTAAAAGACGGTAAAAAGTTCAATAAAATTTTATATATCTAAACTTATTATAAAATGACTCCAATGAATTACATTGAAAAAATATATGTATTATGTATATATTTTTAACGTAAATAAATTAAAATAAGATAACTAATTATTTAAATAAAAATTTGGTATTAAACAATAACGTGGTGTTTTTAAGTATTCATCAAAAATTGAAAGTATTCAGAAAAATACAAAAAATCCACCCTAAGATAATTTAGATATTCTGAATCCAAAAATGAAATGCATTTTGAAAAATAAAATTTATAAAATTTTAAAAATTGGGTATTAATGTTCATAATGGCTAGTTTGATCAGCTGTAGTGTTTTAAAACTCTATGTTACATACAACGCATGCTAATACATTATTAAAAGGGAAACATACTGTAGATGCTTGGGGTGTTATATCAGTGACCAGCGTATATGTTTCAATTTTTTGCTTTTCCATTTTGTAAATGGGAGTAGATAGAAATAGTGTTGTAAAAGTTCTCCCAAATTTTTTTTAGAAATATGATTCCAAATTAGTGTTAAGGGATCATCCCACAAGGTCATCCAACATCATCCATATTACTGAATTTCATACAGTGGACTAAATTTGAAAAATCTATATCTCTAACATGGAAAAGACTCATGGAATACCATTTTCGATAGTATCAGATAGAGATCCCAGGTATACATCTTGTTTATCTAAATCCTTATATAAATCCATAGGGTCTTAGTGGAAAATGAGTATGGTGTATCTTCCTCATATAGATGGTGAATCAAAACAGAAACAAAAATGTAGGATGACATGTTTGGGGTTTGTGTAATAGATTTTGGAGGCTCATGGGAGGATCACATACAAATTTTTTAGTTCTCGTATAACAAAATATAAAATGCCTTGATAAATAAGGTTCATTATGAAGAAATATTTGGGTGTCCTTTCCATTCTAAAAATTGTTCAGTGGAGATAGGTGAGACATAACTAATTGGGAAGAGCCTTTTTAATGGGATAAAAGAGAAGATTCAGATGATCTGGAAGAAGATGGAGACAATATAGAGATGTTAGAAATTGTTTGTGGATCATCATAGATGGTCATTATCATTCGAGAAGAGTTATCATTTTTTCTTATTAATATCTCCATGTCTTGGGAATCACAATTTTTGAAGTATGGAATGTTATTTCCTCGATATATTAGCCCATAAAAGATACTTGCAAAGGATGGTGAGATGGAATAATGGTTAGAATAACCACAACAATTCACTATAATGCATAATGTTTTTTCATGTATCTCAGTTGAAAAAGTATTATCCAGATTCTGACAATGGGATTCGATGGGATCCCATTGTCCTAGAGTTGGATGCTTCATTGGTTTATATGCTTGTGTGGATTGTCGATAGACAAGATAATGTATTGAGTGGAAAAATAATATATCTCATGTTGTTTCTGAGGAAACATTGTCAGATTCAGAAATAATCATGGGAGTAGGAAGAAGAAATGGTCATGAAATCTTCCAAACTCATTAATCAACATGCTAGTTTTCTACTTTTTAGTGACCTAAATTCCAATGTTGGGGATAAACAACCTTTGTAGTACGCAATACCAAGTTTCACTAAACAACGTTATACTATAATAATATTATTAAAACTAGCTATTATGAATAGTAATAACCACTTTTTGAAATTTTGTAAATTTTATTTTTCAAAATGGACTTCATTTTTGGATTCGGAATATCGAAATTAGCTTAGGGTGAAATTTATGTACTTTTCGGATAACTTTCATTTTCTGATGAATAGTGAAAATTACTAAATTTTAATTAAAAACAACCTTTTTAATCGAAATAATTAATAGTGATAAATTATTAATTTTAGAGGTTTTAAATTATATTTAGAATATATTTTTACAATTTAATACAATGTTGGTCATTGGATTTAATTTCACATCTAAACGAGACATAAACAAGTGTCAATCTTTTGATAGTTATTATCTCTTAAGAACACGCTATTTGTTTTGACGAATGGAATTAATTTTTAAATTAATTAATGCAACTTATATGTTTTTAATTGGTAAAATAGAAATCATTTTTGAGATCATAAAATCAATTATATCTTAGGCCTAATTTTTGGTATTTTTCTGGAAACTTTCATTTTTTGATGAATAGTGAAACCACTAAGTGGTAGTTAAAAAAAATGAATTTTTCAGAAAACATAATTTTACCGCTTCTGTGAGTGGAATTTCAAAAATCCGAGAGACACGATTGATGTCAGTAAGTAAAATGTGGTCCAATGAGATGAAAATAATTTTTGGTGAATAGTAACTTTTAACTTTTTTTAACACGGTTAAAAGTAAATAGGGTAATTAAGGGTAAAAATGATATTATTATTACCCAAAAACATGTCCTAATTCTATTGGATAAGTTTAATTCGACAAAAAAAATGTTAGGAATAATATAAGACCATTTAGGCCCACTTGGATTAGATTAGGACATTTATTATTAATTTATTTAAAGAAGGGTTAAAATAGGTAAAATCAATGTTTAATAAGTAAATAATTTTTAATATAGTGTTATACATAAGATAAATTCGACTATAAATATTAATTAGAAAGCTAAAAGGATTTCAGACATAATGATATATAATTTGTAATTTTTAGACATTAAATAATTTAATTTATGAATGACACAATGATGATGCAGTAATTATTTTACTAATGAAATATTGACATAATTGATGTTATAAGTACCCAAATAAATGTAATTTGAGACTTTTTATGAATTACACTAATTTTATAGGTTAATATTACATGTTAGTATTGATTTAATTAACTTTTTTAGAACTAATCATTCTGTTATGAGTTTCACAAAAATGAATTACTAAATAGTGTCAAAATTGACATAAAACAGGTTTTAAAACAAATATTATATTATTAATTTTTATTTTATTCCTAAAAATCTAAAGTTCGGTCAAAGGACTTAGATAAAATTATATATATTAATAATAAACAACTTGGTGTTCGTTTGGTTTGTTATAGTATGTTTATTAACCTTATAGTGTAAGAACACAAAAAGACAGGGTAAAAATAAAATTATCTGACTTAAAGTTAAATATAAATGATAAGGTTACAATAGGAACCTAAACTTGTCTAAATTCTATTATATGAGAGGATTTCTACCCATCCCCACCTTAGCTTCGAAATAAATCAATTTGGAGCTATTTAAAACCGAATATGACTTTATAATAAAATAATATTTTTAGTTTTCCAAAGGAGCCCCTCTCCTCCCTTATAAAAGGGAACCTCCTCCCTCTCTTCCTCACACCACTTTGAGCCTTAAATCTTGTCCAACCCCTGAAAAATTATCTTCTCCACTTCCCTAGAAACATCCTAGAGGTCCTGGTCTTCTTCAAAGCCCAATTTTAGTTCCCTAAGAGGAGGAATCAAAGAGGCGCTTCAAAGAAGAGGTAATGTCCGTTACCGATTCTTTTAACTTTATTTCTTATTCCACTTATTCTTCTTAGGTTGTTTCATTATGAAGTAATAACATCAGTATCACTCATATAACCATATGTTATTATAAGTATGAAACAACCCTATTTCACCATCTATCCATCCTACGGAAAATGAAATCACCGCGCGTGCGTACGTATGGAATATCGTCTCCACACCGTGGTGTAATCTATGTTTCCCCACCACTTTACTTGGATGGGTATAATGGTGTAAATAATAACTACATATGATTATTTTAAAGTGATATTGATTCTGAAATAGTAATCATACACTCCAATACAATTCCACGATCATGGGAACGATATCATCGCTCGTGCATACGTACGGAATACCGTCTCCACGATGTGATGCGACTCGTTCTACATGATCTTCATTGCATAATGATTATATAAATGAATAGAATGAAGGAATATGATATATATTACACTAATAACATTCTGGAAATGAGTTATCTATATCCTAAAGAGAATAATAAGAATTTATTTGACAAAACACTCATAAGAACAAAAAGTAATAAACACCTGAATAACAAGTAGTAATGAAATATTAATAATAAGAAGCTAATAATATGAACATATATGATATCATATACATAAGTATGATTCTGGAATAAGTAAATAACATTATTTAAATCATTATACAGGAGGTTCGGACACTTACGAAGCAAATCAGACCTAAGGTAAGGGAAAATATCAGAATCTCATTTTTATCCGAGATTGTTTATACTTTGGTATTTACTGGGGTGTATTTTATCATCCACATCCATGTTACCTCAATATGTAATATTGTTTCCATCCACCTAAAACTGTTTAAATCCAATTTTACCCTTCGGTGAGTTTTTAGTAAAGGATATGAAAGGAATCTTTTTTCGTTTTTCGTACGAGGTACTTTTTGACTTTTCCGAAAAAAGTACGAGAAGAATGTTTTTTTAACTTATACGGAATGAATGGATTTTAAGAATGTTATTTCCAAGAAGCTTCCTTTACATTTTTTCAAGTTTATTTTTAATCAACTTCTTTTAGTTTAAAATTGTATGACATGTTAAGAAAGGAAAAATGATTTTGAGGTAGAAAGGATATTTTCCTCAAGAATGGAGTTCAAGTGTTTTATCAAAATTATTTTCCATCTAAGATAATAAAGGGTTCTGTTTCTATCCCTATTATTACATTGATTTGATTATGTTATGATGGAATTATTTTTATGAATTCCTTTATCTTATATGAATTGTTTTATGATTTCATGATGTTTAAGAATCCCATTTTTATTACATGAGTTATGCAATGATGTATGATTTTTGATTTTGTGGCACACATAAGAATGGTATAATTATGAGATGGGTGGGACCTATATATCCCTCCAATTAATTGGGTAAAGACTTTATATCTCATGAGATAGACATGGATGGAATGGCAGATTAAACCGGTTCAGTGAAATAGGACTGAAACGAGGAGTGAACTCGGTTCAGAAATGGATTTTGTCCACTATGATTGTCTTGGCAATGAGTCTTGACTAATAAGAAATGATTCTCTATGATTATGTGTGTATGACACAAAGTTTTATGTTTTAATTTATGATTATTGGGATTACATTTCACTACTATGATTTATCCCATGTTATGATACTATGATCTCTTTTGCAGGTTAAGATTTCCAAAATGTTATGTTCTTATGAATATGATGTGATTGATATTTCTTTTCTTTACCATTATTGAGCATTTGAGCTCACCCTTTTATGTTTTCTTTTCCCCAGGATATAAAGACAGGTTTTAGGTAAAAAAAAAGGAAGATCTTTATGGGAGATTTTGAAGACCATTCACCATGATTAGAAGATTATATTCCGAGTTTGCAAAGACACTAAACTATTACGGTCCTTGTGTGTGTGTTTTTGTTATGTACTAAGTATTCTGCAAAAGTAATGTAATTTCCATGTACGTTAAGCTTCGGGTCTCTACAGTTGGTATCAGAGGAAAGGTTTAGTCAACCTTTGGAAACTAGGATGCGATAACTTTAGTGAGATCTGTAGAGATATTTCTAAGGAATGTCTAGGGATGTCCCTAAGGTTACGTATAAGTATAGGTTATAGTACTAGAATTACGGTAACCCAAGATGTTAGATATTGAAGGTACTCCCCCTTTATTATATTGTTTTCTCTAGCATGATTTTTTCCTCTCACACAGTTATTTTCGGGTTTTAGACGATGGCTGGAACCCGAAGGAACCGTGTTGATCAATGTAATGGACAATGTAATTATTGTCCTCCTGAACAAACAAATGTTATGGGAGATGGAGTGAAAAATATTATTTCTATACTTACACAAGCTATGAATCATTTTGGACTTCAAAATGAGAAGAGAAGGGAATAATATTCTATTGAGTCCTCCATGAGGAAACGCCCACCTTCTTTCAGTGGGTCTTCTGATCCACTGATTTTTGAAAAATGGATCAGTACTACTAAAAAGATATTTTCAGTTCTTCAATGTTCTGAACATGATAAAGTCATCTTAGCAGTGTATAGTTTGGAAGGTGATGCTGATTAATGGTGGAATCTTATCAAGAATATGAGGCCAAGAGATGAAATTGAGTCCATGGAATGGGACAAGTTCAATAACTTATTTTTTAATAAGTACTTCCCTCGTATTCTTTGTACAAAGATGGAGAAGGATTTTCTTGAACTAAAGCAAAAGGATGATGAATCTGTTGCTATATACAAAGTGAATTTTACAAGGATTTCAATGTATGCATCTGGATTTATCATCCAACCTGAATGTAAATTTGATCGATTCTTTAGTGGATTAAAAAAAAATCTTCTAAGGGCATTAGCTATAAGAGACTTTAGTAGCTATGAAGAAATTGTGTGTTGTGCTATTAAGGTAGAAATGGAAGTTGGTGTTACTTATCCGTCTCATAGTTTTGACAAGAAACGAAAGATGGAGTTCAAGGAGAAATCTTAGAATAATGGTGAAAAGAAGATGAATATTTCCTTATGCTCAAAGTGTGGAAAGAAGCATGGTGAAGATTGTCTTAAAAGGACTAGAAAATGATTTAATTGTAGAAAAGAAGGTCATCGAGTAGCTGAGTGTCGAAGTAATGGAAAAAGGGTTTCTAATGATGTGGATAAAGAAAAGACTGCAGAGAACACACCACCAACACTTCAATGCTTCAAGTGCAAGGAAATGGGGCATTATGCTAATAAATTCCCTAATCCAAGGGTTAGTGATGATCGACATGAGCAACCACTTAAGGCAAAGGAAAAAAGGGAAGTCACATGCGATCACTTTTTGCGATGTTGAATTTGACAACGATGTGGTGGAATGATTAAGTGTTTATGTAATGGGATTCCAAAATAATGTTGTATATAGTATCATGGAATATTGGAATATTTATGTATTGGTTTATTGTGGTTTTCAATAATTTTATGGTACCGGTAACCATGGAAAGTGATTGAGATATTTTTGGACAAAAAAAATATGATATGCGCATAATGAAGGGAAAATGAGAAAATGAAATGTTTGACAGTATTCATGAGCTCATGATTGATATAAGGACTACGTGATATCATGGTTTGAGTATATACAATTTTTAGGATTTTGGTATGTGGAAAGAGTTAACTTTTAACAGCATTCATGTTTTCAATAAGGTTCAATGGGTATTCATTTTTTTTCAAGAGAATACATGATTAAGGTACTCACATGATTGGAGTGTGACCAACAAGATATATGAGGGAGAAATGATAGTATTCACATGCTTGTTATATGACCTTTTTAGTAATCGTTCTCTTTATACTATGAGTTTAGAAAGAAGTATTTTAGATAAGCCTAAATATTGGAATGGATTATGTTGGACATAAGTTAGTATTGTTTAAGGATATAAGTTTTTAGATATTATTTATGGGATGTTATAGTAATGTAGTTTTAGAAAAAGGACAACCTGCAGGATGGGCGACAACCCATCGCGTCGGACAAGGATGTGGGAATCGAACCCACAACCGAAGTGCGACTGGACTTTATCGCCTACCACTGGACTACAAGAAGTCCCTGTTTAGTAGAAATTAGTTTTATTATATTAAGTAGTATGATATATGAAGTATAAGTCCATTTTTGACACCATATATGATTAATCTCACTATATATGGACTTATGTATTTTTTGATAACTTTTCTAATATTTTATTTGAGACAGATGGAATGACCCCTCATTCTATTACATGATCTGCAAACACATCATGAATGAAAAATTCAACTTCATTTCATTAATAGATGAAGTGTAAATTGTCCAAATAATGTCCAATGGTGAGACTATACCAAAATCACGGAAGTATTTCTTCTAATTCCAATTTCATCAACTTTAGGGAAATGATCTTGAAAACCAAAAATGTTGTCCTAGTGCTCTTATATCTGATGAATCAGATGGTACCATATATTGTCACAAATTTATGGCTTTGTGATTGCTGGATTTTCCATAGCCATGTTCTCTTCCACTCTCCATCAGAACATGATGGTTAGATTTCTCTTCCATATCCATATTTTCACCTATGTGGAAACCCAGTGATTAGTTTATTTGGGTAACTGTTATGTTTCATACTTTTGGTTTTAAAGATTGGCTTTGTTATTCCTTTTTACGATGTGGGTATCTATTAAAGAAACTTTCGAGTAGTAAACCATTTATAACCCCGACAAATTTTGAGGGCGAAATTCATTTTAAGGGGGGTAGAATGTAACACCCCGAGATTTTATGAAAAATATTTTTCTTAATTTCATTAATGTCTTGTGTTGTACGCTACACCAAAAGGAGCTTGCACAAAACGCATCCTTGACTTTCCTTGCATTACACGCAATCGTGACCTTCCTCGATAGCGTGTGTAGTACGCAATACCGAGTTTCACTAAACAACGTTATGCTATTAAAATATTATTAAAACTAGTTGTTAGGAATAGTAATAACCAATTTTTGAAATTTTGTAAATTTTATTTTTCAAAATGGACTTCATTTTTGGATTCCGAATATCGAAATTAGCTTAGGGTGAAATTTTGGTACTTTTTGGATATCTTTCATTTTCTGATGAATAGTGAAAATTACTAAATTTTAATTAAAAACATCCTTTTTAATTGAAATAATTAATAGTGATAAATTATTAATTTGAGTGGTTTTAAAGTATATTTAGAATATAGTTTTACAATTTAATACAATTTTGGTCATTGTATGTAATTTCACATTTAAACCACACATAAACAAGTGTCAATCTTTTGATAGTTATTATCTCTTAAGAACACGCTATTTGTTTTGACGACAGGAATTAATTTTTAAATTAATTAATGCAACTGATATGTTTTTAATTTGGTAAAATAGACATCATTTTTGAGTTCATAATATCAAATATAGCTTAGTCCTAATTTTTGGTATTTTTCTGCAAACTTTCATTTTTTGATGAATAGTGAAACCACTAAGTGGTAGTTAAAAAAAATGAATTTTTTATAAAACCTAATTTTAACACTTATGTGAGTGGAATTTCAAAAATATGATAGACATGGTAGATTTCAGTAAGTAAAATGAGGTTCAATGAGATGAAAATAATTTTTGGTGAATAGTAACTTTTTACTTTTTTTTACCACGGTTAAAAGTAAATAGGGTAATTAAGGGTAAAAATGATATAATTATTACCCTAACACATGTACTAATTCTATTGGATAAGTGTAATTCGACCAAAAACAACCTTAGGAATAAAATATTACCATTTAGGCCCACTTGGATTAGATTAGGACATTTATTATTAATTTATTTAAAGAAGGGTTAAAATAGTTAAAATCCAAGTTTAATAAGTAAATCATTTTTAATACAGGGTTATAAAAAAGATAAATTCTACTATAAATATTCATTAGAAATATAAAAATATTTCCTACATAATGCAATTTAATTTGTAATTTTTAGAAATTAAATAATTTAATTTATTTATGACACAATGATGATGTAGTAATTATTTTATTAATGAAATATTGACATAATTGATGTTATAAATACCCAAATAAATGTAATTTGAGACTTTTTATGAATTAAACCAATTTTATAGGTTAATATGACATGTTAGTATTTATTTAATTAACTTTTTTTGATCTAATCGTTTTTTTAGGATTTTCACAAAAATCAATTACTAAATAGTGTCAAAATTGACATAAAATAGTTTTTAAAACAAATATTATATTATTAATTGTTATTTTATTCCTAAAAATCTAAGGATAGGCAAAATGACTTATATAAGGTTATATATATTAATAATATACAACTTGGGGTTCTTTTGGTTTGTTATAGTATGTTTATTAACCTTATAGTGTAAGAACACAAAAAGACACGGTAAAAGTAAAATTATCTAACTTAAAGTTAAATATAAATGATAAGGTTAAAATTGGAACCTAAACTTGTCTAAATTCTATTGTATGAGAGGATTTCGACCCATCCCCACCTTAGCTTTGAAATAAATCAATTTGGAGCTATTTAAAACCGAATATGACTTTATAATAAAATAATATTTTTATTTTTTCCAAAGGAGCCCCTCTCCTCCCTTATAAAAGGGAACCTCCTCCCTCTATTCCTCACACCACTTTGAGCCTTAAAGCTCGGCAAATCCATGCCAAATTGTCTTCTCCACTTCCCTAAAAACATCCTAGAGGTCCTGGTATTCTTCAAAGACCAATTTTAGTACCCTAAGAGGAGGACTCAAAGAGGCGCTTCAAAGAAGAGGTAATGTCCGTTACCGATTCTTTCAACTTTATTTCTTCTTCCACTACTTCTTATTAGGTTGTTTCATTATGAAGTAATAAAATCATTATCACTCATATAATTATATGTTATTATAAGTATGTAACTACCCTATTTCACCATCTATCCATCCTACGGAAATTAAAATCACCGCGCGTGTGTACGTACGGAATACCGTCTCCACGCCATGGTGTAATCTATTTCCCCCCACCACCTTAATTGGATGGGTATAATGGTGTAAATAATTACTACATATTATTATTGTAAAGTGATATTGATTCTTAAATAGTATACATACACTACAATACAATTTCACGATCATGGGAACGATATCATCGCTCGTGCGTACGTACGAAATACCGTCACCACGATGTGATGCAACTCATGCTACATGATCTTCATTGCATAATGATTATATAAATGAATTGAATGAATGAATATGATACATATTACACTAATACCATTCAGGAAACGAGGTATCTATAACATAAAGAGAAGAATAATAATTTATTCGACAAAACACGCATAAGAACAAAAAGTAATAAACACCTAAATAACAAGTAGTAATGAAATATTACTAATAAGAAGCTAATAATATGACCATATATGATAACATAACAATAAGTATGATTCTGGAATAAGTCAATAACATTATTTAAATCATTATACAGGGGGTTCGGACACTTATGAAGCAAATCGGACCTAAGGTAAGGGAAAATATCACAATCTCATTTTTATCCGAGATTGTTTATACTTTGGTATTTACTGGGGTGTATTTTATCATCCATGTCCATGTTACCTCAATATGTAATATTTTTTCCATCCACCTACAATTGTTTAAATCCAATTTTACTCTTCTTTGAGTTTTTAGTAAAGTATATGAAATGAATCTTTTGTTGTTTTTCGTACGATGTACATTTTGACTTTTCCGACAAAAGCACGAGAAGAATGTTTTTTTAACTTATACGGAATGAATGGATTTTTAAAATGTTATTTCTAAGAAGCTACCATTACAAGTTTTCAATTTTATTTTTAATCAATTTCTTTTAGTTTAAAATTTTATGACATGTTAAGAAAGGAAAAATGTTTTTGAGGTAGAAAGGATATTTTCCTCAAGAATGGAGTTCAAGAGTTTTATCAAAATTATTTTCCATATAAGATAATAAAGGGTTATGTTTAAATCCCTATTATTACATAGATTTGATTATGTTGTGATGGAATTATTTTTATGAATTCATTTATCTTATATGAATTGTTTTATGATTTCATGATGTTTAAGAATCCCATTTCTATTACATGAGTTATGAAATGACGTATTATTTTTGATTTTGTGGAACAAATAAGAATGGTATAATTATTATATGGGTGGGACCTATATATCCCTCCAATGAATTGGGTAAATATTTTATATCTCATGAGATAGACATGGCTGGAACGGCAGATTAAACCAGTTCAGTGAAACAGGACTGAAACAAGGAGTGAACTCGGTTCAGAAATGGACTTTGTCTACTAAGATAGTCTTGGAAATGAGTCTTGACTAATAAGAAATGATTCTCTATGATTATGTGTGTATGCCCCAAAGTTTCATGTTTTATGTTATAATTATTGGGATTAAATTTCACTACTATGATTTATCCCATGTTATGATATTATGATCTCTTTTGTAGGTTAAGAGTTCCAAAATGTTATGTTCTTATGAATATGATGTGATGGATATTTCTTTTGGTTACCCTTTCTGAGCATTTGAGCTCACCCTTTTATGTTTTCTTTTCCCCAAAATATAAAGAAAGATTTTAGGTAAAAAAAGGAAGATCTATATGGGAGATGTTGAAGATCTTTCACCACGATTAGAAGATTATATTCAGAGTTTCCAAAGACACTAAACTATTACGGTCCTTGTGTGTGTGTTTTTGTTATGTACTACGTATTCCACAAATGTAATTTAATGTCCATGTACGTTAAGCTTCGGGAATCTACAAGGGTAGGCTCACAGTTAGACACACGATTTGGCCAAATTGTGCATCCATGTAGAAGAAACCATTATATTGGAGAATAGGTATTTCTTATGGTTTGAAGACAGTTTTAATAACATTGAAGGCCAATAGTGTGAGGTGCCCCTTGAGGTAGTGGGTAGTGCATGGTTAGCACATTGTTTTCCTTATCATGTGACCCAACAATGGAAGATTAGTTTAAAATCCTAAAAAATTATATCTAACTTAGTTTAGACCATAATTGAATAATTATTCTTCCATTTAAATCTTAACATGGTTTTTATTCTTCCCAAAGGATGTAGAGACTTTTCCCCTCGATCTGTTAGCGATCCGTTGAAAATCATGGTGCCTTGAAGGCTGGATTGCATGGTAAGTCTCAGTTCCTAGTGTTTTTATTAGACATACAATATTTCCATTTCATGGATTCGTTGACCTATTTTTTAGTGATATATCTATGTTATTGGATTCCAATCAAGATGATAATTGGCTGTGTTGATGTTATGGAACTAGATCTGTGGTGGGTTCCTAGAGATTTATCCTTGGTTTGCTTAAGAATTCCGACCATTATACATTTTTTCCATAATTTCCAATATTTATGGATTTAATAGAAACTCCTCTAATGATAACATGGAGTGTTATAATCAAATTAATTTAATAACATGAAATTTATTGGAAAAAATATGTGCAAAATATTTAGAAACACTCTTTGTTGATGGTTTTTCATTTTGTGGAAATTGGTTATTCTACAATGTGCATTATTTAAGGATTATAATTTTTTTTAAAATATGGATTTTATTATTAATATAAATGTTTAAATTGATATTTTTTTCAATAAAAATATGGTTTTATTTAAATGTATTGAAATGGTTGGTTTGGAGTGGTTTTTGGAATACAAGGTTAGTGCGAGTTGTTGCTTTTGACGTGTTCTTGAATAAGGGATTGTATCATTGGGGTAAAAGTGACTTGAACCTAGATAATGGGTTTGTTCAATCAGGTAACATAGAGATTTGACACATAGTGATAAATTGGTGGATGTATGAGAAACTTATCATGAGTATAGAAATGTCACTGAAGCATGCATGTGCACATGTCTGTGTGAATCAAGGAATGGGTATGGGAAAATGGAATGTGTAGTGGTTTAAAGAGTTGTTTGATTTATTTCCATGGATACTATTTTTGTATTGGAAAATATTTTTTACTCTGATATAAACTATGTCAAATTGTGTTATATAAATTTTTTTATATAAATTAGCTAACTTGTTCTATCCTAGTGGTGTAAATAGAGAAGTCTCTTAGGAAAAACCTACATATTTTCATTACTCACCCCTACCTTGGAACATTGGTTATTTTTTAGATGTTGTTTATTTATATGTAGTTAATCGAATGGTATCCAGTTTCATTAGTGATTATTCTTGATGCTTTTAGTATAAATTTTTGGAGTTGGTTCTTGGAGCATGTTGGGATCATTGGAGTGAATGACCTTTGATTTGTATGGTTTTTGGGTCTTGTTTTCTTCTTTATTTTTTGATTCTAGTTTGGTCTCATCATGATACACTAACATGTTTCATTTTATTATTTATGTTTTATTATTAGTTTTTATAATTTTATTGGTGTTTATTCATATCATTTATCATTTATTATTTATTTAGTTTTGGTATGCTTGGTAGTGGATATTTTATTTTCAATGGTAAAATCATCCCCCAATTATATTAAAGAAAATGCTATTTAGTAATATAATTCTTCATCTGAGGGATTTTAACTAATTCTATATATAAATTATACATTGAATCAATCCAATAAAGAGGGGTAGGATATTACAATAGTTCACTGTAATTGGGTCATGAAGGATGACATTTGTTATATTGTCTTTGAAGAAAAAAGGAATTAGTGAAAAAAATTATTTATGGACTTATTTGATAATTATTTACTTGAATATTATATGTGCTGAATCCATTAAAGAGGATTATATATTAATTAAAATCGATCATATGGATAGTTCAATTGGAAAATAATCAAAAACAAAAATCAAAAGTGAATAAAGGTGCCAAACGAAATGTTATGATTCTGTAAGAAGATGAAGAAAATTAAATTCAAGATAATTTCACCAAAACATAGTGAACCAAAAAATTAAAAAGTGTATCATGAATGTTAAAATATGGATGGATACACATCCAAGAGTTTTCAATGAATAATATTATCCCTATAGAAAATACTAAATAATATGAATATTGCACAATATGATGCATGTTCAATTATGGATCAAGTTAAAAAGAATATCATATACAAGGAGAGAAAAAAATAACCCATGCTACCAGAGGAAAATTATTATTAAAAAAATAAATTCAATAATGAAGATTATACCAAAATATAAATCTAATTTGGAATGATAAAATAGTTTGAATCAAAATTTTCAACCAAGATAATCATAATTAAGAGCAATGAGTTCCAATTTTTTACAAAATTTTTATTCTATATAGGTGTTCACTAATTATATATAATTAATGATGGACATTGTTTTCAAGATGGAAAAAATAAAGAGAATCATGATGGAATAAATATTCCAAATCTGATAAAAATAAAAATCTATGTATGAATTATCAGTTTGTATTATAAAAAATTTGAATAAAATATCCACATTGATAAAGTAATGTTTGATATCACCCCTTAAGTATTAGTTTACCTTGATAAATTACTAGATATTTATAATTCATATATAAACTAAACTTATGGAAGGTATTTCAAATGTTCCATGGGTGATGTATGTTCAAATATAGTCTTATCATTGGCCTCTCATGAATACATTATAATAGAAATAAAGATAATTTTTTTTATTAAATGAAAATATAATGAAGAAATTTTATGATATTCCTAGACTTTATGTCTATAAAAATCTATTACTGATTGAATTTTTGTAGTCTATTTTTTGATATGACTTCCAAAATTGAGTCCTTTATTCCAAATATAAATATTATTTTGTCAATTTAGGCCACAAGGTTTATACTTTAGCATATTCTAAAAACCTTTTAATGAGTTCTTGTAATTTTTTTAGTTGGTATCATTTTACATTGATCTATATAAAATTGTATGTCTACATAAATCCCAAATGTTTTCAATGACATGAATGTACCACATATTCTTTGAGTGTGATGATCAATAACATAATTCTTAAGTATTAACTTATTCCAATATCTTCAATGAAATCTCTTATTATTTTCAATAAGGTTGTTATAAAAATTAAAAGAAGGAAATGAAAAAAGTGGAGGGAAGGAATGATGATGAATAAATCAGAAGAATAATCATATCACATATTTACATATCATTTTCTAAGAGTTATTGAAAATGATTAAAAATTGACTATTTTCGAACCAACTTATTGGTTGTGTTGTATTTTTTTCAATAATGATTTAAGGTATTGGGGAAGATGATTGATATTAAAATGTTGAAAATGTGATGATGGGAAGTTTTTTGGAAGTCCTTAAGCATGTTGAGAATAACTTGGAGTTCCTGTGAATGAAACCATTATGTGAGAGGATTATCTTGTGGATTTTAATATTTGCACCATCACTTGTTATGTTTCCATGTAAATGTGAAGGATGTACTTCCCTGAGATTCATCAAAATTTACTGACATGATAAAAAATATATTTGGAGTTGTTAGTTCCTATTTCCATTATAAATATGGAATTGAATGAAGAATTATCTTAGATATTATGCATTTAAACTCTTGGAGTAGATTTGATGGTATTATTTTTGTTCTTTTATTTGGTATATTTTGAGATCCATTCACTTGAAAATAATAATTTTATGACATTAAAGATTGATGGTTCATATATTGAATTGGTGTAAGAAGTTATAAATGCAATAAAAATGACGTTGAGAATGTAAGTTGATAAGATACATCCTTGTGGCTATCATAAGTATATGATTATATAAAAATTTACATGAATAAAGTGAACTATACAAAAATATATACGAAATTTTCATATATTTCATGATAACTACTAATAATGAGTGTGAAATCTATAATAATTTTTGAAAGAGTCCAATAGTTCCCATCATGTTTGATAAGTAAATATTTAATAGCGAGGAAAATGTTAAAAGAAATTGTGTGATGTTTTGAAATACTAACCGAGTGATGATAGTATTTGGATAATGATTTAGAAGTGATGAATATAGTTTTTTACATTGATTGGTCATGACTAAATCTTAATGAGTTAAAGGGGTTATGAAGTAATATAGTGGAAGAACAAAAATTTTAAAAAATGGCTATGTCCTCACTTATGTGAATCCTCATGTATACAAATCCTTGTATATAAAAATATGTAAGGATATACCTATGAGTTTCTAATTAAAAAACTAATACTTATATATGTGGATCTATATATGATTCCATACATATGGGGATCTAGAGATGATAATTTATGTATGGGTGATCACATAGTGGGATTCATCTAAGAATGATTTACATAAGGGGATTTATCCATGGGGAATCAATGCAATGGGATCAATGTAAAAATTATTAACTTAAAAAAATAGTGCTTCAGGATTTTATATCATTATTTCCATATTGATAAATCTATATATTTGTTTTCTCGGTAAATTAATGAATTTGATATGGTGATTAGTTTTTATGACATTATCAATAATAGAATAATCACATAAAAATTATCATAATACCATATAAAACTAGGGTAGGTCCAATTGAGAGAAATGATGGAGGTTGAGAAGAGTTATGCACTAGAAGTTAGATTTCCAAATCATAGTGCATATGTTCATACATATGTGAAATGTTCATATGAAATGTATATAAATAATTGAAATTGATAATGAGATTATGATGCTTCCAAATATCATGAGGAAATGAGAAATAAATGTTGAGGATTTAGGTGACTTTTTAAGAAAATTTTACAATTTAATTTGGATGAAAATTTTGAGTTTCAAAATATAGAGATTTAATAAAAATTTGAATATTGAGAATTATTGATTTTTTTATTCCATATTTTTTCATTGAAGTGAATAAAAAAATGACGACAATATGGAAATGAATCAACATAAATTTTTTAATAATCTATAAGTTGATGAAAAAACAAGTGAGTTACCAAATAAAAAAATTACTTATAGACCATGATATTACAAAGAAAGAGAGGGGGGGAGGGAACTATTTTTACATATAGAATAAATTCAATGTGGAATAATGAAATATGTGTTAAATTTTCTTGGCATATACTATAATGAATCATATTTAGGACATGACTATTATGGAACCAAAATAAAACAATCATGTTCTATAAAACACTTAATATGTATGAGATAACACACACATTTCTATAATAGAGTTATTATGGAGGATTTATGTATACAAAGGGTGATCAAATTACTTTTTTTAGAATAAAATTAGGGATATCATAGTGATTAATGTTCATTAAGAGTAGGAATAATCCTTAATCACTATGAATAGATGTTTTGATCCATTTATTCCTTGTACATTGTGAGTGTCATCATTACAAGCCCAAGGACACACCACTTCCCATTCATCCATTGACAATGAGTATCATACTATGAGTGAGAGGGATAATAAAAATGATACATTGGGGACATAGGAATAATTATGGATATAAAAATCATTACAAACCCTTCTATTCATTTAATATTACTTTATAATTTGTATCATCATGCATAAAAACCAAATGTGTCATAAAGGGAAAGATACCCATTCACTAAATAAGTGAGGAGTTTACATGTGATCTAATTTTAAATAGGATTAAAATTATACCCACACTTAATCACCCTCTCTATTTACAACATATAACATTATGATTCCATCACTAGGTCACTCAATTTTAAGAGAATTAAGAACCTATCATTAGACTATATAAGATCGAAATATTCTATCTCCCATGATTATATAATTTATTTGTGGAAAGGATCATATAAAAAATTAATACTTGTAAATGATATAGCTAGTGGGAACATATATATTGATATATATGTTTGATAGATATTATTACATCCCATTATATATTTATTATAAAATATTACATTCTAGTGGAAACTATTTTCTTATATTTATATACTCATAAACTCATAATTTTTATCAACACAAATAAATCCATTCTCGTGATATTATTTATTTTTGAAAATGAAAATCACGTTTATGAAACATTGAGAGCTACCCCAAATAACTTTTTATGGTGTTAGAAAAGTAGTTTTAGATAAATATGTAAATTTTATTTCATATGGTTTTATACAAAATTAATTTTTATAGATTTTTTAAAAATATCATTGGAAAAGTCAATGAAATGTTTTGGATGTAGCTTCACATGTTATTGGATCTGGTCGATAAAAATCTACATATATACTATGTCTATATTAAATTATTTTTTCTGTGAGTTTGATGATTTTGTGAAGTAAAGTGATCATTGTAGCATAATGTTTTTAAAAACTACATGGGTTATCCTCATGTGAACTAGGGAATAGTGTGAGACAATATGTTGCATTAGTTTTTATATGAGATTTATCACATTTTTTGATTTCAATAAAAATTATCCAAATAATATTCAAATGGTATCATATTTAATTACTCATCCTGGGATGATGTTTTTGATTAGTTTAAATAAAAAAAATTTATTTTTAAATTCTAAATAATCATTATGTGTGTTAAAAAAATCAAGGGAGTTTAAATTTTACAACATTTTAGGAAATGTAAAATCAACATATGGAAATTGTATTGGTTCTTGAAAGCCTATATAAATTGGTTAAATCATATTACTTGGTGTCTGTGATGTCTATCACAAAAAATCTCAATTTCAAAATTCAATATCTATGACATCAAAAAACTAGTGCTCCCTCGTTTGTCCATACTGGTCTACCTATGTGACCCCAGGCATGCACACCCCAACAATAAACTAGAGGCTATCGACTAGAAGCAAGGGAATAAAGATTATAGTGGAGACTATACCCTCTAGAGTAGTGTATAAATACTATGAAAAATAATTATATAGTATAATAAATTGAAGAAAGAATATAATAAACAAAAATTCATCTATAGAAGAGTAAAGACAAAAATATAACATATTAGTAATAATATAATCATGTAATGATAGGTTTAAATCTAACTAAATGGATTGTTGAAGTTCAAACAAAATAACAACAAAGAAACTCAAATAGACACTCTAAAATCCTAGTTCAAAACCCATTTAATCCTTGTCCCTAATCTCCAACCCATTAAGAGAGAAAAATAAACACAAGGACCCTTCAGCTCATCTAAATACTCACCCATGAAATCTATTTGGGTATAAAATGATATATTGTCTAGGGTATGAGTAAAACTCTCTAGGTTGACACCACAATGTCTAAACATATCCATTATAAGACATATAGTGAATGGAATAAAGAGATAATGGGTTATTAATTTAATCATATAATTATTCCATGACATAAATACACTGACCCATGAGCTATGTGTTGAAATTTGGGGGTACTCTCAACCTTCTTAGACACTATAATTGATATATCTGAGCACTTCATAGAACTATACCAACCATCACCACAAACCATCGAAGGTATAGACCATAAATCATCATAGGAGAATCATGAAGATACCTACAAGAATTATATAATGTTTAGGAAAATCACATTAAGCATTAAATAATGTCCATTTAAATCCCTATAAGCATTAAAGCATGTTCAGGACAAGCCCTATAATGAATATGACATGTTTGATCCAAACTCAATACATATTACAACATTTCTAGTTAGAGCCCTATAAGAATTAAAAAATTGTTTTAAACAATGCATATAAAAATTACTGAAAGTCTTCTCTATGATCTATAAGAATTATATCATGTCAAATATCATAACAAACCACTATTTTCAGTCCATTAAATTACCATTTTTCATTATAAAATATCCACGGATCATAGTGTATAAAAAATATTATTTGTCTGTGCAATTTGATATCAATTAATTTCACCAAAATCGTATGTCATTCCAATTCTTCATATTAGGATAATAATGACAAAATCCATCATGTCATATTTTTATTGTATAATTTAACCAAAACCCAAAGCTAGATATAAGGTTGTTACATTGATCGAGAGGGAACATGTCTTGGTCTCAGGAAAAAAAGAACCTAATGTGATACAATATGAGGTTTATACATGTATATCTCAAAAAATATTGGAGAATTCAGTTTCCTACAATGTGTTTATATAATTATGGAATGGTCGTACATATTATACATACAAGAATAAATGAAATAGGAAATTAAGGATATGTTCTAGACTACAAACCTGAAATGAAGAAAATTTAGAAAAAATCATTATGTACAATATAGAACATTGATCATATTATTATTCCTTTAGGATCGTGGACTATAAAAAATTCTATATGTTTCTTATCATCAGGTATTTATCTTTGGATGACGAATGAGAAATAATGTTAAAAGGAGGTCCATAAGCCTTCAAAAATATCTATGGGGTTCTGTGAATTCTATAATTTTATCAATTAATCTAATGTTATTCATTGGAACTAATTACACATTGAAATTGTATATAAAAAAAGGAATCTTTTGAAAATTTTTAATTTCAAAACATGCAGTGTCATCCTGTCAGCTAGATTGATTTTAAATTAATTTCGAAAACATATATGTTTATAATTTGGAAAAATTTATTCCATTTTTAGAATCATAATAATTTATAATTTATAACCAGTTTAATTTTTTTTCAAAAATACTAGTGAATGTAAATAAAATTATGTACATAGATTAAGGTAAAATTATGCTTAACTAGAGACTAAACCTTAAATATAAGACTCAAAAAGACATAAGAAATTGACTTAGTGCTATTTTATGGACATATTTCGACTCCATACCTCCTTGTATCAACTTTTTTATATTATTTTATCCACCTGAATAATTAAATTCATGGGTGGAATTATCTCTTGAAATATATAAAACAGTGCCACTCCTCCAATATAAAAAGGCCTCCTCTCCTCCCACTTCCACACACCTCTCAAGACCCTTGGATAAACGAAAATAAGATCAAATAAGATCCCAAAATCCATAAATTCCTCATATAATTCTCTATTTGTTAATAAAGTAGTCTAAGGAAGCCCTTTTGCACAAACCAAAAGGAGTTACCTGATTACGAAGTAACACTTTCTCTCCAGATCCTTTATTTTATATTCTTTCTACACCCCCACCACATTCTTTATTCCATTATTTTATAATTACAATAATATCATAAATATAATAAGTTATTTTAATGCTATTTTTTTTGACCTAAACTTACACGCACTTCCATCTAATTGGTAAGGAACATAAAGATTATGTGTACAATGAACTACCACCTCACTAAAGATTGATAGTTCAATTTTCCATTTCCACCTGTCATGGTGGAAATTAAACTGGATAATCTATTTATATATTTTATATAATATATATATTATCATTTTAATATTTTTTAATTCCTTTACAACACATATATTTTTACATTCCATTTTATGTTAATGCGATAATTTTGTTTGAGGAAGTGTTGGATGCTACCACCAAAAAGTGATGTGATTATTTCATAGAATACATGGAATGTATTAAATATGGGTTCAGATAATATATATATACATTATATATTATATAATAAATCTATATTTATAATTATATATATATGTATATATTTCTTCTACTTTCTTTCATTCAACATGACAATTAAACAAAAATAATATTCATGCGTACATACGGCTTATCGACTCTATGAATGGTTTATTCAATTTAATAATTATATATTCAATGAATTATTGTAATTATATTATACTGAATATTAATTATATTTAAATAATTATTTATATTATGGAAATCATCATATATGTATAAAAACCAAAGATATAACATATTAATACACATGCGAAGAACAATGTAAATATTACCTAAAGTGAACCTTAACATAAAATTAGGAACAAGAGGTAATATAAGGTCATTATATAACCATATATGATATTAAATGTAATAATATGGTTTTTTTTAAATATTTAATAAAACATTATATTAACTATACCGGAGGTTTGAATGGTTACAACGATATTCAAGACACAAGGTAAGGGAATTTCATCGCAATTTAATTTCATGAGATTCATGGTTTATTAACCACCCATTGCTTTTGTGTGGTTTTTATACATCCCATGTATGTATACTACAATTATTATAATTAAAATTATGGGTATTTACCAATCTAGTTTATGATAATTCTCTCATTGTATTTTTTTTTTCAAAAGTTACCATATCGGTTATGTAATTTTGTCTCAATTGTCCTTTTTGGGACACATGCCAGGTCATGCAACAATATTTTTTAATTAGGTGTATATAATTACATTGAAATTTTATATCAGTAATCATATTAATTATTGAAATTTTAAGATTCAATAAATTATATTTTCTTACATGGGCTGTATGGTTCAATGTTAACAAGTAGTAAGAGTTTATTGAAACAATATCATTGCTTTTCCAGATTGTTTATTTACATGCTTCCATCGATGAAATATTATAATCTATATCTCAAAAAAATCATGACATCACTTATCCTCTCATTATTCATGTTATATTCATGTATTAATAACTTTTTTTACACTCTTTGGTACATAATATAGTTAAAAAAGTGCTTTTAAGAACGTTCGACTTTACCCTCTCTTCAGTCAGAAATCTATGTTCTTTAAAAACTATGTTTTATAAAAATTGTTTCCAAGAATATTATAATAATGTCCTGTAATCAGTAAAATAAATTCTTACATTTTTTTCTGTTAATTTTTTTAAAATGAATCTTCTTGTCTCTTTTTGAACAAGGCATTTTTCTATCCTTTTTACCATGAAAATGGAATGTCCTTTTTTACCTCGTAAGGCATGCACGAATTTATCCACAATTTATTATTTGATGATTTCCATTCATGTTTAAAAGTTAATTTTTATGAATTTTTTAAAAATATATTTTTAATGAAATTGTCTTCAGAATTATTTTGAGCTTCTTTTATAATTTTTTTTTTCAAAAAATGGGTTTCAAAACATTTTCAGGTTCTATTTAAATGTTTTTTAAGAAAAATGTTTCCAAATGGGTTTCAAAGATTTCATTATATTATTTCATGTTTATTTTAAAGAATTTTTTTTTCCAAAATGTTTTATATTTTAAAAATACTTTTCCAATAATAAAGGATATTTACCTCCTAAAATGTTTTTAGAATATCCTTCCATATTATTTTCCTTCTAAGATAACATCTAATGACATTACTCATGACCTTATAAGAAATGATACAAAGTTTCCATTCATATTATATCTTGAATGCACTGTGTTTTTATGGAATAATTCTTATGAAAATCATTTCTCTTCAATAGGTTATATTCTTTTGAAACCCACTTCTTTTCATAAGATATACTTTAATTAAATGATTATGAAACCTATCTCTTTTCCATAGGTTATAATGTGATGAAATGTTAATGATACCCATTTCATATCATAAATTATGATTTGATATTTATATAACACATCTCTTTTTAGGGGTCATGATATGATGAATGTTTTATAATATCATGGAATATATATGAATTATTTCTTTATAATATGGATGGGATATATATCTCCATACAATAAATTTGGTAATGACTGATTAATCACGAGTATAAATGTTTTTTTTGATCCTTATTAAATTTTTACAATGTTATTCATGGACCGAGTTTCATTTCCATATGTTTATACATTAACCTGATTACACGTTCACAATGTTATGAGTGAACCTTATTGAGTTTTTACAATGTCAAGCAGGGACCTAGTTTCATGCCCATAATATTATGAATAAACATTAATACATGTTCACAACACTATCCATGAACATTATTACAAGTTCATAATGTCTTTCAGGGACCTGGTTTCATGTCTATAAGGTTATACCAGACCTTATTACACTTTCATAATGTTATGTACGATCCAGATTAAATGTTCAAAATTTCATGAAGGGACTTAGTGTAACATACCAAGTAATTAATTAATAATATATATTCTTATATATGTCTATTTATCAATTATATAGTAATTTTGAGTCTTAAAATGAGAATAAATCCAATCTTAAGCATGGAATACACTAATATTTTTAAATGATTGTTTTACTTCCTTTTGATGGAGAACCATTTTATATTAATTATTTTCACAATTTTAGAATCTCTAATTGTAAAAATAAACTTATTATTTATGATTGGGACATTGAAATTTACATTGGATAAATTTTTGGTATTTTTCTGACCATGTTTATTTTTTAATGAATAGTGAAAAATACTGCATTTTACATCAAAACTTCTTTTTCATATAATTTAATTATATGGTTAGATTATCTTTTTAATTGGTTTTAAATTGTAAATATAATATATTTTTACCATTTAATGAAATAGGGGTCACTATAATTAATTTCACTTTGGAATTGGGCATAAACTAAGGCCAAACTTTTCATAGATATCGTTTCAAAAAAACTCGCTTTTTGTTTTGACAGCAGGAATTATTTTTAAATTAATTATTGAAATTTATGTGTTTGGAATTTGGTAAAATTGATTCCATATTTGGAATCAGAAGGCCCAAATTATGTAATTAAGAATCTTTTTTTGGACATTGTGAATAGTAACAACGTTAATTATTGTTAATTATCTTGATTAATTAGTAATCGAGTAGTTAAGGATAATAAAATAATATCATAATAACAAAAATGACACCAACATGTGTCCTAATACTATTGGTTGTGTCATGGAAAACCATGGGATGCATTGTTACAAACTTGGGGACCCCATGGAATCACTTTTGTGTGATAATGACTTTTTATCTTTTTATTTTTTAAAGAAAGTAAATATAACAAAGAATGTATCACCTGAGTAAAACATTTATAATTTTGTCTAAATAAATGATATCTTGGACTATAAATAGTAATTGGAAATATAATAATATTTCCTACATCATAGTATTTGTTTTAAAATTTTTAGACATTAAATAAATTAAATTATATATGAGACCATGATAAAGCAGCGATTACCTCATTATTTAACGATTTAAATAAAATGAAAAGATAATGTAAAATATAAGACCTACACATGTCAAAAACCGATTGGATGGGTGAATTTAGAACCCTTATCACCTTATCCTAGAAATACATCAATGTGGGTCCTTTAAAATCTGAAATTCATTTTAAAATAAAGTAACATTTTATACCTTTCCAAGAGTGCCCCTCCTCTCCTCTTATAAAAGGCCCCCACCTCTACCTCCTTACCCACACCTCTCAAGACATTGGATCATCCAATATCTGCTACTTTTGTCTATACACATCCTTCTATTCATCCTAGAAGCCTTACCATAGGCAAAAATATCTTCAAGAAACCCTTTTGGTTCAGACCAAGAGGAGTTACCCAATTCAAAGGTAAAGTCTTCTCTAATGCTCTTTTATTTTATTTTGATTATCCAACCCCTAAACTCTTTTTATTATTTTATTTTGTAAAAAAAGAATTATATTCCATATACTAGGATGTTGTTATAATAAGTATTTGAGCTGCACTTACACACACCTACATATAATGGTTAAAGAACATAGTATTTCTGTGGATGGCGAATTTCTACTTCACGAAACGATGATTGTTCAATATTCTTCTAACACCTTAAAAGGTGTACATTAATATGTCACTATATTTATATATGATATATAAAATGTTTATGTTTTACTTAATATTCTGTATTTTTCATTTATGGCATACATTTATGGTTTCCAGTATGGGTAAACGCGACACCTTCATTATAGGAAGTGCGGACTACCGCCCCCTCAAAGTGATTTGATTCGTTAATACCATATGTGGTACGTATGAAGGATAGATTTAATGATATTATATATGATACCATACTGGAATTATAATACTATTATGTATCATTATGTTTTTATTCCATTAAATATGAAATATAAATGGATGTAGAGATCATGCGTACGTACGGCTTACCATCTCCATGAATGGTGCATTTCATTTCTTACCTGTAAATGTTATGTAATATTATAAATTCATGTATATACTGGATATATATGATATATATGATATATAAATCATGAATATAATTCTGGATATAATGGATATTTTACCCCATGAACAACTTGTAATTATATAGAGTTTATTTTTGACTCAAGTACCAATGATCGACAAAACGACCATTATTAACTTAAATAATTAAATACAATTCATAACATGGTAATAAGTGATATAAAAGGAATAATGAACTTGAAAAAGGTTCTTAAGAAAGTAGAAATTAACTCATGTTTATTATTCAGGACGTTAAAGAACGATCGAGTTAAGTCGGACCCGTGGTATGAGACTTCGTCTCAATCTCTTTTCATTGAGGCATATTTTTTTTATACACAACTTTCTTCTATACGGTGTATAAACCTATTTGAATTTTACATTTATTCAAAAGGAATCTTTTTTATATGAAGCGTTTTACTAAACGACAAAAGGGAATGTTTTTTTGTCTTACGTATGCGGTGACAACGACTTCTCCACCACCGTGACCATTATTTGAGTTTCAGCTTCCTCTACAACCCATAACTTTTTTTTAAAATGAAAAATAAATACCATGTTTTTCTTTTCATTGATTTTGGTATTGAAAATGGTTTTCATAATGTTTTTATATCAATGTGTTGTATTGATATCTGGTGATTGAAAACTGGAAATGTTATCTTTCTTTTATGCATATTTTATGTGATACGATTATGTTATGGTTCTTGGGCATTATTATGAAGACGGGTGGTACCGTGATAATCTAAGGGCAGGTGATCTCTATATAGCTCTCCAATGCATTGGGTAACACGAAGGAGTTAAATGTTAAGGTTTCACTGAAGAGATTTAGGGAATATACTGTGATGGGTATTCTAAATGTAACCATGAGGGTTACTCCCTATGTAAGAATGTTATAAATGCCTCAAGTTACCTTTATGTATTATGATTTCTATTATTTATTCCTGATTTGATGAGGTATGTTAAAATTATTATGTTTTATGAGTAAAGTTTGATTTCATACATGGACTAATGTTTTCTTTTCGTACTTTTATATCCCTTACTGTGCTTTTTATGCTCAGCCCATGTTTTTGAAATGTTTTTCACAGGTCAAGGGAAAGGTACATGATGTGATGATAGTGTCAAGGAAGTGTCAAGAAAGAATCCATGTTTTATTTTAAGTATGTTTCCGTTGATGGGAAAAATGTGTACTATCTTTTATGTAACCACTTTGTTTAAATGTGGAATGTAATTCATGTTTTATGATCTAACTCTATAAAACTCTATACCTGAAAAGATCCTCAATGTGCATTCTTGTAATAACTCAAGATTAAGTATTGTTTAAGGCTGGTGACGTATAGTTTGTATGAGAGGTCGGTTTAGATAACTTTAGGTGTTAGAATTATAATTAAATGATTATCCCAAAATATTTTTTTATAGTCAAATTGAAATGATATAGCATTTGAAGATTACCATGTTGCTTCATCTAAGACATGTTTGTTTCGAATGGTTTTCTGCAGAGGAAATAGGGAAGCAGTTCTAGGAAGGAATACATAAGGAAATAACCTTCCGAATCAGCATCATGAGATGGTCAAAATTGGAACTGAATATTTTGTTTCAGTAATGGCGCAGTTGACTCAAGAGATAAATGGTGGTGGTATCCATACATGAGATCAGCCAGGTCTGTAATACACCAAGATTTTATGAGTAAATATTCTTTTTAATTTCATTAATGTCTTTTGTTTTATGCTACACCAAAAGGAGCTTACACAACATGCATCCTTGACTTGCCTTGCAATCGCGACCTTCCTCGATAGTGTGTGTAGTACGCAATAGCGAGTTTCACTAAACAACGATATGATATTAAAATATTACTAAAACTAGCCGTTATGAATAGTAATAACCACCTTTTAAAATTTTAGAAAATTTTTCTCTCAAAATGGACTTTATTTTTGGATTTGGAGTATCGAATTTAGCCTAAGGTGAAATTTTGGAACTTTTCGGATAACTTTCATTTTCTGATGAATAGTGAAAATTACGAAATTTTAATTAAAAACAACCTTTTTAATCGAAATAATAAATAGTGATAAATTATTAATTTTAGTGGTTTTAAATTATATTTAGAATATATTTTTACAATTTAATACAGTGTTGGTCATTGGATGTAATTTCACATTTAAACCAGTCATAAACAAGTGGCAATCTTTTGATAGTTATTATCTCTTAAGAACACGCTATTTGTGTTGACGATGAGAATTAATTTTGAAATTAATTAATGCAACTAATATGTTTTGAATTTGGTAAAGTAGACATCATTTTTGAGTTCATAATATCAAATATATCTTAGGCATAATTTTTGTTATTTTTCTGGAAACTTTCATTTTTTGATGAATAGTGAAACCACTAAGTGATAGTTAAAAAAATAAATTTTTCATAAAACATAACTTTACCGCTTCTGTGAGTGGAATCTCAAAAATCTGAGAGACACGGTTAATGTCAGTAGGTAAAATGTGGTTCAATGAGATTAAAATAATTTTTGGTGAATAGTAACTTTTTACTTTTTTTACCACGGTTAAAAGTAAATAGGATAATTAAGGGTAAAAATGATATTATTATTACTTAAAACATGTCCTAATTCTATTGGACAAGTGTAATTCGAAAAAAAAACAACCTTAGGAATAAAATATGACCATTTATGCCCACTTGGATTAGATTAGGACATTTACTATTAATTTATTTAAAGAAGGGTTAAAATAGTTAAAATCAAATTTTAATAAGTAATTGATTTTTAATATGGGGTTATACATAAGATAAATGCAACTATAAATATTCATTAGAAATCTAAAAAGATTTCATACATAATGGTATTTTATTTGTAATTTTTAGACATTAAATATGTTAATTTATGTATGACACAATGATGATGCAGTAATTATCTTATTAATGAAATATTGACTTAATTGATGTTATAAATACCCAAATAAATAAAATTTGAGACTTTTTATGAACAAAACTAATTTTCTAGGTCAATATGACATGTTAGGATTGATTTAATTAACTTTTGTCGAGGTAATAATTCTGTTATGAGTTTCAAAAAAATAAACTATTGAATAGTGTCAAAATTGACATAAAATAGTTTTTAAAAAAACATTTATATTATTAATTGTTATTTTATTCCTAAAAATATAAGGTTCGGCCAAATGACTTAGATAAGGTCATATATATTAATAAAACACAACTTGGGGGTCTCTTGGATATATATGGTAAGTTTATTAACTATATAATATAAAAATACAAAGTGACATGGTAAATGTCAATCTAATTAACTAGGAGTTAAAACTAAAGGATAAGGTTAATATAATGACCTAAACTTGTCTAAATTCTATTGGATGATAGGATTTCTACCCATACCCACCTTATCTTAGAAATAAATCAATTTGGAGCTATTTAAAACCGAACTTGACTTTATAATAAAATAATACTTTTAGTTATTCCAAAGGTGCCCCTCTCCTCCCTTATAAAAGGGCACCTCCTCCCCCTCTTCCGCACACCACTTTGAGCCTTCAAGATCGGCCAACCCCTGCCAATTTCTTCTCTCCAATTCCCTAGAAATATCCTAGAGGTTCTGGAATTCTTCAAAGACCTATTTTAGTGCCCTAAAAGGAGGTCTCAAAGAAGCACTTCAAATAAGAGGTAATGTCCATTACCGATTCTTTCATCTTTATTTCTTCTTACAATTCTTCTTCTTTAGGTGTTTCATTATGAAGTAATAACATCAGTATCACTCATATACTTATATGTTATTATAAGTATGAAACAACCCTATTTCACCATTTATCCATCCTACGGAAAAAGAAATCACCGCGCGTGCGTACATATGGAATACCGTCTCCACGCCTTGGTGTAATCTATTTTCCACCACCACCTTACTTGGATGGGTATAATGGTGTAAATAATGACTATATATGACTACTATAAAGTGATATTGATTCTGAAATAGTATACATACACTCCAATACAGTCCCACGATCATGAGAATGATATCATCGCTAGTGCGTACGTACGGACTACCGTCTCCATGACGCGATGAGATTCATTCTCCATGTTAACCATTTAAGAATGATTATAAAGTATATATAATAAATAATAATGAAATATATGACATTATAAAGCTACTGGATTTATGTATATATGTATGTCATCTACTTACTTCCATTCAAGACAATAAGGAAAGGAGAACAGCGTTCATGCGTACGTACGGACTACCGTCTCCATGAACAGTGTGTTTCATTTCATTTATCTATCTATTATATATATATATACTGAATATATATGATATGTAAATCATGTTTTATATTCTGGAAGTAAGTAAATCATGATATAAGTAATAATAATGTCAAGAAAAACAAGTCTAAACACCTACGATAAATGAAACGATTTTACCCAAAACGCTTCTTTAACATGGAATTTACAAAAGAACGGGTAATATAAAGTCATAAGTGAACCATATATGATATCATAAAAATAAGTATGATTCTGTAATAAGTCAATAACATTATTTAAATCATTATACAGGATGTTCGGACACGTACAAAGCATATCGGACCAAAGGTAAGGGAAATATCACAATCTCATTTGTATTCGAGATTGTTTATAATTTCAAATTTACTGGGGTGTATTTTATCATCCACATCCATGTTTCCTCAATATGTAATATTATTTCCATCCACCTAAATTTTTTTTTTAAATCCAATATTACCCTTCGGTAAGTTTTTAGTAAAAGATATGAAAGGAATCTTTTGTTATTTTTCGCACGAGGTACTTTTTGACTTTTCCGACAAAAGTACGAAGAATGTTTTTTTAACTTATACGGCATGAATGGATTTTTAAAACATTATTTTCAAGAATATTCCTTTAAAAGTTTTCATGTTTATTTTTAATCAACGTCTTTTAGTTTAGAATTTTATGACATGTTAGGAAAGGAAAAGTGTTTTTGAAGTAGAAAGGGTATTTTCCTCAAGAATGGAGTTCAAGAATTTTAACAAAATTATTTTTCATATAAGATAATTAAGGGTTCTGTTTCTATCCCAATAATTACATTGATTTGAGTATGTTGTGATGGAATTATATTTATGAATTCCTTTATCTTATATTAATTGTTTTATGATGTCACGATGTTTAAGAATTCCATTTTTATTACATGGGTTATGCAATGATGTATGATTTATGATTTTGTGGCACACATAATAATGGTATCATTATGAGATGGGTGGGACCTATATATCCCTCCAATGCATTGGGTAAAGATTTTATATCTCATGAGATAGACATGGCTGGAATGGTAGGTTCTACCAGTTCAGTGAAACAGGACTGAAACGAGGGTGACTCGGTTCAGAAATGGACTTTGTCCACTAAGATAGTCTTGGAAATGAGTCTTGACTAATAAGAAATGATTCTCTATGATTATGTGTGTATGCCACAAAGTTTTATGTTTTAAGTTATGATTATTGGGATTTCATTTCACTACTATGATTTATCCTATGTTATGAAATTATGCTATCTTTTGCAGGTTATGATTTCCAAAATGTTATGTTCTTATGAAAATGATGTGATTGATATTTCTTTTGTTTACCCTTACTGAGCATTTGAGCTCAACCTTTTATGTTTTCTTTTCCCCAGGATATAAAGAATGGTTTTAGGTAAAAAAAGGAATATCTTTATGGGAGATGTTGAAGATCATTGACCACGATTAGAAGATTTTATTCCGAGTTTCCAAAGACACTAAACTATTACGATCCTTGTGTGTGTGTTTTTGTTATGTACTAAGTATTCCGAAAACGTAATGTAATGTCCATGTACGTTAAGCTTCGGGTCTCTACAAGGTCAACCGTAGAGGAACATGTCAGTGGTGGAACATTTCATGAGGCAACATCCCCCATCATTCTGAGGATCATCTGACCATGTGCTAGCTGAAGGTTGGATTAAATAACTGGATAAGATTTTTGATGCGATGGGGTGTTTAGAAAATCAAAAGGTTAGTCTTGCAATTTACTATTTGGAGGGTGAAGCAGATCAGTGGAGGTCGACGGTTAAAAATATCAGGGACGCTGATGAGATTGATGCTCTCGACTGGGATGAATTCAAAGGTATGTTTCTTGAGAATTATTTTACTAAGTCTATTCGACTTAGGATGGAAAAAAAATTCTTGGAATTGAGGCAAGAGGATGACTCAGTGGATGCTTATGAAGAGAGGTTCACTCAATTGGCAAGGTATGCTCCAAATTTTATCCGAGACCTTGATAGTAAAATCAATCATTTTTACTCACGATTAAAGCCAAAATATCGAAGGGAATTGGCTTCTCATGAGTTCAAAAGTTATAAAAAGCTTGTTCGATGTGCTGAGAAGGTGGAAATGGAGTTTTCTGATGATCAAGTGTTCAATAACAACCAACATAAGAAGAGACAGAGGTGGCAGTAGAATGAGAAGAATTATTCAAAAAGGTCTGATGGTAAGAAAACTAAGTTTCCAGTTTGTGATAAATGTGGTAAAAGGCATGCTAGGGAATGTCTTATGAATTCTAGAAAGTGCTACCAATGTGGTAAGATGGTACATAAGGCCTATGATTGCACTGAAAAAGATCAGGTTGATGGTAAGACCAAATTTGATTTACAGTTTGTGAAATTTTTTAAGTGCAATGAGATGGGTCACTATGCAAACGAGTGTCCGAAAAAGAGCTCATGTGATGGGAAGCAGTTAGAATACAAGAAGAAAGGGGTGGTGAAATCCTTTTCAACTACTTCAGCAGATGTTGGGCCATCAAATGAAGTGGTATTAGGTACTTTTTTTGTTTTTTCAGATTATGCCGGTGTGTTGTTTGATTCAGGATCTACATATTCTTTCATCTCTGAAAACATTTCTGGTAAAATGGGAATACCATCTCAAGAAATGACTCCTGAACTTGTGGTAAAAACAGCTGGGGGAAATTTTGAGGCAAAAATAATTTATAATAATCTTCCTATCCTTATCCGTTGAAAGAACCTACTTGTAAACCTTATTGTTTTACCACTAGTAGAGTTTAATGTTATCCTGGGTATGGATTGGCTCTCTATTTACCATGCTAAGATTGACTGTAGAGCTAAAGAAGTTTCTTTTCAGAAAGACTTTCAGTTTGTGTTCAAGAATGAACCTTTACTGTTGATAACATATCAACAGGATGAGAAACTTGTAAAAGATGGAAATGAATTTTACCTTGCACATATTGTTGAAAACAAGGGAACTGTTCATATTAATGATGTGCCAATGGTAAATGAGTATCTTGATGTTTTTCCTGACGAGTTTCCTAGAATAACACCAAATCGGGAAGTTGAGTTTACTGTTGACATAGTTCCTGATGCTAAGCCAATTTCAAAACCCCCTTATCGAATGGTTCAAATTGAACTTTAAGAGTTGAAGGAGCAATTGCAAGATTTATTAGAGAAAGGTTTCATTCGACCTAGCACATCAACATGGGGTGATCCTATTTTATTTGTTAAAAAGAAGGATGGTTCTATGAGAATTTTCATTGATTATAGATCCTTGAATAATATCACTGTTAAGAAAAAATATCCTTTACCTCATATCGATGAATTTTTTTATCAGCTCCAGGGAGCTCGGTATTTTTCAAAGATTGACCTGAGATCGGGGTACCATCAGTTGAAGGTAAAGGAGGAAGATATTCCGAAAACCACTTTTCATACAAGATATGGCCATTATGAATTTGTATTTATGCCTTTTGGGCTAACCAATCCACCTGCTGTATTCATGGAACTTATGAATAGAATTTTCCATGAGTTCTTGGATAAGTTTGTGATGGTCTTCATTGATGATATTTTGGTGTTTTCTAAAAGTAAATAGGAGCATGAAAGTCATTTAAGGGTTATTTTTCAAACCTAAAAAAGAAAAGAAATTATATGGGAAATTAAGCAAGTGTGAGTTTTGTTTGAAACAAATTTCTTTCCTTGGTCACATTGTTTCTAAAGATGGGATAACTATTGACCCTGCAAAAACAAAGGTTGTTAAAGAATGGCCAAGACCCCCAAATTAAACTGAGATTCATAGCTTCCTTGGTTTGGAAGGATATTACCGAAGGTTTGTTAGAAATTTCTCCCAGTAATCTAGTCCAATGACAAAGCTAACTTGGAAGAGTGTTAAGTTTATCTGGACAAAAGAATGTGATGATTTTTTTTAGGAGTTGAAAGAAAGATTGGTGAATGCTCCAGTTTTGGAACTACCTTCCAGGAATGGGGATTTTGTTATCTATAGTGATTCTTCATTGAAAGAAATTGGTTGCGTCATAATGGACAATGATCAGGTAATTTCTTATACTTCACGTCAGTTAAAAACTCATGAGGTAAATTACCCTACACATGATTTGGAATTAGCTGCTGTTTTTTCGCTTTAAAAATTTGGAGGCATCATTTGTATGGAGTAAAATGTTAAATATATACCGATAAAAAAAGTTTAAAGTATATATTCACTCAGAAACAATTGAACACGAGACAAAGGAGATGGCTAGAATTAATCAAGGATTATGATTGTACAATTCATTACCATCCGGGAAAAACAAATAAAGTTGCTGATGCTTTGAGTAGAAAAAGTAATGCTTCATTAAAAATGTTGTGTTTGGAACGTGATCCTTTGTTTAAGAATTTGATGAAATTTGGAATAGAATTTTTTGGTGCAGTATGTCCTTCTATTATGTTTTAGGTATCAGTGAAATCTTCTCTATCAGACAGAATTAAGCAATCACAGAAGCAAGACATCAAGTTGCATAAAAAGGTAGAGCTAATTCAGAAGGGTATGTTGCCTAAATTCAACATTGATAATGATTGTGTTTTGAGATTTGGGAAGAGATTGTGTGTGCCTTGTGATTCATAGTTGAAGAGAGAGTTGTTATGTGAAGCTTATAGTTATCCATTTTCAATTCATCCAGGAAGTACTAAGATGTATAGAGATCTTCACGAGTATTACTGGTGGGATGGAATGAAAAGGGATATTGGTGATTTTACTGTGAAGTGTTTAACATGTCAACAGGTTAAAGCAGAGCGGAAGTTACTGAAAGGGATGCTTCATCCTCTACCAGTACCAGAGTGGAAATGGGAGAATATATCCATGGACTGCATTGTGGTATTTCTGAAGACACCTCAAGGTAATAATGCAATCTGGGTTATTGTAGTTCACTTGACTAAATCCGCTCATTTCCTTGATATACGAGATACTTTTTCCCTAGATAAACATTCCCGTTTATATCTTAAAGAGTTAGATAGGTTACATAGAGTTCCTCTCTCCATTGTATCTAACCATGATCCCAGGTTCACTTCTAACTTTTGGAAAGGCCTTCATAAGTCGTTGGGTACTGAATTAAATTTTAGTACAGCTTTTAATTATTAATCAGATGGGAAGTCAGAACGAACAATTCAGACTTTGGAGGATATTCTATTTGCTTTTTGATGGATTATCATGGAAGTTGGGACCAACATGTTTCTTTGGTTGAGTTTTCTTATAATAACAGTTTTCATTCTAGTATTCAGATGGAACCATTTGAGGCATTATATGGGAAGCGGTGTCGAACTCCATCTTTCTGGGATGAAGTGGGTGAAAGAAAGTTTATCGGACCAGAATTGGTAGAAGAGTTGGCAGAAAAAGTTAATCTGATACGGAAACACATGAGAACAGCTCAGAGAAGGAAGAATAGTTATGCGGACAACAGGAGGAAGGATATATCTTTTGAGGTAGGTGATCATGTTTTTCTCAAAGTATCACCAAGGAAAAGTGTGATGCGATTTGGTTAGAAAGGAAAGTGAAGTACAAGGTTCATTGGACCATATGAAATTCTGGTGAAAGTTGGATTAGTTGCACACCGAGTTTCTTTACCTCCGAGTTTATCACAGGTACACAATGTTTTTCATGTTTCAATGGTAAGTAAGTACATGCCAGATCCATCTCATGTTTTGAGTACAGAGGTAGTTCAGCTGGAAGAGAATATATCTTATGAGGAACAACCGGTACAGATTTATGACCATAGGGAGAAAGTGTTGCGTAATAAGGTGATTCATCATGTAAAGGTTTTGTGGAAGAACCACATGAGTGAAGAGGCAACATGGAAATCTGAAAATGCAATGAGGGATAAATACCCCCACTTATTCGATAAGTAAATAAATTGCAGGGACGCAATTTTCTAAAGGGGGGAAGGATGTAACATCCAAAGTAAGTAATTAATAATATATATTCTTATCTATGTCTATTTATGAATTAGATAGTATTTTTGAGGCTTAAAATAAGAATAAATCCAATCTTAAGCATGGAATACACTAATATTTTTAAATGATTGTTTTACTGCCTTTTGATGGAGAACCATTTTTAAATAAATATTTGGACAATTTTATAATCTATATTTGTCAAAATAAAGTTATTCTTTATGATTGGGACAATGAAATATACATTGGATAATTTTTTGGTATTTTTCTGACAATGTTCATTTTTTAATGATTAGTGAAAAATACTGCATTTTACATCAAAACTTCTTTTTCATATAATTTATTTATATGGGTAGATTATCTTTTTAATTGGTTTTAAAGTGTAAATAGAATATATTTTTACCATTTAACCCAATAGTAGTCATTATAATTAATTTCACCTTGGAATTGGGCATAAACTAATGCCAAACGTTTTATAGATATTGTTTCAAAAAAACCCGCTATTTGTTTTGACAACGAGAATTATTTTTAAATTAATTATTTCAATTTATGTGTTTGGAATTTGGTAAAATTGATTCCATATTTCTAATCAGAAGGTCCAAATTATGTAATTAAGACTCTTTTGTTTTTGGACTTTGTGAATATTAACGACGATAATTATCATTAATTATCTCGATTAATTAGTAATCGGGTAGTCAAGGATAATAAAATAATATCATAATAATAAAAAATGACACCAACATGTGTCCTAATACTACTGGTTGTGTCATGGACGACCATGGGATTCCTTCTCCAAAACATGGAGACCCCATGGAATCACTTTTGTGTGATAATGACCTTTTATCTTTTTATTTTTTAAAGAAAGTAAATATAACAAAGAATGTATCACCTGAGTAAAACATTTATAATTTTGTCTTCATAAATGATATATTGGACTATAAATATTCATTGGAAATATAATAATATTTCCTACATCATAGTATTTTTTTATAATTTTTAGACATTAAATAAATTAAATTATATATGAGACCATGATGATGAAATGATTACCTCATTATTTAACGATTTAAATAAAATGAAAATATAATTTAAAATGTAAGACCCACACATGTAAAAAACCTATTGGATGGATGGATTTAGAACCCTTATCACCTTCTCCTTTAAATACATCAACTTGGGACCTTTAAAATCCGAAACTCATTTGAAAATAAAGTATCATTTTATACCTTTCCAAGAGTGCCCCTCTTCTCCTCTTATAAAAGGCCCCCACCTCTACCTCCTTACCCACACCTCTCAAGCCTTTGGATCATCCAATATCGGCTCATTTTGTCTCTAAACATCCCTCTATTCATCCTAGAAGCCTTACCATAGGCATAAAGTTCTTCAAGAAACCCTTTTGGTTCAAACCAAGAGGAGTTACCCGATTCAAAGGTAATGTCTTCTCTAATGCTCTTTTGTTTTATTTTGCTTATCCAACCCCCTAAAATATTTTTATTCTATTATTTTGTAACAACTCCAGTATCTTCCATATACTATGATGTTTTTATAATAATTATTCGAGCTTCACTAACACACACATACATCTAATGGTTAAAGAACATACTATTTATGTGGATGGCGAATTTCTGCTCCATGAAACGATGATTGTTCAATATTCTTCTAACACCTTGAACGATGTCCATTAAAATGTCACTATATTTATATATGATATATAATATGTTTATTTTTTACTTAATCTTTGGTATTTTCCATTTATGGCATACCTTTATGGTTTCCATTATGGGTAAATGTGATATCCTCATTTTAGGAAGTGTGGACTACTGCCCCCTCAAAGTGATTTGATTCGTTAATTCCATATGTGGTACGTATAAGGGATATATTTAATGATGTTATATATGATAACATACTTTAATTATAATACTATCATTTATCATTATGTTTTAATTCCATTAAATATGAAATTGAAATGGAAGTAGCGTTCATGCGTAAGTACGGCTTACCGTCTCCATGAACAGTGCATTTCATTTCTTACCTCTAAATGTTATGTAATATTATAAATGGATGTATATACTAGATATATATGATATATATGATATCTACATCATGAATATAATTCTGGATATAATGGATATTTTACCCCATGAACAACTTTTAATTATAAATAGTTTATTTTTGACTCAAGTACCAATGATCGAAAAAATGACCATTATTAACTTAAATAATTACATACTATTCATTACATGGTAATAAGTGATATAAAATGAATAATGAACTTGAAAAAGGTTCTTAAGCATGTATAAATTAACCCAAGTTTATTATTCAGGACGTTAAAGAACGATCGAGTCAAGTCGGACCCGAGGTATGGGACTTCGTCTCAATCTCCTTTCATTGAGGCATATTTGGTTTAATACACAACTTTCTTTTATACGGTGTATAAACCCCTATGACTTTTAAATTTATTAAAAAGGAATCATTTTTATACGAAGATTTTTACTAAACGACAAAAGGTAATGTTTTTTTTTGTCATTCGTATGCGGCGACAACGAATTCTACGCCGCCGTGACTATAATTTGAGTTTCCGCTTCCTCTACAAGCCATAACTTTTTTTTAAAATTAAAAATAAATAACATGTTTTAATTTTATTTTATTTTGGTATTGAAAATGGCTTTCATAATTTTTTTATATCAATCTGTTGTCTTGATATATTGTGATTGAAAAGTGGAAATGTTATGTTTCCTTTATGCATGATTTATGTGATATGATTATGTTATGGTTCTTGGGCATTATTATGAAGACGGGAGGTTCTGTGATAAAATAAGGGCGGGTGAGCCTGATATAGCTCTCCAATGAATTTGGTAACACGAAGGAGTTAAACGTTAAGGTTTATCTGAAGAGATTTAGGGAATATACTGTGATGGGTATTCCAAACGTAACCACGAGGGTTACTCCCTACATAAGAATGTTATGAATGCCTCAAGTTACCTTTATGTCTTATGATTTCTATGATTTATTCATGATTTGATGATGTATGTTAAAATGCTTATGTTTTATGGGTAAAGTATGATTTCATACATGGACTAATGTTTTCTTTTCGTACTTTTATATCCCTTACTAAGGTTTTTATGCTCATCTAATGTTTTTGAAATGTTTTTCACAAGTCAAGGGAAAGGTACATGATGTGATGATAGTGTCAAGGAAGTGTCAAGAAAGAATTCATGTTTTATTTTAAATATGTTTCCATTGATGGTAAAAATGAGTACTATATTTTATGTAACCACTTTGTTTAAATGTGGAATGTAATGCTTGTTTTATGATCTAACTCTCTAAAACTCTAAACCTGAAAAGATCCTCAATGTGCATTCTTGTAATAACTCAAGATTAAGTAATGTTTAGGGATGGGGACTTATACTTGGTTTAAATTTCATAAGGATTTGAGTGACCCTAATTAAACTTTAATAATGTTATGTATGAACCTAGTTCCATGTCCATATATTGACACATGTTCTTGATTTCATGTCATTAACTTAATGAGTGAACCTGTTTCTACTTATACATGTCTACAATGTTATAAACCAGTGTGCTTTCCATAGATTCCATATCTTATTCTTATGTTTTTCATTCATGATTTATGATCATAATTCTCTTATGATCATTGTCTTATGAAATATAAAACATTTTTATAATATATTATATGTAGTGTTTGACATTAAAATGATATTCTCTTGTTCCATACCCTTTTTTCATCTTATTCTTACACATTATCATTATTAACCCTTAGTGAGAATCTGAGCTCACACCTTTCATATGGTTTCTTTCCCTATATTATGAAGAAAGGATTTGGGTAGAAGTACTAAAGGTATAGATCTTTATGGGATATATTTTAGATCATTCAATATGATAGATTTTCTTTTCAATGTTTCCAAAGTCACAAAACTATTATGGTTCATAAGCATGCATTTTTGTAATATACTGAATATTAATATAAAATGATGTAATATCCATGTATGATAATCCTGGGTCCCTATATTTGGTATCAAATTTAAGGTTTAGTCAAACATTCAAAACTAGTATGAGAAAACATTAGTGATATCCCTAGGTATATTTAGAAGGATATGACTAGGGACGTCTCTAAGGATAAGTATAAGGATGGGTCAACATTTACAAAAATGTCATGGTATTTGGGTAAAGGATAGTGTGAGTGGTTTCCTATCAATACATTCATGTTTGGATACTATATGTTGATGTGGATATGGAACATATGTACTGAGGCAAAACAAATTTGAAAATATGTGTTTGGCCTAACTTGGTGTAATATGGTACATGACAAGGATCCTTACTACCCAAATAGCTTGACACTCCTGAGGGATATGATTTGGGAATTCACAAACTCTTCTTGAACCATAATTAATTATTTAAATATATGTTATATATGAATAACATCTATTAACCCTATGGTTTCAAAAATTAATTATTTAAGAGTAATGACTTAGGATCCCTATAAGTATTTTTTATTGAATAAATGGTATCTTAATATGATAAATATTTCTCACACTATGATTTATGTTTTAGTATATATAGATAACTACAAGAACCTTTGATAACATTTAATGTCTTAAATGGGGAATGTATGGGAAATGTACGAATCAATTTTCCAAGTGAAAATCTTAGAATAAAAATCAAGAAGGTGGTATGAGTATTGGTTATACTTCTGAAGATAAAGAGAATACAAATGACATGTGAAAGTTATTAAATTTTCTTCTACTATTTATTCATTAAATGTTATAGTAATGATTATATTGGGGATAATAAACCTTAGGAATGAATCATATTTTATACTATAGGAAAGAGGTATTAATGAATATGTTGATGAATACTGAGTAGCAGTTTAAGAACATGGTTGGATTAATCAATTATTTATGGTTTTAAATTTAGTGATTATTTTATATGAATCATAAAATATATATGTATTTCAATAATATGCTTTATTTAAGGATTGAAAATGAAATATTTAATTGTGATGAAGACATAGAAATGTGATTTCATGGAAATGAGATATTTTTATTAAGGGAAGGTAACACGTAATTATTTCTTGATGTTGAGATATTGATGTTTTGATAAAGATATGCTGGATATGAATACTTAAATTTCATGGAACAGATTAACCTAAAGCTAATTCTGGACAAAGTAATATATGTTATCATGAATAATGATCAAAAATTATTATATTTAAGGAATATATCTAGTAACCTTTATAATAAATAAACATGCATGTTTTCCAAAATTATTTATGGTAATTCAAGTTGTTAACATGTAACAAGGGAATATATGATGAGGGTATTCACATTTTTTTGAAGTGATAAACAATGGAAACTTTTTTATATACATGGATCAATGTTAAGATGGTTTTCTGAAATATTTATAAAGTTTTGGATTTTCATCTTTATGAAGGGTTATCAAATTAAACATTTATGGAAAGATTATTATACACTTTGGATGATTTTTTTAGAAAAATTTATTATCAAACCACATGAGGATTTAGGAATATTGGGTAACCTATTAATGATAAATGATGTAGATGGGATGGAATATCATAGATCTCATGCTATGTTAGTGATTAAGTAATGAAAATTCCACCTTCATTTAAGGAAAAATGCATTGAGGTTGATATTGATCAAGAAACAACAAGGGTGCTATACTACTAAATCAAGAGAGTATTTCTTTTCATGAAAATTATTCAAAATTCAGAAGAAGGATATTCAAGATAGAAATGTTTTCCTAGTACCATCATTTCTGATGAATCAGAAGGTCACTTAAATCATCAATGATTTAGGATTTTTTATTGTTGATGTTCATCTCACCTTATTCTCTATCACTCTTCATCAGAACAAGATGATAATATTTATCTTCCATTTCCAATTTTTCACTTCCCACATATGTTTTCTTATGTTAGAGTCGTGTTATAAGTTACTTTGGGTAGCCATTATGGTTTAAATATCAACTTTTAACATGATTTTTAGTATTAATTTTTATGATGTGGGTTTCTTTGAATAGAATATTCAAGTATTAAACCGTTGATAATCAAGATTATTTTTTTGTGACAATTACATTTTAATGGTGGTAGAATGTAATATCCCAAGATTTTGAGAATTATTTTTTCCTCGAATTAATTTAACACATTTTGATATGTTGCATTTCACACAACGTTGAAAATAGTTTATTTTATATTAATGAACCATGTTTGTCATTCATTATAAACAATAAAATGTTAATCATGTAATAAAAACAATATTATTTTTAAATTTTTCTATAATAAATACATAAGTCATCTTTTGTTACATGCAATAATTGGTTTTCTTCGATTAATTATATAACATACAAGGCCTATTTTTATCAAAAAATAATATATCATTAAAATTTTATAATAATATATAACCTCTATGATAAATTAGTGGTTATGAATATTGTTAAATAATTTAAGAAAATATACGGTTTACAAAAATTTAATATGAATTCCTAGGTAACCAACTAATTAGAAATAAATATGAAAACATATTAAATATAAAGGAAACTATTAATATTTTTATGTTCACAAAACTATTTTAACATAATAAATTAAATTAATTATAAATAGTGAGTGATATTAGTGTAATATATATCTCATATATCTATTCAATTTTTTTTATATTCATCAAATAGATTTGATAGATATAAGATAAGAACAAACCAAATCATATGTATAAAAACATATATTTTTAAAGGATATTTTCCACCTTTTAATGGATAACCCATTTTAAATACAATTTTCTGAATTTTTATAGATTTAATATGTCAAAAATAAACTTCCCATTTTCAAGAGATACTTAAAATTTTGGTTAGGATTAATTTTTGGTGTTTTTCTGTATTGTTTCATTTTTTAATGAATAGTTAAAATGATAGATTTTATTTCAATATACTTTTTCATTTAATTTATTTATAAGTATAAATTATATTTTAGATTATTTTAAATGTATAATTATAATATAATTTTATCAATTAAAACAATTTATTTCATTGGAAAAAATTTCTCAATGAAATTGATAATAAAATATAGAAATCTTTTGATCATTTTTATTTTAAAAACCCACAATGTTGTCCCGTCACCAAGATTAATATTAAATTAATTTCAATCAATTATCAGATTTGAATTTGAAAAAATGGATACCATATTTGGAATTATCATTATTTACAATTTCGAATAAGGTGAAATTATTATTTTACTAAAAATATTGCGAATGTAACTAAAATTAATTAAATCAATTAAGGAAAAAATTGTGCTTAATTAAGGACTAATCATTTAATTTAGGACAAAAATGACCTATAAACTTGTCCAAGATCAACTTCCTTTCCATATTTCTACCCCATTATTCCTTTTATATACTTTTTCCATTATTGGATCCACTTGCAATATAAAAACGTGGTTGGAATTATCTCTTCAAATATTTACTATAGTGCCACTCTTCCTATACTATAAAAAGGTCTCCTCTCCTCCTACTTCAAAAAACCACTAAAGGAACTGGACTACAAATAAATATGACAAAATAATATCCCAAAATACATCCCTTCTTCAAAGAATACAATAATTTTTAATAAAAAATCCTTGAAATCATTTTGGAAAAACCCCAAAAGGAGTTACCAAATTAAGAGGTAACATCTTCTCTCAAAATCCATTCTTTCAATTTCTTTCTCCACCCTCAACACCTTATTTATTCCAAAAGTATATAAAAACAATATTATATCTAATATAATAGTTTTCTTATTTCAATGTTTTAACTATAATTAAACACACTTCTATATAATGCGTAGCGAACATACTTTTGACTTGTATAACGCACTACCACCTCACTAAATGACGATTGTTCACTTTTTCCTTTACCTACTCTCATAGTGGACATTATGATGAAGAAAATGAATTTATTTTTCATATATTATATTTATTATTCATTTAATATTATTTAATTCTTTTATAATACTTATCTTTTTACGTCCGTTTTTTGTGTGAATATGATAATTTCATTTGAGGAAGTGTGGAATACAACACCCTCAATGCGATGTGATTTGTTCATAAATTATATGGAATTTATTAAGGATGATTATAGTTAATATATATGATATATATTACATAATAAATCTATATTAATAACTATATATATACATATAATTGTTTTTCATTCTTTCATTCAACACGATAGTTATACTGAAATAGCATCCAGGCGTACATACGATTTAACGTCTCCATGAATGGTGTCTTCTATTTCATATGTCTATATTATCTAAATTAATATAATACAAACATAATGAATTTAAATTATATTTAAATCATATTTTACATTTTATAAATCATTATATAAGTATACATACCAAATATATAACATATTAAGACACATGCGCAGAACAAAGAAAATATTACCCAGAGTAAAACCTTAACATAGAAATGTTAAGAAGTAGATAATATGACATCATAATGACACAATTTATGATTTAATATGTAAGAATACAGTTTTAATAAATATTTCTAATACTTTTTTATTTACCATACATGATTTTGTAATGAGTACTATGAGAGTCAATACACTATGTAAGAGAATTTCATATCACATTTTATTGTTGTGAGATACATTCTTTATTCACCACCTATTAATTTTTTGTGGTATGTATACTAACCATGTATTATTATATTATTATTATACTCAAAATTAGGGTTATTTAAATATCCATTCTATTATATTTCTTTCATGGTATTTATGTTTCCATTTTTACCAAATTGGTAATGTATTTTTCTCTCAATTTTCCTTTTTTGAGACACATTCCATGTTATGAAGCTATATTATTCCATGAGGTGTATATACAACCTTTGAAATGATATATAATTAATAAAATTCTTTTAATTATAGTTTAAGATTCATGTAATTCCATTTTCTTACATGGGGAGTATTGTTCAAAGTCACTATGTGGTATGTGTTTATGGAAACAATCTCATTGCTTTTCGAGATTGTTTATGTTTATAATTCATTTAATGAAATACTATAATCCATATCTCATGAAAATTAATGAATTTACATGTCATCTATTTATTACTAATATATTGATGTATTGGTACCATTATTTACACTCATTGTTATAAAATATAGGTAAGAAATTGTTTTTAGGAAAGTCTGACTTTACCCTCTCGTATGTCAAAAATCTATGTTCGTTCAAAACCATGTTTTATAATATCGGTTTCCATGAATATTATAATAATATTATATAATAAATAAATATAAGTTTACCATTTTTTTTATTTTACCAATTTTTCCAATAGAATATACTTGTCCCTTTTCCAAGGATGCATTTTTATAACCTTTGTTCCATGAAAAAAACAATTCCGATTTTACCTTATATGGAATATATATATTTAATAACCATTAATTATTTGAAGCTTTATTTTGAAATTTAATAGGTATATTTTTAAGAAATTTTTTTTAAAAGTAATTTTAAAATAAATTGTATCCAAAAGTTTTTTGGAGGTTCTTTTATAATTTTTAATGAAAATATATTTCAAAACAATTTCAAGAAATCATTATATATGTTTTTGAAAAAAATATTCCAAAATGTTTTGAAATATTTCTTTCAAATATATCATGTTTATTTTCAAGAAATGGATTTTAAAATGGTTTTATTATTTAAAATAATTTTCAAATAATAATGGATATTTATTTCAAGAAGTGTTTTGAAAATATACATCCAAGATATTTTCTATCTAAGATAATATTGGTTGATATTACTCATTACCTTATATAAATTGATATAATGGTTAAATTCTTATTTGATCTTTAATGGTTTGTGTTTTTATGGAATGATTCTTATGACAAATGTTTCTCTTTCGTGGGTTATATAACTTTTAAACCCTCCTCTTTTCTTGGGTTATGATTTGATGTAATGATTATGAAATCGATATATTTTTCATAGGTTATGATGTGATGAAATTTAAATGATATTGATTTCATTTCATGGGTTATGATTTGATGTTTATAGAATCTTTTCTCTTTTTATGGGTCATGATTTGATGAATGTTCTAATATCTTGTTTCATATGTGTGAATGGTTTTATTATGAGATGAGAGGGAGATATATCTTCATAAAATCCATTGGATAATGATGGATGACTCAGGAGTATAAATGTTATGCATGTACCTGATTACATGTTCACAATGTCATTCATGGTCCTGGTTTCATTTCCATAAGTTTATGCATGATCCTAATTACATGTTCACAATGATTTGAGTGAACCTTATTACATGTTCTCAATGTTATGCATGGACTTGGTTGCATGTTCATAAGTTTATGCATGAACCTAATTAATTTTTCCCAATGTTCTATGTGAACATGATTACATGTTCAAAATGATATGCATGGACCTAGTTAAATGCCCACAATGTTTTGTGTGAACCCGATTAAACATTTTCAATGTTATGTGTGACCTGATTACATGTTCAAAAAGTTATTCATGGACCTTGTTTTATATCCATAAGGTTATGTTTGAACATGATTACATGTTATTCATGGCCTAATTTCATGTATTTAACATAACGAGTAAACCCATTTCAACTTATACATGTTCAAAATGTAATAAATGAATGTGAAAGCTGAAAATTCCCTGCATTAGTCATATGTTATGCTTTCATGAATTATGAAATTAATTATTTTATGTTCTATTTCTTATGAACTAAAAATATTTTTATGATCTCTAATATGCAGGGTATGAATTACGCATTTCCATTATTTAACCATAATGAGAATATAATCTCACTACATTCTTATTTTTTCTTTCCTTGGGTTATGATGAATGTTTTTAGGTAGACGTAATTAAAGGGGAGATCTTTACGGGGGATGTTGAAGATCTTTCTCTAGGATATAAGATTATTTGTTCTACCTTTCCAAATACACAAAACTATTATAGTTCCCAAGCATGTGTTTTTTAATGTAATTAATATTCATCTAATATTATTTAATATACATGTATGTTAATGATGAGTCGCTATAATTCCTCATCTATCCTCCTTGCTATAAGTGTTCTGAAATTGGAAGAACCAACCAATTTCACCTTGGGGCCCTTATGCCACTACCACTCTTCCACATCAAAGTTATTCCAAAAAATTTTGTTTCTTAGAATACCCTATCCTAGGACCATATTCCACAACCTAGATCTATATTTAATAGAAACCAAGATAATGGTGTATTATAGAGATACACAACAAATTCTTCCTTGTAACTGATAAAACATCCCAATTTCTCCCCTTCTTCTTTACATTAATCAAATCACCCAAAACAAGGCTCTATAAAAAATCATCCATCATAAAGAGGCTTACAAAAAAAATAAAGAGAGTGGTACACACCATTAAATAAGATGTTATCTTATTACTTCCCCAACATAAAATATCTTGTCCGTGAGCTTCACTATGAATCACTATATGATATCCATGAACATGTCTGGACATTGTGTCTACATATCAAAATCCCTCTCTTTGGTATCCTTTTTCACAGTCCCATGATTACAATATGTAGTTACTAGAGGTATGTTGTTTTCCAATTGATTATTCTAGTTAGGTTTAATAAAAAAAATGGATGACCATTAAATAATGCATCAATATAGTGCTTGACATAATCAACATATATCATGCAAGAAGGTTCATAATGTTATCAATGAATCATGGGAACATGAAACATGTTCAGCATGGAACTTCAACATTATTGAAGGGATAAACTATATGAAACATGACTGGACCATCCAAGTATCTCAAATGATTCAAAAATCATGGGTGCTATATTCCATTGATTCTTAATTAGAAATTTCTTAAGCATTGGTGACATTCTAAGTAAAACATTATGACCAAACTCAAACTATGGAGGCTATCTCTAATGGAAAACATATAATTTGTTTTAGCTCTAACTCGTCACTAACCACGTTTTCATCATATTAACTGGATCAAATGTCTCCTACTTGAGACTAGGTCTAATGAGAATGGACTCACATGCCTCTTACTATAAAAGTGATGGGTGGGAAAAAATTCCATAAAAACCATTGAAAGGATCCTTTTGAATTGATACCTAAATGTGTATATTATAGGAGAACTTCATGTGTTCCAAATTATTGTCCCAAGAATCAACAAATTCAAAAACAAAAGCTCATAACATATCTTTTAGAATATAAATAAAATGATCAGATTGACCACCAGTTTGAGGAAGATAGGCTTTACACAATCGTTACATCGAACCTAGATCCATATGAAGACCTTCAAAAAATTGATATTTGAATTGAGGATCTCAATCATAAATGATACTCCTCAACACACCATGTATTCCAACTATATTCTAGAAATAGTTTCCACACATATCATCAATGTTGAAGGTATACCTTGTTGGAATGAAATTGGATACATTTAGCAATTAATCTATGATCTCCCATATTTCATCATTCTTGTGGGATGTACATGGTATTTAAATCACAAAGACCATGATGAAATAATTCCAGTTACATTCCATAATGGGTAGAGGCTCCAACAACCTATTATTGCTATGTCGCTAAACCTTCTCCTTATTAAAAGTGAAAAATTATTCCATGAAGTCCACTATATTCTTTATCATTGATATAAACTACTATTGTCTATGGAAATCGCAATATATCATTTTTCCAAACCGGATACACTACCCATTTAAAAGCATGAACCCCTCTCCTTAGATCCTCACACAATCCCATAGATACCCATACATGAGCATCGAAAATACAAACATAGACAATACCATGATACCATCCTGATGGTGGATACCAATCATATAAGCTATCCCTTAGAGATAATATCACCAAATAATAGAACTTATATTTTTTGATCTAATAAAAAATAATTGGTATAACTGATGTCAATGTTATAGAAACTCACTCATGATACTCCTAATACAAAATATGCATTTTTGAAAAAACAAATTATCAATATCCACTTTCCATTAGACATCAACACTGCCTCTATATGAATCATCCACATGTTCAGGTATCACTGAGAGAAGATGTACCTAAGGATATTGTAGTCTATGTATACTGAAAGCATCACTCCTAAAATATTGTTTCTCCAACATATCAATGAGTTTAATAATTTTTTTAACACCATGTTGTGTGTAGAGTAGTTCATATCATGTGGACTTAGTAGTATGAATATATAAGAAAACACTCAATCCTCCTCTATTAGAAGTACATTAAGTTTAAATCTAGAATCAATAATGTACATGGTATATTACTTAATTTTAATAGGTAAAATGAGGATCAGTTATGAGTTCATCATACTGTGTAATTCCTGAAAATATATATCACAAGCATATGAACAATAAAAATTCAAACCTTTCTTGGTCAGTCCATTCAATGGTGTTGTCCAATGGGAGAAGTCACCAATGAAAATTTCTCTACATCCACTACCAATCCATTACCTGAGATGAAATGTATAAAAGTTTTTACTTGATCAATCTAGAAGATGAATTTATATAGAATTTCATGATTTTGATTCCATCTTAATGTACTCATGACAATGAATTAATATTGTTCTAGATAATTAATTCACTCGGATTCCAATAAAATATTGTCAAAAGGAACTCCATAAACTAATATAGGAATGGGATAAATACCTAGATAATCAATACCATAAATACCTCTAGTTCATTCATCGAACCGAATGATGTCACCATGAAATCATATAATCCATTCTTCTTTTAATATAAGTATACATTATTTCATATGGTATCACTCCCAAATAATGGTACCATGACCTATAATTGATTTATAAAATATCTAAGAAGTACTAAGTTGATCAAAGAGATATTTATTTTGAATAATGGGATACCAGTTCATTAAATTCATCTGGTTCTATATCTAATTATCCAAACTTTAACAAAATTTCTCATCAACCTTCAAGGTGAAGATGAGTTTGGTTTTCTTCATAAATTCTAAAATATTTAGAAATTTAAATGTTTAAGTCTATAATATATTAAAACCATGTTTAATTTAAATTAATTTATTTTTGGGTACATATTTTTAAAATTAAACATTTAAATGTTTTAAATTAAATGAATTGGAATAAAAAAATTAGAATTTAAAATTTTTGATAATTTTTGATAATTTTAATAGATTAGACAAGATGATTTATGAAAATAATTTGTAGCAAATAACCATCCATCATCCAAGGGTGAAGCCACATAGTAGTCCTAGAGGTACCACTAGATAAGCCTAACATGGGGATGGATGTTATTCTATGTAAGGAAATTTGATGCATAGGCAAAGGGGAATAGAGGTCAATTAGATGGAACATTGGGGAATGGGGCTGTTCTATGTAGTGATTGGAGGATAATTTCAGTAGGATGTGGCAGTCCATGCAGGTAATAAGTGTCCTCCAACTCCCATCCAACATAACGTGGTGTTAGAAGTACGATATTACTTATTAAGCACATCAAATCTACTGGTATTTTAAATGTGTAACGTAAATGTAAGAGTTATTGTTCACACTTAATCTTAAAATTCTATTTCACTCTAGTATTCATGTCATCAAAATCATTCATTTCGTTTATTCCTAGACCTCCATCAAAATCACATGATCACTGCAAGATTCATTAGAAAATTCCAAGGAAACAACTAGGAGAGCTTGATATCGATCATATATCCACTAACGATCCATTAAACAACAATTAATATCCTCTAATGACTGTGATAACTAAAATGGAACACCAAAAAAATATAAACAAAGCACAAAAGTTTGGTTAGAGGAGATCTATATATCTACTTCCATTCAAGACTCAATATTCTACATCCAAGGCTATACAACATAGTGGCATAGGTTCTCCAATCTAAATGAGATGGACGACAAATTAATATATTTTTATGTGATGTGGATTTTTCTAAATTAAAATCGGAAGGGTTTTTTGAGTTGGTAGACACTATTACATAATCTAATTTATTGCACTAGGGATATTATTTTTCTGATAATGACGAAAATTTGGTAAATATATAGTTACTATAAATATTCATATGTAGTCAATGCATCAAATTTTCCTGATCATTCAATATATTTCATAAATGAAAAATTGACGATTTTAATAGTTTATTGTCTATGGAGACTGGAAAAAAAATATTCTTATTTCAGGAATAATATTCAACATCCCCCACAAATATCTTGTAACATAGTAATCATAATAGGAAAACCCTACCTAAACCATTATTTATTCCTAGGTGAAGGATTCATAATAAATTTTGAGTTCATATTCTATGTAATGTTAAACGTAAGAGATATCAATATAATTATAGGAATGAATTAGATAAGAGTAAGGATATGTTATCATGGACGTAACTAATTAATTTTACAACTAAAATATCATAGATCATAGATATGTTTCATGGAATAAAAAATTCTCACTTGAGAAAACACGGGCCATAAGAGTGAGAAATCATCATAAATCAATCATGAACTATAAGAAAATGTTCTAAAATCATGGAACCATTATTCATATAGAATATGTTTTCATTTTTTAAGATTAAATATGAAGACCATAAATATAGTGGATTATGACATATCACTTATTTCCCAATGTGGATTAGGATTCACCTGTACGAACCTGGATCATACTTTTAGGTATGTGTTTTTCTTTTTTGGGGTTTTTAAGAAAAAGGGGAGCATCTGGAAATTTATAGAGTACACGCCGTGTATCCGGTTTCTGCGAGTGACCATTTATTGGTCGTGTAATGGCAGAGTACATGTATCTGTGGGGTGACCTGGAGACCACCTAAAGAGAAGGCCAGTTAAGGCAAGTACACTCCATGTACATTTAAATATCACATTGTGTACTTTTATTTTTAATTTTTATTTCAAATCGGGGTGGCGTCTAATCGACCAAGACCTCTTATTCTAGGTCCATCTCGTATAAGAGCATCTGAAGATGCCAAGTCATCTCCAAGACTTCAATTTATTGTCCATTCTTTGAATCTAACTCTGTTAGCTGCATTGGAATCACATTGGTGAGTTATTCCTTCTCCTAGAGTCTCAAATATTGATTTCTCCTCTCTCATGAGATATCTATGGTTGAGCGTTTTTGACATTTTTTTAGATCTACCACATTTTAGATTGATTCAAGTTCCAATGATGGATAACATGTCATAAAACATCGAGGTAGGTGGTTTGTTCCTTTCTGTTGTTAGTCTTTTAATATTATGTGCAAAATTTCCCATTACCCTTGAATTGGGTATTGTGTGTTTAGGGATTTCAGCTCTGTTAATGCCTGTTATGCCTTGTGTGCCTGAGTAGAGGTTGTTTTATTGTGAATAGGTTTTTTTCATATTGTGGTTGTGTTGAACATTATTGTTTTGATATTGACCGTATGGTCTAGCTTTTCCAATTAGGCTAATTTCTTTCCATTTCTAGTATTGTTAGGGTGGAGTGATTTTATCTAATTCTATGGTAGTCCTTATTTCTATTTATCCAAGTAGTTCTTTTATGTTTAGTTTGGAAGATGAAAATCATATTTGCATGATTGATTTAAAATGGAATATGGGAACCTAGTGTTGTGATACCATATGGGGAATTGACGTTGAGGGCTTCCCTAGAGTGTCTATTATTTTATTTATCACGCTGCGAGACCATAGGAGGGATTGACGTCGAGTACTGCCTCAGAGGGTTTATAGTTAACATTACGACACCAAAAATGTAATTGACGTTGAGTTCTTTCTCAGAGAGTAATTGTTTTCATGAGACCAAAGGTGTTAGACCATGTGAGCTACCCAAGAGGTTGTTATACCCTTGTATAAGTGGAACCAGAGGGTTTAGGCTGTACAAACATACCAAGAGGGTTACCTGTATTTGTTTGGTTGAACTAGTGGGGATAAGCTCTGAGTACTTCATCCAGGGTTACTTGTTTTGATCAACTGCTTACATAATATATGAAAATTAATGCAATTAAAACTGTAGGATTGTTTACTTTTTAATACATCCTTTTTTATAGCTTCATTTTGCTTCTTGCCTTCCATATTTATTAACTGACTTTTAGGAACATATCATTAGGTGGTTGCCTACTGGGATTCGTCTCACACCCTATTTGGATAATGAATTTGGTCCCAAATAGATTACATTTCTACATGTATATATAAGGTCAAACACTCTTCTACTTTAGGTACTTGATTGCAGTGGAGCTGGAGAGCATGGGACCTAGTTGAGGCTTGTGATACTACTAGAGTTTATTTTTATTTCTGGAATCTTGGATTAGTATTCTATTCCAAAATTATTATGACAACCCTGCAATTTATTATATACTTAACATAATTTATTACATAGAACCTTCACTGGATAAAACATAGAAGATCGAGATTTCTAGTGTCTTTGGGGATTAGGAACATTACATAACAACTTAAGACATAAAATACAGCATCTTATTGTGAAATTCCTTTACATGTCCACTTCATTCCCTGGTACATAGCATTTCATGGGATAACCCGAGGACATGTATAAGAAAAGGGTGAGCTATAAATCCCATTAAGGGAGCAAAAAGATAATAACATGAAGATTACAATACATACTAGTCAATTGGAATATCAATGGAGTGCAAGAGAAACATAAAAATAAAGGTATGATAAAGCATGATTATCATAACATGGAAATGTGGAAACAACACTTAACATGGAATTAGAATGATCCAAGGATATTTTCACACGGAGCATTAGTAAATCCTCATTTTACTTGAATTATCATGATTCAACACTCATTGTACATGACATATCATGATACTATACTTTACCCAATGCATTGAAGCGCTATCAGGGAACACCCTTCTTAATCATTTCATTTAATGCATAAGTGTTCCATATAGATCATAGAATATGGATTCATTAAACGTCATCATTAATTCCACAATAATGGAGTGTGTAATTAATACATAAAATTATTTAAACAATAAGTAAATGTGCATAAAGGTGAATACCCTTTATAGAGAAATGGGCATGGTATTCACTACACAATGAATTTGTCTTGGAAAATCCCTTTGCAATTTCGGTAGCATAATGGCGTGACATAAGAACTCATAGTAATGGTTGATGAGAGAGAAAGGGTTTTATCATCATATTTAATGAAATGGATATTACATGGGTAATATAGATACATGTCCCGACAATTGTAATGGAATTTATATTCATGATACAAAAGAATTACATGAATGTAAATGAGGAGGGAGAGAAATTCCTTACAGAATTGTAGCATGGTAACAAGAATACATGGAAGGCATAGATGAGAGATAAATGAGTCTCTCATAATTAAAAAATAAATAGGACAGTATATGGGAGGTTAGAAAGCAGACCCCATCATTTATAATTTCAAATAAAAGGGCATAAAAATATTAATAATCATGGACAAAAAGAGATAGGAAGGAATCCCTTAATTGGAAGTGTGATCCCTAAGGTTTGGTAGGGGATTGAGAGAGACTTCTTGGTATCTTGGGGAACCTTGGGAGGATTCTGGAGAGAGGACTATAGAGTTTGGATGAACTCCAAATTCTTTGAGTGAAGAGGAAGTTGGAGCTTGGAAGGGATTATATAGGAAAGGAGAGGGAATTATTTATTATTTTGGTTCGGGACACCACACATAAAACTAATCAAAACCAAACTCCACACCATGGTTTTGTCCATGTTTGTTTCCAAGGGGGAGTGAAAAAAAATATTTTATAAGTTCAATGGCCGGGCTTTTTAAAATAATATGGTTGCTTATGTGGAGTTGTGTCACACTCTCATGAAAATCAATTTTAAAAACTAAAATGTTTTATAAGTCTTGAAGGGTCCAGTAAAGATTTGTAAAATAAATCAAACAAACATAAAATCACATTATCTTAATGGAAAAAAATATATTGGATGAAAATTATTTTTATAGTATTTTATTACATCAATATTGGGTCATTATGATGTCATAAAACACATTATATATTTAAATGATATTTAATTTTTACCCAAAAATTCGACTATATTAGAAATTATGAAAAATTCACCATTTGATAATTTAGATATCTAGATTCTAAAGATAATATTCATTTTAACTAAATAATTTTCAAAATATGTGAATTTTGACTTTAAAAATATAAACTGATATTTATCAAGAATTCATGGTTTTGACAAAAATAGCTTTCAAACGTTAATAAAAATTACTATTATATTTATAAAAATTATATGATCATTTATAAATAATAAAAAGTAATATAAAAAAATAATAATTTTTTAAAATATAAATTAATTCAAAAATCCATTAATTTATCAAAATATATTCCTTAGTTTCACATTAACTAAAAAAATATTATTTGTGCTTTAAGAACTATTTACAAAGTAAAAATAATAAAATGAAAGTATATTCATTATTATATAAAAAAATAATGTACAAAATCATAATACTAGGGTCTTATTATATAACCCCTCAAAACACCAGTATAAGATCTTAGGGTAAGGTTTGTGATGGTGACAAACGCTGGGGTGGCTCAGATACCATCGCTCGAGTGGTAATATCTATCAACTTCCACTTCTCCCATAGGCTATTCTGCTCAAGCTTAATGTATTGAAGATCATCTTGGGCTTGGCCAATAACCAATCCAAATGACAAAACCTCTTTTTTGAGGTCTGACAAATGTGCTTCATACGAGGCAAGTCTACTGGATGATGCTATCACTTCCTTTTTCTGAGTAAATTTGATTTGTTAAAGAAATATATTTGTACTAATAATGTGATCACTATTAAATGGATATATTAGAAAAGGTCACAATTCTTAATGGTATTTTAAAATCCAAAACATCAAACCAAATAATGGAATACATTTTACATAACAATAATAAGACATTTAAATATACCAAGAGGAATTTTCATTAATGAATTTTTGGGTCGCTACAATCTTCCCCCCTTAATAAATTTCACCCTCAAAATTTCCTTTTCCCACACTAAAACAGATGTTGGTAACTCTGTTTCATCATTTCTTCAACTTACCATGACTCTCCTTCAAACTTGTGGTCTTTCCACAAAACCTAAACGAGGAGCATTGTCTTATTTCGTATAAACTTTTCTCTATAATCTAAGATATTCACTAGTTTCTCCTCATAAGAAAGATCATCCTCTAGCTATAATACCTCTAAAGTGAGTACATTTGAAGGGTCTGGTATGTAATTCTTTAATATGGATACATGAAAGACATCATGTACATTGGACATGTTTGGTGGAAGTGGTAATCGATAGACCACAGCCTTGACACAATCATGAATCTCAAATGGGCTGATGTACCTAGGATTTAACTTCCCCTAATTGCCAAACCTCTTGACCTTCTTCCGCAGAGATATGTGTATAAAAAAAATGTCTCCAACTTCAACCTCAAGGTTTCATTGATGGTTATCCACATAAATCTTTTGTCGACTTAGGGATTCCTTGAAATGTGGCTGAATGGTTTTCACTATTTCCACCATTTCATCAACCATTTCAGGTCCTAGCAGCCTACACTGACCAACTTTATCCCAACACGTCGGTGTTCTACACCTTTTCCCATAAAGGGCTTCATATGTTGCAATTAGGATGCTCGAGTGGAAGCTATTTTTAAGGTGAATTCAACCAGTGGAAGATGTTGTCCCCACCCTCCTTTTAAGTCCATAGAACATGATGTTAACATATCTTCTAGTGTCTGAATAGTTCGCTCAGCATGGCCATCAGTTTGAAGATGATAGGCTATACTGATGTTCAATTTTGTTCTTTGAGAATGTTAGAGACTTTTCCAGAACATCAAGGTAAATCTCGGATCACGATCGGATACAATAGATAGTGGTACTCCATGCAGACTTACCCCTTCTTTGCTGTAAATCCATGCAAGTTGATCCAATGAGAATTCCTCTTGAATCACAATAAAGTGAGCTGTCTTTGTAAGATGATCCACAATGAACCATATAACATTTTTTCCTCTATATTTCCTTGGAATTATTGTGACAAAGTACATTCTAATGTTCTCCCACTTACATTTGGGTATGGGTTGTGGTTGCATCATCCCCTTAGACTTTTTCCTCTCAACCTTCACTTGTTGACATACCAAGAACTTTGATGTATATTCAGAAATCTTCCTTTTCATATTGTCCCACCAAAAGTGTTCTCGGAGATCTCGATACATCTTTGTGCTCCCCATGTAAATATAGAAGGTTTATATATGTGCGATATTCAAAATAAAATTCCTTAACTCTGGACTGAGTGGTACACATAATAGTGACCAAAATCTCACAATTCCATCCTTTAAAACCATGAACTCTGAGGATTTCCCATTTCTGATTGCTTCCACCCTTTTCATAATTTCCTTATCCTTTTTTGAGCATCCTATATTTTATTGAAGAGGGATTATTGATCAATAATTTGAGAAAGGATTGATGATGTTCCCCCTTTAACGATTCCCATGTACATCCTATACAAATCTAAGAAGATTGGATCCTTCTCAATTCTCATCAATGATTGAATCGCTGGAACTTTTCTACTAAGAGAATTTCCCACCTTGTTCTCTTTCCCAGGGTGGTAATGAATTGATTAGTAATAATCCTTGATGAGTTCTATCCATCTTCATTGGAACAAATTAAGATCTTTCTGTGTGAATATATTTTTGAGGATCATGTGATCAGTATATATCTCACACTTCTCCCCATAAAGATAATGCCGACAAATTTTCAATGCAAAGATCACAGCCGCCAACTCCAGATTATGCGTGGGATAGTTTTTCTCATGGATTTTTAGCTGCATTGAGGCATAGGCTCTCATATCATCATTCTACATTAACACAAAACTGAGTCCCTTCTTCGAAGGATCACAAAATACCACTTAAATTTATCCTCTTGTGGGTAATGTGAGCATGAGCATAGTGATAAGACTCCTTTTAAACTCCTTGATTCTCTTTTCACATTCATCTCTCCAAGAAAACATTACTCCCTTATAATTTATCTATGTAAGAGGGTTGGACAATTGTGAGATATTTGTCACAAATAGGCGATAATATCACAATAACCCCAAGAAGCGGCTAACCCTACGGCGAGGATCCGCTAACCCTACGGCGATGGCGGCCGCAGCGAGGGCGATCCGCTAACCCTACGGCGATGGCGGCCGCCGTGGCCCCTTCCCCCATCAGGGGGGAGGGGCCTTCGTCTCCAACTCCTGCCTCAAGAGTTGCGCGACCGCGAGGGAGGGACTGCTTTGGACCCTCGCCGGACGCGGGTTTCTTCCTCCCCGCAATCGACGTTGCTCCGAAGGTTCCTGGGTGCGTTTCTGGTCAGCCTATTGTTCCGGTCTCAGTGAAGGAATTCCATGAAGCTTCAGCTCTACTCTCCTCGGCGCTAATCGTGAGGTTTACGAAGCGGCGACCGCTGGTGGAGCACTTCGACAAAGCAATCAATGCGGAGTGGGGTTTGAAACACCGTGCACTTGTAAGTATACTGGGACCGCGTCAATTCCTTATTTTATTTGCGGATGAGGAAGATTTGGGAATGGCTTGGTCGCGAAAGAGGATTCCTTTCTGTGGCCTCCAATTCCACTTACTGCGCTGGTCCTTTGAGGCGCACATGAACCGGGACTCGTCTCACACGGCAATTTGGATTCAATTGCCTGGACTTCCTCTGCCATTTCAGAATATTGGATTATTGAGATCGATAGGCAACTCGATAGGGCGTTTTTTATGCAGTGATCAAAGAACAGCTTCCATGTCTCACCCCTTTTAGGCTAGAATATGCGTGGAAATGGACGTTGCAAAAGTGCCTCCGGAGATTGTCTGGATTGTAATTGAAGAAGAGTACAGGTACGCTCAATCAATAGTCTATGAATCCTGGATCCCTTTCTGCTCCTTTTGCCACAAGCAGGGCCATGATGAAAATGGCTGTCGAAGGAGACTCCGGGGTGGTGGAAGCTTTGATGTGCCAGATGTACCAGCAGGTGTTCCCTCGGAAGGAGAAGTGGTCACCATGGGTACCGTGAAAGACAGCGATCAGTATTCACCTGCAGGCAGGCCTCAAGGTTGTCATGCTCCATCTAAATCAGTTGGGGACTTTGAGCCGATGGTTCAGGGGGGGCTGTCAGGGGAGGTGGATGCTCCATTGATAGGAGTACAGGCAGAAGTGAATGAATCTGGGGGAAAGGAGACCATATCAGGGGCTGTGGTGTCAATATACAGGGCCGGGACATGAATGAGGAATGTAATCTCCAGTATATGGGCAGGGGACATGAGCTTCAGCAAGGCTTGGGTGAGCCTGAAATGCCAGACCAGAACACTTCAACAAGTCTGATTAAGGTTGGGGTGGATGAGGCTATTCCTTGTTCCCCAAACCGTTTTGCTCTACTGGAAAATCCAGATGCTGTAGTGGACCATGCTGGGGAAGATGAGCCAATACCTTTTCATCAACAGAACGAAGGTGATACAACTAATTGTGGCATTTCCCACGGAATGATGGCTAGCCAGTCTGGGGGTGGTGTGGCTGATTCGAAGGGAGTCAACAGGGCCGAACCAGATCAGGTGATTGAGGGGGTTCCAATTCAAAAGAATAGTATGAGCTGTAAAAAGAAGAAGGGGAAAAAAGATTACTCCTTGCTTCCCCCTCCATTAGAGACCCGCTCTGTGAAGAAACTACCGGTGACAATGCCCAATGGGGTGAATCAGGCTTTAAGCAAGGGGAACATAGATGAAGTGGACATCTCTACGGGGAAGATGGGGACTAGAAAGGAACCCATCCTTAGTTCCGAGGAGGATATGGTCGAGGAGTTCCTGTATGTGGACATTCCACAGGAAGAGGCTGACATGATGGGAAGGGCGGTAAGAGTGGAAGTCGATCACGAACAGGCAAAGTGGATTGAAAAGCAAGACTTGATATTAATGAGAGGCTTCAATGACAAGAAAATCAGCAAAGAGGAATATATCTGCACTTGGGACAAAATGGCGAACTATTTGGAAGATGTTATTGGAGAAGATCCTGGGGCTAAGGTATGGATAATGCATTGGAATCTCTACAGGGAAGAAAGCAATAATAGGCTAAGGTTGTGTTTTGGTAACATTTCCTTTTCTTATGAGGCTTCACCCCCGGTTTGACTTGGGAAGTGCAGTCGAGGCTTCCTCATCGGGCTAGAGCACTCTACCTTTCCTTGGAGGGTCATTCGGGACATGGCTGATTCGGAGGGATGGCAACATCGGGAGGGACCATGCTTTCATGGGATCGTCGAGTGGCCATCTTAGGGATGGTGGTGTTGTTGTTGCTGGTATGTGGTAGTTTCTTCTCTTTCTGGTGTTTTTCTGGGTTTGTTTGGCTGCTTTGTTGAACTTTTGGTTTCTCACTTTTCCCACAAAAGTGTTTTCTTAATAAAAAAAAAATAATTGTCAGCCAAGAAGCTACGAATATCCATTACCAATGTTGGCCTCATCCATCCCTAAATTGTAGCTGTCTTTGAGGGATATACTGATATCCCATTTCATGGGATGATATGACCCAATAATGAGACATCCTACAACCAGAAATCAAACTTTCTTTACTTTTCATAGATATTCTCCTACCACAAGGTCATTAGTATAGTTCATAGATTATCATAAAGATCCTCCTTGGTGTTGGAGTATATTAGAATATCATCAAAAAATACTACCAAAATTTTTTCGAGTTAATCTCTAAAGACTCTATTCATCATGTCCATTAATATTTCTGGAGAATTTGTGAGTCTAAAAGGAATTACAATGAATTCATAGTGCCCATATCATGTACAAAAAGTAGTCTTGGGGTGTAACACCCCATGTTTTTCTAAAAATAAATCAAATTGTATGAAACTTTGATTTAAGTATATATTTATAACTATCCCTTAAACATAATTTTTCCAGTACTATGTTTTGAATTTCAAGAAACTTTCATCTACAATAATGTTCAGTATGTTATTTAGAGTCTGATGAAACCAGCTTGTTTTTTTGGTGAAGAGTAACAAACCCTTATGAATAGTAATATGAATAGTAATATGGCACTAATGAATAGTAAATTTTATTATTATTTTATTTTCTTAAAGATTTAAGATAATAACATCTTGATTAATTTTTCATCATGATATAGAAGCAGTTATAGAATTAAAATTGTTAATTTTTGAATTAAGTATGCTTTTATTTAAAAATTAAATTAATAATATTTAGAAAATTATTTTAAAAAAATGGACTTCATTTTTTCATTCTGCATGTCAAAAAATGGTTAGGGTAAATTTTTGGGATTTTTCTGAAATTCTTTAATTTTCGATGAATAGTGAAATACGATAAAATACAGTATAATCAAATTTTCAATAAAATTCATTATTTATGACATCATAAGTGATCCAAGGACACTTGGTTAGAACCCACATGCCATTATTACTATTTTAGGTCATAGGAACTACGAAAATTCATAATATTGGAAAAAATGTTATAAAAATGATTAAAATAATGAAAAATACACCCCCTCTCCACCACTATAAATACCTCCCTCACTCCCCTCTTCATCCCACACCACTCAAGCCTTGATATATGCCTACGTTCTTCCCAATACTCCTCCCAATTCTCTTCCTCACGTCCTAGAGCTTCAGGTATCATCAAAAGACCAAAACCGAAGCCCTTACGAATGATCTCAAGGAGAAGAGATCAAGAGGTAAACATCCTCTTTTATTTCCTTTCTTTTCATTCATTTTATGTTATTATCTTCCTTTACATTGATTTATATTGGGATATTTCATTCCATATCACCCCTTACTGTTCATATTATGGAAGAGTGATGAGATACCCCTTCCTCTCATCAAACTATTTTTATAAAATTTTAAAAGACGTCGTTAGGCTGCCCAATTTTCGTGAGAAATTTCTCATGTTTTCTTTTATTTCAAGATTCCTTTATTTTCTTCTTCATTCCTCATACCATATTAACCATGAGTAATGAAATATCCAAAATCATGTATATTCTGGAGGTTCTCATGATCATGGGAAATCTCTCATCGATCTTCAACTTTTCTCCCATTTGTTTTAGGAATTAAAAACATTGTCTGTGATGTGTCGAATTACCGACCTTGTGGACGATGTGATTTCATTTTTCTTTAAATTTTTATAGTCTAGAAATGAAACCATTATTATGGTTGAAGAATATTAGGATATATTTTTTATGTCTCATCAATAGTTCTGGAATTATTTTTTACACATGGTTTTAATTTATAAAACAAAATTAGGTCGTTATTATCAAAGAACGACTAAAATGATCTAAACGAACATTATTAATGTTTTAACTTATGAATCATCCTCATGTAATAATCCAAAATATTAAATGGTATAACTTACGGTATAGGAAATATATAAATACCTTATCCTACCAATTCTGGAATTTCACTTCCCATCAACAAGGACATCCATCATGAACCAAACATGAAAATCATGTAAGGAACTCACCCAAAACATTGCAAGGAACAAAATAATAGAAATTATGGGGTGAAATGAGGTTATGAAATGACCATATAAGTTGTTATAAACATGAACATGTTTCTATAAAATACTAATATCACTATTTTAACCATTATACAGGATGTTTAAACATGTTTGAATTAAGACAATCATGAGGTAAGGGAATTCTTAACCTGATTTCCATTCTTTGGGTTAACCGTCTACTTCATTATTTATGTGCTATTATAATTTTTTGTGTGATGGGTTATATTTATATCTTGATTTATTATGTGTATTTAAATTATATTTACATACTCTATCCACTCTATTAAGTCTCTCTTCAATTGTATATAGTTTATAAGTGGATTTCCTTTTTTAAAACCCACTTTTAAAATTCAGTTTTACAAAATTCCAAAGGAATGTTTTTATGGAATTATTCATGTTGTATGATTATGTTTTGGTTATTGGGAATTATTTATGATGAATGGTGGGATGTATATCTCCCTCAAATGAATTGGGTATGTGTAATTTGGAGGTCGGTTGTATGGTTACTCCAAGTGTAACTACGATTGTTAACCAAATAGTAAGGTAGTCGTGAGGGTTACAAATTATAAGGTAGCCTAGAGGGTTACCTGATTATATAAGTAATGCCCAAAGATACCATTATGGTTATACTTATGTTTTTACGTATAGTGGAAATCTGATGTTTCACAATGTATGTATATATATATACAGGATATAAGTATGTCTTTTGAAAATGATTTCATATGACTAATGTGTTCTTCCTTTATTTTTATATCCATTGCTGAGTTTTTGTGCTAATACCAAGTTTTAAATGAATTTCACAGGTGAATGGATGTGTAATACAAAGAAGTAACCCATGTTAAATGTTGAATAATTTTCATGGATCAATGTTTTAAGTTTAAATGTTTTATAATTTGAAAAAAAAATGGAAACTGCTTTATGGTATCCACTTTGTAAAAATGTGTAATGTTATGAACATATTGTCCTAATTCTCTAAATATATAAACATTAAAATATACTCAATGTAAAAAGGAATTGAATTCTTGACTAAATTCAGGATTATGAATGTAATAAGGCAAGGTCCTTACATGGGGACATCTCCCTTCATCACCCTTACTTGATAATATCCCAACTGAAAATCTACCTTGGAGAAGTATTGTGCTCCACCGAACAGATCAAACAAGTCATCAATTCATGGAAGAGAATACCTTTTCTTAATCATTTTTTTTGAGATCATAGTAATCAATGAAAATCTGCATTGATCCATCCTTCTTCCTGAAAAAGAGGACTAGTGCACCCAATGGTGAAACACTTGGGAATATAAACCCTTTATCTAGATTCTCATATAGTTGTTTCTTTAGCCTCTCAAGCTCCACAAAAACCAATACATATTGAGTCTTGGATATTGTAAACTCCCCAAGTATAAGGTTAGTTGAGAATTTAACATATCTTCTAGGAGGGAGACCATGAAATTCCTTAAGAAACACTTCATTGAAGTCCCTCACAATAGTCATGTGTTCTTGTATGGTTTCTTCCTTTGACTCAGTCATCTAAGCCAGGTGCGTGTACTCATAGGGCAGTAATATCCATGCAACAAATGATGGAACTAAAGAAGATTCATCATCCTCTTTGCACATGTACATAATCAGGGGTAAATTCTGCACATGGAGAGTGATTGACCTCTCACAAAAATTTATGTTGGATCAATATAAGGAAAGATAATACATGCCAAGAATTGCACCAAATTTCACCAGAGGGAGTATGATGAGGTTCTCTGGGAAGATAAATCCACAAATTATGACAGTGTAGGAGTTATATTCATGGGTAAAATGATTTTCCCATTTGCTGTACTCACCAACATCTTTACTTACATGATTTTTTGTGGTGTTGGGATTGTTCCACTAAACATTCATGATATAAAGGAAGTCGTAGGACAGGAATAAATAAGTATATTTTCTATTCATGAATTAATAACTAGAGTACCTATCACCGTTTCCTTGTCGGGGTTCACTTTGGTGGTAGTGATGGAAAAATCTCACCCTTACTACCTTGGAGGTTGTTGGTTGCCTCTGATAACCCTTGGATTAGGGAACTAATTTGCAAGATGCCCTTTTTCTTTGAATTTGAAGCAATGAAAAATGCATTGAGAGTATAACGAAGTGTTCCTCCCTTCTATCACAGCATTGGGTTTTTCTTGTTGGTAGTTAACTGCTAGGTGTACTTCTCTTCCACACCTAAAAAATTTCCTTGTCCCCTTAAATCAATTTATTGGGTTCTTCTTTCCACACCATGGGAATATGGGGTGGTGGATATTCATAGAACCATTGGAATTACCCTTTGGAATACCAGAATTAAATTCCACCATACGCTTCTTATACCCATGATACCCATGAGATTCACCAATCTCCATTTCATCTTTGAGGGCACATCAGAAATGTTTCTCATAGCATTCAAAGGCACATATAGCCAGGGATTTCCACAGGCTAGGTTTCAGCCCACCAAATAAGTAGTCAACCTTGCATTCAGGGGTAATGACAAAGCCGAAGGTGTATCCCGAAATCCTTGTGAATTTTTCCCCACACTCTTTAATGGATTCATCATCTTTTTTCTTGAGATCAAGGAATTACCTTTCCATATTAAGCGGGATGGTATGTGGAAAATATTTATTAATTTTTTTTTTTCAGAAATCCTTCATTTCAAACACGTTGATCTTCTCCACCAGCTTTGTATTTTTTATCAACTTCCACCATTGTATGCTTCACCCTCTATACGATAAGAAACCAAGAGAACATTATATTTTTTAGAACATTGAGGGATATATAAGATCATTTCAATGGAGTTGATCCATTGTTCACTAATTGAGGTATCAGATGGTCCTTTAACAGTAGGAGGCCTTTGTCTCATGAAGCTATCAATAGCGACTTGTTCTTTCTTGGGGGGAGGGGTTGATTGTTTCTCTTTAACAATGATTATAATAAATTATTGAGTTACCTTAGAGATTATCATGAAAAATTTAAATATTCCCACTCCTATCAGATTGGGGATCAAATTTGAACAGTCATTACATTGATCTTCACATCGATTATTAGCCCGAGTCCTCCTATTACTGGCCCTTGGCTGGAATAAAAGGAAATTTAAGAGTAACACATAAAGGGTAATCCAAAGATAAAAATGGATTTATTATAATTTACTTTTATTTTCTTAGCATATTAATCTATAAGCTCCAATATATGTTATCCCTAATATAGTTTCTAACATGTATTCTTAGAGGCATTTTTTTAAATTCCCTTAATATTGGTTCATACTAAGATTGTTAGTTTTACAAAGAATATCCCTTGGGAGTGTAACAACCATGAGTACATCAAGGCCTACTGTCATGTACAAGGATACCTTGGCTCAAGCCTGAAACTCATTGTCAGAGTTTTCTCTCCTAGGTACATATGTGTCAGAGCTGCCTCTACCTGCTCGTATCCAGATAGGGATTTATTTGTTTGATAAAAAAGTTACTCAATACTAACCAAAACCTAAGGATATTTTTCTATTATACTTAGTCTAGTCTCTAATGCTTCCATAGGGTTTTTGAATCTTAATCCCAAAATAACTAAACCCATCCTCTAATACCAACTATTATGAACATGCTCTTTATTACACACTTAACATAATTTATTACATAAAAAACATCACCTGATAAAGTATATATGATCGAGAGGTATAGTTTCATTGGGTCATATGAACATTACATAACAGCTTAAGACATAAAATGCAACATCTTATTGAAAACGTCCTTTACACAACCACTACACTCTCTCATACTTAGCATTGCATGGGATAAACTAAGGACATACATAGGAAAAGGGTGAGCTATAAAACCCAATAAAAGAGTAAAAAAATAATAACATGAATATTTGAATACATGTTAGTCAATTGGAATATCAATGGAGTGAAAGAGAAACCTAAACATAATGGCATGATAAAGCATGAATATCCTAACACAGAAATTTGGAAACAACACTTAACATTAAATTAGCATGTTCCAAGGATCATTGCACATGGAGAATGTGTAAAAACTCAATTTAAATGAATTATAATGAGTCAACACTGATTTCACATGACATATCATGATACAATACTTTACCCAATGCATTGAGCTCTCTCAGGGAACACCCTTCTTAATAATTTCATTTCATGAATAAGTTTGCCACATGGATCTTAAAAACATGGATTCATTAAACATACTCATATATTACATGATAAAGTAGTTCATAATTCATATATGAATCTCTTTAAATAATAATTAAATTTTTATAAAGGTTAATAACCTTGATAGAGAAATAGGCATGGTAATCACAACACAATTAATTTGGCTTGGAAAATCGTGGTGCTATTTCGGTAGCGTAATGACGTTACATAAGCACTCATAAAAATGGTTGATGAGAGAGAAAGTGGTGTCTCAACATATTTAAATGAAATGGACAGTAAGTGGGTCATATATATTCATGTCATAACAATTTTAATGGAATTTAGATTCATGATACAAAAGAATTACTTGAATGTAAATGAGGAGAGAGAAGATTCTTACGGAATTTTGGAATGGTAACAGGTGTACATGGAAGGAATAGATGTGAGAGAAAGGGGTATCTCATCATTCAAACATAATGAGGATAGTATTGCAGAGGTGAGAAATTATACCCCAACATTTATAATTGAATATAAAAGGGCATAACAATATTATGAAACTTGGATAAAAAGAGAAAGGAAGGAATCCCTTACTTGGAAGTGTGATCGAAATGGCTTGGGAGGGGCTTGAGAGAGACTTTTTGGGAGATTCGGGAACCTTAGAAAGATTATAGAAATTTTAGGGGAGAGGTTGGACGAAATCCAAATTCTTAGAGTGAAGAGGAAGTGGGATCTTGGGTGGGTTTATATAGGAAAGGTGAGTGAATTCATTATTATTTAGGATTGGGACACGACACATTAAACTAATCAAAACCACAAACCAGCCCATGGTTTTTCCCATAGGGGAGTGGAAAAAAATATTTTATAAGGAAAATGGAATAATTTTTTAAAATAATTGGTCTTTTTATGTGTTGGTGAGTCACACTCTCAAGGAAATTAATTTAAAAAACTAAAATGTTTTATAAGTCTTGAAGGGTCCACTAAAGCTCTGTAAAATAAATAAAACAAACCTACAATCAAATTATATTAATGGTAAAATATATATTGGCCAAAAAAATGTTCATAGTATTTTATTGAATCACTATTGGGTCATTATGATGTTATAAAGAACATTATATCATTAAACGGTATTTAATTTTTACCCAAAAATTCATCTTTTTAGAAAATAATGAAAAATAAACTGTTGGATAATTTCGACATTTTGATTATTTAAATAATTATCATTTTATCCAAATAAATTTCTTAGTATATGAAGTTTTAATTATAAAATAGAATCCCACATTTATCGAAAATTTATGTGTTTTGAAAAAAATAGATTTCAAACCTTAATAAATATTACAATTGTATCCATAAAAATTATACGATCATTTATACTTAATAAAATGTTATTTAATAATAATATGTGATTAAAATATTATTTAATTCATAAATCCATTAATTTATCAAAAATAATTCATCATTTGAACATTACCTAAAAATATTATTTGTGAATTAAAAGTTATTTACCAAGTAACAATAATGAAATGAATGTATATTTCTTATTACATAAAAAAATAATTTACATAATCATAATTCTATGATCTTGTTATATAACCTCTTAAAACACCCGTATATGACCTTAAGATAAGGTGCATGATGGTGACAGACTCTTAAGGTGGCTCAGATAACATCACTTGAGTGGTAATCTCTATCAACATCCACTTCTACCATAGGCAGTTCTTGTCAAGCATAACGTATTCAAGATCAGGTTTGGGTTTGGTCAAGAGAGAATTCGAATGATGCCACCTCCTTTTCAAGCTTCAAGAAATAGGATTCGAATCGGGAATGTCTACTAGAGGAGGCCATCTCTTCCTTTGCCTAAGTAAATTGGATTTATTAAAGCCCTATATTTATACTAATCATGTGATCACTGTTCAATGGATATATTAGCAATGGTATAAATTTGTAATGGTATTTCAAAATCCAAAATCTAAATCCAAATAAGTGTATACATTTTACATAACCATAAGAAGATATTTAAATAGACCAAGAGTAATTTTTTTTTATTAATTTTTGGTTTATTACAATCGTGAATTTTTTGGATTCTTTCAAAGATATGTATCCTGCATCATTTATATATGTTCTCCAGTTTCTTATTAAATTCAGTCATCCATTGTTTACTTGTTGCATGTTATTACTGCTTCCTCTATTGTTATCTATTTATTTCCGCTACATTACTCTGTCAGTGAGGGAATAGTTTCCCCACTATCACATGCAAATCCCTTACTGCTAGTTGGTAGCCTCTGGTGTTTGGGGAAATGTGCTTGAGTCCATGTGACCAACCTGGTACGAGGAATCTTAGGGAGGCACCCAGAACCAAGATGTTACAAAGTGGTACCAGAGGAATTATTTTCTTCTTGACTTACTATTTGGAACCTATAACTAGGGATGGGAAGGAATAGGTAATTGGTAATAAGCTATGCCCAGGAGTTGCTAACCCATGTATAGGGTAAATCCAATTTACCTTGTATATTGAAATTTTTATGGATTTTCAATTATTTCAATTGATTTTATTTCACCGTTGGGTTATTCAAATGTTTTGTGTAGTTATCGTTAATATTATTGAGGTTCTATTTCTATTGCAACCTGATGAGATGAGGGTATTCCATCTCATGCATCATATATGAACTTGATAAAGATCACATGTCATGCATTCTTTCCATTCCATTTAGGGTGTATTACTGATTTCATGTTGTTGTGAATGATGTTGTGCTAAATATTCATGCTGTTGTGATAGGTGCATTGATAGAATACCTGCTACTTGATAGAGTATTTCTAATGTATAATGTTTCAATTGATTGAATTCCAAACCTTGGTTCTTGAGGTGTTATCGACCATCAAAAGTCATAATTTGGGGAATCATTGCACTATTATGCTTGTTTATGACATGTATGAGAAGCCAAACATTGATTTTCAGGGAGTATGGGCACTCACGGATCGGAATATGGCACTATAATGTTCGTTTCGGTGTTTTTTCAGGTTCTGAAGTAGTTTTTAAGGAATACTGTCCAGAAAAACCTAGAATACATAGTGTGTATTTCTGAATACACGCCATGTATCCTTTTTTCGGGAAGGAACTGCTTTTCTTAAGTATATGTTGTGTACTGTATGGATATGTTTTGTAGTTTATAACCGTGTTACTACCTATGTGGGATGAGACATGGGGTTGAGAAATCCTTTGTGGAATACGTCATTTACTAGTTGTACACATCGTGTGTATAGACCATGTGTCTCGCTACGTGACGAATGACATGGGTGGATCATGGGTAGTTATTACACACCGTTTCTGGCACTAACACGTCGTGTAGAGTGAGTCGTGTAACTATCCGTGTTACTAACAACACGGGTCGGTGCAGTTACTTCTTGTATATGCTGTGCCAGGAACAAACACACCATGTAGAATTTCTCTAGAAGAACCATGTAGATTAGTTGTGTAGAAGGAATTGGGCAGGGGAACACGATTCATGTACATGCCATGTCGTGGGAGAACAAGTCGTGTTTATGGGGAGTTACACGACAAGGGTTGGTAGGTGTACACTTCCATGTGAAGTTATAAAGGAACACGCTGTGTAGGGGACATAAACGTCATGTATCCATGTTTTAAAAAACTAGAATGCTTTCTTTCTCCTATTACCTTATTTAACTTTTATGTTTCAGTCCTTATTAATTTTGATCTAAGGTTTCCGTTGGACCTTTCAGAGTCAGGCCATTGAGACGTCCTCCAGTTGTACACCAATTACAGGGAAATGATTGGACACTGAACATGGTAGATTAGGGATTAATATTAGACCCTCCCAAAATTCTTGTATTGGAACCAAACATCATTCTAGATATAGGTGCTGATACATAGTTCCAAGAAGTATTCATGAGGTTTATGCAGAACTTATAGGGAGCACTGTATCCTGCCCTGTCTATGGATGAGTTGACGCGGGTCCTTCAGCAGTAGCATCCACCAACTTTCTAAGGGGATGGAGGACCTTAGGCTGCTGAGTTATGGTTTGAATCCATGATATATATCTTTTAGCATCTGGAGATGCCTCCAGAGAGGAGGTTGAATTTCATTGCATAAATGATTTATGATTCTGCCAGGAGATGGTGGGATGTGATCTCACAAGCGGGATGCCCGTAGGTAATTGCTTGGGATGTGTTTTAACATGCCTCCTATGATTAATTCTACCCAGAGAATTTGAGGGCTGGTCGAGCCTGAGATTTCATGAGTTTTGAGTAGGGTACTCTCTCTTTTATGGAGTATTGTTTTCACTTCACATAACTGAAACACTTCACACCCATGCCAGGAGGTGATGAGTTAATCATGGCGAGGAAGTTTGAGGATGGTATCAATAATGACATCTTATCTTAGTTGAACATTTTCATGTTGATGACCATATCGTCTATAGTCTACCAGACGCTGATCACAAAGCACAACATGAGGGATTATGGAGCTATGGGATATGAAAGTTCTACATCTAGTGTTAGTTCTTCTCTGACTGATAGTAGGAAGTGCTGCAGGTAGTCTACTTGTGAATATCTGAGTAAGCGAGATGCACCTTCAAGTATCCACGTGTTATGTTGCTATTGTGGGAAGGGCGGGTATAAGAGGCCACATTTCCCAAGAGACCTAGTTAGAAGACAATATTGCAGCACGATGTGCCATCATATATGTTTCAATTAGTTTTTCTCACAATCAGCTGGAGATAGGGATTCTTCTATGACTCCTCATACAAGAGAAGCACCACTAGTTTCACATCAGTCTAGGAACATGAGTTCTTCTGTTCGTTCAGGGGGAGGTGGAGGTCGCGACCATGGTAGCCAGTTGGCAGGATTTCAGAAAAAATAGGGTGGATTGGCTCAGGGTGGTCAGGCAGGGTCATAGTGTCACGATATAGGCCAAAATATTTTAGTAGAGAAGATGCCCCAGGAGCAGGATCCCATACCCTCTACAGTTCGTTGTACAATTCTAGTTTCCTCAGTTCTAGATTCTACACTTTTCTATAAATGGTCTTCCCATAGTTTCATATATATTTTTATAGTGGAGAGACTTGGGCTATGTGTCTTTTCTTCTGATAATGTACTGACATTGGACACTCTATTGGGGATAGGAACATCTAGTGTACATCAGTTCAAGGATTTCCCTCTTGAGGTTGGTGGGTGTCACTTCTTAAGGGACATCTATGTCTTAGAGATGACACGCTATGAAGTCATTCTCAAAATGGACTGGTTAGTTCCCTTCCTAGTATTTGTATACTATTATCACCGTAGGATGAGTTTCACATCACGATAGGGTTGTTTGTTCTTACATAAAGGATAATGAGATGTTCTTTCTAGTAGAGCAGGACCCTAACATCATGGGTTGAGAGGAGTTACAACCCATATTGTGAGACTGTATCTAGATGATCCGGGAACCTCACAGATAGAAAGTCCTCTAGTGGTTGATCATTTCATGGATGACTTTCTAGTGTAATTTTAAGGTTTTCCTCTAGAGTGATAATTGGAATTTTCTATTGATCTTGTGCTAGGAGTGGAACCAGTGTCCATTCCACCTTATAGGATGGCTACACCAAAGTTACAGGAGCTCAAGAAGCAGTTGGGGGAGTTGTAGGAAAGTGGTTTCATCCAACCTAGTACTGCCTCTTGGGGTATGCATATCCTTTTTGTGAAGAAGGTGGACAGTGCCCTTAGACATTGTGTGGATTATCGGAAGCTGAACGAATTGATGATTAATAACCGATATCCTTTGCCGAGGATTTCTGATCTCTTTGATCTGCTTTGTGGAGCCCAGGTGTTCTCAAAGATTGAATTGAAATCCAGTTATAATCAGATTCATCTTAGACGATCATATATACATCTTAATTCCATTTGGAGCAGGTATGGTCTATACAAGTATGTGGGTATGTTTTTCGGTCTCACGAACGCACTTGTAGTTTTCAAGGCACTGATGAACCATGTTTTCCATCCTTATAGGGATTGTTTCATGGTAGTCTTCACGGATGATGTCTTGGTGTACTCTCACACTCGACACGAACATTACACAAATCTTGAGATCATTATGAGTTCATTGAGAGAGCATCAATTATATGCTAAGATCTCAAACTGCCACTCTTGGATAGACTAGAATCACTTCTTGGGTCATGTTGTCATAGAGATATAAGTATCATTAGACCTTGAGGGAGCAAGAATAGAAGTTTCCTAAGATCATATTAAGAACATATTTGAGGTAAAGAGTTTTCTAAGGAAGGATGGTTACTACATATGTTTCATACAAGACATTTTATGCTTTGAGACGCCACTGATGGGCCTGATTAAGACGGGTGAGATGTACATGGGGTCAGATTGTTATGATTCAGCCTTTTAGGAGATGAAAGGGATGTTATCTTTAGAACTGATACTAGTATTTCCAGATCCAGGAAAGAGTTATATTGTTTACTGTGATTCATCATCTATAGGGCTGGGAGTAGTGCTTATGCAGAGAGATGGAGTCGTTGCGTACGAATCTTGGCTGTTGAGGCCACATGAGAGGAATTACCCGACACACCATATCTAGTTGGCTACAGTAGTTCATGCATTACACTATTGGAAAGAATAACTTTTGGGAGACCATTTTATATTTTTCACAGAACACAAAAGTCTCAATTTTATATTCACTCAGCGGAACCTGAATTTGAGATAGTGAAGGTGGGTTGAGTACCTTTAGTCCATTGAATTTGAGCTTTCCTACAACCTATGAATGGAAATGCAATAGCTGATGAGTTGAGTAGGAGGAATCAAGTACATGAAGTTTAGGAGGCCCGAAGTGAGTGGAAACTTATGGGTATGTTCTTTGAGATGCATTTGGATTTGCACGACAAACATGGGTAAACCTTTCTTTCTTATATAGTTTTTACCTCTACTCTTCTTGAACGTGTGAGAAGAAGGTACCTATCAGATTCTGAAAGCCTAGTCCTACGAGATAGTGTGTCAAGAGAGGACCCTATTCCTGGATGGACCATGGGCGAGGATGAGATATTTCATTTTCATGGGTGCGTATTGGTGTCAGTAGACATATGTGAGGACCTGATGCAGTATATTCATTCCTTAGTTGGACAGTTTATCCTGGTGTCACCAAGATGTATCGTTATTTACACCATTAGTATTGGTGGACAAGTATAAAGATAGATTTTTTGGGTTTTTTGATGAGGTGTTCCACCTGCCAGCAGGTGAAGTTAGAGCATCAACAACCAGTAGGGATTTTGTAGCAGTTACCCATTCCTGAGTGGAGGTGGAATGATGTCATAGTGTACATCATGAAAGGTTTCCTGAGGTTTCCTCGAGGTAACGATGATGTTTGGGATGAAATTGATAGACTCATGAATGTTTCTCACTTTTTGACGATCAAGGAGACCTTCAGTGTTGAAGAGTTGGGAAGGTTTTACATCTGGGATATTGTACGTTTACCTGGAGTTCCGCACTCCATTATTTCAAAATGGGATTCTTGTTTTATTTCTTGGGTTTGGCAGGGACTGTAGAGGGCTTTGGGTACACATGTAATTTTCATTACAACTTTCCATCCCCAAAAAGATGGCTAGTCTGACCGCACGATTCTTGTGCTGGAGGACATGAAACGAGCATGTGTCCTCGATTTTGTAGGTTCGTGGGAGAAACACATACCTCTTGTTGAGTTTGCCTAAAATAATTGTTTTTAATCAACAATTCAGATAGAACCTTATGATTATTTGTACAATATGACATTGTAATTAACCTTATACTGGTTGGAGGTAGGAGAGGCAGCTATACTGGGTCCCTGTCTTGTCCAGGAGACCACAAAGAATATAGAGTTAATTCCAAAGAGGATGGATACTATATATTCATGAAAAAAAACTTATGTTGATCGACAAAGATGACATCTGAAGTTTGAGGTCAGAGATCAGGTTTTCCTACATGTTACACTGAGGATGGGAAACAAAATAATTAGAAGAAAGGAAAATTTCTCACCATGATATGTTGGACCATTTGAGGTTCTGGGGAGAGTCAGGCCGACTACCTTTCGGTGTCAGTTACCTCAGATGTACCAGGCTATGCACATTGTCTTCAACATTTTTCTTCTACAAAGTTACTTCTTAGACTCGTCTCAGGTATTTCAACCTGAGGAGGTTGAACTGGAGGTGGATGCTACGTTCGAAGAGCATCCTATCTAGATCATTGATTGTAGTGTGAAGTTTCTCCGTGGCTGGTCTGTTCCTCTGGTATGGGAGCTATGGCAGCACATGCGAGTACAAGATGAGACTTGGGAGAGGGAGGTCGATGTACGATCATAGTGGCGGGAGCTGTTTAAGGATTCTTTGTCTATACTACTTTTCTAGGGAAATTTATGGGAAAATTTCTCTAAGGTTAAATGTTTGTAAGAACCAAGATCTTCCATTCAGGTATGGTTTTTATTTTCTGGGGTTTTTTAGAAAAAGGGGAGAATCTGTAAATTTATGGTGTACATGTCGTTCACTTTGGAGTACACATCTTGTATCCGGATGTTGTGAGTGACTATGTGCTGGCTGTGTAACGGCCGGGTGCATGGTCGTCTGGGGTGACTTGGAGACCACCAAAAGCAAAGTCTGGTTAAGGTGAGTACACGTCATTTATTTTAAAGAACACATCATTTAATTTTCTTTTCAATTGTTATGTTAGATCGGGGTCATGTATAATCGATAGAAACCTCTTCTTCTAGGTCTATCTCATCCAACAACTTCCAGTGCCACAAATATTCTCTAGGCCTCCGACTCGCTATCCATTCTTCTAATCGAACTATGTCAGTTGTGTTGGAATCACATCGGTGATTTCTTCCTTCATCTATATTCTCATCTCTTGATTTCTCCACTCTCGTGAGATATCCTTGGTTGAACGTTTTTGATGTTTTTGTAGATCTACAACATTTTAGTTAAATTCAATGGCTGGTGTAGGGAAATATAGATCGTACAATGTTGAGGAAGGTGGTTTTTTTCCTTTCCATAGTTATTCTTTGAATATTATGTGAAAAAGTGTCTAATACCCTAGAATTAGGTATTACGTTTTTATGGATTTTAGCACTATTAATTCCTGCTATGACTTGTGAACCTGGGTAGATGTTGTTTGACTGTGAATAGGTTTTTTTCAAGGATATGCATGGGTCGCACATAATTGTTCTGATATTGACCATTTGGTCGAGGTTTACCTATTAGGCTGCTTGATTTCCATGACTAGTATTCTTATAATGGAGTGATTTTATCTAATGCTATGGTATGCCTTGTAGCTATTTATCAAAGTAGTGCTTTTAAGTTTACTTTTTCTATTGAACATTGTTTGTGAATGATTTCATTACACAGGGATGTGGGAAACTGGTGTAGTGAGACTATAGGGGTATATGATATTGTGGGATTTTCCAGCGTGTTTATTATTATTTTTATCATGATGCATAACCATAAGTGGGATTAACATTGAGTACTCCCTCAGCGTGTCTATAGTTAATGTTACAAGACCACAGAGGGAATTTTTGTTGAGTGATTCCTCATAGTGTCTGCAGTTTTTTGTTAAAAGAATATAGGGGGAATTAACGATGAGTGCTTCCTCAGAGTGTCTTTGTTTGAATGAGACCAAAGGGTATAGAATGTGTGAGCTACCCCGGACGTCGGTATACCTATTTATAAATTGAACCAGAGGTGTTAGGCTATGATAAATTACCCAGAGGGTTACTTGATGTTGTTTGGTTGAACCATAGGGGATGATAGGTTGTGTGTACTTCCTAGAGGGATACTTTTTTTGATAAACTACTTACTTAATATACGAAAATGAATGCAATTAAAACTGTATGATTTTTTACTTTTGAGTACTTCCTTTTTTACTAATTCATTTGGTTTATTGCCTGCCATATATTTTCATTGACTATTAGGAACAAACCTTTTGGTGTTTGCCTACTGAGAATCATCTGACACCCTATTTGGGTAATGATTTTGGGCCAAAATAGATTATATTTCTTCAGGTATAGATAAGAGAAACCACCATTATACTTAAGGTACTTGATTGCTGTAGAGTTGGAGAGCATGCGAAAATGATGAGGCTAGCGATACTAAATGAGTTTATTTGTTTCCTTGTATCTTGGATTAGTACTGTATTCCATCACTGGGACATTTTTGTCTTCTTTCATAGACATATGTATCATGAATCATTTATGTTTGTGCTCTAGTGGTTTATTAACATTAAGTATTCCGCTATTTACTTATTGCATGTTATTGATACTTATTATATTGTTATCTATTTATTTCTATAACATTATTTCTTAAATGAGGGCATAGTTTCCCCACTATCACACCAAAGTCCCTCGCTGCTAGTCAGCAGCCTCTCACATTTGAGCAAATTTTCTTGAGGCCATATGACCAACCGGGTACGGGGCACCTCTGGGTGATACCCAGGAATGGGATATTACAACACCTATTTCCAATAGTAAATATAGACACACCTATTTCTTATAGTGGATCTGAATATATACTTATTTCCCATACAAATCAATCCCACATGACTGTTTCCTCTTATTATCTCATGGTAAATAAATGTTTTCCCAATTCATTGGAGGGAGATATAAGACTAACCTGTATATTGTTATAGCTTAACCACCGCCCATTATTATAACATAACCACCTTTGCATAATGAAAATCATAAATATTCTTATTAGAACATTACGAAACAATCATCACATCAGAACCCATAAAATGAAATGGGTTCCATAAACATTTCATTATAAAATAAAGTATTGAAAATAAATAGGTTTCACAATAATTTCATCATTTCAAATAATTCTATCCTAGGGAAAAAAGGATTCCATAACCATTTTATCATGGTATTAACTATGTAATATAAATTGGTTTTGAAGGAAACATTTATCATAAAAACAAACCATCAATAGAGAGAATAATAGTGGTATCTCTAGGCCATATCTCCAATAATGTTTTAGTTACATCAAACATTATAATCATATATTGAAAATTGTGTGGAATGGTCACAAAAAACATTTCTTATGGAAAATCTCTTTTCATTGAAAAACTATTTTTTTTTAAAAAAATTCTTAAAATATTTTGGGCGTATTTTTTTTGAAAAAAACCTTTATAAATAATAACAGAATATTTAAAAATTATTTAAAATATTTATTGTAGAAAAAAAATATTCCTCTAGGAAAAATTATTTTTCAAACATAAAACTTTTTAAAATTCCATTTATTTGAATATAAACATGAAAAATTATAAAGTAATATTCGTTGTAAATATTGGTCATTATAGTGGGAAATTATATTCATGTTGTACGTATTACAAAAATGATTCCTTTCACATTCTTAGTAAAATAGACAGTTGTAAAGAAAACCACATGAAGATTAATAATTTTTTAAAATTAAAACATGGGAAAAATTTCTTTATAAAATCATTTTTATAATATTTGAATCATTTTTTAATTTTTTTTGAAAACATGGTTCTAGAATAATTTGTTTTTCGACAAAATAGTTAAATGAAGTTGATTTTTCTTAAAAACATTATTTTGAAATACTGAGTGCCTAAAGATAGGAAAATGATGGAAATAATTTACTCTAATGAAATAACTATGGGAATATATAATTCATATGTTTCTTGAGTTATATATCCTAATATTTATTCAATGGAATCATACTCATAAACAATAATGACAAACAATGAGATTATATCATATAACTCATACCAATTTTGTAATGTTTAACCATAAACCCCATGAAAAAATAAAATTAACCGTAACTTATAATATCATGAGAATAAATATACACCATAAAATATAGATCCTAAAATTTATATTTATATCCAAAAAATTTTCATGAGAATCATCATAAAATACATTCATGTTTAGTATATACACCACAAAAAAAGAACAACTCATGCATAATGAATGTATATCCTAAATATAAAAAAGTGAGATTAAATACCATAACATATGCCTTATATTATATAATACATGTTTGATCATAATATATAATAAATATAATTTTATAATACATAAACTACAAAACCATACATATGTATCATGTAATATATGATTTAATTATGACCTTTTATTACATGTTCATTACAATTCCGTGATAATTTCACATTTCGAACAATAACATATTTTTTTCCTGTATGATTTGAATTTTTTTATCCTACATTGATAATGGTTATATCATCTCATTAATGGTAAAAATGATATAAATTTCATATATTTTCAATATACATGTTTTTGAGTGATCCATAAAAGTTAGTACACATATTTTATTTTATCATCATTTTTTAATAATAATAATTTTATGAGGTTGAGGAAAAAATAAAATAAATGTTTAATTAAGGATGTTAACTTTTTTAGGAAAACCTATATTGGTTACAGAAAAAGAATATTTTGATGGATTTATGACAAACAATAAGGATTCTAGGATATGAATATATACTAAAGGAAGTCATATGGGATGGTATTTTTCTAACCATTTTTATTGAATGTATGACGTGGAGAGAAGAGGGGGTGTCCTTTTATAAGTGAGTTGAGTAGAATACTGGAAATTTTTGAAATGAAAATGGTGTGCCCACATTTTCTAAATGACATAAGGATAAAAAATGGCCCATTATAAAATATATAAAAAATAAGGTCTAAATGTTGGCATAAATTTGGTGTTGTAATTTTTTTTTGAAATTTTTCTCTCTTATCATTTTAGTTTATCCAATGAAATCCCATTTTTCCTTAACTAAGGTAAATAACTTATATTGTTTTTACAAATAATTATTGTTAAACTTTTTTTAACGTATTATATAATATAAACTATTATAATTACATGCATGGAGTGCATTTTTCTTAATTCTAGAAATATAATTGTACAATTTCATTTAAAATTATTCCTGCATAAGCAAAGAAAAAACATGCATTCAAAGAAACAATGATACAATGATTAAAAAGTTTTCCTATCAAAATTAAAAATTTAAATGATTATAATACCAAAAATTAAAATAATATATATATATATATAATATAACCAATTTATCCTCTCAAAGCATATGGAGAAATGTTGGTTGTTTTTAAATGCTTTAATATAAATGAGAATTATTTATAAAAAGTAGTATTATTCACTAATTATTGAAAAATTTATCTTCATAGATGATTTTAAAAAAATTAATCGAAGATAATTATGACATTATTAATTAAAATATAAATTTTAATTTTAAATATAAATTTTTTAAAAGTTTATAAAATTAATTTTAAAATAATTTCTCAAAAGGTGAAAAACAACATTTTATAAAAAAAATATAGTTTTTAAGTAGAAAATTAGATTAATTTTTAACTATTGTCTAGAAAACATAAAATTTAAATTTTAAAAATTTGACTTAATATATAATGTACATATTTTATCCAAGTAATTCTCCCAAATTTTTTGTGTAATTTATTGAGATAAAACATTTTAATGAAAAAATAGATTTTTCATAAAAAAATAAACTATATTTTGAAAAGGTTTTTATTTTCCTTTACAATTAATTATTCTCCAAAAAATTTAGTATATATACATATGTAAACCATATAATTTCATAATTTACTTAATATTATTTTTAACTACCATTATAATGGCTGGGTTATAACTATCATATTACACAATAATTTATTAATAATATTCCATGTTTCATTTAATATCAATATTTTTTATAACATAAGATAAAATTATTATTTCATGTAACACAATATCAACTCAATATTTCATCTAATGAAAAATATAAAAATTATTATAATTATTTTAAAATAAATATTTCACCAAATCTTGGGGTGTTGTATTGTAACACCCATGATGAATTTCACTCTCAAAATTTTCCTCTCTTTTACTAAAACCATTTGATACATCTATCTCATTACAATCTCAAGTTCTGAAAAATCATACTGAAGTATGTTGGTTCACCAAAATACATAAACTAGGTGAGTGTTCTTATTTTGTAGATATTTATCTGTATAATGGAAAATCTAAGAAGATATTTCCATTTAAAAAAATCATTCTCCAATAATATAACCACTGAGTTTAGTTCACATGAAGGATCTAGTATATATTTTCTCAGAATAGGTACGTAGAACACATCATGATCCTAATAGTAGTTCAGTAGAAGATCCAAACGATAAGCTATTTTCCTGATTTGATAATGTATTTCAAAGGGACCAATAAACTTGGGTCATAGTTTTTCCTTCTATTTTCAACATAGAAATTAATAAAAATATCTTCTTACCAACTTCAAATTCTATGTCATGTTTAAAATTATCATCAAAACATTTATATCAAAAAATTTGTCCACTGATGTTTTATAATTGATACAACATTTATTCCATCTAATCATTTTCAGAAAGTCCCAATAGATTTATTTCTGCAACATCATTATAGTACATTGGAGTTATACATTTATTTCCATAAAAGTAATCATAAGAATCCCTTTTAAGACATGAATGAAAGCTATTATTGGAAGAAAAATACTATTTTGGGAGTTTTTGGTCACAAACCCCTTTGAAATCCACATAAAAAGATATAATAATATCCTATATGGTTTGTACTATTCTCTAAGGTTTATCATCTGTTCGAGAATGATATATAGTGAGGAAACAATACTCTTTATCATGAAATTTATAAAGAATTAACCAAAACATTGAGTTAATCTCAATATCCTGATTAGATACAATATTATGTGGATCCACCTGAAACAGTACCACTTTCTTAACGTTATTCTATCATTATTATTTTGAGAGAAATATTCTATGATAGCAATGAAGTGTTCTAAATTCATATGGTGAACTTCTATAACCCTTAATTATCCTAACAATAATGATAAGATAAACCCTAAAGGACACAGATACCTTTAATCATATGTCCACAAAGTGTAATGGAAATGCTTCATATATAAATGTTTCACAAAAACATATACAAAACCCATGGTTGTGTTTCCATAAATGTCTCTCATGTGGTCTATAATATTGATAAATCCTAATCATGGAAAACATAAAATGGGGATTTAATGAATATGAACATAAGATCAAACATAAACCCCTAAACCCACAGTGGTATTCATAACTTTTATTCTATTCTTACAGGAATATATGTATGATTCTAAAATAAACAAAATTCTTAAATGTTTCTTAAATATTATTACTAAAATAACATTCGTAAAATACTTATAAGAAGTAATTTATAAATCCAAATTCATATACAGTTCAATTTTTTCTTCTATTTTTTTGGTATTGCATATTTCTTTATTTGGTCTATGGGAATACCCTTAGTTTATAGAATTGACTAATATAATTCTCAAGTTCCCCACTTATAATATATTGAACTCCTCAATAATTTATCACTCATGGAAAATCATTTCAACACAAATAAAATCTTTCCCTCCATTTAAGAATTTCTTAACAGTTCTTCTTCCAACATTCTAATCATGTAGGAAGGTGAATATTATTTCTTCTATGTTCATTAACACATGATCATTCATAAAATTTCTTCATCATATTATGATACATTTTAGAAATTTCACTAAATATCACATTGATAATAATATGTTCTAATATCTAATTAAAAATATTCATAGTATATATCTCTCTAGTAATCATCCAATTTGGTTTCACATAGTCACATAATATTCCATCAGATTCCATGTATCATTATTACATCTTGTTATATCCATTGAAAATAACCAAAAAACATTTTATGAGAAACAATAATCATTGTGGTGAATAATAGAATCCTGAAAAGTATCATGTAGGATATCTAAATCATGAAACCTTTTTTTAAATCTTGGACACATTTTTCATATCTAAGGCCATTTTTTCATTATTAACGTCCTTCATAATGTTTATTAATTTTTTTTGAACACATAGTGCATATCCCCCGGGATGGTCAAACAATCTGTCCAAAAATTGTTCATTTTCGTGCAATAGGTGATGGTTTACTCAATACCAATTCACTATTTTTGCAGTGATCACCCCTAGGTACCACTGTATGAGATCCACATCAACAAGTAGTATTCTAAAAGGGATTCAATTACATGGAAACCACTCACTCTATTCTTTAAAAAATTCTAGGACATTTCCCAATACATTGACACAACCTTAGACTTGTTATCTGAAATATTATTATAGTTCTCATTATGGTTTTCATATCCTAGTTTCCAAAGGAAATCAAAAAACTTTCCATTGATACCCACTATAGAGACCAATGATTTTCATATATAGTTTTTATATAATTATTTGATTAAAATTCAATGAAATCAACAAATACATTCGTGAGGACTATAATAGTTTAGTGTCTTTATAGACAATATAGACAATATTTTTTTTGAAAATTATTTATTATCTCCCAAAATATATTCAAAATAGTACACCTATTAAGAATACACTACCTAAAACGTTTATCAAAAACCAGGCAATAAAACATATGAAAGGTTAATATTAGATTCTCAGTAAGGGTAAATATAAGATATATCAATCTATGAGAAAATGAAATAACATTATAAGAATTAAGGTTTTTGATTATGGATATTTCATATTAAGTTCATATCCAAACTGCAATAGATCATAAACATGACTCATGGTATAAATATTTATTATTTTAGAAAACATTGGCCATAAGTGCATTGGATCATCGTAAAAAATCATAAACTATAAATCATGTCATGAAAGTGTAGAATTATAAACAATATTTTTTTCATATTTAATGGTTAAATACCAAGACCATAATGTTAGTGGATAATGAAATATCTCTTATTTATTATTCTAGACCAAGATACATAAATTTTTCATAGTAGATCATGATGTTACCATTTCCCATAGTGGGTCAGGCTACACTTATTTCCCATTTTGGATAAACCCTATCAACTTGTTTCTAATTTTTATCTGAAGATATATAAATATTTACCCAATTAATTAGAGAGAGATATTGGTCCCACCCCTCTTTGGTAATAACATAAGAAGCATTTATTATTATTATTACATGACCTTTAAAACATAATAAAAATAATACATTTATGTGAAATAATACAATGAAACATTCATCATACCATAAAACATGAAAATAAATTGGTTTCATAATCATTTCATCATTTACCTATACTATAGAAAAGAAATAGTTTTTATAATCATTTTATCATTACATAAAATCATAACCCATTGAAAAAGGCTAGAATCATAAGAGTTTTATCAGGGTGTTACCTATGAATGAGAAAAATGTTCCATAAAATTCATTTCATCCAAAACAGAAACCATATATATAAATAATAAAAGTAGTGTCCATAGATCACATCCCTAGTAAATAATAAGCATTAGAAAATTATTTCATATTATATGGAAAATTAATTTCAAAGATCAAATGGAACATTTCTTTTGGAAAATAAATTTAAATAAAAAAATCACATTTTAAAGGAATAAATTTCTAAAATATTTTTGAATCCATTAATTTTAAAATGAACTCAAACACTTATAAAAGATGATTTAAATATAAATTAATTCATTTCATGAGGATAATTTCATTTCCACTAAAAAAAATTTCAAGACATAAATAATTTTCAAAATCATTTTCCATGAAAATAAACTTCTACTTTTACAATGGACAATTTATTCAGATAATGGTTATGGTGGAAGTAATTTTCATTCATTATATATGTGTTAAAGCATTGATTTCATTTACATATCTAGTAGTACCAAAAAATATTTTTTTAGAAAATGAAATGCATATTACTTGAAAAATATTTTTTAAACATATAAATAACGGGCCAAAATAAATTTAATAAATAATTATATTAATTCTGAAAATACTTTTTTTATAATACTTGGTTTCAGAAAAAAATGGTTTTTGATTAAAGAAAGAAATATATATGATTTTTCTTAAACAAATTATTTGTAAATCTTGAGTAATAAAAGAGAAAATATCTAATGGAAAATATGTATTCTTATATAATAATTATATGAGAAGAAAATTCTTGTGTTTCTTGAGAAATATACAATAATAATTCATCATTGTAAATAAACAATCTTGATAAACGATGAGATTGTAACATAAATCTCTTACCACATTGACAACATTGAATAATAAGCCTCATGAAAGAATAGAATTAAATAAAACATAGAATATCATGATAATAAATCAATTTATTAATTTACATGTCAAATTATATGTATATAGACTACATTAAAGAATATTAGTTCATAATATGACATAGGTCTCAAAGAATGAATATTTAGGAAACAATCCCTTACTAATTTGGTATCTTCTGAACTATAAACCCCATGAAATATAGATCCTAAAATAGATATAAAAGTAACCATAAAATTCAATAGATTCATTATTAAATTCATTCAAGGGCTTTATAGACTACATAAAAATTAACAAGTGGTGCATATGACACCTATCTAAAACAAATAAAATGTTAGATGGAATCCCTTACCATACCTCTCAATATAAATATTACATGTTAAAAGCATATATATAATATATATAAGCTTAATATAAAGTTTTTATAGAACTATATATATAATACCATATTTTTTTAATTATGACCTTTTATTACCTATTTTTTAACAATTCCATGTTAATGTTACGTTTTGTGAAATAAAAGCTTTTTTTTATATTTGATTTGATTTTTATCTTTAGACCGCCTAATTTGATTGTGGTTACATAATATCTAAAATAGTAAATATGATATAAATATCATATGTATTCATTATAATTTTATTTATAATGATCCATAAAGGTTAGATATGTAAAATAAAATACACCCTACATGTAGACGGTAGACTGTACATACAAATGAACACAATTTCCATATTCCCAAAGGGAAAAAATAAATAAAGTTAAATATTTTATTATAATTAATTATTCATTTTTACATTATGTATATCTAATATTTTCATGAAACGCACCCATATCTCATTACATGTAACGCGCTAATGAATAACATCGCTTCATGAGGCTGTAGTTCGTCGTAGACAATAGTTGGATTATCAAATACCCATAAAATAGAAATTATAATGGTATATTCGATATAATAATTAAAATATTATAATATTGTAGTAATTATATTATATAATCATTTAATCCATATATATTTCCATTCCAGAGAGTTGGTGGTCAAAAAGGATGACATCGATTCGTGAGGCAGTAGTCGTTGTACACATGAATGATGATTTCATGACCCATTTGACGAAAGAGGATAAGTACTTAGGCTAATAAATTAATATTATTATATATAATAAAATTAAATATATTTATTTTATCATATAATAATGTTTCAATAATAATTAATATAGGTGGAGGAATAAATCAAATAAAACACTCGATTAGGGATGACACCTCCTATTCTGATGACTTATTTTTGTTAACACCAAAGGGATCATATAGAAATATTTTCAAAAAATAAATGAAGATTATAGTATTATAGAAGCGATTAATGTTAGTTATTCTAATGTTATTTTTTGAAAAAATATTTTTTGAAAGTCTTTAGTGGATATGTGACTGGGTGACATTTTATAATTTCGGTGAGAGGCATATTTGTAATTTTTTAAATAGGTGTTCCCATATTTTTCACATGAAAAAGGATCCAAAATATTCAATTATATATCCTATAAGAGACAAGGTCAAAAGATTTCCATAAAATGTAATTTGTGAAATATTTGTGTCATTTTTAACCATTATCTTTTTTTAACCACCAAGGTAAACCCATTTTTACCTCAACCATCACAAATAAATGTTACAATTTTAAAAATTAGTTATGGAAAAAAATATTTTGGAATTATTAGATAAAACAAATTCTGATTCTTCGAAAAATTGAATCATTTTATATAAATTAAATAAAAAAATTTGGAGAAATTTAAAGGAATATTTATCCTGTAGATGCGATGATAAAGCATGTTTTCACATAAAAATCTCTAAAAAATTAATACATTTATATTAAAAAAATAAATTTTAAAATAATTCAAATTATCTAAGTTTGATAAATAGATATATATTTTAACTAATATTACATTTTAAACTATATTAAAACATTTTTTTTCATTTTTAAATGATTCAATCAAAAAGGAAATTCGAAATAAAAACAAGTATTTTTCACAATTTATTCAAAATTTATACTTAAACATTTCAAAAAAAAAATTATCCTTTGAATATTTTAAACTCATGGTTTAAAAAATTAAGTTAATTTTTTCAAATATTGTTTCTAAAAATAGGATAAGTTATTTTTAAAATTATTTTTCAAAATGTGTCAAAATTAATTTTAATGAAAAATAATTATTTTATACATAAAATTGGATTTTTTTTATTTATTAGCTGGAAAGCAGAAGAGATAAATTTTAATTATTTTATTTAATATATAATTTATAAATTTTACTAAAATAAATTACTAAAATTGAATTATTTAATTTACTAAAATAATACATATTTGGGAATGTAGAAATAATTTTTTTAAATAATGATTCCCTTTATTTTCAAATGATTTTTATTTTTATTTTTCATCAATTTTTGACTAATAAATTTTGGATATATATATGTATGTCTAGACCCTATATTTTCATAACTTATTTAATCATATTCATAAATTCCATTCAAATATATATGTTATATCTATAATATTAAATAGTAATTTCCTAATAGTGTTCTACATTTCATTTAAACTCAATATTGCATGTCATGAAAGTTAAACTCAATATTCTATGTAACACAAGATGAACTCAGTGTTGTGGGTAATGAAAAATATCCTCAATAATGAATTTATTTGAAAAAAAAATCCTAAAATATTAGGGTTTTACAATGCCATTGTCCAACGGGATATATAGTGGGTATTTTGAATGCAAAATATTTTGGGTTGGGGCTTTGTACACTGCCCCATTGTCCCTATATATTTAGAAGAAGAATAAAGTGAGATTAATTGTATGTCCTACACTATGACATAGAGGTATATCATTTGAAAGAACCATGACATGGATAGAAAACGTAAATATATAAGGTTCACATTGTTTCTAATTGAAATACACAGTAGCCAACATACATGCTACACAGCTCTACTGTAAGGATTATCCCTTGTTGTATTATTCAAATTTTAAACACATGATTCTTTTGAGTATAACATAAGCTACAGGGATAAAATTATTGAGTTTTTACATTTAAACTTTTTTATTTTTATTCTTTTCACACTTTTTCTAACTGTGGTGCTGTTTTAGTTAATATTATTGTCATGAAAATTCCATAAGAGGAAAACACACGGATGGATATCCCCCTTTTATCCTAAGTTATGAATGAAAATTATAAGATATGAGAAAAAATAGAGAAGAAAACCCCATGTATGGAAGGTGGAAAATAAAAGGAGTAGTAGAAGGATATGTACCAGAAGTTCTACGAAGAGAAATACAAAAATATCAAGGTGGAAACATGAGAATTAAGTCTTTATTCGAAAAATAAATATTTTTAAACTAGGGGGTTTATCGTGATATCTTTATACCTATTTATGATTACCAAAACATCAATATCAAGATAGTTATCAATCAAATGATCACCCATTGAATTAGAATTTTCAAAATTCAACATAAAAACCCAAATTCTCATATTGGGTGTTTTATGGAATTATACAACCCTTTTATATTCAACAGTGTTCCAAGGGATGTGATGAGTCTTTTCTTATTTTGATTTTCACTCAAAGAGATGGTGTGTGGATAGATTAAGAGGTTACCTATATATTTATTTTCTATTAGATAGGTGATGTTAATAATGTTTCTTATAAGGATCTATTCACCTTTTAAATCAATGTATTTACATGTAATTAATATAAATTTTGATGAATTTTTTGATGAGGGATTATATAATTTAATAGATCAAATTAAATGTTTAATAATATGATTCCCATATCATGGAATTAAAATTTGGCTTCTAATGCGTTCATTTTATATATGATTTTCATACTGTAATAGAAGTATTATTTATCCAATAGCTAGAGGTTCTCTGATGAGTAATTCCTTGAAAAAAAGTTATGAATTATTGGATTAAATTTACAAAAAATATTTACACTAGAAAATAGACCATGGTAAAATGGTGGAAAGTGTGAATATCGTGGAAAATAGCTTGGTTTCCACCCAAATTAATGAAATTCCAATGAAAATTCAGACATTTATGGCTAATTACATTTCACAAGTCATTAATCATGATGATGTAAATTACATATATTATAATAGAGTTTTTTCACTTAGATATAGTTGACAACATCTAATATAACAATATAAAAATAAACCACAAGGACATTAATTTCACTCAAATGAACCATGATTTCATCCCCAAAATCAAGGCTCAACACGCGTGAACATTTTTTGGATCATACCCTAGAAAGTTTCATAATGATAGTGGCTTATTACATTAAGGAATTGAAACAATTATAAAAAAATCAAGGTACAACAATCCATGAGTAGAAATATGAATCATAAAACAAAAGGTATTCCTTTATGAACATAGAGGTAATGTTTGAAATATTTATTAATTATTGTGTTATATGTAAAAGGGAGTTATAATAGGGACCAAAAATCTCATAGGACATAGTGAGATTGAGGTCTTCACTTTGAGGAGTGAAAAAGATTTTGAGATTCCACTAAAAATACAAAAGGCTTTCATAAAAAGATGATGAATAACTTGTAAAATGATGAAATCATGTGAAATAAGCAAGATAATGGAATGGAATTGTTGTTGAGAATTATTATTTTTAATATACACAACTATATTACCACAACCAAAATATATTGAATGATTAAGGAAATTTAATTTTAAGGATAATAGGGAAATGTTCATGGATATGTTCAAAAATATGTGTATAAAAATTAAAACCAATAAGGAGATTTTAAATATCACCACATATACATAGCCTATTAAGGAGTTTGTGAAGAATAAAAGGAAGTTGGAGAAATTAGAAACCATCCCATTGATGAGATAGTTCTCAAATTTTGTATGTTGGATCTTGCTGTAGAAACTACGTGGTATATATATTTCTCCATTCCAATTAATAATGGTTCTAGTGAATTTGGTGGTGATATATGTTATTTAGTATCAAGATTAATAATTAGGTCTTATGAAACATTCAAGATATTGATTTTAAAAGAGATTAATACAATTTATGTTAGGCTTCAGCAGGTAGGCACATCATGTGAGACATCTTTGAAGACTGCATGAGGATGTTGTTGTTAATGTTATAATGTCCTATATCATAGTGTAATTTTTGGTTCCAATCATGGATGTAGAGGAAAAGACAGTTTTTTTGAATGACTCTCAAATAACAGTAATAGAACTAATTGAAAACTCAAATGGAGTGTTATGTTTTAGAGTTATTGGAGAAGACATGAAAATAAATATTCCCTTGCTTATGATGAATCTGGATGAGGAATGTGATTACTTGAGAGAGGATGATCATAAGGAAGTTGATGAAGATACTATAATTGGGGGAATAATTGAGTTATCTATTGTAAAAAATGAATGAGGTGGCTTCAAATTAATATAACAAAAATAAAATATTATAAAAAAATATAGTGATATTGGAGACAAAACATTCGAAGTTGATTTCAAGGAAGGGAAAAATGTTTTGAAAATTTCTATGCTTCCATTTGATTATTCAAGAAAGTCCATAATACTATATATTAAGACCATGTATATAAATAAAGATATTATATATGTTATTGGGTAAGGATAGATTCTAAAAAAGGGCATGGAACATCTACATAGATGAAATAGAGCTTTGACTATTTGTAGATCTAGTCAGGGTAACATTATTCCATCATTTGATCACTTCAAGGAAAGCGGTATGTTAGGAATTAATGAAAATAAATAAATATCATTCAATGAGAACTTGTATTTATTATTCCTTTTGAACATAATTTTTGTTTTCAAAACAAGTTTATGAGTGAATACCCTTAATTAATTTTGAGATTTAATGGGAATAGCCTGTAAATTCACTATTTATTGGATATTTTCATGCACATGGTTATTTAAGGTATAAGGAACTTCAAAAACAAATATAGGGATAAAATTATATCTTTAAATGAAAGGAGATTATACTTTTAAAATTTTAGTACTTTTAATATACTATTTTTCTTGAATTAATTTTTTGATCTTTAAAAACAACAAGAAAATGCGTGCCAAAAATTAGATTAATGATTAAATTTGATCAATATCATATATTTTTTTTTGAACCCCAAGTTGATACATTTTAATTTTCATGTTTTTTGGAATTAAATGATAAGATGGATAAATTATATTACTATAGTGAGTCATTGGAATATCAGAATCATTGAATAATATTTTTGGTTGTCCCATGTTGCTGAAGTTGTCCTTCCAAGCTTCATGTTGATTAAATTATTATTATGACACATAACATTAGTTATTAACTTCAATATACGTTATCCTATTCACAATAGGTTTCTATGAAATGTTTTCCAATGTATGATAATAAAAATATTTATAACACATGGGATGTGTTATGAACTAGGATTTTATATTAATATTTTTTAGAATAATGATTATACAAAATAACTATGAAATTTATTTTTGATTTTTATCCATTTTTATTGAGACCAAATATTCATTTTTCCTCATTTTAGCCCATAGAGATTATGAATGGTCTTTTTATTGGAATAAATACATTTCAATATGATTTATCTATTCCTACTGATACACTATTGTTTTGAATGATGTTCAACGTTTGGGTGTGGTTGAGAAGGATTTTATAGGAAAAGTGATGTGATAATTTTAGAAGTTTTTTTGGATTCTTATATTATTTTTAAATAAATCTCATATCCACATAACTTTTTTTATTTTTTACTCTAAAAAAATAAAACAAATGTGTGGTTTGAGATATATATGGTTTTAACTCACAATTACATGAATGTTTATTTTTCTCATTTTTGGTTGGGTTGTGGATGTGAGATGTTTTCCTAAATAAATTTTCAAAAAATTTCAAAAACTCATAAAGAAAAAATAAAATTAGTGGTGTAAATCCTTAATTATATTTTCATTGATCATAACCTTAACTTAATATTGAGAATAATATGACAATATCTCTATTTTTAAAGAGAAAAATACAAATGGATTTAAAATTATTATCATTCAAGAAACCCAGATATAAACCAACTTTTCTATCCTTATATGTCATATTCAAAAATTTCTAACTATGATTTTACTATTGAATCATTTGATAAAATGTTTTAATGTTCTATTATTTTTTGGTGAAATTTCTCTCTACTATGTGGTGAAAGTAGATCATTATAAAATTCTAATGTGGTACATATACTAATGGTATGATGAAAAAATGCAAAATTAAAATTTTCTTGACTGTTGAGAGAAGAAAAAATATAAGTGAATTATTATTTTAATTTTAATAATTACAATCTAAAATTAATAAATGGAAGAGATTAGAATACCAACCATATTTATTGGGAAAATTAAAATTCATTATGTCTATTGATTTATTAGAATAATATTTTTAATGCGACCTTTAAAATTCATTTACCACAGCTATAATTCTTTAGATACATTGATTTTTATTTTAAATATATATATAATGGTGGATTCCTTTGTATTACTTGTTGAGAAATAAATTTGACTGAAATAATGACTTATATTCAAGTTATTTTATGAGATCAATTTTGTGTATAAACTTTAAAAAATTAAAATGTTTAATGTCATAGTTTTTAATTGATGAAACTATTATTTTATTTTAATTAATTTATTTTTTTTGGAATTTAAATTTAAAAAAAAATTAAAATGATGTAAACAAAAATAAACTTAAGTCTATTTTATTATTATTTTATTTTTATATTAAATGTTTATTTTGTTTTATAGATGAGAAGAGAATAATCACATTAATTCTCCAACTTCTGGCTAGCCCTCAACTAATGGGGAAATATATAATGTTCCCCCATTGGGCATGTTGGCCATGCCTGTCCTTGGGAAGGCTATGCAGTTTGGTATAGAGCCTATATAGGTCAACACATGGATATAGAAGAGTATATTATATTGGATCGGGTCATGGGGAAAATTTTTATGGTGATGAGAGCATAATTCCACTAAGTTAGGGAAATACAGTATAGTGCATGATGTCTTCTATTACCCATTTGACTTGATATAGTGTAAAAGGGATGAGATTACTTAATAAGTTCATCGAATATGGTAGGATTTACAATGTGGGAAATGCATGATAATGTTACTGTTCATATATACTTTTTTGAAGCTGTATGACCTTATTTCCTCCATCAACCTCATCATTCAATTTTTTGACACGTCAGTCACCCATGACATCACTATATTACACATGAGCCATTGAAAAATGCCATGGAATACACAAATAGAGAACATCTGTGTTTATATATCAACGTATAAACCCTCAAATAACTATGGATCAGCATCCAAAACATATACAACCACTATGGAAGTCCAAAAAAAGAAGAACTAAGCACACAAGGCTATTGGGGGGATACTTATACCCCCACAACAGTTGGACAAACACTATGCCATAGCTAATGCCATGTGGCATAGTGTGCTTGGTTTTTGGGGCTAGAGAAGAGAGAATACACCATGGAAGATTCACTATCACATAGAGTTGTCCAAATAGAATGTGATGTATATTTGTTAGGAGAAATATTATGCTCAATCATGGAATATGATGTATTGTGGCCACTATTGGTTCGAGAATAAAGAACCTTTACTATACCATTATACAAGTTGTTGCACGATGACCAACATGAAGATGAAATATGATGTGTTGTGGATCTTTCTACCACACTATGTTCCCAATCACACAAGAAGAATATGTATGTGATATGTGGTTTAGAACATACACTATGATGTAGATGAGCTTTATTTGGGAGAATAATGATTTAGAGAGAGAAAATTGAGATAGAATGGTTGAATCATTGCAGGATTCACTACATCATAACCAACATGAATGCTTCATGGATGTTCTATTAGGAGGGACTCATTAAAAAGTGCTCAAATTTGAAACACTAAATTATTATAGATATAAAATGAGATATATGGTGAACTTTGGGGAGTATTTCAAACAAGTGTATACATGGAGGGTTAGAAAAGGAATAAATAGTTAAATAACTTCTTTAAGTCATGAAAAGAAACTATAAAAGTTTGGAAAACACCATATGAGGCTCTATTGTTGAATATTTTATTTGAATAATTTAAAACCTATAAGGGAAATTACCTCAAGGAGGAAAATAAAAGGAGGAACCTACGGAAAAATGGGTTCAACCATTGGAGATTTCAACGGATCTGGAGATTGATAGAGGTTGTGGGGGACTTCTTCTATTTCTGTAAGTATTTTTTATTTTTGCATACCATATTAGCTAAAATGAGGGGGTAAATATTTCCTCTACCAAGTAATGTAATTATGGGTCATTTTTATTTGGTTAGTATGGTTCATGTGATTCACTTTTAATATGATTTGTGTGTATCCATTTTTTATCTTATAAATCATTACCTCTTTTTATGAAAGAAAAATTAATTCTAAGGAGGGTAGTTTATCTAATGAAATAACAAAATTCCATAACTCTCATGGTATAACATATTCATGTGTAAGGGATAGTTATGTTTAAACCAGTTTTGAACAAAGAACTATAAATTATAACGAATTTTTGAGAGGAAAAACATGAGTTTATAAATTAGTTAGTAAATAAAATGAGGGATGATATCCTTAGGTTCAATTCCAACATTATTTAAATTGAATCACATAACATTCCAACTAACTATATATACCAAGATTTTTACATTCTTGGTATGTTCATCATAATCTAATAAATAAAATCAATCATATATCCTCTTGCTTTTATTTTTTATTCCTATTTTTAATGAAATTTCTACATCTTTCTTAGTGCACATGAAAAAGTATCTATTGTACCAAATTTTATTTTAGATTGTGAGATTTGAGAACATAAATTTTTTATTTGATCTACTTAATAAAATTAGTGATATTATTTGGTGATGTTAGGAGAAAATAATGGGAGGTACCAATGGTAAAATCATATTCCATATGAATCCTTTTGATTCTAGGTATTCCAACTAAACCTTTAACTCAATATAATATAATACCACTACTATATGAGGGTGGGAGGAAATTTTTTCTAATCCCAACACAAATAGACCGTTAACCCAATCTCCCACTTGGTTGGTAATACAATTAATTCATTATGAAATTCTTCTAGAAAATAGTTCTTGATTGGAAGAAAATAATCCTTATGAAATTCACCACCTTCTTGAATAAAGGATTCTATCTTAGATATGGGACAATAAAATATGCATTGTGTTGTTCCTAAATGAAAATACTGAATATCCCATTTACCCTAGTGATAAGAAATTCCCTCTTATGAATAAATAATGGAAAATCACCTCAGATACTAGTAGATATGTTCTTGAGACCAAAATAACCAAGCTACACCAAGAATCAAGTTGAATCCTTTTATTAATGAAATAAAATTATCATATAGAAAATGATATCAACCAATTTCTAGAGGACATGCCAAATAACATTTTAAATCCTCTAAACACACTTGGAAAGGGGTGTGAATGGTCATAATGTTATCCAACCAAAAAAAAACCAAATCCCAATCTATTGAAAAATTGTACAGATAAAAAGGTATTTGATGTTCCTATATAAAAAATTTCAAGAATGTGTATATCTTACAAGAATCACAAAAATAATGATATAAGGTCCTACAACCATGAAAGATTGTATAGACATTATAGAATAATTTTTACTCACTCATCTACCTTGGACTTCATTTTGACTCCCCAATGCTGACCCCTCTAAATGAAACTGTCAACCATGTGATGGGTAACTAAGTCCTATGCTCTAACCTGAAATTTCAGTAGAAATCCAACAACTAGTATAATGAGGGGAATCTTAGTCCCTCCCAGATTTAGGTTCCTATATTAATCCCCATTCATTTATCTACTGAAGTAGGACATGGAATGAATTTTAATATTACACAAATTACAGGAATAATGAAACTACATTGTTGGATAAAAAAATGAGGGAACATGTGTCTTTCCCTAATGAACTAAAATTACTATAATAGACCAATTAATTGATATGAAATTCCACTCTATCGAGTACTCTTTCCCCTACTACCCTAATGTTAATTATCGTAACAACACATCCTAAATCCATTTTATGAGCTCCCATTTTACCATTCTAAAACTGTTATACTACCACTCACTTCATTTGGGTTCCATTTCATGATAAGATCATCATTCAGGGTGTCTAAAAGATTTTCAACTGATATATTTTCACTTATAACATTATCTATCAATGAATTCTTTCTATGAAATTCCTCAGATTGGTTAACTCATCTTCTGTCATGGTGAAGTGAAGTGTTTCAGGACTTTTAATCATCTGATATAGTCCATCATTGACATACCGTAATGTTTCAAATGAATGAACACATGATACTTATCATAATTCAATTTATTTATATATAATTGTATAAAAAACATCTCATAAAATACTTCTATGAAAATAACTATTATTTCTTAGTTTCCCCAAGATATCCCAAAAATACATGATTGGTCCTCGAATTAGATAAAAAGAAATTTTCATTCCCCAATCTATGTGTCTATATCTATACTTGAAGAACATGTAGGCCAAATCAATACATAAATTAGATTATTGGGGGACTCATTCTCATTTGATCATAGGTTGATACTGTTTCTAGAAATCTCTCATTTGTTTAGAAATCAAGTGTGTGATGCAAATAGTCTCCCTCTCTATAGATCGGATGACCATAAAAAAGCCTCAAAAAACTATTCTTACATACGCTTTTATAAAGAATCAGGATGTTTTAACTTATTAGTATTAGGATTGTGATTATTACTAATATTTTTATGCTCAACATGGAGACAATGTGGAGTAATTTTTACTACAATGACCACCAGAATCCTTTGATGAAAATAAATCAATAATATAAACCACAAAAGGTTATAATAATAGAGAAACACTGGATTGAGGTTCCTCTATACATGGATTAACAATTAAATTGGGATGAAATAAAAATTTATTTTAATTAATTAGTAATAGGTGTATCGAGGGAGTTCATTTCATAGTTCTTATGAGAAGATATGCAACATGCTATAAATATGTTTGTATCATGAATAATACATGTCATCAAATACTCATATGTTCCTATCATAATGCTTTCCTAATCATGTCATTCCATATGGGGCCATTTAAAAACTTAGTAAATTAAAAAATCACTTAATAAGTGAATCACCCAAGTTGAAGTGACATCAAAAGAGTAAAAATAAAACAACTTAAACAACAAACCCATGTTGGGGCACTCCAAGTACCCCAATTAAATGGGTTAGATACTTCCATGCATAGGCTCATTAGAAATTTCCAAACAGATCATATATTCCTTTATACCAATCACATGTAATAATGAAATAGATAGAAAACCTATGCTTTTATACACCTTTGTAAAGTTTTCCACACAGTTCTCCCTCATGTGATTATACAGATTTGAATACATGACCTTAGGTATGCCTCCCAATAAGCTGGAGTCAACTGAATAACATTGAGGGTGTAGGGAATATAGTGCGGAGAATATACCCTATATAAAATTATAGAAATATAGTGCAATATAATAATAGAGTAATGGAAATAGACGAAAAAATATAACAAAAATAATCATCTACAGTAGGTGAATAAAAACTCCAACAAGTCAATAATTACAATATCATGTAATGATAAGATAAAATGTATCTACATGACATACATATTGTCAATACAAATAAATAGTAATAATAATAAAATGATTATTATTTTATCCTCGTTTTAAACCCAATGTCTTTCCAATTAAAAGATCCCACCCATAAATCCAAGAAAATCAATAACCATATCCCTTTAAATTATTCAAACCTGTATCAATGAAATATTTCTAGGTACCAAACAAAGGCTAGTATAGGATTTGAGTAAAAATCAGTATATCGAAAAACTGTGATAAGAAAATAACATATAATATATATAGATCATGTAATAATGTGATAAAATGGTATTAATAACATCATTTAATACACTCATGAAATAAATAAAGTATCATAAGAACTTCAGGTTGACACCCGAGGTTAGTCCCAACCAACTTCTGCATAATTTTGGATATCTCTATGCTTGTTCCAAAACCATTCCAAAATCCACCACAACCCCTCCAATATATTTTCTGAAAAAATTAAAGGAGAACCGAAATGATCCCTATAATAATTACGTAATGTGTGGGATAAGACTTATAATCATTAAATTATTTATAGAAGAATACTTATAAGAATTACAACATGTTCAGTCAATACCCTATCAGAATTACAACATGTCTGGGAATATCCTTATAAGCATTAATATAGGTTTTGGAAAATCACTATAAGCATTAAAGTGTGTCAGTTTTCCTAGTCTCACACCAATAATAATTAAAACATGTTGTATACAATCCCTATAAGGATTATATCAAGAAACATGTCATCACTAACCATTTAGGTCAATTAATTAAATTACCATTTTTCATTTTAAAACCATCATGTAGTTAGAATACCGAAAACCAATTATTTTTCAATTTCATCACAAATCTATTAAATTTACAAATCTAAAATTTCATGAAAATTTAACATGTCATTGGATGTATTATTTAATCCAACCAAATCTCAAGAAATTTATAAGGATGGAACATCAAATAGGTGCCTTTATGTGTCAATATCCACACAAATTCACCTAAGAGGATCCTATGAAAGATTCATACATGTGTAACTCATCCAAAAAAGGATAATTTTATTTTTTATATTTCCCACATAGACTTATAGTGCTATCACATAGATTGGAAATATAATAATAATTTATACAAACCATTAGATATAAGTTCTGGACCACCCACCTCCAATGAAGAATATGTGGAAAATCTCTTGATGTCATTATTATCTTTTTTATTCAACTTATCTCCCTTAACTATTATGGAATATACCACCATGTTTTTATAGCTCGGGTCACCATATATTTATCCGTATATAGAGGTGGTCGAATACAATAAAAAGAAGGTAAAACATCAATTGAAATGATCATCAAGGAACTGAGGAGTTTATATGTAAAATTTTAATCCAAAAGAGTTTGGATGGTTTAGGGTTTTTTATGATAGGTTATTAAAAATAGAACCATGGAGCAACATATTGGACTATACCAAAGAACTATTTGACACAGGGTATACTATGTCACAATCTAAGGAAAAAAATGCAACCTCAATTGGTCAAACTATTATAAGATCCTTAGAGGATTCTATTCAATAGTTCCAATAGACTTGAATATATTATATAAAATTTCCTAAGAAAAAATTCCACAAGACCTCAAATATTTGAGGGATGCCATGACATAACTGTAGGATCGAAATAATGATGTAGATGCTCAATATATAAGAGGGGTTGGATTGTATACTTAAAAAATTTCCTTGAACAAGGAAATATCTATGTTTAACAAAGTTAAACTAAGAAAATTCAGAACATCTCTAATCACCAATGAAAGATTAGGACAAAGTATGAAGTTACAAACTTCTAGTTCTATGAACTTACTTGAATCTGGAAAGTGACTCTGAAAAACAGGTTCCAAAAATATGGATCTGTAAATTGAAACTTAACTAATGTTTACAATATGAGATTCTACCTTAAAGAATATAGAATCTAAATAAATCAGAGTACAAGTGTAAGGGAATATAAGAAGATTATACTTTCCTTACAATTCAAAAATATGTAGAAAAACAAGTAGTAAAACTACAAGTAACAAGATATATATCATTTAACACAAAGAGAAGGGTATCCAACAACTTTGGATAATGGTCCCTTGATTTATACATTCAAGCAAGTCTGTCTTACCCACACCAGAGTAAGCCCTCGATACGAAGATCGGAGTCTCTGTCTTGTTATCCCCCAAAGCCCTCATCTTCAAGGTAGTTGGAACCTCTGTCTTCCTCAGCAAGGAAGCCCTCAAACTTCAAGGTAGTCGGCACCTCTATCTTCCTATCCCCGGAAGCCATCGAATGTAATCACCAACATTCAGAGTCACACGAAGAAATCTGCACCAGGAAAAGTTTGAACAAGTACTTCAAACATTCTGCACAAAGTTTGAGAGTTGATAAGATCCTCTCTCTCTAGAAATCACTTCAACATCATGTAAGCTCAAATGTCAAAGATCAGTTGTGTATTGATCACATTCAAATGAGCTCCTATTTATAGGAAAATTTCCAACGGTCGGATCCCTCCTCTAATGGTCATATTTTCCTTAAATTTCCGAGGGACCTGTACATGTGTCACTAAACCAACGGTTAGTTAAAAACAGAATGGATGACATCATTTTAAAACAAAACATGTGTAACTGAAAGCACGACATCATTTTATAATGAAACGAGTGTAAGCATTAGAAAAGCTAAAATTCAGAATGTAAGAAAATAAAAGTTCAGAGTCTAACCAAAATAGAATTCGGAGTATATAATAAAATGATATTCGGATACTAAATTATAGGAATTCGGACCCTGAATTCTGTAGAAATTCAGAGTCTGAATTTCTAAGGAAATTCGGAGTCTGGTTTCACCAGAGTTCAGAATCTGAATTTACATAGTTCGGAGTTGAGCTTTTAGAAGTTTGGATTCAAAATAGTAAAATTTCGGAGTCGAACTCATAAAAGTTCAGAGATGAACTCATAAAAGTTCAGAGTCGAACTTATAAAAGTTTGGAGTCAAACTCATAAAAGTTTGGAGTCTAACTTATAAAAGTTCGAATTCAAACTCATAAAAGTTCGGAGTCGAACTAGAAAAAGTTCGGAGTCTAACTTATAGATGTTTAGAGTCTAACTCATAAAAGTTCAGAGTCGAACTAGTAAAAGTTCGGAGTCGAAATTATAAAAGATTAGAGTCGAACAAGTAAAAGTTTGGAGTCGAACTAGTAAAAGTTTGGAGTAAAACTTATAGATGTTCAGAGCCGAACTCATAAAAGTCCAGAGTCGAAATAGTAAATGTTCGGAGTCGAACTTATAGAAGTTTGGAGTCCAGAATTCGGATTGAAACTTTGTTAGAGTTCTTATCCAGAATTCAGAGTGGAACTTTATTAGATTTCGTATCCTAAATTCAGAGTGGAACTTTATTAGAGTCTGTATCCAGAATTTGGAGTTGAACTTTATTAGAGTTCATATCCTGAATTTGGATCCTAAAACAGAATGCTTCATATCTAATCATTTTATGATTCCAAGACATTTATATGAATCCGATTTTTACACTTAATAAAAATATTGATATGTGTAAGGAAATCTAGGTTAGGGTAAATTTCATTAAGGAAATTTTCCTTATAGAAGTAAAATATAGATTTGCATAAGTATAAGTTGTTTGTAATTTTCAAAACAAGAAGGAATGGAAAAGTCATAAGGAAAACCTTATTGACTCATTAATCTCCCCCTTTTTGGAAAGCACAAACATCCTTACGAAAAAAAATATAAGGACTTTGAAAATTTTCATTAGACTTTGAAATTAAAACTTATCTCCCTTGTTCATAGATGATAGTGAATACAACTAACTCCCCCTTAGACATTGAAACTCTAAGGATTATATTCTGAATTTAAGGAGTGGAGTTTTCATCATCATGGGAATGAACAACTTCATAATTAAAAACTCCCCCTTACATTTAGGATATCTTTACTTAGAAATTTTCTTCTCTATTTTATATTTTCCTTCTCCCCTTTTGAGTAGTTCTTTTTTCTTCTCCCCCTTTGTGATTTTCATAAAGAATTTAATGGAATGGAAAAGAAATAGAGTACCTGAAACATTAGTATATAACAACACAAGATACAACCAACCAAAAAATTCATTAGAGTTGAGAAAATTTTTACAAGGAAAGACAAATACAACAAAAGATCAGAGTGGGTTTATTTGTCTTCCTTTTTCTTCAGGATCAGATTCTTCAAAAAGGTTTTTAGTTTCTTCAAATCTCTTTGATCCTCCTCAGATTTCCTCTCCAAGGCTTTTATCCTTTCATCTTGAGGTTTCAAAGCTTCAGCCTGAGCCTTCATGGCCTTTTTCTGCATCTTTAATAACTCATCTTTCTTTAGAAGTCTTTTCTCAAGCTCAATACGGAGATCTCTATCCCTTATAAAATTTTGAGAAAGGGTGTTAGACTTATCATTCAGTTATTTCACTTTTTGACTCCGAGAACTTTTCTCAATGATCAGATCATCCTGAATATTCTTAATCTTTTTATCCTTAGTGTCAAAGTCATATTTTACCTCATGTTGAAAATTATCATACTAAGCCATGTCTTCTTTACCTTTTTTAGAACACAAATTAATTTTGCTGCATGATTTCCTGTGTACATCACAATTAATAAGAAAACTTCTATGGTCAGCTTCAATCTTCACACACTTATCCATCACCATGGATAAGGATTATGACTTCTGATTCAAACTATGATGTATCATATGGCATCTAGAGTCTATAGTTGGAAATATCGGAATGGTGTCCACCAAATTTTTCAATGATTCAACAAAAAAGTCATGACCATGTGCTGATGACTCTGAATCTGATAAATTTCTTGGAGATTGTTCTTCTTCAATTTGCACCAGCTTCCTTTTAGAATAACCACCAACCTCTTTCTTCATGAAGATATCTTTTGTTGGTGTATCCATCAACACTTGCTTACCCTTATCAGTTTTCGGAATAGGTTGATCATCTGGAGATTCTTCCTCACTCTCTGATAATTGAACAGTGTGGTCTTCATCTATTTTCTTCTTTTCTGATCCTTCCTAAAGAAAATTTTTCTCATAGGATTCTTCCTCTTCATACAAAACATTTTCCTTCTCTTCCTCTTTCTTATCATCATCCTTCGTAGTTTCATTCTCAACTCCCTTTCTCGGAGTGACTAATTTTTTGGATTCATCATTTTCGTGATAATATTCTACTTTCTTGATCAAGTCATCTAGATCATCACTTCTTATTCTTCTTATTCTTCTTCTTATACTCTCTCAAAAACTTCTTCGTCTGTTCTTTCAACAACTTATTTCCCTTTGGACATTTCTGGAGTGGGGTATTTATTGATAGGGGTTTTTGGTAAAGATTGAACATCAAAGGTTTCCAGAATGGGAATCTTCTCAGAGGCTATTTCAGTATCTCTCAATAGAGATTGTACAAGCTCATCTTCAGACATCTTTTTCTTCATTTATTTCTCTTTTTCTTATTTTTCTAAATCATCTGTAGCTCTTTCTCTTAAGGCCTTAGCCTCAGTAGGGTCTAATCTGAACTGTGGATCCCCTTATTTTCTATTTTCTTTGTCTTCCCTCCACTTAGCAGCCACTTCATCTATATAGGATTTTCGTTTCTTTGGATTGGGTGGTGTAGATTGAGTTTCCTTACCTTTGGGGGTTATGTCTTCAGCAACCACTCCCTTATGCTTCCTCTTATTAGTAACTTTCTTGGACTTGGATCTAGTTACTCTCTCAGGAGTCTTAGCTTTCATGTGGTTTGATGTTGTAGTAAAGGCAACAGTACCATTCCCATTCTTCTTTTTGATGTTGTTAGCATATCTCTTCATCCTTGTTTCATGTTGGAGAAGAGTTCCAAATAGCTCATCTAAGGAAATTTTAGTGACCTTCCTATTTTCACTAATAGTTGTCCTCATTGATTCCCACTCATTGGGAAAAATATCAATGACCTTGTTAACAAGAGCTTCATCATCCAAAAATTTCTCTCCCATAGATTGTAAGCTATTTACAATAGTCATAAACCTTTGTTTCACCTTACAAATAGGTTCTCCATAATGAAAGTTAAAACCATGATATTCTGCTCCAAGCATGGCTCTTGTTGTCTCAATCACTTTAGATGTACCAAAATGAGTAACTTCAAGTTTCTTCAATATACAATTAACTATTTCACATGAAGATATTTGGATATATATGTTCCTAGTCATTGAACATAGTAGATTATTGTGTACCTTATAGTTGAGTTGATAATCAGGCTTCTCTTGGTTTGTGAAAGCACTTACTTCCTTATCATGAATTTTATAACCTCCAGTAAGCATAACAAAGTTATCTATACCGGTATTGATAATGAATGTATTCATTTAATCTCTCCAATACTCATTATCATTTCCATCAAAAATAGGTGGTCTTGCAGGATTTAGGTTTTCGATGGAACCAACATTCATTCCTATCATCTTAAAAAACATTCTACACAAAAACATGTTAATAAAAAAAGGTCAGAATGAAGTAAAATATTCCTAAGCAAGGAAAATATAGAACAAAGTAAAAACTGAGAAAGGAAAACTTATATGTGAGTATAAGTATTTCAGAGACCCCCTATGATACTAATTGTAGGATAGAAATAATGATGTAGATGCTCAATATACAAGAGGGGGGTGAATTGTATACTTTAAAAATTTCCTTGAACAAGGAAAGATCTAAGTTTAAAAAAGTAAAACTAAGAAAATTCACAACACCTCTAATCACTAATGAAATTTTGGGACAAAGTATGAAGTTAAAAACTTCTAGTTCTATGCACTTGCTTGAATCTGGAAAGTGACTCTGAAAAACTGGTTCCAGAAATATAGATTTGGAAATTGAAACTTAACCAAAGTTTACAATATGAGATTCTACCTTAAAGCATATAGAATCTAAATGAATCAGAGTACAAGTGTAAGGAGATATAAGAAGAATATACTTTCCTTACAAAACCAAAAGTAGCAAAAAAAAAGTAGTAAAACTACATGTAATAAGATATAAATATTTTTACCCAAAGAGAAGGGTATCCAACAACCTTGGATAATGGTCCCTTGATTTATACTTTCAAGCAAGTCTGTCTTACCCACACCAGGGTAAGACCTCGATACAAATATCGGAGTCTCTGTCTTGCTATCCCCGCAAGCCCTCAAATTCAAGGTAGTTGGGTCCTCTCTCTTCCTCAGCAAGGAAGCCCTCGAACTTGAAGGTAGTCGGCACCTCTGTCTTCCTATCCCCGAAAGCCATCGAATGTAATCACCAAAATTCGGAGTCGTATGAAGAAATATGCACAAGGCAAAGTTAGAACAAGTAGTTAAAACTTTCTGCACAAATCTTGAGAGTTGATAAGAGCCTCTCTCTATAGAAATCACTTCAACAACATGTAAGGTCAAATTTCAATGATCAGTTTTGTATTGAGATCGTTCAAATGAGCTCCTATTTATAGGAAAATTTCCAACGACTAGCTCCCTCCTCCAACACTCATATTTTCTTTAAATTTCGAAGGGACCTGTACACATGTCACTAAACCAACGGTTAGTAAGAAATAGAATGGAAGACATCATTTTATAACAAACCATGTGTAACTGATAGCATGACATCATTTTATAATGAAACGAGTGTAAGAATAACCAAAACTAAAATTTGGAATGTAAGCAAATAAAAGTTCAGAGTCTAGCCAAAATGGAATTTAGAATCTATAATAATAGGATATTCAGATTCTTCTTTATAGGAATTCGGAACCTGAATTCTGTAGAAATCCAGAGTCTGAATTTCTAAGGAAATTCGGATTCTGGTTTCACCAGAGTTCAGAATCTGAACTTACATAGTTTTGAGTTGAGCTTTTAGTAGTTTGGAGTCGAACTAGTAAAAGTTCGGAGTCGAACTCATAAAATTTTGGAGTCGAACTCATAACAGTTTGGATTCAAACTCATAAATGTACAGAGTCTAATTCATAAAATTTCAGAGTCGAACTCATAAAAGTTCGGAGTTCAACTCATAAAAGTTCGGAGTCGAACTCATAAAAGTTCTGAGTCTAACTAGTAAAAGTTCGGAGTCAAACTTATAGAAGTTGGGAGTCGAACTCATAAAAGTTTGGTGTCGAACTAGTAAAAGTTCAGAGGCGAACTAGTAAAAGTTCGAGTCGAACTAGTAATTGTTCAGAGTCGAACTTATAGAAGTTTGGAGTCAAACTCATAAAAGTTTGGAGTCAAACTAGTAAGAGTTCGGAGTCGAACTTATAGAAGTTCGGAGTCTAGATTTCGGAGTTAAACTTTTTTAGAGTTCGTATCTAGAATTCGGAGTGGAACTTTATTAGTGTTTGTATCCTGAATTCGGAGTGGAACATTATTAGAGTTCGTATCCAGAATTCGGAGTGGAACTTTATTAGAGCTTATATCCAGAATTCAGATCCTAAAACAGAATGCTTCATATCTAATCATTATATGATTCTGAGATTTTGATATGAATCCTATTTTTACACTTAAGAAAAATATTGATATGTGTAAGGAAATGCAGGTTAGGGTAAATTTCCTTAAGTAAGGAAATTTTCTTTATAAAATTAAAATATATATTTTCTTAAGTATAAGGTGTTTGTGATTTTCAAAATAAGAAGGAATGGAAATGTCATAAGGAAAACCGCATTGAATCAACAATAACCATCCTCCATGATGTATGAGTGTTGAAATTGGTATAACTGACCAATTTTTACATGAGGAACTTATGATGCAATAACCTTTCCATGTCATAGATTTTTCTATATTGAAAGTAGGTCAAAATACCCTCTCTTATAACCCTAAACCATAGAATAGATCACTATGTCATATTGACCCCCACTATGACACATCACAAAGATCCAAACCATAGTCTACCTTGCAGCTATGAAAAATTTCTCTACTCCCTCCTGCTTCCCTCCATTGATCAACTCCCCCCAAAAAGGGTCTGAAATACAATTTACTCAAATATGACTACAAAATAATAAAAATTATGGGACAAACCTAGAAAAATATTGTATTTCATTATATCAGTCACTAAATAATTCCCATTTAAATCACTGTTCTACAAAACCATAGTTTAAGAGAGATCATATATAACTTTAAGGTTATTCCCATGATATATTAATACCTCCATTGGAAGGATTCATTCATATTCTTCTCATAGATCTAGATAAAACTCTTATTAGAGGTTTTGATTAGTTGGATTGACTAGTATAATGTGCATCTATATTTTTCATAATTTTTCTATTCATTAAATATATATATATATATTAGTAATAGTATTGTTTGTATTAGTTCATCCAATATGATTAAGATGTTTAAAATCCATTAGAATCCATTTATATTATTGGTGGTGGAATTATGAGTTTTATTCATCCCATAATGAGGTACACCGATATATAATAAGACATTATGATATGTGATCATGGTAGGAGAAAATGTGTTAATATTGATTAATGATTTGTAGAGATTTATTTGACTTGACAGATGGAATCGGGAATAAAATCAGGACCAGTTATACTATCAACAATTGTCTTTCCCTTTGTTTATAATGCGTGGAACATGATTTTTCAATTAGGATTATTCTATACATTTCTATGGAAGTAAGATACTACTATAATTCTATTTTTTATACCATTGTAGTTATTATTTTCTGATGCAATGTAGTTATGATGTATAATTTTTTAATTGGGTTGCCTATTTTGAATATTGATTATATTTAATTAATTATGGTTTTTATTTATCAACAAAAAATGGGATATAGTATCCATAAATTATATATACACCCTCTTTGATGGTAAGTATCGTTTGGAATATGGGGATGCATACTTGAGGAATTTTGAAACCGATTAAGTCAAAATGTTTGTTAACTAAATCAGTAACAATATAATTATTTATGTTACTTATTCCCTTGGAAATTAGAATGTAGTCCCTGAAGACCTTAAAAATAAGATTCCATCATAAACATTGAAATATTCTAAAAAATAATGAATGTTTCTATGTCTCATTATATCAATACTACTTTAGGTGAATTAAGATTAGTGGATCATATATTTTTCTAATGTTAAAATTTCACCCTCCTCTCAAAAACCAATTCAAAAATATTAATAATTCTTTATAGAAAAAATAACTATCTATCAAAATGTGAAAAAAAAGTAAATGATGGATTTTTATATATTTCATAGAAATAGAGATCCTGAATAAATTCTTGAAAATTCTTATAATAGTTAAATTTCATTAACTAAACATGTAAATTATCTATAGAATCATAAACTCTATTTCCCTTTTCCATATATAAGATATATAATAGATTCTATTTGACTTAAAAAGTATAAAATGTTATCTCAATCCACTAATAGTATTCATGTTGGAGAATAAGAATTTAAATTGGTTTCTTCTATAATAAATTATAATTCCATCTCAAGATAACTTTTTCAATTTTTTTAATCATATAATTTTAATATCTATAACAAATCTTTATATTTTATCTTAATATTGGATTTCTATTCAATGATGATTAATAAATTATGCGAGTGATCCACCAATTGATTCCCTAGAGATTCCACCATAATTAAAAGTAACTAAATTAAACCTTGAATCACCATATTTGTTTATCATGATTCAACCTCAAAATAGTGGTTTCCAAACAACATGGACATATACATACCATGACTTATACTATCCTTGATTTCACTTATTATTGTGGAAAAATAACTATTAGATTGATTTTTGAGACAGACCAATATCCATTCTAGATATCACCCTGATAGTAGAAGTAATTTTCTTCATAATCATGTTATTATCGATCACATAGTCTTTAACTCTGTTTATATTTCTATTCAACTAGATAAGATGAAATTCATTAGCCACCACTGTCTAAAGAATGTTTTTCATATGTGTATAATCATAATTCATGATTAAGTAGTGTTATAGGGTGGTGAAGTTTTATAAATTGATAGGATAAACATCAAAATTGAATTTAAGGATGATTCAAATAGTTTTTTCCAATCGAAATTGAAATAACATATGACCGATGGAATCCTATATAACTCAAAAAAATTTAACATATGCAAAAGTTTCCAACTAATTTCTATATTAAATAGAACTACAGGGATTCTATTGTATATATCCCCAAATATTAGAGTATATTTGGAGGGGTAAATGCATGTATTGTATATGTGGTTCATGCTGGAGGCTATTCAAGTGGGGATTCACATTTTGAAATAATAAAACAATTTTCCTATGGGAATACCATGGGATACATGATCTGAAATTAATAAATCCTTGATGTGATTGATTAAGTAATCATAAATAGGTCACCTAAGGTTAAGAGGTAATTATTTTAGACTGAATCCTATTTTATCAAGGATAGTTACGCCCGATTTGAGGGTGTTCCCATTAAATCCATCAACCAGAGGAGATCCCAAAAGTAATCTTTCCTACTTCTGAGGTCAAAATTGAGTAAGGAAAACCATATTATATGCTTCAACATATCATTTTAGGAACTATGATACCATATATATTAATTAGGGGAGGTGATAAATATTTCTATAAGATTGATAATCTAGAAATATCTATATTTAAAAATTATTTTTATTATAATGTTTTTGGAAGACTCTCCATAAGAACATAAGCTAAAGAGAATCATTGAATAAATATTTATTTCTAAAGTCCTTTCAACATTATTTCAATGATTTAAAGAAATATTTTTATTTTACTACCATATATTTACTCATAAAATATTTTCCCCCAAATTTATGATCTAATGGCATTTATTTAAGCCCTTATTCAAGATAAGAGGTCATTTTTTCCTTATGGGGTAGAAAAATTTTGGAATGGAAATTCATTATATAAGAATTGTTCTTCTAAAAAATGATGGAGATTCACCTTTATACGAACTTATCCAAGCATTAACCCCACTGAAAATCTCCCAAAAACATGAATCTTTTATCCTTCCCCGAAATAGTGGTATATACAGATCGGTAAATGGGAGGTTTTTATCTTTAATAATCATAAATTTTTTATGTTCAGTTTTCATAGGAAATTGATGTTCTGACTAAAGAATTCATGAGATATATACTATCTTATGATCTGATTAGTGTTTCAATAATAATAAACATAATCACCCTTGATATGCATAACATTCCTTGAGCCACCCTGGAGAAATAGAATTAGATTATCATAAAAAATATGTGATGGAGTAATAAAACCTAAAGCTTTATATTTCCTATAGAATTTGTATTTATATAAATGTAGAGTGACTTCAAATAGATTATTATGATAAATAAACTATTTAAATTACCTATTATAATTAACAACAAGAATTATTAAGGTTAACGCCCCCTATTCATTCATGAGACCCCATAATTCCATTGAAGTCACCTGATATCAACCATAAACCTTGATTATAGTACATGTTATTTCCAATTTCCTCCCATAAGGCCCTACAAACATTATAGATTGTGAGATCATAAATAAAAGAGAATAAAAAAATATTTCTATCAATAAAATAATGTCGGTAATCTTATATTGAATTATGTTAACCAGTTCAATGATAGTGGATTTTTAGAGATAAGGACCTAAAAGAATAACATAACTAGTGAATATAGGTTTACTCCCATAGTATTATAACATAGGTAATTTAAATTAATACCCTTAAAAAACTCAACCTGGGAATATTTTATATAATCCAAATAATTAAATGGTAATGATTTAATCAATCATTCATCATGTGGATTTTTATTCAAAGGGTGAATAAACGAGTGCAAGTCCCACAAAGGTAGGACACAAAGCAAAGAATTCTATGGGGGTCTAAAATAATGGAGGCCGAGAGCATCCCATTGAATAATATTTATTCAAACTGTCTTCAAGCTAACCATGTTATGGAATAAAATATGATCCGAACCAGGGTAGGTTCACCGAGGATAAGTAGTCCGCGACCATGTTTCCCTCCTTCCATGTGTGAGTAACTTTAATTTCATTGTAAAGGACTCAACGAAAATTCCTGATGGCATAAGAAATTGACCAAGGAGTGACCCTTGGACAGGGATGGGCATTATGCAAGAGCATTGAATCTATTTCAGATATTGATTTCCCAACACCCAGTGGTGTATTCTTATTACCATATGATAATTTTGATCATATCTTATATAACTGAGGTTTCATTGAGGGATATGGTTCCAATAATGGAGAGTATATATAATTGTATGCCCCTTGTCACCATCTACTTTATCATTAAGAGTGTAATTATTCATATCTAGGCTCAATGCACAAGGTGGTAATAGTTCCTAAATTGTTTTATTTGAGATGCCCAACTCTATAAAAACATAGATGGACACCTAACCCTTGTACCTTTAGGATTTAGAATATTATTCCATAGTAGTAGACTCTATATAAGTTTAAAATAGTTTAACTTTTTCAATATATTTATCGTATTTATAAATATTGTTATTTTTTTACAATATCTATTCCTATAAATGGGGAAACATTAATCCTATCATCCTCAATATGCCCCCCCCATTCCCTTCCTCAGATGGAAATGTCAAATAGAAGAAGGTCATTGTTATATATAAGTACAAATATATTTTTTATTATTCTCCTAGGATTTAGGAACAACCTCATGATTATCCTTTACAAACATTTCCCCTTTATTATTGGTTTTTCTATATTTACAGTTTCACGGATCAATAATTTTATAAGGGAAAAACCATTTGATTTTAGAACCTTATCAATGTTCATGTTTTATTCGTAATAATCACCAAACCCCACATCAATTAATTTCCACTAAGTTATGCCACCACATTATAGAGAGTTGGATTCTTGAGATAGATCCTTACAAGTTCTTTGTAGTTGGAAATATCATTGTCTAGAAGATTTTATAATGAATGGGATGTTAGTGTGAAATCATATTAAAGATAAAAAAAATATTTTTCCCATTCACATATATGGTAGAACTATAAGGATAGTAATTTATGAAATTCATATCCACAAAGCCAAATAGAATAGTAAACATTCCCTTGATGGTGTATCCCTATATTTTGGGAGGATCTATAACAAATGATGTAATATCCCTCAATATTGGGGATTATAGTACACCTAACTAAGCCCATGGATCCTAAGAAAAGTTGGGAAATTTATATATTAACGATGGTTGGGATTAAAAAAAATATCCCAATAAAATATCAGTAAAAAATCAAGAAAATTATTATTGAAATTGATCTCTTTTTCATTGTAGATATATGCTATTTAGAATCAATACTAAGTGCCTAGATCCATTTATAAATAGAATGACCCTCTCGGTTTCAAATATTTAATTCTAGTTAAATTTCAACTTAAATTCACCATTATTTAAGGCTTATTCAACCTTCAAAACCATGAGACATCATATAAGTGAAATCCTACATGATTCAATCCATTATTTTAGTTCATAATGACAAAAAATTATAGATAATTTACAGTCATCCATTATTGATATTCATGATAGGTTTAGATGATGGTCCTCATATTTTTCCCATGAAATCAATATTCTTACCCCATACCTCAAATATGCAGCTATCCTTTCTGAATGGATTCCAATCCTTGCTTAAACATTCCACTCACTCTGAATTCAATTGGTATTGTTCCATTATTAAAGATAAGAATCATTATTGTTGATTAATCTTTAAATCAAACAAAAATTACCATTTTAATTCTCATAGGAAGACTCTATATAGAAATTTTAATTGGTTAAATAATATTATCATGAATAAAATAAATATTTTAATATCATGTGATTCATAAATATATGTAAAACACAAAAAAATCCCACTCTATAAAAAACCACATCACTTGTTTATGGAATCAATGCATAGTCCATTGTTCTATGACATAGGTAGTGATGACATATTTACATCATTATTATCTATTGAAGGCGGACCATCAGAATCCATATTATATTATTTGGCCTTTAAATATTAATAGTTGGATATGTGATGAGATATCTATGGTATTCATAATTATATTACCTTATACCGCTTATAAGATATATGAAATGTTGGAAATTGTTGATTTCAACACTAAATCATCCAATTTTCATCAAATAATATATATAATGATGTTTTAATATCTTTAAAATATATAAAAGTGAAAAATAGTGGAAAATATCATTGAGTACCTTATGTGATTAGTATTTTCCAAGACCCTTTGTCCAATATTCAATATTATGAATCCATTAAAGATGATATGATTAGTTCTCTAAAACTTATCATACCTCATTTTCCTCAAATGGATGGTTAAATTAAATAGAGATCCAAATTCAAGAAAATATTATTTGTGTATACATAATTGTTTTTAGAGGATTTTAAGATTATAATTTGTTATCAATTTAATTTTTTAGAGTAATAACATCAACAACTAATCCAAATAGTTCTCTTTGAAGCACTATATGGTCAACTATGTTGGTCACAATTTTACTGATTTTAGGTTAGTGATAATGCTTTAGTTTGATCTGTCTTCGCTCAATAGAGAATGGAGATTATTTTGATGGTTTATAGTGGTATACTGGTGTCATAGAATAAATAGAAATCATATTTTTATCAGCAATAAAATCATTTTTAATTTTTAGTTAAGGGAAGATAATTATTGACAGTATCACTATGATTAGGTCATAAATTATATAGATGAAAAGGAAAAATGATATCGATCTATACCCTACCTCTTGAGATTATTAAAAAAATTTAAAGGGTTTTTTAGTAAATGTATTTTTTCATCAAATAATATTAATCTATAATGTTTTGGATATCTTTTTATTAAAACATCAATACCCATATTCGTAATTATATTTAAAATAGAACACACAGAAATAGTTCTTGATGTCATTGTGACTAAGAAACTATTACATATTATTCATTATCAAAATAATTTATTGTAAGGAAAATAAATTCTATCAATATAGATGTTATTAAATACCCAAAATTATTTTCATTAGGCATGAATATAAGAACCATATGTGTTTCTGAAACAACATTGAATATTTTCAAATATATAATTATCATATGGAATTTATGATGAAAGATATTGATATAATGGGGAGAATCAGGACACCCATGCTATCATTTTTAGGTACATATATTTTTATTTTTTAATCATATATTACTATGTTTGGGTTGAAAATTTGAATTTTTAAAATAGTTTTAATGGTACATTATTACATGACAATGCTTGTGAACTATCTATATAAAATTTGGATTTATTAAAGATTTTGTATTATTATATCACAATATGTTTATCCATGAAACTAAACCAAATGAGGATGCAATTTCTATTACAGATCCATAAGCATGGTTGGTGCACAAATAGAACATCCATGCACCAAAAACATGTAACTAAATATAAATATAAATATTTTAATTTTTAAAATAAATTTAAATTTTTTTATCTTTTATTTGGACTTCTCATTTCATGGTAATTCCCCTAGTAATACATAAAAATTGACTCAATTAGTGCTCTACACAATCCTTGCCTCCTGCTTGTGAAATCCTGATCAATTTAATGCCAGTCCTTTACGTATCCATAATATTCATCATTTAGCCTCCTCTATTCTTATTATTAATTTTAGTATCCTCACAATGAAAAATTTTAAGGTATCTCATTAGCCATATAACACGTGGATATTTTTATATTTAGGGAATTCATTCTTTATATTGGGATCTATGAAACACATTTATGGTGAAAATAACAATTTTAAAAGGATACAATTATTTGAGATTGGTGGTTTCATGTCAATCCCTTGTATTTTCACTATAAGTTATTTATTACATTTAAATGGATCAAATTAGATTTAATAATTTCATTTATATGATTTATGATCAATTGATGTTATATTTATTTTTAATTATTTTGCTTCCAATTATCTTGGAAAATTTATTTTCTAACATGTATATGTGTTATTCTATTTATTTTAATTAAGTTAGGGGGTTGTAAAAACATATAAATAGGTTTTTCATGAAATTGAATTTAAATATCTGATAAATTAATTATTATGTTTTTTATGAATAATTATAATTTATATTTTTTAAAAAAATATCCATAGATTTTATGGTAATAATGTATTTATAGAGTATATTTCATAGTTCTCCCTCTTGTTATGATTTTTTACAGAATAATTTTTTTTTCACATTATCTAACATGTTTTATGTTATGTGTCATTGATTTCTATGAAATAGGTCAACCAAATTATTATTATTTGAAGTCATGAATCATTTATTTCATAGAAAAATTTATATATAATGACATTAGGTACATATATGGTGACATGGGATATGAATTATTAAATTTGTAACATGTTGTGGTAGAATGTTGATGATGAAGACAGAAGAGGGGGGGGTAAATTTTTTAATTTTAAAAAAACATGAAAAATAAAAAATATATCACTTGAAATGATGAGATTCTTTATTTATCTCTTAATTATGAATGAGTAGTGGAAATAAATTAATGAAATAATATGACATGGTGATGTATATTGATTTAGGGTAAAAAAATCCCTTACTACACTAAATCAACACCCTCTCTATGAGCATGGTGATTTTCACAAGTTGGTGCATTTTATGGAGGCCTATATAGTTGAGTGAAGGATGTTTACACTTTATAAAAGTCCTTTTATCGAGGTTTATTATTATTTAACAGGGATATAAAATATCAAAATATTAGTATGATAAGTTGGAACTCCACTGTGACTAATTATGAGTAGTATAAACATAAATATAAATTATACGATATGATGTTTGACGAATATTGTTTCATATCACAGTTACAATAGTGACTAATAGAATAATATGATTACAATAATGAACAAAAGGAGAAAATTAATCCTCAATGTTGCGTATAATTACACTACATTTAACAGTATTAAAAAATATTTCTCCTTTATCTCTAGCTTCACTGTTCTTCATGTTCTTCTCATAGTGAGAAAATAATGGAAATAAAAAGTATTTTAATCATATTTTCAAAAGAGTCTAGATTTAATAATATTTTTATGTAACATTATTTCTAATCATGTATACACATCTCCCATCTTTTTTTTCTCTCATCATTTGATTAAAAATTATATATATATATATAGAATACATATATAGAATTTACAATTCCCCTCTTCCTAAAAATATTAAAAGTAAATCCATAAAACATATTTCATAAGTATCTCAGTAAAAAAATGTAGCATTGGTACCACTTTATTCTTGTAGAATAAATATATTATAAAATCATAGAAAATGATTTAAATAATTCAAAATATAATATCTCTAGAAAATATGAAGCATGGAAGAATCCTTCAAAAAAGATTTAAATACAATGAAATCATTCATTTAAAATGATTATATAATCCTTTAAATATTACAGAAGTATCCAATAGATAATGTAAGTTTATAAATTTAAATAACCTTGTCACATTTGAATTCACTTGAAAAATAAAGTAAAAAACCAAAAATTTTTCTCTATAAATACTCCATCAAATCCTTGAAAATTCCTTATATCATTATTCTTTGAATTAATGAGAATTTTTTCTATACACAATTCAATGAATATATTCAAGATAAAAATGAGATTTCATTAATAACAAAAAACGATTAAAATAGAGCACCATAGATTTTTTTGATATATAGAAAATATTGAATATTTTCATATTTCCAATAATAAATAATCCCATTATTCTAGAATAATATAATATCCCAAAACCTCAAGATATGATGCCCATAAATTGGGCCATATGCAACAAATATGCATAACATAATATTCAAAATGAGTATTCGGTTCAAGTAGAGAAAACAATTTATGGTCAAATATTGGTTGTATCATGAAGATACTCTGAATAGAATCACATATAAATGGAGGACACATGCATTATATTTTTAATACGTTGATGCATAATATCCACCTTTCCAAGGAAAAAATTCATATATTTATCTGGTAGTAGATTATAGTGTGTTAGTGTAGAGAAATTCTAACATTGGATCATTAAAATATAATATATCGAGTTCTAATAGGCGAGTGAGGTCAAACAATATAATATTTTGTCCGTATATAACTCTAAAAAACATAGTAGACTATTCATTAATTTATAATTCAGAGTACATCCAGCTGATGTAGTGTTTTAATTTGGGAAGAACTATATAGATTTTTGAGTTCCTTTTCAAAGTTGGTAAAATTTGTTCTAGGAATTTAGGGTAGACAATGTCTTTAGATTCTCGTTTTAGCCACTATATTAAACATTTTTTGTTCTAAATGGATTGGGTTGTGGCATTTCAGTTAAGGATAACTACACAACAAGTTGGACGATACTATTAAAAAAAATATATTAGATTTAAAGATCCATTTTAAGAGCACAGAGTAAACCATCATTTTATAAAACCAATTTATACTTTGGTATAAAAAACATGGGTTTTTAGCTTCAATACCAAATTAAAAATTCATGGTTTTCAACTTCATCTGAAATGAAGGGTTAATTTATGAATTTAGGATAGGGTCTATTTCCTTCAAATATAGTTTATATGAACCATAATTTTTGTTTAATGAATAGTTCATTAACCATAATTTAAACTCAAAAGTTAGGTTACTCAAATTTACTATTCAAAAATAGTTATAAAATAAAGGAATCTTAGAATTACCAAAATTTATGATTTTTAGATATCTTATCAACAAATTAAACCTTTTTTATTGAATAAATATAATTAGTAAATTCCAAGATGCATCCCATGGATTAATAATAACATCTATATGAACTCCACATATCCATATATCGTTAGAAAATTATAGAAACACTATCATTAAAAATTATATTTCTAAAAAATGATATCATATATTCAGATAATTTTAATCACCATCAAAACATCATTTTTAGAATTCCACGTAAACAAAAGAAATAAATTTAAAATTATAGGACTTCCATTGAACTAGTTTGTGGGTAATTATGATAAATTTATCTTTTTTAGTAAATAATATATAGTATATTTCAAAATAGTTATACTATATAGTTTCTAAACTATTGCAGTAGATTATGTGAATTATTGGAGAATTGAAAAAACCTTTTCAGACATCCACACAAACTACTGAAGATTAGACAATTCTATTAGCTATCCAAATTAAAATGATTAATTTTTATATGATCATTTTATCTTGATATATAATCAATATATAGAGGTTAATTTAGTGTGAAAATCAATACTATTTCAAAAAAACTTAAAATAGTTTCGGTGAATTTTTTTTACCCTTGATACAAATGAATTGGATTTCTATGTAAACGAATAAAATGGAGACAATGTTATTATTTATACAATGGAATATATGGAATATAAATCTGATAAATATTTTATATGATATAAAATACGTATGAAGAAATATTAAATCTTAAACAAGTTTAAAAAAATATTAGTAAAAAAGGGATGATGGGTTGATGTAATTATCAAAAACCAAACCGAGATAAGAATAGAAAGGAGACACTAAAAATAACCTTCTTTTTAGACAGAGAATATTTTTTGATATTACATTTAGGGGTGTGGTTCTCTAAAAAATAATATGATTATTCACATATAAATCAAAAATGATATGATTTTGTAAACATAAAGATTCCATATCAACACAAGATAAGGACAAGTTTCTCCAAAACAAAATCATAAGTCCAACCTACATTAATTCCGTAGGTACTTAACCAATATAAATTCTATTGAATTATAATTATATATATCCATTTTACCGATGTAATCTTCACAAAATTTTCAATTTATATTACTCATTTATGTTTCCCTTTCATGTAATGTACATGTTAAGGTTGTCACATGTTTTGATAATTTAATGTAATAGTGTTTCTATAGGTATGAAATACTATCTTGACTTGGTCAATTTTAGAATGTTATTAAATATATCACCCAGTGGGACTCTACTCATCCTATTATTTCCAAAGCCTATATATACCCTTTGGGTGTTTGTTTGATTTGTTTTTGTCATACATAGGAAATGGTAGTGTGCAACTATAATGTAGTAGGTCACTGATTTATTATTACTAGGACATGAATGAGGTAGAATAGTATATGTTACCATATTTTACCAGTTTTATGAGTAACATTGGTATGAATTTTTATTATTTTGGGTCACATATGTTATACATATTATCTATTGAACTATATTTGATTCCCAAACCCTTTAGCCTTTATTTTTTTAAAACCAATATTTATAAATGTATATCGGTTATAGTAATTATTTATGCTAGATATTGTTTATTATTTCAATGATATTAATATGTAATTTTTTATTTGAGTTGTTATTTATTATTTAGTTATATGTTATTTCAAAATAATTTTGTATGAAGGTGAGGAATACTCAACAATTAGAAGACCATACTAGATTTCTATTCAACAAACATTTTTAATTTTTCTATTACTCTTGTGATATCATTTCCAACTAACTGAAATTATATCCCCAGTGGTAGTTTCAAGAATATGGTGATTAAGAATTTTCTCCAATCCATTTTACGTACCAAATATGGTACTATGACTAGGTAAAATGGTTTATTTAATTAAATTATCAAATGATATTATATCATGATTTTAGTTACTTAGGTATCATTTGTTCATATTTTGGTAGTGAAATTTTGTAAATTTTATTTTGGGTGTTATATAGAGATTCTGAACACATTATTCAGGAGGTTTGTTTTGAAAACATTGATATATATTATCATTGATAATCACTACTGGAAACATGATCTTTCCCAACACTTCTATACCAACGGTTTGTAAAAACCGTTGGTATAGCTAACCTTTCCCAACGGTTCATCAAAACCGTTGGGAAAGGGCCTAAAAACACACCCTTTCCCAACGGTTTTGGTGAACCGTTGGGAAAGAGTGACCTTTCCCAACGGTTCACCAAAACCGTTGGGAAAGGGGTGGATTTTTTCCCACTTTTTCCCAACGGTTCATCAAAACCGTTGGGAAAGAGTACCCTTTCCCAACGGTTCACCAAAACCGTTGGGAAAGGGTGTTTTTTAGGCCCTTTCCCAACGGTTTTGATGAACCGTTGGGAAAGGGTACTCTTTCCCAACGGTTCTCAAGAACCGTTGGGAAAAAGTGGCAAAAAATCCAGCATACACCTTAATAAAAATACACCCACCCAGAACCTATCCCAACGGTTGTCAAAACCGTTGGGATAGGTCTATCCCAACGGTTTTCAGAACCGTTGGGATAGGTTCATTGATGTTTTTCCAGATCTACTAACGGAGAACATTATATAAATCAAAAATTTATATAATTATGATAATACATATATATATTTATGAAATTATGTTTACAAAGTGATGTTAGCCTAGTGGTTAAGTCGTTCGATTATAAACGAGGGGGTCCTGGGATCAAATCCCAGCGGTGATTTTATTTTTGGAATTTATATACCAACAGTTCCATTACCGTTGGTATAGATTTCATATTACCTATACCAACGGTTTCCAAAACCGTTGGTATAGGTCTATACCAACGGTTTTCGGAGAACCGTTGGTATAGACCTATCCCAACGGCTTACTTGGCTACGGTTCTCCAAACCGTTGGTATAGGCTATACCAACGGTTTGGAGGCCTATACCAACGGTTCCAAACCGTTGGTAAAGGTTGGTTTTCCAGTAGTGAATGGAAATAATTTGTATTTTTAATTTTGATATTATTTCTGTGGGACTTATATATTGATATCTAGGAATTGAAATCAACCTAGATCCTGTAATATTGAATATTAATTTAATAAAAATAAATTTTTTGAATGGATAATATAGATTGGTATACATGGTTTGTTCTATAGTGATATTATTAATTTTTCCAAATTAGGGAGTTCTAAAAATTAGTATGATATTAATTTTGATACACTCATATATTGAAAATTATATCCACTTTTTATATTGTTTAAAATGGTAAAATAATTTTAATTTCTTACAGTTAGTTTTATAAAAAAATTATGTTTAAAAGTTTTAAAAAGATTTAATGGAAAATTTAGTATTCTATATTGTGATGCAGTAATTTTTATTATTAAAATGAATAAATAAACTAATTTATTTAATATGGTGGTTTGACTTGTTTTTTAAGAAGTAAATGGAAGATGAACAATGAAATTAAATTGATTATAATTTTTATTAAAAATGAAAATTATTGGATATAAATATATTTATTTGTATGATTTATCTTTTTAAAAGGAAAAAATGTTTAATTTTAAGATATTGAGTTTCTAGTTTTTAAAGTATCATAATGGGACATCAGTGTAGGTATTTCATTGTTATTAAATTTGTTATCAATATTTGGAACCTATGGAGGGTGATGAAACATTTCTCTCTCGGATCTCCCCATATATCTCTCAGATATGACTAGGTTTTCCTCATGAAATCATTCTCCACCGGGTCATTAGTGCGTCTTAGAATTCTTTTTTATTCTTTTTATTCCATTCATACCCCCTTACCCCCTCATTCCTTCTTACTACTACGTCGGTAAATCCTCTTTGTGGGTCATGCCCCCTATGTTTCTTTCTTGTCATGTTCATGAATTTTTTTTCTTCCTCATTGATTTTGATACTCTCATATTCCCTGGTGAAGGAAATATGATTTCCAATCATGATGGTGGAGATTTCCTTCATGGAGGATTATTAGGTCACGATGTTGGTTGTCTTCATCGAATCCCTTGGCCAATAATTCCCATAATCTGACCTCACATTAAATTAAGCCTCTTAAATTCAGATATGGAGTACTGGTAATGATTTTTATTGTTTTTTAGTTCTATGGTAAATTTGTTTCATGTCACTTCCAGAGTTGGCTTTGTAACACCCCAGGTAAATAAAGAATATGAAATTTTCATATTTATCCATATTTGTGAATAAAATATTAATATGACATTAAAGGGGACGCTATGCTCGATGGCGTACCCAATACGCAACAACGAGTTTCTTGGGAATCTTACATTGCACTCTAATAATAAAATAATATTATTTTAAATGGAAGTTAACATGTAGGAGTTTAATTGGCAGGAATGGATAAAAATAACTAAAATATGATTATATATGTTTTTTAAATGTTTTTACATTTATCCAATGGCTTAAAAAACGGAAAGAATTCAATTTTAGGCTTTTATACCCTAATTTTCACTAAAGGTTCACTTATCGCCTTTTGATGGTGAACTGTCATTAAATAGAGTTTTGATCACTCTTATACATGCTTTTGGACCAAATAAAACTCTTCTTTAGAATCAGGACATCAAATTTTACTTTGCGTAATTTTTTGGTATTTTTCCGATAAAGTTCATTTTTTTAATGAATAGTGTAAAATGTTGTATTTTAATTCAAAACCTCTTTTTAATATAATTTATTTATATGATTAGATTATCATTTTAATTGTTTTTAAAGTGAAATTAGAAAATATTTTTACCATTAAATCCAATAGTGGTCGTTGGAATTAATTTCACTTTGAAATCGGACTTAAACTAGTGTCAATCTTTTGATACTTATTGTTTCATAAAAACACGCTATTTGCTCTGACAGCGGGAATTAATTATTAAATTAATTAATGTGACTTATATGTTTTTAATTTTGTAAACTAGACTTAATTTTTGAATTCGTAATATCAAATATAGCTTAGGGTGAATTTTTGGTAATTTTCTGAAAAACATCAATTTTTGATGAACAGTGAAACCACTAAGTGGTACTTATAAAAACTGATTTTCCATTTAAATGAAATTTTGGCATCATTGTGTTTTTATTATCAAAAATCCAACATACATGGTTGTCATTAAGAAGTAAAATGTGGTTCAATGGGATAAAAATAATTTTTTGGTGAATAGTAACTTATTATGTTTTTAATCGCGATTAGTTGTAATTAGTGTAGTTTAAGGTAAAAATAATGCTTTAATAAAATGAGATGAGCATGAAACATGTCCTAACCCTATTGGTTGTGTCATGACCGACCAAGACAACTCATGGGTCTATTTAGGGGACCCCAGGAAGCCACTTGGGTGAGATAATGAGTTTAATGCCTTTTTTTAAATAATGGTGAAAATGACACTAACATAAATTGTTTTACTAAAACAATTTTTAGAAGGGGTTATAATAATCATATTTTTGTCTATAAATATTCATTAGAAATCTAAAAATATTTACTACATCATATTATTATTTTTATAATTTTTAGACGTTAAATAAATTAAATTATTTATGACATCATGATGATGCAGGGATGACCTCATTATTTAACGATTTAAATAAAATGGAAGGATAATGTAATATCTAAGACCTACACTTGTCAAAAACTAGTGGATGAGAATTTTAGATGCCTTATCATCTTATATTCGAAATATATCAATGTGGGACCTTAGAAATTCGAAACACTTTTGAAAATAAAATAATAGTTTCATGATTTCTAAAAGTGCCCCTCCTCTCCTCTTATAAAAGGCCCCCACATCTACCTCATTTCACACACTACTCAAGCCTTTGGCTCGGCCATCCCCTGACCATTTACTCTCTCCACATCCCTCTCCTCATCCTAGAGGATTCCCTTTGGGCATAATTCTTTCAAAGGAAGCCTTTAGGCTCAAATCAAAAGAGTTACACTTTTAAAGGTAATTCAATCTCTCATGTTCATTTGTTTTATTTTGCTTCTCCAACACCCTAAACTCTTTTTATTTACTTCTGTTGTAACAACACCAGTATCTTCAATATACTAGGATGTTTTTATAATATTTATTCGAGCTACAGTCTCACACAACTACATCAAATGGTTAAAGAACATACGGTTTCTGTGGATGGCGAAATTCTGCCTCCCGAAATGATGATTGTTCAATACTCATTTAACACCTTCAAAGGTGGCCATTATGATGTCACTATTTTTATATATGATATATAATATGTTTATGTTTTCCTTAAGCTTCTGTATTTTTATTTTTGGTCATACCTTTATGGTTTCCATTATGGATAAACACGATATCTTCATTTAAGGAAGTGTGGACTACCGCCCCCTTAAAGTGAGTTGATTCGTTAAATACCATATGTGGGACATATAAAGGATGGAACTATGATATTATATATGATATAATATTGGAATTATAATATACCTTTATATCATTATGATTCCATTCTATAAAATATGAAATAGAAATGAAAGTAGCGTTCATGCGTACGTACAACTTACCGTCTCCATGAACGGTGCATTTCATTTCTTACCTCTAAATGATGATGTAATATTATGAATACATGTATATGCTAGATATATATGATATATATGATATCCAAATCAAGAATGGAATTCTGGATATAAATAACCTTTGACCACACGAAAAACATGTAATTGTAAGAAGTCCACTTTCGACTTAAGAACCAAATATCGACAAAACAAACATTATTAACTTAAATGGTTACATAATGTTTATAACATGGCAATAAGTGATATAAAAGGAATAATGAACTATAAAATGGTTCTTAATCAAGTATAAATTAACTCAAGTTTATTATTCAGGACATTAAAGAACGATCGAGTCAAATCGGACCCGATGTAAGGGACTTCGTCTCAATCTCCTTTCATTGAGGCATATTTCGTTTTATACACAACTTTCTTTTATACGGTGTATAAACCACTTTGACTTTTAATTTTATACAAAAGGAATATTTTTCTACGATGCGTTTTACTAAACGAAAAAAAGGAATGTGTTTTTTAATGTACGCGGTGACAACGACCATTTCCGCCGCCGCGAGTATTATTTGGTCTTTGGCTTCCTCAACAAGCCATAATGTTTTTAGAATAAAATAAATACCATATACTCTTTTATGTATTTTGGTATTGAAAATGTTTTTGATAAAGGATTCTATTATGTCAATATATTGTGATTGAAATGCTGAAATGTTATCATTCCTTTATGTTGGTTTTATGTTTTATGATTTTATATTGGTACTTGGACATTTTAATGGGTGGTTACGTTATAAACCATATGACGGGTGGTGCCGTGAATACCAGGACGAGTGGTTACATTATAACCTCCAATGCATTGGGTATGGAAGTCGGCCGTATGGCTATTCCATTAAGTATGTATTGAAATTGGCCGTATGGCTATTCCATTAAGTGATATGTGTGGGAGTCGACCGTATGGTTATTCCACTTAAGTATGTTTATGTCCCAAGTTACCTTTATATATGTTATGTGTTCTTTATATGGGTTTTATGGTAATACTTTGGTTAAAAAAAGGTAAGTAATGATAATTTATTCAGTGAAGAGTTTTTACTACTTCATAGAGGTGAAAAGTATTACTTTGATAAAGTATACATGGTTTACCTTTTGTTTTAATAAACTTACAGTTTTTATTCATTGTGTATCCCTTACTGAGTTTTTATGCTCATCCCAAGTTTTTGAAATGTTTTTCACAGGACATAGCATGGAATAGGGTCAAGGATGGGATCAAGGTAAAATCATGCTACCTAAAACATGGAACTAGACATGTTTCTTTTTAAGAGTTTTTATTTTATGGAAATTTAGTAGAAGAGACTACTTTGTAATCTTTTGAGATGTAATAGTTATGTCCTAATTCTCTAAAACTCTAAACCTGAAAATATCCTCAATGTGAATTATTCATTTAATTCACTTTTATGTAAGGTTTAAGGCTGGGGCCTTATAGTTGGTATCAAAGGTCGGTTTAGATAACTTTAGAGGTTAGGGTATTCTTTAAGCATAAGTGACATTACCATAATGGTTAGGATTTCAGACAGAGTCCTAGTTTTAGATAAAGTGAATGAGTAAGAATATCTTAGTGTTTATCTTCCTCATTAATACATGATGGTTTTGTTGTTATACTCACACTGACCCTTTTTGGTTTTAGTAAATGGCTGGATCTAGCAGGCACCAAGGTAACGGTGGATGTGAAGGAAATTGTGACAGTTTTCTGATCGAGCAACTGAATGATATGGGAGCTGTAATGAGAACTCTTGTTTTTATCCTCAACCAACTATCTGGAGTTATGATTGACCACCTAAACCATGGTGATTTCTATAAGGCATCATATATGCGAGAAACAAATCCCTACGGAACTACAGGTAATAATCATAAAGGTAAGTGTGTTCAAAAACCCATGTGTCAAATATGTGGAAGGAAACACCTAGTAAAATGTTTCAAAGGGACAGAAATATGCTATAGATGTGGAAATGAAGGCCATAAAGCAAGAACCTGCCATGGAAAAAGGAAGCATCCAGTTGACTCGAGGAAAGGGAAAGAAGTTCTTTCTGAGGGATCAATTGAATGTTTTAAATATGGTGTGCATGGTCATTATGCAAACACATGTCCCATGAAGAAGTCTTGTGAATGGGATCACCAAGATCATTCAAATACTCGTTTACCAATACCCAATGCCATTCCAATTGAGGATGAAGAAACCGACAATGACCAATCAAAGGTATGGATTATTTCTTAACTTTTGTTTTCTATTTTGGGATCTTAGGATATGATTCATGATTTTGTTTGTAGGAAAGAGTTATTTAGGAATAAGTTGGAAAGGAATGGTTAATGGATCATGAAGAATGCTAAATGAGTAAGATGTCAACATATAAGGGCTTCAAGAGTTATGGTGAAATTCATAAGAGTATAAAGTGTCTTTTGATGATGGGGTACATTAGAAAACTTTTTATATTATGTGTAACACTGATGTTTAATATATGAAAATTTTATTCAAGGAATATTTATCTTTTCCTTTGTGGACATAGTTATAAAGAACCATTTGGGTTTATATGATCCTTACTTTTGAGGTAATTATGGGTTACTATATGTTATGATTGAAGTGAAAGGCATGAGATAAAATTGAGGTTAAATTATGTTATAGTTATTTTTGATGATTTTATCCCTTTTTGGGGAATGATTTAAGAATTATATAGTTTTGGAAAAAGGACAACACGCAGACCGTGTGACAACCCGTCGCGTCGGAAAAAGCCGCGGGAATCGAACCCACAACCAAAGTGTGATTGGTATTTATCGCCTACCACTGGACTACGTGAAGTCCCTGATTAGTTTGAATGATTCTTTTTAGTTATATGATTTTATGAATTAAGAGTAATTTTATTTTGGGTTATTTATGAAAATGATTGACCTTTCATGGAGGATATGTGATTAGGTTAATTACTTTTCAATACGAGACTTTAAGAGCAACTGATGTTGTTTGGAGATAAATGTTACGATTTAACTTGGAAGACTATGTGACTAAATCCTTCAAATGTTTGGGTTTCAATCTTAGATTGGTTTACATTGAGGAATTTTATGGACAAATTGTTTATCGTATGGTCCTCGTTGAACTTTGGGTTTTGTTGGACAGATTTTGGAGATTAAGAATAGATTTTCTTTCTAATGGGTTATCCTTTTCTGGGTTATCTGAACTTGTACTAATCTTTTGGTTTTTGGTTTTGGTTAAAGTCTAAAGACATGGGAAGTATATAGTTCATTTTTTTGGGATAGGTAATTCTCTAGAAGTTGATTATAGTACTCTTAATGTGAACAAGTCTCCCTAAATACTCGTCTTTTGGAAAAAAATATGAGTTTGTGTAAGGAATCTAATAAAAGTTGAAAGTCAACATGATAAGTGATTATGTTTCCTTATGAATAAATTCCTCAATAAAAATTAACTTAAAACAAAAATTTTATCTATTAACTTTTCCTACTGGGGAATCAAATACTGTTTAACCCATCACAAGTTTGTGATTTTCTCGTGGTTAACTTTCTCTTAAACATGTTTTCTATCACTATCCATCAGAACATGACCCTTTGTTTTTTCCTCCATGTCCATATTTTCATACTTGGAATCCTAGTATGGGTTAACTCGGGTGACCTTTGTACTTATCTTCCTTTATTTTAAAGTGATTGTTTTACCAACTCTTGTTCTGATGTGGGACTTTCAAGGATGTTACCAAGCTCAATTTTAAAATTGCGAGGATGAAATTCCCAAAAAGGGGGGAAGGATGTAACACCCCAGGTAAATAAAGAATATGACATTTTCATATTTATCCATATTTTTGAATAAAATATTAATATGACTTTAAAGGGGACGCTATGCTCGATGGCGTACCCAATACGCAACAACGAGTTTCTTGGGAATCTTACGTTGCACTCTAATAATAAAATAATATTATTTTAAATGGAAGTTAACATGTAGCCGTTGTATTGGCAGGAATGGATAGAAATAACTAAAATATGATTATATATATTTTTTAAATGTTTTTACATTTATCCAAAGGCTTAAAATACGGAAAGAATTCAATTTTAGGCTTTTATACCGTAATTTTCACTAAAGGTTCACTTATCGCCTTCTGATGGAGAACTGTAATTAAATAGAGTTTTGATCACTCTTATACATTCTTTTGGACCAAATAAAACTCTTCTTTAGAATCTGGACATCAAATTTTACTTTGTGTAAATTTTTGGTATTTTTCCGATAAAGTTCATTTTTTTAATGAATAGTGTAAAATGTTGTATTTTAATTCAAAACCTCTTTTTAATATAATTTATTTATATGATTATATTATCATTTGAATTGTTTTTAAAGTGAAATTAGAAAATATTTTTACCATTAAATCCAATAGTGGTCGTTGGAATTAATTTCACTTTGAAATCGGACTTAAACTAGTGTCAATCTTTTGATACTTATTGTTTCATAAAAACACGCTATTTGCTCGGACAGCGGGAATTAATTATAAAATTAATTAATGTGACTTATATGTTTTTAATTTTGTAAAATAGACTTCATTTTTGAATTCGTAATATCAAATATAGCTTAGGGTGAATTTTTGGTAATTTTCTGAAAAACATCAATTTTTGATGAATAGTGAAACCACTAAGTGGTACTTATAAAAACTGATTTTCCGTTTAAATGAAATTTTGCCATCATTGTGTTTTGATTTTCTAAAATCCTACATACTTGTTTGTCATTAAGAAGTAAAATGTGGTTCAATGGGATAAAAATAATTTTTTGGTGAATAGTAACTTATTAAGTTTTTAATCGCGATTAGTGGTAATTAGTGTAGTTTAAGGTAAAAATAATGCTTTAATAAAATTAGATGAGCTTGAAACATGTCCTAACCCTATTGGTTGTGTCATGGCCGACAAATACAACCCATGAGTCGATTTAGGGGACTCCAGGGAGCCACTTGGGTGAGATAATGACTTTAATGCCTTTTTTTAAATAAAGGTGAAAATAACACTAACATAAATTGTTTTACTAAAACAATTTTTAAAAGGGGTTATACTAATCATATTTTTGTGTATAAATATTCATTAGAAATATAAAAATATTTCCTACATCATATTATTTTTTTATAATTTTTAGATGTTAAATAAATTAAATTATTTATGAAATCATGATGATGCAGGGATGACCTCATTATTTAACGATTTAAATAAAATGGAAAGATAATGTAATATCTAAGACCTACACTTGTCCAAAAACTATTTTATGGAAATATTTCGAAGCCTTATCATCTTATATTCAAAATATAATAATGTGGGACCTTATAAATTCGAAACACTTTTGAAAATAAAATAATAGTTTCATGAATTCCAAAAGTGCCCCTCCTCTCCTCTTATAAAAGGCCCCCACCTCTACCTCATTTCACACACTACTCAAGCCTTTGGCTCGGCCATCCCCTGAAAATTTACTCTCTCCACATCCCTCTCCTCATCCTAGAGGATTCCCTTTGGGATGAATCCTTTCAATGGAAGCCTTTAGGCTCAAATCAAAAGGTGTTACACTTTTAAAGGTAATTCAATCTCTCATGTTCATTTGTTTTATTTTGCTTCTCCAACCCCCTAAACTCTTTTTATTCACTTCTTTTGTAACAAAAACAGTATCTTCAATATACTAGTATGTTGTTATAAGATTTATTCTAGCTACACTCTCACACAACTACATAAAATGTTTAAAGAACGTACGGTTTCCGTGGATGGCGAAATTCTGCCTCCCGAAACGATGATTGTTCAATACTCATTTAACACCTTCAAAGGTGGCCATTATGATGTCACTATTTTTATATATGATATATAATATGTTTATGTTTTCCTTAAGCTTCTGTATTTTTATTTTTGGTCATACTTTTATGGTTTCCATTATGGGTAAACACGATATCTTCATTTAAGGAAGTGTGGACTACCGCCCCCTTAAAGTGAGTTGATTCGTTAAATACCATATATGGGACATATAAAGGATGGAACTATGATATTATATATGATATTATTCTGGAATTATAATATACCTTTATATCATTATGATTCCATTCTATAAAATATGAAATAGAAATGAAAGTAGCGTTCATGCGTACGTACGGCTTACCGTCTCCATGAACGGTGCATTTCATTTCATACCTCTAAATGATTATGTAATATTATGAATACATGTATATTCTGGATATATATGATATATATGATATCCAAATTAGGAATGAAATTCTGGATATAAATAACCTTTGACCACATGAACAACATGTAATTGTAAGAAGTCCACTTTCGACTTAAGAACCAAATATCGAAAAAACAAACATTTTTAACTTAAATGGTTACAGAATGTTTATAACATGGAAATAAGTGATATAAAAGGAATAATGAACTATAAAAAGGTTCTTAATCAAGTAGAAATTAACTCAAGTTTATTATTCAGGACATTAAAGAACGATCGAGTCAAATCGGACCCGAGGTAAGGGACTTCGTCTCAATCTCCTTTCATTGAGGCATATTTCGTTTTATACACAACTTTATTTTATACGGTGTATAAACCCCTTTGACTTTTACTTTTATACAATAGGAATCGTTTTCTATGAAGCGCTTTACTAAACGACAAAAAGGAATGTTTTTTTAACGTACGCGGTGACAACGACCTTTTCCGCCGCCGCAAGTATTATTTGGTCTTTGGCTTCCTCAACAAGCCGTAATGTTTTTAGAATAAAATAAATACCATATACTCTTTTATGTATTTTGGTATTGAAAATGGTTTTGATAAAAGATTCTATTATGTCAATATATTTTGATTGAAATTTGGAAATGTTATCATTCCTTTATTTTGGTTTTATGTTTTATGATTTTATATTGGTACTTGGACATTTTAATGGGTGGTTAGTTATAAACCATATGACGAGTGGTGCCGTGAATACCAGGACGGGTGGTTACGTTATAACCTCCAATGCATTGGGTATGGAAGTCGGTCGTATGGCTATTCCATTAAGTATGTATGGAAATTGGCCGTATGGCTATTCCATTAAGTGATATGTGTGGGAGTCGACCGTATGGTTATTCCACTTAAGTATGTTTATGTCCCAAGTTACCTTTATATATGTTATGTGTTCTTTATATGAGTTTTATAGTAATCCTTTGGTTACAAAAAGGTAAGTAATGATATTTTATTCAGTGAAGAGTTTTTACTACTTCATAGAGGTGAAAAGTATTACTTTGAGAAAGTATACATGGTTTACTTTTTGTTTTAATAAACTAACAGTTTTTATTCTTTGTGTATCCCTTACTGAGTTTTTATGCTCATCCCTTGTTTTTGAAATGTTTTTCATCGGAATTAGCATGGAATAGGGTCAAGGATGGGATCAAGGGAAAGTCATGCTACCTAAAACATGAAACTAGACATGTTTCTTTTTAAGAGTTTTTATTTTATGGAAATTTAGTAGAAGAGACTACTTTGTAATCTTTTGAGATGTAATAGTTATGTCCTAATTCTCTAAAACTCTAAACCTGAAAAGATCCTCAATGTGAATTATTCATTTAATTCAATTTTATGTAAGGTTTAAGGTTGGGGCCTTATAGGCTTGCTTCTATTTTTATGGTTATTGGATTTCTACCTCTTCATCTATGGCGTCTTTCAGATCCCTCAATTACTCAAATATCTTCTGACATCATATTATTCTAATCCCTTCCATGTTTGGTTATGAGTAGTGTTAGAAATGATGTTTTTGAGATGTGTGGTACAACATTCATCATTTTTCGTGGTGCAATCCCTTTGATTATGTTGATGATCATAGTTTCCAGTGACCATATTAATGAAAAAGTTTCTATTTATTCATTTTTACTATTTCTTCCAAAAAACCATTATAAATTATTTTTAGTTTTTTTCTAATATTACATGACCTTATAAATTATTATTCAGTGATTATTTCTATTTATGTCTCTTTTTGGGTGATGTTCATTTTCGGTTGTGGTGTGGGATGTCGGCGTTGTCAATCATGGTGACAAGCCGATGTTAGTGGCGTTTTATATTTAGGATGGATACTCTATGATGATGGTTTAGTTTTATAGAAATGAATTTGGACTCTGGTAGAATGTTTTCTCCAACGAACTAGTGTTGTGATAGGATGGTGATGGTGACAGTGGCGAGAGAACAATAATGACACCGGCGGTGACTCATGATGATTATGGAGGGTGGTGTGGGTACTGCTAACACGGGTGACTCTTAGATCACTGTATCTTTAATTTCACTATTCATAATGTGTTTTTAATTATTAATTTATATTATTTGAATCATGTATTTTTTATCCCATGCTTGGAGTTTTAGTTAAAACCCAAACTTAAAGCATATATTTTAAAAATAACAAATATTAGTTTATGTCAATATTTCTCGTACCTACGAGATCTGAGTACTAATTTTTTTTAGTGAAACCATGGTTAATAAGGAATACATATGGAATTATAGTTAATTATTTTGAAATATTAGAGTCCATGGTTGAATTTCTACTTGAGTAGTAGTGTGGATTTTTTTTATTTTATTAAATAGTTAGTTTTAGGTGAAAGTAATAACTTTATAAGAACATGTCAGATGGATATGAGTGAAAATTAATTATGAAGTTTTCATCTGTTTAATAACCTTAAGTGTTTTCCATGATTTTGGGAAGATCAAACCAAAATGTGAAATTAGTGAGAGAATTTATATAGTTATACATTTTTTAGTAGTTTTGTATTATTATGATTCATGAATAATGAATTTTAAAAAAAGTTAATTACTGAAGAGAATCATGATTTCAAATTCATATGAATTAAATATTTTTGTTATTAAACATGTCCAATGACTACAGATGATTATGTTTCATAATCTATACATATTTCATTTATAGAAATTAATATTTTCTAGATATTGTTTCATGTTGTTAAATGAAACATCATTGAAATAGAAATAATGCTTTAATGGGAGGTAAATTGGGAGTATTATGAAACTTTTTTTTTATAAATATCATTTTTATGTATATTACTGGTAAAAAATTTTTTTATGGAGTTGTTAGTATATTTACACCATGATGTCATTAGGAAAGTATGGATTCTTATGTTAGCCTCAAATACTAATGTGGGATGTTGGGCACCTAAGTGTTATTATGGGATTGGATATGATGATATTTTACAATATGTTTTTATGTTCCATTATTTGCGAATGAATGCTTGGGTAATTTATCCTTATATGGATGGATTCCCTATTTATTACATGGAAGTGGAATACATAGTACATTATGATATATTCATTAGTGTGGTTGTTGTGTGACTATTATGGGTGTTGTGGTTTTATGAGCCCATTATAAATTTTCAGTCATAATTTTACTGAATACACTTTTCTTTTCCTAAAACAATTAAAGATTGTACAACGGTCCTAGAAAAAATACTTTTATAGCATACTGGGATACATCACAGTGCATCCATTTGGGGAAAATCTATTTTGCAATAATTAATTTCATTCCCATAGATATCGAAAATATTTAGTCGGGTTTTTCATAAGAATATGATCATTATTTTATTTTGATTGAAATGTCACCATGAATTAATGGATTCATATTATGTCATAATTTTATGGTTTTGAACTATTTTATTATCATTTTTAAACACTTTATTTTTTTTAATATTTTCATTATAATGGTTGGGTGTTATTTAAATTCTCAGTTTGACTATCATTATTTCAATTATTGTTTCATTGTTATTGGGATTAGATTTGGGTGGTTCACAATTTCATTTATGATAATTAAAAAAATAATAGATAATAATTATTTAGTGGGTTTGATCTAATATTAGGGTAATTTTGATCAAGGTTTTACATATCATATGATAATTATTATAGTGAATTCATATATCAAACATAAATAATATTAGGTTCTAATTGTATGGTCAGTTTAGTGTTATGTATGTTTTATATATTTTCCATTTTCAACATTAATTATTTTAAAATTTACTACTAAATAATTTTTTATACGTGCAGGGATACCCACATACATGAATCATTTAATCACATTTTTCAACAAAACTCTATGAAATATTTGGTAATAGAGATTTTATATGGGTTAGAGGACTCCATTATACCCATTATTATTGTGTGTTTACCAGTATACCAACATTGATATGTTGTCAGGAGGTTGGGTATGTTTACTTAGAGGCCATAAAAACTTTTTACACATTTTTTGATTAATCTATTGTTAGGGGTCATTTTGAATCAATATATTCCTTTTATATTATGATATTTGTCTATTATTTTTATTTTATAGATGTCATATATAGGATTCCAATCATTTTATCGACTATACTAGGGAGGAAAATTAATGGATTCTAGGTTTATGTGGCACTTGTTTAGTATGTCTAAATTATGGATTAGTGATGATGGTTTTTTAATTTATTTTTACAAGAAAATTTTGATGATTGTATCTGATACATTGAATCTCTAATGAATTTTAATTCCCTAAAAAAAATTTCTAGGCTTTGAATTATGGTTTCGTCAGAATAAGGTCACGTGATGAATTTGATAGGGATTATGTATATATATGTATGGGTTTTCAATCCCTTAAATTATTCTGGAAAATATAATGGGTTTTCTTAGACTTATTTCTACTATAGTCCATGTGAGTGGACACTAAATTTTTATGCTATCCACATAGATTTTTTTGATCCCATGGTATATTTATTATTATTTGAGTAATTTTAGTCATAATTCAGGAAATAGGTACCCCTATTAAGAGTATATTGTATTAGAAGGACCATTTACATGCATTCATTTTTCTACATTTACTCTTCATTTAACAAATTCTAAGGGTTATCCAAATGGATTTTTAGGCCGGATCAAGGAAAATATTCTATATTTTATGGGAGTAATTATTTAAGTCTCAATTAAATCCCATTTTGAATGTATATTTTTTATAAGGAGATTTATTATATTATTTCATTTGGAATATGAATATTTTTATAACAGTTGTTGACTAACAATAATATTTTTTGCATTTCGATTTCATTCGATGTGATTTATGAGAGTGTAAGAATTATTTTTAAAAAATATTATGCATTTATATTTGATTAAGGGAAATTATTTTATTAGAAAAAGGTAGGAGGTATAACCTCTTTTTAGTAGATTAATTATGTTTCCCAACAATAAGGTATTTGTTTTTTTAATTAATATTTAACATTTATTAATAATTTCTAGAATTATTAAATTTTATATAGTAGGGTTTCAAATTTGTGGTATTTTTATACTCCTTTATGTCCAATGTGATTCTGTGAATCAAAACTCACTGAACAATATTTAATGAAAAATTAAACAGTTCCCTTGGTTGAGAGTTAATTAAATTGGTTTACAATTAGTTCACAAGTAACGGTTGTCCATTAATTATTAATATATATTTTTTGTAGAGAAAATAATCTTAATTCACTGTTATAGATTTTATGAATCATTAATGACCCTTATGATGGAAATGAGATATATTTTTTAGTGGAAATGTTATGGATTCTTGATATATAAAATTATTTATTATGTGATCAATTAATATGTATCAAATGAATATGTTAATATTGTAAATGTAAAAATTATAGAAGAACTATATTGTGGAAGAATAATTAGTAATGTTATTGATATAAAATTTTTATAAACAAATAATGGTATATAGTATATATTATGTCATAAAATAAAACACAATTAAAATAAAATAGAATATGTGATGTTATAAAGAATATAAAATAAATATTTAAATTTAATTCAATAGGATAAAGGAATTATGACATGAGAATATTCCCTGGGATAATTTCATTATATGGCCTTTGTATAATGGATTAAATTAGTGATTATTATATATAACTAACCCTTTGATATAGTGTATAAATTAAATTGATCAAATACAATCTGGTATAACTTCAAGATTGATACAACAAAAACATCTTAAGTAGTTGACATCCTAAACAATGATGATTTTTGGGTGGAATCTATAATAATCTAAAAACAACCAGTTATCTACATCTACTAGTATCTCTTGGGTATATTTTCATCCATCCTTCAAATAATTAAATCTCATTTATCATAAGTAAAACACTATTCGAGTGTCCATCTATTGGTGGGTATAATATTACATATCATGGTCTTCTCAAATAGTGAATCTACCTAGTGGAAACATCTAATATTAATTTTAATGAATGATAATAAAGGTGTAGATATCTAACTTCCTAGATATCATAAAAAATGGTCATAAATTATATGAAAACATTCCTAGCTATTCCTTCCTCACCTCTATAGAAATATAAAAAAAATAAAGATTATTTATATAACACATAAAGGAATAATAACCTACCACACATCCTATATTATTGTCAAAACATAGTAATTCCCCTTATATTCCAAAAGAAATAGAAGCTAGTGGAAATACATTTCTCCATAATTCTCATAAACTCTGATCTAAATACAGATCCTCGGCCATTATAGATTTTCTGAAAGAAATACACATATTTGTTTAAGTAAATACACATATCCATAGATATAAATATATACAAGTGTAGAAACATGGGGAAATACGCATCTCCAAGGATAATGGTGTATATAAATATTTTTGAAGAAATAAAAATCTATAATGTGGACACTAAACATCTCATATGACCAATTCAAAATAAGTTGGTTGGGTATATTGAAAATATTAGTGTCATTATTTTCCACCTTAATCTGTATACTATAAGAAATAATTCTTTTCACCAATTCAGTGAATTACGACCATCTCATTTAGATAATGAGGATTCTAGAGGCACCAAAAACCTCCATAAATCCCATCAAATGGGTTATTATATCAAGGGAGTTGAAGTAAATAATCTTTTCTAGACTATCATGTAAAATATATGTTAGAGGAATTACTTATCTCTTACTATTTCCAAGAAATAACTAAAATATACCAACCAAATTCAGTGAATTAGTGTTGGTAGATGCATGAAAAATTCATTATTGATTTATACCTTGATGATCTTATTTGATGTGGAGTAGTTAATGCCATCTCACACTATCCATGTATAGATGTTCAATGCTACAAAGTTACTTCTCAGTGTCTAGTAATTTATAATATATATAAATTACAAGCTGCATCACATATAAATAATTTGAAAAAATATAGTGAGAAATTTTATTAGAGTTTAGGGACCCTTTTATTAGATATATAATACAATCCGTGAAGCATTAAAACTACATTACCTTCTATAATAAATCCAAATTATCATACCTAGAGGAAGTGGATAATTATTCAAAAAAATATAATTTTTTTTCTAGATTAATTAAGATATCAAAATAACTAAAAAAGTATTTTAATTCCCTAATATAAATACATTCCGAGTCATTAAATGTAGCTCAAGGAATTTCATTATGTCCCTCAGTCAATAAAAATCCACCTGAATAATACATGACTGGATTCCATCATTATGTGACTTAGAATCTATATTACCACACCTCTAACTCGTTACACAATTAATATAGAACTCATTTTATATTATGTAACATTCCATTCATATTATTTTCAATTATTTATTATATATTTCAGTTAACTCTTGTAGAGTTAATATTCTTGAATGCACACCAATAATGGTCACCTTATATTCATAGAATCATTTTCATTAAATGAGTAACATTCACTATTCATACCAAACATTCTATTATTATATATGAAATAATAATTATATTATATCCCTTAAACATAACATGACCTTATATGTCTAGTTTTCTATTCATGTTATAGTGTTTTTACATTTAACAATTTCATAAATTCGTAATGAATTTCAAAATTTCTAAAAGTTTTTTCATATTATATTTTATAAAGCCTCATGAAAAAATCAATTAATTTTTTAACATTTTTGTAATTTGTATTTATATTTAACTATACATCAATATTGATCAATCACCATTGATCAATCACTATCTCTTATAGTGAAGTAAATATTTTCAGTTGTTATGTAAGGAATTTTTCATTAGATCACAAATTATCATTTATATTATTATTATTATTACCAAATAATAATAATAGTAATAATAAACACATGAATAACCCATTCTTCATTAGTAAGTAGTCTATCAATCGACAGTCAATAGAGCTCAAAATAACCTATATAATGACGCTTTAAGATTAATATTGATGAACCTTTATTTATATTTTATTTAAAAATTTATTTTGTTACTGTTATATTATAATAATTGTTGTTTTTTATTTATATAATATTACACACCTTAAATTTTCATTCAAATGATATCCAATGGAACCAAAATTATTCCATTGGCTCTAAACCATTTATAGGGGTACGTGGGATGGTTCGATATAAAAAAATACTCCACCGAAAATTCCCTCATCCATGGGTTTGATTTGATCTAGTGAGAGATATCACATTTTTTCTCTCTGGTTTACCGATGACAATATATTTTTTTTCAACATTTCCAAATTGAACATGTCCTCAAATCGACCATCTAATTGGGCTAATATATTTTTGATTACCAGGCTATGTGTCAAATGAGTGTGACTCCAAGTTCCAATGTTTCCTCTTGGGATTAAATCCCATCACATTGATCATATTAATACCCCTCATTAGTTTATTTCTATATATATATAGTAGTTTTTTTTATATGGATTAGAAAAGATCATACAATCAAAAATATCATATGAATATTGTTAATATTAACATTGTGTATAGAATGGATCAGAACCCATTAAATCTAGGGAAAACAAGGCCTAATATCAAACAAATATTCCCACATTCAACAACCACCATTCCTCTACCATTCAAGTAACATATTTGGAGTCCCTCTGCAACTCACTACTTCCAATGATAGTTTTCCATAGAGAGGAATTGTATAAATCTCAGAAACAAATTACCATTTCTTCATATTATCTAAAGGATCAAAAAAATGAAATTGTTAGGCTATAATATTCTATTAGGACCCCCTGTTCATTGTGGTAAGTGTATCCATGGGAATAATTTTCCCTAGATAAACGAAATTAATTTTTATTGGTTTTGGATCAAATCACCCCCATTAGTTTTTTGTTTAATTTATACATATAGTGATATATATAATTCATGGATATTTTTTAAATATTTTATAAAATCTAAAAATTATCCAAAATGGATATAAAACATATCTCTATGATAAATCTAAAAATAAATATCAAAATTCAAAAAAAATATTTCCTTGGAAAGGGTTATAGATGTAAAATATGAACGCTCAACTCTGATTTATGATAAACAATTTTGTACCAAAAAATCAAAATATAAATTTAGAGATTCAAATATTCTCTCCATATTTTATTGAAACACATTTATCAGATATCATCTAAACTGATTATATTATTTATATATCACTTTCAATACAATTATACTCAAATTTTATATTTTAATTCATCCGTATATTTTAGAAAAAATAAGAAAGAGACTTCAAAGATAAAAATGAAAAAATATACTATGATAATGAGACCCATAAGTTTGAGTCACTATCTCATTATACTTATTCATTAACCCCACACACAGCCTTATTCTTCTAATAAGAAATTTGGATATATGGTTTATGCAATCTGTTTCCCAAAATAGAAATAAATATTCCCTTGAGTGAGGAAATGGTTTTTAAGGTTTAATATTATTAAACAGCAATTAATTAAAATTACTCAAAACTGATGATGCACCAACTCCACATCAATAGATAATTACATAGTGGAAAAGTATCGGTAAGAACCATATTTCAAACTCAAGAGTAAATAATTCCCTCATCTGATTTTAATAAGGATGAGAATTTATCATATTACCATTTTTTAATAAAAATTATATATTATAAAGGAAAATGTATTAAATATTAATTATAGTGATCAGACATTGTTAAAATATAAATAAGTGAGGTTAATGTCAATTGAACTGAAATTAATGTTATGTTATGATGACATGATAATGCATACTTTGGTAGAGATCTGAGAGATTACATCATCACCACCATAAAAAATGTCAACCTAAAAAGTAAAATAAATTATAATAGATTAATCAAATTCTATGAATAAAAATTAATTCATATAAAAGTAACCCTCTAAACAACAATTAACTAATAATTAGAATCCATGTGTAATAAGGTTGTTGTAAAAAAAACTAATACAAAACCATAGACAATATTCAGATAATATAATATAAAAACTATCCCCTTATTTTCTAACTAGATCAAGGATTCTTTATAATAAAAATTTAGTGTTAAATATAAACTATTTTCATAGATCAAGTTTTCCATCGTGGAAATATCTACAACAATATCCTCAAACATGAACTTAATGATGCCACATATATACAATAGTTAAATGTCATCTTAAATATTTAATTCAGTATCAGTTGAAAATGTGATCCTTTATCAAAACATTCAGCTATTCCTTTACATAATTTTCATTAATTCATGGAAAGAGAATAAATCCTTCAAACATTAAATTAATTACTATCATTTATCATAAAAAAATCTAATCAATACACATATTTTTCTCATCCATTATTCACAAGCTAATAAAAAAACTCAAGGATGATCAATTTTAATTGATTTCTTGTTCAATGTAGTGGAACAATCTTAACAAGAGGTCAATAATATCTCATTTTACCTATAAATAATCACATGTAAACTGTAAAACATCTATAAAATACTACCCCAAGCGAATCCAAGTGTGTTCCCATGTGTCTACCTAGTATGAAAAAATGATATAACACACCTAAAAATAAAACATCTAATCTAGGACCCCAAACCAATTTTATATTAATTAGATTGTGGGTGGGAATAAATAAAATTGTAATAAAACAAAGTTTCTCCATATTATTTTCCTCACCCATATAACATAATGTAATGTACTCATTATTTCATGTCTCATCACCTATGTTAACGACACAATAAGTCAAGCCATCACAAATTTCTCTAACACATATCCAAAATAAATCAAACAATCAAATCTTATAAGTATTATTTATTCCCATTGGAAATCACCTCTATTTACTAATAATACATATAGTTTATAATTATTAGGCATTATATAGTGAATTAAAATCATTCTTTTGCTACTTAGAGATATAAGTCACCAAGTCATGGTGATCTTACTACATATCAATATTTATATTAACTTTAAAAATACAAACTTCCACTTTTTTTCATTTTTATCACACTAACTCTTGATGATCATAATGAAACCAATTCATCAGTCATCCTAATTCCATGGATCTAATCATCCATTATCTTCTGGTAATTACAATTCCTAAATATCCTTAGATAGACTATGTTTGGACACTAAAAGATGATGTAGGTTTATTGTATAATCACTAAAGACTTCATGGAATGAATCATTATTGATCATTTTAAAATCTTATTACTAATATCTATTGTTATTTAAAAACATTTTTCAGATCAGAAAACTATTAGAAAATATATTCTAGAATGAGATAAACTATAGTATATTCTATGTGGTTACCCCTCATATAGAAAATAAAAAATGATAGAATTCATACATTGCTTCAAATAATTACACATGCCAATTATATGTGAGACATATTATTATTCAAATAATTTCTCACAATCTCATTCATCCCCAATAGATATTTCAATACTCACTAGGATTCTTCGTTTTTCCATTCTAATATAAAAAGAAACCACTACAGATAACCCACTGGTATAACTGTAGTCGGTGTGATCATAGTGGTATGTCCCTTGACTTACTATAAATTTGTATAGATTCTCAATCAAATAAGATCATAATAAAGGATAATTCAAAAAACATAGTGATATTATCTATCACCCCATTGGGAATATTTAGTACAATGTAGCAATTCGAATATGTAAGTCTTATCGAGTCCACTAAAATCCGTCATTCAGAGTTATTCCATAAAACATCATATACTTTCCCTATCTCAAATCATTACCCCAGTAAATGATACATGACAAAACATCATAGTCTTTTAAGTCCCTACCCATTATATCATAGTTATTATCTCAACCTCAACTCACTAGAAAATTAATGGTATACTGAAAAATCACTAATTACCATGTTTTATAATTACCTAATAATATTTTAATCATTACACTAATGAAATTATAAATTCATGAAAATTATTTATATGATTCATGATCCCAAAACTACAATACTAGTTTATATACTAAGGTCCCAGACACATGTTATCAATAACAATAATGGTTAGGGGTACACCAATATTCTCATCCCATGGAATGTTTTCTATCATCAGTACATTTTTTAATGGAATTTTTAAGACATTTTATATATATACAAAAAATTTAATAATTTCCCTAAAACTATACTCTATAATTACACTTTGATACCAATATTTTACAACCTAGATCAGTAGTAAGTGAAATCTCTAAGACCACCTCTATTATTCTAGTCTCTAGTAACAAGAACTAAGTTATTTAAAAAATATTTAATGGAATAAACTCTCAATTTACCTATCTCCACCCATCATTATTCACTATACAATACACATGAATGAAAAATGTATGTAATGAAAATGAAAAAGTGTAAATATGTAAAAAAATAAAAATATAGTGATGTTAAAAAAACTTAAATCACTAAATAATAATGTGAACCAAAAAAATATAATATTAAGGCACAATTTAAAAAAATTATAATACTCAAAAATACCATGTCTGTGGAATATAGAAAGATAAAGGTCTAAGGGTGGACACTGCAATGATCCATATAACTCTATTTGTACACATATAATAATAAACCCAATCATTATGTCCATCCATCGTATGCATTGAAATATCTATATTTACACATGGTAAAAAAATGAGAGTTTTTATTTGGGGGGTGAGTATAACCAAAAAAATGGTAGTCACAACTAGTGGACCAAATAAAAGAAAAATTCTAATTTTAATGTCATTGAATATCAAAAATGTTTTAGACATATGATGTCCCAGATGATATAAAATACATAATGAAAAATAAAAAACCTTTCTATGCTACCCATATCTTATCAATAAATTTATTTCTAAATAAAAATATGTACTTATATAATATATCAGTGAATAGAAACTAATCACATTTATGATCAATGATTTCAAAAATAATGATTCACCCTATATTCACCAATATTGAGACATTAATAGAAATTCACATATTCATTAATCATTGAACCACTAGAGGACATATGAATCTATAACCTTTTTATAAGTAATTAAGGGAATACATGTCTTCATCTAAGGAAATACACATCTCCATATATAAAAATGTATACATTTTAGACACAATAATAAATATAAATATATAATGATAAAGAAACATATATGTATATTGGATAAAATTCACTTCTTCTTAGAAAATATAAAATTTTTCAAATCCTCCATCCTAATGGATTTTGTAGAGAGTTGAAAAGACTCCTTGTTATTATTACTTCCATAAACTTCCCTATATTATAAATTTTTTTATTATCTCAAAAAAAAACTAAATACTATAATGTATTATAAACTTATTATAAGGTTGATCCCATTTGGAATAAGGAGTCTAAGAGACAAATAAAAAAATGGATAGATATCCATATATTTTTAAGGATTATATAATAAAATAATAATAAATTAAACTAAAAAATAATTACTTGAATATAATGAAAAGATATATGAAAGGATGAAGAGATAAAATAACAAAATCCATGGATGGTTTATATAAAATTTAATTACTCAATAACCATCAAAAAATTAACAAACACAGTATTATTGAATCATAGATGTAATTGTCATATGTCTGGTAAACATCAATCAATAATGACCTAGACTCTAAAATCCCATTTTTTAAATGAATCATTATAATTATATTCAATTAATTTTTTATGGAAGGTAAAAAAATATTAATCATGGTTATTGAATTAATTACTATTATGAAACTAGGATTAATTCCCTATAAAATACTATATTTCAGTGATCTAATAAAAAATATAAGAAAGTAATATAGGTTTCAGAAAAATACAAAATAATAATATTATCATATGAGTGAATAAAAATCAGAATAATATGGTACATATCTTCTTCTATTACTGCCACTATATCTAAGGGATTAACTACTCATCCATGATAATTCACTTACAATAATAATAATTAACTCTATATAAAAGAGAGTAACATATGGAAAACTAAATCAAAATTTAATAACACTGGAAAATATAAATTACGGAATAACCATCGAAAAATTAAAATAAATTATTACACAATGCGAAAAATTAAAAAGATAAATGGAGAAAAATAAAACACATGGATATTTGACTCCATGGGTCAATCCATAGTCCTTATATTTTTTCAAAAGTCATCTTCAAGTTATTTCCTTTACCCTTTAAAAAAACCATAGAGAATCCCCAACATGATATAATTAAAATGCGGATTATAAAACTATTGAATTTTGGAATATTAGTTTTTAAGTCATAATCAATATAAAAAATCATGTAGTAATGGTATGGATCACATCAAGAACACCTTATTCCGTATTCACTTGTGTGGTGAACACAAAATCCTTATTGTGACCTTCAATTTAGTTATAAAATTTGTTGGATCCTTAAAGATTTTGTAATAATATCCTTCACAGAAAAAATGAATATCTCGTGACCAGAATACCCTATCCCAATATGTGATGCATAATCATGGGTCTTATATATAAATCTATCTTTATTCCATCATCATCAATGTAGACATTGATTCTCCACTAGGGTACGAAATAGTATCATGAAGTAGATGATGAGATATGAAAAAATAATCTTTGAGATGAACATATTATTTTGATGGGTCAAAAATTAAATTCCCTAACATAGTTCCCTATAATATGTTATTTTTACACATTAATATAATGTTTTCAGTGTTTATAAATACAAAATATATTCTAGTGGTGAGATTCATTCTTGTGTGATACCTATTACTCTATACACTATCCTCATTCTATTAAGAGAATTAAAATCAGGAGAACCTTCCATTGTGATTAACATGGTAGGAATATAGTTGTTAGATTTTATCACATGAGTTCATGTTTCCCATGATATCCATGAAATGTATTTATTAAGAACAGTGTCAGAATATTGGTTTTAGAGAATTCAACCCCTAGATAATAGAAGAAGATACATAGGATGATTCCATGTTGCATTATCACATGGATTTTATTTCCATATTGAATATACATCCCCAAAATTTCTCATCATCTTCACATTTCAATAGGACATTTATTGATAAGATATAATATTATATAGTAATTCCATGGTCCTCCCCTAGGGCCACCTCATACTAGGGGTTCTTCTCCCTTTCTCCCAAGAACCAAACCTTTTCATATTTTTCCCTTCACTTTGATCCTTCATCACGTATAGAACATATCATGTAGTAGCCTTGGTCAATTCAAGGCTACCGAGTTTTTCTTGAATCATCAAATATAATTAATTAATATAATTTCTTTCTTTTCCACCAATATTTGAATTCAATAATTTCCTTCCCTAAATTTAATAAATTAGTAATATTATAAAATAAAAAATTATTTTATATATTAAAATCTAATGAAAATATATCAAAATGTCAATGAAAATATAAATAAAAATTCATGATATCAGAAATTACCACAAGTAATGTCTTTTTCATAAGAAAAATATAAATACCCTATGATTATGGATCTTTATTTAAAATATAGAAACATTTTATTTATCACAAAAATAAAAAAAAATAATTAATGAATAAAAAAACAACCATAAAAATAATTATAATTTATTATTTATATTTAATTCCCATTCAAGAGTATTTAATTCATTCACAAATATTTTAAAACCTTTCATTAATATTATTTTCATTTATGATATTCCTTATTAGAAATTTATTTCACTCTTCAATCCAGATAATTTAATCATATTTTTTTCTCAATGTCCACTATATGTAATCATTTTAGTGAATTATTTTGATATCTCAATATCTTCTTTTAAATTAAAACAAAACATAATTTTTTAGGGATTATTATTAAGGCTCTAGTGAATCAGAGGTTGCTATTTGTTGAATAATAATATGAAAAGTTAATCTTAGTTTCTTAACAAATTAGTAGTAAGTTAATTAAATGAAATTTATGATATTAAATATAATTTGGAATTAAATATATACTCCAACATATATTTTAATTAAAATGATTACATATACAATTTATATAATTGTTTTCATATGTTCAAAAACAAATATGTATATATTGAAATATTTTGTTCCAAATTTTAGATTTTTTAATTTCAAAGATTTTTTTATATGTTTTTTTTTAAATTTTAAATAATAATGGAAACAAAGATTAAGAAAAATGGATCATATTATTTAACCCTTTTATCTAAAAAAATAAGTTATAATTCCTACAAAATTATTATTGAAGATATGAATCAAATGTTAAATTAAACACTCATCCCACACTTTAAAAATAAACAGAATAATCATGAATTAATTGAAAATAAATAGAGTTAGAATAATATTAAATATTTTAATGTAGATTCTTGCTACGAAATTTTAGTCTATATGGGATTCAGAATAGGTAAATTATAAGGTAGGTAACAAGATCAAATGGGATGAATCATAACTAATTAATGGGATTAATAATCATAATATTTTTAAAAATCATTATTCTTTAATAATAATAATAATACAAAAATTATATCTATTTATGTGCCTCCCAATTTATTTCATGATACTAGATATAATATGTAGTATAGTTAAATTAATTAGAACCATATCATTAATTGAAAACCATATATTGGTAAACAAACTCATAACAAGAAGGATAATAATTTTTATATGAAATGAAATTTTTTAAGAATCTAAATGGTTAATATAAATCATATTTATAATCACTATCATCAAACTTATAATTAAACCAATAATTTATGATATAAAATTTACACAAAACTATTTAACACATATGGTAATAATGTATCTAAAATTTTCAAAATTTGAAAAACAATTTTCCAATGTAATGGTGTATTTTAATCAGCAAGTTAATTACAATATCCATGTAGTCCATGGGTGAATTGAAATCATTTACTCCATTAATAATAATAATTTTCTAATAATCATGTTATGGGAAAAAGAAATGTAAAAATATATAAATGATAAAATAATATTCTAATGTTCATTAAATTCCATCATTTTGCATATTTTTTCTTTTAGGATCTATATTACATTAAAATAGCATTATAAAAAACATTAAAATCACGTATCCATTTATAAAAAGGTATAGAAAATTTAAAATATTTATTTTGGAGTTCCAAAAACTATTCCTAAAACTAAATCATAGAATGACATAAAATCATAGGTTTCCTCATGTAATAACATTACTTAAAGTATTTTAACTAGAACTTGCCTCAGTGTTATTTAATATGATAATTAAATAACGTTACCATATATACATTTAAAACTATCACTGAATTTACCTAATCTAACATGAATGATCTCGTATTTCTTCCTTGGAAATATAAAAGAAACATTTTATTGAAATCCATTATTGTTAAAGTTTGAAAAATTGAAACATTAATTGAAAATTGTGAAAACATTTTAGTTCTCCACATTCACAATGTCATATATCTAAACATCATCATATTCAATGATTAATACAAGAATTTCATATTTTTCAATATTATTTCAAGGAGTGTGATTTTTTTATTTAATTATTCTATCAAGGATATTGCACACAAAATATTAATCCTCTAATTTTTCATCAACTATCTTTATATATTCATTATCCCCATTATCTTCTTTTTTATCTTACATGATCCTTAATGAAAAGTTAAATTTTTATAGGGGAATATATAATCCTTCATGTATTTGAACTTTTAAGTTGTGTCACATTCCATTATTTGATAAGTGTATTATGATCACATATGTTCTTATTGATGTTTTTAGTGTACATCAATAGTGCTTCTCTTAAACATTCTTGGGAAATATAATCATAAGTAACTCAAAATCCACACATTACTAGATTGTGTAATTTATAATAGAGTTTTAGTAAGATATTTAGGTGGTTTAGATATCTTTAAAATGTATGACTGTAGGTTTTAATCCATTATCGATCATGGAATTTATTATATACACATTAGTACAGATCATCTCAAACTTCTCTTTCTTATTAAAACCATTAATGAATTTAAATCATTTATAAATTAAGATCCTTTTTATCATCTATATACTCTATAGGTAAATCATAATATTTATTCATCAGTTATTCTATCATATACACACCACCACATACACAAAGCATGAAAAATGAAGAAAAGAAAAGAAATATATAAAATTAAATTTTTAAAAAATAAAAATGAGTAAGAGAAATTATTTTGTCAAATAATAATATTTGAGTCATTTAATAGTTTTTTTTTCTCATAAATGGTGAAAAAATGTACCAGGGCCTATTGACTTCATTACTTCTAACATGATAACTATATTTCAGAATTTACACCTCTTCCAATCTAATATTGACTATTAAAGAATAGTTCACTGAATTTCAATGTTTGATCCCTTATGAAATAGAGAATTCATATGAAAATTAAAAAATCAAATGTTATATTTCTATAACTATTTTAGTAATTTACAATGATATTAAACTAAATTAATCTAAGAAAAAATTTTCATAAATTTATTGAAATTATTGATAAATGTTCAAATAGAGGGGAATCTAAATCCGAGGATGGTTTCTCTGAAATGTTGTAAATAAAATTCAATTAAAAATGAAAATATACAATGGTTTAATAATAATAAATGCAATTCATATCTTTTATGAAAACGTACAATAATAAAATCCAATCCTCTCAACTTCCCATGGTCAAAAGAATCCTAATTTATAAACTGAATTGTTTTTCCATCTCATAATAGAAGAATAATACCATCAAAATTAATTAATTTAATAACTATATTATGATGGGGGTTATCCATTATAAAAAAATAGGTCGCATATTCAATAAGAAATATGATAAAATAAACTATGCCCAAGCAGAATTCAAATATAACCTAGTCCCGTACACTCTTGTTTAGTGCTAACAACACATAATTTTATAGGTTAACAATAATAATTATTTATATTATCTACACTAAACATTTATAAAATTTCTCAATAGTATTTCATATAACTATAAAATCACAACACTAAGAGTCCGTTTTTGTATAGTATCCTGGTGGCATTTTTATTAGCAATTAATTTCATAAAAATTGTCAACATTTCTACATAATATAACTCTTCTAGACTCAATTATAGTCTTCCCACATGTTATTATTATCCTCCCAACATGAGGAATTTAATCATAATAAAGGGAATAGATAATATTCCCACTAATGAAAAAAATATTAACATTTCATAAAGTTACATATTATATTTTGATGAGGAAACATGGGAATGGGGGAACAATATAATTAAAAAGAACATTGAATAATATTAGTTTTCCATAAAAAATTGATAGAAAGATGTGTAATCATTAATGAAAGAAATATAAAACGGAAAAAGTGTTTAGAATCATAAGATGATAAAACCGATTTAAATAAAATAATCACAGGAATAAGACAATGATAGAAGAGTATGGCATAAAAAAGGAATAATAATTATATGAAAAGAATAACCACCAAGACATTCATTATAGAGTATTCTTTCCGTAATTAAATGTGTATGTTCTAGAGGTTAGGATATTCCTCTATATACATTGGAAATTAGATAAAAATGTATTTCTACCATAATAAAATATGATAAATCCCTCCATGTACCCTTTGGCTTTGGATATATCTTCCCGTATACCCTTTGGATTGGGATAAATCATCATGTGTACCCGTTTTATCTCTTGAGATATAACCATTACCACGACATTAGAGGGTGCTACATAACCCCACGAATAATTGTCCTTAAATATTTGTTCTCTATAATATCAGTCAAATATAAATTAATCATTGGACAAAATGGGTTTTATATGACTTTCAAATGAAATCATATTGGGAAAACAATCATAATTCCATCAATAAACATTATGAACTCTTGGACTAAAATGGGAATCCAAAGATATCAAGATTCATTCAGGGTAAAAACCCTTCAATAAAGATAATAAATAAAATTATATTTACATCATATATATATATATATATCGGTATATGGTTTCTTAAATTACTTTCTTAATCGATCAATAATCGGAAACATGGTGAAAACTCTTTAATCAAAGGAATAAATAAATATTTTTTCATAGAGGGATTTAAATGGTATAATATTTTTTGTTTTATAAGGAATAAAATTAGTCAATAAAAAAGAATTTATTGATAATATCACTTATTGAGATTTAATATTTCTCATTTGTGAATACATATGTATTGAATCAATGAGAATATAAAAAATAAATTTGGATTAATTGTAACGTTTTTCTTTGAAAATAATTAAAAAATGACCATTTATCTATGAAACTAATATGACATAATACTCATAGAATAATATGAAAACATACTGTTTAAAACCATCTAATATGGGAAAGAATTTCATTTTTTTGTAATACAGTTGTTTGAAACAAAAAACCAAAAGAAGTTTCCTTTCTTATTTTTATTAATAAATTAAAAGTGAAAATGTCTACAGATTAATTTGAAATGTAATTTTATAAAACTTTATAAATAAATACATTGAGTTTTATTAAAAAAAATTTACATCTAAGGAACTCTCCAAAATTGGATGTACTGAAAAGGGCATAATGGATTTACAAAGATATAACAAAAATAAGAATATGTAAGACATTCATGATATTATAACAAAATTAATATTTTTAATAAACCCTTATTTAATTTAAAAATTGAAAATAGAGAAAATTTTTTATGTTTTAATAGTGTCGATGGGATGTAGGAGGATCTAATGTATTAATCCATATTTGATTTCATAAATAGATAAAAAACGTAACGAGACAAATAATACAGATAGGTAGGCGAAAGATATGATGGATAGAATAGAGGTTATTATTACCCATTTCAAACATTTATTTGATAATATATTTCCACTAATTACATGAAAAAAATAAATCAATGAAACTCTATTGAAGAAAGTTTAAATTTCCTTTGGAAATATGAAATTAATGGATAAAAAGGGGCCTTGAAGATCATAAATATGTTGCGAATTTATGACACCTTTTTTATTAATTTGAGTCATGAAATATGTTATTTAACAACTAAATTTTTATAAAGTATATTTATCTCTTAAGAGAAATATGTGTTATGATATACTATAGAGTAATATTCAAAAAATGAATCAAAAAAAAATTTAATTAATAAATAATATTATATTAATCATCACAAAAACCAATGAAAATTAAAAACTATAAAACTGAACAAAAAATATAATATAAAAAAGATAAAATGGAAAAATATAAATCACCCTAATCTTCTTGAATAATTGCCCACACTTCCAAATCTATAAAATAAAAAAATATTGTTATACCAATCAAAATCCTAGAAAATGAAATTATATAGCATAGAGAAGAATTGAGTTGAATATTGAGTGAAGGAATGTATTAGTATTAATATAAGCTAATGTAACCATTGGAATAGTAATGAGACTATTGAAATAGTATTGTGACTTTTGGATTAGTAACATGACTATCGAGAATTATAACATGATCATTGAGAATAGTAACCTATCTATTGAAATGTTAATTTTACATAAAAATAATAAATTGTGATATAAAATTTATTTTTTATTCTTAATTTAATAAAATATATATATTATAATTCAAAAAATAAATATCAATTCTATAAAACATTAATAAAATATAAGAACAATTTTAATAGACACTATCTTAAATTATTTCATAAAATAAATAATTTTTATTTTAGAAATTAATGTTACAATTTATATAAATTTTTTTTAAAATAAATATAAAATTTTAAATAATACCATTGATATTATCCATAGTTTTTTTTCGTAATTTAATGAAATACTTCAATTTCTATGTGAATAGTAAATATACTAGTTTTCTCCTAATTAGTGTATCTTAAATTACACAATTCATGATGAAATAATCACCTAGTAATTTACGGAATATGATTTTCATACAATGAATATTTAATTTTAAAAATGTTCTATTAGAATAATGTAAATATAAATTCCAAACCTAAAAAGAATTTTCCAAAACATAAAGTCAAATGTATTAGAATAAAATAATATTCTTTATTATCAGCCACATTACTTTTTAATAAAATAATTAATTTTAAATATAAAGTGATTTAATGTAACAAAAACATGAATATTATTTTTATAAATTTTTTATATTTTCATAAATTCACTATTAAATCCAACGATCCTATACCCAAGTGGTACATGCTCATGCTTGGCATCCAAATGACCCAGGACTAAATCCGGGCAGGGGTGAATTTCCCAGGTACTGTAGCAGGTACAGTTGCAGCGGCGGCACTGTAGGAGCGGCATCACTGTAGCGACGGAGGACTGTAGTAGTGGCGGCACTGTAGTAGGGAATGTAGCAGCACGGGTACTGTAGCAGTACTGTTCACCGAGGGGTCCTTTGGGCCAAAAAAATGGGCTTTCAAGCCTTGTATCCAGGCCACTTGGCCTTGGGCCTTCGAGCTATGTAATGGGTCTCCCTCTACCCAGTATAAAGAGGTCTTTTCTTTCAAATAATAAATTGAGGCTTCATCCCTAACCTTAAAAAAAAATTCACTATTAAAAGTATTATCTTTTATATATTAATCAATTTAATATTTTTTTTCTAAAAATACCCCTCTCCACTAGCATAAATAACCCCTCTGTTTCCCCTTTAAAAAATACTCATCCCACTCATGCCAAAAACAATTTTCTACAAAATTTCACTCTATTGAGACCTTAAAAGCACTATGTATGTTCTGTAGTAAATAAAATTCATTAAAAAATTAATTCTAGTGTCGTACTAGAGAAGTCACATTAAAAAAAGAGTATATTTTTCAACTCTTCTCTTGCTTTATTAATATTCTTTCTCTTTTCTACAAATATATTTGAAAATAAAATTATATAAATATTTAATTAGGATAAATCTTGACATTATATAAAATATTTTAATCTAATTTTAATGTTATTTTTCTTTATGTATTTATATTTTATTTCTCATTTTATTCGTATTGGGACAACGTTCACATTAACGATCAGTTAAACGACAATGAGGATATTTCTAACTTATTAGACTATCACCAAGACTTATAGATGATTAATTAAACATACTTATTATATATAAAAGTATAAATATATGTATTTCATGCTTCTAGAATTTATTTCAGTTATGTATAAACTACCTTGAAAAAATATAGAAATAAAAGAGAAAAATAAATATGTTTAGGAAACCATGAGATCAAAACCCTTAAAATTCAACCAAAAAATAAGAAATATAATCAAATAACTATTATTGAAAAATATTTGTAAAAATTAAAATAATTCACTTGTAGATAAATTTTTTAATAAATCTATGATTATTATTTAGTAGGTATAAAAGTGTTGAAATTAAGAAGGATTTAGGATATGGGGATTCTCGAACCTAATTATTTTTCTTTGGGTTATCCCTCATTCACGAAATCTTCGATATTTATATTCATCTTATTCTCCCAACATATAATTTTATTATTATTACGTTTTTGGGATATTCATTCTGTGGATGTGCTTGAATTCCAAAATAATATAATTATTTTTAATAGATAAACTTTTAGGAACCTTATTCTATAACATTAAATTTAAAATCAACCACTTATTATAATATTTTATTTATTTTTTATACAGGATATTCTCATGTTTTTGAGAAACATTATTCGATGTTGATTATTTTGGTAATATTAGTGACTAATGATGAAATTTAAATAATAAGTTGTATAATTAATATAAAGCATATATATCTAAATTTTTTTTTTCTAATAACTTATAATAACTTTAGTATTTATGTTTATATATTAATCCATGATAGAGTTTTATAGTGTTGTTCAAGTAGATGGTTAATAAACCCAAACATAGACTCATTATATCCTGATGGATGAGTATGGTTGAATAGAATTATAATATAAATATCAAATATTAATAATGGTATTATTTATGTTTTTTATATTGGGGAATCATATTCTAATTGTAATGGATAGATAATGTAAATCAAGAATAAAAACATATAATAATATTTATTTACATGGTAATCTTTATGGAAATCATTTAATGATTACATTTATCAAAGAATGTGAGGGAATAAATGTCACGACCCGTCCTCGGGGCCCGTGCCATGACTACCCAAGCCCGCCTTCCACAGGCCAGGGGCTAGCGACTAGCACCAAATACCTAAATCCTGATAAAAAAGGAGGGCATTGCCTTTATATAAGTAAAAAAACACAAAATAGTATGCAAGATGAAGTAAACACAAAGTAAACTGAGTTCAAAAGTAAGTGCTGGAAAGTAAATGGGCCGGTATACAAACTCAACTGAAAGTATAGTACAACTGAGAAAGAAAGTACAATAGCTGAAAAGTAAAGAAGCAACCACCAAGTCATCCTCCAGAATTCCCACCTGAAGGGTGGGTATAGATAGTCTGGTCGGATCCTCGGGTCCGGCCGTCCGCTCTGAGTACGTCCTTCCAAGTGGTCCACCACCAGGTACTGACCTGCTCCACAAGACTCCACCTCGATCAGTGCTGTCTGTCGTGTACAACCAACACAATGTAGTGCAGGCATAGCTCGTGTAGGGGTGAGTATACGATAGTTAGTAGGAATCCCGAGACTCCCGAAGGTCTCCCAGAATCCAAAAAGGATAAACCACAAAATAATAATACAAACTCGAATTATCAACCAACTCTACTTAGGTATATGCCCATACATATACCTAAGTCATTAATTCTTGTTCGACTCCAACTCACGAGCCCATGTATAGACCAGTCCACACAGGATAGCATAATCCATTCCACACAGGAAGGCATGTCAGTCATATCGATGATAATGTTTGAAATTCAAGACTTACCTCACACATGTATACTACTCACAAAAAGGGGTGGAGATGATAGATGTAGCCTCTAAATCATCTCCCCTACCGAACCCACGTAGGATCCAAGTACAGAAGTCGTCGCTGCCGAACCCACATAGGATCCATGTACAATAACTATCATTGCCGAACCCATGTAGGATCCAATTACATTCGTCATCACTACCAAACCCACGGAGGATCCAATTATAGTAGTCCTTGCTGCCGAACCCACGTAATATCCAAATACAGTCGTCATCGTCATCGCAGTCGCAGCCAGCTCTAGGGTTCCTTCCCACAGCACGCTCGATTCTAGGAGGGTCCACTCCACAATCCAAGAGGTTCGATACAGAAACTGTCACGAAGTCTAGAGTTTATGCATCCCAATGTTCCGCCTTATCAATAGGAACTCAACTCAAAAGACGAGGTGTCAATCAGACGCCCGATCTAAGATATATTGGCTTTTTCGTCCCAAGGGCCCAGTTAGAAATATGCTCGTTTCTAACCCAGCTGATATCCAAAATCATTCGAAACTCACTTAGAGTATCGCAAAAGGACCGTCTCATCGAAAGAGTCCTTGTGCTGGAGACGGCGCGTCAATCGGACGTGCGGTCATTAAGTTAACCATGTTTAAGTGATTAATGGGCCCGACCCGTTTAGCCTAGTGGGTCGACGGGTCGGGTTGACCCAATTTGATGGGTCCGACCCAACATGGGTGTCAGACCGGTCCTATTGGAAAAACTCAAGCCATCCTGAAGGGACGCGTCCTAGCTTGAAGAGGCGTGGCCCGGCCAGGCGTGGCGCGGCCCGGTCCAGCCTGGCGCGGCCCGGCTCGGCCTAGCACGACTTGGCTCGGCCTGCCGCGGCCCGGCTCGGCTTGGCGCGGCCCGGCTAGGCGCGCGGCCCGGCTGGCTCGGCCGAATCCAACCACATTTTAAGGGGGGGGGGGGGGGGGGCTTGGTTTTCCACACCGGCGGCACCGTCGTTCCCCAAACCTACTGGCTATACTGGCCTGTCTCTTGCGCATGAGGCCCGAATGGGTGGGTCGCCGGTCCTCCAGCATGGAGCCCTCCTATGGCCGCAGTCCAACACCGCACGGCCGGCCGATGGGCCGACCGGTCCTCTAACGCGGCGCCCTCCTGGCGATGTGGCTCCTCTTCACCCGGCCAGCCGACGGGCCGGCCGGTTCTTCTGCCGAAGCGGCTCGTGTAGCGGGTCGCAGTCATTCCACACAATCGGCGCGACGACGTCGGCCTCCTTTGTCGTGTTCCAGGCACGGCGCGACGGCGTCATGCCTCCTCCACCTTCGATTACCGGTTCTCGAATAATTAAATGAGACCAACAGAGGGTTGTCGGGCCATGTTCGTTTGGCCCGCACCCTCTGCGTAAAAATGATAATAATCAGCCATAATTAAACAACGATTTCTAATGAGTATGGGATACGTAAACTTCCACTTCCAAGAATAAACCCCTACCCCGAAAAGATGTTCACGGTTGTCAAGCATCCTGGATGACGGCGTCATTTCTGTCATCGTCGGTGTGCACCCGAGGAAGTGATTTCTCCCCTTTTATCATGGAGAGAATAATAAAAGGCTCCCCGATGTCAGCGAGCTCTCGTGTCGATGTATCCTCCCTTGTCGCGGAGTAAGAAGAGGATAAAGATCCGTAGTCTCCGAGTCGATGTTCTTTGTCGGTGAGTTGGCATTCATCAACAAAGTAGGAATCCCCTTTCTTCTTCACAAGAATTATCTCCCCCCAATTCCCCACACAAACATCCCACTAAAATAAAATATGGATCCTTATTATTTTATTTAATCTTGCCATGCATTCAAAAAAATAAAATTCAAACACTTAGATAAATTAATTGAAGAGGTTTAATCAATTAATTAAGATGTGTTTTTGCAAGATTAAAGAGGGAGAGATGGGAGAGTAAGAGTTACACATTTAAACGATACAAAAAACAATAATGGGGAGTTGCCATGTAATTAACATGGGAGTTAAAAGGGGGTTAAGGGGTTCTGGAATGTGAAAAGGTTGGGGGTCGTGTGGGCCCCACCTTACATTTATCCACACATGGGTAGTTAGGATGCTAGTGGGTCCCACCCTAACTCCCCCATGTAGGATAAAACCACCTTAGATAAAAGAATAAAATTGTCCCACAATTTTATTCACTTCTAATCAAATCCACATTTTTTAACATCTTCTCCCGAGAAAACGCATCTTCGGTAAAGGTCCTCTTAAGAAATTACTGACACTGTGAGTTCACCAGTGCCCTCAGATTTCAATTCAGAGCACCGATTCAAAAGATAAAAAATCCCACTCATTTTTTTACTAAATGTACCCTAGATAAACTTCGGAAATTGATTCCGGGTACACCGGGCCTCGAAATCAAGTGCCGTCAGAAGCTGTAGACTCGTAAAATTACAAAGTATTTAAGAAAAAAAATTCTTGAAATTTCCAGGTTTTACAATAAATTTGGATTATAATTTATATTTATTAATCATAATTATATCATATACTCCACATGTATTTTTCATTCATGTATTTATAAGGAATTAAGAGATGATATGGTGAAAAATAGATGATATTTTTTCATACAAGTTATAATTTTCAAAAATTAATGATCAAAATTGATTTGTTTTCATAAATCAGTGGAAAAAAATAAATTATTGTTACTAAATTTATATAATAACACATAAACATAATAATTATACTATGTTAATTATATTACTATAGATAAGGTAGGATTGGAATAGAGATATTACGATGAAAATGTAAGGAGTAAGTAAAAATTACATTAATACCTTGAACTTCCTCTTGATAAAATTTTAAGAATTAAATTCTAGTGAAAATGGGCTTAAGAAAATAAAAAATAATAATATAGTAGAAAAATTACATAATTTCTGGATGAAATTTTATTGAATGGGTTTGGCATGAATTATTGGAATTTTTACTTTTATAAGTGAATAAAATGACACTTTTGTGGTTCACCAATTATTTTTCAATGTTATCATTTCACTATTTATTGGTAAACAAATCCAAAATTTTGAAATAATAGAATATATGGTGATGTAAGGTTGAGAAATCCCCCACAAACCTTATTTCCATTTTTATAATAATGTTTTAATCATTTTACCTATATATTTCTTACATTTTATGAGTTTGGTTTTTACCTTGGTAACTCGGTTTTACCCCTAAATTTTTATTTTATAAATAATAACCATTCATATCATATATTTGTTTTAGAAAGATAAATTTCACCTCTTTTTAATCAAATTTATTTTCAATATATCCAAAAATTAATTTCTAAATTAAAACACATAAAATATAGAAAATATTTTTGGTATAAAAATGTTTTCTGGCATTAAGTTTTATTACTATTATTCAGTATTGATTAGAAATTGATTGGCTGATAGTGTATTTATATAAAGGATTAAAAACTATATTATTATAATTTGTCAGAATAGAATTTTTATTTTGTAAGATAAAAATTAAACAATGTTACACACATAGATTATATGAAATAGTTCTCTATAATTAAATTCCATGCCGTTGAAAAATTGTTTCACACACAACACACATTTTAAAATAATGGATATATAATATAAAAATATAACTATTTAATGTAACACTATTACTAATACACTTCGTTGGTTTTTATGAGTATTAATTACAAAATTATGATGATGTTATGGATGAAACATGCATAAAAACAATTCATTGGTTAGTAATTGATTAAAAATAAAAAAACGTTTGAAATTAAGATAGATGCTTTTTTGAAGAAAAAAAATTATATGCACATTTTGTTTTATATTAATAAATTTAATTAATAATCATTGGTTAATTATTTTAATTATCATTATATATCATATATTTATACAAATATTTTAGAATTAATATAATTTATTTATAAGGAATGAGTTTATTCTTAAAAAATAATTTCTAAAAAAATTGTTTTTCGTTTTGTTACATGAATTTATATTAAAAATGATTTACTAAACATCTATAGATTTGGACTTCCAAAAAAGATACCATACTCGGAATTCATATAATAAAATTTGGTAAATTTAACCCTTTTATTTTTTACCATTATGAATAGTAACCTTTGTAAACATTTTCCACCATGGTAAGGATAAAATGTTTAAAATCTTGTTAAAACCATGACATATGATCTCAAGATTCAACAAAAACATACCATTATAAAACATTTCTTCGTTGAGTTCAGCTATGTCCATCCATGTCTCAAATATATGGCCATATCATGATGTTATTCTTTGATTATGATATTTATATTAATTTAAGGAATTACTAAAGACAATATGTCAATCTATTGAATTTAATATCTCTTAATTTTTATATAAAAGTAAAAAAGGATAAGTTTCTTTTAAAGAGTATATTTGGAAGAAAAATTAATATTTTTTCGTGGTAATTTTTTTTATTTTTTATTGAATATATAATTAGGTAATTCAGTTCTATTTTTATATTATTAAATAATTACTTTAAATGATTAATAAATAAAAATATAGTATTAATTTAATTAATTGAAAATAAAATAAATATGTTTTAAAAAATTTAATTATAATATAATTTGGACTTGTTTATGTGATCCTTGAAATTTTCAGATGAAAATAACAAATTAAAAATATGTGAATAGTTTAGATTGAATATTATTACTCTCATGTTCCCTTCAAAATAAAATTATGCGAATAATTATTAAATTGTAATTAATATTATATTAGGATAAAAATATTTTATTCTATAATTTAAAGGTAATAAAAATATTGATAGTGGAAAAGAAGTTTGAGAAATTTTCTACAATGTCATCTCATATTCATCTAGGATCAAAATTTCTCTTTGTACCTATAATTATAACCCTTTAATATAAAAAATTCATTAAAATGAAGGAGATTAAATTTGTCCAAACATGGGGTAGAACAGAATTATATGATTCAAAATGACATAAAAATTTGTGTAAATGTAATTTTATGATGATATTCATACTTTATCATCATTTTATTTTAATATTGGATACTTCGAAAGAATTTTTCTTGTTAAAGACTTAGTTTAATTTAATAATATTTATAATTCATAGGGATCCCTTCCTTTCCAAAAAAGGGAAAACATTCTCACTTTTATTTACAACAGTTTAATCCATATAGTTTGATTTAAACCTACTAACCCCAAATCCAACATCTTTATCCACTTTCTAGTGGTTATGGACTCCCCAAAAGACCAAGCCTATTTTCCCCAATACAATAACTTAAGGAGTACTTTTAAATAAGAGGTCATCACCATAACCGATCAAAATTTTAACATATAATTTTATAACCAATAAATATGTGGTATTTATCATAAAATAATCAATTAATTATCCTAAAAAATATGAAATGTAATTAGAATTATTAACCCACCATTATTCAATATAATTTTTATCAAATTATAAATGATCACATCACTTGTGCGTACGTTTGAACCACCACCTCCACGATTCAATGCGATTAACATTTTATTTATAATTTACATATATGGTAATATGGATATATTTAATATATATTTGATATATATTAAATAATTGGGATTCTATATAGGTGAATAGGGATTTATCTTTCTTCGTTTCATCTGACGTTAATTCATATGTACGACCTACAATCTTCGTGAATATTGCAATAAATTTTGTTTTATATACCTTATTTATATGATTATATATATAGTATATATATTATATTTATATCATGATTAAAATTTTTGAGATGACGAAACCATGATTAAATTACATTGGCTAAAATTATCAAACCAAAAGCATACATGAAATACTATATAGTTATCACTCGAAATAATGATTCTATTAATGAATCATTAATAAAATAATGATAAATGGTTATAAATAAAAAATATATGGTATGAAATATAATATTATAGTTAAGTAAAATATATATAATAAATATAATTTTATTATACATGATTTTTTAACACATACAACAAATGTTGAAATCAGGGTAAGGGTTTATTTCACAATCTTATCATTATTCAGGAATGTTTATGTTTAAGTATCTAAGGGTAATTAATTAATATTTATATTTTAAATCACCATATTTTTTGCAATCTATTTTTTCTTCAAATTATAATTTTTTCATTTATTTTCTTCTATTTATGTACTCCATATACCAGAATGTTTTATTTAAGGAAAACTAACATATTTTTTCTTCTTGGTGGGAGAATATTTTTCTTAAAAATATATATTTCTCTTTCAATGGTTAAAATAATGTTTTCAATATTTTATATTGATTTATTGTAAAAAATTATGCATTTTTTAATTTTTATAAAAATGTTTAAATGAATATTCGTATCATTTTCAGAATGGGGAAATTTTGATTTTTAACAAAGATGTAAAATGAATAATGGTATTATTGTTAGCTTCATGAATGAAATTTCTCACCAACATAACAACCGAAATATTTTATTATAAATATTAATTTTTAATTGGTTCTCTTTAATGAAATTTTTTTCTTTAATATTTGGGAATTGATTTAGATTTTAAATAATTTGTTTCAACGCCAAATGTTTATTTCCACAATGAAATTTTCCAGTGATATTTTTAATGTATTATTATCTAGGCCATCAACTTTGGTTAAATAATATGATTTAATGATGGTATAATCTAATGATACAATCCTCTATATTTCTCTTGTTTTTTTAATTATTTTTATGGGGGAAAGTATAAACATTCTATATAATAGTTCTTCAAATATAAAATTCTATTTATTTTTAAAGAATGTTTATTATATTGTATTTTATATTAATATGAATAATGAATTATAATTATTATGTGATGGGTGTAACCAATAATTATATATCTACTAAATTCATTGGTAGGTATCATGAGAAAAAATATGCTGGGTATTTTCCCGAGGCCTTACCCATATATGGTGATGTCATCACACGAGGACTTGATAAAATAATTAAAACGATTAGTAATATTTAATCCACAATTATAGTAGCTCTTGTTGAGTCCTTTTTATTATTTTAATACATATTTTATAATTTAATATGATCTAATAACATGTTATTATTCATATGGAATTATTTGGTCGTCATTAGTTCATTACATATTATTTAAGAATTATTTAACGACTATATTTATGATTCCTTATTAGCATTTAATTTACACATACAATTACTAAGAATATAATCTCACCACTTCCTGATGTTTCCATTATCTATGATTCAATATGGTATACTATGATTTATAAATAGAGATATTATAGTGGGAATACCATTTTTTGAAATAAAATACTATGTTATATTTTATGTTTTTAAATGTAATATAAGATTATGATATGCATATAGTTCTTTTATACTACTAAAATAATTGATCATTTGTGATACGATCATTGGTATTAATTACCAATGTAATATTGTATCTGTTATCTCTTGGATAATATATTTGGGGTCTTTATATATTTTATTAGAGGAAATATAGTAGAAACCGTGAGGATAATATTTAGGAAAACATATATTAGAGAATATGACCCTATGATTAACTTTATGGATATGAATAATTATAGGATCACATAATCATGTTTTTAAAGGTATAAATTTATTGGTCTTATAATTAATATATCATTTTTTATACTATAGGTCTATTTGGTTTTGGCATAACAATATCAAGGAATAATAACTACTTAAATATCTTGTTGAGATTACCTTGGCCATAATTCTAGTGCATGGTGATATTTCCATTACTACACTTCTAGTTTTTCAGTCTCGGGGGATATAGTTAGGTTTATTTAAATTTTCTTTAAAAAACATTTCAAATATATTATAAATATTATTTTTATATAAGAATATTCCAAAAGAAGCTATGTTTATGATTCTATGATGATTTATGTATAAATTTATAATTTATATTAACTGTTCCCGTAGTATGAAAATTATACATAAAGGTTCTTAATTTTTTGATCTAATAAACTATATCAAATTAATTATAAATAATGCTTATACGATGAAATTGAAATTTTTTCAATGCACATAATCTATGTAGGAATATCCCGAATAGTAATGATAATAAATCAAGAGTTGGGGATGGATATAGAATGAAACAAATTATAACTATAATGGGGTTGTTGTCTCCGGTTATGAAAAATAACATTTTTTGTATATAGGGGATGTTTTATCGACATCATATTGGAACCCTGTTAGACTATTTAATGGTACAAAAACAAAAATCATTTAGTGGAACAATATATCCATTTTTATCTCATCAATGGTCATGTTCCTTAGAAAAAAATATATTTATCATTAGGATGTAATGAATGGTTGAAGTTCATCAAAGATGTTTATCCCATCATTGGGGATATGGATCAATGGTTTTAATTGATTAAAATCACAAATCATGACTGGAATATTATGATCATGTAGTGGACTGATTTTATGGTACTTATCTTACAAAAACATTCCTTAGGAAAATTTATTGAACATAGAGAAATAATTCCTATTTCTATGAGAAAACGAACCTAATGATGTTTCATTGTGTACAGATAACATTGTAAGGTTTTCAAGTCATTCAATGGACTATATATGTAAACCAAATATAAATATTGACCACTTCATTGATTAGATTAAACCGATCATTTAATAATCATTAGTGTCCCAATAATTTTTATCGTTATAGGATATTTCATCTTATACAAACAAGGAAGAGAAATAAATCTCCATGTATTATATATTTTAGAGGAAGTATAAGAATAAGATAATGATAGAATAGTAAATTGAAAAGGGAAAGAAGTAATATAGTAATTTTGAAACATTTGATACTAATGGAAGGAAACCACAAGGTACATGTATAAAAGAATATGTTTTTTTCTCAAAATGTTGATAAAAATATATTAAGATTAGAAATAAAAGTGTAAGAGAGAATCCATCATAGTAAAATGATTTAACTATAAGGACACAAAGGACTATTAAAACTAATGAAACAAACATCATGGTAACATACATAAGATTCCAAAACATTTGGCATAGGTTTTTTAAATTAAATATTTTATTTCTAAAGTATTTACATTAATATATATTTTAACATATAATGGTTTAAAAAACATAAAATTCAAAATTGTATGACTTTAATTTCATTAAAGTAATGTAATTTTTAAAATTATATATTCATTACTATTCACATAAAATAAATGTAGTTTATAAGTGTATAAAAAATTTACATATGTGTGATGTCCTAGACCTAGTTCACTCATATAAAACTGTGGTCGATTGTACACCTTTGTTAAATAATGACTCTATGTATGCCAGGGGTTGCCGACTAGTAGTGAGGGTTGACAATGGTATAGTAGGGATACTATATCCCCTTTTCTAGAGTGTATCATAATTTTATTTAATATATAAAGGAACTGAAACAATATAAATGGAAAAAATAATTAAAAATCATGAAAATATAATAATTCTATAAAAAAAGAATAATCTAAACCATATCTATCTATGTGAAAAAATATTGAACTTGGTGTTGTATAAAAATAGGTATCTAGGTATACATTATAGTAGGAAAAAAATACTAGATATACAAATGTGCAGAAAAAAAATCCAAAATATAAACCCTAATAGCTTAGTGAGTACTAGATCAATCTACTAGTCTTTTATAATTTCAAGGTATAGAACATCATGCATCCATAACTGGTAACTGAATTTTATCCATATATACATCAATAAATTTTTTTGGTAACCTAATATAAACCGGAATATGGTGTGAGTACAACATAATAGGCCACCAAAAATGGTGTTTACGATTTTTCTACAAATATGTTTTGAATTGGTGTGTAAGTAATGATTGATTAAGTATTAAAAAAACTAAATAAAACCAATTTGGTCTCTGGTTCTTCACGAAAAAGCCACCCAATTATTCATTCTTCATAATAATCTAGAATGCCTCTAAACATTTAAAATTTTACAATAATAAAGAACTCCATGTCAGATAATTAGAAATAAACAATATGCAATGTAATTTCCTTTAACTCTATATAGAAAATATTATACACCATGTCCATTTATTATAAATAATCTATGAGGAATAATATGTATAGTTATTCAAAATAACAAATAAGTAACATCATCTCCATAAATTCCAAATAAATTTTAAGAATTTTATGTCCATAATTCTGAAAACAATAAGGATCACCATATCCATAAATACTAAATAAAAAATATGGAATTCCATTTCCAGTATGGTAGGTATGAATGATATAATCACATATATATTGAATTATCATTAGGGATATACAGTATCACAAATTCCATGTATCAATTCATTTAATGGTCAACATGTAATACATGGGAATGTAAATTCCATGTAAACCTCATTAGCTAAAATTATAACCCTTTAGTTTTCAATTCATAGAAAAACACACCTTAGTAGTGTTTTGGTCATACGAAAAATAAATTTCATTAAGAAATATACCCAAACCCATCCAAGTAGTGTTTTGTGTTGATTTAAAAAACCTCTAACCATGTAAAAGGGTTTACTATATTTTACATTTCTTTTTTTTGAAAAATAATGTATGGTTTTATGAATTTTGGTATCAATAACCGAATTTTTTGGATCATGGAACAATGGTGATAGAATACAAACACTGAAAATTTTAGGGAAAATTACAATACCACTACACCTATATTGGTAGTATACTCCTAAGAGTATATGCCTCTTATCAAATATTTAATGGGATCAATTAGAGAAACTAAAAAACTCCCTAAAATAGTTCATATTAGCATTAATGTAAATAAAATTCAAAACTATATGGAATGAAAGATGTAAATAAAAATGATTGAAAGACTTATCAAGGGTGGTCTAATAAGACAAATATTTCTTGAATATTATTGATGATTAATGAGTTATATCAAATCCTAGAATTACGGGGGAGTAGATCTCTCAAGTAGGATGGTGTTCTATCCTGGGAAATGAGGGGAGAAGAGGAGGAAAATCTATTCTAGGAAATAAGGAGAAAATGGTAAATTCAACCTTTTTAAATGGGGTTCATAGCTATGATGCACCATTGGAAAAACCATTCACTACCACTAACTAAGTGGAACACCCCCTCACTATTCTAGGTGATCATTTTGACAAAACATATATATCCCATACATTACCACAGCCCATAGGACATACCCTCTTTGCACGATATGGTGAAAAGATAAAAAACCATTCCCAAACCATGGAAAGTACATTGAAAAGTTATTTCATGTTTCACATGGACATGTGGGATACATAACATATTTCAACTGACCATATATATCCCATTATGTCTAGATTAGTTGAGGTTCATGATTAGAGGAAAATGTCTGCCACTCCCAGTCCTTCCAAAATTCATAACTATATGATCCAAACATGTTGAAAACCATCTTACACCATCCATATAGTCTTATGAACTTATAATTTGACGGTAAAAGATCCTTTTAAGAAATTATAAGAATTTTTACCAGTTTAAAATGACATGATCTTACAACATTAGCTAATTAATTAAACTCATCTCATAATAACCTTTCTGAGAGAGGGTTATTAAAATACAAGATTAATTCCAGCCACTAGGCACCTAAATTTGGTTCTCTAAAATAGTTCCCATCTATAATATAGTCATGAAGCCATAGAAACCATTCTAGAGAAGATGAAAATCCATGAAAATCATTCATTATATAGTCCACAAAATAAATTTCATACTCTTCAAAGGAAGCGTAAACATCCAACTCAACCTCATTAGGGAGAAGAAAATGATACCAATCCGAATTATACATATGTTACTACAAGACATGAAAATAATTACATATTGATTTGTATCATTAATGGAGTTTTATATGATAAGTGATTCATTTTACCCTCTCTAAAATCACAAAAGGTATGATGAACCATGATGGTAGCTTACCATTCCGCCTAAACTTTGACACCCTAGTCTTGATGATAAATACAAGAAGACTCGATCCCTGACCTTTAATATCAAAGGTCCTCAAAAAGATTTTAATATGACTTCTTCCAATAATTATTTGTATTCATACATTTCATTAACAATTGTACATGCTCGTAACTATTCAGAACAAGATATGTTCCCTATATCACTACCTCTCCTACATCCATTAAGTATTAGGGTAAAAAAAAATAAAATTATAAAAATAGTCATATGGATTCATTTGTATAGTTGACTGGATGTTATTTTTATATATTAATACAACAAGATAAACTAATTTTCCCATAAACTTCCAAAATAAAGGATTTTTCGCAATGAATTTTCTCTAAAACATGCATAGTACACTCATAATGACCATTATTTTGAGGTTCATAATATATACTCAAATGTATCAATGAATGTTGAAGCTTCTGTATTTTTTTCTAGAACTAAAATGTGAAATGAGAATCCCTATCTGAATAAATAGTCCTTATAATAAAGTGAATGTGATTAATATATCATATAAAATTTAATCCATATCAATCCACTAATGAGGTATTTCTAATAGGTAATAAATGGTAAAACCAATTTATCCAATCCAAAATAACCCATATTATGTCCATTTTTTAAGGTGATCTCAGAATTCCCATAAAAAATCTAGTGTGGAACCATCCCATTTCAATTTCGTGATAGGTAATGGCTTTAAAATCCCCACTAGACATTAGTGTCCTACTTCCACCTACTAATAGGTGGATGAATATGTAATGAAACCCTTGATCTCCCTTTTCATCCTTGGATATAAATACTAGTTATGTATGTCATGGTACACCTTTATAATATCTAGATGCACTACCTAAACATACGCATGGTAGTCACAGATAAATTCCAATAATATTTATATCGAATCCTAGACACATCTAGAGATATGTATTACCTCATCCCCATCAATGACCTAACCGAGCAGTGGGTACCCACATGAAACACTCTCCCTTTGGAATAATCCACGAAGTTAATAATGTTTCACAACACCACTGTATATAGTAGTGAATAGTTCACATATAATGATACATGTATAGGCTACTTGATAAGGTTATGCAACTCTAAATATATCTCAAAAAACAATTCCATCAACCAATTTTAACTTGTGACCTCCTGAACCACATGCATATGAGTCTTCTGGATCAGAGCAGCATACACTCCATTTCCATTTATAGGTGAAAAATAAAATCTCAATGTTAAAAGTATATATGTATTAAATCCTCCTTAATTTTAACGATACATGTTAGGATGAATTAATTTTTATATATGGGTTTTGTGTTTCATGTATACTAAGAACCCATCTATTAACAAACAATGAAACCAATGACATTTTTCATAAATTGAAGAAGCTTGACCGAGGTCAGGAATTAGGTAAAATCACTCATGGTGAATTTATTGATGAGACCTTTACCCTATAAATATCTCTTCCTAAATCAGAACTAATCCAATCCAGACACCTAATGTGTCCCAATAAACTATATATCTTTTTACCCTCTCTGTCATAATCATGATTTGTTCTTATGTCAGCCTTCCTTTAAACTTTTTAAAGTATTTCACATAAGCATATAACCATGTAAACACAATATCATTCATAGTTAATCCTATAATAGGTTCTTCATGGCATGAATATTCCCTCAGAATATGTAACAATATTCTTATTTTCATAAGAATCATTGATTGTGAAATGTGGTCTTAGGCTAATCCAATGGAGACATGGATCTCACCATGTCAAATCCACAAACATTCATGTCGATGAGACATCATGACCTATGAAGTGTACTTTATTAATCCAAAATTTTCATGATATGAAATTTACATTAAACTAATTCTCCGTTAGTGTACTCAATATGAGGTATTGATGTTTGGTATTATAATATTTATTATAAGAATACACTAAGATATCCACCATGGAATAAAAAATGATAAAATATAGGTATGAGTGGAATAATTGAATAATTAGATCCATAAAAATTGTTGGAACATTCCTAGGACCAAATCACATGACAAAATTATCAAACCAAAAAAAATCTACTATGGAATGTTTTATATGGTATATTTGATGGTTTAACATTTATTTGATGATAGACTGACAAAAAATATTTTTTAAATAATCTATATCCTCATAGATTTTCTAAGAGGTCCTCTCTATAACATATTGAATTTTAAGTCATAACAATAAGATGGTTCAATTTTTGGTATTTCACGCTAATCACGAGGGTCTCATCCTCTTAATTGGATAAATGTATGGGATAACTCAAATTTCGGGTGATGGGTTGAATTGACATCTTATATCATTAATCCTATAACTATGTTTTGAGTTCCCAAAATATAGTATAATCCATCATATATGGAATTATAGATATATTTTTTACTCCATGAACAAGGTCAATTGTTAAATCTATCTCTCACCCATGTGGTATCCATGAATATTCATTGATAAAGAAATCATTGAAATGATTCACTGTAAGAGAGAAATCTATCTGAAATGATCCTTGATCACACAGAAAAAGGGTGGAAATCATTGTTATGGCTCTACCTAGCCAATAATTCATAGTCCTTGCTCTAATTACCTCGAAATAAAATTCTCTTTTTGTTAATATAGATACTTCCCTCGAGTGATGCGAAGGAAACCCTCCAAAGATAGTAATAAACAAGAGAATGATAATGTACTGACTAGTCAATCATGGAAATGCTATTAAATACTATCATCTCAAGGATTAAAGGGTTCCATACAAAACATTAAACACCTATTTCATGTGGACATTTCTTACATTTAAACACACCCTCAAATCAAATTCCAAATTCACTTAAAACCATCATCATTATATAGAAACACACGATCTCAAATCCAAAACATTCAATAGAAGTCGTAGATATTAAATAATGTAAATAATCTCTATAAAATAAGTTGGATTCTATATTAGGGGACAATAAAATCTTACCTCAGATTATAGGTGGCCAAAATTTTTGATCATTGGGTGTTGGCTATACAATATATAGCTATCTTGATCTGTGGATCCCAGAAACAACTTGAAATCACGAGGCATGTCCACTTTATATGCATTACATATCTGGTGTCTCAATCAGTCAGCAACGACCACAACCACTTCATGAACAAATGATTGTAATCCAACTACACAACTAGAGAGAATCGATTGATCCTTCTCCTGATATATTAACTAATGTGGATCATTTCCCACTAGATATATATTTTATGGACTTAAAAACCCATTAAAAATGCTCTATACTTTCAACATTCCAATAATCTACTAACTCTATGAAACATTTATACATTATATGACATGTCTTCAAAAACTGATGAAGCGTCATATGGTTACTGCTATTGATACTCTGAAAAACACCGCCTTAATGATTAACCTCTAGGAATGGAATTCTACTATATGTTAAAGTACTTATGGGTATCAGTTACAAATAAATATTGTCCACACATTCATCTTCTCATAGATTTTTTTTTTCAATGATATGGGACTAGTTCACTATACCAGACATGGAAGAAAACAGATAAGATCACCAGTGATAATATGTCTTACATAGAAATAACATAAAATCTCTCAGCCCTAGAATTTTTCACAACATGGAAAATTGGTGTGAATCACTATATCTTAGTAAATAGATATGAAGATTCTATAATCGACATAGTTCCCTATTACAGGTATATCAACTACCTTGTTCGATCAGCTATAAAAGAATCAAGATATAACTAAGTATAGAAATTATTCCTCAAATTTATATAGATTATAATCCAACACAAATATTTTTTCATGATATAATTTTAACACTTATTAGATGATCCAATATGAACATTTGTTTTAAGATTCACTCACCTTTTTGGAGGTGTCTCAAGAATCTCAATGATATATAGCACAGATTCCATGCATGAATAAAAAGCGTAGGGATCAGATTCCCCTAAAAAAATAAGAGTCTAATGCTTATTTAACTCTCAATTCATGTCTAGAATAGATGGTTTTTGTCATAGAGCTCCCCATAAAAACTTTTTTAACAATATGAAACTATTTATAAACTAAGAATCATTTTTTAGATCTGGTAAAATAGGAGATGACACAAGTTTTACTATGGGAGGTAATACTGGTGTCTTAAGACCCACCACATACAGAGCATGTTAATATCTATTTAACGAACTAACCTAGGAAATGAATACCAGGCACCCATATAGGCCAATTATGGTGGTTTGGTTAAATAAAGATAACTAAAAAAGTCTTAAATATAACTAAAAAAGACATAAAAATAGGGGCATATATGGAATAAATAAAAAAACAATCATCCGTAGAACACAATCCGAAAAGGATAAACAAGATAAATATAAAAATGCAAGACCATTAAGTCTCCAAGTGACCAATCATTATCTCAAGACCATTTTTCTATGATGGAAATATATGACTACAGAATGTGGATTGTTATTTGATTCCCTTCTCTTCCCATGAGACTTGAAAAACAAAGGTCTACAACTGCTGAATGGAAAACATTTGGGTTTTTCAAAGATCTAAGAAGTATAACACTAAATACTAAAAAAATGTTTTCCAATCAAGAATGAAACGAATCCAGATTTGAATCAAAATATTGTCTATAAATCAATTTCATAAATAAAAAAATTTTCATAAATTTCCATTACCTTCCATAAAGTCACCCAATATTCAGTAAACCAGAAAAAAACTAGGTATAAAAGAGAATTAATCAAATTAATCATGTGAGAATGTATCCATGAAATAAACCATCATGCAATAATCCAAATATAAATGAAAAATCAAACCATTTGAGTCGTGGACTATAGGAATATGTACTATAAAAAAATATCCAAAAACCTAACATAAACTAGTTTAAATATATATTGAGTCCATATGTACTCTATAAATGTAAAACAAAGTAACCCATAGTTGTGGAACAAAATATATGTTCACCTATGACTATTTCTCGATGCAACCAATGTTCCCATTGCGCCAAGTTTATCAAAACTGCTTCAAAATACATTATAACATTTAATTAGATCCCATTTTCAATATTGTAAACCTATTTCAAAAATTGAGATAAAAAACCATGGACAGAGATTATTAAGAGAAGGAATTAAAAGAAGCTATAAAGTATGGATAAAAGACACCAATTGATCATGAATCTAAATGAACACCTTATCCAATTCCATAGCTAAAAACATAAGTAAAAAAGTCGCAAAAATATATCTTACCTATAGAGATGAATCTCAACCCAAAATAAATTAATCATAGAATTAATGATCTTGAAGGATCATATATATTTAAAAACCACCTGAGTGAGTTATATATCGCAATAGGAGGGACTCTACAAAGGATGAAAAAATATTCAGTAGTGTCATGCATTTAAAACCATTGTAGTTGAAGATTACATGTTTCGAATCCCTTTCATGGCCTATAATTACATAATGTGAATAGAAAATGAAAAACTCAACACCTCCATCTTCAAATACTATCCATGACTATTATATGATGTGAAAACAATACACGACATGAAAAAATCACATGCCCTAAACATATTCATGACATCTTCCTGGTGAAAAATATATGATTTCAACTTTTATCCCATCGTGTAAAATGTTCATGCATTCAGAAAAACATATGATGCATCCTAGAATAGCAATATAGAATGTGAAAACATTATATTAAATGTTAAATAATCATGATGTGTAATCTTTTTAGGACCTAAAATCCTCTAGTATACTGAATATAGGCTATATTATACTAAAACTCACCAAAACCAAAACTGGTGTTCATTGAACTTGAGGATAACCCCAATAATCATGTTCACACTTAAACATAGACACCATTAAATCAGAAAAGCATTCAGTCTTGAACATCAGGTTATTTTCCCTATAATTGTTTATTCATTGCAAAGAAACCTCTAATTCAACAAAACAAAAATGAAAAAATATAGGGCATACCTAATGGAATATAATGTTATGCTATAATATAACCACTTTAAATTTTGTATTCCCTCTGAAGGTACTCCTGGTTTTGGACAAACAAAAAATGAGGCTAGTTCCCCCTCATCAACAATTCTTACACCCATGTCCCATGGATATCCCATCTACACTACTACAGTAGACGGACCAAGGGAATTAGTTTACCACAAAACACCTTCTATTGGTGATCTATAGTCTAAATTTTTTTCTCAACCACAGTTATTTCATTATCAAGATCAACATCCCCCCCATCGAATCATATGGAAAGGATTGGGTAAAAACATACACATCTAGGAATCATGACACACTTGATGGATAGGGGTCAAATAAGAATGTAATTCCTACTGATTTACACCTTATCAAATACTCCAATGATATCAAGGGTCCCAAAAACCATCAATTCTAATATACCTTTCATACCCAATCGATGAAATCCCATGTGAGGTGAAAATATATTAAGAACCTGATCACCAACAAGAAACTCAAGTGACTGATAAAGTATGTATTATTAATATTTATGTTGAATCTCTTCCGTGATAAACCTCTTCTATATAAACTCTTACCACACCATATTACCCGAAAAAATATTCATCCCAACCATGGATTTAATCCCCCAAAATGTGCATCACAAGGGATATATATATAGATTCCCATATAATTCCTTGAAGGGTTTCATTTTGATCGAGTAATGTTAACTATTGAAATAGTAAAACCTGACTAAAGGAATATTATTTACCAAGAACCGTATAAGTAAATTACACATGCCTGGATCATATCCTTAATGACATGGAAAATTTATACCTATATTTCTATCTATGTATGGATGATATGTTGTGCTCTATTTCAAATTGGAAGACATCACCTCCTATAAAACCTTCCAAAACCTAAATGTCTAAATCCGGGTCCTAATAAAAACAACCTCCATTGGAGCCTCATCAAGTATCAAAATATCACAAACATAAATGTCTCCAAGCTATTCTACCTTTTTTATCTCTATGATACGTAAGAAATATATCGATTTCAGGAGATGACAAATGATTTCTGAAATCACATCATTTTCAATAGTAGTTCATGGTAAACCCACAACAAATCCATGGATCTATAATTAAATTTTTATAATGTAATGTCTTTGGGATAGAATAAACTAACAAGCGTTTGGTGCTTCTCCTTAATCATATGAATACTAGGACACCATGATACAAAATCCTTAATCGACTTTCTCATCCCTACACAAAATTATGAACATCCCAAATCATTATTAGTACCTAGTTGAAAAAATTAACAAGAATGATTACAATAGTATATAAACTCCTACCCAAGGAAAAAAGGAACAACCAAACTACTATTGAAGAATAAATATCCACTGGCAGATCAACACCATCCACTCAAGGTCTCCCAACTATAAATGAATTTACAAATACCCTATCACACATGGTAATACATATGCTTAATCTGAATACCAATAATCAAATTAAGAGTCAGCCTTCATCAAATCTAGAAAAATCTGACCAGTATATTTATACATTTTAAATATATTCTCAGTAAAAAGACTAAATAATGAGCTCTCCTGTACTGAATCTATCATTGTTTTTTTGGTAACTACCTTCTCAGTGCATCAATGATAAAATTACATTTTTTGGATTATAATAAATATGGATATAAATTTTCTAACAATACACCATCTAGAATATCTATCCAAAAATCAGATCCCTCTATGTATAAATATATCTCAGTATCTAATGATTAGAAGATACGATAAACTGTTATCTAAAAAGGTAGAGTGACATCATGTTTTGGGAGAATGCGTAACTATTTATAACTCAAGAAAATTTGTAGGGTATTTATTTTCATGAGGGATTATCGTTCCTGATCCATAGGAAACCACATTTCTCCCCTACATCGAGACACACTGTAAACTCAATCTTAAAGCATCATAGTAAACAACATAACCCGAAACAAGTTTCATAAGAATCAAAATTGGAGATTAAGTATGTCACAAGTTTAGTTTCTCATAACCTCTCTCAAACTTTCAATAACCCTAAAACTTTACACCATTACAAGTAAATATTTTCATTAATGATTCATTCTTGGAGAAGTCAGAAACAAACAACTTGAAATAACCAACCAACCCCAAGAATATTAAGATATCAAGAACATTTCAAGTCCACTACAAGGACTTAATTTCATATACCTTTTTTGGTTTCATTAAGAGTCCCCTCTGTTATATAAAATGTCAAAAAATATTTACATGTTAAACAAAAAACACACATTTGGAATTTTTACCATACTGAAGATTCTCCCTAAATGTTCTCATAATGATATCAAAATGATCCATGTGCTTCCCCTTTTACATGGAGTAAAAAAATATCTTCCATGAACAAAACAATGAATGAATCCAAAAACCAATGAATGATCTAGTACATCAAATCCATAAATACCATATGATCATTATTGAATAATAATGGAAAACCATGAATATTATCAGTCCATACAAGATCCTAAATGTTGTCTTGGGTATATCCTCTTCTTGAAATATCAACTGGTGGTACCCTTACTAATTGTTAAACATTGAAAAAACATTATCATATAATATGATCAAAGATATAATAAATCTTGGGAAATCAATATTTTGTCTAAATAGTTACCATGTATAAGATATGAGAGTCAAAAAAAGTTTTAGGTTCTCATACACCTTGTTAGAAAAAATTAAAAGGGGAAACCCATTTTGCAATGCTAGGAAGAATAAATAAATTCTCCTCTAGATCATCTATTTGGAATTTATGTTTCACCAAATCAGTGGGATCTATATAATAATATGGGATCGAAATGGGAATCTTACCCAAGAGAAGATCAATAGTAATATCAACCTCTCTCTATGCCAGTAAAAAATTAAAATCATCTAAAAAACCTTAGGGTATGCACACACTGCTTCAGGAAGAGAACAACCGAAATATGGGTCAATAAAATCAATGTAAATCTCTATAAATTTTCATGAGATTACCTTAGAAAAAAGGAAAACATGGCACACACTTATTTATCCAAAGTCCCACTAAACCTGAAACAAATGGTTAACCCCCTTAGAGGATAAATAATAAACCCAAAAATGTTAATAGAATATATAGGAAACAATGTTTATTATTTAATCCATTCCATATATCATTTTGATGATGTCAATATCTAGAACTAAAAAGTCCCATATCACCTCATAGTATGATATAATTACCTAGTATGTATAACACTTGAAACCTTATTCAGACCTCACTTCTATTGTTTTGGAATGATATTACAAGAACAATACGTTTTTACTGAAAAACCCACACGTAAACTAACATTAATGATATAAAATAATGGGTATCACATGTATCAAAAAACAGCATCATAGAAGATGAAATAAAGACAATACCTCAAACATTAGTTGGCCCTACTTTAGATTAATTTTGTGTATACTCTACATTATAATGATGTATGGTCTTTAGATACTACATAAGATTACCTTTTTTACTTTAACATCCCCCTTGGCATGAGGAAAATATCCACCATTATTTGATGCATTTGTATAAACCTATATCCCCATGGTAAATGTTGACCCCACCATACTTCCATGTGATATCCTATCACAAAAACATTTCAGATGAGCCGTTTTTCCACAATTATTAATTTCATGGGTTCCTATAAACAATTTTTCATGTTATTATTATGCCTATATTACTGATAAAAAACTGTATATTGTTTCCTAAATGAAGCATGAAAAACTATCATTGAAGAAAACTAACTATATTTGAACTTTCATTTTAGACTAGAAGATACAACCTGACTAATAACAATACCAATTACGGATCCACCAAAACCTATCATACCAACTAATTCTACCTATTTTTTGACTTACACTACAATGGTTGCAAGGAGTATGAAAATCAACATTGACTGAATATCTTTCCACAGTCGTAACTCAATCCTCTAATCATTTAGTTAATAATTATTGAAAATATCTTCTGATAAGAGAACCAATATAAATAAATAGGTGGAATACTTAATTATTGTACACACTCTATACTCTATTTTCAAAAACTCATGTGTCTTCAATTCAAATAATGTCTTATGATAAAATTACTGATTGGATATTTTCTTAAAGGAATTCCATATAAGATCCTCACATATTATAGTTTTTATAATATATTCAAATATATCTTTCCATACCCTTGAAATATAAATTTGAAAAAATATTTGTTATAACACTACTAGATTTTTTGGTTTTCGAGGCAGGGAACTTTTAGCAGCCGCCAATTGGCGGCTTCTAATAATATCAACAGCGGCCGCCAAATGGAGGCCGCTGCACTTTAATATCTAAAAACCTAATTTTCCCTTCCCCCTCCCAGACCCCGCGACCACCCCTCCCCGACCCCTCGACCCCGACCCCTAGCGACCCCGACCCCTCGACCCGGCGACCCCGACCCCCGGTGATCTCGACCCCTGCTGACCCCTCCCCGACCCCCGGTGACCTCGACCCCCGACCCCCGACCCCGGACCTCCCGGAGACCCCGGAAACTGCCGTCGACCCCGAACCCTGGAAACCTCGACCCCCGACGATCCCCACCCCCTTGCCTCCGTGCTGCGACACCCACAACCACGACGAACCCCACCACCTTGCCTCCACGCTGCGCCCCCGTGACCCCGACACCCCCATGACCCGGCAACCCCCACCCCCTGCCTCCGCACTGCACCTTTGGATAGTCCTATCATCTTCATTCCCTCCCGGCCCAGTTTCATCCCTCCGGTAAGTCCTCTTGCCTGCATTGGACTCCTCCGGTCTATTGTGCCCCGCCGTATAGAACCATCCCACGCTTCGGCCGACGGTTTCGATCCTTTCGAGTCCGGCCATCGAACCCCTCTCGTCAAGTCACTGTTCTATCATGGATCCGAAATCAAGTCACTCCCCGTTTCCTGCAGTCGAGTCCTCCATAGGTAATGTTTTTTATCCATCAAATTTGGTTTTTAAAGTTTAATGATATGTGTTTTTTATCCTTCAAATTTGATTTTTAGTGAAAATTGTAATTATATCCCCAGTTATTATTTGTAAAAATATTTATGAGTTATATATTTATAAAAATTACCTGATTTAACTATACTTTCTTTTAATGTAGGTATGTCACAGGGTGGTCACAGTGGTTCACATGATGTTGTCGGTATGTATGTTTCCATTTTTCTAAATTAATTTATTGTAAGTTTCTGTGTATATTTACCTAACTGTTTCTAATCATTAATTTATATTTTAATTGAATTATGAATTTATTTTTATCATGATCTAGTGCTTCTTCCAGTAGACGAAGGGGTCCTGGTAGAGGGGTTCGATCCTCGAACTCTGGAGCTCGATTGGATGTGTTATTTGACAACACATTTTATCTAGTTGGAGATGGTGCTACTGCATTGAGTCGTCAGTTTGGGCATATGATACGAGACTCACACAGATTCCCTATGACGACTCCTGACTGGAGTTATTTCCCCTAGGATACATTGAACAGGTTATGGGGGGAGGTTTAGGTAAATTCAATGTTTAATTTTTCATGATATATTGTTATTATTATTGTACCATCTACTGACAATTTTTTTAACAGGATAATTTGACATCCTGTCCAGATGAGTTTCGGGCTGTATGTATGTCCAAATGCCGAAACTTATGGAAGGATTAAAAGTCAATGGTGAAGAGAGATCACTGGACACCATTTGTGGGTGTGGAAGACATTCTACAGCGAGTCCCTCTAGGCATTCTTCCTAGGTAGTGGCAGGATTTGGTTGCGTTTTGGTCGAGTGAGGTAGCGATGGTAAGATTTATCAATTTTAATCTATAAATGACTAATTTTTCAAATTTCTACTATGTAAATACATTGAATGTAGACCGATTCAGCTCTTCATTCACATAATCGGGCAATTCAGGGCACGCCTTCCAGACTTGGCACTCGACATGTGTCACAACTTAGACATGATGTAAGTTTAGAATTAACTATTTCATTAATATTTTAAAAATATTGCAGTATAACATGGTGAACCCCTTTATTATAGTTACACCAACATGGTGAGACAATCGATTGGATGTCTGTATGGATGAGGACTCGTCGGGCGGGTGATCCCGATGTTGTCGGTGTTATAGTAAGAAAATTATTTACTAATAAATGTATTTTTATTTTATATAAATTATTAATATTTGTTCATTGATTCATTATATGCTACATTCTCAGTTTTACGCTCAGTTAGAAGAGTTTCCAGAGGAGCAACATCATAGTAATGTGCGTAGAGATGAAATATTTCACCGTTTCATGGGGCGTGATGGTCATGATTATTCTTTGACTTATGGCGGTGGTGTCCCACGACGTGCAGTTGTTAGAGAAGATGTGATGGGTTCATGCTGAGTGTCAGGGATGCACACTCAGGCTGAGATAGATGCTTCCATGCAGGATATGAAGCATAATTTTTATGCACAGTTTCAGCAGTTACATGCAGAGTATGAGGAGAGGTTTTCACAGATGTCATCACGTATCGATGATATGACGACGCAACAAGTGGCACCACAGGTAAACAATAAAACAAACCATAATCAGATTGAATTTTATTGATATGTTTAAGATACGTAATATTGATATATATTGTAGGCTCCGAATACAGCTAGTGGACATCACAGTGATATTGGTGGTCCAGATGAGAATGAACCCCATGCATGAGGTAATTTCATTTGTGTTGATGAATTCTCTAGAAGTTTTTATATCCATGGTGAATATAATTTTCCTTTTTTACCTAGATTATTATTTTTAGTATTTCTGACCTGAAACCACTATGAAACATTCTAATTATTATTCGTGACATGTACGCGCAGACAACACGTCAATCGGACATGCGGTTTGCGCGGTACGACTCAATATGCGTCTTTTAAGTGATGTGTGCACTTCATAAACGCACGTGGGGTGGTTCAAATGGTCCGAATGGAGTTGGAATGGCCTGAAATCAGATGAAAAATATGGGTGAGTGATTTTTGAAGTGGTCAAGCAGACGACATGTCAATTGGACGTGTCGTGTGCCCACGATGACCGAGAACGCAGTTCTGGTGTCGTAAACAGCCAAAAACAGGCGTCTAATGGTCAAATTCATAGCGGACGACCTCATATTGACCTGAAAACACCGTGAAACATTATAATTTTTATTCATGACATGTACGCGTAGATGTCACGTCAATCAGACGTGTGGTTTGCGCGGTACGACTCAATATGTGTGTTTTAAGTGATGTGCGCGCTTCATAAACGCGCGTGGGGGGGGTCCAAATGGACCTAAAAATGTCGTAATGATCTGAAATAATAAGAAAAATACAATTGAGTTTTTTTAAGTTGTTGAGAAGACGCCACGTCAATCAGACGTGAAGTGTGCCCGTGGTGACCGAGAACGCAGTTCTAGTGTCATAAACGGCCAAAACGGGGTCTAAAAGAAAAATTCATAGCAGACGACCACAGACTGACCTGAAACCATTGTGAAACATTCTAATTATTATTTGTGACGTGTAAGAATAGAGGGACCATCAATATGATGGGCGGTTTGCGTCGTACGGCTCAATATGCGTGTTTTAAGTGCTGTGCGCGCTTCAAAAATGCGCGTGGGGGGTCCAAATGTGCCGAAAAAAGTCGGAATGGCCTGAAATTAGAATACAAATACGAGTGAGTGATTTTTGAAGTGGTCGAGCATACAGAACATCAATCAGACGTGTCGTGGGCCCGTGGTGACCGAGAACGCAGTTCTGGTGTCATAAACGGCCAAAACAGGCGTATAATGGTCAAATTCATAGCGGATGACCTCAGATTGACCTGAAACCACTGTGAAAGAATCTAATTATTATTCGTGATGTGTATGCACATAGGTCATGTCATTCGGACATGCGGTTTGCGCGGTAAGGCTCAATATGCGTGTTTTAAGTGTTATGCGCGCTTCAGAAACGCGCGTGGGGGGGGGGGGGGGGGGGGTCCAAACGGGCCGAACGAAGTCAGAATGGCCTGAAATCATACAAAAAATATGGGTGAGTGAATTTTGAAGTGGTAAAGTAGACGGCACATCAATCGAACGTGTCGTGTGCCCCCCCGGTGACTGAGAACGCAGTTCTGGTGTTATAAACGGCCAAAACTGGTGTCTAACGGTCAAATTCATAGAAGATGACTGCCGATTGACCTGAAACCACCGAGAAACATTCTAAATTTTATTCGTGACGTGTACGCACAGACGGCACGTCAATACGACGTGCTTTTTGCGCGGTACGAATCAATATGCGCGTTTTATGTGATGCACGCACTTCATAAACACGCGTCTGGGGGTCCAAATGGGCCGAATGAAGTCGTAATGGCCTGAAATAAGATGAAAAATATGTGTGAGTGAATTGAGAAGTGGTCGAGAAAGCGGAACATCAATCGGACGTGCCGTGTTCCCGTAGTGACCGAGAACGCAGTTCTGGTGTCATAAACGGCCAAAACGGTCGTTTAACGGTCAAATTCATAGCGGACGACCTCATATTGACCTGAAACCACTAATCTCTCTAGGTTCCCAATAACATCATGACCTAGATTCTAAATGGTGAGTATTATAGAATCAATAAAATAAGGGTCCACTAGAGATAAAAAATAAACCTCATATCTCCCAACATCCTCTATATGTTTTAGAATATCTCTTCTAGGATGCATTGTCTAACAATCTTAATATGAAACTGTATAATTTTAGAGAATATTCCTAGTTCACAAGACCAACATCATTTATGTATATCAAAGATTCAAAAAATATTAATTTAAAGTAATTAAAAATTTATATAATAAGGATGAAACCTTCATTAGAGAATAGGTCAATTTAAATAAACTACCCATTCAATTCTGTCAAATGACCTCTAACATCATACCTTAAACCATGATAAATGTTTTTGACCACCCATGATAAAATGTGTTCTTCCAAGATGTGATCCATCTAGGAATATTCCAATATTTACTTAATGAAATATGATGGTCCTAACTGCTATGTAACAAAGGAATATAACCAAACTCAGGCTGTGTTAACACACTTCATAATGAGTATCCCTTTGATACCAAATTGTCACTATCCAGCACAAGTCAATTAGGTAAGACATCTGAGTTTACCCTTCACTATGTTATAGTGGAAAAGGATAACAAATAAAATTCATGAATACAACAAAAACAAGACATAGAACCATAATAATATTTGGAAGAAATAAATATAAAAATATCAATAAAAACCGATCCAAGTAGGGTAAACAAGAAAAACATGAAAAGATAGGACTATAAATTCTTCATGTGACCAACCATAGTGATCTTATAATTCTTCTTTGAAGATATCAAATAGATAGATAACTAGGAATATTACATGATTCCCTACCCTTTCCACGAGTCAAAAAAATAAGGCCTAATATCTCCCAATGTAAAATGTTGTGTGTGAGCACAGAGCTTAGTATGTTACCACCACATAATCTATATATGTTCTAATATTAATAATACACAAGTTATATCATTAAAACAAAATCTTATATATAAATAAATTTCATAAATAATAGTATCAAAAAATTTCATTTAAAATCCATAAATACATACCATATTAACTAAATAATTAATACATCTTGTATAAGATAGAATCTATCAAATCGAAAAACTGAAACAATATCCAAAAAATAAACCATCAGATGATAAACAAGGTAAAAAACAAAAAGTACTCCATTTTTGGGAATATACTATTGGAATATGTACTAGAAATAGAAAATAAAAAACCAATCCAAAATTCTTTAAAACTTATATAATGTCCAGCCATGGCCGATTTATATAAAAAATATAACCCCTAGTAATAACACACACACAAGGGTCACATATATCTATTTCTCGACATACTAAAGGTTCCTAATATGCAATTATTTATCAAAACCATGTCTAAAACCATTATCATATTTAATTAAAAATTATTTTCATCAAAGATAATACATATCATAAAAATATTGGAAATCATGTATTAGTAACACATTAGTAGATTATACTACCCCTTGAATTATACACCTATATGCATTCAACAATAAAGATGAACAATGAACACATCAACCTTCACAAGAAAAGGCACAAAAAGATGATGAAAATGATCGTTAGAAGACAAAAATCGATCATGAATCTAAATGAAAACCTCAACAAAAAACCCCCACAGCCCCAACCATAAGAAAATAATATTAAAAATTATCTCTTACCTGGAGAGATGCACCAAAACCACTATAAAAATTAGACACCCTAAAAATGATTCGTAAGGAGTGGATATCTTCCAAAATATCTTGAGAGAGTTTTAAGATATGAAAGAGTAGAATAAACAATAAAAGAAACAATATTCAACCAATCCAAGAATTTGAAACCATTATAATCAAATATTACATGATCGTAATAACTTTCACAGCATGTAATACCATGAATTAAAATGAAACTGAAAACTGGGTTGCTATAGATTGAAAATACTAGCCTTAACCATTACCTGATGTGAAAGCAATAAACAGTCTGTGAACCTCTAACACCCAAAATCTATTTACAAAATATTCAATGTGGCCAATAACAGTCATGAACTTGATTCAAAGAATATAAAACATTCATTCCTTGAACCAACACATGACGTCTTCTAGGAAATGGGTAAAAACATTAATTATTTACAAGAAATGTATATTTTTCAGGATTTGTAAACTTATCAATACATAAAATAACTATGAATACTGTAAACATAATTTATTCTTCTAAGAATCTCAAAAACTACCTCTAGTGTTCAATAAATTTTTTTAGAACCCCATAAATCATTTTACAAGCTTAATCCTAGATTTCATTATCTCTAAAGAACATACATACATGAATATTATGTCACCTTCAGAAGAATAGGATCTAAATTCCATAGAATCCCATAATACACCCAAATAAAGAGGTAAACATAAAAAAGTTAAAGCATATTTTATTGAACATAATCGGGTTTAACACACCATAATCCTAGAATTTCACCTTAGGTGGTTAGGGAGCCATACATATATAATTCTAAAAACATGCAACAAAATGGGTTTCGATAATAGAATATATATAATAGATAAAAGTAATTGTATAGTTATAATGTATCTAACCTAATAGTCACTCCCAAATAATCACTACTAACTATATAATTTTGGTTAATGTTAGATTTTGACGTCATGGGGTTCAGTTTATAGAATTTTAATTTCTGTTTATAGAGTAAAACAACCATTTTGTTTCAATTAAAATACCAATTTAATGGAAACCATTTATCTTATATTTTTAATAATTAATATGTTCATATTTATAAACATCACAGTCTAGATTAATAATTTACCATTCCTAAATTATAAAAACATATTCCTTATTTTTTATAATTATAAATTTATGATTCTAAAATCATACCATTATTTATTGTCTCAGAACGTATCATGTTCAAATATAATGGTTAGATTATATGGATCTCTATTACCAATTTTTAAATATAATGTCTTTGTAAATTTATATTAAAATCTATTTAATCATTACTAAATAATGTTTCAATCCATATAACTCAATATACAAGGATCAAACATATGATAATATGTTTGTTAGGGTGGTATCATCAAGATATATGGGAGAAAAAAATTTATGTTGATTTAGATGCTTTAAAAAACAATTATTTATCCCCTTTCTAAAGTTAGTGTTAGTAATTTTTCCAATATAAATTCAAGGAACAACATTATGCATCATGAAATTCATCCAATAAAATGAACATGGAATGGCTTATGAATATCCCATAAATACTAAGGTTCCAAAAATAATTCAGGCGACAATTCTTTGATGTCTTGTCGGGTCAAGAAGAAAAGGACAATTCTTAATAATAACAATAATAAACTCCAAAATACATGCACATAACCCATCATTGAAATAAATAAAACTATAATTCACTAAATCTAAAACATCATGTACCTTACAATGTATATTTTATTTTCCCTTTACATAGGTTAGTTATTCTTAAGAACATGATCATTACCACATTATAAAATATCATAGTCTTATTTCTACACACATTAAATTTAAATCCAATTAAAAGAATCTATAATACCACTAATGGTATACTCAGCCTGATTGAATCATAACTAACTAAGTCAAATTTTCCACCTTGCCTCAAGCATGCCTCCATGTATGAAAGATGTTTCTAACTATAAGTGAGGGATGATGATGGTGTGGGGGAGAGACTATAAAATCTTTACAAGAGTATATCATATTAGTATGCAATATATAAATAAATGTAATATATATAAATATAAATCAAGGAATGTAAACCATCAACAAATAATATTCAGATAGTCATAAATAATATGTCGAACCATATCCAATAACATATAAAAATAATGAACATTATGCTATATAAAAATATCAATAAAGGGATGTATGTATGAATGCATACAATACAGTAAATTCCCTAAAAAGGTGTACAAAAATTAAAAAATATAAACACCAATAACATATTGAGCATTACCTATTTTCCCAAAATCTCAACTCATTATTAGTATAGAAAATCATACATCCATAGTTGGTTGCTTCCCTATGTCCCACACAATATTAATTATGTCTCTCCAGGTACAAAAGGAAATCCGGAATAGGTGGTGAGTAATAAAAAATATTCCACTACCAATGTTGTCTAATATTATATAGTGTTGGGAAACATTGTGATGTATTTTAAATGTTATAATTTAAAACTAGTAAACATACTCAATGAAACATGTGTCGGTTCAGGAACCTAAAGGGACACCCACCTGATTCTACCCACTTTAGAATAAATAAGAATGTCTCTAAACATTTAATATTTTATAAAAATAAGTAGTTTCATGTCATAAAATTATGTATAAAAAATATCGAATGATTTGTTTATTAACTAAAAAACGACATTATAAAACATAATTTCCATTGATTCTAAATAAACAACATGAAACTTTATGTTCGCTAATTCCAAATAAACATTATGAAATAACATGTCCATTAATTCCAAGAAAAATTCAATCATAATTTTTATTATTACAATAATCATAATAAAAATCATGTTTATAAATGCTAAATAAAAAAATAAGGAACTCCATTTCTATTATAGAAGGTAATAATGATGTTATCACATCCATGTAATATTAGAGTCAAGGATAATGAGTTTCACCATATCAATGTATCAATTCAATTGAAAGTTATCACTTGAACCACGAGTATTCCTATTCCATGTACATCTAATTAACTCAAATTATAACACTTCACTAGTAAATTATTAGACAAACACACCTTATTTGTGTTTTGGTTATAAGGTAAATATGAGTAATTATGAAATATAATCAAATCTACCCAAGGGTTGGTTTGGGTTGACGTCATAAACCTATAAACAAGTATAAGGGTGTCATAGGATTTCCATTTTAATTTTTAAACAACAAATTTGTCAGTTCTCCTATTTTAGGATTAATATATGGATGATCTGGCATGCAGTGGAATGGTGAAAAAATATCAATAGAAAATATTAATGGAAATGGTTGAGACCACATACATTATTCCTGTAGTAGAATCCTTATCCTATATCATCCCATAAAAATTTCTAAAAAATTGAAAATTTTATAGATAGAGAAATTCCAATAATTTAGGGAATACTAGCTTGCTTTAAAATAACTTCCAAAAAATGAGAAAAATGAAAATGTAAGGTATGATGATTGAATACCATACTATGGTTGATCCAATGATATGAGAGTTTATCTAATTAAACCTAAATTGTATAATTTATCTCAAATACTAGATTGATTGATGTTGATATATCTAAATTTTGAGGATTTTTTATGAATGGAAAATGTGGTGAGAATGGGAGAAGATATGATTTTTGGAAGGAAGAGAAAAATGGGAAATTCAACCATTTCAAAGGGGAAAATGGTCTCATCACAAGGATGGATAAATAATGTGCCCCAAATTTCTACATATCCCACCCTATTGTATATAAATACACATCATTTTATATATCATGTGAATCCCATGCGTGATCATTGTGAAAAAGTGATACCCACTTCACCAGGTCAGGTGGATAGTTAAAGAAACCAAACTAAAACCATGCACCAAATATCATGAATTTATTGCAACATTCACTTGGTCATATGGAATCACTCAGATGGTTAAATTAATAACGTGGTTCCCTTTATGGACCACATGATTGGGATGAATGGTTATAACCAACCATGTATTATCTGTGCACCTCACCCCATCCTTTCAATATTTATAACATTGGTTTCCGAATGAGAATGAACTCTGTGGACACCTTTAATATTCTCTTAGGAAAAATTATTTATATTATTCAATATGTGTCACTAAATTTAAAATAATCCATACCTCTTTGAAAATCTAGTAACTTTCAAATGGATAATTTTATAATTCTTATTTCAAAAGTAAATTTAATTTATAGAATTATTATTTTAAAATTTATAAAGATAACATTTTTTTGAAGATTAAATATATATAGAAAGACCATGTTTTTTAAAAATTCGTTTTTAAAACATTTAGTTCCCTTAATAATATTTTGTATGTAATTTTATTATATTAAAATTCTATTTATTTACAAATTTTATATTATTCTCAAAATTTCTTAATAATAACAAGCCATATTTAATTTTATTATAGTGTTGTGTACAAAATAAACTATCAATTTTATTATTAATTTTGTGGATCTAAAATAAATTGTAATTATAGTACCAAGAAATAACATTATCTTATAACTACTGGAGAATAAAAATAATATTATAAACATCCAATTATATAAATCTCACACCCCCTTTGGGTTTTAGTAGTAATTTATTATTGGTAATCGAAGATAAGGAAACCATATTACATAAACGATAGCGTAGAATATATTAATCTAATACATAATTGTTTAAAAATTGAAATACTACCTAATTTAATGAGTATACATCACTCAAGTTTAATTATAACTCATGAAAAAATATATGAAAAATGACTAAAAAAATGAAAAATAATATAAATTATGATCTTATGATTGATTCTTAGGCTACTTCCTCAATCTCTAGTCATCCCCATTTCGTTTACTTCCCCTTTTAAATTCCCATAAGATCATGCACATGACATTCAGAAAGCATTCCATATCACTTTTGAGAATATTAGTAAATCATATATTAAATCTAAAATGTTTGAGATATATTGGCATGATGGAATATAAAACAATGTAAAAACAATATTCATACATTATAAATGAAATGAACTATTATATTGTTTTCATTTAATTAAAATTAACTATTTTTGATAGTGTATACAACATGCAACAATAAGACTAAATAAACCATGACATATTATTATTTAAATTTGAAATTTATAATCTCACCATTAAAAAGGTATGTATGAATAGTATTAATTACTTTATGAATTATATATAAGTACCCTACCTGGTATTACTAACTTCTTAGTAAATAATTTTTCAATTTTCTAGTAATTACATTTTGTTCATCAAAAAATATTTTTCTTCAATAATGATTTTAATTTATTTTTTAAGGAGAATATTATAATTAATTTAAAGAGTTTTTTAAATGCAATTTTTTAAAAATAAAAAAATATTTTAAATCATCATGTAAAAATAATCATAGGGTCCAATTTTGATATTTTTTAAAAGGGTAATTTTTTAACAAATTGTGAAAGAGAATACTATTTATAAATATTCCATTTCATTTCATAATGAAATTTAAATTTCCCATTATGATTTGATTTTTTTCAAATTAATATATGTTTTAGTTATTTATATATAATATAAAAAATTAAATTTATTTTTTTCTTTATATATAATTTTCGTATAAGTCTATTTCTGGCTTCAAAAAATAGTTTTTCTGAAAACCATTTCTTTTCCTGTTGTGTGTGTTTAATTTTATATTAAATTATTCTTTATCTGTTAAATGAAATTGAAAATTTTATTTGATATTTAATATTTTAAAAATTGGTATTAGGTTATATTTTTAACTTATGTATTGGTCACATGTAATTGTAAAAATATTAGAAATTTATTACCACAGATATGGTTAAAATATGACTACTGAGGATTAGACTATAGAGATTAGAGATCAAATGACCTATGAAATTTTCAAATTTATATATTATATATATATACCTTATATCACATAATATTAAATAATATTCAATTATTAATTCATTTTGTGTGAATAAAATATGAATATATATATTCTATTTTAAAAAACACCCCGTTTCACATCTCACCAACTTATAAAAGGACACCCAATATACAATCCTCTCCACTCAGAAAGTAATTTTTTGAAATATCCACACTAAAATACCTTTCATACTACCCTCCCCATTTTCTTGAGTTTCTTATTTAATTAAAAACACATATTAGGATTTCTTTTGGTATAAACCTAAAGAGGCATTCCAAATAAGTGGTGTTGTTCTTTACTAAGAATTTCTGTTCAATTTCTTCCACCACCACCTTAAATTATTATTCACTAATGATGATATAATTAAAAAAGTATATTCCATATAATAATATGTTATTGTGTTAATGTAAAACACTAAAATATTCTCATATTTAATCAAATGGGAAACAAAAACATTGTTTGGGTGTACAGCAGGCAACTGCCTCAAAAATCAATATTATTATTTTTCTATAATATCTATTCATGCTTATTTATGATGTGGTATTTAATGTATATATATATATGACATAGATGAAATATTTATTATTTTGGAAAGATAATATGTCAAATAATTTCATCATGTTCAATTCATTGAATAATGATAACATTGTTCATTTTTATATGTTGATTACCACCTCTAAATTGTTGGTTGGCTTTCTTTTCATTACTGGAACACACGAATGGTATATATAAAGGCCCGTGATTATTATAAATTAAAAATAAATAATATTTTATGAATATTCATTGTATTACACAACTTCATGACTAAGGACCTTAATTTTTTAGTTCCATTGGAATCATGGAAACCTAAACACTAGTCCACATGTGAGCAATGTCGTCTCCTAATAGGTTATTTATAAGTATAACCATTCTAGAAAATATCATACATAAATAAATTCTTGATAAACATGGGAAATTAAATATAATTTTTTTTATCTTAGATACTCAATTAGTGTAAACATGGAAGATACGTAAGCATAAGATGAGCATATGCCTAGGAAGAAAAAAAAATACATTTAAAAACCGTACCCTACATTCAATGATTATAATCATGAATGATGGTATAATGATTAAAAATTAATACTAAAAAATCATAATATAATAATGAGATTGTAAAATTGGTATAGTACATAAATTTTTTTCATACACATAATCATATAAAATCATTTCTATATCAATCATGGATCATTTCCAAGGCTATAATATTGAAATGGGTTTACTCCCCAAACCATCGATGTAAAAAATATCCACACCAAATAATATCAAAATAGAAAAACACCATTTCTGAAAAATCTTCACTCTGCATACCATTCATATTAATTTCATGATATATAAATCATTACCCAATACATTGGAGTATTATATAATTCCCACCTGTCTCATAATGAGTACTATAATTATTTTTTTAGTATGTTCATAAAAATTCCTCATATAATAACTCATGAAATAAAATTGGTCTCATATGTATTCCATAATAAAATGACATTTGGAAATGTGATAGGTTTCATAAACAATTTATCATTTTATCAAAGCATAACCAAGGAAAAGAAGTGGGTTTCGTAATAATTTTTTCATGGTATAACCCATGGAAGATAAATGGATTTAAAAAACATAAATACATGATTAAAAAAAACATTTTCAGAATGAATAATAATGTTATTTTTAGATTATATCTCTAATAAGTCATAGGTATCATGAACAGATTAAATCATAGATGGAAAATGATTTTTATCGATTATTTAAAACATTTCTTATAGAAAATAGGCAATTAGCATTAAAAATTTTAAAAATGTAAAAAAAATATGAAATAGTTTTCATTGAAAATAACCATGAAATATTATAAATAAATCTTGAATGAAAATAATTTTCATTATGACCTCATGTTTTATTTATTCTGTAATAATTTAACCAAATATTTATTTCACAATTTCGATAAAATCGATGGGGGAATTATTTTGAATGTTACAAGAATAATCCATTTATATTTTTGTAATAATTATAAAATGGTAACAAAATTAAATTTTACTATAATTTGGAAAATTATAAAACATTTTTGAAAACAATTTTAGAGTTAATTATTTAAGAAGAAAACTAATTTCTATCCACAAATATAATTAAATTTGGATGCTCATAAAATGTCAATTATTTAAAGTACCAAATATTTCTAAATTGTAATATTACATAAATATATCATGAATGAATAGAGTAGATAAAAATTCATGAGTTTATTCAGATATGGTTCATTGTAATTGATCATTGGAAACATAATTATAAAAATCCCAAGAAACTATGAGACTTTAATAGTAAATCATTACCACTTTGTTAAAGTTGAACCATAAGAACCATGATTGAATAAAATAAAATGGAACTCAAAATATTGGTATAAAAAAATAATTATATTACATGTAAAAGGGTCTTTATATACATGTCATTAAAGAATATTGGTGAATAACATAACATACATCTCAAAGAAGTCAAATTGAGAAAAAACGCCTTTACCGTTTGTCTTGAATTAAATATTAATCATTAATAACTCCTCTATAATAAATATAATTTTATCATACATCAATTAAATAACCATATTCATATATAACACATTATATATCATTTTTATTACCTTTTATTATACATTTATTAATAATTCCCTGTTAATGTTACATTTTATGAAATAAATGTGTTTTTGTTTGTTTTGATTTTTTATTTTTTTTATTCATACGTTAATAATAATTTAATCATAATTATATTGGTAAAATTGATATTAATTTGATACATGTTCAATATATTTAATTATAGTATTTCATAAAATTTAGTGATATAAAATTAAATACCTCATTAATGCAGATGGTAGGCCATAAATATGCATAAATGCTATTTAAATTTTCTTATTTCATTGAAATAATGAAACTTAAATGATATATATTATCGTTATAATATAATTTTTATGTCATATATTTAACAGAAGTTTATTAAAACCTTCCATAATACATTCTATGTAAAGAGTGAGCGAATCACATCATTTCACGGGGTAGTAGTCTATCGTACAATTTAGCGATGTTATAATATTTCCAGAAAATGGAGAGTATGAAAGTAAATGATATAATGATTCAAATTTTTTAATGAAATACTAAACACCATATATAAATAAAAAATCCATCATTACAACCATAATTGAGATGTAGTAATGAAAAAATGAATAACATTGGTTCGTGAGGCATTAGTCCATCGTACACATGAAGAATTATTTTTTCAACCCATTTGACTGATGTCAAGGTGGTTATAGGTTATTCCATTAACATAATAATATCTCCATTTATGTAATATACTATGTTTATTATATATTCATGGTATAATTAAAATTTAATGTGGTGGATCAAAAAATAAATTCTTAAAAACACATGTTGTCACATTCTACGCCACTTAAAATGAATTTCTCAAAATTAAATTTTATCACTGTGATATTAAAAAGTGATGATACCTAATCCTTATAATATCCCCAAGTTCCCAAAAATATTCCTCAAACTTTTTTTCATTATAAAACACTAAGCAGTCAAGTGTTATTGTTTTTTTAGAAAATTCTATATTTGATCTAGAATCTCCACTGGTTGTTCCTTATAAGACATATCTTGCCCCAATGGTATGAATTTTTAGTTTATTATATGTGAGTGGTCAAGTACTCACAAAATTACTATAGATACATGGAAGAAGTTGTGGTTGTGAGAGAGGATTGGTGGAAGCACCAGCCAATATGAAACCATCCTGATATGATTAAAAATATCAAAGGGACCAAAATACTAAGGGTTATTTTTCCCTTTCATCCAAAATCTCAGAACCTTATTCTATGAATAAATAAAAAGAAACACATTGTCACTAACTTCAAATTATAGATGTTACTAGTGATTATCTTAATATATTTTATGTTTACACTAATCAACCTTTAGGTGTATCAAAATAGATCCAACCTTCTATTCAATTTCATATAAATCTCAAGTCCCAATAGATTCATTTTTCCAAATACATTCAAGAAATTTGCAGATCTATATTTATTTTTATAGATTTTTTCACAAAGATCCATCTAATTTATTGAGTTACAATTTTTTAAACTAAACTAGAAGAGTGTGTTGGTCTAAAACACCTTTTAAATCCATTGAAAAATATCACAACATGGTTTGAATTTTTGATTTAGAATAACCATCGATATAAGAATTATATGGAGTGTTGAAATACAAATCCATATCAATATCATACTAAAAAAATCTCTAGGACATTATGGTAAACCTAAAATCACGATCATATACAATGGAATATAGTACTAAATTCAACCTAACTAATTATTTATTGAATATAATTTCATGATGATCTATATAGAATTATTCTCTAATAAAAATAAAGTGTAGATACATAGTATGGTGATCAACTACGACCCAAATAGAATTATGAATTTTAAATGTTTTGAGGGGTCAAAGTAAAAAAACCATAGAGATGTTTTATCATTTCCTTTCGGTTACGGGTAATCGATTGAAAATTGCATTAGACTATTTTACTTTAACTTTAACTTTCTTACATTTTATGAATTGTGAAACAAACTTTGAGATATCACACTTCATTCAATATAAAAATAAGTGAAATTTCAAATCTATATACATCTTCATATTTGAGTTTTTTATCCTTTTCATGGACAATAGAGGATGATGATTTTGACTCAAAGCATCGTCCATGTTGTTATCTTTACTAGGTTAGATATGTATTGAGATGTTATAATATTTAATCACATATAAGAATATTCATTGGAAAAAGTTCAACTCTTTAATTTGTGAATATGTATATTCTTTTTTTGATCAGCATATACATCATACTTTTCTCTGTAAAGATAATTCCTCCATATTTTTAATGAAAAAAATAATCACATCTTACACTAAATCAAGAGCTATATAATTTCTCAGATGATTCATCAATTTTCACAAGGAATCAGATATAAACATTCTACTATACATAATATCACAAGCCAATTTCATTTCATATACCTCATTAATGACTATACCCTATTATCCTCTTCATGGAAATGTGAACATAGTTTTCGTTGACTAATCTTATATTCAGTTCCTTGAAATTTTCCTCACATTAATTAGTCCAAATGAATATTGCTCTATTCCCAACTAACTAGGTGAGAGGATTATATTTTCTGGTTAAATTCACCAAAAAACATCAATAAAATCCATCTAACCGAATTAAACATTGAATCTCACTCATTTTTGTTGGTCAGGGCCAACATTTAATAGACATTACCTTTGATGAATCTATAAATATAACCTATATTGGGATTATAAGACCCAAAAAATGAAATATGTTTCATACAAAATTTAAAAAATTAAAAAATTTAAAATAGTTTCTCTTTCTTTGGGGAATTCTGTAAAATTATCAAGTGAAATTCATACAATATAGTGATCTTTTCATAGAAAATATTGTCATCTATAAATACTTATATAATGTAATAAATAAATTCTTTAAATACACTATTCATGAAATCTAAGAATATTGAAGGGTATTTTCTAATACCAAAATGCATCAATATATATTTATAGTGTCCATACATTTTATATAATGTTATCTTGGGTATTTCATCCTTATTAGACTTTAATTTATGATATCCTTAATGATGGTCTATCATAAAAAGAAATTGATATATTTGTAATAGATCAAATAAGTCATAAATACATGAAATATGATACTTATTCTTAATTGTGATATTTTTTAGCTATCAATAATAAGTTAGTAATTAAACTGATCTGAAATTATATTTAACAATGAGAGTAGGTTAACACCTATGTGACTCACTTGGTCAAATGAATCCATTATGAAGGTTCTCCTTGAGTATTTTAATTAATTCTTACAACTCAATTGAGGCCACAATATATAATGTATTTCAAATTTCTATCTAACCAGGAATAATTTATATTGAGAAATCAACATTTTTTTTGGCAGAATATAATGAATTTATTCTCAATAAAATCTGAAAATTCATTCACAATAGTTATATCATGGATGTTGTGATTTTCCCCTTCTATCTATAAGAATAATAATCTCTAAATTATAATTAGCAGTCATTCAATTTATGTACTCTCTATTGGATGTTCATACTTATTATCACAAGCATAGATGATTATAGGTTTTATATAGAACATAAAACATGAAATACCATCCTAAAAAATATATGTGGGATTTATGAAGTGAAATCCAATCCATGCCCATGAAAAGCCAAAATTACACCAGTGTAATAATGATATGAATTCTATGAAGCACATTTCCCAAAACATCATCCAGAGAGTAATCATAAACATGATAAATGATCATTATTCCACTAAATTGTTTATCTAGTAACTACACATATAATAATTTGGATAGAATATTGATACCATTTTAAAATTATTGGGATACGATAGAATGGTTATATCTAGAGTCAAATAAGACTTTACCCATTCAATAATGAGTGGTAGGTGTACCTTTAACCACATCGTTATAAATCCCATATTCATAAATAGTTATCACATGATATTTCTCATACCCTCTATACATAAGGGATTGATGATATCGACCATCATCACTAACATTAGTATTTGGGTACTGGTTAGCATAGTTCCCATTCTCATTGTATTTTAAACGATGGAGGGTGGGTATTGAATACTCTGAAGATTCCCCTTATTCTCATCATTTTATATCATCTTCCCATCACTCCATCAATCAGTTTCCCAGTAAAATTCACTTCTACACTTAAAAAATTTACTTTTACTACTAAGGATATTTACTTCATGGTTCTTCCAAAATTTTGAGCACAATGAAGATCCCATTTTCTCCAATCCATGATTTTTATATTTCTCATTGAAATCTATATTTATTTTCTTTCCAAACCCCTAGGATGGATACATAACTCCAATATCCTTTTAAATATTTATAGATATTGAAAAAATATAATCTTATCTACTAATGTCTCTTATGGATAACACCCTTATGAGACTTTGTTTTAAGCCACTGAAGAAACATTCAACATTATAACTAGGATAGATGATAACACCAAATGCGTAAATTAAAATTCATGTAACATTTTCTCATTGGTAAAAATTGATTGATCACCCTTTTACATTACCTCATGTGTAAGAACCCAGACCTTCTTTTTAGGTATGTTTTTCCTTTTCTGGTCATTTATGGGAAAATGTGGTTTTTCTAGAAACTTTGTAAGTACATGTCGTGTACTTTATAAGTACACATCATGTACATTCTTTCCATAGCAGGCCGTGTGCTGGCCATGTGGTAGCCACACACATAGCCGTGTGGGAGTGACTTAGAGGCCTCTTAAAATAGTCTATGTAAAAGGCAAGTACACGCCGTGTACTTAAAAATTACACATCCTGTACTTTCTTTTTTTCATTAAATGCATCAAGGTCGCGTCTAATCGCAAGAACACACTTCTTCAAGGTCTTCATCATCTGAGAGAACCCATAGGACCACAGATCTTCGACAAGCCACCAAGCCTCTGTCTGTCCTCATTTTGAGAACCGTTGATTGCGTTGTAATCACATCAGTGAGTTATCTCTTATGTTGGAACCTCGTTTCATGATCTTTTTTTTTCAAGTTATCATGTGTTGAAAGTTTTAGAAGTTTTCATAGATCTACGTAATTTTAAGGAGATTCAAGATTCGTGGTTCAATTATATTGATCTCCTAAACCTGAGGGAGGTGGTTTGTGCCTTTTTATTGAATGTCTTTGAGTTTTAAGTGCAAATTCCACCAATACCCTTGAACGGGGTATTGTGTGTTTACCATTTTGGACCTATTGTTTCTCTACTATGCTGGTATGCCTTATTAGATGATTATTGAATGTGAATAGGGTGAATTTTTGTGTTTTGGATGTATTTACCATGCATGTTTTTCTTGTTTTGACCTTTGGGTATTTTTTCCTATTAGGATACTATTTACATTCACATGCCTAGTGTTATAGGATGGTGTAACTGTTATACTGTTATACTGTTTTTCTATAGAATGCTAGCCAAGTAGTTCATGAGGTTTACATTGGGCGTTATGTGCTGTTACACATGATTGATTTTTATAGGGTCAAGTGAACCAGTTCTATAGACCATAGGGAGAATGGACGATGAGTGCTTCTCTAGAGTTTCTTTATAATTTACGATGCAAGGCCACAAGGGGAATTGATGAAGAGTGCTTCCCTAGAGTGTCTGTAGTTCTTCGACACGGGTCACAGTGGGAATGAGATATTGAGTGCTTCCCCAGAGCACCTTTAGTTCCGATATGAGACTATAGGGGTAATTGACAGTGAGTGCTTCCATAGAGAGTCTATGCTTAAGGTGAACCAGAGGGGTTATACTAAGTGTACATCCCATAGGGTTTCTTGTACTTGTTTGGTAGGACCAGAGGAGATAGGCTATGAGTACTTCCCATAGGGATACCATTTGTTTAGCTACATGCTTGTGTTGATAGGTAATACCTAAGGGGATAGGATGTGGGTACTTCTTAGAGGGTTACCTATTGTGTTTATCTGCTTTGATTAGCTGTTGCATGTTGTGTGGTGATTTGAATTCTTTGAACTGTGGATTTTTTACTACTGAGTACTTCCTTGTTTACAGCCTTATGTATTTTACCTGCTGTATACTCACTGACTATTAGGCACATATCTTGTGGTGGTTGCCTACTGGGATTTAGTCTAACACTCTATTTGGGTCATGCTTTTGGACCCAAATATATTATATTGTTGTAGGTATAGATAAGGGAAAGTGCCCTTCTACTTCAGGTACCTGACATGCAATGGAGTTGGAGAGAATGTGACCAAGCTATGGCTTTCGATGATGAGGATTTTATCTATTTTCTTTTCCACTTTGTTTTAGAATAGTTGTATTCCAACATTGTGACTTTTTTGGATATTTTCCTAGTCATATGTATCATGCATCATTTTATATATGTTCTACAGTTTATACATTCCGTTTTCTATTGCTACTGTTGTTTGATATTATTACTGCTTCTTCTCTTGTATATTTGATACTTCTGCTGTGTACCCTACCAATGAGGGCATAGTTTCCCCACTATCACACCTAAGGCCCTCGCTACATGTCGGCAGCCTCTGGCATTTAGGGAATTATGCTTGGGTCCAGGTGACCAACTGGGTACGGGCACCTCTGGGTGGATTCTGGAACCAGAACGTTAAAAAGTGGTATCAGAGGGTTTCTTTTCTCATGAATTATTGTTTGGAGCCTTTATCCATAGATAAGATAGAATAGGTACTTGGTAATAAGCTGTGTCTGGGAGTAGCTAACCCGTGTACAGGGAGAATTCAATCCACCTCGTTTAATTTCAATTTTTCTGGTTTTTCAATTGTGATAGTTTATTGATTTCTCCTTGAGTGACTCAAATGATTTGTGTTGTTACTATTGATGTTATTGAGGTTTCATTTCTATTGCAACCCGAGGAGATGATGGTATTCCATCCCATGCATCATATAGGCACTTTCTAGAAATCACATGTCATGCATTTTTGCCATGCCATCTAGGATGCATTAGTGATTGGAAGTTGTTGCGATAGATTATGTGTAAAATATGCATGTTATTATGTTATTTTCCTTGATAGAAATACTTGTTGTTTGATACGGTAATGTTTTTGTAGAAAATCGCTTGAATGAACGCCGAACTTTGGTTCTTGAGGTGTTATGGGCCCTCATGGACCGGAATTTGGTGGCTCATTACCTAGTTTTTCATGTTATAATGTGTATAAGATTCCAAACATTGATTCGTAGGGAGTATGGGCCCTCACAAATCAGAATTTGGAACTTTCTATGCTTGCTTTAGTATTTCCTGGGTTCCGGAGTAGTTTCTGAGGCTTACTGTCCAGAAAAACCAAAAATACATGTCGTGTAATGTTAAGTGCATGCCGTGTGTTATTCTGTTCGGGAAGAAACCATTTTTCTTAAGTACACACCGTGTACATTATATACATGTCGTGTAATCTCTTATCTTATCATAGGCCATATGGGAAGAGACACGATATGGGGAAAACCTAGAGTGAGCATGTCATGTATTGCCCATACACACCGTGTAGTGTCGACCTCGTGCCCACCCATGTCACTAACAACATAGGTTGGCCATGTCACGTCTAATACACACTATGTGCCGTCTAGACATGCTGTGTAGTCTAACCCAAGTACCAGCTGTGTCACAAACAACATGGGTTGATGTCACCCCTTTCTTGTACACGCTATGTCTTCCTTGAACACACTGTGTAGTTTGACCTAAGTACCCGGCTGTGTCACGAACAACACGGGCTGGTGTTATCCTTTCTCATACACGTTTTGTCCGTCTGGAACACCCCGTGTAGTTTGAGCTGTGTGTTAGGCCATCTCACTAACAACATGGTCCTGGTGAAGCTTGTCTAGTACATGCCATGTAGGATTTTTACACCTCGTGTAGTCCTCCCATAAGAGAGCCTTGTTGCTTAGCTGTGTAGAAGAACTCTGGTAGGGAAAGAGGATTTGGGTACACACTCTCGGACATGGCTGACCAGGAACCACCAGTAGATCATCTAGTTGTTCCAGTCTTTCCACTAGTAGTTATACCTGTTACTAGTGCTGATGCACAGTTCATGGAGGAATTTCTAAGGATGATGTAGACCATTCAAGGAGCACCACCTCCTACCCCATCGATGAATGATTTTGATGCGGGTCTTCCAGAAGCAGCATCCTCCTACTTTCACAAGGGATGGAGGACCTCAGGATATGGAGTCAAGGCTTGAATCCATGATTATGATCATTGATAATCTATGGTCTCCTCAAGAGAGGACGGTCATGCTCGCTACCTATAATCTTCAGGACTCTTCCAAGAGGTGGTGGGATGTGATCTCACAGGCAGGACGCTAGCAGGTTATGGTGTAGGATGAGTTTAAATGCATCTTCTGTGACTACATATATTCAGAGAACTTGGGGGATGATCAAGCCTAGGAGTTTATGAGTCTGGGGTAGTGTACTCTTTCTATCATGGTGTATTACTCCTGTTTTACTGATATGTAGTGCTTCACGCATATTCTGGGAGTTGATCAGTTTTTCATGGCAAGTAAGTTTGGGTATAGTCTGAGGCACAACATCCAATAGCAAGAGAAAATATTCTGGTTGACTACTATCACTTCTAATGTGAACCAGGCATTGATCACAGAATGCAATATAAGGGATTATGGAGTTGTGAGCTCGGGCGGATCGACATCTGGGGTTAGTATCCATCCTTCTGATAGCATAAAGTGCTGCAAGGAGTCTTTGTGCAGTGATTCGAGGAGGTGAGACACTTCTTATGGTAGGAAGGTGGTGTGTTACCAGTGCGGAAAGAGCGGGTATACGAGGCCACATTGCCCAAAATACCCTGTGGAGTGCCGATCTTGCGACAAGATGGGTCATCTTCAGCACTTCTATCAGATCTTCTCTCTAGAAGCTGGTGAAAGGGGTTCATCTATGACTCCTCATTCATGAGAAGCACCACAAGTTTCCCACCAGTTAGGGAAGTGGAGTTCTTCCGACCTTTCAGGACGAGGTGGAGGTCATTGTCGTGGTATCCAATCAGCCAATTTTCAGCGACATCTGTGCGGATCAGGTCAAAGTGGTCAGGCAGGGTCACAAGGTTGCACTACAGAGCAGACTTTTGTAGTAGAGTAGACCCAGTAGCAGCAGGATCCCGAACCATCTACTATTCAAGATACAATCTTAGTTACCTCAATTTTAGCTTCTACTCTTTGTGATACAAGGGATTCCCACAGCTTTTTCTCTGTTGCTATCATTGAGAGCCTTGGGCTCCGCATCTTTTCTTCTGACGATATCTTGACTCTAGAAACTCTGTTGCGATCTAGAACGGCTAGTGTACGTCAGTGTAGAGAGTGCCCTCTACAGGTTGGTGGATGTCACTTCTTATGGGACCTCTATGTCCTAGATATGACTGGCTATGAATTTATTCTCAGGATGGACTGGTTAATTCCATTCCAGGTATTCGTCGATTGTTATCACTGTAGGGTGTGTTTCGTATCACAAGAGGGTGGATGCTTTCTTCATAGGGTTGAATGAGATGTTTAGGTGAGCAGAGAGTGTCCACAACATCATGGATTGGATGAAGTTACAACCCAAATTTCTAGTCTTTACTTGTATGACAAGGGGACTTCACATTTATACTTTCCTCTAGTAGTGGATCTTTTCAGAGACCTCTTTCCGGAGGACTTTTTAGGTTTGCCTCCGGAGCGTGAGGTAGACTTCTCGATTGAGCTTGTTCTAGGAGTGGCACCTGTGTCCATTCCTACTTAAAGGATGGCTACAAAAGAGTTGAGGAGATCAAGAAATAGTTGGAGGAGTTGCATACAAATGGTTTCATCTGACCCAGTACATCTCCTTGGGGTTCGCCTATCTTGTTTGCGAAGAAGGCAGACAGTACCCTCAGGCTTTGTGTGGACTATCGGATGTTGAACCAGTTGAAGGTTAAGAACTGATATCCTTGGCTGAGGATTGATGATCTCTTTGATCATCTTTGAGGAGCCCGGGTGTTCTTGAAGATTGAACTGAAATACGGTTATCATTAGTTGCACGTTAGACAATTAGATATAACTATTACAACCTTCAGGAGAAGGTATGGTCTAAATGAGTACTTGGTTATGTTGTTCGGTCTCACGAATGTGCCTGTAGTTTTCATGGAATTGATTAACCGAGTGTTCCATCAATACTTGGATTCTTTCATTGTGGTTTTTGTGGATGATATCTTGGTGTACTCTCACACTTGACACATCCATTCTACCCTTCTTGAGATCGTTTTGAGTACATGGTGGGAGCATCAGTTATATGGTAAGCTCTCAAAGTGCATCTTTTGGATGGATAAGATTCACATCTTGGGTCATGTTATTTCAGAGGAAGGATTTTTAGTAGACCTAAAGAATGTGATAGGTGTTGTTTCCTAGGAGAATCCGAAGAACATATTTGAGGTGCAGAGTTTTGTAGTGTGGGATGGATACTACAGATGTTTCATACAAGACTTTTCACATTTGGCATCACTGTTGACAAGTCTGACTAAGAAGAGGGAAAATTTCTTGTGGTCAGATTCTTGTGAGTCAGCCTTTCAGGAGCTAATGGGGAGGTTGACTTCACCACCAATACTAGTCTTTCCAAATCTAGTAAAGAGCTATACTATTTGTTGTGATGCATCAGGTATCGGGCCAGGATCTGTGCTAATGCATGGTGATGGTATCATTACGTATGGGTCTCGGCAGTTGATGCCACATGAGAGGAATTACCTGACGCACGATTTGGAGTTGGTAGTTGTTGTTCATGCCTTACTCTATTCGATACATTATCTTATGGGAGATCATTTTGTGGTTTTCACCGACCACAAAAGTCTCAAGTACATCTTCACTCAGCGTGATCTGAATTTGAGGCAGCGTAGGTGGGTTGAGTACCTACACTCCATTGACATTTTGCTTGCCTATACACCTGGGAACGACAATCCAGTGGCTAATGCATTGAGAAGGAGGACACAGATACATGCAGTTCAGAAGGCCAGTAGTGAGTGGAGAGTTATGGCTATGTTCTCTGAGATGCATTTGGATTTGCATGATAGAAAAGGACAAACTTTTCTTTCTTCTATAGTTATTACCTCTACTCTTATAGATCGAGTTCGATTGAGGTATCTATCAGATTCTGAAGGCCTAGTCCAAAGGGAAATCATGTTAGGAGAGGACCATATTCTAGGATATACCGTAGGTGAGGATGAGATCTTGTGATTCCAGGGATGCGTATGGGTTCCAGCAGATATATGCGAGGAGCTGATGTGAGATTTTCATTCCTCAGTTTGGGATGCTCATCCTGGCGTCACCAAGATGTATCATGATGTGCACCATCAGTATTGGTGTCCAGGTATGAAGAAGGACATTGTTGGTTTCGTCTTGAGGTGTTGTACTTGTCAGCAGTTGAAAGCGAAGCATCAACGACCAGCATGGCTTTTGCACCAGTTACCCATTCCCGAGTGGAAGTGGAATGGCATCGCGATGGGCTTCGTGACTGGTTTACCGAGGTTTCCTCGAGGGAATGACATATTTTGGGTTGTCATTGATATACTTATGAAGGTTTATCACTTCTTTCCGATCAAGGAGACCTTAAGTGTTGGTGAGATGGGATAGTTGTACATCTGAGAGATTGTACATCTTTATAGAGTTCCACACTCCATTGTTTCAGACAGGGATTCCCATTTTACTTCTCGGGTCTGGAAGGGGATTCAGAAGGCATTGGGAACACATGTACTTTTGAGTACATCTTACCACACCCAGAAAAATGGCCAGTCTGAGCGTATGATTCTAGGGATTGAGGACATGCTTCGAGCATGCATTCTGGATTTTAGATGTTCTTGCGATAAGCACTTACCTCTTGTGGATTCTGCCGAAAATAATAGTTTTCAAGAGACTATTCAGATGGTGCCTAATGATGATTTTTACGGTAGGCCATGATGATCACCCTTACGTTGGCTGGACGTAGGAGAGGCATATTTTTTGGGACCTCGTCTTGTTCAAGAGACCACATAGCAGAGAGAGTTGATTCAGAAGAGGATGGCTACTGCACAGTCTCGACAGATGTCTTATCCTGATCAATGGAGATGACCTCTGGAGTTTGAGGTTGAGGACCAGGTTTTCCAACATATCACACCGAGGTTGGGACACAAGAGGATTATGAGATAAGGTAATCATTCACTGAGGTACATCAGACCATTTGATCTGTTGGAGAGAGTTGGGCCAGTTTCCTATTGGTTGCAGTTACCTCAGAGGTACCGAGCTATGCATGATATCATCCACGTTTCACAGATCCGACTTTAATTTTCAGAATCGTCTCATGTCTTTCTACTCAAGGAGGTTGAGGTCGAAGTGGATGCATCATTTGAGTAGCATCCTATCCGGATTGTGGATTGCAGTACAAAGCTTCTCCATGGCTTGTCTGTTCCTCTAGTATGAGTGCTATGGCAACATGGGTGGATACAAAATGAGAGTAGGGAGAGGGAGGATGATGTATGAGCACATTGGCCTAAACTATTCGAGGATTATTCTTATACGCCGTGCTGGGAGAATTCGTGGAAGAATTTATTAAAGAGGTGAATTTTGTAAGAACCCAAATCTTTTTTTCTGGTATGTTTTTCCTTTTCTGGCCATTTTTTGGAAAAAAGAGGTTTTTTTTGGAAATTTTGTAAGTAAACGACGTGTACTTCCTTGACACAGGAGGCTGTGTGCTAGCCATGTGGTATTCGCACACATTTCCATGTGGGAGTGAATTGGAGGCCACATAAAGTGGAGTACAGAAAAGGTAAGTACAAGCAGTGTACTTCCCTTTTTTCATTAAACGCACCAGGGTCACGTCTAATAGACAGAACTTGCTTCTTCTAGGTTGTCTTCAATTGAGATAACCCGTATGGCTGTGTATCTTCGATGAGCCCTCGAGCCTCCATCCTTCCTCCATTTGAATCATCGTTGATTGCATTGAAATCGCATCAGTGAGTTATCTCTTCTGATGGAACCTCATTTCATGATTTCCCTTCTTTACCATGTTATCGTGGGTTGAAAATTTTAGATGTTTTCTTAGATAAATAGTCTTCTAATGAGATTCAAGATTTTTGGTTCAAGTATATTGTTATCCTAACCCTGAAGAAGGTGGTTAGTGCCTTTTTGTTGAAAGTCTTTGATTTTTATGTGCAAATTCTACTAATACCCTTGAACGGGGTATTGCGTGTTTACTGTTTTGGAACTATTGTTTCTTTTCTATGATAGTATGCTTGATTACATGATTATAGAATGTGAATAGGGTGAATTGTTTTGTTTTGGATGTATTGAACTTGAATGTTTTCCTTATTTTGACCTTTGGGTCTTGTTTTCCTGTTAGGCAACTGTTTACTTTCCCATGCCTTGTGTTATAGGTTGGTGTGACTGTTATACTGTTATAATGTTGTGTTGTATAATGCTAGCCAAGTAGTTCATGAGGTTTACTTTGGCCATTACATGCTGCTACACTTGCTTGATTTACACAGGGTAGAGAGAACCTGGTGTATAGAATATAGGGAGAATGGATGTTGGATTGTAGCCTATGGGGTTTGGAAGCTGCTGGTGAAGGATGCAGGATCACTCACGGCTCTCGGCGGCGATGCCCTAACGGCAATAGAGACAACCTCATCCTTCCCCTTTCCCGTCTTCGGGATGGGGATGATCTCACCCATCCGGCTTTGAAGCCCCTCCCTTTCTTCTCTTTCTCCAATGCTGATGATCACTCTATTTTTCCTGCCATTTCTCTTAGACCGAAGGTCCCCGAGCTATTTAAAGGTGCACCTCAACTACCATTATCACTCTTGGAGTTCACGGAAGCTTAAAGCCTCTAGGATCTGACCCTAGTGGCTCGTTTCTATCATCGACGTCCTTCGGTAGATGAATTTTACCGCTTTGTATTCAAATCTTGGGGGTTACATGGGCGTGTGATTGTTGGTCTTCTCGATAAAAGGCACCTGATGGTTCATGCGTGGTCCAGTGGTCCTCGTAAGTGCATCGGTCTCAAATTTTTCATATTTCGTTGGTCTTATGATTTTCATAAGAATTAGGACTCCTCTTCAATAGCAATATGGGTGTCTTTCCCTGAGCTTCCGTTGCCATTCCAAAACCTTGAAATCTTCTAGATGCTAGGGAACATGGTTGGATGTTTTCTGTGCTCCGACAATAGGACTATGTCTGACAGCCATCCGATTAAGCCGCAGATATGTGTTGAGGTTGATGTATCCAAGGCACCGGTGGAGTGGGTATGGGTATCCGTTGGTGAATAGTTCAGGTGCAAGCAACTGGTCTTCTTCGAATCCTGGATAGAGTATTGTAAGATGTGTAGGCGGCTAGGTCATATTGATTCTTGTTGCCAGCAAGGAGCTAGGTGTGGGGGTATTGATCCGATGATTGACAGAGTTGAGGAAACAGATCAGGAAGGAGGTAATTCTATGGTGGAAGTAGAAAGGCCTGAAATTAAGGTTGTGGATACTTTCGCCTACCTGAAGAATGATATAGGTTTTTAAAGCAGACTGAGCATGACCCGCTGGATTTAGAGAAGGATGAGGAGAATTCAATTAAGGAATTCTTAGATATCAGGCTGCTTTCACCTCATCCAGAGGTATCCAGTGATCATGGGTTTATGTCCTCGGTGAATGTGGATGAATAAAAAGGCGACAAGGGTGTTTCTGTTGGGGATTTCAGAAAGGAGGTTGAGCCATCTAGTGTGTGGCAGGGGAAGTCCTTCTTACTTGATGCTACAGAACCTTATAAGGGCCAAGGAAGGCATGATGGGGCCAGTCTATTGGGGCCCTTGGACCCAAACATTCTCACATATATGACCCCATACTTTCAGAAGACTGGGATTGAATAGCATGGAGGTTAAATTAGGAAAGATGGACTCTCCGTGTAGGCTGCGGCCTCTCAAAGAAGGCCCGAGAGTTGAGTTGAAAAACTGTTTTGAAGGTCCTACAGTTCAGGAACAAACGTTGACGTCTGAGGAAAATGATTCAGGTGATGAATGTTGTGACAAACTTTCAGTGGAAAATTTGGACTGTTTCCAAGGGAAAGGTCCCCACAACCCAAGAAGGAAGACGGGGAAAAAAAGGAAAGCGTGACTCAGTGAAATGCATTGTGGTTCAGGGGAAAACCCCAAGGGATGAAAAGACTATTCTCACTTACTTACACCGATGGAAAGTAGGTCTACTAAGAAAAGGGGAAGTAAGGAAACCAAAGACCCACAAGGAGGGGATAGCGGAGATCAAAGCAGAGAACCAAAAGTGATGGAAGAAGAGGTAGGGGAATGTATGAGGCTCATACTCCACTCCAAGGAAGAAATGACTAAAAAATTCCATCGGCCCAACGCTTTAAATGAGGATATTATAAGGATTTATGAAAGAAGGTTTCAGGTTGAGGCCACTGAGGAGATAGAGGCATGGATCGATAGACAAGAACGAATCATCACCCGAGGCTTCAACCAAGGAAAAATTACCCTGGAGGAATTCATCCAGACAATGGACATAATGGTTTCTCACCTCGAAGAACTCATCAAGGAGGATAAAGACACCCAGGTTAGTACATTGCACTGGGAATTATATAGAGTGTCTGATTTAAATAATCTTAGTATGGTGTTTAATAATTTTTTGAGCTCTTTCAGCACGTAATGGTCCTTATTTTGTAAACTATGGTTTCCCACTTTCCCTTAAAGTGGCTTAATAAAAATTTATATTTGGATTGATGGAATGTATGCTGAGGGCTTCTCGAGAGTGTCGTTATAATTTATGATGCAAGACCACAAGGTGAAATTACGATGAGTGCTTCCCCAGAGTGTCTGTAGTCCCTCAACACGGGCCATAGGGGGATTGAGATGTTGGGTGCTTCCCTAGAGCACCTTTAGTATCGATATGAGACTATAAGGGGAATTGATGGTGAGTGATTCCTCAGAGGGTCTATGCTTAAGCTGAACCATAGGGGTTAGACTGCGAGTACTGCCCATAGGGTTGCTTGTACTTATTTGGTAGGACTAGAGGGGATAGGCTATGAGTACTTCCCAAAGGATTACCATGTGTTTAGCTGCTTGCTTGTGTTTCTAGGTAGGAATAGAGGGGATAGGCTGTGGGTACTACCCAGAGGTTTACTTGTTGTGTTTATCTGCTTTGATTAGCTGTTGCTTGTTGTGTGGTGATTTGAATGCTTTGAACTGTGTATTTTTTACTATTGAGTACTTACTTGTTTACCGCCTTATGGGTTTTACCTTCCATATACTCATTGACTGTTAAGAACATAACTTGGGGTGGTTGCCTATTGGGATTTAGTCTCACACCCTATTTGGGTCATGCTTTTGGACCCAAAAAAAATAAATTGTTGTAGGTATAGATAAGGGCAAGCTCCCTTCTACTTTAGGTACCTGACATGCTATGGAGCTGAAGAGCATGGGACCAAGCTATGGCTTGCGATCATGAAGAGTTTATCTGATTTATTTTGTACTTTGGTTTAGCATAGTTTATTTTCATCATTGTGACTTGTCTGGCTATTTTCCTAGACATATGTATCATGCATCATTTTATATATGTTCTCAAGTTTATACTTTTATTTTCCGACTGCTACTATTGTTTGAGATTATTACTGCTTCCTCTCTTGTATGTATTTGATACTTCCACTGTGTACTCTTCCAATTAGGGAATAGTTTGACCACTATCACACCCAAGGCCCTCACTGCTGGTCAAAATCCTCATAGAGTTCGGGAAAATGTGCCCGAGGCCATGTGACCAACCGTGTATGGGCACCTCTATGTGGCTTCTCGATCCAGGACATTACATCAGGAAACTCGTTCTCTATATATTTAAAAGGAATATTTAGAATGTACATATTGAAAAATAAGTTCTAGAACACATCTTAATCCATGGATTCAATTTCTTAACATTTCCTTGTATTCATGATAAGATTTCTCCATTGATCTGTTTCACCGTCCAAAATGTAAACATTCAAAATGAATTTTTCATGTTCCAAACAATGGTAAATAGAATATATCTTTTTAATGGTACTGATCCACTACTCAAAAAATATTTTATTAAAGGATATACATAAGGTGGATGTTATCTTGTTAAGGATTAAACAGAATGTTGTTACCTCCATTTTTCATTTGGAAGTCCACCCTGATTCATATTCTGAGAAAGTTGTGTGAGAATAAAAATTAGATAACTTACTCAATTTATCAAATTTATTTGATTATATGATGTAAATTAATTACATTATCCATCTCATTCTGCATTAACATAGTTCCATCTAGTTCAATACATTTACTAAACCAAAATATCATAGTGTAGGAAATAGTAATCATAGTGGGGAGCCAGATAATCATGAAAATAAATTATCTAGAAAACTTATTAATTACTCTATGTCAGCTTAGGATTATCCAATGTCATTATTGTTTGATATTTTTTTATATCCATCATGGAATTTCATAATGAATTATTAAATTTCCAAAGCATATCCCTTGGTAGGGAGAATCCCGGTGTTCTGCAAGTCCTGTAGTCATCAAGCTATTCCTAATTGATTATAGCTCATTATGATGTTTTTTTGTTTTTTTTACCATTTGGTATATATTTGATTGATCATCATCATAATATTTTATATACAAACTGTTGTGATTTTCTTGAAACAATAGTCTCAATCCTTTACCAAAATTCTTGGACATTTACTTATATATTGACTCACCAATTGAATTATGCATAAACATGTCCTTCAGGACCTCACTATGGTTTTTTCATCCTATATTACAATGGTAAACTAAACCATTGATCTAATTCTAACCATCATGACCAAGTATTATCATATAGTGATATTATAACATTTTATTATGAATATTCATTACATTACAAAAACAAAATCATAATTCCTTAATATTATAGATCCTTTGGAAACCTAGAAACTTAAACACCAGGCCAAAAATGAGCTACATCATTTATCACTATGTTCTTAAAAAATTTAAAACATCTTAGGCATACCATAAATAATAAATTTATTCTTAAACCTAGGAAAGGAATCATAATATATGGTGATCTCATATAATCAATAAGATTAAATAGGAGAGATACATAAATTTCACATGAGCATAAGGGTATGAGGGAATGTTTATAAAATTAGAAAACAATACCATTCATATCTAAGATAATAATCATGACTCATGGAATAAGTATTTTAATTTCATAAGACATAATTCATAATATATTCATGGGTGCATAACATTGGCCTAAGTCATGGATTTGTTGAATGAACATAATCATAGATAATAATTTACATATTTTTCATGAATCACTATAAAGGTGATCATATTGGAAAGATTTAACTTCACAAACCATCATAGTTCCAATAGATCTTTCCAGATACCATCATAGTGGAAAAATTACCTTAATTAACTGAGTCAACTCTTCATTCCAATCATGTCCATACAATGAGATATAAATCATTACCCAATTCATTGTAATAAGATATCTGTCACACTCATCTCATAATGAAATCCATATTTATGTGTTCTAAAATATCATAAAACAATCATCATATCCTAACCCATGATATTTAATTATATTTATATACACATAATAATATCAAAACATTTGAAATATAGATTGATTTCATAATCATTTCATAAATTCATCATAGCATGACCTGTATAATGAAGTGGATTTCAAAAGAATATACTAATTATGTATCCTATAGAAAATAATTGGGTTTCATAAACATAATTAACTCATAAATTTAAACTATTAAAAGAAATGATGATAATTTTATCCTAGGATCATATCTATAGTAAATTATTGGTAACTTTAATAAATGAAATCATATATGGAAATTGATTTTGATCGATCCTTCATAACATTTCTAGAAAAAAATATCAATTTCTAATTTAATTATTTAATAAATGTAAAAAATTAAAAAATTAATTTATTTTAAAATACCCTTGAAATATTATAAAGGAAGAATATGATAAAAAAAATAACTCTATGAAGGGATGTTTCATTATACTTCCTACTAAAACAAAGATTTCATTCAATTTTTTGGTAAAATCAAAATGTGGTATTTTTAGAAAGTGACATGAAAATTCCATTCATAAAATTGTAAACATGAAATAATTAGTAAAAATGTGTTTTAAAATTAATATGTAGAATAATAAAATATTTTTGAAAACATTTTTAGAAAACATGGTTTTGGAAGAGAAAATATTTTCGACCAAAGAGAGAATGAATTTCAGATATTATTGAAAAAATTAAATAAATTATTATAAGTTCAAATAAGTGGAAATGGTGATATTACATGAAAATATAATGAATAAATAGTGTATTGGAATAGTCATCTGGTAGATTCAGATATGTATCCCGATATTTTATAATCAAAAACATAATACTAAGAAATTTGAATGAATGATGAGACTATTATTTAGAATAAATTCCCCTTAGGTTACATGGAATCTAAAGAACCATCAAGGAATATCATAAATTAAATCTAAAAATATCATGGGGATAAAAAAATAATTATATTACAAGTAAAATGGGCAGTATATACAACCCATGAAAGAATATAATTCTACAACATTATGTACATCTTATAGAAGGTGTATTGAGTTAATAATCACTAATATTAATTCTTGACTTATATAATTCCCATTAAAAACATATATATAAAAAATATAATATTATTTTAAATATATTAAATAATCATATTCTTATATTTCATAGCATATATGATTTTATTATGACCACAAGTTTCCCTATTATTAAAATTTCATGTTAAATTTTTGTTTCATTCAATAACTGTTTAGTTTTCCTTGTATGTTTTAACTTTACAACATTTAGTATTCTTATTTAAATGATTGTCTAATAGTTTACAAAATATTAAATATGAAATAAATTTAACACATATTCACTGTATATTTATTGAGTGTAATTGAAAAAAATAGTGATGGAAAAAGAAATACACCATTCATCGAGACAGTAGGTCGTACATACACATTATCACTGTTTCCATTTTATTTTGGGATTGTAAGAAAGAAAATTGAATTAAATATAATATAATTTCTGAATAATGGTAATTTCATACATATCACGTATATTTATTAAACTGACCCTTAACAAATTCCATGTGAAGCATTTAGAATCACATCACTTCGCAAGGCAGTAGTCCACTATACAGATGATCGATATTATCTTATTCCCCAAATATTGTGAGTGTGATTTTATGAGTGTGATAATAATTAAATAATCCTAATAAACATTAATTTCATATATAAATAATAATTAAATCATTAAAACCATCTTGTATATGTCCAATGGGTAAAATAAATGAGATCAGTTTGGGAGGTGGTAGCCTATCGTACACACAAATGGTGATTTATTACCCCTTTGATTGAAGAGGAGATGGTTTATGGTCCATTAATTAACATAAAAATATCTAAATATATATAATATGATGAGGTTATTATTTAATCCATGTATAATAATAATTGATATGTGTGGATCATGAAATAAAAGAAAAAATCTCTTTGATGAACGTTACCTCTTATTCAAGTATCTTCATCACGTTTTTACTAAAATACATGCTAATATGGTTTTATGAAAACAAATAAAGATTATATATTGTGAGGAGGGAATATAGAATGTCATTATTTTTAGTTAATAGGAAGAAAACATTGTATTTATGCTATAATGAATAGATTATAGGGGTGGAATTTATAATTGGGAGATTACACAGTATGTATTTTGGAAAAAAATTGAGTGCTCAAAAGGTTTTCATATGTCACAAGGGAATAATGGGACATTATCTTTAACACCCCAATCATCCATGGTATGATTCTCTTTAAATAATGAAATAGATTGCATTGTACGCAAGTTCGAGTTCTAACACACCACGACCAATCAAAGTAGCCGTTATGAATAGTAATACCCACTTTTTGAAATTATATAAATTTTATTTTTCAGAAAGGGATTCATTTTTGGATTCGGAATATCGAAATTATCCTAAGTTTAATTTTTGGTATTTTTCTGAGAACATCCAATTTTCGATGAATAGTGAAAAATACATAAAAACAACATTTTTAATCAAAATAATTTATAGTGATAAATTATACTATTGAGTGGTTTTAAAGTATAATTAGAATATAATTTTTCCATTTTATCAAATTTTGGTCATTATAATCAATTTCACTATGAAATTGGACATAAACAATTGTCAATTTTTTTATTGATATTGTTTCTTAAAAATACGCTATTTGTTTTGACAGCGGGAATTAATTATAAAATTAATTAATGCAAATTATATTTTTTGAATTTTGTAAAATAGACATCATTTTTGAATTCGGAATATCAATTATATCTTAGGGTAAATTTTTGGTATTGTTCTGAAAAAGTTCAATTTTTGATGAATAGTGAAACCACTATGTAGTAGTTAACAAAACTGATGTTTCATTAAAATGAAACTTTACCCCTTATACGAATTGAATTTCAAAAATCCGACATACATATTTATAATTATCAAGTATAATGTGGTTCAATGGGACGACAATAATTTTTGGTGAATAGTAACTTTTGAGTTTTATTAATCGCAATTAGATGTAATTAGAATAATTTAAGGTAAAAATAATGTTATAATAATATGAAATTACCTTTAAAAATGTCCTAACCTTATTGGATAAGTCATTCCCAACCAAGAAAAACAATTGGTCGATTTTTGAGACCCCATGGAGCCACTTGTGTAATATAATGACATTAATACCTTTTATTTTAAAGTAAAAATAAAAATGTCACAAAGATGTATTGTTTTTCTAAAACAATTTTTACAATGGGTTATACAAGTCCTATTTTTTACTATAAATATTAATTGGAATTCTAAATAGATTTTTTACATCATCATATATTTTTTATAATTTTTAGACATTATATAAATTAAATTTTTCATGACAGCATGATGATGGAGTGATTACCTCATTAACTAATGATTTAAATAAAAAGAAAATATAATGTCAAATATAAGACATACACTTGTCAAAAACCTATTGGATGAGTATATTTAAAACCCTTATCACCTTATCCTCGAAACATATAATTGTGGGACCTTGGAAATCTGTAAAGCACTTCATAATAATGTAACATTACAGGACTTTCCATGAGTGCTCCTCCTCTCCTCCTATAAAAGGCCCCCACCTCTACCACCTTATTCACTCATTCAAGTCATTTGGCTCAGACAAAATCTACCCAAATACTCTGTAAACTTCCCTCTATTACTCCCAGAATCCTCACTTTGTGTATAATTTTTTTCAAGGAAGCCTTTGGCTCAAGTCAAAGAGAGTTACCGGATTTTAAGTTAATGCCTTCTCTTATGTTCTTTTGTTTTATTTTTCTTCTCCAACCCATTAAACTCTTTTTATTAATTTATTTTGTAAAAAAACCTGTATATTAAATATATTATGTTGTTTTTATGTGATTTATTTTATTTAAACTTACACACACCTTCATCTAATGGTTAATGAACATACTGTTTCTATGGGTGACGAATTACTGCCTCACGAAATGATGATTGTTCAATATTATTTTAACACCTCTCATGGTGGCCATTAATATGTCACTATATTTATATATGATATATATTATATTTATGTTTTCCTTAGGCTTCTGTATTTTTCATTTATGGCATTCCTTTGTGATTTCTATTATGGGTAAACGCGATAATTTCATTTTAGGAAGTGCGGACTACCACCCCCTAAAAGTTATTTGAATTGTTAATGCCATATGTGGGACGTATAAAGGATGGAGTAAATGATATTATATATGATATAATACTTGAATTATAATATACCTTTATATAATTATTATTTAATTCCATTAAATACAAAATAGAAATGAAAGTAGCGTTCATGCGTACGTACGGCTTACCGTCTCCATGAATGGTGCCTTTCATTTCTTACCTCTAAATGTTATGTAATATTATAAATTCATGTATATAATAGATATATATGATATATATGATATCTAAATCATGAATATAATTCTGGATATAATGGATGTTTTACCACACGAGCAACATGTAATTATCAGAAGTTTATTTTTGACTCAAGTACAAAAGATCGAAAAAACGACAGTTATTAACTTAAATATTTACATAATGTTAAATAATGGTAATAAGTGATATAAAAGGAATAATGAACTTGAAAAAGGTTCTTAGGAAATTAGAAATTAAATCTAATTTATTATTCACGAGGTTAAATAATGATCGAGTTAAGTCAGACACGTGGTATGGGACTTCGTCCGAATCCCCTTTCATTGAGGCATATTTTGTTTTATACACAAATTTCTTTTATATGGTGTATAAACCCCTTTGACTTTTACTTTTATTAAAAAGGAATCTTTTTATACAAATAATTTTTACCAAACGACAAAAGGAATGTTTTTTATTACGTATGAGGTGGCAACAACTTCTCTGCCGCCGTGACCATTATTTGAGTTTCAGATTCCTCTACAAGCCATAACTTTTTAAAAAAATTACCAAGTTTTAATTTTTTTTAAATGGTTTTGATAATGTTTTTATTATATCAATGTGTTGTATTTATATATTGTGATTGAAATGTGGAAATGTTATGTTTCTTTTATGCATGTTTTATGTGATACGATTATGTTATGGTTTGTAAAATGTTTAAACCATTTCATATAAGGAATGCATTAGACATAATAAGTGACGAGTGGAGCCCGCTATTGATCCTCAATGCATCGGTAGGTCTCATGAGACAAACTAGTGTCTTGGCATGAGGCCTTGACAAAAACTTATTTGTAGTCTTGGCATGAGGCCTGGCTACGTGGTTATGATAGTCTGGCATTATGTATTCCATCATAATGAAAGTGGTTATTGATATTTCATGTGATTATTCGACTAGTATAATATCCATGTGAATAATTAAATGGCATTATTTCATTTTATTTTTCCATATTATACTGAATTTCATGTTTAAATGGATTTTGTTTCAATTATACATTGCCTTAAATGTTTATGTTTATTTATTAAAGTTTCCGCTATATTGTTATCCTTACTAAGCATCTGAGCACACCCCTTTCAATGTTTTAATTTTTACAGGATGTGAAGAAGTATTTTATGAATCACCTGCAGGGATAGTCGGAAGGGGATATGAGTGTGGACTATGAAGACCATGTTATTGTAGTTTTTCACTTTATGATGTAATGTAAAATTTATGAATTTATCTATTGTTTCCAAGGATATTAAACTAATCGGTCTTTCGAGACGTGATCTTTTGTGATCATGACAATGTTATGTAATAATGCACCAACTCTAGGTAACTGGGGTCGTGGAATTACAGTTGGTATCAGAAGTAGTTTTTCACTAACATTGGAAGCTAGATTTAGAAAAACTCTGATTAGAGCACATAGCCCTAAGATAGAATTTGAGGATTAGTATAGAAGAACTTTCTAGAATTTTGGTATTATAGAGATTTTGTGAGTTTTCTGAGCAATACATCCCTATATGGATACGAGAAGGTAGAGGCAGCTCTGGCACAGATGTACCTAGGGGTAAAAATTGAAAACACCGCTTTGAGCTAGACTCGAACGGGAACTGGTGCACGACAACGAGGCTTGCTGCACTCATGGTTATGAAACTCATGGGGGATATTCTTAGGATAATTCTTATTTTCTTTACAAACCATTATGAAGGGTTAATGACTATATACTTCCTCAAAGAAAACATTTTTTATGATTAGAGATTACATCCATAAACTGTTCAATTTATGTTAAGTGTTTTACAAGTATGGAATTACGTATTTTGATTCATAAACTGGTCTAGTTTATGACGTTGTTTAGAAATGGCTCATAGTGGAAGGAATGAAAACTGTATCAATGCACACACTCCATGTAGGGATTTCCCTCCTACTCAAGATAATTATTATGGAGCTGGTGATACAACTGGTGTGATCAGCTTATCACCATACTAGGACAACTCACTCAGGTTATGAATAATAACCTTACTCATATGGAGCACCCTGTTCCGCAACCAGGAGAATCAATGTTAGACCACTTCATGAGGAAACAACCACAAACATTCAATGGGAGTAAAAATCCCTTAGTAGCTGAGCAACAGATAAATTCCTTAGAGAAAATATTCCATGCCTTGGGGAGTAGTGAAAGGGAAAAAGTTATCATGGCATTTTACCGGCTCACTGGAGATGATGATAAATAGTGGTAATTGATTCAAAATAAAAAGGAAGATGATGAAGTATCAAATATGAAATTGAGGGAGTTCAAAGAGCTTTTCATAGAAAAATACTTTCCCCATGACCATCGAGCAGATATGGAGAGGTAATTTGTGATTCTGAGGCAAAAGGAGGATGAAAATGTCGCAATGTATGAGGCCAACTTTACAAGGATATCGAGGTATGCTTCAGATTATATATGTAACCTAGGAAGTAAGATTGATGGTTTCTTTGATGGGTTAAAACCGTTTCTCCGTCGAGACTTAGTCTCACAATCTTTCTCATTGTATGAAGATATAGTCTCGTGTGCTATCAAGAGAGAAAATAAATTCTGTAAATCATATGAAAATAAAGTAAAGAAAGAGAATATGAAAATGGTGGAACACGAGACAGATAAAGGGAAAAAGGGAAAGGAGGATTTTCCATTATGAGATAATTGTGGGAAGAATCACCCAGGTACTTCTCTAAAAGGAATGGGTGTTTGTTATAATTGTTGATAAAAAGGTCACCAGGCTTGTGATTGCAAGGGAAAGAAAGAGGATATCAATGTTGAATGCTATAATTTTAGATAAATAGGGAATTATGGAAATGAATTCCCTAAGCTCCAAGGAAAAATACATCAGAAAAGGCCAAGGGATCAAGGAAAATTTTATGTTGTTACTATAGATGAAGTGGAATAATTAATGTATTGGTGCTTTTGGACTCAAGTATTATATTCTGGTTATAAGAATAATGTGATATATATAAGGATTGTACTGCAATACTTTTTGTTTTCATTAAGGTTTTCATATGATGAAGGTAATCATATTTTTAGTATGTGACACTATGAAAAACATTACTTTGTTTGGGAAATCTGATGTTATAATTGATTTTGGAATTTAGAGACCTTTTAGAGAAAGTCTGGACAATGGTACTTTAGAAAACTATAATGGTTGGAATGGATTATGTTGAACTTTGGATAGTACTAACGTTAAAAAATTTCTGATGATTATTTTTGGAATATTATAATATTATAGTTTTTGGAAAAGGAAGACCTGCAGGTTGGGGGATAACCCGTCACGTCAGACAAAGATGCAGGAATCGAACCCACAACCATAGTGAGACATGCCATTATTACCTACCACTAGCCTACAGAGAGTCCTTGGTTATTACAAAATAGTTTTCCTTATCTAAATGGTGTGTGTTAATATTTGAAACCTTGTATAATTAGGATAAATATAATATTTTTGAGTTCTCTTTTCTTTTTCAGTGAAAGATGAGTTTGTGATAGAAATTAGTTGAGGGTTGAAAATTTACATGTCAAGTATATATATATATATATACCTCTCTCTTATCTTATGAATAAATTAATTCTTAAACTTTAGGGAAGGGATATTAAAAACAAAATGTGTTATCCTAATACCTTATGTTTTTTTGAACTGATGATATTTTTATCATAGACTAATGGCTTTGAGGCCCTCAATTTTACACTTGTTTGTGATTGATGACCTCAATCAATCCCTATAAATATTTATATTTTTACTCTAATTATGTGTCTATAATTGCCACCAATGTTCTCTTATCCGAAACCCTAATTTGGTGGTGACTTTCTCATTTCCATTTCCCTCTTATTAAGAATAAATTTAATTAACCCTATTTCTGATATGAGTTTTTGACAAAATTATTTTCTATTTTCCAACTTTTATTTTCGAAGAATAGATTAAAATTGCGAGGATGCAATTTATTGAAGGAGGGGAGAATGTAACACCCCAGTCTTCCACGGTACACCTCTCTTTCAATAATACAATAGATTGCATTGTACGCAAGTTCGAGTTCTAACACACTGCGACCAATCAAAGTAGTCGTTATTAATAGTAATACCCACCTTTTGAAATTATATAAATTTTATTTTTCAAAAAGGACTTCATTTTTCAGATTCTTAATATCAAAATTATCCTAAGTTGAATTTTTGGTAATTTTTTAAGAACATCCAATTTTCGATGAATAGTGAAAAATACTTAATAACAACATTTTTAATCAAAATAATTTATATTGATAAATTATAATATTTAGTGGGTTTAAAGTATAATTAGAATATAATTTTACCATTTTATCAAATGGTGTTCATTAGAATTAATTTCACTTTGAAATTGGACATAAACAATTGTCAATCTTTTGATTGATATTGTTTCTTAAAAACACGCTATTTGTTTTTACAGCGGGAATTAATTATAAAATTAATTAATGAAAATTATATGTTTGGAATTTTATAAAATAGACATCATTTTTGAATTCATAATATCAATTACAGCTTAGGGTAAATTTTTGGTATTGTTCTGAAAAACATCAATTTTTGATGAATAGTGAAACCACTATGTGGTAGTTAAATAAACTGATTTTTTGTTTAAATTAAACTCTACCACTTCTATGAATTGAACATAAAAAATCCAAAATACATGGTTATAATTAGGATGTAAAATTTGGTTTAATGGGATGAAAATAATTTCTGGTGAATAGTAACTTTTGAGTTTTATTAACCTCGATTAGAGGTAATTAGAGTAATTTAAGGTAAAAATAATGTTATAATAATATGAAATTACCATTACACTTGTCTTTCCATTATTTTATGAGTCATGTATGACCAAACAAACCATGGGTCGATTTTTGGGACCCCATGGAGCCACTTCTATAAGATAATGACATTAATACCTTTTATTTAAAGTAAAAATAAATATGTCACAAACATGTATTGTTTTACTAAAACAATTTTTACAATGGGTTATACAAGTCCTCGTTTTGACTATAAATATTCACTGTAAAGATAAAAATATTTTCTACATCATGATATTTTTTTTTATAATTTTTAGACATTAAATAAATTAAATTTTTTATGACACTATGATGATGTAGAGATTTCCTCATTAACTAACGATTTAAATAATATGAAAATATAATGTAAAATATAAGACTTAAACATGTCAAAAACCTATTGGATGAGTATATTTAGAACCCTTATCACCTTATCCTCAAAATATATAATTTTGGGCCCTTTGAAATCCGAAAATCACTTCATAATAAAGTAACATTTCATGACTTTCCAAGAGTGCCCCTCCTTTCCAGTTATAAAAGGCCCCCACCTCTACCACCTTATACACAACTTTAATCCATTTGGATCAGCCAAACTCTACCCAAATACTCTTTTAGCATACCTCTCTTACTCCTAGAAGCCTTAATTTGGGCAGAAGTCTTCCAAAGGCAGCCTTTGGCTCAATTCAAAAAGAGTTACCCGATTTTAAGGTAATGTCTTCTCTTATGTTCGTTTGTTTTATTTTGATTCTCCAACCCCGTATACTCTTTTTATTCCTTTATTTTGTAAAAACAAAAGTATATTAAATATACTAGAATGTTTTTATGGGAATTATTTGATTAACACTTACACACACCTTCGTCTAATGGTTAATGAACACACTGTTTCTGTGGGTGGTGAATTACTGCCTCACGAAACGATGATTGTTCAATATTCTTTTAACACCTCTCATGGTGGCTATTAAGATGTCACTATATTTATATGTTATATATATTATGTTTATGTTTTCCTTTTTCTTCTGTATTTTTCATTTATGGCATACCTTTATGATTTCCAATATGGGTAAACGCGATAATTTCATTTGAGGAAGTGCGGACTACCGCCCCATCAAAATGATTTGAATCGTTAATGCCATATGTGGGATTTATAAAGGATTGAGTAAATGATATTATATATGATATTATATTTGAATTATAATATACATTTATATCATTTTGATTTCATTCCATTAAATACGAAATAGAAATGAAAGTAGCGTTCATGCGTACGTACGGCTTACCGTCTCCATGAACGGTGCATTTCATTTCTTATCTCTAAATGTTATGTAATATTATAAATCAATGTATATACTGGACATATATGATATATATGATATATACATCATGAATATAATTCGGGATATAATGAATATTTTACCACATGAGCAACTTTAATTTATAAGAAATTTATTTTTGACTCAAGTACCAAAGATCGACAAAACGACCGTTATTATATTAAATAATTACATAATATTCATAACATGGTAATAAGTTATATAAAAGTAATAATGAACATGAAAAAGGTTATTAAGAAAGTATAAATTAACTCTTGTTTATTATTCTGGAGGTTAAAGAACGATCGATTCAAGTCGGACTCGAGGTAAGGGATTTCGTCTCAATCCCCTTTCATTGAGGCATATTTTGTTTTATACACAACTTTCTTTTATACGGTGTTTAAACCCCTTTGACTTTTAATTTTATTAAAAATGAATCTTTCTATACGAATCATTTTACTAAAAGGAAAAAGGAATTTTTTGTCTTACGTATGCGGCGACAACGAATTCTCCGCCGCCGTGACCATTATTTGAGTTTCGACTTCCTCTATAAGACATAACTTTTTTTAAAAAAATAAATACCAAGTTTTACTTTTCTTTTAAAATGGTTTTGATAATGTTTTTATTATATCAATGTGTTGTATTTATATCTTGTGATTGAACTGTGGAAAATTTATTTTTCCTTTATGCATGTTTTATGTGATATGATTTTGTTATGGTTTATGATATGTTTAAAGCTTTTCATATAAAGAATGAATAGGACTTAATAAGTGACGGGTAGAGCCCGCTATAGCTCCTCGATGCATCGGTAGGTCTCATGAGAAAAACTAGTTCCTTGGAACGAGGCCTTGACAAAATCTTATTTGTAGTTTTGGCATGAGGCCTTGGCTACGTGGTTATGATAGTCAGCATTATTCATTCCATTATTATGAAAGTGGTTATTGACATTGGATGTGATTATTCGACTAGTAGAATATCCATGTGAATAAGTAAATGGAGTTATTTCATTTTATTTTTCCATATTATGCTGAATTTCAAGTTTAAAAGGCTTTTGTTTCAGTTATAAATTTCCTTAAATTTTTATGTTTATTTATGAATGTTTCCGCTATATTGTTATCCTTACTGAGCATTTAAGCTCACCCCTTTCAATGTTTTAATTTTTCCAGGATGTGAAGAAGTATTTTATGAATGACCTTCAGGGATAGTCGGAAGGGGATATGAGTGTGGACTATGGAGACCATGATATTGTAGTTTTTCACTTTATAATGTAATGTATTGTTTATGAATGTATCTAGTGTTTCCAAGGCTACTAAACTAATCGGTATTTCGAGACTTGATCTTTTTTGATCATGCCAATGTTATGTAATAATGCACCGACTCTAGTTCACTGGGGTCGGTGCGTTACATTATCAAACCATAGAGGTGTAACAATCTACATATTTTATTCCAAGAGATTTTATTCCAGTTTATATGTAATTTTTACCCTATTCTTTTTAGTTTAAACCCCTAGAAAACCAAATTTTACAAAAATGAATCTAATTAATTTTTCCGGCACTCATTTTTCTTTTTGGTGAAAAAATATTTTAATCTTCTTGGATAAACAAATTATGCTAATTCCAAATATGGAAGTCATTTTTACAAATTTCATTAAAATATGTGTAAGAATTCCATTTTAATTAATTCTGCAGAATGGAAGGGAAAGATGGATTTTAATGAAAAAATTCGTAAATGTTTATAATGTTTTTTTGAATATTTCAATATAAATTTGATTAAAATGACCAAAATTTTATTAGTGGATGTATAATTGATCTAACATAACTTTTAAAAAAATAAAAATATAATTTCCCATTATAAATCAATCATTCTAAAATTATGATTACAATTATAATTTACTATTTCTCACTATTCTTTAAAAAATGATTATTTTTAAAAAACATAAAAATTTACCCTAGGATAATTTTGACTTAATTTTTTTAAATTATGTTTATTTTATCAAAATAATTTTATAAAAATATTAAAAAATAATTAGATTAGTATATTAAAAAATAAATAAAAAGAATTTTTTAGGAAAACAGTATTTTCAAAAAATATAAACAATTTATTGAAAATTAACTACTTTTTATCAGTATGTATCTTTTATATAAACAATTATAATTAAAATTTAAAAAGTAGTTGTCACTATTTATAAAACTAGTTTTAATGTATTAGTTATAATGGTTAAATTTGAATAATATGAATAATATTTCATCGTTTTCTTAAAACGTGGTTTCATGTACAACAAAATCTCACTGAGTATTGAGTATAGTGAAATATTACCATGGTGTTTTGTGTAGTATATGCTATATAAGAAAATTAATATATTAAAATGAAATAAATTCATAAAAAATATGGTTGTTATGATATATATAACATTAGATAAATAAATATTAGGTAATTATTTATATAATTATAATTATATAAATATATAATAATAGTTACCTTCATTCCCTCATGATAGTTAGAAAATGGAAATGTTACTTAGTCATAAGTAAACCATATTAGGTACATGATTGTAATGTTGTTTATTTTTTTCACAATTAAATTTCATGGTATTTCACAATGATAATATTTATTTACATAAGTTACAATTATATCATGATTATTATTTAGGAGATGATAAAATAAGGAACACATTGACCACACTAAAACTACTAAAGTAATTTAATACATATGAGAAAATTATCATCAAAATATCTAATATGAAATGGAATGATTTTGTAATTGGATATAATATGAAAATAAAAAATAAAATGGATGGTAAAATTGAAAAAGGTTCTTAATCAAGTACTTAATCAGTGTAATGTTTTTATCTAGGAACATAATGAATATACATGATGAGTCAGCCACAACATAAGAGATATATCTAAACCACACTTTTATTGTCGTAATGACCATTCTCTCTTTTATTCAATTTATATATCTCTCTATATAGTGTAATATAATGATAATAAATTATTTATATATGTCACTCACATATATATATATATCTTATACCCCTTCTTTTGATAGGTTAATCCATGGATCCTAATCATTTCTAAAATTACTTCTTTGTGATGTCTCCATGGGATATGATATTAGCAAAGATTATGTAACCAATTATAATTCCATTGGTTCTTCTTATGTTTATTACCTATGATTGATTTTATTTTTATAGAACACATAATATTGATCATTTTATTATGGGTGATTCTATAGAGAACACTAACGCATTTGATAAAGCGTTTTCTCACAAGACATAATGTATGGGATGAGAGAGTAAACCTAATCCACATTGGTAGTATATCCCACATTTTATTTTCTTGGAAGATGGAAATGACTTATGATCATGTCGTTTTTGTGTTTTTTCTACATTTCCTAAGTTTCCATGATCTTATTATACCTTTCTCATTATGTTATTCTCCCATGAGATTACACATGATCCTCCACTTTTATGGTATCTGGCCATACCTTTAAACTCTATGTTATTCTTCATTACCATGTTTATCCTCATGCTAGTATTTTTATCTCACCCCATTTTTCTATTCACATCTTATGTTAACCCATGTGGTATGAGGAGCTCAAAATTATTTAGGATTTCATTATAAGGATTAAAATAAACACAATTTATTTTCATGTTAATGTTTTATTTACCTAGTCCTCTAAATACACAAGTTATATTTAATCCTAGGATTTTATTAATGGATACAAATGATAAATATTATGTGATAATATGTATAAAAATGATTCGGTCATTATATAAGGCCCCAGACTTAAACCGTACTTATTCTTGAGTTATTACAAGATTACACATTGAGGATCTTTTCAGGTTTAGAGTTTTAGAGAATTAGATCATAAAACTTTCTTTACATTCCACATTTAAACAAAGTGGTTACATAAAAGATAGTATTCATTTTTCCCATCAACGGAAACATATTTAAAATAAAACATCGATTCTTTCTTGACACTTCCTTGACACTATCATCATATCATGTACACTTCCCTTGACCTGTGAAAAACATTTCAAAAACTTGGGATGAGCATAAAAAGCTTAGTAAGGGATATAAAAAGTATGGAAAGGAAACATGATTACATTATACATAAGAATGAAATCATACTTTACCCATAAAACATATGCACTTTAAAATACCTCATAAAATCATGAATAAAGTATAGAAATCATAAGAAATAAAGGTAACTTGAGGCATTCATAACATTCTTACGTAGGGAGTAACCCTCTTGGTTACGTTTGGAATACCCATCACAGTATATTCCCTAAATATCTTTAGATAAACCTTAATACTTAACTCCTTCGTGTTACCCAATGCATTGGAGAGCTATATCAGGCTCACCCACCCTTAGTTTATCACAGAACCACCCGTCTTCATAATAATACACAAGAACCATAACATAATCGTATCACATAAAACATGCATAAAGGAAACATAAGATTTAAACTTTTCAATCACAAGATATCAATACAACACATTGATATAAAAACATTATGAAAAACATTTTCAATACCAAAATAAAAGAAAAGTAAAACATGGTATTTATTTTTCTTTAAAAAAAAGGTATTGCTTATAGAGGAAGCCGAAACTCAAATAATGGTCATGGCGGCAGAGAAGTCGTTGTCGCCGCTTACGTACGACAAAAACATTCCCTTTTGTCATTTAGTAAAATGCTTTGTATAAAAAATATTCCTTTTGGATAAATGTAAAATTCAAAGGGTTTTATACACCATATAAATGAAGGTTGTGTATAAAACAAAATATGCCTCAGTGAAAGAAGATTGAGATGAAGTCCAATACAAAGACGATATCCTTGGATTAAGGATAAATCAATTACATAATTATGTGTGACAAACTAATACACCAAATATAAGTGGATATTAAGTGTAAAACAATCCTAGTTTATTCACACATATTCATAGAACGCCATATTTAAGGAGTACAAGCTTATCCCAAAGAATCAAAATTGGGTTAAGAAGTTCCCTTGCAAAAATTTGGCAGCCTAACGCGTCACTACAAAATTCAAAAAATGAGTTGATGAGAGATAAAAAGGGTATCTCATCACTTGAAAATAAAATTTAAATCACTAAGGGTATAGGAGAACATATCCCAACATAATGTTATGTGAATTAAAAGACATAACAAAAGAAGTCTTTTAAAAAGAGGAGGGTGAATGGTTCCCTTACCGACCTGGGTATCTTTCGAAACATACACCCCGTGAAAGAAGGACAATAAAAAATTGATGTAAATACTCATAAATGAAAGTATGTTACACAATGATTAAAATAATGGGCAATACATACACCAGTCAAAGGAAATTGTGGCAAATTTAGCATAAATTTCCCGGGAATAAAAGTGAGATGAAAAATCCCTTACGAAAACTCGGCAGCCTAACAGCGCCACTTCAAACTTTCAAAAATGGATTGATGAGATCAAATAGGGTATCTCATCATATTACAATAAAATTTACAGAAATAGGAATGTAAAATAACATCCCCCATCATAACAAAGAGGATCTTAAAATAAGTGACATAAAGGAGTGTACTTAAAATAAAAGAGAGAGGTTAGATCTCTTAATGAAAATTCGGCAGCCTAACGACGCCACTCAAAACATCCAAAATGGATTGATGAGAGAGAATATGGTCTCTTATCATATGAAAATAATAATTACAGTAAGATTAATATAAAAGAACATCTCAATCACAATAAATATGAGCTTAAAAGGAGTGACATAAAAGAGTGTACTTAAAAAGAAAGAGTGGAGTAGGATCCCTTACCTCGGGTCCGACTTGACTCGATCGTTCTTCAATCTCCTGAATAATAAACTTGAGTTAATTAAACTTTTTAATAACCTTTTTCAAGTTCATTATTACTTTTATATCACTTATTTAAATGTTATAAACATTATGTAATCATTTAAGATAATAATGTTTATTTTGTCGATATTTGGTTCTTAAGTCGAAAGTGGACTTCATACAATTACATGTTGTTCATGTGGTCAAAGGTTCATTATATTCAGAATGATATTCATGATTTGGATATCATATATATCATATATATCCAGAATATACATGTATTTATAATATTACATAATCATTTAGAGGTAAGAAATGAAATGCACTGTTCATGGAGACGGTAAGCAATACGTACGCATGAACGCTACTTTCATTTCTATGTCATATTAATGGAATTAAAACTAAACGAGAGGTATGTATATTTTAATTCAAGAATTATATTAATAATTTATATGTAACATACATCATATATAATAACTTTAAATACTTCTTTTGTACATCCCACATATGGCATTAACGAATCAAATAACATTGAGGGGGCGGTAGTCCGCACTTCCTAAAATGAAATTATCGTGTTTACCCACAATGGACACCATAAAGGTATGACACAAAAGAAAAATAGAGAATCTTAAGTAAAAAATAAACATATTATATATCATATATAAATATAGTGACATCTTAATGGCCACCTTTTAAGGTGTTATATAAGTTTTGAACAATCATCGTTTCGTGAGGCAGAAATTCGCCATCTACAGAAACAGTATGTTATTTAACCATTTGATAAAGGTGTGTGTAAGTGTAGCTATAATTATTCTTATAACAACATCCTAGTATATTGATTATACTGGAGTTTTTACAATAGAAATGAATAAATAGAGTTTAGGGGGTTGGAGAAGCAAAATAAAACAAAAGAACACAAGTGAAGACATTACCTTAAAATCGGGTAACTCTTTTTGATTTGAGCTCAAAAGCTTTCTTGGGAAGAATTATGCCCAAAGTGAGGATTTTAGGAGTAATAGAGGGATTTTAGAGGAAAAATTAGTAGGTTTTGGCCAAGCCAAAGGCTTGAGAGGTGTGGGTAAGGTGGTAGAGGTGGGGGCCTTTTATAAGAGGAGAGGAGGGGCACTCTTGTAAAGTTACAAAATGTTACCTTATTTTCAAATGAGTTTCGGATTTTAAAGGTCCCATATTGATCTATTTCGAGGATAAGGTGGTAAGGGTTCTAAATATACTCATCCAATAGGTTTTTGACAAGTTTATGTTACAGTTTTAACATTATCTTTTCATTTTATTCAAATCCTTTATTAATGAGGTAATCGCTGCATCATCATGATGTCATAAATAATTTAATTTATTTAATGTATGAAAATTATAAAAAAATATCATGATGTAGGAAATTTTTATATCTTTATATGTAATATTTATATCAAAAATATGACTTTTATAACCCCATTTAAAATTTTTTTTAGTGAAACATCTCATGCTTGTGACATTTTTATTTTAACTTTAAATAAAAAGATATTAATGTCATTTTCCAAACAAAGTGGCTCCATGGGGTCCCCAAGATGACCCATGGATTGTCCTGGTCGGCCATGACACATCCAATGATGGTAGGACATGTGTCTAGGTCATTTCACATTATTAAAACATTATTTTTACCTTAAATTACACTAATTACCTCTAATCGCGATTAAGAACATAAAAGTTACCATTCACCAAAAAATTATTTTAATCCCATTGAACCACATTTTACATATTAATGACAACCATGTATTTCGGATTTTTGAAATTCAAAACATAGAGGCGACAAAGTTTCATTTAAACAAAAAATCAGTTTCTTTAACTACCACTTAGTGGTTTAACTATTCATCAAAAATCGAAGTTTTTCCGAAAAATACCAAAAATTCACCCTAAGCTATATTTGATATTCCGAACTAAAAAATGATGTCTATTTTAAAAAATTCAAAACATATAAGTTTCATTAATTAATTTAATAATTAATTGCCACTGTCAAAACAAATAGCGTGTTTTTATGAAACAATATCTATTAAAAGATTGCCACTAGTTTAAGACCAATTTCACAGTGAAATTAATTAAAATGACCACTATTGGATTAAATGGTAAAAATATATTATAATTTTACTTTAAAAACAATTCAAAAGATAATCTAATCAAATAAATAAATTAGATTAAAAAGTGGTTTTGAATTAAAATACAACATTTTTCATTATTCATTAAAAATGAACTTTATCGGAAAGATACCAAAAATTTACACAAAGTAAATTTTGATGTCTCTATTCTAAAGAATAATTTTATTTTTTCAAATATAACACATAAAATTGTCAAAAATTGGATGTAAAAGAGGTACTCCATCAATAGGCGGTTAATCGACCTTCTAAAGAACATTAGAATGTTTAAGCTTAAAAATTGAATTTATTCACATTTTTAATCCTCTAACATTTATTGTAAAAAGTAAAAATATTTGACAAACATATATAATCATTTTTAGTTAGTTCTGTTCATTCCCGCCATTAAAATGGCTAGGCGTTAACTACCATTTAAAATAATATTATTTTATTATTAGAGTGCAATGTAAGATTCCCAAGAAACTCGTTGTTGCGTATTGGGTACGCCATCGAGCATAGAGTCCCCTTTAAAGTAAGTTCAATATTTTATTCACAAAAAAAGATAAATATAAAAATGTCATATTCTTTATTTACCTGGGGTGTTACATCCTTCCCCCCTTTTGGGAATTGCGTCCTCACAATTTTAAAATTGGGCTCAGAAACATCCTTGAAAGCCCCACATCAGAACAAGTGTCAGTAAAAAAATCACTTTAAAATAAAGAATGATAAGTACGGAGGTCACCTGAGTTAACCCATACTAGGATTCCATGTAGGAAAACATGGACATGGAGGAGAAAACATAGGGTCATGTTCTGATGGAGAGTGATAGAAAACATGTTTAGGAGAAAGTTAACCACAAGAAAACCACAAACTTGTGATGGGTTAAACGGTATTCGATTCCCCAGTAGGAAAAGTTAATAGACAAAATTTTTGTTTTTTTATTGTGGAATTTATTCATAAGGAAACGTAATTACTTATCATGTTGACTTTCAACTTTTATTAGATTTCTTACAGAAACTCATATTTTCTCCAAAAGACGAGTATTTAGGAAGACTTGTTCACTATAATCAACTTCTAGAGAATCACATAATCCATAAAAGACAACTATATACTTCCCATGTCTTTAGACATTAACAAAAACCAAAACCAAAATGGTTAGTACAAGATTAGATAATCCAGAAAAGGATAACCCTTTATAAAAAGAAAATCTATTCTTAATCTCCAAAATTTGTTCTACAAAACCCAGAGTTCAACGAGGACCATTGGACAAACAATTTGTCCATAAAATTCTTCAATGTAAACCAAAATAAGATTGAAACCCAAATATTTGAAGGATTTAGTCACATAGTCTTCCAAGGTACAAATTAACTTTTATCTCCAAATAACATTAGTTGCTCATAAATTCTCATATTGAAAAGTAATTAACCTAATCACATATCCTCCATCATAGGTTAATAATTTCCATCGATAACCCAAAATAAACTTACTCTTTATTCCTAAAATAATCTAACTAAAAAGAATTAGTCAAACTAACCAGGGCCTTCCCGTAGTCCAGTGGTAGGCGATAAATACCAGTCACACTTTGGTTGTGGGTTCGATTCCCGCAGCTTTGTCCAACGTGACGGGTTGTCAAATGGTCTACGTGTTGTCCTTTTCCAAAAACTATATAATTCTTAAAAAATTCCCCAAAACGAGATAAAATCTTCAAAAATAATCATAACATATTTTAACCTCAAGTTTATATCATGCCTTTCATTTTCCATCATAACATATAATAACCCATAATTACCTCAAAAGTAAGGATTATATAAACTCTAATGGTTACCTTTATAATTATTACCTAAACTTCCACATCGATTGGTCATCTCGTACATGACGCATTACAGATCATACCAAGGTTCTAGTGGTCGATCATGACTCCTTGATAGTTGGTTTAGAACAACCACAAGTTTCTTCATTGAATCCCCCATTTTATCTAGTATCTTAATCAGAGAACCACCACAGTTTCCTTCAAACTTGTTGTCTCTTTGGTGCCTGCTAGATCCATCCATTCACTAATAACAGAAATGTCAGTGTGAGTATATCAACAAAACCATCATGTACTAATGAGGAAGGTAAACACTAAGATATACTTATTCATTCACTTTATCTAAAACTAGGACTCTTTTTGAAATCCTAACCATTATGGTAATGTCACTTATCCTTAGAGAATAACCTAAACTCTAAAGTTATCTAAACCGACCTTTGATACCAACTATAAGGCCCCGGCCTTAAACCTTACTTAATCTTGAGTTATTACAAGATTACACATTGAGGATCTTTTCAGGTTTAGAGTTTTAGAGAATTAGATCATAAAACTTGCATTACATTCCACATTTAAACAAACTGGTTACATAAAAGATAGTATTCATTTTTCCCATCAATAGAAACATATTTAAAATAAAACATGGATACATTCTTGACACTTCCTTGACAATATCATCATATCATGTACCCTTCCCTTGACCTATGAAAAACATTTCAAAAACATGGGATGATCATAAAAAGCACAGTAAGGGATATAAAAAGTATGGAAAGGAAACATGAGTACATATATACATAATAATGAAATCATAATTTACACATAAAACATATGCACTTTAAAATACCTCATAAAATCATGAATAAAGCATACAAATCATAAGACATAAAGGTAACTTGAGGCATTCATAAAATTATTACATAGGGAGTAACCCTCTTGGTTACGTTTGGAATACCCATCACAGTATATTCCCTAAATATATTCGGAGAAACCTTAAATCTTAACTACTTTGCGTTAACCAATGCATTGGAGAGATATATAGGGCTCACCCGCCCTTAGTTTGTCACGGAACCACCCGTCTTCATAATAATGCCCAAGAACCATAACATAATCGTATCACATAAAACATGCATAAAGGAAACATAACATTTCCACTTTTCAATCACAAGATATCAATACAAAACATTGATATAAAAACATTATGAAAACCATTTTAAATACCAAAATAAAAGAAAAGTCAAACATGGTATTTATTTTTATTTTAAAAAAAGTTATGGCTTGTAGAGGAAGCTGAAACTCAAATAGTGGTCACGACGGCGGAGAAGTCGTTGTCGCCGCATACGTACAAAAAAAACATTCCCTTTTGTCGTTTAGTAAAATGATTTGTATAAAAAATATTCCTTTTGGATAAACGTAAAATTCAAAGGGGTTTATACACCGTCTAAAAGAAGGTTGTGTATAAAACAAAATATGCCTCAATGAAAGGAGATTGAGACGAAGTCCCATACAAAGATGGTATCCTTGGATTAAGGATAAATCAATTACATAATTAGGTGTGACAAACTAATACACCAAATATAAGTGGATATTAAGTGTAAAAAAATCATAGGTTATTCACACATATTCATATAATGACAAATTCAAGGAGTACAAGCTTATCCCAAAGAATCAAAATTGGGTTAAGAAGTTCCCTTGCAATAATTTGACAGCCTAACGGCGTCACTACAAAATTCAGAAAATGAGTTGATGAGAGATAAAAAGGGTATCTCATTACATGGAAATAAAATTTAAATCACTAATGATATAATAGAACATATCCCAACATAATGTTATGTGAATTAAAAAACATAACAAAAGAAGTTTTTTAAAAAGAGGAGGGTGAATGGTTCCCTTACCGACATGGGTATCTTTCGAAACATACACCCCGTGAAAGAAGGACAATAAAACATTAATGTAAATTATCATAAATGAAAGTATATTACACAATTAGTAAAATAATGGGCAGTACATACACCACTCAAAGGAAATTGTGGCAAATGTAACATAAATCTCACGGTAATAAAAGTGAGATGAAAAATCCCTTACGATAACTTGGCAGCCTAACGGCGCCACTTAAAACTTCCAAAAATGGATTGATGAGATAAAATAGGGTCTCTCATCATATTACAATAAAATGTAATGAAAGATGAATATATAAAAACATTCCCCATCATAACAAAGGGGATCTTAAAAGAAGTGACATAAAGGAGAGTACTTAAAAAGAAAGAGATAGGTTAGATCTCTTATGAAAATTCGGCTGCCTAACGGCGCCACTCAAAATGTCCAAAATGGATTGATGAGAGAGAATAGGGTCTCTCATCATATGAACATAAAAATTACAGTAAGAGTAATATAAAATAACATCCCAATCACAAGAAATATGAGCTTAAAAGGAATGACATAAAAGAGTGTACTTAAAAAGAAAGAGAGGAGTAGGATCCCTTACCTCGGGTCCGACTTGACTCGATCGTTCTTTAATATCCTGAATAATAAACTTGAGTTAATTTCTACATGCTTAATAAAATTTTTAAAGTTCATTATTCCTTTTATATCACTTATTTCCATGTTATAAACATTATGTAATCATTTAAGTTAATAATGGTTATTTTGTCGATATTTTGTTCTTAAGTCGAAAGTGGACTTCTTACAATTACATGTTGTTCGTGTGGTCAAAGGTTCATTACATCCAGAATGATATTCATGATTTGGATATCAAATATATATCATATATATCCAGAATATACATGTATTTATAATATTACATAATCATTTAGAGGTAAGAAATGAAATGCACCGTTCATGGAGACGGTAAGCCGTACGTACGCATGAACGCTACTTTCATTTCTATGTCATATTAATGGAATTAAAACTAAATGAGAGGTATGTATATTTTAATTCAAGAATTATATTCATCGTTTATATGTAACATAAATCATATATAATAACTTTAAATCCATCCTTTATACATCCCACATATGGCATTAACGACTCAAATCACTTTGAGGGGTCGGTAGTCCGCACTTCCTAAAATGAAATAATCGTGTTACCCACAATGGAAACCATAAAGGTATGCCAAAAAAGAAAAATACAGAAGCTTAAGTAAAACATAAAAATATTATATATCATATATAAATATAGTGACATCTTAATGTCCACCTTTTAAGGTGTTATATGAGTGTTGAACAATCATCGTTTCGTGAGGCAGAAATTCGCCATCCACAAAAACAGTATGTTCTTTAACCATTTGATGCAGGTGTGTGTAAGTGTAGCTCTAATTATTCTTATAACAACATCCTAGTATATTGATGATACTGGAGTTTTTACAATAGAAATGAATAAATAGAGTTTAGGGGGTTGGAGAAGCAAAATAAAACAAAAGAACACAAGTGAAGACATTACCTTAAAATCGGGTAACTCTTTTTGATTTGAGCTCAAAAGCTTTCTTGGGAAGAATTATGCCCAAAGTGAGGATTTTAGGAGTAATAGAGGGATTTGGAGCGGCATAATGAGCAGGGGTTGGCAGATCCAAAGGCTTTAGAGGATTGAGTAAGGTGGTAGAGGTTGGGGCCTTTTATAAGAGGAGAGGATGGTCACTCTTGTAAAGTTACAAAATGTTTCATTATTTTCAAATGAGTTTCTGATTTTAAAGGTCCCACATTGATGTATTTCGAGTATAAGGTGGTAAGGGTTCGAAATATACTCATCCAATAGGTTTTTTACAAGTGTATGTTATAGTTTTAACATTATCGTTTCATTTTATTTAAATCCTTTATTAATTAGGTAATCGCTGCATCATCATGATGTCATAAATAATTTAATTTATTTAATGTATAAAAATTATAAAAAAAATATCATGATGTAGGAAATATTTTTATATTTCTAATTAATATTTATAGTCAAAAATTTGACTTGTATAACCCCATTTAAAAATTGTTTTAGTGAAACATCTCATGTTTGTGACATTTTTATTTTAACTTTAAATAAAAAGTTATTTATGTCATTTTCCAACCAAAGTGGCTCCATGGGGTCCCAAATTTGACCCATGGATTGTCTTGGTCGGACATGACACATAAAATGAGGGTAGGAGATGTGTCTAGGTCATTTCACATTATTAAAAATTATTTTTACCTTAAATTACACTAATTACCTCTAATCGCGATTAAGAACATAAAAGTTACTATTCACCAAAAAATTATTTTAATCCAATTGAACCACATTCTACTTCCTAATTAAAACCATGTATGTAGGATTTTTGAAATTCAAAACACAGAGGTGGCAAAGTTTCATTTAATCAAAAAATCAGTTTCTTTAACTACCACTTAGTGGTTTCACTATTCATCAAAAATTGAAGTTTTTCAGAAAAATACCAAAAATTCACCCTAAGATATATTTTATATTTCGAACTGAAAAATGATTTATATTTTACAAAATTCATAACATATAAGTTGCATTAATTAATTTAATAATTAATTCCCGTTGTCAAAACAAATAGCGTGTTTTTATGAAACAATATCAATTAAAAGATTGACACTAGTTTAAGTCCAATTTCAAAGTGAAATTAATTCAAATGACCACTATTTGATTAAATGGTAAAAATAAATTCTAATTTTACTTTTAAAAAAATTCAAAAGATAATCTAATCAAATAAATATATTAGACTAAAAAGAAGTTTTGAATTAAAATACAACATTTTTCACTATTCATTTAAAAATGAACTTTATCGGAAAGATACCAAAAATTTACACAAAGTAAATTTTGTTGTCTCTATTCTAAAGAAGAATTTTATTTTTTAAAATATAACACATAAAATTGTCAAAAAGTGGATTTAAAAGAGGTTCTCCATCAAAAGGCGGTTAATCGACCTTCTAAAGAACATTAGAATGTTTACGCTTAAAAATTGAATTCATTCACATTTTTAATCCTCTAACATTTACTGTAAAAAGTAAAAATATTTGACAAACATATATAATCATTTTTTAGTTAGTTCTGTTCATTCCTTACATTACAACAGCTAGGCGTTAACTACCATTTAAAATAATATTATTTTATTATTAGAGTGCAACGTAAGATTCCCAAGAAACTCGTTGTTGCGTATTGGGTATGCCATCGAGCATAGCGTCCCCTTTAAAGTAATTTCAATATTTTATTCACAAAAAAGGATAAATATAAAAATGTCATATTCTTTATTTACCTGGGGTGTTACACATTATATATGGTATTAGTGCTTGGCCAAGTATTTTTTCGGGAAATAGATTATAATAATCTATTATGAAATCAATGGATAAGACTATGTATAGGATAATATCCAATGATTTTGTTAAAGTATATAGTTTTTAGTTTAATAGGAATTATGTACCATTCTAGTTACTACAAGAGGATGTGTCTCTAACACAATTTTACAAAGTGGTAATAACCACAAAATAATAAGATTAATAATTTACATAATCATCACATAGTGCATGAAAAAGTCCTTTCGAAACATTATGATTCAAACTCTATAGTTATATTCTTTGGAAATATTAAAACTCTTTACAAACCATTAAGATTGAAATGAACATGTTTTTAGGCTAAAAATAAAATAAGAAATCACTACTATAGATAACCATTCATGAAACCCATATTCATATAATATAGTATAAACATATCAATTATATATTATTACATATATTTTTATTTGTTTCACATTTATTTTCCTATTACTTAATCTATTATCACCTTGTTTTGATTTTTTAGATAGAGGATTTAAATAGGAGAAATTGTTATAAAAAATTGTAATATGAAATTTGATGATATCCCCAATGATAAAACTAATCATATTGGAGTTGGAGCTTAGAATATTTTAACAGTACGAGCACAATAGGATCAAGTTATGAATAATAAATAGAATCATGTGTATCAACCTCCCTCTATATTTATAGGGAAAGTTACATGTAAACTTTTGATGGGACAAATAATTCATACCATTACTAGTTCTTTGAATTCCCGCATTTTGAAATAATGAATAAAATATATGAAAAAGATATCTTCTATCCTTTACTTATCATAACAATGGAATGCTTTCTAGGTTAATCATTTCATTGAGGGGATGACAATCAGTAATGGAAACTAATCCCAAATACAATGTATAATGATGAAATTAATTCAATTTAATGGTAAGAATTCATTAAAATATTTTTCATTAAATAATTATCTCAAACTTTCTATCCTAAAATGTATAAGATGTTTCTTAGACTAAAGAAAATGAACTATGAGTGCGTCATGGAATTTGAGGAGAAACTGAAAAGTCTTTTACTATAAACCTATGTTTTTTCATCAAATCCAATATTATGTTTTACCATTTCTTCAGTGAGTTAAATATGAGTGTTTGAAATGATTTCTCCATTACATAAATTGATTACTATGAAGGGATTTTCCATTGTACCCTCAATGTTGAGATGAATATTAATGACTATGTGTGGCTTCATGAGACTAGGGATAAAAATCAAAAATGGATTTTTATTCAGTAAGATCAATAGATAAGCCTCATGGAGGAATGATATCCCACCATCCTACATTTCTAAATTATGGGAATAATAATCCCAAAAACTATCTTAAGTGAATTAATAGATACTTTAAATGTGGAATAAAGGGGAATCTGATTAATTAGTTCTAAAGAGATTGATGAAACTGACTAATTTGAAACCAGAAAGGAAGGTTCATATAAAAATTCAGCGTACAATGTATTATTTCAACATAAATGATCATTGGAATTATGCAATACAATTACCTAAGAAAATGATTGTAATAGATAATCAATGAAAACAACCTACATACCCTAGAGGTTGTAGAGGGCCATATGATATAACTAATGCTGATTTAGACCACAATAATCATGTAGTGATATATAAACTAATTAAACATTAGGAAATAGACAAAAATAACTTTTCATTCTAGTTAGATGAAGATGTTTAGTAGAAATATTCCTACACCACCTCATAACATGGGGGTTGAGTTATATTTGAGGAAAAAAAATGGATTCTATTATTACATTGTAAGAATATAACTCCTCCATATTCAATGTTTTGGGAATAAATATTCAATAAAATCTACTCATAACATCATTATTGGTTTTTGATATTATATTAGGCTTATATTAGTTATCTTTATATTATAAAAACATTAACTAATGTGATAGTTTGATGAATCTTCAAATCCCAAGTCATCAAAATATTCTAAAATATATATATATATATATATTGGATGCATCTCACATGGAATTTTCTACTCAAGTGTCTATCTAAAATGACATATAAAATTAAATGAATCAAGATTTAAGACATTTCAATTGTAAGTGGTTCTACATATGTATTCCATGACATGTTTCCTGATCTTCCTCATGACCGAGAGGTTGAGTTCTCAATAAAAATTATACACAGATCTCTACCCATATTCAAGACTCTATATATAATGAATAATTTTGTGTTTGAGGAACTAATAAGATTTTACAAAAGAATATATATAAACATTTTTTATTCTCATGTGCTTCAAAATGGGGGGATCTGTTCCAATTTTAAAAAATATGGATAGGTCAGTGTGCCTCTGCATCAATTATCATAAACTCAACAAAATAATTATATATAAAATTTACCCCTTCTATTGATTTAAGTATCCTATTATCAACAATATTGGGCCTGATATATGTTTATGATTTTCCTTTAATTAATATATCACCAATTAAAGGTGAAGTTGGATGAAATTCCAAAAATGTACCTTTTGAGCAATGTATGGACACTATGAGTTCACAGGGATTCCCTTTAGACTCAATAATGATCCAGTAATATTTTCAAAATTAATGAAATAAGTCATTAGAGATTACCTTGAAAACATTTTCGTGATATTTATAGATGATATTATGATATAATCTAAAAGCAATTTGGGGAATGGGAGGAATATAAAGACTATTATAACTAGATTGTGTAACGGGACATTATATGAATAATATAGTTATTTTGATTTATAGATTGAATAAGTCTCTTTCATTCGGAATTTTATCTCCAAATAAGGGATATCTATGGACCCTTCTATGAAAATGGAAATTGAGGAGTGGCATAAAAAATCATTTATAATATAGATATTCAATTTCCATGCACTATATGAATATTACTAGTGAATTGGGATAAACATAATGTGACTCTTAAAAATGCTAACAAAGATGAATTAGAATGGGTTGTATGTTTTCTACACTGGTGAATGTGAGGATAGATTTAAGGAATTTAATAAATGAATATCACTACACCGGAACATACGCTTACCATATGTGGGGGATATTTCATGGATTACTCCAATGCATCAATGAAGGTTTTAGGATGCTTAATAATATAGAATAACAAAGTGAATCCAATTAAACATGGATTTTTAATGTTCATGAGTAATACTATCTGACACATGATTTGGTATTTGTTGTCGTGATATTTTCATTGAATATATTGGTAAATTATCTCAATGGGTAGAAATGTTTAACTTATAAGGATCTTAAGAGCCTAAAATATATATTCACATAGATGTTCTTAAAATATTCCTAATAATAGGATAGGTATTATCACGTTCTATGACTTCTCAATCAATTAACCAAATAAGAAAGAAACTATTGCAGAAAACTATATAAGTAAAAAGGTTCCAACAAAATTATCAATGATGATAATTGATGAGGATCCAATATTCCTTAAATTGGAAAGAATTCACATGAGAATCATAATGTATGTAACATAATAATTCCATTATTAAATGATTTATCAACCATCCCTTTTAGATAGGATAATGATGCCTAAAGGGATGTGGACGTGTGCAAGGACAAGAAGGCTTAGGGATGGATCCTCCTCCCACTATAAGAATACCACTGAGCCTAGGGCCAAAGTTGGGATCCCCCTTGTTTAATGTTACCTCTCCTCATCTAGAATGCTCATGGTTAAGGTGAAAGATTGATTTCTGACTTCATCACTTTAGAAGTTAATAAAAACAAGATTTTGAATGTTACTGTGCTCAGGCATTATAAGAACCCGATTAAGATTAGGGAGTTCTGTTGAAAATTAAATATGCCTGGCTCTATAAAAGAAAACATCATCAATCGCCACATCTGGATCTTTTGGAATAAAGAGGTTTCATTGGAGTTGATTAATGTGAGGGACCAATTTATATTCTTTAAAGTCACTATGGGAATATAGTGCTAATTTGTTTCCTTTGTTTGTTACAGTTGTGATGCCTTTGTTGGATGAAGGTTGTGGTCTATGATTGGATCCTTTGATCCATAGGATCTCTCGTGGTTTGTGGCATGGGACATTAGCACTATCTCAGACCTAGGGGAGAAGAAAGGGAGAAGTACCTTCCCCCAACAGGCTAGTTTGGACATTACATGCTTTATAGAGGGTAAGGGAGTTCTTGATCTGGGGAACTCAAGAGCACAATTTATATGGTGAAACAACAAGGGGAGAGGCAGATTCAGCTAGAGTAGACTCGATTGTTTCCTGGAAAACAAAAATTCCATTATCATGTTTCTGAATTCCAGTGTTACAAATCTTGACTGAGGTATATCTGATCACCCTCCTTCAGTAGTTTCTCTTCCTCCCAGGTAGGATTTCCTAGAGTCCATCAAGGTCTGAAACATGTGGTCTTGATGTCCTAGGTATCAACATCTTGTGATGGAGATATTTGGAAAGTCAAATTTTAGCAGTACCTAGGTTGATCTTCATAACGAACTATGGTGGTTGATGATTGGGATTTAAAAATGGGCTAGGGGGATTCCTCCCTTTGATCAGGACAAGTAGAAATTGAAACAGAGTATAGATGACTTAAAATATAGTCTCTAGGAGGCATGAAATATCTTTTTGTTTTAAGATTTAGTTGGTAAGAAATCTTAATGGGAGTAAACGATCCTTAAATAGAAGATACTATCTCAGGAGGGATCCCGAGCGAAATGGCTGCGCGAGGGTGATAAAAACACATCATTTTTTCATGATTGTAATAGAGAAGGGATACAAATGAACAAACCCAACATTATTCTTGAGGATGAAACATATACATATGATAATGATATAGTTGGAGGAATGACGCATACTTTCTTTAGGGAACTCATTGTTGGCCAAAACCTGAGGATGACCAGTGGATATCCAAGTGACTATGTAGATCTGTGGGACAGGATCCGATGGTGGTTCCTCACCTGGGAAAAAAATATTGGAGGTAATCCCAAATGAGGATCAAATATACCAGGTGATGATGAATCTTAATCCTTAGAGTGCACCTGGTCTAGATAGTTTCCCATTATCATTTTACAGGGGGCGTGGGATGTGGTTAAGGGGGACATCATTGAAACTATTTAGGAATATTTTCATGGAGGGATCATTCCTTAGGTTGCAAGTGCTACCACCCTATGCCTCATCCCAATGATTAAAGAAACGTCTTATCTATTTCATTATAGATCAGTGAGTTTCCATAAATTCCCCTATAAAACCCCAGTGTGTGTAATTATCCAATGACTGTCTAAAATCCTAACTCAGTGCATCTACATTCAGAAACATGTGTTTGTCAGAGGCTGATCCATAAATGGAGCTATTTTTTTGACATATAAGGTGATGAGGTACATTAATGTAAAGACTCCTGGATCAAATTTGGTGATCAAATTAAAAATAAAAAAATCATACGATTAGATTGAATGGAGTTTTATCAGTAGAGTTCTTGCAGCCTTGGGGTTATTGGACATGGATGCAGACCTCTTTTTTAAGAGTTTTATCTAATTGTGTTGGCTATTTCCTTATTGAAAAAGTATCATAGTTTAGTTAAAGAAATGTGGAGCCTTCAGCAGGGTTATATGATATCACACAACATTTTCATCTTGGCGCATGACATTCTCAGCTGCCTTATCAACCGAGACCAATATAACGTAGACATCCAACATTATATAAAGAAGATGAACCTCCAAATGTTATCTAACCTGATGTTTTTGGATGATACATTTATCTTCATGAATGGAGGAAGGGGATCTGTTTGAGGCTTCAAGAACATCCATGAGGTATAATACTATTGGAGTGGGCAATTTATCAGTAATTCCAAAAGTAATATTTTTATCTCTCACAGGTGTGATCCCTGGAAGAATTTCTCTCTGTTTTTCCACCTCAGCATGCAATGTGGATCCTTCCCCATAGAGTGCCCAGATAGACCCATATCATTAGTTAGGCTTCAAGTCTGAGACATCGATTAGATTGTTAATTGGATTATGAGCCATGTCCTCAACTGGAAAAACCACTACCTATCATTTGGGGGTCGCATCGCCCTAGTAAATAGTGTTTTTTCCACCAATAAATTCCCACTATTGGCCTCCATAAATGTTCTATAAAGAGTTATTAACATTATTTATAATGTTCTATGTATTGTTATCTGGGATACTCTATCAGAAAGAATATGGCACCGAGCCTCATGGGATAGCATGAAGAGACCCATCCATGTCAGGGGGATAAATGATACGAGTCTAGAGTGTATGCTTCATTGCATTTATACTAAGCTCATGTTAGAGATTATTGAGGAAAAAACTCTTTGGGGAAGGTCCATGTCCTATATCTATGGGATAAATGCGGAGGCGGTGTGAGGACGTGTCTCTCCCTCCAGGTCAATCATTTAACCTCTTTTTTAGAATCTTTAATAGAACTATCTTTGGATAGATGGTGCGAGGATATTCCCTTATATAGTTTCAACTAGGTGTGCCCTATTTTTAGATTCATTGGATGCCTATCACTTTTAAGCACAACAAAAAAAGTGAGTATTTTCCCTAGATTTACAAAGGATGTTCTGGATGGGGAGAAACATGACCTCGTCAAGTCCATCGTGTTCAATTATGAGCCAGATAAATGTGTGTTTACTCCATGTCCATTAGGATCCTTCACTACTAAGGTCTTTTATAAGATGTTTTCTATATAGAATTTTCAGGAAAGATGGAATTTTGTTCTGTGCTGTAACAAGATTCAAGTGATGTACAATTTTTTGTCCTTGCACATTAAGAACTCGGCCATTGAAACTAATGAGAATATCATTAAGGTTTGAATAAGTCTGACATCAAGGTTCTATTATCATAGAAACATGTGGTAGGAGAGCTATCATCACCTTTTCTATAAAGGGGAATATTATTAGGAAGTGTGGAACTTCTTTTGAGGCCTTATAGACTTCTCTTCACATTATCTAATGGTTAATCCAATCATGGAAAATGGTTCCATTGATCTTCGAGATATAGTATGGAACGGATGACTTAGGGTGTGATCCTTAATGCTGGGTGGTAGAGTCTGTGGCAAGCTATGAACCAGGATAGATTTGATGGCCCTTTACCCTCAGTGAGCTCCATAATTGTGAGAAATCATTTCCTGGTGGTGAATATGGTATTGATCATCTCTAATTGGTGGGGTGATCCTTTATTATGGCTTCTTTAGGGAAGGATCCCATCATCATTTCACTTCATGACAAGTTACATGGAAATTGGGTTTGTTGGAACCCTCCCTCTATAGGTATAAAATTGAATTTGTATGGGTCTTGTATTATTGGAGTCATGAGAGGAGTTGGTGTGGTTCTCAGACTAGGGGAAATGTGGTTCTATATTACTCATCATTCTATGGAAATGGTACCTCACGTCAGGATGAGGCCAGAGTGAAGTTCACCGGGCTCACCCTCTACAGTCAGAAGATCCTGGACATCACCCATGTAGAAATTGACTCAATGGTCCTTCATGATTCCCTGAGTGGTAATTGATATTTTCCTTGGTCGATATCCTAGAATATTCTAAAATGGGGAGAACTTATTGGTGAAAATATTTATGTAACCCAAACTTGGCGTGGGGGTAACAAGGTTACAGATCACCTGGATTATTTGGGAGACCAGAGCTCCATCAGTACTTGTCTCTTCACAATTAAATTCATGAAACTTGAGGGTGTGGATTTGGTCACAGGGGATGCCCTTAAATTGTATTATTTTAGTCCCCCTTAGTTTGGTCTTATTTTTGTACTCTCTTTTATAATAAAAATTAGATATCAATGAGTGGTGGAGAATGATTTCACAGAATATACATCAAAGTGTCTCATATATTAGAATGTTAAAGATGAATGAAAAATGTATAAGGGGATAATGAAACCATTATCTATAGTGACGTGGAAATGGGAAAACATAGACATGGAATTTTTTAATGATAATATAATGTAATCAAGCATAAATTATTTCTTGTTAATTTAGTGGATCATCTTTAAATAACATCCCAATTCATTGTAATTTTGGATGACTTCCCACTTCAGCAACTTGAAAGGATATCCATTAGAGAGGTTTTGATGTGATAAGGAACAAAATTATCTATTATATCTTACTATAATATGAGATTTAATACCATGTTCTATAGGAGTCTCCCACAAGATATAAATATATTATTGAACATCATTATCTCTTGTTACCCAAAAACTGGTGGACAATATGAGTGGACTATTTAAACCGCTAGATCCATATTGAGAGTATACTTGATATACTTTAATAGATGATGCAATCAATATATTCCTTTTTTTGAGTTCTAATAAAATATTATCATTCAATGGATGATCAAAATGGATACATATGATTCCCATTATTGGAATATTTTTATACAAAATTCCATTTAGGGGTAATGTTAGAGAACACATTTTTTTGGAAAATAAATTGGTTGATGAAATTCTAGAAAAGGTAAAGTACATTCAGTGACACATTAAGGATACAAATAGTATATATTTGTGAAATGATGAACAAAATGATGATACTGTGAGTTTGAGGTCAAGAATATTATTTTTATCTGTATATCCCCATGGAATAGTGTCATAAGATTTATGATGAAGGGAAAGTTATTCCTAAGGTACAATAAACCCTTTCAAATTCATGACCACTTCAGAGTTGTGGATTATCAAATAAAACTACAAACATCCCTTTCTCAAGTTCATTAATTATTCCATGTATTAAAATTGAGGATTTACATACAAGACCCATTATATGTTCTAAAATAAAATATGTTACATATGTAAAATTCTCTCAAAAATGATGAGTATCCAGTGAAGATAATGGACCTTAGAGAAAAATGTCTACATAACAACTCCAATAACATTGTTAAAGTACCATGATAGGACTATAAATATGAATATAGGACATGGAAACAAGAGAATGAAATGAATTATATTTTACCTCATCTATTTTCAACTTATAATTTAATATATTTTTTAGACATTGAAATTTATTAATGGGGATATAATGCAACAACCTGATTTTTTATAGAATGAAAATTTTGTTCGATTGTGTATACAACACACAACACCAGGCCTAAAAGATAAAATAGATGTTAAATTAGATGGGCCAAATATGATTAATTTCATTATCAAATACATATAATTTTCTTAATTTGTATTGATAAATTCTTAATAAATAATCACCTTTTTTTAAATTTCTTTTATTCTTTTAAAATAATTTTCCTTATAAATAAATTTTATCGATTTTAGAAGTAATATTATAAATAATTTTTGGGAATTTATGTAATTTTATTAATAAATCCATTTATATATTAAAAATATAAAAAATATCTTAACTTGAAATTTTTCTATTTTTTCTAAAAGAGTGATTTTTTTGTGAATAGTGACAAATATCAATTTTCTATAGTAAATTCATTTATTTTAAATGATGTAATTCAAAATCACCATTATTATTCTAATATTATTTAAAATTACAATAATTATTTTTATGTTTATAAATAGTTTAATTATATAAATTTTAATTAACCTAATATACATTTTTCTTATAGGTATATTTTTCGATTTAAAATTGCAAATTTTTTCCTGAAAAATAAGTTTCCCATCGCGTTGTCTGGGTATATTTTTTACAAAAATGATTAAATTTTCGTGAATTTATATTTAAAAAATGGATTCAATATTTTAAATTAGTATAATTTATAAATGGTAATATTTTTATCTAATTATGTTTTGTTAAAAACCAAGAGTAAGCTCATAAAAAATTACCATAGTTATGATTAAAAAAGTATTACTTGTGTGGGTGGGGGTTTATATATTTATATATATATAGTATAAAATTACCTAAAAGAATTTTTCATTTTTATTTTAGGGCCAAATTTAGAACCTATTTTTGGTAATCATTGGGAATGGTTAATTTTGGATCCATTTTGATTCAATAACACATTTTTTTAATTTTATTCCTTTCAAAAAATTCATTTTGTTCCTTCTCCCTCACCTACTAAAGTGAATCCACTATCCTCACTCATTGACACATAAATTTACTTTTGGTTCATGGATTAACTAAAAAAATACATTCTTTCATCCTTCCTCAGGACCTAGATTCGCAAGGTTAATAAAAAACACATCCTTGGATGGATTTTAGGGTAATCCAAAAGTGGTTGTTAGAAGAAGAGAAATCATTCTTTACTAAGAATGTTTCTTTTATATCATCCTCCACCTCCATTAAATATTATTCAACTATTATGATATAATAAAATTAGTATTCCCCATATATATAGATGTTATTATTTTAATGGAACAACCTATATCTATATACACTTCCACAAATTGGGAAATAAAATAATCATTCATGTGTGTGATAAACTACAGCCTCATGAATAAATGTAATTAATTTTTCATAAAAACAATAATATCTAATCATGAATATGTATTTAATGTAAGAAAATTATATTCATTAAAATTTTATCATTCTGTATAATTAATATATAATATATTTCTTATCTTTCAAATCATTGGAAGATGGTAATGATGTTCATGTGTATGGGTGTATTACCACCACCACAAAGCGATATGATTTATTTTTCGTTACTAAATCACATGGAAGGTTTATGTAAGAGTATTTCTTGAATTAATATTATATTTATGATATTATTTTAAATTAGTAAATATAAAACATCACTTTCCTTTTTTCTGTCATGATTGTTGGAAAATTGAAACGTTATTCATCTGTACGTATGGATACTAACAAAGTCATTTTTACATAGTTTAGTTTTCTTAATTATATATCATATTAGATATTAAAATGATAATTTATTTATAAAAACTATAAATATTTTATCATTACAATTTCTATATGATGATATAATAACTTCATTGACTAACTTCAACTTTATAAAGTTGTTTAGTATTTATGAGCTGAAGATCATCGAAACATCTTATATAAACAAAAATAAACATGTAATTAATATAAAATGATAATAAATAAATGAAAGGGATAATAAAAATTAAAATGGATCTTAATAATCTAAATAATTAACCTAATTTTATTATTATGGAAGATAAATAATGTGATGAGTCATACTCGAGGTAAGGGATCTCTCTAAACCATAATTTTCTTTAGATTTTGACCATTCTTTATCTAACTCCATTTATCTCCCTATTTAGTTTTATATAATACTTATAAATTGTATTTTTATATTTACTTAATAAATATACCTTTTTATTTTCTGTTATGTTTATTGGGTAATATATCACTTATGATCATTTCTCAAATTCCATCTTTTTATAAATCTTTTTTGATTATGATATGAGGAAATACATTGAAAACCAATTAATTTAATGGGTAATTTATATTTTTATTATTTATGATTTATTTAATTATTTTGGAACCTATAATAATGAATATTTTTGGATGGGTACTCCAATTAAGTTCTATACTTCAATAGGTAAAAATTTCTCCTCAAGAGACATTATATATGGGATTATGGAGTTAAAAAACCCACTATTGGAATATTTCAACCATGTGATATTGTTTTGTATGTTAACATTAAATTATAAAGATCCCATGTTGTTTGATGATATTATATTTCATATGTTTTAATTTTCTTATGTTACCATGTTTTTTATGTTTTTCTCCCAAGTTATTAGTCATTAGCCTTCTCAATTATGATATTATTTTATACATTTGAAACATATATTATGTATCCTTATCATGTTTATTTCATTAATGGTTATTATTAATTTCTAGGCTTTATCTGTACTCTATATGTTATCTAATGTAGTTTTAGGAACTCAATGTGAATTAGTATTTCTATATAGAGATTATAATAAATACACTTAATTTTCATATAATTTTTTTATATACCTAGTATTCAAAAGACACTATGTCTTTTTAATCCTTGTTTTTATTAAATAATTTTTATGATAAATATAATATCATAATATGTGTAAAATTAGATAGGTTTCTATATTAACATAATTTCTAAATTTTAAGATTCATCACCTATATCATAAAAATTATAGCATTCTAGTACACACCACTATAATATCTTTCGTATAATATATTAACATGTAATGAACATAAAATCTTTTTCAAAAAAAATTACATGTCCAAATGGGTCTCAACATTTTCATAGTATCCATCTCTTCATCGTATAATTGGTGAAATATTCTAAACAACAACCCGAACATCCCCCATATGGAAAATTACTGAGTGTAAAAAAATGTATATTGGTGTGAACATATATCCATCAATATGTAAAAAATAAAATACACTAACTTTTTCCCATAATTTAATTTAACTTTCACCTTAGTTTCAAATTATTCCAAAGGGCTTTTATAAATAATCATTTATTAGTGTTATTATTTTATGTGTGGCATGAATTTTCTTGAACGTCGTGATAAATGCATTATGAATATAATATTCCTGTGAACCATCAATTCTAATCAGTATGATTGGATTTCAAAATCTGTATTGGTCATATGAGGTTGATCTCTCCAAGATAACCATGACATGCATCCATAGTAAATAGTGTTTGGGTGTGGGTTGCAGCAAATGCATTCCCCAGGTACTGAAAGGAGATGCCAAAAATATAGTGGAATTTTTTTATAAAAATAATTATGATTTAATATATGACTCATATCTACCAAATTACATACCTTCTCAAAATTAAAAAGGATATCTTTTGATAATATATCCTATAAAACAAAAATGACAAGGTTATCTCCTAGTGGGACCCCATGCCATGTCCTATATTCTAGTCTCCCCAAGCACCAGCCAGCATTATGGTTTTCTGTATTCCACTATTCCACCTCATTCACTACTATATCATGTTTCAACCTTGAAAAAATCACGTATAGATTCTATAACATCATCATAAAAATATATTTTTTCATCATATTTCACCCAATTCTATTTAAATTTTAATTTAATTATTTTCTTTAATAAAAAAACATAAAATCAAAAAAATATTATCTAATAATCTAATAAAAGAATTAAATATTATATCACATTTTACAACGAAATTGTTTTTAAATTTATATTTAATTTTATCAATCATATATTTCTCAATTCATCCAATAAATTTTATAATCATATAATAATAATAAATCTAATTTTAAGAATAGAAAAGTTGTATTTTTATATAACAAACTTTCGTCTCCTTTTAAAGGATGACTTGTTTAATAAAATGTAACACTTTTATAAATTTTATTTGACAATATAAACATATATTTTGAAATATGAACATAATGATTCTATTTCGGTGAATTTTTGGTATGTTTCTAATAACATTCATATTTTTATTTATATTGATTGATATAAATTTTGTTATTGTAAATTTTATTTATGTCTAATTTATTAATCTAGTGAAATTATAGTTTAAATTTATTATAAGGTATTTTTTTCTCTTATACATATATAAATACAATTTAAGCCATTGGAATCAATTTCATAATTAAATGGGATATAACAATAATTCAAAAAAATTAACTTTTGTACATTAAAAACCAATGTTTCATCCTGTATACAAGATAAATTTTAAATTAAATTATTTTAGTTAATTTTTTTTATTTGTAAAAATGGATTCCATATTTATAATCAAAATAATTTATAATATACTATAAGTAGAAATTATTATTTATAAAAATTGAGTACTGAAAATAATGATAATTAATTACAGTTATTATCATAAAAACTATGTTTCTTAGTTGTTAAAATATAATCTTAATGGGCCAAATGACATATATTCTTTTCAAAAGTTAATTTTATAGAATTATATCAACCCATATGACATTATTATTGATTTATATGTGTTATTTGGAATATTATTCAATAACAGTTACCCATATGAAATATTGGGAAAAGAAGAATACAAAAATTGTACCTTTCTTCATTTCATGTTCAATAATTCTTTGGGATAAAGTAAAACTATAAAAGTTTTATAATAAATAATATATTTAATGATAAATTAATTTTTTATTATAATAATTGATATTTAATTTTAATATATCATATAACATCATTAATGTTAGAATAAATTCTAATGCATGGATTATTTAGTTAATAATAAAACAAAATAAATTATACTGAAAATAATAAAAGTATGGTAAATAGAAAGAATTTAAAATTTAATTTATTTTTTAGATGAATATATGATGATTCATTTCTATTAATGTAATATATTTTAGTTCTACTATTTTAATCATATTTTTTTAAAAATTTATAAAATATATAATTTTAAAATTGAAATTATTGTTGTCTTATTATAAATTATATTTTATTCAATTATTTAAAATTATTAAAAATAATTTATTATGTAAAATTATTTTTAGATGCTAATAAATACAAAATATTTTCGATTAATTGACTAATTTATCTTTTATAATGAACATATTGACCACTAAAAAATAAAAACATTATTTCCATAATTAGGGTTAAAGTAGTATTTTTGCAAGATACATGCTCTTTTGTTAAGTTTAATTTCCCAGAAAATGTGGTTTGAATTTTATAATTTGGTTTTAATAATTAAATGTTATTTTTATTAATTTTATAATATTTCACACATTAATTTTTTTTAAATTGATGAATTAAATATCTTGTAAAATTCGTTACCATAATAAAAAACAAAAATGAAAAAAATAAAGAAACCGATGAGTTAAAGAATAAAATGTTTACAAAATTAATTTATTTTGTTTGGTGCAATTTTTTATTAACTATAAATCCCCTAAAATCAATTATTTTTCATTATTTTCCATTTTTGAATCAGTTTATTTAAGAGAGTCCAAGCAATAGTGTTTACCTTTTTGTATATATATAAATATCACTCCTCTTCAACTATAAAATGGCATACAATCTCCACCATTTTTCACAACTATAATGCATTTTGAATCATAAAAAACTGTAAATAATCAATTAAAAACATTCAAATTCTATTACTATATGCCTCAATTTTTAGAAAAAATATTCAAATGATGTCTATTGCTGAAAACCAAAAAGAGTTACCTAAAGAATAGGTAACATTCTTCAATGAACACTTTTGTTTTATTTTATTATTCAACCCCTAAATATATCTCATTAAAAGATTATATAATAACATAAAAATAAAAAATATACTTATATTTTATTATTTTAAGGATTATACCTACACTTATAAACACTTCCTTCAAAAGGGTATGGAAAACACAATTCATGTGTATGGAGGAAAACTGCCTTAAGAAACAATGTCATATTTTTTCCTTTAACACCTTATATGGTTAGGAATTATGATGGAAAAACTATTTTTATATTATAAATACGATACTTATTATATATTAATTTTTTTAAACCATTACATTACACATAATATCATTCTATCAAATTTTTGGGAATGTGATAACATCATTTGTAGATATGTGGACTACCACCTCCGAAAAGTGATGTGATTCATTCACACTTTACAAGAAATGTATTATGGATGGGTTTTGAAAATAAAATATATTGTATAAATGAGAAATTCATTAAATTAAGAATATAATTATATATATATATATATAATATAAATTTATTCTTTCCCTTTCAAACACTAAAAGAGTGATAATGTCATTTGTGGATGTGTGGACAACCTCCTCTTTGAAATGATGTGATTCTTCATTTTTCATCACCACATCACTATAGAGATATGTGTTATTATATATTATTAAAAAATATGCCATTTATTATATAATTTTTATTTATTTAATATAATTGTTATATACCATTCTTCCATATTGATCATTGAGAAATGGTTCATTACTCACACATATGTACGACATACCTTTTCTATGACTGTAATATTTGATCAATTTTCATAACCATATTTCATGTATTATTTAAAAAGTTTATTAATGTAATAATGTGATAATTATTTCATGTTTTAACATTTTTTATGTTTTTAAATAATAACCTAATGGACTATAGATTACCTATAAAAGTCTTTTTTGATACATAAGCTGAATATGATCAATGCATTTAACTTAATAGTTTTTTATTAAGGGGTTGTATATAAATTTATTATATGTGAAATAAAATTAATAAAGAACTTTTAAAATGTTATAAATAAATAAAATTGTTAACATTACTTTATTATTCATTAATACTTAGGAAAACCATGAAAAATCGAATTGATTGTAAGGGGTTTCTTAACTAATTTTTCATTCATTGGGATAAAACAATATTTAATTGGTTATGTTATTCTAAGTATATGAATGAAATGAACTATGATTTTATTATTATGTATATCCAATTTTATTGTGTTAATTCACATTCTTTGGAAGAAACTATTTCATTTAATTTTTTTACTCAAATGGTACGGTTTTAAGGGATTTTTATTTCACCTTTTACATCTATGTGATAAATGTCATATTCAACAGTTAATAATTTTTGGGGTTTATCTAATACCCATTTTAATATATTATGTCATAAATTATGATATATTTATGGTATTTTAAATCTTTAAATTGATTATAATTACTTTTTGGGATTTCAATATAGAAGTTACCATAATTGTAAGAGGTTTCATCACAATTTTCATTCCATTGAGTGTTATTTTTTATTATGCACCTAATTGTTTTTATATAGTTTATATACTTTCCATTAATGTATTATATACTTCAAATACATTAATTTATTTTTTTCATATATCCATTTTATTATTTCTCTTTCACGGGGTTTAAGATTTCATTATTAACAAAGCGATAATGGATGGTTGGTCATAATTTTCATTCATCAAGACATTTGTTATGTTATACAATTCTCTTATATTATGATGTGTATATACTACTCCATTGACAATTTTTATCATGAATATAATTATTCTAATGATAGTTTATGTATGATTTTAATTTTATTCCTTCATGAGGACTATGATTCAAATGTTTTAGAAGGGTATCTGCCCTTCGAATGTTTAAATATTATATTCCTAAAACATTGTTTTAATGATTTTTTAGGGAAATTCAATTCATCAATTACAAAAAATTGTTATTGTTACTTATCCACCACTGTAGGTATTTGGTATCTATTCCATCATCATTCTTCATATGGATGGATTATGATTGTTTCAAAGAGATTCTTATAAAACCATTATTTTTTGCAGGTTACTAATTTTTGAAAGAGATTGTTATGGAACCCATTTATTTTACGTAGTTAATCAGGTTTCAATTTTATTATTATGGAACCCATTTCTTTTCCTTGGTTTAATAAATTTTCATAGATATTTTTTGGGAACCTATTTCTTTTCAATGGGATAACCATGTTTCATATTGATTATTATGGAACCCATTTCATTTACATGTGTTAATAATTATGAAAACAGACTATTTAGGGACCCTTTCATTTCCATGGGATAACCATGATTCAAATATATATTTATGGAAACCATTTATTTCCTTGGGTTAATCATGTTTTAAATAGGTTTAAATGATACCCATTTCATTTCCACGGGTTAATCATGTTGTAGAAACAATAATGACTATTTCTATGATTTTATTCATGTTGTGTTTCTTGGAATTCTCACATGATGGGGAAACTGAGACAGAACTATTAAGGATTATTATATAATAACTTGGGATTGTGTTGATAACACTAGGTATTACCATTAATAGTTAACATAGTTTAGGACATATGATGTTCAGTAATCCCATTTCTTATTACAATGGGGTGTCCCAGAGAGCTTCATGAAGGACTATTATATATTAACACTTGGTGACCTAGATAGCATGGGTTGAGCTTCTTATAGCTCCCCAATTCATTGTGTAATCATAATTTTGGAATTCAGTCAAATAAATATTCTAGTCAAAAGAAGTTTTAAAGGGTTGTATGAAATTAATGATCCTTTACTAGAAATAATTTAATCACTTTTTATGAGTTTATAATACTTATCATGATCAAGATAGATATCACATGAATTTTTATTATTTGTTTTAATCAATCATTCCTCTACCAGATTTTGATATTTGATGATCCATATATTTATCTATATGAGTTCTTTTATGATTCCTTAATACACATTTATTTTTTATAATACCCTTTTGAACACATATGCTCATTGATGACATTGATTTGTTAAAGTTTACATTTTACCTTATTGAGTGTTTCATCTCATCCTTCTTAAATTTCCTTTTCTCAAAGTTTTAATTAATAATATTGAAATATTTATGTCTATAAAATATTTTTCAATGAAGGAGTTGATTACCTATTTTTAAATTAGAAATGATGGGTTAAATTAGATAAATGTTGTTCTGAGGACTTTTGAATTTTTTAAGTATGAGTTTTTCATAATTATCTAAATCTCAATACCTAAACAGTCCTATAATATGTAAGTTATCTATGTTTTATTTGATATGTTGTATGTTTTGATGAAAAATGGGGGTAAAATTTTTTGACCTCAATGATGGAAATGAAATTTTGTGGATTTTCACATTGGACTTGGGTGTTTCTGTTCTAGCCTCTTATAATTTTTATCAAAGGTAGGTTTAGATTACTTTAGGGATTATAATGTTATCATGTCAGGATATATTAGGATATATTTATACCATTATAGGTCTATGAGTCTAATTATGATCAAAATATCAATGTCAAAATACCCTATATAATGATTTTAAATAGAATTATTTTGAGGATATTAATGATATTTTGGGTGATGTTTCTTTGTGTTTGTGTATTTGTAACCCCTAGGATAAATATAATCCGTTTTAGGGGGGTTGATTTTTCAATATTGAATAAAATATGGGAGAATAAATATACTATGTGAAAACCCATTACACCTAAAAAAACATGGGGATTAGACCCATAACTGAACGAGAATAAGGGATTCACAAACTACCACTAAACTACATGATTTTATGGTTAACATGAATTTTTTTAATAGTTATGTCTTTGTTTATTTCAGAAACATATGGGGATTTTTTGAGGAATAATTTTTGATATATTTAGGAACAATATATAATAAAATTGTTATAACCAATATGTTTTGATCTTTATAGGGATTTTTTTGAAATATTTTATGGATAATTATTTATGGAATAATTTAGTTTTCACTAAGGCTATTAGTTTTGAAGATTGATTTATCATATGAAGGTTTACCCATTTTGGAAATTTTCTTACTATGTTTTAACCATATTGGTTTTCTTTAATGTCTAGAAGGTGCTAGAATATATTTAATATCCATTATATAGTTATACGGTTGATAAAATTTGATTTCTGTTATTCAAGAATTAAAAATTACTCTGGAATACTCATCATTTGGAAAAAAACATGTGATTTTGTTGGAAGTTTTAAAAAAGATGAAATTCTACATGACAAATAAGTATATTGATTTATGTTTTCAATATAGATAGTGACAGATATAAATAAACATTATAAAGTTAATCTTTAATTAACATAAAATACTATTTCCATATTTTCAGTTGATATTATAGATCCTTTACATAAATATTTATTTTGATGTTTTTTCATCGACTTTCTATTGGCCATGTTCTCTATCACACTTAATTAGCCAATTACAATTAGTGTTCACTTCCAAATCCATATTTTAATTTTCTTATAATATTATCCCTATGTGGTATCCTTGTTACACATATCTTCAGGTCACCATTGTGTTTCCTACTTTACCCTTTTATGTGACGTTATCCTTATTTCATTTTTCCAATGCGTGTTTCAGTAATAGAATTCTATAAATTTTAATCCTTTGGTAACAAAAATGAGTTTTAGGGAGAGGTTAATTTTATAAGGGGTCATATGTAACATCCCAATATATTATTAAATATATATGTTATATATTAAATCAAATATTTTTACATTCATATAATATGGTTTATAGGAAAAAAATAAAAATAAATTAAATCTTAATCCTAGAAAAGCTGTAATTTCCAAAATAGAAGTTTTTCTTGTTTTTAATTGTATGATTATTTTAAAACTAAATTTTTACCTTTTTATTTATTCTATATGACAAAAAAACATATTTTTTCAAATTTGGAAATAAAAATTTACTTTGTTATATTTTAGGTATTAATCAAGAAACTTTAATATTTTAAGTAATAGTGAATGACAAGAAATTTTAAATTGAAAACTCTATTTAAATATAATTTATTTATATAGTTAAATTATATTTTAAATTTATTTAATGGTACAATTAGTCCAATGATAAATCAATCAATCTGCTTTAGGTAATTGGAATCAATTTCTCTTTGAAATTATATTTAAAATCATTTCAAATTTTTGACTATTTTTACATAAGTTTATGTTGAATTTAATTTAAAAAAAAATATAATTAATACGTTTTTAAAATTTAAAAATAGATGGTATATATTTTATAATAATTCAAATTTTAATTTAGTCTTAATGGATGATTTAAATAAGATAAAAATCTAGTAACATTTATAAAAACCAAAATGGGAAAATAAAGAAACATAAGAGTCATGAAATAAAATGGTTATAAAATTAATTTATTTTTTGTGGTGTGAGTTTGGATAAAACCTAATTCCCCTAGAAACCAAAAGTTTTAATTCTTTAATCACATTAAATTAGGTCGAACTCCCAATATTTCTTACCTTTTGTGTTTTCAGGAATGTCACTCCTCCACTATAAAAGGGCATTAACTCACACCCATTATTGACAAATATAATGATTTTTGGATCACCATCACCCCACCTAGATCAAATCAAAAAATCCCTAGTTAAATTATAGAAGCCTCATTTTAGTCAGAAAACAGTCATGGTTTTCCTTTGGGGAAAACCAATAGGGGTTACCCGATAAAAAGGAAACTTTCTTCAATGAGCACTTTTGAATTATTTCTTTCTCCACCCCTTAAATTTATATTATTATATTATTATATAATAAAATTAATATCCTCAATATGACTATAGGTTGTTATGTAAATGTTTCTACCTAAACCTACCTACACTTCCATCAAATGGGTAATAGATGAGTCATTTGTGTGTACATCAGACAACCACCTTGTGAAATAATGTCTTTCATTTTTTTTTATTAACTACCTATTATTGTTGTTAATTATAATGGAGGAAATATTTTAATATTATATTGATGATATTTATAATTATTTATATTTTTTTGAATTATTATATAACGCATACCTATATTATTTCAATTTTTCGGAGTATAATAACATCGTTTATGTACATGTGGACTACCGCCTCCTCAAAGATGTGTGATTCGTTCACACATTACTTGGAATGTATTTAGGATTGTTTTTAAAACCAATACGTGATATAAATTAAGTATTTATGATATTCATTATATATATATATTTTTATACATATAATATATAATTTTTATCTTTCCACTTCACATAATCGATGAATGATAACATCTTTCAGAAATGCATGGACTACAACCTCTTCAAAGTGATGTGATCCTTAATTTTTCTTCACAACATTATAAGGATGGTATATATATTTATATAATTAAATAAAATATAATTTTGGATATAATGGTAATTATGGAAATATAACCTTTACTTTCCTTCTATCCATAATGATCATTAAAAATGTGATCATTATTCATGTATACGTACGACATACCGTCTCCTGGATCGTAATGTTAGTTAATTATTCATAAAAAATGTAACTTATAATTTTAATATTATAGTTTATTTAAAAATTTGAAAACATTTTCATGATTATTTGGATATAGATATTTAAATAACTACCTCATGGAGCATAGTTGACCTATCAATGACTATTCTGACATATAAGTCGAATATTTTTGAAATGACTTATGATTTTATTATGATATATTTAAACTTTTGTTGTGTGTATAAATATTTATCATAAATAACTATTTAAATTTTTTATTCATAACCAAATTATATAATCTTTTTAAGGGTTTTCAATCTAATTTTTTACATCTATGAAATAAATATATTGTTCATCACATTCTTCTTTTCTGTGGTGTACTTACTGCCCATTTTATATATTAAATAATGAATTATTTTATCTTTATGGTATTTAAATTGTTTAATTTTATTATTATTACTTTTGGCGATTCTTGCTCATATGTTAGCATAGTTGAAAAGGGTTTCATCTTAATTTACACTCCATTTTGATTTATTTTTTATTAGCAATAAAATTATTTTTATATGGTGTATATACTACCCATTAATGTATTTTATTCTTCTTATACATAAATTTATGAGATTTTAAATATCAATTTTAGAATATTCTTTAAATGGGGTTTACAATTTCAATGTTAGCAATACAATAATGGAAATTTTCTCACAGTTTTGCTTCTTTGAGGCAATTGTTTTGTTATACACCTATCTTCTTCTTTGAGTTGTATATACTGCTCCAGTAACATGTTATATAATTAATCCCTGTAATATTATGATATTTTATGTTAAATTTTAATTTTATTATTTCATGGGGATTCTTATTCAAACATTCACATGTTTTAAGGGACACGTTAAACTTTTAACGATATTTTTAATCAAGAATCTGTTTAACTATATTTTAAGGTAATTTACATTACTCAAAGCCCATAAACCATGTTGTTATATCTCATACACTTATTATATTTTTAATTGATACCATCCTCATTCTTTCCCAAGATTTTTTATGATTATTTCACATATATTATAATAAAATCGTTAATTTTCAATGGGTTAACCTTGATTCAAGGAGATATGATGGAACCCATTCCATTTCAGTGGGTTAATCATAATTCAAAGATAATGTTATGAAACCCATTATTTTTGAATTAATTTAATATTTTTAAAGAGATTGTTTGGGAACCAATTTTTTTTACATGGGAAACCCATGGCTTAATGATATTTCTATGGAACCCAGTTATCTTCCATGGTTTAATAATTTTTCAAAGAAATTGTTTTTGAACACATTTCTTTTCTATGGGATAACCATGTTTCAAAGATATTGTTATGGAACCCATTTTTTTCAATGGATTAATTATGTTTCAATGATATTAAAATTATTCCCATTTTCTTCCATTGCTTAGTCAAGTTGTAAAATGAATAATAATTTTTTCTATGAGTTTTATTGATGTTTTTGTTCTAGAAAATCATACAAATTTGGGATGACTAGTTAGAATAAGGAAATACTATTTTATCTTAAGACAAGGTGGTCAAGATAGCACTTAGTAATCATGTGGCAGCAAAACATCGAGTGGTCCCGAGAGTATCGGGTAAGCCCATTACAATATAACATTTTGAGGCCCAAATAGTGCTAGGTAATATTGTTATATCATTACATGGGGTATCCTATATTTCTTAGGGAGATCCCATTATATCCCTCCAATTCATTGTGTAATTATGATGTTGGAATTTGGTAGTATGGTTATTGTAATTAAAATGGTTTTAACAGGTTTTACAAAAGTGATAATCCATGATATCAAAAAGAGTATTAAATTATTGTTATGATTTTATCATATTTCTCAATATTGAGATTGATATCATATGACTTTTGATTATTTATTTTTGATGACTCCTTCATTTTAAATTTTTTAATATTTGATGATCCAATTATTGATGGGTTTGAGTTCTTTTATTATTCACTCAAGATATTTTATTATATCATCACACTCTTATGCACTCTTATTCATATTGAGGAAATTCATTTGTTACTGATTATTTTTCCCTTATTTATCATTTGTGATCACCCTTCATAGGTTTCCTTTTCCCCAAATTATAAAGAATGATATAGAAATATTGACCCGTGTAATGGATTTTAAGTGGATGATGGTGATGACCTATTGTAAAAAAGCTGTATTTAATGGAAAAAATGTTTTATTGACAACCTATGAATATTTTATGTATGATTTTTCCTAATTCCCTATAAATATAAACCTAAAATGTCATCCATTATTTATGTAATAAAAGTTTTCCTTTTTATTTTGTATGGTTTTCTAGAAAACATTACGTCAAAATTATCGTCATCAATGAAAGAAATGTAAAGTTACAGATTTAAGAAAAGGATACGAGAGTGAAGGTTCAGGGAAGTTTTTTAAAATGCTCAAAATATTAGTATAAAATAATATTATATCATACATATAGATGTTACTAGGTCTATCATCATTATCCATAATCCCCATAATATGTTAAAGATGTGGTGTATTACCTATGTTCAAATACATTAACTATATTTTAATTCTAATGACAGATTAGGCACAACACAACTCCTCTGAGTAAATCTATGGAGTTATAATATATTAGACATATGAGGAAGTAGCCATATCTAAACTATTCTAATATAGATATTTTAATGGAATTATTAATATTTGACTATCACCATAAAATTACCAACCTATCTAACCCCATATTAGTTCATGATTGGTGGTAAATTAATGTATATATAATCATAAACCATTAACCAGATCAATGGGTGTGATAGGCAATACTCATTTTTATGTTACTCTAACCTTATATAGAGGGACCGTTCTATAATGATCCATCATTATATCATGCCTTTATTGATATCGATCAGTAACAAGATACCTCACCTATCAAGATAGTAAGTACACATAATTAACAACATGATGCAATAAATTAAAACCTCATATCATTCATACAGGTCATTTCAAATACATTCCATATAATTCCCCACCCATAACAAAAAAAATTCCAAAAAATTGGAATCTGATGACTAGTCCATAAATGCTAAAAAATGAAATTAGATTAATTAATCTAGTTTCATTTACAAATAAAATATATTTTCCCCCTACTATATTCAATTCCTGGTTCATAAAAAAATCCATACATTCCATTAGGTTACCCAATCACATATAAGCCTCCCATAACATTATTATACAAATTATATCTTTCTTTTCATCAATGTACTTTTTTGAATCAATTATTAACAATCCATTATTCAAATAATATTTAATAATCTATTAAAATTCATTATATTATTGATATATTTAATTTTATATTATGAAATTGATTAACCCTTAAAAAACTAATGTTCATCATAGGACATCCACAATGGTCACTAGATCTCCATAGAATCATTTCCCATCAGGTAGTCATAATACATATTAATACTATAAATACTGTTATTATATACCTCGTAATAATTCACATATATTTCAATATAATACCATGAACCTATACCTCATGTTTACTATTAATGTTTAACATTTTTTCCATTTATCCATTGCATAAATTTCTTTTTCCTAAACAATTTAATTATTTATATAAGGATATCCCCCATATATTTCAATAAGAACTGTAAAAGGGGGAAATACTCTTTTAAATTTTGGTTGCATTTTGCGAAAAATATTGAAGCCTAAATTTCAATAAATCACCATATCATATGGTGAAGTAACTCATATAAGTTTTAATTTAATAAAACTCTCACTCATGAGATCAAATTATCACACTCATAATAATATTGATAACAGTGATAAAAATCTAAAAAAATATAGTATATTTGTCAGAGACCCATTATAAAAAAATTATAGTAAAAAAAATAAGTTTCTATAAAATATATTTATTAATACAAGTATAAAAATCACCTATGAAATTGGTAAACTTCTAATAAAGAAATGATACATTAAGGGAAAAAATAATAAGAAGTTCACATCATGCACTAGTTGATTTGAAAAATTGTTATATACAGTTTTGGCTTCCTTAAAAAATTTTGTTTGCTCAGAATGAATTATTTCTTGACATCCCATTAATAATTTCTATTTAGAGTTATGATAAATAGATACCAAAGATGATTAGTCACCGATATGATAAAAAAATAATATAAATTACCTCTTCATTAATAAGTTACCCTCATCCAAAAACCTTCCTGTAATTAACCACATGAATGGATATCCAAAATTGTAACGCCCCAACCCTAGATACCCAGAGTCGGTGCATTGTTACATAACATTGGCATGATCACAACAGATCAAGTCTCCAAAGACCGATTAGTTTAGTAGTCTTGGAAACACTAGATATATTCATAAGTCTTACATTACATCATAAAGTAAAAAAACTAAAACAACATATTTTATTCATATCCCCTCATACTATCCTTGCAGTTCATTCATAAATTACTTCTTAACATCCCGGGAAAAATAAAACATTGAAAGGGGTGAGCTCAGATGCTCAGTAAGGATAAGAATATAGAAGAAGATTTCATAGATAAGCATAAACATATAAAGAAATTTATAACTAAAACAAAAGCCTTTTAAACTTGAACTTCTGCATAATATGGCAAAGGTAAAATGAAATAATTCCATTTACTTATTCACATGGATATTCTACTAGTCGAACAATCACATGAAATATCAATAACTACTTTCATAATGATGGAATGCATAATTCCAGACTATCATAACCACATATCCAAGGCCTCGTGCCAAGACTACAAATAAGATTTTGCCATGGCCTTGTGCCAAGACACTAATTTGTCTCGTGAGACCTACCGATGCATCGAGGAGCTATATCGGGCTCCACCCATCACTTACTAAGTCCAATTCATTCCTCATATGAAATGTGTGAAATATGACATAAACATTCGTATTAAACTAGCATACAAAATGTCAAAACTTAATCGACAAACCATGAATGGTATAAAAATAGCACATCCACATTAAAACATAACTCATTCGATACAATATTGAATATTTTATTGTATAATATTAATCTCAATCAAGAATAATGAAGGATATTGACATAGATGAAAATAATCTTCAAAAATATTAGAGAGAAATATTCCCCTTTTTCTTGAAATCATTTAAAAGTCACACTATTTTTCAAGAATCTATTTAAAAATAGATTTTTGAATCAAACTGTCCCATTCCACTTTGAAACTTTTAAAAGTAATTTTAATTTTAAAACATTACTGTCCATATAAATAAATTATTAAAACCATTTTCTAAAACATGGGCATTAATGAGAAATATTTAGAAGAATAAATCTTTAAAACACTTAAAAATGTATTTTAGTTAGAGTTTCTAACCAAAAGAGAGACACTTGAATAAAAATAATTGAGGTAATCAAAATTTTATAATATCATGAGAATAAAGGGATTCATGATATACTATGTCAAAGTACATTATATACACCATATAAAAGTGATTTGGTGTATAAAAACAAAGAAGTCTTAATGGAATGTAAATTGAGATGAATTTTATTATAAAGACAATATCCTTAGGTTAAGGATATATCAACGACATAATTATGTGTGACAAATATAAATACACTCAATATGATTGGATATTTAGTGTAAATCAATCAGATGACATTCACACATATTCTTGAAGAAACAACACCAATGAATTAGATATTTAACTCAACAAATGGAGATTGAGTTAAAATTACTCTAATAAAATTCATACCGATGACTTGAGAATTTATCAATGGAGTGATTATGTGTATAAAAATTATATCCACAGAAAGGGGAGTGGAAATTATGACATAATAAAATGTATAGATATTCCACACATAATCTTGGAGTAAAATAATCAATGAAGTATGCGTAAAGCCGAATGAGTGGAAATTGAAATTTCAAATTCTCTTATCGATTTGAAAACTTTTGAAACATGCACCCATGAAATAAGGATAATACAATGATGTTGTAAATACCCATAAATTAAAGTATATTACATAATGAATACAATCATGGGCAGTACACATACACCACATGCAATAAATAAGTGGTGAACAATGGAATTCTCACGAAATTAAGAGTGAGATAAGAAACCCCTTACCTTGTACTTTTCCTTGGTTGGGGGTAGGTTAACCTCCTGTATAATGGTTAAATAATTCTTATTAAATTATACAAGAATCATATATGTTAATATGATATCATATATGATCTTTTAACATTGATTTGTTAATAATATCTTAGTATTATCGTTGTTTCGGGTGTTAACTTACTTGTTTTCTTTTATATGTTTTGTTACGTAAGCCTTGTTTTTCATGGATAGGTTGTATCTTATTCATATCCAGAATTACATCAAGTCCTTAAACATTATTTTTAAATCATAAAATTATAATTATACTTGAATGGATACGATGGAGAATGAATCTCATCGCTTTCGTGGAGACGGTAGTCCGTACGTACGCATGAGCGACAATATCATTATTTTGATGTTAAAATAATATATAATTGTATGGTATATCTTATATAAAGAATAATTATCATGTTATATTTATTATTTACATTAATTACACATCATTATTATACCCATCCGAATAATAATTTATTGAATGAAAATTACACCACGACGTGGAGACGGTAAGACGTACGTACGCACGTATGGTGACATGTCATTCAACGGATGGATAGAATACTGAATATGGTTATACCATATTTATAATAATATTACAGTATATCGGAGATACTGGATTTATTAATTTAGAATGGTAATAACAAAGACAGAAGAAGTTGAAGCAGAAAAGAATTTGAAAATGGGTGGTAAAAACATTACCTCTTCTTTGGGTTCTTCCTTTTGATTTGATGAAAAGGGATCTTTAGGTTGGCTTTCTGATCAAACTAAGGCCTCTGGGTTGTAGTGAGGGAATTTGAGAGAGTATTTGGGTAGGTTTTGGCCGAACAAAAAGGCTTTTAAGGTGTGAAGTAATGAGAATGGGGAGTGCCCTTTTATAAGAGGGGTGAGGGGCACCTTTGAAAAAGCTAAAAATATTATTTTATAATAAATTCATATTCGGTTTATAATGGCTCCAAAGTGGATTATTTAAAGGTTATAGTGGGTATATTTCTATAAACATTCAACCAATAGAATTTAAACAGGTTTGGGTCATTATAATAACCTTATCTTTAAGTATTAACTCTTAGTTAATTAGTTTCACTTTTACAATGTCTCTCTGTATTTTTATATTATATGGTTAATAAACATACTATATACATCCAAGAGACCCCCAAGTGGTCAATTAATCATAAAACTATCATTATATAAGTCTCCTGGATGAACCTTATATTTTTAATAATTTAATATCAATTAATAATATAATATTGTTTTTAAAAACTCTTTTATGTCAATTTTGACACTATTCATTAATTGATTTTTGTAAAACTTATAACAGAATTATTACTTCAAAAAAAGTTAATTAAATCATTCCTAACATGTCATAATAACCACAAAATTATTTTAATTCATAAAAAGTCTCAAATTATATTTATTTGGGTACCTAGAATATCTATCATTTTAATTGTTCACTATTATGGTAATTACTACATCACAATTGTGTCATAAATAAATTAACTTATTTAATTTCTAAAAATAATAAATAAAATATGATTATGTAGGAAATATTTTTATATTTCTAATGAATATTTTTAGTCGAAAATACAACATATATAACCTTATGTAAAAATTGATTTTCTAAAAGATATATGCTTGTGTCATTTTTGTATTCATTTTAACATAATTAAAATAAAGTGTCCCTATCAGTTACAAGTGGCATCATGAGGTCCCAAAATCGACCCAATGATGCCCATGGTCGGAAATATATCAACCAATAATGTTCGGACACGTTTTAGGGCAATTTTTAATTATTATAATATTAGTTTTTTACCCTTATTTACCGGATTTACCCTTTAACCATGGTAAATAAAATATTTACCAAAGTAATTATTCAAAATGTATAAAAATTAAAGATACCTATTTACAAAATTTGAACATCCTGATTACAAATATGGAGTCCATTTTTCCAAATTTAAAACATAGAATTGGCAGAAATTAATTTAAAAATAATTCCTGTTGTTAAAACAAAAAGCGTTTTTTTAAGAGAAAATAACTATCAAAAGATTGGCACTTGTTTATGTCTTGTTTAATTGTGAAATTATGTCCAATAAAAAAAATGAATTAAATGGTAAAAATATATTCTAAATATACTTTAAAACCACTCAAATTCATAATTTATCAATGTTAATTATTCCGATTAACAATGTTGTTTTTAATTCAAATTTAGTAATTTTCACTATTCATCAAAATATGAAAGTTATCCGAAAACTACCAAAATTTCACCCTAGGATAATTTCCATATTCAGAATCCAAAAATGATGTCCATTTTGAGAGGTAGAATTTATAAAATTTCAAAAATTAGGTATTAATATTCATAACGGCTAGTTTGATTGGTTGTGGTGTGTTAGAATCTCGAAGTTGCGTACAATGCACGCCATTGCATCATTCAAAGGGAAACGTACCGTGGAAGCATGCGGTGTTAATTCTCTCCTCCATCAATAAATTGCATCCTCAGAATTTTTTTAAAAATGGGGTTGATAATATAATGGAAACTCCCACATCGGAAAAAGAGTCAATAAAACTATCACTTTAAAAGAAAGGAAGCGAGGTATAAAGGTCACCCAAGATAACCCATACTAGGATTCCATGTAGGAAAACATGGATATGGATGATAAACTAAGTGTTCAGTTCTGATGTAGAGGGATAGAAAACATGATCAGGAGAAAGTTAGCAATAATAAAATCAAAAACTTGTGTTTGGACAAACGATCCTTAGTCTCCCAGTATGAAAAGTAAACAGACAACATTTTTTATTTTAAGTTACATTACATAAGGAAGAGGAATTCATTTATGATATTGACTAAGAACATAAAGAGATATACTTACTTTTTAAGTAGATTTTCATTCTTTAATAACTTTTTACCACTAACTAATTTTTTTTGAACAATGAGTATTCAAGAAGACTTGGTCACAATGGAAGAGCTAGAATAAACTTCTATAGAAATACATGTTCCACGTAGGATAAACTATATATTTACCTTGTCTTTAGAGATTAATAAAAAAAATGGTTAGTATAATATCTGATGACCCCCCAAATGGATATTTAATTAGAGAAAAATACACTAATCTTAATTTCTAAAATTAAACCATCAACACCCCAAAGATAAATAAATACCATTCAATAATAAATTGTCCTTAAAATCCTTCAATATAATCCAAAATAATATTGAAACTCAAAACTTATAAGAATGTAGTCTTCCACGTTAAATTGTATCTCCAAATGACATTAATTACTCTTAAAGTCATATACATAGAAGTAATTAACCTAATCATTTCCATAAACAACCCAAATAACTATAAATCCACAATAAAAACATAGATAAAAATCCACCATTACTCCTCAAATGAAATCCCATACTATTTTATTTTCCATAAAACAAAGCGAACAACATCCAAAATAACATCTATCACTTAATTACCAAATAATTTTCCTATACTAAGGGTATTTATCTGATAAGACATAAGATCCCAAATCAAATTATTAATGATCAATAAAATCATTTAACTAAAAATAATAGTCACACTAAATAGGGACTTCACGTAGTCCAGTTATAAGGCCCCAGCCTTACACCTTACTTAATCTTGAGTTATTACAAGATTACACATTGAGGATCTTTTCAGGTTTAGAGTTTTAGAGAATTAGATCATAAAACTTGCATTACATTCCACATTCAAACAAAGTGGTTACATAAAAGATAGTATTCATTTTTTCCATCAACAGAAACATATTTAAAAATAAAGCATGGATTATTTATTGACACTTCCTTGAAACTATCATCATATCATGTACCTTTCCCTTGACCTGTGAAAAACCTTTTAAAAAAAACTTGGGATGAGCATAAAAAGCTCAGTAAGGGTTATAAAAAATATGGAAAGGAAACATGAGTTCATATATACATAAGAATGAAATCATACTTTACCCATAAAACATAGGCACTTTCACATACCTCATCAAATCATGAATAAATCATATAAATCATAAGACATAAAAGGTAACTTGAGGCATTCATAACATTCTTACGTAGGGAGTAACCCTCTTGGTTACGTTTGGAATACCCACCACAGTATATTCCATAAATCTCTTTAGAGAATCCATAACATTTCACTCCTTCGCGTTACCCAATGCATTGGAGAGCTATATCGGGCTCACCCTCCCTTAGTTTATCACGGAACCACCCGTATTCATAACAATGCTGAAGAACCATAACATAATCTTATCACATAAAACATGAAAAAAGGAAACATAACATTTCCACCTTTCAATAACAAGATATCAATACAATACATTGATATAAAAACATCATGAAAACCATTTTCAATACCAAAATAAATGAAAAGTAAAACATGGTATTTATTTTTCTTTTAAAAAGAAGGTATGGCTTGTAGAAGAAGCCGAAACACAAATAATGGTCACAGAGGCAGAGAAGTGGTTGTCACTGCATACGTATGACAAAAACATTCCCTTTTTTCATTTAGTAAAACACTTCATATAAAAAGATTAATTTTTGGATAAACGTAAAAGTCAAAGGGGTTTATACACCGTATAAAAGAAGGTTGTGTATAAAACAAAATATGCCTCAATGAATGGAGATTGAGACGAAGTCCCTTACAAAGACGGTATCCTTGGTTTAAGGATAAATCAATTACATAATTATGTGTGACAAACTAATAAACCAAATATATGTGGATATTAAGTGTAAAATAATCAAAGTTCATTCACACACATTCAAAGGATGACATATGAAATCACTACCACTACTGGAATGTGGGTTTTTCCCCACAGTTACATACCAACGGTTTCATAGAACTGTTGGTAAAGGAGGTTTTTCCCAACGGTTCATTAGAACCGTTGGCATAGATGTTCCCTGGGAGGTTTTTTCCCAACGGTTCAAGAGAACCTTTGGGATAGATGGCTTTTACCAAAGGTTCATAAGAACCGTTGGGATAGAGGTATGCTGGGGAGGTTTTTCCCAACGGTTCTAGAGAACCGTTGGGATAGATATGCATATGCCAACAGTTTTTAAAAACCGTTGGCAAAGGTTCTCCCCAAATTCCCGGCCACCTGTTCTCTCCCCCATTCGCGATGCACAACCCTAAAATGGGAGCAGCAGCCGATTTAGGCGATTTTGGAGGTACTGACAGCCGGACCTTGAATCTTCCAGCTCTTCTTCAGGTTATTCATCTTCTTTATCTGAAAACGTATTCAAATGTTTGGATAGTATTTAAACGTATTTTCATTTTTCCCATCAGTTTAGGTGATTTTGGAGCTACTGCCGGCCGGACCAGCCTAAGGGTGAGTTTTCTTGAAAATTCCTTTTTGGATTTTACCCCTTGAACATGGGATGTCATTTGTGAAAGGTTATATAAATTGAATTGATTGTTCGATTTCTGAATTGAATTGTAAATTAAATTAATTAAGGGTATTTTATGGTTTGCATTCCCCTTTTAACACATGAATGCCAATTATTTTTTAACACATGTTTTAATTGTATTTCCTTGCCAATGTGAGTAAAGTAGAGACTATGCTATGAATCTATGAAATTGGATTGAATTTATCTTATATTTTATGTTACCATGTTAGATATATTATAACTAATGCATGTGATATCTTTATAGTCTTGTTAGGAGTGTTCTATTAAAAATTCCCATGTGAGTGCTTGAATTTTCATTGAATTGCTAGCCATTATGAGTTATGTTGAGACCATGTGTCACGACCCGACCTCAGGGCCCGTGCCGTGACTACCCCAAGCCCGCCTTCCATAGGCCAGGGGCTGGCGACTAGCACCAAGGCGTAAATCCCGGTAAACAGGGAAGGCATTGCCTCTATAAGTAACAACCACCACAGAGTCAGCAAGCGGAAAGTAACTACAAAGTGCAGAAAAGTAAAGGGGGCCGGAATACAAGCCCAACAGAAAGTACAACTGAAAAGGAAAAGAACAGCAACTGAAGAAAAGACGGCGGATCGTGTCGTCCACTGGCAATCCCACCTGAAGGGTGGGTACAGATAACCTCCAGGCTCCTCGGGTCCCACGTCCGCTCCGAGCACGTCCCGCCCAGTGGTCCACCTCCAGGTACCGTCCTGCTCCACGCCCCAATCGTGATCAGCGCTGCCCGTCGTCTGCATCCAACACAACAAGGTGCGGGGATAGCCCATGCAGGGGTGAGTATAAGCTACTCAGTAAGGACCCCGAGACCCCCGAATGTCTCCCGAAATCCACAAAGGATATAGCACAAAAAGGAAGGTGCAATCACGAAGTAACATCTGACTCGACTTAGGTATATGCCCATACATATACCTAAGTCCCCACTTCTAGCTCTGCTCACGAGCTCAAGAACAACTCAATCCACATAGGAAAGCAAGACTCAAATCCAAAAAGGAGAGTAAACAGTAAATCCACATAGGATAGTTCAACACAATCCACAAAGGAGAGTAACATAAGATTCAGCTCAACCAGGTATACTTTTTCAGATGACGTCAAGGATGATCACTGATCCATCTAAGTCGTCGGACCCACGAAGGATCGATAGGTACTAACCCCCGCAAAAGACCCACATAGGATCGGGCTCACACAGAACCTGTAGGCAGTGGCTCACACAGAACCGGTAGTAAGGACCCACAAGGATCGGGCCCACACAGGACCTGTAGCACTGATCCACGTAGGATCGCTGAGTGCAGTAGTCGACGCAGTCCACTGAGGATCTCTGCACAGTCGTCGCCGCAGTCCACGAAGGATCTCTGCTCTGTCGTCGTCGTAGTCCACGGAGGATCTCTGCTCTGCCGTCGTCGCAGTCCACGGAGGATATCTGCTCTGTCGTCGAAGTCACAGCCAGCACTAGGGTTCCCGCACACAGTGAGCTCGTTTAGGAGGGTCCGCTCCACGAGCCGAGAGGCTGATACATCAACTGACACGTAGTCCGAGTTGATGTATCCAAAAGTTCCGTATCGACAACAGGATCTCAACGCAACAGACGACGCGTCAAACGGACGCCCGGTCTGAGAGTTATTGGCATTTTCGTCCCAGGGGCCCGGTTGGTTTTTAGGGCAAAACCAACCCGACCGTACTCCGCCTGTGTCCGATCCTCGGGCGGAGTTTTCCACAAGTTCCGTCTCACTTAGAGGAAACTACCACAGCTGACGGTACGTCGATCGGACGTCCGTAGCTCAAGTTATGAGCGTTTCCGCTCCGAGGGCCCGGTTGGTTTCGTGTACGATCCAACCCGGCCGAACCCAAAGTCTTCCGAAACCTTGAGTATAATATACCGAAACGACCGTATCGATCCAAGGATCGCGTAGCCGCTGACGGTTCGTCAATCGGAGGTCCTAGGCCCAAGATATGGGCAAAAGACCGAAGAGGGCCCGAAAACGGGGGTTCTGGGCCCGGGGCGACCCGGCCCGAACCCCCCTGGGTCGGCCGAACCGGGTCGACCCGACCCGGCCCGACCCGGCTAGGCCGGGTCCGGTCCGGCCTGGGCGCGGCCCGGCCGGCTCGGCTTTGGCCGCGCGGCCGAAGAGAAACCGCCGCGGGTTTGACCCGCGGCTTGGAGGAACGCGGCCCGTGCGGGCCGCGTGCTGGGTGGCCGGACCGCGAACGCGGTCCGGCGGTTCGCCGCCGCCGCGGCCGAGCCGCGGCGGATTGCTCCGGCGGCGCGCCGGGCGCCGCCGCCCCCGGTCGCCGGCGACCCGCGCCTCCGCCGCCTTCCGCGGGCCGCCAGAGTTGCTTTGGTGGCCCGTTTTGCCTCCCGTCTGCGCCATAGCTCCTCCCGGGGGCCGATCTTCACTGCGGGATCAACGGATCGCCCCTGCCGCACGGTTCGTCGTCGTCCGCCAAATCCGCACAACAAAAAGATCGGCGGAGGGTTGCCGGGTCTTGATTGTTAGACCCGCACCCTCCGCGTTAGTCATAAACTCAACGGGAGGAAAAGAAAAAAAAACCAATCAACAATTTTAAAATAAATTAAAATTGTTCCGTGATCGGGTTCTTTATTTTTAAAAGAATAAACACGGGAAATAAAATATTCCAACAACCCCTACCTCGATGTTGCCGTCGAACGTGAGGTCGTCGCGGAATCGCTCGTCGCGAAAGGAGGGGATCGTTACGTCGTTCGCGGAAGAGACGTTCGTCGCACCGCGGGAAAAGCGTCGCGCCGACGATCTCCGGATCTAGAACAAACGGATTTAATTAATTAAATCCGTTGTTATTGAAATTAAAAAAAAGGAGAATTAAACGATCCGTTTCTCACCTTAGTTGCCGAACGAGGATCGGCCGCAGAAGAAGAGGCGTCGCCGAAGAACGTCGCGGGTAGAGCTCGTCGACGTCGCAGATCACGGTGTGCGTCGTCGAATTCCGGTTCTGGCGTTCTTCGCGTTCTTCGCGTTCTTCGCGTTCTTCGCGGGGAGGGTGGAGGCTCAGAGGATTCGCACAACGATAGAAATCATCCAAAATAGACAAGTTTGTCTATTTTATTAATTTTCCAACGAACGCAAACGCGTAAGTAACGACCCATTAAATTCGTTGAATTAATTCAACAAATGAAACAGCCCATTTAATTCACGAAATAAACCGCCCAATTAAATGGTCTGTTAAGAATTAAGGAAAACGCGTCGGTTGACTTTTCAGTTATTTTGACGGGTTTTCGCGGGTGCGTTACTTAGCGAAAGAAACGGCGGGGCTCGTGCGGGCCCCACCGCACAAATATCCTACCAAGGGGTAGGGTATTTCCGGATAGCACCCTATCCGCTTTAACTCAGTTCAAGTGGCTTCCAAGCGGCTTAAGTGAAATAAAATATAGTTGTCGCACAACCTTTATTTTATTTCCGACTTAAAGCCCAAAATTTTAAAAACCACGGTTGAGCAAACGCAACTCCGGAAGAAGCGTTTCTAAGAAAATACCGGCGCTGTGATTTCATCGGTGCCCTTAGAATTCGATTCCGGGCAATGGTTCAAAAGATAGAAAAACCCGCTCGTCCGTTCACTGAACGTACCCGAGCCAAACTTCGGAAATTGATTCCGGGCACACCGGGCCTCGGAATCAGGTGCCGTCTGAAGCTGCGCTCTTGTAAAATTCCAAAGAAAATTAAGGAGAAAAAATTTCCTTGAAATTTGCGAGTCTTTACATTACTCCCACCTCAGGGCTTTACGTCCCCGTAAAGATACATCAAAAACTAGGGGAACAAATGGGGGTACTGAGCACGCATCTGAGCCTCCCGCTCCCAAGTGCTCTCCTGGAGGTTCCCGTGCTGCCATCTGATGCGCACAAGAGGAATCGACCGCCCACGTAGGACCCGCTCCTGTCGATCCTCGATCTCCACTGGGACCTCCGCAAAAGTCTCCCCATCGTCCACGTCCAGCTCCCCAAAGTCGATGATGTGCGTCGGGTCGTGCACGTATCTCCTCAGCTGAGACCCGTGGAAGACGTCGTGCACCCGGTGCAACTGAGGTGGTAGAGCCATGCGAGAAGCCACCTCTCCTATCCTGCTGAGGACCTGGAAAGGCCCGATGAAGCGTGGAGACAACTTGCCGCCTCAGCCAAATCTCCGTAAACCACGTCGAGGTGAGACACGCAAAAAGACGTGGTCGCCATCCTCGAACTCTAGTGGCCTCCGCCTCCTGTCAGCATATGACTTCTGCCGGCTCTGAGCTGTCCTCATCCTCTCCTGGATGATCTGGGCCTTCTCTGTCGTGGTTCGGACCATCTCTGGTCCCATGAGTGCTGACTCCCCAGGGTCTGTCCAGCACAACGGTGATCTGCAGGGTCTGCCGTACAACGCCTCGTATGGTGCCATCCTGATGGTGGAGTGGTAGCTGTTGTTGTACGCGAACTCCACCAAGGGTAGGTGGTCCTTCCAGCTGCGACCAAAGTCGAGAACACATGCACGGAGCATGTCCTCGAGTGTCTATATGGTCCTCTCCGTCTGACCATCCGTCTGAGGGTGGAAGGCTGTGCTCAGATGGAGCCGCATCCCGAACGCCTCCTGCAACCCCTTCCAAAGCCGGGAAGTGAAACGAGCATCTCGATCGGAGACGATAGACGATGGCACACCGTGAAGCCGTACGATCTCCTGGACATAAAGACGTCCCAAGCTCTCCACTGAGCCCTGCTCTCTGATGGGTAAGAAGTGTTCCGACTTGGTGAGTCGGTCGACAATCACCCAAATGGAGTCGTGACATCTGGAAGTGCGTGGAAGTCCAGTCACGAAGTCCATAGATATGTCGTCCCACTTCCACTCCGGGACCTCCAAGGGCTGTACCAAGCCTGCTGGTACCTGATGCTCTGCCTTCACCTGCTGGCAGGTGAGGCATCGTGAAACGAACTCTACCACATCTTTCTTCATACCCGGCCACCAGTGCTATCGTCTGAGGTCCTGGTACATCTTCTCCACTCCGGGATGTACCGCCAATGGAGAAGTGTGAAACTCTCTCAGCACCTCCTCCCGTAAAGCGACTGGTACGAAGGTACGTCCTCTGAAAAGGATGTCGTGCTCTTCTCCAAGGGAGAAGCCATCAGGAGCCTGACCTGAGGATATCAGTGCACGCCGGGTCTCACAGTCAGCGTCCCCACGCTGAGCCTCTCTGACCCGCTGTAGAAGTGGAGGAGAGACTGTGAGAGACTAAAGAAAGGCTGCTCCGTCTCTATCCACGAAGGATATCTGTAAGGAGGCTAGCTGCTCCGTCGCCTCCTCAAGTAGCTGAATGCCCGTCCTCCTGCTGAGGGCATCGGCTACCACGTTCCCCTTCACAGGAGTATAGACTATCTCAAAGTCATAGTCCTGGAGGAACTCAAGCCATCTCCGCTGTCTCAGGTTCAGGTCCTTCTGAGAGAATATATACCTGAGACTCTGGTGGTCAGAAAAGACTGTGAAGCGCTCGCCCATCAGATAGTGCCGCCAAGTCTTCAGAGCGAAGACCACTGCTGCTAACTCCAGGTCATGAGTGGCGTAGTTCTGCTCATGCGGCCTCAACTGACGTGATCCGTAGGCGATCATGGCCCGCTCCTGCATCAGGACGCACCCGAGTCCAGTCCCTGATGCATCGCAGTAAACTACGTACCCAACTCCCTCCTCAGGCAACCTCAAGATAGGTGCGCTGGTCAATCTCTGTCTCAGCTCCTGGAAGCTCTGCTGACATCTTTCTGACCACACAAAGGGTTTCCCCTTCTTCTTCAAGGATGAGTGTGGTGCCGCAACTCTGGAGAAGTCTGGAAGAAATCTTCGATAGTATCCGGCTAGGCCCAAGAAGCTCCGCACCTCCGTCACGCTCCTGGGTGGCTCCCAAGCTAGCACTGCCTCGATCTTCGCGGGATCCACAGCAACTCCCGCCTCAGAGATGACGTGCCCCAAGAAGTGGACCTCACGTAACCAGAACTGGCACTTTGAGATCTTTCCATAAAGCTGGTGCTCTCGGAGTGTGTCTAGCACAACTCGCAGGTGGTAGGCATGCTCCTCCTCAATCGTCGAGTATACCAAAATGTCGTCAATGAAGACCACGACAAATCAGTCGAGGTATGGCTGGAAGATCCTGTTCATGAGGCTCATGAACACTACTGGAGCATTGGTTACGCCGAATGGCATAACCAAGAACTCATAATGGCCATACCGACACCTGAAGGCCGTCTTCTGCACGTCCTCGTCTCGAACTCTGAGCTGATGATAGCCTGACCAGAGGTCTATCTTCGAGAACCACCGCACTCCCCTGAGCTGATCGAAGAGGTCATCAATCCGTGGCAGTGGATACTTGTTCCTCACTATCACCTGGTTCAGGCGACGATAGTCGACACACAGTCGCAAGCTCCCGTCCGCCTTCTTGGCGAACAATATCGGGGAAGCCCAGGGTGAAACACTGGGTCGGATAAACCCCTTGCTCTGCAAGTCCTCCAACTGTACCCGCAACTCTCGAAGCTCGGCGGGGGCCATCCGGTATGCTGGAGTGGATATCGGGGTTGTCCCGGGGTACAAGTCGATGTAAAAGTCTACCTCTCTACGAGGAGGTAGCCCTGGAACGTCGTCGGGAAAGACATCCACGTACTGGTCCACCACTGCAGGAAAAACTGGACTCCGCACGTCCACTGCTCCTAGGATGAGGCTAGCCAACTGATGAGAGATGGGCTGCACTCTCCTCCGCGGAAGTCCATCCTGTGATGCAAAGGTTCCCTTCTCGCCGGTGAAGGTAAACCTGCTCCCGTCGGTACGAACACATCGCACCTTGCGCCTAAAACAGTCGATCTGGGCATGAACCGTGGATAGCCAATCCATGCCCAAGATGACGTCGTAAGGCCTCGACGCCGCTACAAGGAGATCCCAGCCGAAGCTCTCGCCTCCTACAGTAAGCTCACACTGCCGGTACCAGTGCGTAATCGTTGAGTCTGCTTCCGTAGGAGTCTCTAGCCGTAAGGATCGAGCCAACGGCTTAGTCGGAATCTCCGAGCTCCGAACAAGGGTAGAGGCTATGAAATATTGACTCGCTCCTGTGTCTATAAGTACTGCAGCAAGGGTGGAATAGACACAGATCGTACCTCGAATCATCTCTGGCATGTCGTGGTCGTAGGCCTCCACTGCCTGGAGCTGGGCCTGTCCCTGCCCGCCAGCTCCCTGTGGTCGAGGTGGCCCTCCTGGTGGTGGTGGGGGTAGAGCCTGGAAGCGTCGCCCACCACCCGCTGCTCAGCCATCTCCTCTGCCTCGTCCGCCTCCTCCCTGCGGACCGCCACGGTCGACCCTCTGCCTCTGCCTGGGTGGCCCCTCCACCGTCTGCTGCTCCTCTGATCGGCGAGTCGGGCAGTCACGAGCCATGTGACCCTGCCCGCCGCAGGAGTAGCACAGCCTGCCTCTCGGAAGGCTGGCACTCCGCTGTGTGCCCCGCACTGCTGAGCCGGTGTCCTGAGGCCGTCTGCGTGGGGGTCTGGTCTGCCTGGACCCGAGAGTCATCCGTCGGCTACCTGCTGCCGAAGACTCAGCTACCTGCCGCCCTGCGCTAGGTCTCGCCGCTGAAGAAGGCTCTGCCAGGAAGCTCTTGATCAGGAGGGCTCGCTCCAGCACTCCCGCCTGGGTCGGAATGCTGAGGGAGATCAGCGACGCCCGAATCTCCTGCCACAAGCCCTGCTCGAAGGTCCGGGCCCGGAAGAAGGGGTCTCGTACCATGTCGGTCGAGTAGCGAGATAGGTCAGTGAACCTCGCCGCGTACTGAGCGACCGTCATGCTGCCCTGGCGCAGCTGGAGAAGCTCCTGGATGTGCACCGCTCGGAGGGTGGCCGGGACGAACTCAGAGCGTAAGAGGCTCTCGAAGTCCGTCCAGAGCAAGGATGCCTCATCGTGAACCTGGAGCATCAAGCTCCACCATCGTCCTGTCGTCGCCTGCAGGAGGCTCGCCGCGAGAATCACCATGAGATCCGCTGGTGTCCTCACTAGCCTAAAGATCCGCACCACCGCCTCTAGCCAGTCCTCGGCGGCCTGGGGGTCCGCCTCACCGCGAAACCTGGGCGGTCGCTGGCTCTGAAACTCATGCAATGCCCTGAGGCGACGTGCATCGTCAGCGTCTGGTACTGGTAGCATCGGTGGCTCGGCGGGTAAAGCTACCGCCGGTGCCACTGCTGGCAAAGGGCCCTGCACCGAGGCCTCGTCACTCGGTGGGCTGCCGTCGCGCCCTACACTCGAAACCCTAGCTGGCTGTCGTCGCGGGGCCATCCTGAAAAGGAGAACAAGAGCACCACAGTCAGAACAGTATACCTGGTGAGCTGGCACAAGTAATCACAAGGAAAACTTGAGACTTTCATGAAGCAGATCAGTATACCCGGTGAGCTGACACAAGTAATCACAAAGAAACTTGAAACACACATGCAATCAATGTTTTCATGCATTAAGTCGGAAATCAGGAGTCAGGGTCCTGGTGTACGGATACGTCGGCCGCCGCACCAACACTGTGCTCCCTGAACTGATAACCACACTCAATACACTAAACACTATTGCTTCATATAGAAAGAAAAGACGATCAGAGTCTGTGGTAGAACCGACCACCTTTGATACCAATTAGTCACGGCACGGGCCCCGAGGTCGGGTCGTGACACCATGATATGGAATTGATTGATTAAGCAAGGGAATCTCATTATCTTGTCATTACAACATGAGTAAATGAAGCTTCATTCTTTTCAGGTTATTATTTGATTGAGTCGCCATTTTGAGGTGAGTTGTATTAAATACCTTTGTTTTTGACCTTGGTATGTTTAATGAATTGTTTAAATGATTAATAGTAAATAGTGATACATGGATTCTATTAGGATGCCAGGTATATAATCTTGTTTCTAGTAACTTATACGCTTTATGTGATAAATGGATTCACAGTGGAATTCCACGGATAGACTCATTTCTTTGAATATTGATTAAGCCATGGGTGATACATGGATCCAAGGGAGGGATTCCATAGATAGACTTATTGAATGTAGAATTATATTCCAGTTGATACATGGATTCTTATGATAATTCCATAGATAGACTTATTGAATGTAGAATTATATTCCAATGCTATGCGTCTTGTGTGGTGGTGGTCTGGTTTATGTGTTTTATGGTAGTAGTGAAGTGTGTGATTATGTAGTTAATGTGAACCCATAGGTTGAGTATTTTTTTCTATCTATATATCATGTATTTTTATGTTATTTCTACACATTCCCAACCAGAGTTGGATAAACTTACCAACGATCAGAGCTTTTGAGTTATGAGTAATTTTTCTAATATCTAGGATGGTGGTTATATGTTTGGATAGCTACCATGTCTTCCCTACTCTTCCTTCAAAAGTGATTGACCATGTGTTTTTAGGCAAGATGCGATGTGATTGTCCATGTGTCTTCAGGTGAGATGTACTATGATTTCCCTAGTGTTTTTCGGTGAGGTGTGATGTGATAAGGCTATAATAAGATGTGGCATGTGGTTGGGGTCATGTAGGGTGGGAGGATGGCACAAGGTTGATGTTATTCATGTTCATGATACCCTAATAATATGGTTATGGGATGAGTCATGCTGTTATGTGATATAACACATTAAGTTCTTGTTGGTTTTACATTTTTACAATAACACATTTGTATGTTTTTTTTGACATGTGTAGTTGATACCTTGATTATTTTCTTCCTTTATCGTTTACTTAAATGTATTTTCTATTATAGTTAATGCCTATTGAATTGTTTATGACAAAATGACTTATATAAATTTTTTTACAGAATGGACAGAAGTTGGATGTATGAAACCGATCGGTTCTCAGACGATTTTCAAAACAATTTGGAGATCTTTATAGATTTTTCATTTCACAATGCTTCAGATAGTGGTCGCATACACTGCCCATGTTCCAATTGTGTTGGTAGACCTTGGTTGAGCCGTGAAGAAGTCAACTACCACATAACCAAAAATGGGTTTCAAGCAAACTACTTTCTGTGGTATTACAATGGGGAGAAAAAGAAATCTCAAATTGGTGATGATCGAAATGAAAATACTGGAATGGAGAATTTGTTAGATGATCGGTTTCTGTTTATTCTTCATCATGAAAAGAAAGGATTTCGACTCAAGAAGACTTCGATATGAGGACAGCTGATGCATCTAGTGAAAATGACGATATTGATAGGGTGAAAAAATTGAATGATGCTGCCACGACTCCAGTATATCGACAATGCGATAAAATGAAAAAGCTGGAATTTTTAATCTGATTATTTCATGGGAAAACTATGTATGGGATTTCTAATACAGCAATCGATTACATTCTTACCCTCTTGAAGTATTTACTTCCAGATGATGCATATATTCCCTCAAACCACTATATGGCATATAAGTTAGTTGAGGAACTTGGATTTTCAAGAATCAAAATACATGCTTGCCCGAAAGATTGCAGTTTATTCTGGGAGGAAACCGCTGAACGAAATGAATGTATAAAATGTGGCACATCCCGCTGGAAGTCAAAATCTGATGGAACACCATCTCGCATTCCACAGAAAGTAATGTGGCACTTTCCATTGATCCCCAGACTCTAGAATCTTTTTATGTCTGATGACATATCAATAAAAATGAGATGGCATGATACCGAGAGAAAGAAGACTGATGATGAGTTGGTTCACCCTGCAGATGGATTTGCATGGAAGAGATTTGATGCTCGACATCCTGATTTTTCAGCTGATGTGCGTAATGTAAGGCTGGGTCTTTCATGCGACGGTTTTAATCCGTTTGGGCAGATGCATACTTCGCACAGTACATGACCAGTTTTTATACACATTTATAATCTTCCCCCATGGTTGTGTATGAAAAAATATTTCACTTTCATGAGTATACTCATATCTGGTCCTTCTGATCCCGACATTGATATTGATGTATACATGCAACCTTTAATAAAAGAGTTGAAACTTCTTTGGGATGTGGGTGTGCGCACATACGATGCATGTTCGAAAGACATATTTCAGATGCGCGCTGCGCTTATGTGGACAATCAATGATTTTCCAGCTTATGCAATGATGTCTGGATGGAGAACGAAGGGAAAACTGTCATGTCCAGTTTGTATGAAGAATACACGATCCAGAAGACTGAAACATCGTTGTAGTTTCAGTTTTATGGGACATCGACGATTTTTGCCAAAGGATCATCCATATAGAATGAATCGTCGAAGATTTGATAATACTATAGAGACCGATGATCCACCTCAGCGTATGTCTGGAACTGATGTGCTTAATGAATTGAAAGATTTCAGTTTTTCATTCGGGAAGGGTCAAATGAAATCTGTAAAGAGAAAGAATGTTTCCACAGAAACCTGTTACAATTGGAGGAAGAGGAGTATCTTTTTTGATTTGCCTTACTGGTCAACCAATTTTCTATGTCATTTCTTAGACGTAATGCATATTGAAAAGAATATATGTGAAATGTTGCTTTCAGTTCTACTAAATGTCAAGGGGAAGACAAAAGATGATTTACGATCTCGACGTGACTTGGTGGATTGGGGCATCAGACCAGAATTGCATCCTGTGCGTATCAGTGAAAATAAATGGAAACTTCCATGTTCTTCTTATGTGATGACACCTACTGAAAAAAAAATTAGGAAGTATTAGAGACTATTAGAGTTCCTGATGGCTATTCAAGCAACATATCTAAACGGGTCAACAGAAGAGAGTTGAAGCTAAAATCTTTGAAGACTCATGATTATCACGTTCTACTGCATGAGTTGCTTCCAATAGAAATCTGTCATCTTTTGTCCAATAATGTAAGGGTGGGTGTTATTCGATTGTGCCATTTGTTTAGAGATCTTTGTGCTAAGAGGTTGTCCAAGTCTTTATTGCAAAAAATGTTGACAGATGCCCCATTAATTTTGTGTGAGTTGGAGAAAATATTTCCCCCATCATTTTTCACATGCATGCTGCATCTGACTGTCCATATTCCAAATGAAATACTTCTCGGAGGACCTGTTTCTTTTCGTTGGATGTATCCAACTGAAAGAAATTTGTTCACATTAAAGTCTTATGTTCGAAACAAGAATCATTCCGAAGGTTCTATCATGAACGGTTACTTAGCTCAAGAATGTATGGATTTCTGTTCAATGTATTTGTCTGATCTTACTACAAGAATGAACAGACCAATGAGAAATGAAGAAGAACAATATGAGCAAATTGAACCCAGTTTTCCATCACTTCCTCAAACAGGAGGAATTCCTGGATCATATACATTGAAGACATTAATCCATGAAGAGCGGGAGATGGCACATCGCACAGTTTTCTTCAATTGTGATTTGTTCGATGACTATATCAGGTAAAAAAATTGAATATGTATATCTTACATATATATCTGTTAAACTATTCATATTTTTTTATCTACAGGGAACATAAAACAATGATAAATAGGAAGCATCGTTCTTTATCTTTGAGAAGGAGAGAGACTTTGCATAGCAAAGAGTTTTCTGCTTGGTTAAAATTGAAGGTAAAAATATTACTGTTTAAATTAATTATTTCAATATTTACTTAAGTTTAACTGTCATTTATATTGCAGGTATTGAGTTTGTCTGCTGACTCTGTCTCTGAGGAAATAAGAGCTTTGGCTTTTGGTCCTAATACCGTGGTTCGTGACTGTAAATCAATTGTTATCAATGGGTACAGATTTATTGTCACTGATCGAGCCAAAAACATGAGAACACAACATGATGGTATTATGGTTACTGCCACAACATATTGTTATGCCAGTGCATTAGATAGTAGACCGCGACTTGAAAATGTGGGTTATTATGGAGTCGTTGAGAAAATAATAATATTGGATTATTACTCTCATGGATGAGTCACAATGATGAAATGCCATTGGTTTGATTCGATGAAGAGACATGGCACATTTTTGATGATTGTGGATTTCGAGTAATTAATATGACCCGCACTCTTGCAACCAAAGAACCATATGTGTTGGCATCAATGGCTAAACAGGTTTTTTATGTCAAAGATCAACTTCAACATGAATTTGGTGTCATAGTTGAAGTAATTCCAAGACATATTTTTGATGATGCTGATGATGGAATTGACACTGTCCCTATTTCCATTGGAACCAATCCATTTATATCTTTTGATGACTCCAATAGCTCAATTTTCAGAGTTGATTGTGAACCTGAAGTTGTGGTTGGCAATATATAGAATCATTCATCCATGTTCTCAATTCTTTTTTTTACCTCGAGTTGGGTTTTTAAGGTTGGTAATATTCATATTTTTTTAGTATTGATCACAAATATGTTTTAGCTGACTTGACCGTTATGTGAATTTTCAATGTTTATTGGTTGCTGTTTTATTTGAATTGAATTTTATAATTTGGAATTGAACTATATTCAAACCAAATCAAACAATATTTCTAACTTGGTGAACAGTACAACTTGTATGATTTATTAAATTCATTCAAGCTCTTCTAAAACAATTGATAGCTAAATTACCAATGAATCCCTTCATTTCCTCATATATTTAGTTTTTTGGTTTACACATTAATTTTATTTTTCTAATTAATTACATATTTGTTTTCCAATGCAGGAAATGAAGCCAATTGAAGAGAGACGAAGAAAAAAAATGGCGGAGAACAATCGTCGGATGGAGGAGATGGGAATTCCACCATTACTGCCTACAGTGAGTACTTTATTTCAAATATATATATATATTTACAGAATATATAAAGCCATGTGATTAATTTTTTTTGTAAACTTTTTTGTAGGATCCAACATTACGTCGACAGTTATTCGACGAGGAGCCTAGTACTGGTCCTAGTACTCAGTCCGGTGGTACGAGGAGGGTTCGTACCAGAGGTGGACGTAGAGCTGCGCGTGCCCGACTAGACCCTGCCCCTCCCACTCACATTTCAGCCTTCCCACATTCTGATCCCGGTGTGTCGTTAGGGACACACGGGATATTTAGACCTCCCATGTTTTCGCTACCTTCTGCATCTTCTGCCCCATCATTTTCACATCCCATGATGATTCCCACTCCCCAGTCAGCATCAGGTCATACAGCTGTTCCATCTTCTTTTCCTTCTACTTCTGTCTCTCCGAGCTTTTATATTCCATCGTCTTCGACTCCTGTTCCACCAGAGGGTGTTCCATCAGGTTCTGTGGATCCGGCGCCACTAATTGATCAGACTAGTGCAGGTATATTTATAAAACCCTAACAGATTTTTATAGCAATATTTATTTTCATTATAACATGTTTTGATAAAATATTTGTTTTTCTTTCATGACAGATACATCTACTGACAGGAGGCAGGGGCGGGGCCGTACACGCATGTGTTCTGTGTGGAACCGTCGCACACAGGTTATGGTGGAATATAATTAAGACAATCAGATGGTTGAGAAAATAGGGCAGCAATGTCGGAGTTTTATGGCGACGCTTGCCAAATACTCCGACATCATTCCCGTCAGCCCGCTGTCATGGAGACATTTGCCACATGAGGTCAAAGATAGAGCTTGGGCAGAGATATGGGTAAAAAAATATGTTGTATTTTATGCCATGAATTATTTTCATATTTATATGAATTAATATTTTGATTTCAGATTCGATTTAATTTTCCTGATGGTGAGGGTGCACGACTGGCACGTCTAAAGGATTTAGTCGAGCTTTGGAGAGCCTACAAGCATTAGTTGTATATTGGTTGGCGTGCTAGAGTTGGCACTAGTTAGAGGCGGTACCAGTCGTGGATGATTGTCCTATAGAGCAGTATCGTTAGATGATTACTCATTGGACGAGTACCCAGTTTAAGGTATGAATTACATATGAAGTATTTAAATAATAACTTTCAAATTTTGCATTAATATTATCCTTTGCATTATCGAATTTTATTTAGGAATCATCTGGAAAAAATAAAAAAAACATTGATGCAAAAAAATACCTCCATACACTAGGACGCACGACGATGTCGGATCATGAGAGGCAGCAGGTATGACAATTGATTATAAGTTTTCTTTATGAATTACATTTTCTTTTGTTTCCTCAATTATTTAATCATTTGCTAAAATTTTTATATAACTTTTGTTTTCAATGTCATTGTAGAGGCAAGTACAAAATATTGAAGGACGTGTGCCTCGAGCAAAACTGTTTTGCTCGAGTAGACGAAAAAAGGATAGAAGTGCTGTCAATGAAGCGACTCAGCAGCAGATTGTAAGTTTTAATCTATTGATTTTATATTTTAATATCTATTTATTAACTTAATAATATATTTATATTTGTAACAGGATGCTTTAGAGGCCATCGATGCCCAAGAAGCAGACAATTTTGGGCCATCTGATCACTTACATCAGGTGTTGGGAGATGATCATTCTGGCAGAGTACGCTGCCGACCTAGGATAGCCCCGACGAGGTATTGGCCTGCCTCAGGTACGAGTTGTAGTGCCACCAAGCTGTAGCAAGTTAGGGAACAGGCAGAACAGGCTGAGAAAAGGGCCACAGAGATGGCAGAACAGTCTGCTAGGGCAAACGGTGCATTTATGAAATTTATTGAAGTTCTACGTCCAACACTTCCAGTAGAGGCCAGCCCAACGATTGATGAATACATGTCGTCGATACATTCTATATATGGTGCACCAGGTGGAAATTCCAGTAGTGGTCAGGCCGATGTCCAGCTTGAAGATGATGATGGCGAGGAGTCTGATGCGGAAGAGGAGGGAGATGAGGAGGGCGAGGAGGAGGGTGAAGGCGGGGAGGAAGGCGTTGTGGAGGGTGAGGACGATGAGGAGGATGATGACGGGGGTGATGATGATGATGACGATGATGGTGATGGTGATGCTGATGTGTGACATATTGATCCGTTACATTTTTGACTTATATTACTGAGATTTGATGTTTAATCTATTCTAGTTGTTGGTTTTATCTAGACTCGTAGTATAGTATTGGAGTTGAGTTATTTTTATATATTGTCTGTTTTTATGGATGTTGTTGTCTTTTAGTGGTTGTGTGTTTGAGAAATCCCTGGACAACCCCCCTCATTCTTGGACCCTGGACAACCCCCCTCCCCCTTGGACCCCGAACACCCCCCGAATAGCCCCGCAGACAGCCCCCTGGACAGCCCCCCGTACAGCCCCCAACCCTCCACCCTGGACCCCGGATAGCCCCCCGGACAGCCCCCCAGACAACCCCCTCACCCTCCCCCTTGGACCCCGGACAACCCCCCAAACACCCCCCGGACAACCCCCTGAACAACCCCGAACAACCCCCTGAACAACCCCTAAACAACCCCTGAACAACCCCCTGAACAACCACCGGACAGCCCCCTAAACAACCCCGGACAACCCCCTGAACAACCCTCAAACACCCCCCCCCCCCCCGGACAGACCCCGCACAGCCCCCCCACCCTCCTCCTTGGTCCCCAGACAGCCCCCCGGACACCCACTGGACAGCCCCCCCGGACAGCCCCCGCGAACAGCCCCCTGGACAGCCCCCCGTACAGCCCCCCGTACATCCCCCCGTATAGCCCCCACCGGATAGCCCCCGCGGACAGCCCCCTGGACAGCCCCACGGACAACCCCCCCCCCCCTTGGACCCCAGACAACCCCCCAAACACCCCCCGGACAGCCCCCTGAACACCCCCGGACAACCCCCTGAACAACCCCCGGACAGCCCCCTGAACAACCCCGGACAACCCCCTGAACAACCCCCAAACACCCCCCGGACAGACCTCGCACAACCCCCCCCCCCACCCTCCTCCTTGGTCCCCGGACAGCCCCCCGGACACCCACCGGACAGCCCCCCCCCGGATAGCCCCCCGGACAGCCCCTCCACCTTCCTTAATTTCATTAGCTTTGAAATGTTTCATAGCACGATCAACTAAAATCTAATCCATACTAAATATGATATGAAAATATTCTATATGAATTTCCATAATATTTTAAGTGAAAACAAAAAGTGACATACGAAAAACTGACCAAACGCATTCGAAATGTGTTGATGCTTTAGGACAACGATCCATGGGTCATATGTGACGTGTACGAATCAACCCCGCCTCAATCCGAGTCGCGGTGTAGCCGGGATCAGTCTAAGTGGCTCTCTTTTGATTAAAATGGACATCATTTTAAGTACATACGGAAAACCGACCAAACGCATTCGGTTTCCGTTGAGAACGATCCATGGGTCATATGTGAGGTGTACGAATCATCCCCGCCTCAATCCGAGGCACGGTGTGGCCAACACCGGTCTAACTATGTCTGTTTTGTTTAAAATGGGTAGGATTATAAGTGAAAAGAACTGGCATACGCAAAACCAACCAAACACATTCAGTTTCCATTGAAACTTTAGGAGAACGATACATGGGTAATATGTGACATGTACCAATCAACCCCGCCTCAATCCGAGGCGCGGTGTGGTCGGAACAACTCAAACTGTATGTCTTTTATTTCAAAAGGACATCATTTTAAGTGAAAAACATCAACTGGCATACGAAAAACCGGCCAAACGCATTCGGATTATGTTGATACTTTAAGACAACGATCCATGGGTCATTTGAGACGTGTACGAGTCAACCCCGCCTCAATCCGAGGTCGTCCGCTATGAATTTGACCGTTTGACGCCCGTTTTGGCTGTTTGTGACACCAGAACTGCGTTGTCGGTCACCGCGTGCACACGGCACGTCCGATTGATGTGCCGTCTGCTCTACCACTTCAAAAATCACTCACCCGTTTTTGACGTCTGATTTCAGGCCATTCTGAAATCGTTCGGCCCGTTTGGACCCCCCTCACGCGCGTTTACGAAGCGCGCGCATCACTTAAAACACGAAGATTGAGCCGTACCGCGCAAACCACACGTCCGATTGACGTTCCGTCTGCGCGTAAACGTCAAGAATAATAATTAGAATGTTTCCCCATGGTTTCAGGTCAATCCGAGGTCGGCCGCTATGAATTTGACCGTTGGACGCCCGTTTTGGCCGTTTATGACACCAGAACTGCGTTGTCGGTCACCGCGTGCACACGGCACGTCCGATTGACGTGTCGTCTGCTCGAACACTTCATAAATCACTTTCCCATATTTTTCGTCTGATTTCAGGCCATTCCAACTTCATTCGGCCCATTTGGACCCCCCTCACGCGCGTTTACGAAGCGCGCACATCACTTAAAACACGAATATTGAGCCGTACCGCCCAAACCGCACGTCCGATTGACGTGTCGTCTGCGCGTACACGTCACGAATAATAATTAGAATGTTTCTCGGTGGTTCCAGCTCAATTCGAGGTCGTATTCTATGAATTTGACCGTTGGACGCCCGTTTTGGCCGTTTATGACACCAGAACTGCGTTGTCGGTCACCGCGGGCACACGGCACGTCCGACTGACGTGCCGTTTGCTCGACCACTTCAGAAATCACTCACCCGTATTTTTCTTCTGATTTCATGTCATTCCGACTTTGTTTGTCCCGTTTGGACCCACCTCACGCGCGTTTAGGAAGCGCGCGCATCACTTAAAACACGAATATTCAGTCGTACCGCTCAAAACGCACGTCCGATTGATGTGCCGTATGCGCGTACATGTCACGAATAATAATTAGAATGTTGCACGGTGGTTTCATCTCAATCCGGAGATGCGGTGTGGCCGACACCACTCAAAGTGTCCGTCTTTTGATTCAAAAGGACGTCATTTTAAGTGAAAAACATCAACTGGCATACGGAAAACCGACCAAATGCATTCCGAATATGTTGATAATTTATCCCAACAATCCATGGGTCATATGTGACGTGTACGAGCCAACCCGGGATGAATCCGAGTCGCGGTGTGGCCGGGATAAGTCTAAGTGGCTCTCTTTTGTTTAAAATGAACACCATTTTAAGTACATACGGAAAAATGACCAAACGGATGCGGTTTCCGTTGAAACTTTAGGAGAACGATCCATGGGTCATATGTGATGTGTACGAATCAACCCCGCCACAATCGGAGACGCGGTGTGGCCGACACCACTCAAAGTGTCGGTCTTTTGTTTCAAAAAGACGTCATTTTAAGTGAAAATCATCAAGTGACATACGAAAAACCGACCAAAGGCATTCGGACTGTGTCAATACATTAGCACAAGGATCCATGGGTCGTATGTGACGTGTACGAGTCAATCCCGCCTTAATCCGAGGAGTGGTGTGGCCGACACCATTCTAACTGTGTATCTTTTGTTTAAAATGGACAGGATTATAAGTGAAAAGAACAACTGGCATACGCAAAACCGACCAAACGCATTCCGAATCTATTGATAATTTATCACAACGATCCATCAATCATATGTGACATGTACGAGCCCACTCGGGCTCAATCCGAGTCGCGGTGTGGTCGGGATCAGTCTAAGTGGCTCTCTTTTGATTAAAATGGACATCATTTTAAGTACATACGGAAAACCGACCAAACGCATTCGGTTTCCATTGAAACATTAGGAGAACGATCCATGAGTCATATGTGAGGTGTAAAAATCATCCACGCCTCAATCCGAGGCGCGGTGTGGCCAACACCGCTCTAACTGTGTCTGTTTTGTTTAAAATGGGTAGGATTATAAGTGAAAAGAACGGGCATACGCAAAACCGACCAAAGGAATTCGGTTTCCATTGAAACTTTAGGAGAACGGTCCATGGGTCATATGTGATGTGTACCAATCATCCCCGCCTCAATCCGAGGCGCGGTGTGGTCGGAACAACTCAATGTGTATGTCTTTTGTTTCAAAAGGACATCATTTTAAGTGAAAAACATCAACTGGCATACGGAAATCCGGCCAAACGCATTCGGATTGTATTGATACTTTAATAAAACGATTCATGGGTCATTTGAGACGTGTACGAGTCAACCCCGCCTCAATCCGAGGTCGTCCGCTATGAATTTGACCGTTTGACGCCCGTTTTGGCCGTTTATGACACCAGAACTGCGTTGTCGGTCACCGCGCACACACAGCACGTCCGATTGACGTACCGTCTGCTCGAACAATTCATAAATCACTCACCCGTATTTGTCGTCTGATTTCAGGCCATTCTGAAATTGTTCGGCCCGTTTGGACCCCCCTCACGCGCGTTTACGAAGCGCGCGCATCACTTAAAACACGAATATTGAGCCGTACCACGCAAACCGCACGCCCGATTGACGTTCCGTCTGCGTGTGCACGTCACAAATAATAATTAGAATGTTTCCCGGTGGTTTCAGGTCAATCCGAGGTCGGCCTCTATGAATTTGACTGTTGGACGCCCGTTTTGGCTGTTTATGACACCAAAACTGCGTTGTCGGTCACCGCGTGCACACAGCACGTCCGATTGACGTGCCGTCTGCTCGAACACTTCAGAAATCACTGTCCCATATCTATCGTCTGATTTCAGGCCATTCCGACTTTGTTCGGCCCGTTTGGACCCCCCTCACGCGCGTTTACGAAGCGCGCGTATCACTTAAAACACGAATATTGAGCCGTACCGCGCAAACCGCACGTCCGATTGACGTGCCGTCTGCGCGTACACATCACGAATAATAATTAGAATGTTTCTCGGTGGTTTCAGCTCAATCCGAGGTCGTCCTCTATGAATTTGACCGTTGGGCGCCCGTTTTGGCCGTTTATGACACCAGAACTGCGTTGTCGGTCACTGCGGGCACACGGCACGTCCGATTGACATGCCGGCTACTCGACCACTTCAGAAATCACTCACCCGTATTTTTCGTCTGATTTCATGTCATTCTGACTTCGTTTGTCCCGTTTGGACCCACCTCACGCGCGTTTACGAAGCGCGCGGATCACTTAAAACACGAATATTGAGCCGTACCGCTCAAACCGCACGTCCGATTGACGTTCCGTATGCACGTACATGTCACAAATAATAATTAGAATGTTGCACATTGGTTTCATATCAATCCAGAGACGCGGTGTGGCCGGCACCACTCAAATTGTCCGTCTTTTGTTTCAAAAGGACGTCATTTTAAGTGAAAAGCATCAATTGGCATACGGAAAACCGAACAAATGCATTCTGAATCTGTTGATAATTTATCCCAACAATCCATGGGTCATATGTGACGTGTACGAACCAACCCGGGATGAATCTGAGTCGCAGTGTGGCCGGGATAAGTCTAAGTGGCTCTCTTTTTTTTAAAATGAACACCATTTTAAGTACATACGGAAAAATGACCAAACAGATTCGGTTTCCGTTGAAACTTTAGGAGAACGATCCATGGGTCATATGTGACGTGTACGAATCAACCCCGCCACAATCGGAGACGCGGTGTGGCCGACACCACTCAAAGTGTCGGTCTTTTGTTTCAAAAAGACATCATTTTAAGTGAAAATCATCAAGTGACATACGAAAAACCGACCAAAGGCATTCGGACTGTGTCGATACTTTAGCACAAGGATCCATGGGTCGTATGTGACCTGTACGATTCAATCCCGCCTCAATCCGAGGAGCGGTGTGGCCAACACCGTTCTAACTGTGTATCTTTTGTTTAAAATGGACAGGATTATAAGTGAAAAGAACAACTGGCATACGCAAAACCGACCAAACGCATTCCGAATCTGTTGATAATTTATCACAACGATCCATCAGTCATATGTGACATGTACGAGCCCACTCGGGCTCAATCCGAGTCGTGGTGTGGCCGGGATCAGTCTAAGTGGCTCTATTTTGATTAAAATGGACATCAATTTAAGTACATACGGAAAACCGACCAAACGCATTCGGTTTCCGTTGAAACTTTAGGAGAACGATCCATGGGTCATATGTGAGTTGTACGAATCATCCACGCCTCAATCCAAGGCGCGGTGTGGCCAACACCGCTCTAACTATGTCTGTTTTGTTTAAAATGGGTAGGATTATAAGTGAAAAGAACTGGCATACGCAAAACCGACCAAATGCATTCGGTTTCCATTGAAACTTTAGGAGAACGATCCATGGGTCATATGTGACGTGTACCAATCATCCCCTCCTCAATCGGATTCCACATATAATTGTCATCTAAATTTTAAATTGAATTATATATGAATTATGTATGTTTATGAATTGTAATTTAATTATGGATGTGTATAGTTTCAGGATCCATTATATGTTAAATGTGTATGAATTTGTTCGTAATTGTATATGTATGTTTTATTTTATTACAGGTACAATTGTTGGATCGAAAATGAGGTGAAAATGAGGCCTGATGAGATGAGAGGTGCCTGATGTACAGGGGAGAGGGGCTGTGCAAATTGCAGGCTACTGCAATTTGCAGCATAGGGTATGCCAATGGTTTTAAACCATTGGCATATAATACTAAATAAGTTTTTACCAACGGTTCAATGAACCATTGGTAAATATATCTTTTCCCAACTGTTTAGAACCGTTGGGGAAGAGTTCAACCATGGAAAACTATCCCAATGGTTTTGAAGAACCGTTGGGATAGTTAAGGTATATTTGGTTTTCCCAACAGTTTGGGAGAAACCGTTGGGAAAAACTATCCCAACGGTTCACCCAAACCGTTGGGATAGAGTGCCTTCTGTCAGCCTACCCCAACGGTTTCTAGTAAACCGTTGGGAAAGGTTTTCCCCACGGCTTACTCCCCTACGGTTGGTAGAACCGTTGGTATATCACATACCAACGGTTTGAGGGGCTTTCCCAATGGTTGTGAACCGTTGGGAAATAGTTTATTTCCAGTAGTGTACATGTTGAACCCAATGAAATCGAAATTGGGTTAAGAAGCTCCCTTAACAGCCTAACGACATCACATCAAAATGAGTTTATGAGAGATAAAAAAATGGTATCTCATCACATGGACATAAAATTTACATCAATAAGGATATATGAGAACATATCCCAACATAAAAATATGTAAATTAAATGTCCCAACAAAAGATGTCTATTAAAAAGAGGAGGGTGAAAGGTTCCCTTACCGACATGGGTATCTTTCGAAACATACACCTCGTGAAAGAAGGAAAATACAACATTGATGTAAATACTCATAAAAGAAATTATATTACACAATGAGTAAAATAATGGGAAGTACATACACCACTCAATGGAAATTGTGGCAAATGTAGCATAAATCTCACGGTAATAAAAGTGAGATGAAAAATCCCTTACGAAAACTCGGCAGCCTAACGACGCCACATAAAACGTACAAAAATGGATTGATGAGATCAAATAGGGTATCTCATCATATTAACATAAAGTTTATAGAAAGAGGAATATGAAAGAACATCCTCCAACATAACAAATAGGAGCTTAAAAGAAGTGACATAAAGGAGAGTACTTAAAAATAATGAGAGAGGTTAGATCTCTTATGAAAATTCGGCAGACTAACGGCACCACTCAAAACTTCCAAAATGGATTGATGAGAGATAATAGGGTCTATAATCACATGAAAATAAAAATTACAGTAATATTAATATAAAATAAAATCCAAATAACAAAAAATATGAGCTTTAAAAGGAATGAAATAAAAGAGTGTACTTAAAAAGAAAGAGTGGAGTAGGATCCCTTACCTCAAGTCCAACTTGTCTTGTTCATTTCTTTATATTACTGAATAATAAACTTTGGTCAATTTATAATTTCTTAAGGACCTCCTATAAAGATTATTATTCAGTTCATATCACATAATATAATGTTATAATAATTTTTTAATAATGTTAGTTCATATCAGACGTTTTGTCTGATGTTTGGTACATGAGTCAAAAATGAACTTGTTTGAAAAATGATTGTCCACGTAGTTATAAGTAAATAATTTCCAAAATAGTGTAAATGATTAAAATATCATATATATCCAGTACATATTCATTTTATACCATTCCATGTCATTTGGAGATAAAAAACGAAAAGCACCGTTCATAGAGATGGTAGGCCGTATGTATGCATGAACGCTACTTTTATTTTTTGTCATATTAATGGAATTAAAACAAAATGAGAGAGATATATATATGTTATAATTCCAGAATTATATTCATAATTTAGATGTAATATATTACATATATATCCATTATATATATGTACTTATAATATTACATAATATTTTGAGATAAGAAATGAAATGTACCGTTCATGGAGACGGTAAGCCGTACGTACGCATGAACGCTACTTCCATTTATATTTCATATTTAATGGAATTCAAACATAATGATACATAATAGTATTCCAGTATGCTATCATATATAATATAATTAAATATATACTTTATACGTACCACATATGGTATTAACGAATCAAATCACTTTGAGGGGGGCGGTAGTCCGCACTTCCTTAAATGAAGATATCGCGTTTACCCATAATGGAAACCATAAAGGTTTGCCATAAATGAAAAATACAGAATCTTAAGTAAAATATAAACATATTATATATCATATATAAATATAGTGTCATCTTAATGGCCATCTTTGAAGGTGTTAGAATAATGTTGAACAATCATCATTTCATGAGGCAGAAAATCGCCAACCACAGAAACAGTATGTTCTTTACCTATTAGACGAAGGTGTGTGTAAGTTTAGATAAAATAATTCATATAAAAACATCATAATATATTTAATATACGGTATTTGTTACAAAAGAAAAGTATAAAAATAGTTTAGGGGGTTGGAGAAGCAAAATAAAACAAAAAGACACAAGTGAAGACATTACCTTAAAATCGGGTAACTCCCTTTGGATTGAGCTCAAAGGCTTCCTTGGGATTACATATGCCCAAAGTGAGGCTTCAAGGAGTTATATAGGGATGTGTAGAGAACAAATGTGTAGGGTTTGGCCGAGCCAAAGGATTTGGGTGTGTGGGTAAAGAGGTAGAGGTGGGGGCCTTTTATAAGAGGAGGGGAGGGGCACTCTTGGAAAGGTATAAAATGTAACTTTATTTTGAAATGAGTTTCGGATTTTAATGGTCCCAAATTGATGTGTTTCGAGGATAAGGTGATAAGGGTTCGAAAGACACCCATCCAATAGGTTTTGGACATGTTTAGGTCTTAGAATTTACATTATCCTTCCATTTTATTTAAATCGTTAAATAATGAGGTCATCACTGCATCGTCATAATGTCATAAATAATTTAATTTATTTAATATCTAAAAATTATAAAAAAATTAATATGATGTAAGAAATCTTTTTATATTTCCAATGACTATTTATATTAAAAAATATGACTTGTATAACCCCATGTAAAAATTGTTTTAGTTAAACATCTCATGTTTGTGTCATTTTTTACTTTAACATTAAATAAAAAGGTATTTATGTCATTTTCTAACCAAAGTGGCTCCATGGGGTCCCCAAGTTGTCCCATGGATTTTATTGTTCGGCCATGACACATCCAATGAGGGTAGAACATATTTAAAGCTCATCTCATATTATTAAAACATTATTTTTACCTTAAACTACACTAATTACCTCTAATCGCGATTAAAAACTTAATAAGTTACTATTCACCAAATAATTATTTTAATCCCATGGAACCACATTTTACTTCTTAATGACAACCATGTATGTAGGATTTTTGAAATTCAAAACACAATGATGAGAAAATTTCATTTAAACGGATAATCTGTTTTTATAAGTACCACTTAGTGGTTTCACTATTCATCAAAAATTGATGTTTTTCAGAAAATTACCAAAATTTCCACCTAAGATATATTTGATATTCTGAATTAAAAAATGATGTATATTTTAAAAAATTCAAAACATATAAGTTTCATTAATTAATTTAATAATTAATTCCCGCTTTCAAAACAAATAGCGTGTTTTTATGAAACAAAATGTATCAAAAGATTGACATTAGTTTAAGTCTGATTTCAAAGTGAAATTAATTACAACAACCACTATTGGATTAAATGGTAAAAATATATTCTAATTTAACTTTAAAACCAATTCAAAAGATATTCTAATCATATAAATAAATTATATTAAAACAGGTTTTGAATTAAAATACAGCATTTTTCACTATTCATTAAAAATTGAACTTTTTAGGAAAAATACCAAAAATTTACACAAAGTAAATTTTGATGTCCCGATTATAAAGAAGAATATTATTTTTTCAAATATAACACATAAAATTTTCAAAAAGTCGATTTAAAAGAGGTTCTCCATCAAAAGGCGGTTAATCGACCTTTTTAAGAATATTAGAATGTTCACGCTTAAAATTGGATTCATTTGAATTTTTAATCCACTAACATTTATTGTAAAAAGTAAAAATATTTGACAAACATATATAATCATTTTGTAGTTAGTTCTTTTAATTCCCGCCAATACAATGGCTAGTCATTAACAACTATTTAAAATAGTATTATTGTATTATTAGAGTGCAACGTAAGATTCCCAAGAAACTCGTGGTTGCGTATTGGGTATGCCATCAAGCATAACATCCCTTTTAAAGTAATATTAATATTTAATTCACAAATATGGATAAATATAAAAATGCCATATTATTTATTTACCTGGGGTGTTACATCCTTCCCCCCTTTTGGGAATTGCCTCCTCACAATTTTAAAATTTGGGCTCGGAAATATCCTTGAAAGTCCCACATCGGAACAAGAGTCGGTAAAACAATCACTTTAAAATAAAAAAAGATAAGTACAAAGGTCACCCGAGTTAACCCATGCTAGTATTCCATGAAGGAAAACATGGACATGGAAGAGAAAACATAGGGTCACGTTCTGCTGGAGAGTGATAGAAAACATGTTTAGGAGAAATTTAACCACAAGAAAATCATAAACTTGTGATGGGTTAAACGGTATTCGATTCCCCAGTAGGAAAAGTTAATAGACAACATTTTTGTTTTAAGTTACTTTTTATTGAGGAATTTATTCATAAGGAAACATAATCACTTATCATGTTGACTTTAAACTTTTATTATATTCCTTACACAAACTCATATTTTCTCCAAAAGACGAGTATTGAGGTAGACTTGTTCACATTAAGAGTACTATAATAAACTTCTAGAGAATCACCTAATCCACCAAAGAGAACTATATACTTCCCATGTCTTTAGACATTAACCAAAACC